>CM026076.1:13876286-15314620 GCA_014839685.1 Anableps anableps
TTATCTGAAGGGTGGGGCTAAAATATTATTTTTGCTATCAAAAAACACTGAGTGGACAGTAGAGCTTAATCATTCGCAGAGGAAAGACTGTCTGCTATTTTATGCTGGATGTGGACACATTGCCATAAATACAAATTACACTGAGACTTCTACAGTTCATCCAGCCAATTTAGCTAAATCTACACTATTTGCCACCACCTTTGATTGTATCACAAGTTATTCACCTAACAGGCCTTTTCTGGCTGATGCCAATTTCCAGATTTCTTTGACATTCTGATGACCTGCCACTTGACCTATTTTATTTATAACAAATAACAGAGAAATTGCCCAGGGTGAGCCCCTGTTTCTGCACAACTCCCACTGCCCTCGAACATTCCCCCAGCTCTGTTTTGATGTTTTTACAAAAACAGTTTCTTCAGTCTTGAACTGTGTTTAGAATAACTATAATAGGGAGTACAATAATCCAGCTCAGTTTTGATCAGATTAATTATTTTAAATGTTGAACTAGAAGACAATCACAGTCCAAAGTCCCAAATAGAAACTTTAAAATAGTTCTTTAATTTAGTGCTAACATAGAACCTCTGAATTAGATTCCTTTTTTTTTTTTTTTTACAGAGCTTACACTGTGAACAATACAGTGGCACACAGTCAACACTGACTGACCATGCAATAAGTAGTAGAAAACCTATTAAGGAGTAGCTAAAAGATAATATTTTACTGTGTTGCCCTAGGCAGGGAGCCATATCACCTTGATAACAAACCACCACTTGATAGAGGTAGGAGTTTTAAATTCAAAAGGAAACGTAGAAATCACAAGCTTATCCCCATTTATACACAGAAGCATATAAACCTAACCTTAATCAGATTTTTTAAAGTGCTTCAATGTACATGCTGTGGGTTGATGTGTTAAAATTGAAGACTGAATGTCATGGGAAAAATTGTTAATTAGGAAAAAATAAATATTTGACCTGTAAATTACAGCTTATTTGTATTTATCACTCAATATCTGTTGTTTGAGACAGAAACATGTTTTTAATCCTTAACCCAAATGTTTCTCAACATTTATTTGTATTTGAGTGTTATTTTAAGAGCAAATGTAAGATTTAACCTTAATCAGTACAAAATAAAATGTTCACTTCCAATTTCTTTGAAAGGAAGCAACATTAGAGAAAAATAACAATGAAAAAGAAGCTGCTATACAAAAGAAAATAATTTAAAAGCAGTTAACCCTGCTCTTTGGGCCATATTAGGCAACTATTCTAATTGGTCTGTTTCCACAGTATTGTTTTAACAATATCAAGTGACCTGTGAGCCTTAAGCTTCCTTCTAATGAAGACAATCCTGAAGCAGTAATTCCACACAGGACAGCTGACAGTGTCCAACCTGCCTATATAAGCTGCAAAGGATTAATCCTCTCCCTCAGCCCCTTCTCTCCTGGCCTTGCTAATTTGATGTAATTAAATTAAGTGGAGACCAAAAAGTGGGGCACTGCTGCTTGCCCCTGTGATTGGTCATCCTTATTAGAGGGTATAAGACACAGACTCCCAACATAATGGGAATAACAGACCCTGGTAAACAGAGAAAGAGAGACACAAAACCAAACAGCCCTTTTGTTCAGGCTGTAAAGGAATGACTACAAGCCACATAGTATACATATGTCTGCTGCAAATGCTCTAAACTTTTTGCAAAGAAGATTACCAGGTGGGATAATGCGTACACAAAGCAGCAAATTTACTGCAAAGAAACAGTAAGTGAAAATGCACACTGCTATTTCACATATTTATATCTAAAATCCGACATTGTTTTCCACTATCTTGTGGATATTGCATACACAGCCAAATGTAGGATTGATAGTCTCACAAAGCAGTCATCAGGGAGCCTCATGCTATTGTCATTGTGCTTTAAAGGAAACAGCTACAGTATTTCTACCTTCTACCTCTTACATTACATCCTCCCTTCAGTACCTTTTAAACACCTCTTACCCCTCAATCTGCTGCCCTCAAATTTTATGCTGTTAAAGCCCTTCTTCAGCACAAACTCTTTCACTGTGCAGTATATGTCTTAACAGCATCTGCAAAAAAACTTTGGGTCAAGTTGCCCATGTGTGAAAGTGGCTTTTCTATGTTCTGAAGTCACTTCCAACATGATTCTAAAGTACCAACCATTATGTGAGTGAATGCCTTCAGGAGTATAACTCAACTCATGTTATACAAAATCCTGTGCTCTAATAAGAAAGTTTCAGTTTTACTGCCTCATTGCCTGTTTAAAAAAAATAACCCTAAATGAAATTTAGTATTCAAGGAGGGTCAGAGTTTGCTTTTATTTAATAACAGCTGTTTAGCGGTTTCTCTGTAGAGAATAAAATTGTTCGAGAGCTGAATGGTATGTAATATTTTGTATAGTGATATACATGATACAGTCCCTTGCAAAAGTCACCTTAAACCTTTTCACATTTTGTCATAAGACCACTAAAAAAAAAAATACTGTTTTTAGTGTTTTTTTTGTTTGTTTGTTTTGTTTTTTTTCAAACACCACATAGTAGTGAAAATTGTCAAGAGGAAGAAAAACAATCCATCCATCCATTCATCACCTATATCCACCTAACCTTGCCAGAATGGTGGCTGGTGCTACCACCAGGGGTCACTGGGAAAGAGGCAGGGTACAACCTGAATGACACCACCATTTTTATTTTTTAAATATACCATAACAAGTAACTTTGAGTCATTCTAAAATACACTTTATCCTCTCACTAGTCTTAGTTGCAGAGAATAAATACTGTAGGCACTACTTTTTGCTGTACCAATTCACAGTCAATTTTTGTTCTTTTTTGAAAAATGGTTTACATGGTTGTCTTTATTAGTATCAGCAATAACTCTTTCCACATACATGAAACACTGATGTTATAAAGATAGACTCTCATGCTTTTGACAAAACTAAACTGTTTGTATCTGATAGAAATTTTGAATGAAAACTTCTGCCCCTGGACTGTATTGCAACAGCACTCTCACTGCTCTGAAGAGATAAGCTTTCACCTCATCATGAGGGGGCCCTTGGGCACCAGAGCAACCACCCTCACTTTTCATGGCAGGAGACCATCAATTCATGGCTGAGGTAAAGTTCCACCCCCTGGGCTGGTAACATTATGCCATGGATGCTCAGCCAAGCGGTCTAGATCTCACCCTTTTGCACCTTCCCTCAGCTCCCCCTTAAATTCGAAGTGATACATGAGTCCATGCCTTGTAGAGCAGAATGGGGCATCATCCAGGCAGAGTTGACAAGACCCAGTGTCTTAATGGAGCAATACACCAAACGGGGCCTTTGTTACCCTGACCAGCTGCATATCTTCCTCCCTCGCCAACAGCCTTGGCTCTGATAGAAGTGTCTCACAGTATCGACAGCTTCTAATTTACTCTCTCATCATCACTTGCCTCATTTGCTCCTCAGACACAATGCTCCCTTTCTTTTGGTTAAGGTCAGTCATTTTGTTTGCCAGCAGTTTGTTGATTAGATTTTATTCTCCCAGTGTTTAATTTGTGTAGCAGCCAAAAAAAAAAAAACATATCAAAGATGGACTTAAAGGAAAAATCAAACACAGCCCATTTGACTGATTATGTGGTATGACACATCAGTTCATTATTTTGTTTTCAGTGTGTCTGTGTGCGGGCATGTTCCAAACATCACAGCCTCCAAATGGTCTCTGTAAGTTGTTCTTTTTCATTAGGGAGTCGGCAGATGTGGAGCGAGACTCCAGCCCTGATTACTAAAAAAAGACAAGTGCTGGATAATTACAGTGGAAGTGAGGCAGAAAACCCAAAACGCTAATGGCCACAGCTCTGATCTGAGACGAGAGACAACTCCTGCTGCCTGTCACTACATGCAGCCTAAAGAACCTGTTTTCAGACAGTTCTGTAGTACTTTACTGAGCACAATACAAAACACACATGATTAAGTCTACACCTGTGCTGTTACACAATGTCTGTGCCGCAGGTGGATTGTTTTTTTTTTTTTGTTTTTTTTTTAATTACCGAATCCAGGTGCTTTTCTGTAACTGCATTTAAAGACATAATATCAGCTAGAAAATATTCTCCACTGTCTTTTTCATTGAAGGTTTCATCATCAATGATTTTATTGAGATTTTATGTGACTAACCTACAACATGTAGCACATAGTTGTGAAGTGGAAGAAAAAGGATAGTTTATAAATTAAATCTGAAAAGGGTGGTGTGCATGTATATTTACACCCTTTACTCTGATGCACCTAACTACCATCCAATGCAACCAATTACCCTCAGAAGTCACCTATTTGGTAAATAGTGTTCACCTGGGTAAAATTTTGTCTCCATACAAATCCAGCTGTTTTGTGAAGGTCTGAGAGGTATGTTTGAGAACATTGCTAAGAAAACAGTAAGAACGAAGACCAAGGAACAGATTAAACAGGTCATAGATAAAATTGTGCAGAAGTTTAAAGCAATGTTAAGTTATAAACCAATATCCAGAGATTTACACATCTACGTACTGTTCAACTCATTATCTGAAAATGGACACAGAAAAGCGTAAGAGCAACAAAGAAATTAGAGGTCCTATTTGCTGTTTGCTACAAAACAAGGAGGGGGTACAGCAAAGATGTGGAAGAACATGATCTGGTTAAATTAAACCAACATTTTTTGAGTAACTTACAAAACTCACTCTGTGTGGCAGAGGACTGCACATCACTCTGAACATACCACTCTGATAAGAAAACATAACAAAAAATGCTTCAACAAAGAATTGACAACTGAATACATAAACAAGCCACACTTTTCAGATTTGTATTTGTCAAATATTTTGAAAAACATGTATCCCTTTCTTTCCACTTTGCAGTTGTATTATACTTTGTGTTGATCAATCAGACCAAAAAGTTAAAAAAAAAAAAAAAAAGAGTATAATTTTTTTTTAATCAAGCACTGGTGCAAATATTCCACTTAATGTAAAACTATCAGTTAATGAGCAAAAGATTACATGCATTAGAAAAAAAATAATAAGAGACAAAAAAATAATCTGCAAACTTTGTTAAACTACAAAACACACTTCACATATAAATATATGTGCTAATTGTGTTGTCTATGAATGACACTGCATCATTTTTTTTTCTGTTTTTGTTTTTGTAAGCTATACCCACGGGTACAACAATTCCATCCTGGCATTAATTGCAGGATTAAACATCCGCTTTGCTTCATTGCTGAGTACCCTCACTTTGCAACTAAGCTCACTAAGTAGTGGGATATTATTTAATTAGATGAATATCTTATGGAAATGATGCTCCACAATTAATGTGGATAAGATCCAGAGGAAAAGATCACCAGAAATAAACACCGCCTGCGTTATTGTGTGAGAGGGAGTTTTGTCGTGCGGCATAGCTTCTGCCTTTGCAATTTATATGGAGTGAAGCCTCCCCCTTATCAGAAGGCGATGTGGGAGCACCATGAGGCCCAAACCATCCTCTGCCATGAAGGAATGCTACAAATCTTCCAACAAACAAATATATAAACAGAGATGAAAAAAAAGTGTGCGTGGGTTTACATTGTATTTTTAAACAGTGTTGCAAAATAAATGCTAATATTAGCTTGCACTTAGGTGTTAGGCGGGGATGTTTTTTTTTTATCAGGCATTGCCAGCAGGCCTGAGGCTGTAAGAGATGGAAGGAGCAATGAGGAAGGTGAAATCCCACACAATCCTATTAGAGTGGATGGGGGATGGGGGGTGCTTTCTTTGTTGTATTGCTGCAGCAGGTGAACAACTGCAAATTGCAGAATAAATCAATCAATCAATCAATCAATCAAAGTATAGCAGGTTTGGTTCTTCAATTGTAACTTAAGGCGGTCATTCTTTTTCTACGCATTTATTTAGTTTAAGACCATTATTAAAGCAGCTTACAAGATATTAAAGCAGCCTGGTAATAATTTGTGCAGCAAGAGTCATCATACCAAGGTCAAAGTTTTTTTTAATTTGTTGTCCTCTGAAACAACTGGAATTTAAATAGAGGGTTATTATTGATTGAGTGAAAGATGGCAATCATATACTTTAGTCATCTCCCAGCTACCTTGCAGAGAAAACCATCCTCTGTGTTTTCCCCTGTGGTTATGTTTATCAGGCTGTGTGAAACACAAGATATTCAGCCTTATCTTGTGCTTCTCCTGTTTTCCTCTGTTAGTTAGCGCAATTAAAAAAAAGAGGTAAATATGTATTAATTATTTCCAAGTTCATAAATTTTTCTTCCCGTTTTTACTTCTGACATGATGATGCATAAAGATGGAGTTTTTCCTCTTTTTACATCTGCTTTTCTGCACATTGTCTTAACTGTCCTCTTTTACATTTGCTTGTGACAATAATTCAAAGTAATCAAAGAGATGAAAAATGATTTGATGTAGTGCTGCTCATTGTGAGAGTAGCGAATGTGGACGATGCCATGCGCATAAAAGCTCAACTGGCAGAGAGATAGCTGCCACCTCATTATAATGACAGAGAATGAGGCTTCTCTGGGCTAACTGAACTCAATTCAGATTAGATATAATAATGTGGGCTTTTTGCATTCTTGATCTCCTCTTTATTTTTTATTTATTTATATTTCCTTTTCTCATGTGCCCCGCCCTCCTCTGAGAATTGCAGACGCATTGATATAGTAGACTAGAATGGACTACAGGGAGCTACCTGAGCTATTTCATTAGCATTCTTTATTAACACCTTATTGTGCACAACAGCGGCATCACTCTTCTGCAGGTCCTGTCCTCTACATTGTATATAAATGAGCAGTGATTCAAATAATTTTACACTCTTTTCTTGCAATCCCATTCTCTTTATGTTCCACATTTTCTGTGCAATATATTCTTCACATAACGTCATTTTGATAATTTCTTCTCAGCTTCAGCAGCTAAAACTCAGTAAGCACATGGTCATATCCCAGTCCGATCAGTCGATCAGTTCCATCAGTCCTTATGGAACTCTCTAAACCCATGCAATTTCAATAACATTGGGAAATGTTTCCAAAGGTACAGAAAAGAAGCTCTGAGTTCACACAGTGCAAGTAGACCTTTAAAAATAAAGTATGAAATCATAGAAATAGGTGAATAAAAAACATTAAAAACAAGGTGGAAAGGTACAGTGAAGATAAAGAAAATATTACAAAAGTACATTTAAAATATTGTAGCTGTATAGTTAATATGTAGTATACATATATGTCATATGTACAATAATTATTTTTATATATAATAATTGTACATACAAATTATATGGTAAAGACAAGGGTTTTTTTTTTATTAATTTGGTGTAACTTTATGTTAAAGAAAAAAGAAAAATGACAAAAAGTTAGTTTGTGTTACTGGATAAAAAGAATCACCATGAATCATATACAAGTGGAAAGCACACTAAAGACAAATAATTTGTGTGTGAATAAAATATTTTTTAACATAAAAAAAATAATGAAGTCATAACACTTTTTTAAATTTTGTGTTACCTGTGATAAAAAAAAAAAAAAACAACACAAGAAAAGATTGGTAGGTGTTACATACAGCAGTTCAAAATGATTAGTGAACTGCAATGTCTGCAGTATTTTCTATGTCAAATGCACTGGAAAGGCAAATTAAAATGTAAAATAAATATATACATATAACTAAATAATAAATATAAATTTATATAAAGTACGTATTAGGACACATTACTTCCATTGCCAGTCTTTAGAAACATTGTACTAATAGGGTCAAAAATGAGGCAGATGAAAAGGATTGTAAAAAGGAAAAATTACATGAAACTGACATCTATACATGGAAGTACTAAAGGCATAAGGTATTTATCCATTTACAGAGGTTGTATAATGAAAACACCAGCAGTAAACACTGGCCAGAATTCCCTTTTTATCTTTTTGAATCTGATTTGTAGAAAAAAAACAAACAACCCCCTCCACCACCACCCCCAATACTTCCAAACAGAGAAAAACTGAACAATAAATATGAATACATGCTGCTGCTGGTGACTCATTAACTGCTTATGGGTAAACAGCTTCCCAACTCAAGCTCATCTAGGACCTGAGCAATTGAGAAGAACAGACATCCCCTTCAGTCAAAACAGGGGGGGGGGGGTTCATTCTCTCTCTACCTCGCCATCTTCTAAGTCTCCCATCCGAAGCTGGACACATTACTCAGCTGACCCCTCACTGCCCACCACACGCATAGTCAGGTTTTATTTCCCTTCATGCCAACCATAGCCCAGTCACCATAGAATACAAGTAGAGACCACTACAGGCACAAAAGCCAGCCCACTCTTTCTGCTTGGATAGACCATGCAGACCAATGAGGTTGATGAGGGCGAGTTAGGCCGAGTGGTTGAGAGGAGGAAGGAAGGCCAGGAGAGAGCAGGCAAGTATAAGATTCAAGTACTGTAGGTTGAAGACCCAAAGCGCACACACAAATAAAAAGTGTGTTTGCCTTCTCATATATCAGAGGAAGAAGAGAATGAAACAAGTGCAATCTTCACTCTTTGATTCCTGGGTCAATAACCACCCAGCTCCCTCTAGAGCAGAGGAACATGTACTCAGATCCTTATCAGGGCAGCTATCATCTCTGCAGCCTCACAGAGGCGAAGATACTGTCATCTTCACACTATCACAGAATGACATCAGCTCAGAGACATGGGAGTAATTATATTATACAAGCCCACCATACACTGGCAGCAAGGCAACACCAAAAATCATCAAATTTTTGCCCTGCTCTCTTTTTCTCCTCACCCTTCTCTTTCCCCCCTTTCCTCATCTGTTTTTCGCCTTCTCTATCTTCTTTTATTTCCTCCCTCTGTCTTTCCCATCTCAGCCATTCTTTATTGCAATGTTAGTCTTTTTAATGTTCAACCATTAACTCTGAAACTGGAGCGCTTTCAAATTGACAAATAATCACTTAAATTGCTTCAATGACTTTGATCAAGCCATGCTTTGGGACACAAAAACGATTTGTGTGGTCATTGAGGCAGCAGGTGTGGTGGAGTGCTGTCACAGATGTGTTAAGTGTAACCATCATGAATGCTGACTTCCTGAGAAAACACATACTGCCTTGCAAATGTACCATACAATTTAAAGTTCCAAACAGTTGGTTACATGACAACCACAAATATCAAAGGATTGGGATTGTATGTGACAGATTAGCTGGATGGAAAATGATATATGGTTTTCATATACTTGTTCAAAATCTTTATTTTTAGGGCTGTGGTTTGACTATGCCATTTTAACGCATGAATATGCTTTGATCTAAGCCATTCCACTGTAGCTCTGGCTGTATGTTTAGTTCGATCCTGTTGGAAGGTGAATCTGAACCTGAGACTTTTTTTTTGTTTTTTCTTTTTTCAGCCTTTAACAAGTTATCCCCACAGCATGATGCTGCCACTAACAGCTCTTTTAAAACTCTCCTCTATTTAGCTTAATTCATTTTCCCGATAACACTGACCAGCTTTTCTTTCCCTTTGTAAGAATGACATCCACATTGCATACCACCATGTTTCAGGCTGGGGATAGTGTGTTGAGGGTTATGTACAGTGCTGGTTGCCTCCCACCACTGCTGTTTTGCATGATGTAAAAAAAAAAAAAATAAATAAAGAAATCTCCAGGGGTATAAAAAGTTTTGGATGATTGCCCTGTATTTAGCTCATCCATCAATTCCAATCAGTTTTTATGTCCTGCTAAAGAAAAACATCCAAACAGCATGATGCTGCGACCACCATTTTTAACAAACATGGTGTTTTCCATAAAATGATCAAATGTTAAAAGTTCATGTATAGTTTCACAAGGCACATGAGCAATAATTCCTCTTCAGTGACAGAAATATGAACCCAACAATGGAAGACAAAGCAATAAGAATATGTAGAGTACTTTATCTTTAGCTCAGACAATGGGAATTGAGCGATTAATAAAAATCACTTTTTCCACATTAAAATGTCTGTTTCTTTTGTATGCAGCAGATGAAGACATGCCCTAAGATTCATAGGTTTGAACCGTTAAATACTTCTTCTATTGATTTGACCATCTCATCTATCCAGTGCTAATGAATACGAGCAGCAGGTAGCCTACAGAAGAAAATATGATAATTCAGTTATTCAGCGTATGAAGTAGCATATCCATCTCTGGGAAAGAGAGAACTATCACCTCAGGGAGTTTATCCTTGATAAATGGTATATCTACTACTCACAGCTGATACTGTCTGAACCTCATTACTGCTCACCCTAAACAAGCAATGCCTCATACTCCAACTCAATTTCATACATCCTGACCTTGTTAATCTTTTTTCTTCTTTCCACATAAACCTTCACTTTTGGATTGAATACAAAGAAAACAATACTTTTTTGTTGTTATACAGTCATGGTAAAAATAAAGTGCACCCTTTGTACTTCTAGGGTTTCAACGTATAAATAATCTTGTCTTTACCAGGCTCAAGAATAATTTATGTCTAACTTTACATGTAGAAAAGAACGTAGAAGAAATTCCACCATCTTTATTAATTAAACAAAGGCAAAGCCAATATTGGAAAAAGTTTGTGTAAAACTAAGTTTTTACTGATTGATGTTATTTAAGTGAGAAAAAAACTGCATTTTTATTAGATGCATTCCAAGGCAGACAAGCAATTTGCATATAACACTACAAGGGAGAATACTATCAGCTTTGTTTGGTCAAATCACTTGAGACAACGTTAAATTCAATGTGACAATAACAGTTTAAGATAGGTAGAGTTATGTAATTATTGCAAATAGGATTAGACTTTTACACTGACAATCGCACTATAGGCTATAACCAAAGTAGACACACAAAGACACCAAGATAAGTGAGAAAATATAGACTTTCATGCTGTTGTTTTGATGAATGGTAATTCTTTAGACAAAGCAGAAAAGAAATCTGACTTTTGAAGTTATGAATCTCAAACAAAATTTATTCACTAAGCTGTAAAATTATAATTGCTGCAGCAAATATAAAACCCATTTTAAAAGTAACTCCTTTGCAACACAGATAAGAAAATGACACTGGGTCTTTTTACATCTGCTGGTTTTGTTCCAGAGCCAGGAATCCTGTTGAACAGCAAGACTTCCTAATTTGAATTTATCTACCTTCTGCACCTTCTGAAAAACTAAAACTTTTATTATGTTATAGAGAAAGTTCTGGATGATAAAAGCAGCAGTCCCAATTATGTTGTTAAGTCATGGAGCCTTGGTGCCCTGAGGTTCTTAGGGAAGGCAAGGGGCGAACACTTTGGTGTTCTTTCAAGGCGGGTCATGGCAGATTGGCCTAATTGGCCTGTCTTGTTGTCTAAGTGGGTCAGCAAACCTTGCATCTCTGCCATCATCACTAAGGGACGCCGACTCCTTTGTTGGCGATAGTCTAATTCGACCCATTGATCCAAAACAAAGAATTGTTCTTGTGTCCAACTAAGATATCCTCAGACTACCAGGAATGTATTCTAGTGAAGTTGTCACATATCCTCTTATTTTCTAATGTTAACAATAAATACTCTATCACATTAAACAAGCGGCATCCTGCGTACAGTCTACTGAATGAAATTCAGGGTACCTCAGCATTACGTCAGTGTTTCACCAATACTGGTTACGTCACTCACAAAAGGCCCGGGCACTGGGATAACTAAAGAGATAGAGTTCTGCGTCAGTCTCAAACTTTATTTGATTTAGAACTTCTGGAAACATCCACACAAGTCAAGTGCAGACCAGCACAAAAAGGAGAATCCCTCATATCCTTCCCCGACACGTTGCAGTGCAGGAAGCATACTGCAGTGTACTGTTTGACATTACATTCTGTATTTCTAACTCTGTTTTTTAGCACACAGGCTACAGGGGGCTCCTCTATACTCCAATCAGGGCAGGGGCCAGAAATGGTTTGACACCCTGCAGAGCTGGAGGCAACTCATCTTTGTCTATCCCAAACACCTAGGGGCAACATGGAGCGCCTCAACCTCCTAATCCACTCTAATCTGGACACAGTGGAGCATCTGGAGATATGGATATGGATAATCTCAGTCATGAGAGACCATGCTTTGCTGACAGAAAGAAAACATGGTCTAAACTAGGACTTATTCAGTCTTAGTCATTTTTAAGTGTTAGTATTAAACACTGAAGGAAAACTGAACAGATGGTGCTTTGCTCAAGAACTCACTGCAGAAAGAAAATTTGAAGAGAATAGAAAAGGAAATACTTACTGTGCCCTGCTCTAAGGGATGCAGGTGATCTGTGGATAGCAATAGGCACAATATGGTGACGCTTGTTTCCATGGGATGGATGAATATGGTGGAGGCTCTCCACAGCACTCGGTTCCGACCCAGCCACAAAGCCCAGGGCAACAAGCCACAGGGCCAGGTGTTTGAGTGTCACTGAATTCCACTTTAGGGGCTCTACAATGGGCCTCAGGGGAGAAAACTGTGCACTCCAGCCCCTGAACATCTTCCCTGAGTGGCCAGATGAGGCAGAAGATCAAGGTGGAACTTCGGCACGCTTCACAGCCCCATACTTCTCACCTTTGCAAAACTCACCATGGACACTCAAACAAATCCACAGGGAAAAATTTAAGGAAAATGTTGGTTGTGCAAAAACAAACAAACAAAAAAAAAAAAAAACCCTCTTGCTGTTTATTACTGAGTTACAAAATCCGTGGCAGCACCCAGGTAGATAAAAAAATATCATAAATCATCATCCAAAAACATTCACTCAAGAAATTAGGGCAACCTTCAAGCAGAAATGGAGAATTCCCAGCTTGCTCCAATTCCCTTAGTTCTCTCTGTTTCTCTCTTTATCCTTCTATTAAGCTCTCACAAAATTAGAAACATCTCTCCCTAAAAAAATAAAAAAATAAAAATATTCCCAAAAATTAAAATTGCCAGCAGAAGAGAACAGCTCACTCAGGAGAAGACAGAGAGCACCTGTGCAAACTGAATTTCTTCAGAAAATCAAAGCAGACATTCTGAGTTTCCCTCCTTTTACTCCTCCAGTGGTCTCAAAAGACATCCAGAGGAATGAGACCATAGTTAAATCCGCGGCTCATTTGCATGTGCAGTGCCAGGCACCAGACTACGTGATAGCACCTGTAAGTTATGCCAAGTAGCGCACCCGTTCCCCATCTAGAGATATCTGCTCTCTGTGAGACCGCGCGACACGAGCGACAAACACCTGAGAGCAGCCCTGGGCAGAACGTGCGCTCAAACACACACAGGCAGCAGCAGAAGCAGCTCCGTTCCAGAAGATGTGCGCAAGAGAAAGAAGGGAGAGAGGAGGAGTAGAAGCGGGAGGATAGAGCGAGGGATGGGTGGGGGGCCTCAGCAGCCAGCCAGGAAGCAGGGAGGGAGAGTGGCTATGCAAATGGGCTGCATTCACATAGCGAATCACTGAAGCCTGAGTGCAATGCAGAGGAAGAGCCTATTTAGGCAGAATAGCAGGGACTGATGCTATGTCCCCCAGCTCTGATTCCTTTCAACATCCCTTTCTACTCTCTCTCTCTTCAGTCGTTTTTAAGCCACTCCGCTGTGTGGACATTATCAAGCAGTAAAAAGAAGGGAAAAAACTCAAAGAAAATGCACAATATCTAATCTTTTCCCCATTTTCAACTTTTAACATGCCATCTTTTTTGACTCTCCTTCCTCTCAGTCTGTCTTCTTTCCTTCCCCTGACTTTCTGTAATTTACAAAAAGTTGCACTTTTCCTTTGCATCGCCCCAAGACCTCCTTCTTAACGGCTCTCTCCTGCTCTTCTGTGTTGACAAGGTTTTAAAAAAAAGATTATGCTGCAGGTCTCTTTTTTTCTGTCTTGCACTTGCATGTGTAAACATAAATGCATGTATGCAGACTCACATTGACACACACATGTGTTAACAAAGTACGTGCAGTTGCCA
The DNA here is from genome assembly GCA_014839685.1 of Anableps anableps. NCBI lineage: Eukaryota > Metazoa > Chordata > Actinopteri > Cyprinodontiformes > Anablepidae > Anableps > Anableps anableps. Next base: position 13,890,180 of record CM026076.1, read on the forward strand.
GAGCTGACGGTTGAGAACTGCCCACAGAGGAGGGGATGCTGAATCTGGGCAAGTCTGCTGCCTCGTCTGCTAATAAAAGAGCATTCCTCACAAGAGAGAAGGCTGATCGCAGACTCTATGTGCAAGTGGGGGTTACAGAAAAGTAGGGAACATGTGGACATAAAAAGCCCTGCTGATAAACACAATCTGGTTCAGCTGGGAAGAGTGCTCAGTGCTCAGAGTTTGGGACTGAAGAACACAAGGCTCAGCTGCAGTGTGCTTGTTTTGGTTTGCACATTGGCCATTCAACATTCTCCCTTTCGAAACGTTGTGTTCTAAGCTGGAGGAAAAACACTCATGCACACACACACACACACACACACACACACACACACACACACACACACACTGTAAGCACTGCTGAGCTAATCTTTATGGTTTACAGGGAATACACAGGCATTTCATGGCCAAAGAAAGCCATCTTAGCAAGAATGACATACAGGATTATAAGTCTTTCTCTGCTTTAGTTTTCAAAAGACCGTTTAAATGAAAATAAGGCATCAAGCCTTGAAAAAACAGTCATACAAACAGTAATGAACAGTTCATTTAGGTCAATTTAAGTGTAAATCTAGAAAATGGCTTCAAAGTGTGACTGCTAAAATTTGAAATTGAGTAAGTGGAACAGGAAATGCATTGTCAAAACAATGAGATAACCACAAAAGGCAGATTCAGATGAAGTTGCAACTCGATGACAAGTTGTAGCTTATAATGTACCCCTTTATAGTAATTTAAAAAAGCTGCAGTAGGAAACAGATGCTGCAAACATTAGGCAATTGTGTTCTCTCACCTTTTAGAATCTCAGTAGCTTGGGAGAGCCACCTGGTGCAAAAGAGTCAGCAATATGGAGCCACAGCTCTCTTTTCTCGTTTGCATTCGTGAAAAGGGATGCTCCTGCTGAACGTATTTACACTTTTATAATTACCAGCAACCTATTCTGCATAATGTCTACTAATAAGGCAATCCATCTGAATTTCCGACCAAGGACAACAACCAAATTTACTCTGGATTCTTAAGTGCAATGCAGAGAAAAAAATGAATTTTAAGAAAGAATGATACAAAAATGCAAATCTGTGACCTTTGCTAATTTCATTCAAAAATTTGTACTGATGTTTAATAATGTGTTATTAAGTAATACTCATAACAGGATTGATTTTGCTTACTTGTTCATTTGTGCCCCCAAGTGGTGAAATTCTAAAGTGCAAAAAAATGTAATGTGTTTACTACAAAGTAGCTTTAGTTTAATAAATCCAGTGAAGCAAAAGATATTTATAATTCAACAAGATTCAAGAACAATAGTTTTTTGTTTTTTTTTTGTAAGTCTTGCAATTGGATAAGGTCATTCTAGATAGACACATTGTTAAAATCTGATGCACTACACTGACTCAGATTAGTTCCTCTACCTGTATTGGGGGAAAAAAAAGGTTTCATGGTTTGCCCTTTGCTTCAATTATTTTGGTAGAAATTTGATAAACTGAGTATGAAAAAGCTAAGAAAAAGATACCTTTTATATTACTTCAGGCAAAACATTCTCAACTGGCTTTCTTTCTGCCTACATCTGAGCAAACACCTGGAGACCACAACCTAAACTAATTTAAACACAGTTACACATGTCAGCTGCTTTTAGCCAGATGATTACAAAGAGTTAGCCACAAAATGAGAAAACCTCCTTCGCGACTAAAACTCCTGCTACTAAAGGACTTGATTTCCTACTGCTCTCATTCAGCTCCTGTTGAGATTGAGTTAGATATCTCCTTGACAGAAAGCCAAAAGCAAGATCCCTTTGTTTCCATTTAAGACCCAAAGGTTTGTGTCTTTGATGGCGGTGATGCCTTAAGCCTATCTCTGCTATGCTGCTATGCTTTTCTTTGTTTTTTTTAAAGTCTGAAGTGCAAGCAGAAAAAGCTTACACATTTTTAAGTTACTAAGACTGACTTTTCAGCTCACAAAAAAGGTTTTCTTAGGAATGTGTTTTAAAGCAAAAGGCTTTAAAGGGGTCATGACAACAAATTTCATTTTTCTGTGGGGGTATAATATGATCTGCGGTGCATTGATGAGGCCGTGTGAATGTCAAGAGTTGGTTTCAAAAGCTCTGCTCATAGACGGTCAGCTTTGTTTCTTTGCTCAAAAATGGACGAATCAGAGAACAGTTTATCTTTCTACGTAGGTTATCTTTCTACGTAATTCATATTCTCTAATTAAAGAACACCATCAAGCAAACAGCCCACCCCCTCCCCATACCCTTCTCCCCCCAGCTGATACAACAGCTAATTTCAGGGCTAAGTCACGCTAGCATGTCTGGCTACTCCACTTGAGAAGAGGATGGCTGCTAAAAAGGGGAGCTGTTATGCTCAAATGACAGAATGCTCAAAAACTGATTGAAGATTCCACTTACTGCCCAAGAATGAGAGAATCAGAGAAGACTGGCTGAAGTTAATTTATGGGGAAGTACCACACAATTATAACCACAATTTGATACGATGTTCAGCGCATTTTACTGAAGAGTTTCCCTAATATGGTTGTAGCCAATCAGAGTGAAGTCAACGAGGTAGAGCCACATATCATTACCATACCCAGCCCATTTACCGAGGAGGGAAATCTGGCCTGCCAAAACAACCCCCTACAAAAAGGTGATGTTATTTTTTAAAATTAACTTTTTAGAGAATTGACATATGCAACAATATCAACTACATGAAATGTAGTTTGTATTTTTACAGTGATGTCACCACCCCTTCAAAAGGAAAAATATTTATTATTATTATTATTATTATTATTATTTACATAAGGGAACATCATAATCACTAAGAATATTTTTTTGAGATTTCAAGAAAAAAATGGAGGGAGAGCTACAGATGGGTGCCTGAATAAGAGTAAGAGTACCTGACCTGTCTGGAATAAGGCCACAAAAATCAGCCAAAGAGCCCTTAAACAACACTTTTATGCGACATGGAGAGACCTTTCAGAGAGGGAGAGCCACTTGAAGCCACTTCAGCAAAAATATTTCTTTTCCTCAAGAGTTTCTATGATTGTAACTGTTGCCATTTTAAGAAATCAAGCCGAAATATTTGACATACTAAAGCTGCAGTATGTAACTTTGCACAACCAATCAGAGCCAAGAGGAAGGTCTTAGCACTGTGAGTGGCGCCACTCAGACGGTGATTGACAGCGTTAAGAACCGCCTCCTGGCTTTGAGTAATTGTTTCTAGATAGCGCTGGGAGCATTGGGAGAAGGCAGAGGAGCTCGATTTTTTTCACAGATTATCTGTTCATATCATTCTGTCATGACATAGTGACAGTTTCAACAAAGATGTAGAAAAATATTTTTCATAAAAGTTACATACAGCAGCTTTAATCATTGCATTTGGTAGAATTGTGAATGAAGCTAAATCAAAACAAAAAGCCTTAATGTGGTCTCAGAGCTGGTGCTGTTTAATTTCTATCAACTGCTGTTTGCGCTAAATAGATCTTGCACAGAAGCCAAGTTAAGCATGAACCAGGTACTATATGCCTACCGTGTGGCAGAAAAAGACACTAGTGTCAAGCTCAGGAAAACATTTATCCCTCTGAATTAGAGCTTCTCTGGGACTGGATCTTTAGGACATTACCTAGTTTGGTAGGAATAATCTGTCTGACCAGAGAGAACAGTATGCTGAAAACTGGAAAAGATTATTTATATTAGAGACTGGTGACCGACCATTTTAAATTATTTTCAGTTTAAACCTGACCGTGACTTGTCTGGTAGAAAAATCCAAAATATGATCTTTTTGTGATCAGTGACCACAAAAATCTGAGCTGTATCCTTTTGCACACCTGGTTTTATCAAGCTCATCAACTGGAGCACAAGAGGAGTTGGCTACAAGGCATTCAAAGCCTGAGTGTAGGGTGGGATGATAAGGCTGAAAAATGTATCATGATATAAGCATTTCATCAGTCGATATCGATAATTATTGATTTGTTTTTTTGTTTTAAATATCTGGAATACTGCCAAATTGGTGGAGTGACCCTTTCTCTTTTATTCACAATTTTCCCTTGACATAGTTGTTTATTTTTAAGCAGTTATGAGGCATGGTGGCAAAACCTTAAAGTGCATCTTTAAGGTTCTTTTAAATGCCAGAAAAACATTATCTGAGGTGAACCTGTAAATATGGTTGCTGTATTTGGGTCTTTAAATACCTAGCGAGTGTTTTTAAAGTCTTAAATCTACAAAAAATGCTTGCTTCTAGAAAAAAACGCATGGGTTTGGAGTCACGTGATGTCTGATGTACGGAACCAATGGCTGCTGTCTGAGTGCTGAGCTCATGGAGGTTTTGTTCGCTCAGGTGTGGTTAAAACTTGTGTATGTGTAGCTGTTCGGGCTCCAATTGGTCTTGACATGGTGCCCAACGATTTTCAGTAAAGAAAAAAAATTAGGCTTAGGGAAGATTCGTCCTGCTGGGAGGGCAAGATTTCACGACCAACAGTGTCAACTAATTCGGTGGTTTGCAAAGCGCACTTCTGTGAGGAGGCTTACAACGAAAGCGATCCGAATGAATACAAGATGGGTTTCAGAAGAAATGACAAAATCAGGGTGAAATCCACTGCAGTACCAGCATTACACAGCAGAGGCAGCGAAGGGACAGAACAACACTGACAAGGAGCAGCAACAACAATGGCAGCTCCTTCCAGCAGCAGCAGAAACTCTGGAGCTACACGCCGTTCCGCAGCTCGTAAACTAGAAGCCTGGTGTAATAAGTCAAAATGAGGTATTGCCATCAGATTGTTCCATTACTGTTTAAAAAAATAAATATAATTACTAAATAAAAAGAATTATTAAAAATGAATATTCAGTTAACGCAAGCCCTGATTTAGATATATTTTAAGGTAAACACAGAGGATAAATAAGCAGACTGCCCTGTGTGCTTACTGTCAAGCTTTTATTGCTTTCATTTTTAGATCAACAGAGTAAGCAGAGTAACTTCTGCTGTTTTAAGCTTTTGTCATCTGGGATGTGTGGTTAATGGGAGGGGAGCAGGATGAAACTGCATGCACATTTGTTGCAGTTTCTTAAAATTAACATCTGTGCCTTGCATTCTTTCTTTCCTCAGAAGTGTAAGCTGCCTCCTCCTCTATTTAGGCTATAAGTAGATTAACACAACCTTATCGCGCATTCTCTTTTTGGGTTTCTCTGTATGCATTGCTTATTAAATGCGCCACAGAAGCTGCAGCCTGACTGGACCATCAAACAAATAACTTTGGCTTGGGATATGGATCTAAACTCCAGCGAAAAATGTGTCTTTTAACAGGTAATTTGATAAAGCATTTGAAGACAAAACAATCTGTATCTCATGCTCTATTTATGATTTGTTAAAACAGTCATAACAATTGTAGGCATAAAAAGAAGACCCTGATCTAAAAAAAAAAATAATAATAATTTTGTTTTCAAAAGTTTTTGGATGAAGTAGAATAGGACTTGCTAATTACTTGGTATTGGTACTTGGTATCAGGGACTACCGAAACTGAAGTACTCATTCTTGAAAAAACTGGTATCAGGACACCCCAAGTTTGGAGGACAAAATAAAATGATGGAAAAACCTGGTTCATTAGGTACATACCCTTAAACTAATACTTTGTTTTGACTTAAGTTTCCATTTCATTTTTCTCGAGTTTACATCTGGTGTCAATTACAGTATATTGAATCGGAATACCCTGAAATACAGTTCAGCTGGTCTGGTAGGATCTTCCTGAAATTTGCTCAGTTTTAACATTTAGCTAAAGCAACACCTTGTAGATCAGTTATAAAAAGTATAAAAATATGGCTTTTATCAACTCTGATCAGACTAAACATTGAACTTTGAAGCAGATGAGCAACAGCAACAGACCACATGGAGTACCTCTCCTTTCAGTCAAGAACAGGAAACTGTGGCTAAAATTCACAAAGATTGGATACATGTTGCCTGTTCCAATGAATCTGATGAGTCCCATGTTTTCGCTGCAATATTCAGATGGTAGGCATATGCAATTTGGCATAAACTGTATAAAAGTACATCTTAATAGGTCAGGCTTGGGGAAGTGGTGTTACAGTATAGGCAGTACTTACTTGGCACTCATTTGGCACCTTAGAAATACAAATAAGAACCATTCAAAGGACCCAATAGTATGCATCTTCTAATTACTACTTCTGGCAGGATAATGCACTCTGTCACAAAACTCAGGTTTTCTTAAACTGGTTTCTTGAACTTGGCAATGGTTTAAATGTTTTCCAATCCCTTCACAGTCATCCACCAAAATCCCAGAGGAATGTTTCTAGCACTTAGCTAAATCGATGCAATGAAGAATTTAAACAGTTTTGGATCCAAAAAGGGGTCCACAGAGCTACACTGACAAAAACTGAACATCTTTACAAAATTGTTAACAACACAAAATGGAAACAGGACAGGGAGACTGCTCAAAGGCTGACAGGAAGCGTTGCAGTAATTTAACATTTTCTGCATGTTACAAAAAGCTACTGTATTCTTTGTCTCTGAACTAAAAAGAGAGGTTGCAAGATAATAGTCTTCCTTCCAAAGAAAAGATTCGGACCTGGCTAAAATCTCCCAAAACCTTGTGGGAGAATGTGTTCTGGTCTTAATTGCAATTCCAAAAGCTATGCTTGACACAGAAACAATACTGTGCATTGCTAAAAAAATAACACCATGCCCAGTGAGAAACATGCAGGTAGAAAAATCTTGCTGTGCAGTTACTCATCTCCAGATGCAACTAGATATTTTTCAAGATGAATGGAAATGTGAGTAAATGCTATTCAGTTTTGACCCAATACCTTCCGGTGTCTGCAAGAAGCCTCACTTACTAACATCACTCTGTGTCCAATCATACATCTAAATAAATAGAAAAATTGCTTCAACAGAGGAGAATTACAGTTTTGGACTGACCTACACAGAATGCAGAGCTAAATCTGATAGAAAATCTCTAGGCTCTTCTGAAGTGGGTTGCCACTTCAGATGTCCTAACAATCTGACATCTTTGTAAGGTAGATTGAGCAAAAACTGCTAAGTCAATATGTGGCAGGCTATTAAGATTCCTGGCAAGACTGAATTTTGAATCAAGAGTAGTTGAAGGGTGTACAAACTTCGACTATTTTTTTTCATGGTTCTAAATTCTTTAAGTCTAGGAAATCCATATTTTGAACATGGGTGGGTAAACTTTAGAGATCCACTGTAAAACAGTGCTTTAAAAGAGCAACCAGCTGTAATTAATTTTAAAAAATCAATTCAAAGTTCTAGTTTGAGTCAAAAAGTAAAGAATGAATGTAGAAAGCAGTTATTATTGCTACATTCCTCATCCAAGACGTTTTCAGTGCTAATATCCATTGAAAAAGGCAGAAAACAAAATTAGATCCCTATTCCTTTTTGCAAATGAGAGTTTTTGTGAATATCAAACATATCATTACTCATTCAGACAAAATCACAAGTACTACAGAGAGCAACAGACCACACAAAGCACTGATGCTAATGTGTGCAAGAGTACAGAAATAGAAACACAGCGCCGTCTTAGTCATCGCTAGATGTGACATGATAAGAGCAGACAAACACAGGGAGTCAACACTCAACACAAACAAATAGGCTGCACGTTATTCTAACACAGAGGGAGGCCAGTGTGTCAATACTGTTTGTGTACATCACAGTGGCTGTGTGTCAGATTAATATACATCACTTAGAGTAAGTGTAGCAAACTCTTAACAACATAGGGCAAAGAGGCCTTAGCTTCGTGGTCTCCAGATCATCTGTAGCTCATCATCTCTTGCTTACAATGCAAAGCCCCAAAGCTTAAAGTTTAAATGATGACTGCAGCTGTGACTGCTCATCATTATGTGATTAGCTCTTTCTATGCATAACTATCTGTCATGCACACACAGCTGTTATACACTAAATGACTTTTGTATTAACGAAATAGAGCATACATACATGTAAACAGAGAGAAAAAATATTGCAAATGTCTTGTTTACGTAAAATGCTGCAACTAAAAAGGAATTTGTGCTTTTTTTTGCTGTTTATTATGCAAGCTGTGGGGACAACATAAATATAAGCATTTGGGCCTCTAAAATATTCCTATGATAGCAAATTCTGCACATTTATTTTTGTTAAAGTTGCAAAAGCAGCGATGTAATGTAATGATTTAATGGAATGACTTTGTTTTAACTAGAGAAATAAAAAAACTGACCTTGAGGTCAGCTTATTTTTATACATATTCTAATTGAGCCTTAGATAACTGTTAAAATTAATTTAATGGAGTCACCATTAGCTAATTCTGAATAGTAGTGTTGTAAATGTACAAAAACTGGCTTCAGTGAGGTGACAATGTATGTAGTTTTAAAATAAAAAATCTGTTCAGCATAATACAAACACTGCTCTGCACCATAGTTTTTAATCACCCAAAGTCCAGTGACTGTCAAAGAACAACGTCTTGTTGTCTGCTTATGAATAATTAAAAAAAAGCAACATACCTATGCACTTCATAAACTATCCTAAGCAGGATGTCATTTTTATTTTTGTTTTTGCTTTTCAGGGTCACTGTCAGTAGGGCTGGGTGATAAACCAATCAGCTCATCAATTATTTCTTTTTTTCTTAGTCTTACAAAATATGTAAATATTGTGAGAAGGTTAGCAGTAAGCATAATCATCAAAATGAACAGCAATAAATGCTTGGATAATGTCACTCTATATCTAATTAATCTATATAATGAAGGTTTTTCACAATCTGGTTTTCATTACTGAAATAAATTAACTTCTCTATGATATTCTAATTTATTAAGATGCACCTGTATATATCGAAGACAAACAGATGGGATTTTGGTCTTCAGCACACTGAGCTGTTTGTTCAGAAACTAGGCTCCATTTGTTCCTTTCAATCACTAGATTGTGCTGGCATAGGAAGGCTTTGGAATTTGCCTGATCTGACAAAGTGGCTTTTTTTTCCCTTCCTAATGCATAGACAATGTCTTCGCAGAATAATTCATTTCCATAAATCCATTTAAATGGACATTAAAATCGACCACATAGGAAATAACATTCAAAAATCATTGGAAATACGTGCAAAGAAAGGTTGAGCTTGTGTGTCACAGACACACTTACGTGCTTGTCAGTAAGTGAGTGTGTGGTGATGATGATGTGTCTGAGAATGCATAAACCAAATCCTAACTGTCAGTGAGAGAGATAGGGGTCACAGGTCAGCGGTTTTCTGGAGGTTTTCTTTCTATCTCCTCTGACAGCTTCCAAGATGCAGTGGGCCACCGGGCCACACCGTCCGCTTGAGAGTCTGTCTCTTCTGAAGTCTTTCCCAAGTAGATCAGCCACTGTTTCAGACCGCTTTGTCTTGACCAGGTCAAGGGCAGACTATGTCTCCTTTCAGGAGTCCACGTCCTCTTTGGCAGTGAACCCCTTCACTGTGCTTCAGTTAACTGGGACAACAAATAGGCTAAGTATAAAAAAGTCTGTTCTCAAAATGTAATTTTGTTATTAAGCAAGCAAATCTCTTAAAGAGATATTTATTATTAATTTAGAACAACTTTTGCTTGTTAACAAAAGCTTGGACAATAGATTCAATCTGTGCTTTTTGGAGGTATTATTTTTAATACATTGTAAATAGTCTGTTGTGTTTTTAATACAGTTGCACATCCCTTGAATCGAAGTTTCTGATAACTGCACAGTATTCTTATTTCTTATGTTGTAATCTTGTCCTTACTGTACAGTGCATTACTCTTATATATATATATATATATATATATATATATATATATATATATATATATATATATATATATATATATATATATATATATATATATATATATATATATATATATATAAATACTACTCTTTGTGTGAACCAACATACCCTGATGCTGCTGTTACACCTGAATTTCCCCACTGTGGGACAATAAAGGATATTTCTATTTGTTCTATTTCACTCTGTGAAAAATTATTTTTGTTTAGCCTTTGGCAGCATAGCTCTTAAAATACAATTCTGTCATATAATCTTCATCAATCAATAATTCAACTACACACATTTGCCAAATAACAACTCAAATACAGTTCAAGCATGTGAACTTATAATGCAATCTATTTTTCTGTTTTCCTCACCTTCACAACCTTACATAAAGGTGATATTCATAGATGACAGCGTATCTTTCTCTTCCCAGCTCTTCTTGAACTCCTTCAAAATAAATCAAATAAATCTTCAAAGATGGATGCTAGGGTTGGGTCCTCTTGTGGCTCCCACATTTGTTGTAAAGAGTTCACTGAACTTCACACATGTTTTGCTTCCCATTTTATTTTCTTAGAGAGGCACAAATCAACTCTGCTATATTGATGCGTCAGGTGAAGCAGGTGATACGATGGAACTTAAAAAAAACAGATCTTAGGAGGGCTTGAACTGATCAATACCAGTATCAATGTCACATGGGGACCACTGCTAAAAATGTGCACAAATGCCACACCAGTGACCAGATAATAGCATTACTTAATACCATGTTTTGGTGTGTAAACACCCTGTCTACAGTGAAGAGAGAGAGAACATGAAAGTTTCCACCAGAAATGCCATAGCTGTAAATCAGGACTTTCTTGTTGCAGTGATTCCAATTGTGCTAACAGTCACTCCACATGATTCTGAAACCATTTGGAATACACACTACCAATGTGATATTTCAAGTTACAATGGTTAGTAAATTATGTTCATTTATTGTCAATTCCTAGGTTGCCTGGGGTAGTGGAGCGTATTGAAGTACTCAACAGGTGGAAGGTAGTTTATGCCTTCAACAGGCGGGTTGTTTTTCTCAAAGACACGTTACAGGAAACTATCTGTACTAACAGTCTTTCCTAAGGTCAGCTTAAAATAATTCACACTGCGAACAGTACAGAAATCAAAAGACTGCGCTTCTAAGTTTTGAACCAAAACCCTTCTTGTTGTAATATAATACTGCAAACAACCTTGTGTACAACCGTAATATGTGATCATTTTTCATTGTTTGTCTTACAGGTCCAGAATATGATTGTTAGGAGTTTGGAGCAAGTGAAAGCTGTATGCTGGATTTTATTTTTCAAGGATTTAAGGATTTAATGTGATAAAGTTAAGAGACAATGAAACCATTTACTAAGAGATTCCAGCTGGAATGGTTGTAAACCCATTCATAAACATTTTCTGCAGGCATTTTCATTGATCTGCAGATCAGCAAAACCTCCTGACTTTTTTCTGTTTTACAATACATATGTATCTCTCACAATACCATCAGCTGCCTTGAGTTTGTGCAGAATCTGCACAATAACACTAAAAACTGGGCAAACGCAACATGCTGCATGGGAATGTGTGATTAAGATGAATGCTCTTGCACAGCAAAAAGGGTTTAGTGCAGTGTATTGGATGTTTATTTGGCAAAGATAATGCATTCGTAGTATGACTGACCAAAATAAAATCAGCTATGCAGCTTCATAGTGAAGAGATATCAGTTAACTTTGGTGATATACTTTAACACTAAAATGCACTTAACTGCAACCTAGAACTCATGAAAGGCTAGTATTTTTCAGAATGCAAACAGCACATGGACAAAAAAAAACATCCAGTGCAAAGCAATGGCGCCCCTGACCCTTTCAGAATGACAGTCATTTATGTCAAAACTTGAATATGCATAGAGCTAAAGCTGAGAGTTCATTAATTGTGACAGTTTGATTCCAGCTGACTCTGTACTCTCAAAGTACAAGCTTAACTCAATTAAATTCCTTAGATTAGCAAAAGAAAAGCACATTTAGAATTGTTTTAAGGGCTACTATTATACTGAAAACACTACAGATGAACTCCGACAACTAGGTTACAGTGATTCACATTATCTAACTTCAGTCCACTGCAGACACATTTGATGCATATTTTGGCAGAATTTTATAAAATTTGTGTGGTTTTAAGCAGGTGCTATTGGCTTAAACCTAAATGTCCTGTCAAAAACAGCATTTCAGCTAAGCCACTGACTGATCTGTGTGTGCTCTCCAACTTTGCTGTCAACAGATAAGACCATATTTGATTTGTGACGCACATAAAATCTGTTCTTTAGCTGTATAACCTATAAGTCGAGTTCAAGGACAATTCAGTTCTATTTTTTTCCTCCCTTCAGAGCAAGATATGTGTTTGATTAAAAAAACTGTTTGGCATATTGCTGATACAATAAATACATAAATAAATAGATATGAAATAAAATTGCATACTATTGCAGCAGCATGATGTCATGCTGAAAATTTAGGAAAAATCCTTCCTTTCACAAAAAAATCCTTTCTGAAGAGAATTATTCTTTTAGCAAAATTACCAGTGCCATACTTAAAGGTATGCCTGACAGGTTCTACTAAATAAACAGTAACAAGGCATTTTAGTTATATACTCATTGGCCTATGTATTTTTATTAGGTATAAAAATATATGCAATGATTAATGTATTCAATATAGATATATATTCTTTGACTATTTAAGAATATCTATGAAGTTTTAATAAGACATCTATAACTTCCTGTTTTACAGGTAAAAAAGGCATTACACATTGGACCATTTCTTTTAGCCACTAGAAATTAGCCTTGACCAAGACACATGTTTACAGCTGGAAATATATGTACTGAAAAGATTCTATTGACCTGAAATATACACCAGACCTTGGTAACAACCCAATCAAGCCACAAATACATAAAAATAAAAACAAATAAATTAAGTTATGTGTAATGTAAAAAAAAAAAAAATGTATACTGAAGGTTCTTTAAAGTTTGCTACAGAAGATTTAGACAAGTCAGTGAAATGGTAACAGAACACAATGGTTAGATGAGACAACATCTGAACTTTCTGGGTGTAAATCCAAACATTTTGTTTGGAGGGAAAATGGTGCTGGATATCACACCAAAAATACCATACCAAAAGCTTATAATACTGGCAGACAGTGGCGTGCACAAACATTTTGGGGGGCATCTTGTGCAGCACATGGAATCACTGGCTGTATTAGTAGTGTGAGATTTATTATAGGCACAGCTTGAACGTCATGTATATATACGTATTTCAAATCAATGGTCATATGCTGTCTGAAGCAAATATTTAAAGGGGGAGTATGATGTAAAATCGACTTTTTTGAGCTTTACATCAAAAACATACCTGGAGTATTGCCTTGATTCTTTCATGCATGTTTGAGAAATCCTTTAATCTCCTGTGGCAGCCATTCAGCTGTGCAAAATGCCTGGATGGACCTAGCACTGCCTTTGAGACTCAGCTCCTCCTTAGAGCTGCAGTTTCTAAACTTCTGAACTTCTGCCACACAGAGCAACCTTCCCTCACAACTTCCCCATTCAGCCCCTTCAGACTAGCCACCAGTAATTGGTTAACACCTGGTGGAGCTGCGCACCTATTGAACTCATTATACTATCTACTTCTCAGTGCAATGCCAGTAAAAGGGTTAAAGGGTTAATAGAGGAGCGCTGTTGTGATGACTTCCTGAAGGCGGAGTTTCAGAAAGAACAGGACTTTCTTAAAGAGACAGAGGCCCAATTTTAAGGCGCTCACTTACAAAATCAAATTTCTTATAAGTCATATTTGATATATGCAGCATTTTTGTAACAATGGAAGGTAACATAGTTACTTAATTGTGCTATAAAAGGATTCTATGTCCCTGGAAAACATATGATACTGCCCCTTTAATAATGTTTCAACACTCTACAGCAGGGGTGTCAAACTCAATATCATTGTGGGCCACATAAAGATCAGAAATGTTCTCTAAGGGCAGATAAAATACTGACAAAATATTATTGACGCACACAACTGTTATCTTGTAGTTCTATTTATGTGGCCCTCTAGGGTCTTGAGAAATAGCTATGGCAGGCCAAATTTGGCCCACGGGCCTTAAGTTTGACAAATGTGCTCTACAGGTTGGTTTCTCTAATAATCAAATTCACAACAACAGAACAAAGTAGAGCCGTGGCAGTGTCTATAAAATAAATAACCTTTTCAAATCCACATATTTATAAACAAATTTTAAAAAAAAAAAAAAAAAAAAAAAAAGACTATTTCAAAGACCAAAGACAATGAATTAAGCGTGCATTACTATTCTCTTTCTCTCTTTCTTTAAAGGAGCATCCTCCTTGGTGTCATCATTCTGTACTTTTATCACAAAATATCCTCTGCACCATATAACCTTATGTTGTACCAAAGCAGGGTACCCTGACAAATCTACCAGGTAGGTCACACTAAACAGGTTATCTTCATAAACCTAAGTAACCAGTGACTATTCAACAGCTTAAATCGCCTGTACCCAGAAAAAAGATTTAAGTTATAAAATCTTTATAGTACAATATACTTGTTGAGTGCAACACCAAAATATGTGCTATATGTGCTCCCCAAAATGAACAAAAGATGCTTGAGAACCTTATGTAACTAGTTCTAGTACTAAATAAACTACAACTACTGTCTAATAACAAAGTAGGGAAGTCTGCCTATATCCTACAGTGTACACCTGTACAAACCACCCCCATGTAGCTTCAAAATGCAACCAACAACATAAAACATGGCCATAAGAGGAATCATCTATACTTCTGTATGTAGCTAGTGTGAAATATGACAGAAAACATTCTTCAAGAGTTAAGATTAATGTGATTACCTACAAGCTCCAAGAATTGATAACAAGATATTATTTACATTTCTGATATTATTTACATATCAAAATACTAGAAATGATCGTCACATCATAATTTTTACACAAACAGAAATATAAAATAAAACTTAATCTACAAACCCTACTTTGACTGAACAGAACTTTATTAAAGGTACTTTAAGTAGTGTATGAATTGTATCGTTACCCTGCTCATTTGGCCTTATTTATGTATTTAAACCAAATGCTTAACTTGTCTAATGCATTTGCAATAAAACAGGCATGAGTCAAATAGAAGTCATCAGAGACTATTATAGAAAATGTAATAACTACATCTATGAGATAAATTTCAATTAAATTGTTTTAATATTTAATCTAGAGCTACATTTTAAACATTCTCCTGGCAGCTGGTGGTAGCCATAGAAGTTGTTTGGCCTGCTCTGTTTAGACAAAATTGAGGCAAGTAAAGTTTTAACTTTGTCATCTGATATTTAGGAGGCATATACATTTGAATTGTTTGTTCCCAGGATGGTTAGCTGGCCCATCACCAGAACAGGACTCTAAACCAGCAGCAGGGAGAGAGGAGAGATGAGGTGTTCACATGCTGCATGCAGCACAAAGCCTCTCTGTCCACCTGTCTGCTTTCCCGCGTAGTGTGTTCACGTTGAGAGCGGCATGTCACATGTTTGTGTGAGGGGGAAGAATCTTGTTGGGCAAAATTACAAAAATATATGGCACTGGTAAGATAGGCTTTAAAATCCAGAATGCTACCTTGGCCCACACACCATACACTGTTAAAAAACAAAACAAAATAAGTAATAAAACGATATCAGAAGGGCACTTTTTCATCCAAAAGAGAAAAAGGCAGGTGCTCTCGCACCACCTAGTGTCTGTCTGTGCACATCACTGCTGGCAGACTTCACATAAATGAAGGAAAGTTGAATGAAAACACGTACCAGGGCATTCTTGATAAAAATCTGAAGATGAAAAGAGTGTGGATTATCAAGCCAGACAATATTCCCAAATCATGGAAACTGTTAATTGAAAGAAAGAAAGAAAGAGAACACTGATCTGTTCAGTACTTATTTTACCTGCAATATATTGCCACTAGAAAAGTATGTAGGCTAGTAAAACTCAGTGTTGGAAAGCTGCCAAAAAGAGTGACATCTTGGGGTCACCAAATTTCCATAACAGATACTATGCTATCTAACTTCCCTATCATAAATTACCGAGTTACTATTTTTACAAGTTCTCCCTTCAATGTACTCTGGGTGTTTAAAAATATTAATATCAAGGTTTCAGGTCAGTACCCACTGTATAACCACAGTAAATCATTAATTTATTTTCCTCTAACTCATTTTAACAGGGAAAGGAGGTCATAAATCGTTAAGCAGTTGAGGTAAACACAAGCAAGCTATTTTTTTTTCAATGATACTTTAGCGCCATAGTTCTCCTGCGGTTCATGTTCTATAGCCTAAGTTTATGAGAGAGGGGAATATGTACAGTGTTACTATGCCTCCCAATAGATTACTTTAGTTGAGACACTGTATCAACCCTTTAATTAGTATTGTTTTGTGGAAGAACAAAAGCTTCTCACGTCAAGTCAACTTTCCCCCTACGACTACCAATTAATAAAAGACTCCTCAAACATAATGTTCTCATCACTGCACTGTATCTGGCTAACTTCTGCATGAAGTAATAATAAAACAAAACAATAAAACTCCTTAACGTTTCCACACATTGTAGAAATACTAAATGATGCACATTTGAAAACAAAAAGCCATCAAATTCCGCAGGCAGTTTTGCAGCTGTCATGAACTACTGAGCAAGGTTGTAAAGTGTAATCTGAACTCTCAATTTTACTATTTTTGTCTAAGGGACTCGGACAAATAGAGCTGATTCCCATGACTGAGATGCTAAATATGTGTGTTTAAAAGGGTATCAGTACATTAGAAATAAGTGCCTTTTTAGCCATGTATAGATACAGATTGGGTCTGCTAGGTATAGTGTGTGTGAGACTAGATGAAGTGATAATTAATGAACATTCTCTTGCAGTTAACTAATTTTTCCCAACTTACTTGCAGGGTTTATTGTTTTTATTTAAGAGCTTATTTAGAAAACCTCTATGAAGCACAGACAGAACCTTCTGTTGGGACAAATTGTTGATAGTTTTTGGTTTTAGGAAATAAATAGGGTAAATGTGAGTCCAATCCAGCATGTCCCCAGTCAGTTATTCTTAATCGTAATTTTTATACCCATCATTTAACCACCATACATACAAATAAGACAAGAAGAGTTTCTCTGAGGCCACAGAATAGCAGCTTAGCTATCCAGCCCTGCATTGCCTTTCAGCTGATCAGTTAAACTTTATACTGAATGCACTACAATTATTGCAAGCATCCTTGCACATTTGGGGAAATGGCTACTGAAGTGAATGCACAAAGGCACTTAAGACCGATTCTCTCATATCTCAAGGCAGAAAGTCTGTTTAAAGCTATGCAAAGCGTTCAGTACACACAGGACCAAAAGATTTTCAAAGCCATAGATCTGTTTGGCTGAGATGCAACAAAACTAGACCACATCCTGGGCTTAGATAATATCACTCCCCTCCTCTGGCATAATTACTGGTATGGGTGTCTGCTTATATTTACCAAAACCAAAATAAATGGTCTTATCCTTGGGTGCTGTGATAGAAGGAGGCAAGTATCTAGAGCACAGACATGTGTGGCTTTAATCAAGGTTTCAGACAGCAGTGTTTTAAAGCACAAAGGCCTTATTCTAAAATAGAAAAATACTTAAGATTTACAAGAGGCTAAATATGGCAAAAGTAATTGTTCATATAAATGATTTATTGTAATTTTTACTGCTTTAGCTAAAACAGGATCTGCTGCAGTGATGCTTACATGACAGCTTCTAGAATACATGTATTGGAATACATGTGTTTTTACATTTTTAATACTGTTAACTGATTTTCTCTTCTTAATTAGTTACTCAAATTTTCAGTAATTTTGGCTGATTCAAAAATTTAGTATGGAAATATGGGTTGGTTTGTTTTACTGATCAGCTTCCAATGTTCAACTGAAAACAAAAACAGAAAAGAAAAAAAAATTATAAGTGCTTATGAAACTAGAAAAGCAATGATGGTTGTCTGATTATGTTATAAAATGGATGATCAATTTTTTTTTTAAATATATAACTTCAACCCCCCTAATCTCCATCCTGCTGAAGCAGTCAATATGATGAATTAATTTATTATTTTATATTTACATGCATGCAAAATACCTCTAAATATAGCAAAATTGGTGGTTTTAACCTAAAAATGCTCATCAGTGGCATTTTGGTGCTTGGAAACTTACACAGATAAGATATTCTTTTCATGTGGGAATCCCTGAATTCAATACACAGTGAAAACATTCAAGAAAACATTCAATTTTGTCCAGTTCTTTGCCTTCTGATGTATTTCAAAGACTTACAGTTAGTCCCTTAGTCCCTAAAAGGCTGTTTCTACAAATAGGGGAGAGCTTTATTGCAACAGAAACAGACAACAGGACATTTGCGTCTGAGTTAGATTGAAGCGACTCAGAGATAAACAGGGTGATACAAAATTTTGGTAATTGTTCCTAACATTTTTCTTTATTTTTGTTGCTACAGTACCAGTATAAATGAGAATTAATAGAGACCTAACAAAGCAATAAGATTGCAGGGATCTTTTGGCAGACCACAAAGGGGAAGGAAAAACACAAGTTTTCCCCCCCATTTTTAAAAATTGTAGAGCAGTTGCTTTGCTTCCCTCATTATTCAGGCCCATGTGGATGCAACAAGAAATAATCTGTTGACAGAAATCAGTTAATTTTCAGCTGATATCAATATGTGAATGCTCCAACTTTAAACACTGTCAAAGGTGCTGACATCAACACTTTATGGTACAAGTTATTACTCAGTTTTCAGTGTCACTGAGGTGGTTAAAAATGAAGTCCAAGAAAGCACAGAGATGTAGGAACCCTTTTAGAAAGAAATTATATTTTCCTTGACAGGCCAAGACATGCAGAGATGTATCTAAGGTTCATTAAGGCTGCAAAAAAGTGAGAAAGAACAAGACCTAATGCAGACAACAGGAAGGCTGAATAGACACCAAATTAGCTCTGTTTTATCCTTTTGAATTTTCAGCCCTTGTCTGTTATGAGACATGCTGGGAATCTCAAACTTAAGGTAATTATCTGCTTTCTCTTGGCAATACATACAAGGGCTTATATTTCATTAATACCAGCTGAGTCAACTACACTAATTATACTAACCCTGATAATTCTGCTAATATAATAATATGCTAAAACCATTTAAAATGTGATCAACATTTATCTTTGTTTAAAACAGCAAAACACAGTTTTACAGCTCACAAATGGTGTCACCTTTGCACTTTGTATGAAAAATTAATGAACACTCATAGCAGGAAGGCTTGAGAAATCAAAATCAGCCAAAAATTATCATTGGTAGGCCAAAGCATTACAAAAACCGATGGGTGGAAACTGGCACAATTCTAATGGCTGTATCTCTACTTGATTCCTATATTTATTTTGGATCATCACAACGTACATCATGAGCCTGGGTCCTTTGATGAATATGCTCAGTATAGATGGACAAAGTAATGGCCACTAACTTAAAGGCAATGGAACTTTCTAGGGATCAGCACATCTTTGCAGGCTCTGCTGTAGACAACAAAGTCAAGATACAAACACAGTTTCTTTTGTTGATGTAATATTGACATGGCACTAATAGCTGTGACAATAAGACTCGGAAGAGGAGCGACCAAGCAAGAGAAAAACTACATAAAGGCCAGGGCAAGCCCTCGACTGTGGCCTCTACACGACCCAGTTTAGTTCAACAACAAACACCACTCTGTCGCTGTACATTACCCTCAGATGCTTGACCACTGCAGGCTAATTCCCTCAAGAAGTCCAGATTGGAGTTAAAGTCCCCCCCTCTCTCTCACACACACACATGCACAAACACCAAGCAATTTTCTAAACACAATCTAGAACAATCTATAAAACCCCAGCAGACATTATAGAGAAGACAAAATGCACTACAGCAACTACTCCACATACCTAGTATTCGAGTGTTTCACAGTGTTTGGCTTTGTCGCTGATTGTCAGCATAATTGTGCTGTTGCAGAACAACACTAAAAGACTTGATCACACTAAGATATATAAGATTTTCTTCACCAGTCAATTTTACTAATTGCAATGTGTTCGGCAGTATGTTTAGTTCAGATTATTTTGGCAACATAAAAAGCCCGCAGAGACATGACAAATGCATGATTAGCAACATTTAGAACACTGTTATTTTAAGGGTGCAATTTTCTGAGTAAATGATTCATAATTGTCAGGACATGGCTTGCATTGATTAACATATTTCTTTCTTTCTTTTTTTCTGACTGTATGTATATAGGGACTAAATTTGCTTTTATAAATATAAAGCTTAGACCTTCTTTCCGAAAGGTGTGGACATGTCACTGGAATTAAATATTTGAAGGATGATAAAGAGACAGTTTTCTGCACTATTTCATCATCTTGCCAATCAATTTGAAAATAAAAAGAGCTGCACTGTTCTGAGAAGCTGAAATGGTTTTAACACACTGTAACACACAGGAAGCATATCCAACAAGCACTAAACAATGAAATGCAGAGACATTGTATGGGTGACATTCAGACCAATGTGCTAAGATTTTAGGCAAATTTAAGCAAACTCCCCTTAGTGTAATTTAGAGCAAACTCAAAAAGATAATGAATTGTGAAAAACCCAGGTGACTCATCAAACTTTGATGCATCTAGGAAGTTTTAGTTCACCACAAGTGACAGACCAAAAACTATGAATTCCTGCAGAGAAATTGAGTTTTCAATCCAATACCAGATTTATATCTGCAAAGAAATCCTCCAAGTTGATAGATAAACACATTTTCTCTTATATTTCAGGTACTGCTTAGATAAGTAAACGAATAACATGTTTGATCTTACAAAAGAAGTCAAGTCAGCAGTATACCATGTCAAATTAGCTAAATCTGCACTTTTTAACAGTGCAGGAATGCCTTCTACATTGCAGTTTCACTGTGAGTTCAAACTCTGGACACACCCAGTTCAGACTCTGTACAGCTATTTGCTGTGAAACAATTTAAACTAAATGATGTTGGTGCAAAAGCTCAGTTACAAGTTTATAAGTAATGAAAAAAGCACTTACAATGAAACCTCATTGTTGCTTTCCTGAGAACAAAGAGCAGCCTGTGTTGGTGTTAGCTCAAGCTTGCACATATTAGTAATTTGCTTGTTTAGTCTATAACACCAATGCTGCTAATCACTCACAATAGATAAGAAATTCCATAGCCTTTAACATTAAGCTATCATTGGGAGCTAACCTTTTGGGGCATTTACACATGGTTAAAAGGTTGTGATAATTATATAACAATATACTGCAATATGTATGTTTAATCTAGAAGATGTCTGTTTTTGCTCTTTCATTGTGTGTCTACAGTTCATAGTGTTTACATATAAGAGCAACCAAGCTTTTTCGTTTCATTGAATTATTGTCATCTAGCAGCCAAACTGCTAAGGAAAGTTCAAAGAGGGCAGAATAACAACCTTATTTGTCTGTGATTACATAATTAGGGAAACATATTTTATTATTTTCTTAAGCAACAATGCTTCTCAGAGTTATATTACTAATTGTGGCATTAATTATTATCCTTAATCAGTTTAAGTTACTCCTTCACGGCTAGATCTACAGCATGTTATGTTCTATACTTTACACCAGTAACAATGAGTCTTCAGGGACATGGCTCAAAGCTGTCTATGTGACTTTAATTAGAATGTTATAATTCTTAAACGACACACAGATCTGCTTTAATTTAGCACCCATAAAAACTGTCTAACTCAGTTATGCTGTAGGTGTCAAATGCAGCTAAGCACATTACAGTATTATGATTAGGACTGATAAAAATAACAATGTTTGCAGACTGATTTAGAGCAGTGACTACCAATGAGCTAAATAACAAGGAATCAGGTGGGGAAAAAAATAAAATAAAATAAAATAAAAAAAAAAATTATATATATATATATATATATATATATATATATATATATATATATATATATATGTATGTATATATATATATATATATATATATATATATACATACATATATATATATATATATATATATATATATATATATATATATATATATATATATATATATATATATATATATATTTTTTTTTTTTTTTTTTTTTACCTTGTATGTGTTCTTTAGGACATAATGCCCAGTTATAAATTTTATTATAACTTATGCAAATGCATTTGTTTCTAGTTAAAATGCATGTTTTCTCAAACTTTCCTCTCACTCGTATCTTCCTATTCCCATGACAATCCTTTAAGGATGATAAAATCCAATCAACTCCTGTCCTCTTTTCATATTTTCTGTGCAACTTGGGCTATCCTGCATGACTATTCTGCAAACTAGATCAGAGTGTATGCAATGAAAAAGCTTTCTCAAAAATCAGTACTCTATGGAAACATATGTTATCCCATAAGCCTGCCCACAGATTCAACACACTGTCTTTTTTTTTTTTAGGTTAGTAGGAACAATGAAACCAGCTATAGCAACTAAAATCAGCAGGTGGGACAGTTTTCTCAGATATACCACTAAACAAAGACACCCAGCCTGGTTCTTAGCCTGTCAGTTACCTCTAAGGGTCTAAAAAGGTTACAAATGTGTAACAGAAATTACAGGAAAAATCACAGCTTTCTTATACAGACAACGAAGGTTCATGTTGAGGTCATCAATAAAAATATTGCTTCAATGTAGCCATATTCCTCTTTTTTGAAGCAAATAGAATCTGAGGTATGAAAGGTAAGAGCAGGGAAAAGCTCTCAAGCTCACATATCACACAAGAATCTTTTTAGTGCTCAGCTGAAGATATTTTCCGGGTGTAAAGCTATTAAGGCTTTCTGCCGTTAACAAAAGACAGGATCTTATCAAACTAGTAGAAATGACACAGAATGCATTAACATTTATACTGCTCTCCTCTGCTTCACTGATACCACTAAAGTGCCCGCTCTCTTCGTTTGCTTCTTAATGCAGTTCAGTCCTCTGCCCATTGACCCCTTACTGTGTGAACTGCTGCAGAACAAATTAATGGCCAAACAAACCCCCTTTTGCATTTTTGCATAAGGAAGTAGCTTTACTTTAAAGAGTACCAGATATTACCCTAGTTCCTTGAAATGTCTTGCATTAATGAGCATGCAGCAAGTTTAGATAAAAGACTGTTTCACTGTTTTTAAGAGAGATTAATATTACAGAACTATTAAAATGGAAAATGTGGATTAAGTAAAGCTTTAATGTGTTTGCTCTATTAACAATAGCCAAGATGAGGAATTAATGTATTCTTAAAATAACAACAGAAGATGAATGCGTTTTGGTTAACATAGTTATTTGTTTGCATGTTAGACTGTTTTCTTCAATAGAACCCAAGTGTGGATATTGCTCCCTCTAGTGGTGCATATGCCATTACCTAAATAACATAACCCCCAAGAGACACAGCACTCAATACATTGTTTAAGTGACTACTAAAATAAAAAAAAATAATAATTCAGCATTTTATTATTTTATCTAAGTTAGTTTCTGCACATAGCAAGCCTTTGAATTTTTGTCTCCTATCTTTTAGAGTTTACAATTCTGTAATGTCAGTTTTTGAGCAAATGGTTTCGTTCAAAGACAATGGACTAAAAATATTAACACTGTATAAAAATGCAACACAAAAAACTGACAGTGATGTCAGCTTTTTAGAAGTAGTCATCAGTTTCAGTTAAAGTAGTCTTTGCTGAACACAGTTCATGTGTTTCACAGATATAATGGCTTAATATTGATAAATGTACGTGTGCAAAATAATAAATAATAAAGAAAGTGGTGTCCAAAGAATTTGTCTATTTGTGGCTAGAAGAATGATTTTGTGTGTACTGGGGACCACAATTCAAGAATGGTGTAAATTTGACCACAATAATAAAATAATAATCAAAGAAGTTTTAGTGGCCCAAGACTACTTTCAACTTTTTTTGGCTCACATGGCCAAAAGTTAGGACACCATTGAACTAAAATAATTGAAAGTAATGGGGACAAATATACCACAAATATTTGTTTAACCTGTTATAGTTATCAGAGATGCACTGAAAAATCAACTGATGACCAGACTTAGCTTATTTACAGCTTTAAACTTCAAAATTTGTCAGAATTTCAGGTCAGTAAATGCAGCATAACACAAGTCAAACAAGACATGTTAACAGCAGCACTGTTCTGTGTGGAAGTTGTAACTAAAGGAAGAATAGGTCTGGAAGAAAGTTTGCTATTTTCAGGATTCGTGAAGTGTTTTTAAAAATTAAGTTAAAGGGACCCCAAGGTTTAAGAAGCTGTAAAATGAAACAATTTTCTATAGAGACCCGTTTTTCATTCACTTAGGCTACTACTTGTAAGCAGAGAGGAAGGCTGAGTGTGAGAAAGGCAGAATGTGTTACAAAAAGATTGCTTTGTTTAGATTTTTGTATCTGATTGTATCTGACAGATTGTCTCTGTCATGGATTATCCTGAATGTGAAAATCTTGGCAGCCTATTGGAAGGCTCAGAGTTAAAATAGGGGTTTAAGTTATCTGGAGAATAGAGTTCAATATATATGATATTTCAGATTAAAATTGCATAACCATTTTGTTTATGTTTGATAAAAAGTAAAACTCTGATTTGAAACAACTCCTTTGTCTCACACAGAAGGTGTTCCCTCTCATTCCAATGTAAATAATTTGTGATAGCTCACGGCACAAAGGGTAAAAAAAAAAAACACAATAGTTTGAATGTTGTAGTTCTTAAGTAGAACATGGAATAGCCTACAATCAATATCAGCAGGTCACAGCTTTACAAAAATAGAAATTGGCCTCAAATCTCTGATCAATGCATCTCTAATGTAAGCAAGAAGCTTACCATCATTACAAAGAGGTCCTCCAAATGTCGTCATGCTGCAATCACAGCTGAACCCCTCCCACTGCTGAAGGCATACGCCTTGGTTGGCGCACGAGTCCTCTTGGCATGTAGTGCTGGGGCCTGAATTGAAAAAGAAATCACAGCTTAGTGAAAATAACACCAGACTGCACAATCAGCAGATTCAGACTAAAACAATACATGTAATGTCAAAAATAAAAATAATTGGCTTTTCAGGAGGTTTGCACAAAACAAACAGACAGAACTAGTTGTGTGCACAGCTATATCTTGGCAGTTTACTGCTGCTCTTACTGTTAACAATGTCCATTGTTACCAAACGTCTGCTCAGAAATTCAGTTAGTTAAAATGTATACACAAAACATAAAAACAAAAACCACAAAAATGTATAAAAGACACTTCTAGAAAATATCTAAATGCATGCAATTTTTAGGTGTGATCTGGATACTCAATGATTTAAACATTTCAATTGCATCTCTACACATATCCATGGTAAAATACGAAAAAATGTAAATGTATTTGCATTAATTCAGCTTTAGTTAAAAATGCACAATATTTTACTGAAATTTTTTTAACATTTATACTCAACACAGGGTTTATAAATTAATGGCTTTATAGTAAAATATGTAGCATCTTTGACAACCTGTGAAGATTTTTTTGCACCAGATCAATTTCCCAGCTGTATGTATACCAGTGTTGGACAGAAAATATTCAGCAGTTGGGTTTGAGTTAATGTACATACGGTATAATCCAAAATTATTCAAACACATGGTAGATTTAGGTTTAAACTGATCATTTAATTTTGATAGATAATCTATCCTAGAAAGACCTTCAGAGGGAGCTAAAGATTAGAGCCTTCCCACCTCAAAGACTTGAAGCTCATCATCAAAAATAAATTGTCCAAAACACCAGCGTAAACATGTAAAATGCCAGTCAGCATTTATAAGAAGGGTTTCATTGCTGTAATTTCAAAAAAAGAATGATCTATTGTAAATTCAAAAAAGATTTAGATATACCATTTTTGACCAATGTAAATAAAACGTCTTTTTCAAAATTGATACTTCTTTTACATTATTTTAATATCATTTGGGAGATGCCTGCATAATTTCCTTTCAGAAACATGCTAACATATTTCACTTTATCACTATATTCATTTTCTGTAAGTAGTATGAATGATAACTTTATTTTATCTATAATAACAACTGAAACTGTATTTTTGACATTTGAATTTAAAAAAAGACTCACAAACATCTGCATGTTTCATTCCACCTTACTTTCATATTAAGACATATGGACGACATGTAAGCACAATGTATACATTTTGAAAGATCTTATAATAAAAACAAGTGCAATTATTCTACATAGTATCTACTTTTACATATTAAAATGTGGACACCATAAAGACTAGCAAACTTCACACTAACTATTCAGTTCAATTCAATTCAGTTTATTTATATAGCACCAATTCAAAACAAATGTTGTCCTGAGGAACTTTAAAAAAAAAAAAAAAAAAAAATCCAATCATACATGCATTCCAATTGATCTTAGTTATCAAACAGTACAATAAGCTCAATTAATTATTCAAAGTAGTTCAAAAAGTTTCCAAAGACACCCAGCAGACTGTATCGAGTCATTGACTTGCAGCATTCACTCCTCCTGGCTGAACATAACTATGATAACTAATTATCAGAAAAACATTTACAGTACTGACCAAAAAATAAGATATCTCTTGTCTAATTCAAAAGCTTTTGTGCTTCATGTTTAATGTTTTAAAATAATATTGTACTATGTCACTGATTTACATGTAGAATCATATTGATATGAATAAAGCAGTTTTAGAAGCAAATACTATAAATCGTTAACTCCCAGAGCTTGGAATCTTTAGACTTTCCATTCCTGTAACATCCTGATACAGGCATACCCCAGATACAAGCCACAGATGAAATGAAAAACAGTTACCATTTGGTTACAACATTCTGCTAGAAAGGCTGAGTCCTGGCATGTTCTAATGCTCCAAAATCTACTTCTGTACTAAAGTCGAAAAGCATCTGAATGGGCTTTAGTGTTTTCTTATAAGCCAATTGCTCAAAGTACTTTATACTTTGAGTGTTAATAAAATGTTACAAAAGGTGACAAGATTGGATAGTTAGCAACAAAATGCTTAAATTACTATTTGTATTTTTAGTAAAAATAACAATTTTGCCATTTAGAACCTACAGTAAAGATTTTTAAAGTAAATCCAGGCAATATAAAACTGCATTGGTTCAGAGTAATGTAAGGCATGCTAAATAAATAAATAAATACAGTTAAATGCTTAGGTAGAACCACTTAGAATATGACTGCAAATTAAAACATTAGTCCCATAGAATTTCATACAAGGTGATTGTACTTGTATTTTGATGTGACTGATGCCATTCTTGATGGCAGGTGGGTGAATGGTAAACAAGGCAGTCCTTTTGATAGAAATTTTCTTGGTTAAAAAAAACAAAACTGTTTTGGGAGGTGATGGTGTTACTATATGCGTAGGTGTGTGTGTGTGTGGGGGGGTTGGTATTTCAGATGCATTTGGAGAGGGGGTGATAGCAAACTCCGCTGTCAGACAGACAAAGCTTTCTACCTTGCAAGTCAGCTTTCATCAAAGCAACTTTTGTTGGCAAATAATAGGCAAAGTATACCAGCAGTTAGTAAGTAGCACAAAGATTTCATTCAGGGGAAAATATAGACTGTGAGACAGGATGCACAAACAAAGGATATTTGCCCAGAAAAAGAGCAAGAGAGTAAAACATTAATTCATATTATGAAGGTTTAGTTATATCAATTCAGAATATAAGAACAACTTCTCTCTAAATTCTATCGTTATGAAGTAAAACTAAATAACTGGTTCTATTCTTCCTCTGAAACACTTATTCCCTGGGTCTGGCTTTATCATAAACATTTAGCAACAGTACGCTACATCATAATTCCATCATCACAATTACATAACAATGTTTTGTCTCTATTTCAAGCAGTCATTAATTCGGTGTGGTACAAATTGATAATGGCTTGTTTGACTTGCCTTCACAAAAGCTGAATGGACTAACTTTTGTCATGCTGAAAAGTGAAAAAAGATCAGAAGTACTTAAAGGGAACAAGAGAGTTTACTTTCTCTAGTAAGAGAAAGTAAACTAACCGACTGAAGCTGAAGAAAGAAAATCAAATATTGTCTCTGGATATGGTGCACACATTAGACTGGGCAAATGATATTCATGCATGCAACAAAGGCTTCATCCATTATTCAAAAGGACCGCCTCCGGCCAAATATCTCAGATCCAGCAAGCATGCGTAGTGTTAAACAGAATAGGGATAAAATGGGAAGTAACACTGGCAGTACAAATATGGTGAAGGGAATAATCAGATTAAACCCAAGTGAAACAGAAATGATCGCCTGTAGAAGAATGTTGGAGCTTGATGCATTCAAACAGAATACCAACATGCTTTATGGATGTTAAATTACATGCCACAAGTTACCAGTGTGGCCTTCTTTGTGGCTGTGTGTATGAGACTGCCAGGATTGTGCAGCAATACATAGTATTACACCTGAAGATATTTTGGGAAGACATTATGTAATAAACTACTCTAGATGAGTTGAAGGGATTTACTCTCTTGTATTATTAGATTTAAGTGAAAAATAAGCATTGTACTCTACTTATACTCAACCAATAAAATTTAAAATTTGACAAACAAAATAAACAAAAAGAAACTTTTCATCAGGAACTGGTTCATCAGTTGTGGGTTAAGAGACTTCTCACCTTCACATCCTCTTTCTATTTGTCCCACACAGTCCAGAGCATCTGACATCAAGTCTGGGAGGCGCCCGTTCAGATCCACCGACGCCAAGCAACCCTGAAAGCCCTCTTTGGCATGCACCAGTTTGGGCAGGTCCTTATACATCTCCTTAGCCACCCCACCGATGTAAAGGTTTCCTGTAAAGAAATCAGAAATGTGACAATGATGACCCCTAGTGGAAATAAAGTAGAATGCGGAGGTTTCCTTAAGTTTTTTTCCAGCAAGCTAATGTGTTTTTCTATAGCTGACATGAAAGAGCAGAAAAGCTTAATAATTGCCAACCTTGCCTAAAAAAAGCTTTGAAATTGTTATGAAGTAATTGTTCCATGTTCTTTATGAGTGTAAGCCATACAACCCCTTTATCCTGCCACATTCATAATTTTTAAAAGAACAACATTCTTCAAGGTAGAACATTAATTATACAATACAATTTACTTTCAATCATAGCAGCATTCATGCCAGTAATTGGTAATACTTTTCAAATAAATGTTATCCAAGGCTGTTTGGCTGAGCACTATGAGGTCCCTGCAACATTTTCGCATTGTTAGTTGTGACAAAAGACCAGCTGAATTCTTTCTCAAGGCTACCTGAGAGCTAGTAACGAGTAGAAGCTTTTTTTTGTGCCTTCCACCCCTGCAGTGTGTCTCCAACCTGTTATACATTTCAATCACAAACTTGCTTTTCTCACTTTAAATCACTGGTTCCTGGGTTATAAAAAAATTATTTCATGCCATACCACATTCAAAGTCACTTTCATGCCAATTGTGAAGCTTTGGTTGAGCTTCAGCATCTTGTTTTCATCACATTTAGGAGCCTAAATTCATTAAGTTGCAGCTATGTCATTGACTGATTTGTCATTTATTGGTGCATTTGGACACATTTGCTTAATAAAATGTCTGGTTAGTTTATATAAAGTCTGAACTAACCCTTCAGGTCAAGGTTCTTGGCTCCTGAGGTTGTCTGCGTGGTAATCTTGGTGTCGATCTTGACTGTGTGCAGATTGTTGGTGTCCCTGGAGATTATGACATTGTGCCACTGGTTGTCACTTAGTGGTTTATTTGAGTTGCCTTTGATGAGGTGGGCTCCATTCCCCAGGTCAGACACATAGTGAAGATAACTTGAAACAGATATGAACAAGTTGAACAAATATGAGCACACTAAACACTGGAAGAATAACATTTCTCTTATTACTATCTAGATTATTGTCCAGCTGTTTTGGATTCATAATGTCACTTTAGCATTTATTGCAGAGATAAAACATTATTGCTTTATAACCATTACCGTCACTATAAATAAGTAGAAATGTACCATGTAAATCTGAAATTTGTACTAAACATTTGCATGTTTGTAGATGCTGGTGCTGTACATTCAAAGAGCTCTGTATCAGTGTGTGTAGCTCTCTCAAAAAAGGGCCTATTATTAACAGGTAGCTAAAGTAACATACCATTCCAGGCTAAGCTTACAGGCAGTTTGAGTTGTGTGTTCATTTAATTAAATTTCATGTCACTGTATAATTGTTGTTGATGTCACAGAATAGTCTAATGTCTGGCTTTGCTGGAAATAAGGTAATTCTGTATTTCAGCAATGACAAATACACTCCTGTGAAGCTGTTCATCTTTAATGTTGTGTATTTGCCTTTCTTTTATAAAGGTTAAACAGCATGGTAACAGCCGGCAGCTCTTCTAGTGAAAACTCTGGCACAATGGTAATAAGAGAAGTCCCAACGTACTGGCATAAAAAGTTTCCACATGTTCTATTATCAAAGTCATGACCCATTTATATAGAAATCCCTGAATGAATAAACATTATGTACACAAGTATGAATGTAATTCAGCACTGTTAAAAGCTTTTTGATTTTTGCATTTGGGAGAATCTACATCTGCAAGGAAATAATATACTTTGGAAAGAATATGTGTGAAGATTTTTTTGGCATACTTTAAAACAATGCAAATGTATGACAGCAAAGGAAAAATGCCTTTAAAATACCAAAATATCAACACATTCCCACTTTAAATATGTAGTTCAGGATTAGTTCGGGGGGGGGGGGGGTCTTGGGAGGCAATGTATCTCCAAGGAACACATACTCAAAATATGTAAAGTGTTTCTGGTCAGAGTAACCATTTCATTTAAAAATAAAGCAACATAAAAAGCAAAAATACTGTAGGGGGTCAAATGATTACTATTTTATTGCTTTTTGACCTTCCTTCCTTCCTTTAACCCTAACCCATCCTCAGAATGTTTTTCACAAAGGAAAATTAGTGGCGGTGCAATTATTTATTAAATTTCTTTAAAAATGTTGCTCATTCGCTTCAGTAAGAAAGATGCCAAACTGCTAATTCTTCCATGTAGCCAAGTTATTTAAATAATGAGGACTGGTCACCCAAGGGCTCAGTTCCAGCAGGGAAGAGGCAATGTGAGGCATTTTATACAGTACAATGACATGTCAACAAAATCACAACAATTTGTTAGTTCATATGATTACATTACCCGTTCCTGTCCTAATTACATAATTATTGATGTGTTATGTATCATCAATTAAGATTGTTCAGACACTGAGAAGTGTACAACAAGATTGTTCCGTGTGTGAGTTAGTCCGTAACCCGTGTGTGTGTGTGTGTGTGTGTGTGTTTGTCTAAGTGTGAAGGACCTATTTAAGAAGGTCCAGAATGTGTAAGTATATTTCTGTGTGTTCAATATAAGGTAGATGCTTCTCTCTGACAGCATTTTGACTCTGCTTGCTGTATTTATCAAAAAAGCTGGGTCACACTTAACTCCTTACTCATTCTCATTTTTTCAACCCGCAATCAGAAAGTATCTGTACCCCCCTTGCAGACGTCCAGATTCCCCTTGAAGCAACATTTTTTTTTTTATCTCAACAGCCTCCTTCACCTCTTGCGTAAATAATCATTAACGTTGTGTAAATTACCCCTCAAGCCAAATGTGACAATATTTTAAAGGTGTAATGCGTGAACTGCTATCATGCTTTTGATGGTTTATGAAAGATTATTATTGTGTACATCACTTTGGTCCTGTGGGTGTTTAAACTGCTTTATATATAAAATTGGTATGGTATGGTATGGTTTTGTCTTGGCCCCTCTTAGCCAGGCTGTTAGCTTTAGCTTCAAGGACCAAACTAATCTGGATTTATACTAACTGCCAAGGGAGTTATCTACTGCAGGTAAATTAATACCTGCTAATAACCTTTCAACAAAACCTTATCTAAAAAAAAAAAAAATCTGAACTATTTAACATAAAAACTCTGACTTAAAGCAATTCGTACTTCATCAAGTTTCATGACAGGGATGGCTCCACCTACCCTTTGACCAGTTCCACCACAATGAAGTCATTTCCATCGCCACTGTTGTAGAGGATGAGACCATCAGGTGATGTGGTTTTAAACTGAAAGAAAAGGTGCATGGAGTAGTAGGCTTGCAGAGTGGTGAGTGTCACATAGCTGGAACGTGACTTGAAGGTAACTGGATCAGCAATGATGTTCTTGAAGCCAATCATGGCATTGAGTTCACAATAATCAATGTCACCGTTTTTGCAGAGGTCAATGTAAGCCATGCCATTGAAGGAGAGGCTCTGGAGGTGGCCAATGAAGTTGGAGGGCACCATGGACATGAAGCGCTTCTCTGTCACAATGCCAGTCTCAATGTTATGAAATTCCAGTTGGGTGTGGTCACCTGCCATTTGACCTTAATTTAAAGGGAAGGAAGGAGAGAGGATGTCATTAGGGGGTAAATGAACGTTAAAGGGGAAGAGCTTTAAAAATGAAGGATCCACAGCATGTCTATAAAGTGATCATGCCATGTCAACACACTTTGTTATGAAAAAAATGAGCATGCCTTCAGAGAATTTTAGATTTATCTCTGTTTTGTACACAAAAGTTATTAATAATTTTTTAAATTTAAGGCAGCAACATTTTGCCAAAAACAAGATTGTGAACTTCAGTGAATAAGCAGTACCTTCAAAAAGTATTCACACCTCTGACAGTTTTTTTTTTCAGGATTGCTCTTTAATGTAGAGTCACCTATCAAATTATGATGCTCCCACCACCATGTTTCACAATAGGAATGGTGTATTCAGGTTGATCTGTGGTATTAATTTTCCTCCAAAGATCTTGTATATAGGCCAAAAAGTTCAGTTTCAAACCAATCTGTCCAGAAGACCTCCTTTTAAATGTTTAAATGTTTGAAATGCTCCCTATATGGCTTGTGGTAAAGTGATAAGGGGACTTTTTATGACTTTCCTTCAACAATGGGTTTTGTCTTGCCACTTTTTCATTCACGACAGTTATGAAAAGTCCAAGACAAATCCATCCTGGTGATGAATTATCTCACCCATGCTGGTAATCTCAGAAACTCTTCCAATGTTAGCCTCTCGATTACTACTTGGGTTACAGGATGGCCATGTTTTGGTAAGTTTGTTGTTGTTCCAAAATCTTTCATTTTAGAACGAATGGCAACTGTATTTATGGTGAAATTGCATATAGATGGATTGCTATTGACTAATTATCTGACTTCTGCGATGCATTTAGGGGTTTCATAATGAAGAGGGGTAAATATATATACATCCCACACTTTTCAATTTTTTACATTAAAAATCATATATGATTTCCATTCTACTTTACATGAATACTTTTGCAAGGCACTGTACTTACCCAGAAACAAATAAAAGCAAATAAACAAAGTAATTTTTAAAGTTTTCTGCAGATGCATGACTGTTTTTGTTCTGTTGTAGTGGCTGTATTCAAGGTAGACCCTAAGGGGCCCAGAAAAGGTGAGAACCTGTCAAAGTTATTATAATAGAAAGGATAAGAAGTACCTTCCACAGGCGATAGATCATCTACCGTCAGTTTCAAACTCTTGCCTCTCCTGAACACACGTACGGTATGCCACTCATTATCGTTCAGGTTCTGACCCGCAAAAATTGTCTCTGGACCTTTGCCTGTGGGATAGTCCAAAAAGTGGTTAAAGAACACACATGGACTCACACACTCACACAGCTACATAGCAGAAAGATTGAATAGTAGTTCATATAAAGAAAATCATACAGAGAGGAGATAGAAAGGAAGTCAGAATAATTGAAAGAAACAAGAAACAGGAAACATTCAAGTATACATAGTAAATGGTCCATTAACTACACCACTCTGACTTACATTTGCGGCATCATTAGACAGGGTACCACATTTCTAAAGTCTCAATGAGCATAATTGTCTTTAAATCAAGATGTGTGAATCATTATTCAGAATATTCTAATGCAACTCAGACATTTATGTATTTATTTTTTTTGTTCATGAGCTCTGTGTTTTTTAATTTCCACAGATCAAAATAGAATTGGTTCTGTTTTTTATGCTCCACTTGGTGGCAGCAAATACCTTCCAGAACTTTGCAATTTAGCAAAGTCCTTCACAAATAAGAATCACTCACCATCTTGTTAACCCACAAATAATACTAACATTCTGTAACCTTCACTGTGTGAAAAGAAATCATCATTTAGAATGAAATCGTCCTGCAGCTGAGGCAGTAAGCTTGGAGGTAAACCAAAAACAATGAAAAATACAGAGAAACACAAGAATAACCCTATAAAAACAAATCATCCTGTAAAAACAAAAGAAAGAGTAAAAACAGAAAGAAATACAGAATGTGATTTGTTTTCTTCTGGTGAAAATTCATTCTTATTTGATTTCATTGCATAAATGTAACATTTAGTTGACAATGATAAATTATTTTTGTCATTCCTTTAGCTGAATACTAAAAAGAGCATATTAATATTGCATTAGAGTTGCATTGCAAGCAGGCAGAGATGGAAGTGTCACACAGTCACTGTGCCAAAAACCTTAAGGAGAGCTATGGAGTTGCAAATAAAAACATCCAAGAACATGCTCTAAATCTTTGCTATCTTATCAAAACAAAAGAAAAAATTTGTTTCATTTCATTTTTAAAAAAATTCCAACATTGGCCTTTTTAAAGCAAAAGCTACATTTACATAAAGTTGTTAATGGTCAATCTTTAGATTGCTATATAGTCCTGATGTTCTCCTCCTGGGTGCATGTAACAAAACAGGGCAATGTGGGTGTGCCACAGCGATGTTATTATAATTCTCCAGGCTCTGGATACCGTTCACACTGTGGGGAGCCTCTGGAGGGGTGCCAAGTTCATGCACCTGAACCTATTTTTGGTTATTTATTTCCTGCCTTTCTGCAGTCTTCAAAGCTTCAATGCAATGCGTATGCAAATCTGAAGGTACCACAGTTCCAGGACACACTCAATTGCAGGGGCACAGTGCTGCTTTGTAAGCACTAAACACTGGGGCAGGATTGGAACTAGGCGACTGGTGAGGGATTAAGAAGGAGAGATATGAAATAATGGGATGGGGCTGAACTTGAAAGCATGCTTGATCTTTGCCTTCCATCATTCATGTCCTTGGTACTCTCCAAGGAGGGAAAAAGGAAGAAGAGAAAAGAGGGCAATCATTTGCACAACATTCACTACAGCACACAGTCTTATATGATCATTTACACAATTTAATTTTAGTTGGACCCCATTTGACTTTGGCGTACTTTGAATAATGCAGTCAAAATATTTCAGATCAGAGTTTCAATATTGCTTGATGAAAGCCTTCAAATAAGGATAGCGGACTTGTGATGTAAACTGGAATATGAAAAAAAAAAAAGATTTTGTGTGCACATAGTATCCCCATGTTACTTTTTTCTCAATGTCTTCTTTTTGATTTTTCCTTTTTCTAAACTTAACGATTGGCTGAACATCTTGGACTGAAAGTCCAATGCTTTATACAAAGTCTATGAGAGCCCCAAAGTTGTAAAATGATGAAGATACAATATAATAATTATATTATAATTAATCAGAAATAGGTTGCCCTCCTGTTGGAATCACATTCACCTTGGGAAGGAGGATTATTGTTCAGCAGTACAGACAGAGCATCTGCAAAGCATAGTCCCCTTACTGTTAGGTCAATGCTACTTCATCGGAGAGACCCTCGAGTAAATTGGGTAGCAGTGGTGCATATATGCACCTTGAAGTTGTGCAGTGTTTTCACCACCCTCCCCACTGCCACTATGAACTACTATGAATTTCCCTCTGCTCTTTGTAGGACACATGTTGCACACTAGGAATCAAACCACCAAATTTTTCCATAATATCATTGTCGTATCTAGTTTAAAGTTAAATTTCGAGAAAGTTCTAGAGGTAGAACAACTTTCTCCAACAGTATATACATTCATATGTACAACAGTACATTCTTGGCAGGAGACGCTGTGCTGGAAGCCACCCTCAACAATCACCGCTGTTGCTAAGCAACATATCAAACACTTTACTTTCATACAAATCAGTTGCATGCTGTGTGATCAACTGTTTCAGAATGTTTGAGGTATGTCATCCGTTTATTGTGATTAAAGCTCTGCACATGTTGCAACTAGCCCTAGTATCATCTGTTTGTGAAACGTAATCACACTTTGGAGCGCTTCTGCTGCGACACCATCCTGGATATTTTCTAAATCAAAATATGGAGCGTGTACATCATCACGCAAATATGTCGCTTGTTACTGGAACTGATAACTGACATAGAGAATCGTTAAGTAGGCAAGTTAATGATTCCAAGGAATTGAACTACTGAGATTCTCTACAAGAACCAGTTCTTGATTCCCATCCCTAAGCAACAATATGACACACTGCAGCATTAGAAGAGGAGATTTCCAAACAATCAATTTTGGCTTTAACACAGGTCTAGTGCTTTCTGATTGTACAAGTAAATATAAGATATATAAGGCTAAAACCAGGACTAATGAGGATATTTTAACATAATTTGGATTCATTCTTTTTCTGTTTTGAATCCTTTCCCTAACATTTTTTAACCTAGGACCAAAAACGTAAGGTCTGAATATTTTGAGAGGGTTAATATGCAAGTCCTGTTCTTAGTAACCAATATAAGCCTAGAAACACCCATGGCTAATATGTTACCCATTTTTCATTACCCTTAACACTCTCTCTCACTCTCTCTCTTTCTCTCTCTCTCTCTCTCTCTCTCTCTCTCTCTCTCTCTCTCTCTCTTTCTCTCGACTAATTAACTACATTTGTATGTTTTACAAATGTAGTTTATTACAACATGTATTATTTTCACAATGCCTTAATGTTATTAGGTCTCCTGAAGTATTTATAGTCATATTCAACAAATTAGAATCACACACAAAAGGTTTATTTAAAATCAGTGTGCCTACTAAATGATATTGCCCATAATCATGAAAATAATGAAGAACAGAAAGATAGATGTTTCTTTTTTTATCATGAGCACATGTGAACCATGGGTTCCCAGTTGTGAGTACAAAGGTGGATAATGAAGGAGCTTTTTCAATGTGCATAGAAGACAGGATACACCGTAAATTCCTGTTTAAAGGGCAGGAAGGCATTTATTTTTTTACATACTGGGCTATGTTTAAAATTACTAAAACTACAGATTGTTTTTAAAAAACCAAATGCTGTGTAACAGTGGAAAAAAAGAACTGAATCCTTTTAGATGGCAAAACAATAAACCTCTCCTATACTCATAACCTCATTAGATGAGTCCGTCATTTTTCATTTCCACATAGGTGTAAAGTCCATGTGAAGAATCTCTTCGAGCTCTTTTAACAAAACTAATGTGTGAACAAGATCAATTATAGAAAAGAAACAATTCAAGATGATGATTCTGTTAGGGAGATAAAAATCCAATAAGACGCCTCTATGTCTCCTTCCTGGTTACTATAAACAGTAAATCATGGCACTCTGCCATTATTCTTAATGAGAATGGCTCGGCCAGCTGTACATAAAAGCAGGAAATCTGTCACAAGGTACTTTCAGGTCATATTTTCAGTTGACTGTCACTCAGTGTCTGTTAACAGTGTTTAAGTTGAAGTGGCAGTGTTTTCTTCAGACAGTTCTGGGCTGCCCCAGGGAGCTTAGGTCCCTAATTGACAGTGATGTGTTCTTTGAGTTGGTGTTGAAATTTCTCATCCGCCAAGCTGACCAGAGCTGCAGTGCCTGACAAGACACATTAATTAAAACTGAGGAAAAAAAGAGGACAAAAATAACAACCTAGAAAAAATATTAAAAGCTAATTCTTCATGAGTGGAAATGCACTGGCTTAACACAGTTCTTTCCAAGACCTTCAATTAAGCATTTTCCTTCAACATAATTAGATCGGAAACTATTAAAGGAAGGCTTACTGCTTCTGTATTCTTGGATTTATTTAAACATACAGTTTACATTTTCTATCTAATCTTTTTTATATAATCCCTTCTCCCCCACTTCCTCTGCCAGTGGGAAAATTAAGGATATTTCTGTTCTATTCTATTCTAGAATAATATAGTGATTAGAAGGCCAACAATATGAGTTTGAACAGATAATGCCTTAACCTTATCCTCTGTACCGTAAGATGACCTTTTAAAGCAGTGGAATGAGAAAATTAGAGCTTGTCTTCTGCACACACAAACACCAGAGGCGATTGAGGATGCATGGGCGAAGCTATTTTGCATTTAGAAAGATGCTAAGAAGAGATCCTTTAAAGAAGCATGTCTAGAGGTCACATCATGTGATTATGTGTGGAACAGCTGTGTTGTTTAACTCTCCTCTTCTGATCAGACAATGACCTTCTAGTGCTGTAACACTTAAACCAAAAGTTCCAACTTGGCTGTTATCAGAGAACAGTTTATCATTATTTTCACAATGTGGCACAGCATGGTACATTATTGCAGCGCTTTAACAGTATGTTTTCAACTGGTTTTTACTGTGAGTCTCTCACCTGAGAGGCATTACGCAGAAAAACAGTTCTTGTATTATGACTCAAGTGAGGGAATTATTAATTCATCAGCAGCTCTGAATAATAAATGTCAGGGATATTTACCTCCCAAAATATTGCAATGTAGCCTCTTTGTTTGAGCACACACACAAACACACACACAGACACTTCCTTCACAAATACCCCAACAGGATCTATTCTTTTTCCTCCCTCTCCATCTTTTTCTTTCTGCTCTGTGAGGCAGGTTAATGGCAATAATAAAATCACACTCTGTATTTCCTCTGTGCTTTGAATGGCCTCATCAATTTACAGCCGCCGTGAAATACTGAGAAAGAAATGAAGAAAAAAAGAAAAAAGGGGTTGGGGGTGGGGGGTGTAAGCAAATCATCCATGTCTAAAATACCTACGCTTCCATTGAATGCATTTTATTCCTTTCTGGATTTATGAGTGAATGGGTTCATTAATTAGACACAGCTTGGTGTGTAAAATAGCAGCTGACTGCCATATTCCAGTTTGTCATTAATTCAAGCCTCCCTCCATTTCCTCCTGACTTCTAATTATATACGCAAAGAAACTACAAAGAAAGTCTTACGAACCCTTAGCTCTACTATGTGTGGGGTGTATGATACGTTCATTTGAACTGATTAAATCTCCCCTGTTAAAATTGTGTGATAATATATTTCATTCAGCAATAACAAAACAAACTGTAAGAGATCTAAAATAAAAAATTCAGGCAACAGAGAAAATAGTAAATGTCACAGAAGGAGTAGAAATAGAAGAAGAAAGGTGAACAGTAACTTACTGGAGGTACAGTTAATCCTGATACAATCTAGATGGGGGAAGAATAGATGAGAGATAAATTCATCTTTCAACGTTACAGCTGCAGACATCATTAAAGCAAACAGTCCACCCCTCTGGGGACAAACACACGGACACTGTCCGTCCTCTGATGCGCTCACATGTTGCCTCAAGCTGGAGCAAGTTGGTAAAAGCACTGCCGTGTTGGAGTACCAGAGCAGCACAATTTATTGCATATTAAAGTAAAAGTTGAGGACTGGATCTGTGAGGCAGAGATTTAGATATTTTACAGTGCTTGAAGATATTTGGTTAAAAAAATGAGAGCAATGAGAGTCATCATGAGAGCATCAGATTTTAGTCAGGGTCACACAGGGCCAACTGGAAGGTATCCTCATTATTTTCCCCCAGGTTCTTTCATCTACCAATGAAATGTGGTTTAATAACATTGTAAAGATTTTTTGTTTGGTTGTTTTTTTTACATTGTCAACCTCATATATATATATATATATATATATATATATATATATATATATATATATATATATATATATATATATATATATATATATTTTTTTTTTACTAATGTTAAAAATAAATAAATTGGTCATAACTTTAATCAAATCTAACTCTGTTTCTTTAGACCTTTGTTGTCATGTTGTTTCTCCAACTATAGCTCTTGTTGTTCAACAGCAAGTTGGAATTCTTACAGATCCAATATGAGTTTATCATCCAGAATCTGAATAAATGTCCCTAGTAACTGTGTAAGATACAACTATAGAAATGTATGTATGAATTAACACTACAAGTAAATTCATCACATAGTAAAATACTAGAGATGGGCTTTATTCAATCTAAAATTGATATCAAACCAATTACTGATGTAGTTACTACATTTAATATTAGGATGAAGCTGATCCAGATTCCATTTTGTCTGATTTTACCCTAAAAGCTTAAGTACACAAAAAATTGTTTCACACTTATAAGAGAAGAATTTAAATAACAATCACAAAAATTGCATAGAAACAGATGTTTCAAATACATCAGGAAACTTTTTTTTTCAATTTGGTAATTACCTGAGACTGTCATGGAAGTTGTGTACAGTGTGCATGCCAAAGCGTGAACTCTACTCAGCTTCACCCTCTTCAGAAATATTTTAAAGCTGAAAATGTTAAAATAGAAGTTTCTTAGGTGTTTTCATGCAAACATTTAGAGTGGTGGAAGTTTTGTAGGATTGTTGCAGTAATAATAACTGAAGTCAGGACCCCTGAGCTCTATAGAAGAGCAACAAGGAGCTTCAGAAGTAACAGGACAGCTTACATAAAGAAAGTTGTTTTGTTTGATCTTTTTGGGTTTCCAACGTTTATCTCTCATAGGGAATATAGGATTTAGAAATGTTTGTAGCCTGTTGGAAGAAAATAATAGAACAGGTTTTAGAGCTCGTGATGTTAACTCGACTAACAACACTAATTGCCATTAAAAGTTGTAAAAACATTTGAAGAAAATGCTGCTATCATGTGTTCTTGTCTTTATTCTCACTAAGACAGTAACACCTGTGTTGTTCAGCTATTTGGTTTGACTTTTCTCAATTGCTCACACATAAGTGAGAGATTGTACTAATGATGGCAAAAAAGGTTGAAAAGTTACACAAGGGAATTTTGATGAGTAAAGAAAACATTTTTGTCGCTGCTTTCACAAATTTTCACCAATGGTTCACATTCAATTCAGCTCAAACTATGTGAAAATTGGCATAAAATGTTTTTTGTGATGGTTCTTCTAAAGGTATCAACCTTGGGTCTCCAGTATAAAGAAAATCATTAAGCAGTGTAGCTGACAGGACCCAAATAAGCAAAAGCAAAATTTTTTCAAGTGAAAACAGTCTGAATTGAAAAATGTCTATCAACATATACTTAAATTAGGATATTAGGATTGTATCAGATAAAAAAATCTGTATCATAGCTTTTCTACAAAATGAATTGGATGTTGATTACAAAATGTTTTCATAGTAAAAGTGAATTGGGAGCACTATTGTCTTTTGAGGTGTTCTAAATTAAAATGAGCTAATTTTATCTAAAAAGTAAAATATTTTAGCTTATCTTGATTATCTTATTTACATATCTCTTGCACCAGTGCACTCAAGCCAAGTTGATACAGTATTTGTTATATTTTTCCTGTATGACAAGTAATAATTTTGATTCTACCAAAGATGCTCTGGTTGGTATGACCTTAACAAATGTTACTGATAAACAGATAACAAAAGTGTGTTTCTTTCCTGACTCTTTTATTTGCTAAAGCTGAGCCTGTGCTGTACTGTGAGAAAGGTGACCCAGATCAACCTCCCAACCCTCCCTTCCCATTTGGCCCTGCTTGTCATGTGTTGTCAACCACAGCAGAAAAGTGGTCGCAAACAGCCAGAGAACAACACAAGCCTACCCTTTCAGGGAATGCTCTGGTTTTCTTCGAGAGGGACAAGGAAGACAGCCTTCAAGGAGTTGTGGAAATAAAGTCCAAAAAGTCTTAGATTTGTCAACAATAATTTAAATGAAAACAAAACAACAAAGCCTTTTGTTTTTTAACCAAGGGCACTTTTTTGCAGTGGCGGTGATCTAACTTGTCAGGCCTGTCAGTGTGTGGCGCTGTTGCTGTCTGCAGTTGGACACATGCTGTTTTAAAGTTGACAGCAAATATAGACTCTTCTGCTTTGCATGCACGACTAAATGGCTCCGCTTCGGGAGTCCATTGCTGTTTAGCCAGTGGAAAGGCAGAATAGATGACTATCATTTGGGTAGCAATGTAGTGTCTGAGACACATCGAACTTCCCAAAGACAGCACTGGGGTCTTTACTAAGCAATAAAATTCAGGGACAAACACATAAGTTAAGTTTTCTATTTTTGCTTAAGGCAGAGGGTCTTTCCTTTTTATGTAAGATAAATGCTGCTGGATATTAAGATATGTTGAACTCATCAGAGGTTTGGACATTTGAACTCTTTCAAGGAATAATCATTGACAGGATAAACCTAGAAAAATGAATAGTGGTGTAAATAAGGACAATTTTCATTATATGCACTGAACTAACGTTTTATAAACTGTACTTTAATGTAGCAAAACAAAACAACACTTTTGATTTTGGTCAGAGCTTTCAGAAAAAAAGGAGACCTTATTATGTCACTCTCCAACTGACTTTCTAAGATTATCACATAAATTTATTAATTAATTTCAACAGAATTATATTTGATCACTGAGCATTGACAGCTGTAATTCAGACTGTTCATTGGTATTATTTCCCAGAAGTTCATTATATTTAGTAAATATCGTATGCAAATAAAGGGAATGCATCAGTTTGTGTTAACATAGAAGAATCCACTTCATCTAAAAAAAAGAGGGTAGCGAGCATTCCATGATGACAGGTGGTTTTTGTGTGTTCAGCTGCCTGTGAGCCTTGAGCCGCAGATTTTAGACCTTGAAAGTCGTTACAGTCTCTCTGTCTATTCAAAACATGTAACGTGAACAGGAACTTTGAAGTGCATTTGTGAGTGTTATCAAGCTTGATTCTGATGCTGCTGCAGAGTGTGCGCATTCGAGGTGTTACCTAGATTAACGGTAAGACGGACGCGCCCACTCTCCAGCTCAAGACGCAGGGTGTCAGCAGAGTCCCGGGATGTAGTGGCTATCAGCAGGCCGTAGGCCCGTTGGGAGCGGAATCGAAGAGACACATCTTCGGCTTCAGTGTGCATCACCACTGGGAGCTGGACTTTCATAAACTTACTGCC
Organism: Anableps anableps; assembly: GCA_014839685.1. NCBI lineage: Eukaryota > Metazoa > Chordata > Actinopteri > Cyprinodontiformes > Anablepidae > Anableps > Anableps anableps. The sequence goes on from CM026076.1 coordinate 13,933,062, forward strand.
GTCGTAACTGAGAATGGTTGCCTCTGCAGAGGGAACAAGAAAGAAAACATGATGAGTGAACAGTAAAATAGGATGCGGGAATTTTATGGGAAACCAATGACCACGGCTGTCGGCTCAGTGTAAAGTGATGTTCTATTTGTTGACAAGGTTTAGTGAGGCGACCTTCAATCCAGTCTCAGAGGAACGATGAATCGATGAATTTAAGAGGCGGACAGAGAGTCAGAGTCTTCAAGCAGTGACTGTGAATGTAATTCCCAGACAGATGTTGTCTGTAATTATTCAGTAAAAGGCTTTCACTTACAACAAAAACTTCAGGTTATTTTGATCAGTGATGATCCCGCGTACAGTGGTAGTGAAGAACTTACATCCACTAACCTTGAAGGTACCAAAATTTATGTGTTTTGGGCAATTAAAGACACATTTATAGGACTCCTTTTTCAGAGTGGAATGATGAGACAACAAACAACTTCAACAAATTTGAAGAAACCAGTATTACCCAGGTTTAAACTCAATGCCGTTTTTCATGTTGGTATTTTACCCTCATTGGCTATAAAAGTCAATGAGGTATAAAAAGAGAATGTCAGTTTTAAACATGCTGACTTACTGCAAAATGGAATGTTTCCGGGTATGTTATCTAAAACCACTTTGAAGCGACTTGTCACATGTCTAGCTCCACATCACACCTTATGCTGCATCTGACAGCTACTCAGACTCCCTCCATAAACTGTATTCTCTGTGCCAACTTAAGTTATGGACCCTTCAGCAAAAACACATCCTTTTCCCTAGAAAGGCAGTAGATAGAGACAAATCAGTGTAAAAGTATTACAGGTAAAGAAATAAATGAATAAAACCGGATCTGATGCTTCGTAAAAATACCTGGTAGTATTGCTTTCAAAGTTTCTATAGTAGATAGTAGTATAGTAGTTACAGTGACAAAAAAGGTTTTTTGTTCTTAATTCATCTTTAGCCAAGAAGATCCACCACCAATCTTCATGTCCCTTGTAAGTCATTTTCATCTTCTGTGCAAACATCTGCCCAATCTGAAGGCTTACACTGGTTTAAACATGCATAAACCATGATTTTAATTGTTGTTCAAATAAGCTAAAAATCTGCTTTACTCTTAAACGTAAGATAATAACAGTTCATAACCTTTTAACAGAAATTCACTTAAAAATTAATGAATTTGGGGCATTGCGTGGCATAGCAGGTAGAGCTGGCGCCCCGCATGCGGAGGCTATAGTCCTCGTCGTGGTTCTCCTGAGTTCAATTCCTGACCTCAGAACCTTTGCTGCATGTCATCTTCCCCCTTCTCTGCCCCTTTCCTGTCTACATACTGTCACAAAAATTGAAAAAAAAAATGGCCACTAGTGCGCAAAACAAACATTGAAAAAAAAATTCATGAATTCATCTTTTAAGCTTGTGTTAGAGATGCTCAAGATATGCATTTTTAAAAGCTAGTGTAAGGTTGTAACATAATTGCATTAGTGCATATCAATTATACCCCAGTAAACCAACTATTACTGGTGGAGTACTGGGGAAAATAAAAGGGGTGTTGAATGGAATGGGATATGGTGAGCTGTGGGGGTGGCAGGGCATCAGTGCACTCACATCAACCTCATCACCACTTTCTCATCACACAGAGCCAGTGTCACATTCATCCCTTGGGATGACTCTGTCATATTCCTCACCCAAATCCAATTTCTCCACGCCCTCCTGGGGTAGGCAGCAGATGATAGGGCGTTTAACAAACAAGAGCTCACTGCTAAACTGTCTGCTTCCTGCCAGGCAGCTAAAGCAAATAGCTGTTTGGAAAATGCTAGAAGATGCTAAGCAACTACAACAAAACAAAGGGTGCAAGAATCCATTAGGAAAAAATACTTTAATATCAGCCACATTCTAAATGTAATAAATGGAGATATTAGTTGCATCAAGTAAAACAGCTTTTTGGGTTGAAGGAAACTATTTATGTCTATACTGCTGAACAATTAGTACCAGCACAGCAAATCAGAATGCCCTTATGTACCTCATCATAATTGCTAAAGTGTTCTCATTAAAAATGGAAACAAGCAAGAAAAGTCAAATAGAGTGTGAAATAATCAAATATCTTGATTATGCAGAAAATGAGCTCATCTATATCCTAAATTGGCTCTGCAGCTTGTCATTACTGCTTAACTTAATTTCCAGCTGCACGCAATCAACATCATTAAATGTGATGAATCGGCTCATATCGTTATGAAAAGACACACCTACTTCAGTGTTAGGGAGGAAAAGGATTCCTGTATAGTAAACAAATAAGTAAAGAAGTTATTCTATTCAAATCACCGCTGAAGCAATACATAATTTTATCCAAGACATTTCCTCACTTAAGATTCATATGAGACTGTTTAAAATACATTATAGAGAATGCTCCAAAATAAGGACATGAAAATATGAAGACCTGAGAGGGAATACCGCCTAATGCAAAGCGAGCACCTGTCAAAAATCCAATTGTGCAGGCCCAGTCATTTTTAATGCCATTCCCATGTTCAATATGAAAATAAATTGAGAGGACAGGAACTACAGCTTTTGCCTGTGCCAATCCGAACAGGAGCCTGTCACAGGGGATGTGGAGCACAGCAGACTAAACCAAATATTTATTTTCTTTCCCGTGAAAAGCACAATGTGGGACAATTTTCAGATTTTGTGATGAAGGAGTTGCTGGAGTGGGAGCTCTCTCAGAGAAGGCTGTATGACTAACAAGGGAGGATCAGGTAATCACAAATAGGAACCCAGTTGTCTTCCATTGTCCCCCAAGGAGAGCCAACTCTTTGAAAAGAGAGAGCTGTCAGCTACATGTCACAAGATTCCAGTGTCCCTCAGCAACAAGGCACTGGGCTCAGCCTAGATCAGAATTTGCAGGAAAAAGAAATGCTTGAGGCTTTTGGAAAAATCTATATTATACACTCATGATAAACAACAAGAAATGGCTTAGCTTCATCATATATAATTCAAGGAACTTATGTCTTCATCACTCTAGCCTTCTTTGAGAAGTACAGCATACATGTTCCAAGAAACTGACTTGCCAGCTATTAAAACACCCTGCATGCTAAGAATGCTTCTGTAGACAGGACTGCTACTTTCCAGCTCTGGAGATATAGGAAGCATCATCATCACCCACTACAGTTATGAAACTCTATAACCTTGCAGCAAATTCCGCTTAGATTTTGAATAAAAGCCAAATTAGGAGATATATCTCTTCAGAATGATTGGATTCTCAGCTTGAACTTAGTACATGAGGACCGCATCTGTGACAACAAGACAGTTCGATACATGTCTAGCTGAAGGAGCATTGCCAATTACAGACATTCAAACTCTTGATCTCAATCATACATTGAAATATAGCATGAGATGGCCTGAGAGTCTTCTTCAGTTATGCATATCTGAACAGATACGAGGGACAGACCTATTCATGTGTTTGCAGACATGTTGCATCCCCAAAGGTATGTGTGGGTTTCTAAATGTTTACAAACCTGAGTTTAATATGACAGAGATGTTCACAAGACATTTTTCAAAATCCCAGACAATTTTCAAGACCAATTGTAATATTTCCCTTTAGAAATTTAAATAGGCATTTATGCACTAAGAAAAATAATAGAGATTTAAAGCTTGAGTTTAAGGTTGAGTTTTTGATTAAATCACACAATGGGGTTTTTTGTCTTTGTAATAACATCCTTAACCGTTTATCTATGTCTTCATATTGTCCACCTCTGCATTATACATTGCACTAAATATGGTTTGGAGGGTTTTCTACTTCTTGTTCCGAGATGGATAATTTTTAAAAATAATAGGAAGCTATTTTTTAAATATGTATGTAAATCCCTTGTTCCCAATCTACTAAGTAATTCCAGTAAAGATGTTCAAATGTGCAGTATAGATCACAACATAACAAACACAGCACAGTGTAGCACATAAATAAACGTAAATAAAAAATGTTGCATTTCTGAATAAATAGAACAAGAAGTGCCTTTATTTTTGATATTTTCAACTGGAAATGTCTCTGTAACAACACCGCTATCTTAAAGCTGCAATATGTAACTTTGCACCGCTCCCGACCTAAAACAACCAATCAGAGCCAGGAGGAAGGTCTTAGCACTGTCAGTCAACTTCATTTACTTGCTGCTAAATGTGCTAATGGTGGAAAAACAACTTACCGTTACAGGAAAACTGTTTATCCGTCATCATTGGTGATCATGCTAGCTAGCCTGAGTGTTCACAACAGTCTCTGCTAGCTGCAGGGAGGGAGAGAACAAGGAAGGGGGGAGGGGGAGACAGGGGGATGAGCAGCACCACTCAGATGGTGACTGACAGTTCTATGACCCGCCTCCTGACTCTGATTAATTGTTTCTAGATAGCACTGGGAGCACTGTGAGAAGGCAGAGGAGCTTGATTTTTTTCACAGATTATCTGTCTCATACCATTCTGTCATGACATAGTGACAGTTTCAACAAATTTGTAGAAAAATATTTTTTATAAAAATTACATACTAAGGTATTTTAAGTTCATTTTGTTCTAAAAAGTTCCAAAGTCATTTAATTTATTGTTCTTTTGGAGAGAGAGTCATATGGTAATTATTATGAGGCTACAGCTAACATGAACAGATTGTTATGAGGCATTAACATTCCATAATCTACGAATGTCACTGGCTAATAATAAGCAAATCCTTTCACAGTAAAACATGCAGCAGTCCATTACTTGTTAGAGCTGCAATCTGTAGCTCACATACTGTCTTCCTTTTAATCTTGATATATGTTAATAGGACTTTATTCTTAGACCCAGAGTCAAATCTCACATCTTTAGGGTACAAAAATAAATTGAATCTTAAGTTTTTTATTTTTTTGACTTACTGGTGGCAGGAGTCAGAGTCTAAAGCTCAAGTGGACCTCCAGTGTATGGTTTCTAATCAAAACAGATGCAAAGCCAAATTAAGGCACTCCTAAATTAGTGTGTACACAAAACTGAGGAATTACGCATGCATTTATGGGACAGTTCACTTATAAACTTTAATTAAAGATTATGTAAATTACAGCCAAAGAAAAAGAGCACTTCCTGTTACAAATATCTGCGCAGGAAAAATACCATTCACTGAAAACAATAATTTTGGCACAGGAGAAGAAAGAGATAAAAAGGGACCTGTTGCACTGCTGACTTTAAAAAAAAGCTGTTCAAGTATTTGATGAGGTGTGGCTGATATTTTTCTAAGTGTATCTATCTATCTATCTATCTATCTATCTATATATATATATATATATATATATATATATATATATATATATATATATATATATATATATATATATATATATACACAGCTAAAACACACACACACACACATATATTAAATAAGTTCAAGAATTAGAAGAACTATATATAATTATATATAATACTGCCAATTTTTTCGTTTCTAAATTAATGTATTACAGTCTAATACATTGTCAGCTATAATCAATACCTTTTGTATCCAAATGAATGGTCGAGGGAATGCATAACGGAGTGATTGTAGCTTAGTCATAAGGTTGCAGGTTTGTTTCTAGCTTCCTCCTGGCAAATGTTGATGTGCCTCTTGGCAAAGCACTTAACCCCAAGTTGCCTACCGATTGGTGTATAAATGTGTTGGTGTGAATGGGCGACTGTAGTATATAGTGCTTTTGAGTGGTCAGTGTGACTGGAAAGGCTATATAAATTCAGTCCATTTACCATTTTCCATTGTTCTACTTTCTTTTACAGAATTTAGTGGCAAAGTAAAACCATCTAAATCACTTATTGACTTAGAAACACAAATCCAATGTAATTCCTCCAGTCAGATGTTATTCCTAAAGTTTTGAGGAATGCCTCCTAGGTTAACAATGAAAGCTCTATGCTAACTAAAATAATTAAAAAGTAAAACTCTTTTTTTTTTTTTTTTTTTTTTTTTTTTTTTTTTTTTTTTTTTTTTTTAATCTTTTGTGTGTCTGTTGTGTTTGTGACTAAGAGAGAAGTGCCACCTCATGTAAAACTGGAGCTAACTGCTGCCAACTGCTGGACATGATGTCTGTGTTTGCATCTTCATGTATTTAGTGCAAACAGCTTCACAGATCCAGCGCAGAAATAAAATGTGTAGAAAATTGCAAAGCATGAATGAGAATGCATCTCTTTTACAAATTCTGCTATGATTGTTAAACCTTGCAAAATAATTCACAGAAAAAAACTGCAACTCTTCCAACTATATATTTTTTTGCATGTATTTTTTGGGCAGTCTTTTGTGTCCAAAGACAGCATTGAAGAACAAGTTGTCTCTCTATTTGGGTGGGTGTGTGATTGTGTGTGATGAATAGTGATTAACACATAGTGAGCTGTAAAAGGAGAACAATTTCAGTGTGTCAAAATGCCAAGACTTAGCCATGCCCCTATTGAGGGTGCACTTTGCAGCTGTGCAACAATATCCTTTTTTCTGCTTTGTATCAATCATGAAACAAGCAACAAATGTGCCAAAAGTAACGGCTGACTTTCTGTTGCCAGCAGGTTTCATTTTGAGTTTAAATATATATAGATAAAACACTTTGAAGAAAACTTTCAAATAAATTTAATGTTTTTGAAAACTGAACAAAAGTGTAGATCTGATGTCTGATTTGTTGGAACTGATCCTTCATTGTAGAGCACATTAAAGTACTGTGCAAAGTGTCAGCTTAGATGAGCAAATGTCAAAATACTTCATGTGCTTGTCTAGTACATGGTATATTGTGAGCACACTTGTGTAATCATCTGTATTGGTATTGATCTTCAGCATATATATTTATGCATAGGAAGTAGGTTTACGTAAATGCTCATCCAAACACTCATTCCACGTGAAAGAACGTGAATGCTGTCAGTGAAAGAATTCAACATATCATATATCTCATCAGGGAATATGTGCATGTGCAGCAATCCACCTACTACACCATCTGGGATGCTGATTTACCCTTGCACTGCAACACTAATATTTGGGCTAATTAGCAACTGGAGGAACAAGAGGAAGGGGAAGGCGTTTGGGATGCATGTAGGAAAATTGCTTTGTCTGCTTAATTAAAATCTCTCAAAACAGGACGAATAGCTCCATGCATTTTGTCTGAAGCTCCACCTCCTGTTCCTTCCGATCGTTGCTGTCGTCCTCCTCTGCCATATGCAGTAGCTGTATTTTGCCACCGGGTGGTACACCATGCATGGCTAAGTGAGAGCTGGGGTAATTTTTCTGACAGCTCCTCAGCCTGCTGGTGCCTGCTTCATCCTACCAGTGCAGAGGCAATCTGGAGCCATCAAAACAGCTGGCAGCGCGCCAGGGCCCATCCGTCCCACTGCTCCCACTCACACTCTCACTAATGCTGGTCTTACACAAAAGAACACAGACAGCCAAAGAATGAAAGTTGGACAGACAAGCAGAGATGTCAGAAAACTTTCAAGTGTTGAGAGGGATGACAGAAGGTCAAAATAAAGGAAATTTCAGAAGCTTCTAGAGCAAAGCTAGTTGAATTGGGTGGTTTTTTTTTTCTTTTTGGTTTCAGACAAAAGCATTTTACATTTATTAAAATTCAAGAACAATATGAGGAAAAGTACATTTCCTTTCTTGGCCAATTTCTTTTATGAGTAATACCTGTCAGCTATAATAGACATACACATGTAAAAACCTGCATAGACAAGCAAAACTGGCATGATTTTTCTAAGACAGAGGATTATTATCTTAGCCATTTTTCAAAAAAAAAATAAAATAAAATAAAATTATTTGAAAATTAATTATTTAAACAGATTTTGATCACTTGGCTAGACTATGTTTATGGATATAATAGCAATTTATAAGAACTCCTAAGTAGGGGTGGGTGATAATATTGATTCATCAATGCATTGCAATTAATTTTTTTTCCAATTCAATATCGATTTGGAAACTCTGTGAATCAATTAGATCCCCTGGCCAGTGGGTTTGCCTCATGCTGAGCATCACTGCCGTATGCACTGTCCAGGGACATTTGAGATTTCATACTCGAGCGTACTGCTTCCTACATTTCACACACTTTCTGCCAATGGAACGAAGAAGAGCTCTTAATAGTAGCAAGTTTGATGAACTACTTGAGCACCTAGCACCATTTCTTTGCCCCCAGGCACCCATTGCACACCTGTCAGTTTGGCACAGACTGGCCGTGGTGCTGCGTGTCCTCGCTACTGTCTGGCTTCTTGGAGCAGCACATTATATCAGCTCCGTGTCACAATAATACTAGTCTCGTCTTCTTGAGTTTATTGGCAGTTGGCAAACAAATATTTATGTCTATTACCACCACCTACTGGTGAAGAGTATGGGTCTGAATGGTAATATTGTTCAAATATGATTAAAAATAATGATTCAAAAATTATGTGATTATCTCAGTTTCCTTAAGAAAAGGAGAATTATTTACATTTACATACACTTTGCTTAAGTTTTAATACAGTACTCCATATTCAGCACTAGTGTTATTGTGCTACTGTTTTATTTTCAGATGTTTTAATTTTTTTATTCTAATGTACACCATTTCTGTTTTATATGGGCAAGAAAATGAATATCCTACAATCATCCACAGAGACTCTAATGAATTGTTTGTGTACTTCTTATTATGAAATCGATATCAAAGCATTTAAAGCAATATTGAATCGAAATCAAATCGAATTGTGGGGTTTCTTAACAATACCCAGCATTACTCCTAAGAAAGGAAAAGGCTAAATTATTGTCTCAAACAGTAAAAAATAAGAAAAATAAATACCAAATACTCCCATTTTATTATATTACAGCTCTACTAACCTTAAAACAGAAAACACTTATGCTTTCAATGCAGGCCTTTAGATTACAACTTTTTAAGTATTTGGCTGAATAACCAAGGTGTTTTATGCAAGCTTTTTTAAAATAAAAATGCAGGTGAATGAATGGTAATAGGCTATTGTTAAAATATTTTGGTTTGTCATTATTTTTAAAATTACAGATTACTACAAAGCCTATAACAAGAGGACTGCCCTTTTTGGAGGCCTGAAGATCAGGGAGTTTAAAGAGAAGACAAAGTTTACTTAGACTATGTATGTAATATATGTAAGATTTTACTGGACCTTTATCGACAACAAATAAATCTAAGAAAATCAGAACAAATAAGTTTACAAATATCAGCTGTTTTGGGACCCACACTTTCCAAATTGCACGTTGGAGGACGTGGTTTAATGTTAAGAGAAGCAGCAGTACAATTCCCTGCTTCCCACAAAAATAATTTCTGCAGGGTCAGGGGTAACTCTGCTTTAGCCAATACATGGGAGTCTAATATTTAGCTGTATGACACTCTGTTCTCCCATTTCTCTTCTCTGGAGGAGACACAGATAAGTATTCTGCACAAGGGCTGGTCATGAATGAATGGTCTGATGAGGCTAATGGTTGGCAGAAGACAGCCAATTTAGGGGCTGGTGTGCATGGTAGACGTGACCAGCAGTGTCTCAGTGGTGCATCAGTCACCTGCCACTCAACATGGTCTAGCATCAGCCTAACAAATTCATGACTCATTCTGTTGGCATATTTTGTGGCTCTCCATACTCAAAAGCATTGTATATTATTCTTTGTTTATTGGTACTTCTTTTTGCTCTATTAGATCTGGTGATGTTTAGCTCATCAGACAACGTAAACACCTGAATGAGTGGCTTTGAAATTCAAAGTGAATTTTAAACATTACCCCTGTTAATAATGAGTTATTTATGTATTGTCAATATTCACTCAACTGCCAATTTTTTGCCTTTAAAATGGTCTTGATTCTTTATGGAATAAATGCAACAAGGTTTTGAACACATTCCCCAGAGATTTCGATCCATATATCATAATAGCATCAATTGCTACAGCTTTGTTTGCTACACATCCAGATTACAAATCTCCCTTTCCATCACATCCCAAGATGCTTTATTGCACAGGTGTCAAACTTGATGCCTCAAGGGGCACTGTCCTGCAACTTTTAGATGTGTTTCTGCTTCAACACGCCTGAACTAAATAATGAGGTCATTAGCCGGACTCTGGAGAACTTGATTGCATACTGGGCAGGTAATTCAGCCATTTGATTCTGGTGTGTTGGACCAGGGACACATCTAAAAAATGCAGGACAGTGGCCCTCCAGGACTGGAGTTTGACACCCCTGCTACTATAATGGGATCTGGTAACTGTGGAGGCCACAGCAGTACAGTACAGAACATTGCCATGTTCATAAAACTAGTCCTAGATAATTTGAGTTTTGTGACATGGAGCATTATTCGACTTGAAGTAACCATAAGAAAATGGGTACAATGTGGTCATAAACGGATGGATATAATCAGAAACATTACTCAGATAGGCTGCAGGTTTCAAACAATGCTCAGTTGATACTAAGAGGCCCAAAATATGCCAAGAACATATCCCTCACCAGTCTTAACAATACATGGTAGAATGGATAAAGGTTTCCAATTTTTTTTTTTTTTTTGTTTGTTTGTTTGTTGTCAAGTTCTAACCCTACCATATGAATGCTGAACAATTATTGAGACTAAATGTACCAGGCAAGGTTTTTCCTGTCTGTTGTCGAATTTTAGTGAACCTTTGTGAATTGTAACCTCAGTCTGCCATTCTTAGTGGCACCTGCTGTGGTCTTCAGTCAGTGTAGCCCATCTGTGTCAGGGTTCAATTTGTTGTGCCTTCAGATGTTCTACAATTTGCATATTTGCAGTCTTTTTTCACTTCTATTTGTACATTTTTGTGCACACATGAACATCTATTGCAGAGTGAAAACATTGTCCTGAAAATTTCCGATGAATTTACTGCATACAGAACTGTAAGTACTTTTACAGGTGAATAAAACTGAGCATTTAAACAGTTGTGATACTATCTCAAAATGTTTCATGTTAGGTTTTCATGCTTTTGCAATTCCAAAGAAGGCATGATCGTGGAGTGCAGTTGTAAACTAGATGGACAAGGGTCCCAACAGAGGATTTGAAAGTTATAATAGCTGTGAGGAAGAAAAGGCATTAAATAAAGTTCTACCTCTTTCACAGGATCGTCCCAAGTATCCAGTTCCAGAGCAGTCACAGACATAACGGTTCCAGCCCTCTCTGCAGACCCCGTTGTTTTGGCAGGGGTTGCTCAAGCACTGCTTTGGAGGCTCTTTAGAGCATGAAGGTTTGACCCCCGCAGCCTTCTGGACCTCTGCAAGGCGTCGCACATCCTTACTCTGTCCATCGATAAATAAATCTCGGATGCAGCCCACATAGCCATAGTTGAGCAGTGCTGTCCACACCTCAGTGGGGAACACAAGGCCTATCTTGTTCTCTGGCAGACCCCCAAGGTACAGATTGTCATCCAAGTCCAAGATCTCACTTTCTCCAGGGGCTGTGTAAGCAGTACGAAGGGTATTGATAGAGATAGTACCTAAAAAGAAAGCAATAAAAAGATACAGTTGGATGAGTAAAATCAGTTATGTGGGTCTGTATAGCAGATTATAAAAGATATTGATGTCTTTGGATGCAAAAAAAAAACAGTTTGGTCAAGATACAAACTTGCAAGGAATGCCAGTTTCAATCAGGTTTAATGAAGAAATTAGCCTAATTGGGGTCATACATCTGAACATGGTCAGGATTTTCTTCATTTGGAATGACGGATGACTGTTGATAAGAGTTATTAATCACAGGCAGCTGGTCAATTAGAAATCTAATCTGGGATCCCTGAGAGTATCCTCTTCATTTTCCTTGGATTTCCTCTCATAAATCTTCTTTATCTATAAAGCATTGGTCATAAAAAGAAAAGTAAGGAAAAGAAAAATCATTGCCCTCTTTATCATTGCAGACGTCCTCTACCACCACCCATTCCAAAAAAAAGGAGGGGGGGGGGGCAACACCGTAACCATCTTTTTGAGCTTGATTAACAGACTGGAGGCTGAGGTTTTTTCACCCTGTCTGTGCTTCTCCAACACATAAACCTGCAGTGGGAGTTTGTGTGTTTCTTGGCCATGATTTATCACTCTCATTCAGGTTTAATTCTCGATCTGGAGCACCGTAAACAACAGCGGACATGACTGGACTGTAAAGCTTCAGAAAAGGAAGGCCTTACTGTGGGACTCAGACCGGGTGATTAATTTGTATATGGATCTGTCACTCTGAGCGCAGGACCCATTGTGGACTTTAATTAATGGTGGCTGCCTCGTCTGCCCGCATCCACATCGAGTAATCCATACACTGTGCTGCCGAGCATCAGCACAGGCAGTGGTAGAGAAAAAAGTAGGCTAAGGATGCTCGAAACTACAATTGCCATAAAGTTATAATTTCCATTTTGAGTGGCAGAGGCATGCCATGGCAGATATGAAAGAACTATTAGCAGGCTGCTTCAGGCTAAATGGCTAGACTCCAAAGTCCCAATGAGTGTGATAGGTCCACAGCTTTAGATGACTTTTCAAGTCAAACTGGTTGTGTTTGGAAACAAGCCCTGAGCCACACATGAATTTTCAATAGAGCTAGTTGGCATAATTTAAAATAACATTAGACACTAAAATGGGCTTTTCACATTTTATTAGAACAATTGTTACATGTGTGACTGTATAAATCACAAATAATTATACAATTATTGCATTTCATTTATTTTTGCTCCTTTGTTATTGTAATGTTTTCAATAATTTTATCCAACGAAAATTAAGCTCTTCAGAAATAAAATATATGCTGATAATCTTGATTATGCATGCACTTTATAGCCAAGGTGAGTCAGTCTACTCCAAAAATGCATGAGAGACAGCTAAATACCTAGTGCACAATGATTAACCTGGTGCACAGTAACATGTTCCAGCTCTCTTCTCAGGGTCTTGGCCCCAGGCATCTGTTCCAAGCACTTTCCTGCCGTCACCCACTGCCCCTGCTCTCTCTAGCACCAGCTGTTGAGACTTCTAAGCTCTGCACACTTGGCATGGGCCACCCGTCATGCAGCCAGAACAGCTCCCTTCAGGTTACAGCTAACGAGCTCACTACATCAAACTCATTAGTGAGAAAACTTTTCCTAGACTAGAGCAGGTGCCCAACTGAAGAATAAACATCAGTACGATCAGGATGAATTGTGACATAAGTGTCTACACTCTCAGTTTTGACATATATTACCCTGTGGCAGTAGGAAGTGATTTGGATGATTGGTCTGTGAATAATACATTTACAACGTAAATACTTCAGGGGTTATTATCAAGCTGATAGCCCTTTATCGTAATCGAGCCATATGAATACTTACTAGAAGTCACATAATCACTTACAGTCATAGGCAGCTAGCAAAGACATTATATACTTGGAGTATGCTGGTCTAAACTGATTTTGGTCTAAGCTGATGCAAGCAGGAGATGGCTGCCATCATCACTGAGGCCTTAGACTCAGACTACTCTGTTCACTTGTCACAGTCCTCCAAGGAATTGTGTAAACACAGTCAAACTATGTTACGTCTGAAGCCACACCATAATCCTATGGGGACATAAGCCAGTGTCAGGCTTGATCCATGGGAAACACAACACATATACAAAGAGTGAAGGACAAGCTGTGCTTGGGACATTTGCAGACAAAAGAGGTATATAAAACAGATTTATTTTTGCAAACACATTAATGGGCATAAAAAAGTGATAGATGATATTCAACATGGAAACTTGATAACAAACACATATAGAAATAAAATGTTTGCAAAAATAATCATGCATTTAGTTAAGGACTTTGACTGGACCATTGTAAGATATGGATAAGCTTTGATCTAAACCAGGTGTGTCTGATTCTGCTCCTCCAGGGCTGCTGCCCTGCAGGTTTAAGATGTGACCTTACTTCAACACAGTTGATTCCAATGGTAAAATTACATTTTTGTCACTTGATTCTGCTAATGAACCATTCACTTATTCAAGTGTGCTTAATTAGGACAATATCTGAATCTGAAACATGTAGGACACTGGTCCTTGAAAACAGACTTTGTAAACCCTTGATCTTAACAATTTTATTTTAGCCCTGGATGTATGTTTAAGGCTATTATCCTGGCAGAAAATAATTTCCTGGCACAGCCTCATGTCTTTTGCAGCCTCAATTTTTCTTTCACAATGCTCCTGTATCTAGCAACACTCATCCTCCTACTGACTCTGACCAGCTACTATGATTAGGTGAGTTAAGGCAGTTGGTTGCACTTGATTATACTGAGGACACCTCTCTCTCTCTCTCTCTCTCTCTCTCTCTCTCTCTCTCTCTCTCCCTCTCTCTCTCTCTCTCTCTCTCTCTCTCTCTCTCTCTCTCTTTCTCTGTGTGTGTGTGTCTCTCTCTCTCTCTGTTGGCCAATAAAGAGAACTTTATAAAACTATACCACAGGGGTCCAAAAGGCAGCTCAGATCTCTCTCACACCTTCTGTATCAGCAGAGTGGCTGAACTTGGCATGAGATCCTGTAACCCCACTCACACATCCCCAAAACATGTTAGACAGGGGATTACTGAAATCCAGTTAGGGCAGTACAGCCAAGTCTCTCCAATGTGATTGGATTCTCAGCGGGAAAAGAAGCCAGTAAGGTGGCTGTGAGGATGAAGAAAGTGTTGTCTACATCTCTGCTTGCTCTGTACCTGTTTCTTTACTCTATGTGGGCATGTTGGCGTTTGAAGTAGTGGTGTGTGTGTGTGTTCTCAGTCAAATCTCCATGTAATGTTCCTGATGAGTAACCCAAAGCACTTCCAGTCAAGAAACCCTCACTTAAAAGCACAGCATCTTGTAGCGTCTCTAATGGAATGAGGTTAGAAAATGGTTTCAGAAAGCAAAAGTCCATTTGCCGGTTTGCTTCCCATTGGAAGAAGCCAATAAATTAAGCTGGCCAGGGATCATTATTTGCCTATGTCTTGGCTGCAGAAGTGTTGCTCATGAAGGACTGAGGTACGGACACTTGTGCCGGGATGTTATGTTGCAGACTTGTTCTAAGTGTGTATTGGTAGTGTGTATTGATAAAACATCTGACACACAGATGAAAAGCTGCAAGCACCATATGCTTTGTGACTGGTGCTTTCTAGTAACTTTTCTAGCGACTTTTTAATTTCTTTGTTAAGTTTTAAAATTACTTATAGTTGGGCAAATATCAAAAAGTACATGACAGGGGCAGTGCAGTGTAAGCCTGCAGGGACAAGGATGGCTAGCCCTACATGTACATACGCATTTTTTTCACACTGTCTGATGTGAAATCAGAATCAATTTTTCCCCTTTTAGGTCATTTACAATTACCAAAATTTGTTCCATTTGCTAAGTGCTAGAATAATGAGAGATAATTTTTTAAGGCATGTGCAAGGAAGGCAGCCTACAAACAAGACTCAGTTACACCAGTTCTGTCAGGAGGAATGGGCCAAAATTCATGCCAACTATTGTGAGAATCTGGTGGATGGATATCCAAAACCACTGACCCAAGTCATACAGTTTAAGGGCAGTGGTACCAAATACTAATGAATAATATTTAAACTTTTGACTTTGAAGAAAGTAATAAAAACAGTGTGAAAAAAAATGCATATGTGTCTTTTTATATGGTGTATGTAAATATGTGAACCTCTGGTTTTATCTGTGTAGATGGATAGATAGATAGATAGATAGATAGATAGATAGATAGATAGATAGATAGATAGATAGATAGATAGGCTGTGGTTCAGCAGAGCCAAAAATAGTATAAATACATGTATGAAGCGTGTCAGCAAGGTCTGGCTGGCTTGGAATCACAGAAGGTTTCTTCAGGCCTTTATGTCTGAAGGAGTGGATGTTATTTTACTGATTTGAGCACCCAGACATCTTCAATAGTGAAATTGTGGTGTTGTTTTTGCAGTTGCAGCATTTCTGGATTTTGGGTACTTCATGATCGTTTATTCATAATCTGTGGCCTCTTCACTCCTTGGTCATCAGGAAATTTGAAGGTGTTAATAGCAAAGCTACAGCCTAATCATGCCCACACCAGGTTGGCAGTACTCCAAGTAGTCACATTTTTGCAGCATTTTGGAGCCTTGGCTGCTAAGCAGATTGGGTTTCCACCATTGCTCTGGTTGCAACAAGAAACATCTTGGGAAGCACTTAAAATTAAGACTCCATGATCTACAAAAGACAAAAAAGCCCTATGCTCTTTGCTCCCAGTGAAGTAGGGCTTCTAGCTGTGCACACACCTCCAAACTGGGCATACATTGTGGCGCAAGGAAAGATCCTAAAGCATATTAATACCTGTGGTGGCAGCACTGTAATAGGATGATAAAGAAAGCAGCATTGGAAAATGGCAAATATAAAGAGAACAGTAGATTCAGGATTGCCTTCACATTGAGATGAGGTTTTCTGTCCAACAATAACACAGATCCAGTAGTCCGTGGGGCAGTATTAATCTGATATAAAACCGTATCACATCTGTACCTAATTTAGCTATTTTATTTCTAAGCTTAGGCTAGATTTCACTATATTGCAAAAAGCTTTTTTATGTCCTCTTTACACTGTATGCTATCAACACTTTGTTACGAGACTTGAGGAGAAGAAGAACAGTTACTCAGAAATGTCATTAGTGTACAGCTCAGCACTGTGCAGCAACTGTCTTAGTCCTGGGAGAGACCCCCTCCTGTTTCCATGGAAACTTAGGCAGAGTAGACAGAGAGAGTGGTGAGTAAAGGGAACTTGACGAGAGGGCTCGAGGTTGTGTGGATGTGTTAGTGTAAGTAAATGTGAGTAAGTATGTGGGGGTGGATGATAGGAGGGTACTAGACAGATAATGAACACAATCTAATTTAGCAAGACATTGTTTCTTATAGTTTGGTCTACCGTAACTAAATGTTGGAGATTTATGTTGTCAGGAAAGTCAGTTTCCTCTTTCCTCTAAGACAAAGAAATCCACTCAGTGGCCATTTTTTATATGTACAATGTGTAAAAAACTGGAGCTGAATATATATTTAATTTTCAGAAAACTCTAAATGATTAATTTGACCAACATACATATTAATATAAAATAGAAGATGGATATTACTCATCATTATTTTGACAGTGTTTGAAAGCTCAATTAAGAACTGCAACCAAATATTGCTGTGGGGGATAATGAAACAGTTTAATCTAATTTCCACCTCTTGAGATGGAGTGGAAAACGTGGTCAAAGGGTCTATCTAATTTGCAACAAGACATTGCTAGACCCTGGCTTTAAGCTCACACTAACAAATTGCTGCTTCAATAAGCAAATCAGCATGAACTAGAGCAGGGCAGCCTGAGCCTGAGAGGACACATTGGTGGGCAAGGAGTTATTCTGTGTCAAACATGTGTCTGAAATCACAGTACTGATTGTCTGAAGTTGAATTACTGCTATCAAAAGCTATACACTTCAGAAATATTTAAAAGAATACAATCAGCTTTCAGTAAAAAACTGAAGACAGTTAAAGATAATGCATATTTTTCTTTTTCGCTAAGAAAAATATAAAGCTAATCTACAAGCAGTGTTTTTTTTCTGGGTTAAAACAAATCATCATAGAGTGAACAGCTGAGCTTTTGCTCAAGGTTTCTGATGAACTTTGCACTGTAAGGAGCGATGCAAAGGATGGCCCAGTCAGGATTTTTTGTCATTGAAGAGAAGTATTTGCCAATACTAAGAGCTGATGCTAAATTAAAATTAATAAAGTCAATGATAAGCATGGGCTTAAAAACTCAAAACTTTAGTGCAATGCATATATAACTAACATACAACATTTGATCAGTGTTTTATGCTACATAAGCATTGTGATTTTGCCTCATTTAACTAACTCGCGAAAAAGTAACTCTGGATTTTGCATTCTCTCCTAAATGTTTTTTTTTTTTTTCTTGAAAGCAACAGACATTATGTTTTAATACAGTGTTGGAAGGACAGTTTCAATGTGCTGCAGATTTAACTAGCTTGAGAAAGAACTTAAAAGTACTAACAATGAATCACCAAAAACACAGAGTGAAAAAGATATTCAAAGAGATACATAAAGATAAATCTAACTCAAACCAGTGTTTCAGTTGAACTCTGTACAGCTCTCCCCCAGGACAGCTATCTAGGGATATTACAGTACAGCACACAAGGCAGGTCATGTGACACAGACAGAAGGAGAGCTGCAGCAGCCAATACAGTCTATCTCTCTTTTACTGTAAAAATAAATGAAAAATAAGTAGACTGTTTGGAAAATTGCCAAATAAACAAAATGATTTGCAAGACTTATATTATAGTTATGTAGGCCTTTCCACAAAAACGGGAAAGGACTTTTAAAAACTGCCTTTGCAAAATGCAGCTACACTCTCAGCACCCAACAATGAAGATTTTAATTTTTGTTTTAGTTGCAGTCTTTCAACTAAAATGTTTAGTTTTAGATGCAATATAGTTATTTTTAGTTTTATTTTGGTATAATTCAACTAAGTCCCACTACCTTTAAGTGGACTAAAATTTCTGTAAAATTAATTCACAGAGGACTACATCTTTCATTTTTAATTTTACAAGTTAAATTCCGCACAACTTTAGATTTCCAGTTACTAATATTAGATAACTTGCATTTATTTCCCTACAATATTTTTGTCTCATTTGCAGGTTCTTCACCTACAGACTGTACATTTTTTAAGTCTTGAAAGTTACCTGATCTTCCATCTCGCTGGAAGTCCACATGGTACCATTCACCATCATTGACTTTTTTATTGACTGCCTTGGTCTTTGTGGTTCCAGAGCCCATATCTAACAGCAAGTACAGATGGCCATCCAGCATCTCAATGGCAAAAAAATCTACTTTAAGAGTTTGAGGTGTCTTAGAGTCCTTTGGTTGCTGTTTGGGCTTCCCATGGCTGAAAAGTAGAAGACCGTTGGGTTCAGTGGTGCGGAAGTCGAAGGAGATGGACCCTGTCTTCTTGGCATTCCATTTGTTGAGAATAATATACGACTCGGGTGTCTCAAATGTGATGGGGTCCAGAGTGGCTACATTCTCACACTTAAAGGCCACAGTTCCATGGATTTTCATCTTGGGGTCACCTTGCTTAGCCAATCTAGACAACTCAAGCCTCACGTCGTTGTTTTTATAAACCACCTGTGTTAGAAGGAGAAAATAAAAATTAAATCAGCAGCACAGTCAGAAAGATATATAGTACAGACTTTCAAAACAAAGTACCCGGCAGCTAAATAGCAGTTGTCAATGTTGCTTTTAATCCCTGATGACAGTATAATATTGGCTTCAATAATTTATCAGCTTTGTCACACTGTACCTATGGCTGAGGATCTCCACCTACATGGAACCAAATGCCACTCACTTCTCCCTGCTTTTCATGCTCTTTATCTGAAGCCTTCACAACAAGTGCACTGTGTATGCTAACTGGCTGAAGGGTCAAATAACAAGACATGTATTTTAAATTTTACAGTGCTTTCAATGCCAGCAAAAACAAGTGAAGATCTCAATTTACAAAGCAAATGTGATAATGGTTTAGAGGGAAAATTTAGGTGAAATGTCTTTAGAGTCTGAGAGAATTGAGAGGAAAGGGATAAAACTAAACTAGTGTCTTGTTCACAGGTCTTTTGTAAAATGCTGATTAAAATCCTGGTTGGAATTGTAATTATAAAAAAAAGTGGGCAGATGATGGATATGCCTTTCAAAAAATGAGTGCATGAGCTTACTCATCTACTCTGCAGCCCTCAGTATTTTGCACTCAATTTAGAAAATTGATTAGGTGAAAATCTCTACAAATTTTAATTCGTCAACCATTATACAGTATTTGTTTCAGGTCGTACTCTCAGACAATAATACCCAGCTCCAGGTTAGCATTAGTGGGGCAAACCAAAATAAAAAAAAAAGAAAAAAATGGAATGGAATGGAATTGTGACCTCTGAGCTACTATAGAGAGTGGGTAGGAACTCAATGGCATTCATTTTTTAATGCCAGCTTTAACCTATTCAGGGTCGCTGAAGGTATGGAGTCTATCCAAGCTGTAATTGGGAGAGAAAAAAGGGCTACATCCTGGTCAAAACCACCCAATTAGTTTTACGTGATCTAGTAAAAATACCCCTAGACCGGCTTGCAACTTTGGAAGGTATTTATTCTATAGTATCTTGAAAAATTATTCATTGGCTAGTGGTGGTAATAGTCTATCCTAAACCCAGTGGATTGGCAGTTTGAAACCCTGCTCTGTCTGTCTCAATTGTTGTGTCTTTGGGCAAGACACTTTACCTACCTTGCCTGCTGGCAGTGGTCAGAGGGCCTGGTGCATGGCAGCCTCACTTCTGTCAGACTGCCCCAAGGCAGCTGTGGCTACAATGTAGCTCACCACCACCGGTGTGTGAATGTGTGTGTGAATGGGCAAATGAGTTAATGTAGTGTAAAGTGCTTTAAAGTCCTCTGGACTTGAGAAGGCACTATACAAGTACAGGCCATTTACCATACACCCCCTTGATCATTACATATTTTGTTACCTTGTACCATAAAGCTCAATGTATTTGATTGTGGTTTTACATAATAAATCAACACAAAAAAATAACACAATTGCTAAAAAGAAGGTAAATGATACATGTTTTTTCAAAATTCTTTGAAAATCTTAAAAGTATGGTATATATTTGTATTCAGTCCCATGAGTCAATATTTTGCAACACCACTGCCATTGCAGCCGCAAATCATTTAGGGTATGTTTTTAAATCCTTTGCACATCTACAGACTGACATTTCTTCCCTTTCTCCTCTGCAAAATACCTCAAGTTCAATCTGTTTGGATGAAGAGTAACTGTGAAAAGCACATTTAAAGTGTTGCCATAGTTTCCCTGTTTAGTTTAGCTCTGGACATTGATTGGACCATTCTAACACATAAATAAGTTGGATTCGGGTTTAGTTAGGGCTTGATAAGGTTTTTTTTGTTCTACTGAAACATGAATCTCCTCCCCTGTCTCAAATATTTTGCAGTCTTTAACAGTTTTTTTCACTCAAGCATTGTGTTTAGTTCCATTCATCTTTCCCATATACTCTGACCAGCTGTACTGCCCTTGCTGAAGAATAGCATTCCCACAGCCTGATGCTGATACCACTGTGTTTCACTGTGAGATTATTATTTTCTGAGTAATCTGCATTAATACGTTTATCCTTGAAATTCTGTATGTGGGGCAAAAAGTAACATTTTGGATGCTGACCAAAGAATTTTCTCATGTCTTACCTACTTTATTTATCTATCTAGAAATGGGACTTTTTTTGGTTTACTTTTCAATTGTCCATAAAGGCTAGATTTGTAGACAGCATTACAAATAGTGTGTCACACTCCTCCTGTTGTGGTATAGCTGATTCAACAGTGTTCTGTAAGTTGTTCAAATTTTAGTATATTGTTTTATAATCTAACCCTACATAAAATTCTCTATAACTTTGTCATCTCATCTGTCCTTGGTCCTACATAAATTAGCTAGAGTTTTACAAAGTTTAAATAACTTTCAGGTGGACGCTAGTTTTTGATTATGTGATTTGTAAAGGCAATTGTTTTCACAGGACTTTATTTAGGGGTTATAATTAAGTAATACTCTGTGTAAGGCTATCACAATGATCCCCAATAAAATGCATTGAAGCTTGTGGCTGTAATGTGACAAAATGTAAATAAGTTCAATGGCTATGAAGACACTTCAGGTATTAGTATTTACATTAGTTTATGAACTTCATCTTTTATTTCCTTTTTTAATAATTTTAGAGTGTGATGTTAAATGTCTCATGAAATTATTTTGCAAATGTCAGTGACTGTTTCTGACTAAAATAACTGTTGTCGATCAGAACATTATACTGTGAACTAAATAGGTAACCTTGTGTCGTCACACATTCAGTGGCGCATCACTGTAATTGGCAACAGCCTTGAAATAAATAAATAAAATAAAACACACAGCCACAACCTCGTAATAATCCAATTTTCATAATGAAGGAGTATCTGCCGCAGTTATGCAGCTGCAATTGCAGGAATCCGTCTGTGTAGTTATGAGTAATTTCCATATGAGAAACTAATTAACATTTAGACAAATGTCAAAATATTTAATTAAAACATCAATGTGGTCTTCATCTTTTTACCTCAAAAAATAGACACATGTTTAAATATGTGTCAATCAGTTGGCAAGTCAAACATTCTGAGTAGAAATTCAAATTCAGTTGAGAAAGAAAAAAAAAACTACTGAAAATCAAGAACTAAAAAAACCCAAGCACAATCTTCAGTGCCAACAGACCTGCTGACTGTTTACAAATTAAAAGAAAAGTTATATTATATATCTATCTGGGTCAAATCAGATAAACTCTATTTTAAAGAAAGAACTAACCATGCTTTTGTATTTCTTGGCATGTAGAGGCTTCACATGAAATTGGGGACACCTCCAATGAGATTGTATTTGCATGCAGGGACATGTTTATCACAATCTCAGATATACTGTGCTTAACATTTGAGGGAGATGGAGTTTGAAGTTGTGGATCAGAATTACTTAAGATCAGACTTAGTTTTACAGAAATGCTAAGTGACTCACTGTGTTCCATTGTGCTGAACTGCATGAAAATCAGTAAATTGATAACATGAAGCCTTTATTCCCACATTTTTACCCTTATTTCTTTAAAAAACCTTATATATCTCAGTTTGTTCTTGACTCAAGTAGAAATATGTGGTGTTTTTGTTAGGATTAAAGAAAGAGACATAGAAAGGTCATCTTACCAGAACTTCATGTCTACACAAAGAATGTAGAAAGGAGTAAAGGGATAAAAGATAACATCTCTGCTAGCTAGACTCAAGTCACTGAGACACATTTGGAACAGATACAGCCAATAAACCTAAATCAATTTTTTAAAGTTAAGACAAAGGGCATCTTTCAAAGTTAAAGAAGCTTTGGTCAGCGCTACACCTTGCTCTGCACTAGTAGTGCTGCACTAATTTGTCATCAAACCACAGTTGTGACAACTGAGCTATTACTGCACCACCGTTTGTTTTGCCATCAGAATCAACAGGGAAGGCGTAGTAGCTCAAGGAAGAATCTGCACACATACACTGCAACAAAGCCCCATGGGGACACACCATCAATCAGGGACTAGAGCACATGCTGGTAAACTGCATCTCATATGCCATTACAACATACTCAGAGGCTGACCTGTGATGGGGCACCTGTGTAATTCCACAGTACTGGCTGAGATAGTGCATAGAGCTTGCCAATGTAGTGAAACAGCAAGGAATAAATCAGTCAGTAACCTACAAGCTGCATTACAATTTCATGAAATATTTACATAATATTTTGTATAAATGTATGTTTTCCATATAAACAGGTCAATGTTTGATCTAATTTGAGGAAAAAAGTTTATTTCTTCATTTCCATTGTTAATTATTTGCTCATTTACTTCTTTTAGCAATTTAACATTTTTGAGGAACATGAGAAAGTCATATCTGCTTTAAAGCTTTGTGCAGCCAACAGCTAACAGCCATTATAAACAAAAATTGGCCTCTCTGGTCCCCAGACCTTTATCTTCTGTAAGATGCAGAAGGCACATGGGGGGTTAGAGAGCCAGTTCAGTGGTCCCTTTGCCACCTGGATATAGTCCCAACATGAGCCACAGATACAGTTGGGTGTAAGATTCAGCTACTTCAAAATTAGAAATAAGTACAGTGAGTCTTTCCTAATAACTGCTAGCCCACTGATCATTTTATGCACTCTGTATTTAGCTGTTATTTTCTCTCACTTTTATGATTCTGGCACCACAAAACACAAGTTAACTTGTAACAATGCATATTCTGACTCAGGACAAACCAGCTGATGCCTTTGTATTAGTTCTTTTTTATTTGGTCAAATGATATTCAAGAAGTCCTATTCCACCAAAATATGTCTGACATTAGATTAAAAACTTTGAAGTTGCTCTGAACAGATTTCTGATAACCTCAACTGATCAAAAACGCCACTGAGATCAAAACTGCATTTTCTGGGAAAACCCAAACAGACATCACTCGTTATAAGCATCCCCGCAATATTCTGCAGAGTTGATAGTTTCTTTACTTCATATGGCAAACAAGAGAGCCCTGCCAAGGATAGTGAGGGGAGCTTTTGGGAGCTGTTGTGGGAACAGGACTTGGCATTCAGGCAAACTTTATTGGAATATCTGAAGCAGAACCACCAGACTGCTTCATACTTTTCTGCCACAAGCTGTTAAGATGCTGAACTGCTGTTAAGATTGTGCATTTTATGATTTGTATGTGTTTTGTTTTTTTTAATTTAATTATTTGTTTTATGCATCTATTTTATGATTTTTCTCCACACCAAGATGTTAAAGATCCCAGAGAAATGCTGTCTTGTTTTGATGTATTGTATTCAGTATAATATTAAATCTCAGAAAATATATTTAATTTCTTGACCCTCAGTATTTGTGGTATTAACCAGTAAATGACTACAATGGCCAGGACAGGCTCCATTCTCAATGGTTCTTATTACACTTCAAATTACACTCATCAGCCACCTTTATGAGGTACATCTTGCTTGTGCCAGGTTGGACCCCCTTTCAGCTTCAAAATGACCCTAATTCATCATGGTGTATATTCATAGATTTGCTGTTGTAGTCCTCTGCTTCAGAGTTTGACTTATTGTGTTTTGGTAATCTGTAGTCCTTTACTGGTAAATAGTGGCTATTTGAGCTACTATTTCCATTTTATCATTTTGAACCACTTTTCCCATTCTCCTCGGACAACGAAAGGGCATTTTTAGTCACATATCCACCACTCAGGATATTTTCTCTTCTCAGTTTATTCTTTGTCAATCCAAGAAATGGCTGAATGCAAATATCCCAGTATACTGTCCATTTTCTGAAATACCAAGACCTGTTGTCATCAACAACCACACCGCATTCAAAGCCACTTAAATGCCCTCTCTTTCCTATTCTGCTGCTCGGTTCGAACTTCATGAAGTTGCCTTCACCATATCTAAATGACTTTGAATGGCATTAAGCTACTGCCCTGTGATTGGCTTATTCACTGTATGTGTCAACAAGAAATTGGACAGGTTTGCCTGATGGTTTGGCTGGCGATTGCAGTTTATTTTTGTTTATAATTTTTTCTAAAATGCTTGTCAATTTATGGATTGGCTGATGTGCAGCAGTCCTATTCAGTTATAATGATTATGTTAAAATGCATGTGCATTTAAAAGGCAAGACTGAATTAATAAATTAACTAATGCAAAAAAAAAAAATTTTGTCTACCCTCTCATGGAAATATTCAAGGTTGTGTACTACATATAAAAGAGTTTGAGTAATTCAGTATATACCTATCAGAATTGAGAAAGAATTTTTCAATGTTTATGATGACAATGACCATGCCCAGGATTAGACCATTCTTGTTGTCAGGACATCCTAAGAGACACATAGATAACTAAGAAGGCCTTCATAACAACAAGATTTCTATGACTTGCACATGGCAGGAGGATGTGTGATCCAGACACTGTCTGCTCATTAAACAGACCGGCCTCAGGCCTCTCTGAGATATTACTGACGATGACAACTTGGGGTTAAGACATAATACAATGTGTTGGAAACCACAGCATTAGGAAAATAGCCAAACAAAAAGAGAAAAAATACATCTTTTGAAATTAAACTGATCATTTTTCATTACATAGTAATGTCATCTAATAAACTCAGTTGCTGCTGAGGAAACACACCAGGTCAAAGACTATTAACCTGCAAGAAATAATCTTAGTTCTAGCACACAGTGAAGGTGTATCCTATCAGCCATCTGGTAAAGAAATTACCTCATCTTTACCTTTCACTTCATCTTTGGAAGATAAAATGCACACAGTACAAATGCTTTTATGGATGAGCCAAAGACAGAGAACAAGTGACAAAGAACAAAATGTGCTGAAGGTTAAGAGCTAGATTAGATGGCTGTGAACACATCTTCTGACAGAAAATACACTTGCCAGCCTCTTTATCAGGTATATTCGTTCAATTAATTCTTAACACAATCAGTAAATCAGCAAATCAGATAATACCAGATCAATGCATTTAGGCATCAGATGTGGTCAAGACATGAAATAGACAAACCCGAGCAGATCAGAGGAGAATGGGGAGACTGTTTCAAGATGACAGAAAATCATAACTGAAATTACCACTTATGCAAAAGTCATGCAATTCATACGACTGGGTCAGAATTTGGCACAAACATTAAAGCAAAGATCAATCCTGCCTTTTATCGATGGTTCAGGTTGGTGTAATGACATGGGGGTATATTCTTGGGATGCTTTGAGTGCCTTAATACTACTTGAGCATTATGATCGCAGTGTAAACATCTTCTCATAGCTACTTCCAGCAGGTCAATGCATCATGCAACAAAACTCAAATAAGTTCAAATACATTTCTAGAACACCACTGGACTTCAATAACCTCAATCTAATTCAGTACGTAGCATGGGAGAGTTGCATCATGGATGGGCAGCCAACATATCTGCAGCAACTGTTTGAAACTATCATGTCAATGTAAAGCAAAGACTGCTTGTTAAATCTATACCATGCAAAAATAAGGCTGCTCTAAAAGAAAAAGAGGGTTCAACCTGGTACGAGCAAGGAGTAAAGTGGTTGGTAACAAAGTGGTGTTTATATTTGCAGTCTCTGTGTCAGACTTCTAGCACTTGGAAGGCAAATTTCAGTTGACACTAAATACAACTAGGATAGAAGAAATGTGAATGAAGGCAGTCACAGTCAGTTGTTCTGAGCTCATATTAGAATGAGAGGGAGAGTGAGAGTTGCCCAACTGTTCATGAAAATTCAACTCCCTGATCTCTGGATCACTGTTTCTCTTTGATGTGCACCTGACAGAGCCGCTGGAGAACAGTGCTGAATTCCACTTTAAGACAGAGATCAGTGCGTGTCTGTAAATTGGTATCTTTTTGTGTCTTAAACATTGAATCTGACCAGATAAAACAGAAAAAAATTGATTTAAAAAAAATTTATCAGAAAAAGTTTGCATCAAACTATAATAAGAGTGGAGAAGAAGCAAACTAAAAAGGAGTGTTCAGAAAGAGACAGGGTCAGTGTGTGGGTGTGAAGAGCCGGTTCTGGTGTCCTGAGGTGAAGCCAGCTGTAGATCCCAGACACCCACCAGCCTTAAGAGTTCACAGAGAATCGGTGTTTACCTCCTTGAGGCAACCCATGAAGTTGTTGCTAACTGGAGATCCAGGCAGGTCTGCTGTACTTGGGCTCCCTCCAACATAGAAAAAGTCGTCTGAGCCTAGCATGGTATAGTCTTCCTGTGTATATCCTGTGGTGGTCAGAATCCCATCTACAGATATGGTTACCTACACAACAAAGCACAGGGAAAGGACACGCTGTAGGGAGGCAACCTAAATAATGCAATTATTCTCTTTCTTCTGTTTGTCAATCACATATTTCCCAATAATGTTCTACTCCCAAACCCATTTTCATGTCTGTTTTAAATGTCGTTTTTTTCTTGTTCTGTATTATTTTGTCCAGTTTGATTAGTTGGAAGAATACTGTTTTGGTTATAAAGTTAGTAAACTACCCATACTACAGTGTTAGTATTGACTTCAATGCAACTTAAAAGTACTATAGCAGACACAAAAATGGTGTTAGTAAAGTGCTATCTGAGTTAGTTCAACTGCTACTTTAAATTAGTACATTTAGTACTTAGATCATAACGTGCCACTAGGTTAGAAAGGGAGTACATGCAATCACCTTTTTAGAATGGGAAAAAAGTTGGGGCATTAAGAACATGCATGTATTTGTCTTTTCTTTTTGTTTATAAGTAATCAAAAAGAAATGATTCCCATAGTCTTTATTTGGATACTAAATCATATTTTTTATGCTTGTCACAGTGTCACATACATGCAAAAGCTCATGGAAAAAGTTGATGAGCACTGCCAAATCACAAAAGGAAATAGAAAAAAGCACCAGAGAAGAAATGACAAACACAGCTCAAGTGTTATATTCATGTTGGCAAATGTTCAGTTTGACATTTCCAACATGTACGTTGAAGAGGATGACATGCAAAGTGAATGGGGATACAACTGGCTGAACCACAGAGCATCAGTCCAGCCAGACAGGAGGGCGTCCTCATTATTAACCACAGGTTGTTGCAAATAGCTCGAAAATGATGCTCCTAAAAAGAGCGGGTGAAACAGAAGTGGACAGAAAACAGGTGGAATAAACAGAGTGAAAACCAATGGATGAACTGAAAAATACAAATAAAAGGATTCGAAAAGTAAGCAGAAGAGTACCAACCGCAATTTCCCTTATTTTGTAAATGACGTCTACAGTAAAAAAAAAAAAAAAAAAGAAAAGAAAGAAAAGAAACACACGGCAAACCCAAACTAAGAAACAATTAGAATGATATCTACCGAACAATGTAGTTTGTTTACCATAGCGTGTCCAATGCCTGAGTGCTTTGTGGAAAAGGGGGGAGAAAGGAAATTAAAAACTGTGAACAGAATAACGATTGTTACTCAAATAATATATGATGGTCAATACTGTTAGTACATTGGTAAACAACAAAACCCATACTGGTTAGTAGAATGGCACATTCCATGAATGATGTTAGTTTGTTTCCAAAGCATGTTAGTGACACAGAGGGAAAGAAGGGCAAAATAAGTTTAACAAGAAAAAAGCTGACCAAGAAAAATAGGAAGAATGTCCCACAAGAGGAGCTAGACCTCAGCCACTGACTCCCTAAGATTGTTGTGGTATAGTTGCACTATTTTCTATGTTTGCCCAAATAACTAAATTGCAGAAAAAGGCTTTCGAGCCAAAGACCTAACGAAAGGTTGTGATTAATAGATATTATATGATTTATAAAAAAAAAAATGCCTAAAGCACATCAATTGACCCTCTTTGAGCAGATCTATGTTCAAAAGTTTCATGAAAACCTTATTGTTTTTCTTATTATTATTTATTAACATTTTTTGTTGTTGTTCTGTCTTCAGCAAGTTTCCAATCCAATCTTTCTGACACTCACTTAATACTTTACCTTTCATTTGGTCTTACTGATGAACTTTAGGATCACTTTACTGCAATGAGACAAAGAAAAGAGGACCTGACAAGGAATGAGGAGGATGGATATTTTGATCCCCCATACAGCATGCACTCAGTTTGCTCAGTCTTCCTTTTAAATTTAAATGCAGTGAATGTTCAAGTTGGAAAACGGCAGAGATTTGCCAATAACCAGAGTGCTGAGTCTGCAAACTAAGCTTTTTAAAAGCTGAGGTGAAGATAAACATTTCACAGCAAGGGAGCAGGAACAAATCTAAAGATTTTTCTCTCTCATGTTTATCTAATAATTGGTAAATAGAAAAGAAAATACACCATTCTGTTTATCAGTAGCGGAACAGTCAAGCTTACCTTTTGATTGATAAAATCACAAACAGTGCAAATACTCAAAGTTGTATTATGGTTGTTATCACAGAGTATGCCCTAATAATACACCACGAAGGCTAGTTCTTGAATTTTTCTACATGGAGGTAGCCGTGGAAACTCTAATTCTTGTATATATATATATATATATATATATATATATATATATATATATATATATATATATATATATATATATATATATATATATATAAAATCAACTATCTATCTATCCATCCATCAACTTACTCATTGGTAGTTTACATCCAGCAACTTAGGTGACACAAAAAGAGAAAGGTGGGATGAGTTTCTCAACTAAACTTTTGTCCCTTTAAGTTGGTCATGGGTCCAACAGACTGACAGCATGTTGATGCCTAAACTCTAAGGACTATTGCATCATTTCTCCAACCAGAATGCTGTTGGGAAAGAAGTTGGATTGTTTCAACAAAACATTAAGTCAATAGCCCATTTGTTGAGTTAGAGAACAGGCTGAAAAGTTTCTGCTCCAACTGGAACCTCGATATTTCATTGTACAATGTGACCAATGATCAAAAGATATTCTGGTTTATTCCACTCTAATAAGACTTCAGGATTAAATAAGACATTTTTTAATGGAAAAATAATGTCATACAATAATGTTAATCCTAGATGATTATATTTATTGTGTTAATTTTTTTGATAGAAAGGTCACCTATTTGTATAATAATAAAATGGATTAAATTCAAATTCTTACTTAATAACTTAATTTAAACCAGTTGTTATCACTATTGACCTGATTATATATTTCTGTACACAAATTGGTTCTGTTTGACTTGAAAGAGGATAAGTTTATTCACCTCATATGATATTAGCCTTTTACCTACTGAGCAGTCAGCAGAACCTAGTTGTAGCTATGTTATATATTCACATTTTGACTTCTAGTCAATCAAAAATCAATATACTTTGAAATTTTTTATAGAGTATTACATTTACCATAAAGATTCAGTTATTTGTCAATTACTCAAATTGGGTTGTTTTTAGCCCAGCAATTTTAAGAGTGTAAACAGTTTATTCTTAGCCTAGTGACAGCTGCATCCTGACACCGTTTAGTATGTGTTGGTCTGGTACAAATCAGACATAAAATATTTGATTGTTTATCAACAAAAGCTCCTTGACCTCTGGGGGCTTCCTGCTATGCATGAAATAAGCTACTGCAAAGGCTCTGTTTGCTGTCCGTCCCTCTCGCTCATCAGGTCTTGATGAACATTACAGAATGTTTATGAAACTACACAGTTTCACAATAAATTCCACCAGTGCAACAATTATTACAGCTATGACAATTTTATGTCCATAGCTAGGAAGTGTTATTGTATTACCATTGTAAACATTAGAGTGATGATCTCATAAAAGGGAAACTGCAAAGATCCTATTAGAAGGATTCCCTGAATTAAAAGTTGTCATTCGAGTATATTCCATATTTATTTTACATGTACATTTTCTTTCAACAGGAACTTTGCAAGAAACATTTGGGTTTGGATATCTTATTATTGTAGAAAAATGGTCTCCCATTCTGCTATTATATTTAGTAGAACTACACTTTTTGTTACTGTACAAAAGTTTCAAAAGAGGGCAAAAATGTATATTTGCAACAGAACAATAAAGTTCTGTGAAGCCCCTTTGTCTTTCTTCCAAAGAAAATCAGTAACTGTTTGAAGTATTTTAGCTAATGTAGACAACTGCCTAGTTTATTAATTTTAAAGAGACAGAAAACCATAATTTAGTTGAAGTCTTGATTCAAATCTAGATGTCCATGCTCTCTTGCAGTGCTGTTAAGGTCTTCACTATAAAATACCATTATTAAATTAAGCAACCCAATTATGTCTCAGTAAAAAATATATTTTACGATGGCAATGATCTCAGTGCATTTGTTTCAATTAATTTAGTTCATCTCTTCATCACCATTTGTACTGTTACCTGACGTAGATTCCTTGTAACTTTGACACCATGCCAATCATTGTCATTAAATTTCCCATTGACTGGCTCCACAAGAGCTTCAAAGGCTCCAGACCCCAAATTAATGACGAGTGACACAGCCCCATTTTTCAGCGCCAGGTTGACGTAATCAGCAGATTTGCCCGTGTGCAGCATTAGTCCGTTCCTCTGTAGGGTTTTGAATGACAACGTGATTTCATCACTGCTGCTTTGAATCGGGTTCAAGGACAAGTCATAGCAGAAGAACTCAGATCCTTTGAAGGTTGCAACATACTCTTCTTTTCCTGGGGAGACAAGAGAAAGAGAAATGTGCTTCATCAATGTTGTGGCCTCTTGGGGGTTTATAGAGAAGCTGTCTAAAATGGACAGAATGCCTCGAAATGTTGGTCTATTAAACCTGCTGAAACTGGTGTACAGGGACACATCCAACAAAACAGATTAGTATTTTAGAGAGCTATCTTTAATTTTTGCCGCTTTTTCATTGTAGCAAAACTTATGATTTCAGTGTTATATGCATACAGTGCAACCTATGCTGGAAAATTAACTTGTAAGAAACTTGAGATAACAAACTGACACACATAACGTCACTGCCCTCTGACTAAATTATTCTTACACCCCACAAAATCAATGAATAAAGGGATTTTTTTCCTCTTTTTTCTTAGAGACAAAATAGGCTGCACGACTTTTACCTAAAACTAACTTTATGAAATATATCAGCAGAAATGTATCCTTATGTAGCCTCAAACAGAAACCAAATTGACCTGCTTTTCCTTTTTTTGACTGCTATTGATAAAAATAGCATTTCTTTTTCTTAGACTAATCATCACCAACCTAAACTTTATTGTGCTTCCCTATTCTGATTGGTCATGTGATGCAAACAAACTTTTTATTTTTTACCTGAATATGCACATTTTTAGAGTTGAAAAACCTTGAATAACAACCAGCTATGTTGAACTGCTTTACATGAATGTGTTAATTAGGCCACATCATCTGAAAACACACCCGGCTTTATTCTATAGCTGCCATTATGTAGTACAGGTGTTTAGCAGCTTGTGTGGCTGGATAACTCATCCACAACGTACAGGATGTCATTACAATCTTTCTATTCCCCCAAGGGGAATAGAAAAGATTGTAATGACTTTACAGGGACACGTCCAACAAAACAGATTAGTATTTTAGAGAGCTAAAATACTAAAGCTAAAAAGATTGTAATGGTCTTTCCTATATATATATATATATATATATATATATATATATATATATATATATATATATATATATATATATATATATATATTTTTTTTTTTTTTTTTATTTATTTTTTTTTTTTTTTTCCCCGTGAAATATGAGGATATACCATCAGGAAGTCCACAGAATGCAGTTAAAAGCCTTCAGCTGATCCAAAATGCTGCAGCAAGAATTCTGATGAAAATTAAAAAGAGAAATCATATTTCTGTATTTTAGCTTCCCTTCAATGGCTCCCTGTTAAATCCAAAATAGAATTTAAGATTCTCCTTCTCACATATAAAGCCCTTAATAATCAAGCACCATCATACATCAGAGATCTGATTGTTCCATATGTTCCTAACAGAGCACTTCGCTCTCAGACTGCAAGTTTACTGCTGATTCCTAGAATTTCTAAAAGTAGAATGGGAAGCAGATCTTTTAGCCATCAGGCTCCTCTCCTGTGGAACCAGCTCCCAGTTTTAGCCTGTCTACTTTTAAGACTAGACTTAAAACTTTCCTTTTTGATAAAGCTTATACTTAAACTGGCTTAGGTTATCCCGAGCTAGTTCTGTAGCTATGATGCTGCCACCACTGATTTCCAGTGTAGAGATGGTGCGTTCAAGGAGATGTGAAGTATTAGTTTATTTTCACACGTACCATTTTTCATTTTCAATTCTGGCCCCATTTAACCCAATAACCTTCTTCCACATTTTTGCTATGTCCCCTAAAAACTTTAAACATTCAATGGCTTTCTTTCAACAATGGCTTTTTTCTTTCCACTTTTATATGAGGGTCAGCTTTGTGGAGTGCACAATTAATAGTTGTCCTCAATCAATCGATCAATCAATCAATCAATCAATCAATCAATCAATCAATCAATCAATCAATCAATCAACATTATTAAAGATGCATAGCAAAGAAAGAAAATGTAAAAAAATGTACAAAATAAAATAAAATCCACAGTGTCACACAATTACATAAAGTCTAAGTGATTCCACAAGTTTCAATAAAACCTGAGCTTAACACAGAGTCAGTCAGGGATGCAGTTTTACTATTTGTATTGTCCTTTAACCTACACATACAACTGTGCATCAGATTGTGCAATATGGCATAACAGGTGGGTTCTCTATCACTGACAAACATTTGGCTTGCACTCCTCTATCTTGGCATCTTGAGAATCAACCTCATTCTATCATTGTATGCTCCAGCAAGTTTCCACATACTGCCTTCTCTGTAGCTTTTCCACAAATGGGCAGTGAACATTAGTGTGTAAAAGGCTTTGAACAGTCCAACTTTCACTGGAACAGTGCACATAGCAAACTTACCTCAACATATTAGCTTGTGCATACATTAAGTGGCACTGTCTATAAATGTCGATATTATCAAACAGATCATCAGATATATAACGACCTAAATGTTAAACCACAGTTCAAACTTTAAGAACAGTACCTGACGGAGAGAAGTAAGGAATGACTAAATTCTGGTCCTCCCTACTTCTGTCAATCAAAATATTACTCTTCTTTGCATTATAATGAATGTCAAACTCTCGCCCACTGAAAGCCCCCACTACTGTAATTTCTGGACTATTGAGCACCTGAATATAAGCCGCAACCACTAGCTTTGAAAAGGAAAAAAAAAATTATATATATAGGCCGCACTTGTCTATAAACCACAGGTGTCCATGAGTTAAAAAAAAAGTTTTATTATATTTATTTGACTCCCTCCTCCTTTATTATTAACAAAATTGTGGAAAAGAAGTTAAAAATGGTCTTTTGTATCAAAATGTCCTGCACATACATCTGTGTGCGTCTGTGGGGGTGGATGCATGTATGTCCTAAACAAAACGAAGTTAATGTGTTAACTTAAGTTTGGGAGGAGGGCCACACCAAAAACCACACCTCCAATTTCCCAAGCAGCCTATTTATATTCAGCTCACCCATACTTCTTAGTCTGTTACGTTTTGTCAATCCACCCTCCCTTACCCTCGACCCTTTTTTCCTCATCCCTCTTCATCCCATCACCTCTTCTCCTTTCCTTCCCTTTACCCCTTCATCCTATCATCCTCATCCCCTTTTCCTTCCCTCCATCTCATAACCATGCTTTACTCCTCTTCTTTGCCGCAAGTTCCATCTGGGAGGGTCGTACATGGGCTCAGGAAAATAAATGGAAGTAATTTTCCCGAAGACTGTACCCCCAAGCTGAAGTCTTCATCTCTCAAGCCTTCCATCATTCTCCCTCGATGATGAATCCTCACTTTAGGCTCTTTCATCCCTTCATCCCCTTCCTCCAATAAATCTTTAACTCATACCTTTGTGGCGTAGTCCTTGCTAGTGAAATGTAATTGGTTAGTTTAGTTTTGTTTATTTGTTGGCCAGCGCTTCTTCCATAAGTTAAATGTGACTGTGCAGTGAAACTAACTGAAAATGAGTAAACAGACATTTAAACAGTTAAATCTTGTCGAAAAGTTTGCCAAAAAGAGTAGAAATGAAGAAAATGTCACTTCATCTACTGTCCTCTGGATGTCACAGACACAGAACCTGAGCCTGTGAACCGACAGGAGGAGAGTTCTCGTCAAATATGTAGTCTTTGTCTTGCTTTTTAATTAGTTAGTGTAATTTGTAATAAATATGTTATGCATGTATGTGTGTATGCCTGCATCACGTTGTGAGTGTTAGGCTTTGTTTGAGTCAGATGCGCTATTTTGTGCACCAAGCGCATCACATGGCATATTTGTGTGGGCCAGGAACTGACCATCAGGTGCACGGTGCAACATTGCTGTTTCTGCGTGCCATATGCATCATGCTCATATGACCTGTATTTGTGTGGGTCATGTGCATTGTGCTGGTATTGTGTGCCATGTTTATGATGCACATTGGGGATGTCGTTGTGTTCATGTGGGTCATGTAAGGTGATAGTTTTTATGCGTGCCCTACGAAAATATCCTGCGACTTCCCTGGCCTCACACACACTTCCTCACTCCCTCTTTCGTTGTCGTTCTCAATGTCACTTTCGTTTTGCTCTTGAGCTTATGCTGTTCTCCTCATGATGTAAAAGTCTAGCCTTTCAAAACCTGTTGATAAAAAGCCTGACATTAGCCCCATCAAAGTGCAGCTAATGAGGCTGCCATGCAGCACCACCGGCCAGCAAGCGAGGTGTATGACGGATGGAGCTGGGGCTTGGACCAGCAACCCACTGATTACAGGACGAACTCCTACCACCATCGCCACCATCACCATATCAGAATAAAGTGCAAGTGAATGACACACAGACAGCAGAATAATATAAATATGAGAACAAATGTAAAAATAAATAAAAACACAAAAAGTGAATTTACACATAAATGTACAAACATATGACCATTGCACAAAGACCCTCCCTACAGGTTAATGTGAGAAAAAACTAAACTGTGCAGTTGTACAGCCTTACAACAGTAAAAATTAATGATGTGCAGTAACCTCCACATTTGTTTTACTTTAGGGACTTACCCAATTAGGTGATTACTGAAGGTAGTTGATGCACTGGATTTTATTTAGGCTTATTTGAGTAAAAGGGGCCACACTTAAATGTATGCCACGTATCTCAGTTTTTTGGGGGGTTTTTTGTAAAACCATGCATAATTTGCCTTACACTTCTAAACTACTCTATGTGCTACTTTGTGTTGTTTTGTCAGAAAAAAAATCCCATAAAAATGAATTGAGGTTTGTAGCTATAATGTGACAAAATGTGAAAATGTTTAAGGGATATGAGTTGTATTGCAAGTTAATGTTTATAAAGTACTAGACAAAAAGCCAATAGCTGAATAAACTCCACAAATTCTGCTATGTACCATTTCAATAGAAATCTATAAAGCACTGCTTAAGTTGGCAACATATGTTTCTCAGTAAACTGGAACAAGTCAGGACTCATCAGCTTTCAGTCATAATGGGATTTAACAAGAACATGACAAAAACAGCCCTGAGAAAACATTAACACTGTGATATATAAACAAAACAAAGCGGCAATGAGCGTCAGTGGGCGATGCGTGCAAGCAGCCATTAGAGAGCATTTAAAAACAAGTTTAGACAAATAACAAGCCATTAAAGTCACAAGCAGAAAATAAACCACCAAAACACAAATGGACCAAAGCATTCAATTATCATAGATGGGGTTGTTCATTTATGTATGCACACCAACCAAACTCTGACACACAAACAAACTCATGCATACATGCTTAGAGGGGCACCCAGGCATGGATGCAACAATGTAACAAATAAAAAGGGTTGCTGTCCACAACAATTTGTCACTTCATTGATTTCCCCTTAAAGGAGCTATAGTGCACCTCTGGGAAAACTACAAGGGGCTGTAATTGAAGCTGACTGGATCTGAACACTCTTTGGTCATTCCCTCAGAGTCTGAGACCCCTATAAGTGAAAATAAGAGAACTCTACCCTCCTCACAAAACCCACATATCACAGTGAGCACATAACAAATAGAGCCAATAGTTTGGGGTCATTCCCATCTCACGACACACAACCCCAATAACTGCAAATCACAGGTAATTCCCTTAACCACCAGAGAGGGATCTTTGTGTTTTCACAAAATGTAATATTAAATATTTAAAACATTTGGGGTTTAGCCAAGAGGATATTTTTAACATCACACATATTGATTTAATAGTAAAAAAAAAAAAATAAAATAAAATATATATATATATATATATATATATATATATATATATATATATATATATATATATATATATATATATATATATATATATATATATATGAAAGGTCATATTACATCATTTTCTTGAAAATGTTGTCTGTGGCAGACTCGAAAAGCCCCAAGGCCTTTGGAAGCATTTCACCATAAAGCTTTCTGCTAAGTTAAGTGTCAGATCCTGGCTGCAATTCCTGTTAGCCAACAGCAAACAGCTCATATACATGCTGCTGGCTTCTTAAAACATCCTTTCCACATCTGGATCAAAAATAAGGAAACATAAACAATGCCATTTTTAAAACATAACCGTTTAACAATAAAGTGAAAATATTGCTAATCTTGATGCTAATCGCTGTATGCTACAGTGTCAAATATGTGGAAAAGAGAGGCTGGGGCTTTATTTTCCTAAGTTAATGTATCTTACTACACCATTGGAACACAACTCAGATACATATTTGACAGAGTTATTACTTTAATTGTGTGGCTCTCTTAATATTGCAAGTATTGAGACACACCTATAAAAAAACCAAATCTATCACTGCTTGTCGCTCTAGCCGTTTGCTTCCAACCACTGTCTGAACAAACTGAACTCAATGCAATAAAGGTTTTTTTTGTAGGAGTGCAATCATCAATAATTTTAAAATAAAAGTGCAATGTTCACTGGCTCTCTACAAAAAAGCACCATAGAATTAAAAAAACAAAACAAAACAAAACTATTTTAATTCAAGGCAATTATAAATTTTTTTTCTTTCTCAAATGCTGGATATCACCCTTTTTGAAACAAAATAACATTCCATCACAATTATAAGCACTTTAAAGTTTATTTAACCAACTAATTTCTTGTTTTGACAAATGCTTTTGATTGTGAAGTATACCTGTTTTGTAATTATTTTTTTAATATAAATCTCATTGTTCTGAAAAGAATGAATGCATTTTAAAGTTAAACTGTTAAAAATATTAAAATATTACATATACCTCAAACAGGTGGTTATTTTTCTTTGAAGTAAGGTCCTGTCAAGTTATTATCATTATCGGTTCCATTACTAGTAAGTAGACTGATATCATATTACAGTGAGTTTTGAAGAAATGTGAAGAAATCCTCAAAGCAGCAGACTGTTTACTGCTAGTCAAATGGGGGGTAATTCTGGCAATTTGACACGTCAAAGTAAAAATGTTTATATCCATAGGTTGCAAAACTGATATATACAAATATGATAAATATTTAGAATTTTGGAAGAGACAGTTCTAAGCCGAACAACATGCATGTTGCTGCATTAAGTCCTGCTACACGAGGGTGCCGGGTGTATCAGTTCACATCAAAGTCACAACTTGTCAGTTATCTTGAGTCTGCCAGAAGTGAATAAAAATTTGAGGCTTTGTAAAGGGCTTTGCTTTTTGAGGTTGTATATTAACACGGACATTTGGTTGAGAAAACTGACAGTTGAGAAAGGGTAGACAGTTAATCACCGTAATTCAAGATATCACATCAATATAAATGTCTTCTTTTTGGTTTGTTTTAAATTGGTAAAATTAGCTAAAATTGACTCCTGTCTAATTCAGTTACTCTTCTATCACTCCAATTTAAGTTATTTTGATACAGTATCGATCTATCACAGGTAAAATTACTTCACAGAACTGAAGTAAACAAAAATCAGCATAATGAAAAGATGTAAAGATTTATGCTTGTGAATCATGCCATGGTGTTCAGCATAATAATTTTTTCAAGAAAGATACTGTAGAAAGAAAATCACAGAAAGATGTTTAAAAAAATCCTACTCATTTAAGATGGCAATGCATACTAAAATTAAAGTTCGACAAGTTTAACTATTATTCATCAGAACTGCAATAAAATGGTTAATAGCTTTCATCCTTTAAGATATCAGAAAAGCAAACAACATCCTAAATACCTTATGCAACTAGCACTTGCTTTGTGAGTCTGAAATGAAAGACCATTACAATGACAGAAACGAAAATACATGGCCACATGTTCATCTTTTTGAGATATGAAAACACAGCACATACAGCTCTCTGTAGAGCTGAAATTTAGCTGACAGTTTATCATTCAGATGTGCTATTCTCTGGAGAAAAAAGCTACTTGATATTGAAGAGGAGCAATATTTTGTCACTATGGTCCCCTGGGTTTCTGGGTGTGTCCCACTTGTCTCCCTGGGCTGTCCCACAGTTTACAGTCATTAAAACTATAGCAAGCTGCTGGCACCTTTTTGCCCATGAGTCATGACACTGAATGAAAACATGGATAAAAGCCAGCTCCTTTAGTATGTTTTCTTTTTTTGTTCAAAAACAGAGGACAGAGTGAAAGTGTAGCTCCTGGGGACAGGCCATGAACAGACAGGTAAAAACTTGTCACACTCTGTTGCTCTGCATCTTTCGACTCTATTTTGAGAGCCAAGTTTTCACAGTTACATTCAGAAATTCTAAAATCTTCTATAAGCAGAATATATCCAAACTGGACTGTCCCTTTAACGTTTTTTGTCACCCCACACTTTAGTTTATGTGTTTGGGATTTTATGTCAGAGAGTAAGATGAAATAGTCCATAATTGTGAAGTAAAAGGAAAAATTACATAGTTTTCAAAATATTTTATCAATAAATATTTGAAAAGTGTGGAGGGAATTTGTATTCAACCCCTTTGCTAACACCCCTAAAGTAAATCCAGTGAACCCAAATGTATTCAGAAGTCACCTAATTAGTAAATAGAGTCTTCATGTGCATATTTTTGCTTCCAGTATGAACACAGCTCTTTTTCTTAAGTCATATGAATTTTAGTAGCAAACATTAATGAAAACCAACAAACATATCGGACAAAGTTGTAGGTGTGTGCAAAGGAGTGTTACATTTACAAAACAATATCCCAAGTTTGAATATTTGACAGGGCAAAAATGCAGAAGAAGGTGCTTTCTTCAGATTAGATCAAAATGTATGTTTTTAGCTTTTGTGAAAAACCTGTAGCAGAAAATTAAGCTTTTGTTGTTGCTTTTTTTTTTTTTTTTTTTTCGCTTTTCTTCAGCAGAGGTGGAGAAGAATGCTGGTCAGTGGTACCTGCAAGAGGCTCCAAAAGACTTGAGACGGGACAAAGGTTTTTAGGTGGACCATGCAACTAAACATAAAGTCGAAGCTACAAAGAATCAATGTATCAAAGGAGGCTACAGTCAAATTACAGAGCTCAATGTATTTGAGAATCTATGGCAAAACTTGACAGTTGACAACAAATACTCTCGATTTAATAAAACTGAGCTTGAACTTTAAAAAAAAAAAACAGAAAGAAAAGGCACAATAGTAGTCTCTAGAAGTCTAGAGCAAAGCTGGAGAGACATAACCTGAAAGGCTTCCAGCTGTAATTGCAGAAAAAGGTGGTTCTACAAAGAACTAACTCATAGAGGCTGGATACAAATGCATTTCACATTTTAAACAGCTTCACATTTTGAAAACCTTTCCTTCCACTTCACAATCATGCGATATTTTGTGCTGGTCTACATAAAATACCTTAAAAATTCCTTAAGTTAGTGGCTGTAAACTTACAAAAAAGGAAAATGTTCTTTTGGTATGATAATTTTGAAAGGTCCTGTAATGGTCATTCAACAATATCTAACTCATATCGCCATTCAGAAACCTCAGTCTCTATAGTCACCTTACATTTATGGTTGTGGTGCAGGGGTAACCACCCATATCAATGGAAGTAATACAATTATTCGCCACTCAAATCGAATTAGTGTCACAAACAGTCAGACTGCTGCATGAAGCTACCACAAAATGCCAGGCATATAGCACTTCACTGCAAATAAAAAAAAGAGCAGCAGCAGCATTAGTGACTCTAAAGCATTATTTAACCCTTGATTAAGTGGAGCTGAGTATGGGGAACTCAATTGTTATAAACCACAGAGGGGCTGCAGGCTGGCACATGTTGAACTGTATGTACTAGGAGCATGTGACCAAGCGACCAGGAGGCTCCTCATCAGTCACTTTCTGCTGACACTAATCTGGCATCTGCTACTGTGTGGCTGCTCTTTAAATTAGTTTGCACTAGGGGGGGTTGTTGCAAGGAGGGTGCATGCTGACTGTCAGAATCAAATCATGACACAACACTCTGAAACAGCCTTGACAGGATATGATAAAAGACCTACAGGAGAGGCTTTGGTTCTAGGAGTTATTTAAAATGTGACATTCAGGAGCCAATTCTGGATGTATTATATTAATAAAAAGCCAGAAAGGTCAAAGTTCTGGCAGAAATGGAATGCCGCTTCAAAAACAATATTTGATTTAGGTTATTGGAACAGGTTAGCACGAAAAACATTAAAAGACTACACCGGATATGAATGTCTTCTACAGTCAAGAAAAATTGAAAGGAAAATAATGATTCACTGTTATTGTGACAATTGAGTTCAAGATATATATATATATATATATATATATATATATATATATATATATATATATATATATATATATATATATATATATATATATTATAGTGTGCACAGTAGGATGACTGGTCCTGAATTCAGTATTTTACCATGTCAGGACAGGATACATTTCTTTTCCCATGGCATTGCTGTCTAATATTTTATTAATTTTTAAGAATCAACAATTGAAAATCTAATCTGATCATCAATTCTGTAGCAGTGGCACTTACTTACATTGGTCACATTGCATCTGAGCTTTGAAGCGCTTGCAACAGGATTTTATTAACGTGTCAAAAAAACATTAGGGGCATCCTAACTTTGACAGTGAACAAATTGTGTACACTAAATGCATTTACACTTAAAGTTGAATGTCTCCTTATGCCCTTGAAACAATTCAATTCACCATTTAAAATAATGAGAAAAACATTTGAAATACCCCTCTGCTGCTCAAAGCATGAATCCTAAAAATCCCCAAGTCATTGATCTTTTTTTTCTTGACAGGATCTTTTGATGGTTTTCTTGTATCAAGTCAACCATGAAAATTAAACTTCTGTGAACCTGACTGCGTTGGTTGCAGCAAAGCAGCAGCACGGGAGAACATATCAGTTAGCTCACTTAAATGTATCCAGATATTTAAACGATAGAGTCAGCAAGTGTGGTTGTGTTGGAGCTTACACATGCTAAGTTGTTTTTGATGCCTTAATGTGCAAGCCAACACATAGTGCCATTTAGATTCACAGTATAAAGATGTCTTACAGTGCCTCCAGTGGGCCATCTTCCCAGGTGCAGAAAAAAATTTCACACTGATAACTGGCTTTCCTATCATGGCTGTCATTAAAAGTGAAGACACACATCTATTAGAAAATTATTTGAAAATGTTTGGTAACAAAGTTCCCATTGAAAACCACATTTTTTATGCTTATCTTGGACATTTGGCAAAATGGTAAATTCTCAATTTGTTATAAAAGTATGGGAGTAAAATTGCAACACAGAATTACTATAGCCATACAAAAATGTAAGAGGGAATTTCATCAGATGCATTTGTACTGCTAACATCAGTATTTCTGATGTTTGTCTTACGCATATGCTGAGCCCCAGTGCACACTGATTTGTTTCTGCATGTATTAAAGAGTCTGTGTTTCAGTGTGCTGTTTCACTGGGATTCTGTCACAGAGACTGTTGAAACTGACAATTCACAGGAGATGATTCAGGTGGTCAACCTGAGCTGCACTGCTACTTCATGCATGACATATTTTCCACTATATGACATACAACAAATGTGTATTTCCAGTGTGAGTAGGGCGGTCTATATAAAGGGGTAAAAATTCCCACCTTGCTCTCTGTGATATATAAGCTGCTGCTGCCCATTATAAACCCTATACTGTCTGGTATTCCAAACACATTTTTCCCCCACTAACCAAGCGTCAGCCTGTAGGCTCCAGGTCAGAAGCATTTGTTTAAGTGCATAACTTATTGAGAAACCATGTTAAGAGGAGGTATGATGGGACAGAATAAGAGCTAAGATTTGCACAGGAAAGTGCAACTACAGTGCCTCACACAAGTATTCACATCTCCTGAAGTTTTCCATCCGTTATCAAACTACAATTACAACCTTCAATTCATTTTTATTAGGATTTTGTGTGATGGACCAAAACGAAGTAACCAACAGCAGTTAAATGGAAGGATAATGAGGCATGGTTTTAATTTTTTTTATTTACAACTTAAAATCTGCCATCCTGAGTTAAAACCACCTTTAGGTAAAATTACATCTGCAAGTCTTTTGGGCTATATCTCTTCCAGGTTTGCACATCTAAAAAAACATGAAATGTTTGCCCATTCTTCTTTAAAAACGCCTCAACCTCAGTTAAATTAGTATATGTAAATATCAGTTTTCAAATCAAATTCTTATTTGGATTTAGGTCTGGACTTTGAGTGGGGCAGTTTAAAATACAAATATGGTCTGAGCTTAACCACTTTCTGGTTGCTCTGACTATGTGTAAAATTACTTTCCTCCTGAAACAGTTAACATGTAACATTTAATTTCACCAGCTTCCTTATCTCTGCTTCGGAATAGTATCACCACAGCATGATGCTGCCTTTTAACCATGGTTGTTTTCATGGTGATGTGAATTGATAAGTGTTGCACCATACATACCATTTTGCATGTTGCCATGTTGGAGTGCACAACAAACAGCTTCTGTAAACAAACTCACAGCTCTCTGGCGCTCCTGCAAAGTTAACAAGGGCCATTTGATGATTCTCTGATTAATGTTCTCTTGGTTGGGCTGACAGTTTAGA
This sequence comes from Anableps anableps, assembly GCA_014839685.1. Lineage (NCBI taxonomy): Eukaryota > Metazoa > Chordata > Actinopteri > Cyprinodontiformes > Anablepidae > Anableps > Anableps anableps. The sequence goes on from CM026076.1 coordinate 13,977,020, forward strand.
TGAACAGGAATGTGTTGGTAGGTGTTATTTTTTAAAAATAAAAATATACATAGATAGATTTTAATTAATAATTTGGTGACTTCTGAAGACGTGGATTTATTTAGGGCTATCAGACTAAAGAGGGCTAAATACAAATGCATGACACAATTGTCAGATTTTGTCATGTTCCTTCAGCTTCCACATTTCTCATGACTTTGTTGTCTATGATGTAAAATCTTACTAAAATACAGAAAATATTGTGGTTGTAACATGGCAAAATCTGTAAAAATTCAAACTACTTTTGAAAAACAGTATATCAAATGTTTCGGTCTGCAATTATGCACCAGAAAAATGACTAACTTTGGTGTTGAAAAAGCTTACATTGAAAAGTAAAACTGAAAAAATGGCTAACAAACTGATACTAAAAAATGTTCTGAAAAAGATGCATTGTAACACATTACCTTAAAAAAATGTGTAATGATAATTTACACTAATTTATCTGGCAGTTTACCCAGAATGGAGGCTTAAAAGGGATCTGTTATGCAAAATTAACTTTTTGCATGTTTTAATGCTTCCATTTGGGTGTCTACTACTTTTAGAAATAGTCCAAGTGCTAGAAACACATCCAGCCTCTTTCTGGTAACAAGTTAATATTTTTTGGTGTTTGGAAAAATGAGCCATTTCAAAAAACCCTGATTATTAAGTCACAATTGGCAGGCACTGCCCCACAGCAACCTCAGCCGAGCCCAGCCAGGAAGTGAAATCTCATCATTTTGTGCAAAAATATGTAATGAATGTGTTTTGTGTAATCCATAGACCTATCCTAACTTATTCAAAACAGAGCGCAATAGATCCCCTTCAAGGTTAAACATCTATTTAAAACAGTTTTCTTTACACAGCTCAGATACGTTGGCAACCAGTGTTGGCCAAGTTATTTGGATATAGTAATTAGTAGGTAATTACTGATTACTTCTGCAAGAAAGTAATCCAGTAACTTCACTGATTACTTATTTCCAAAAGTTATTAGCTAGTTTACTTACTTTTCAAAAAAACCAATGCACAACATGAATATGCTATAAACAATATATCTTTCAGCCTTATTCTATTCTTTCTGCATATTCCATCATATAAAATTTAATCAAATGAAACCATCTCTTTTTAAAACTTGTTTTGTTTTGCTCTTTTAACTTCATGCATGTTGAATCACTAAAAAAAATTAATGAAATGTAACAGTCTCTGATTTAAAGAATTTTCTTAAATATTTAAACCTATTCTCTGCACATTCCACTGTATTTTAAGAAAATCAAGTTGCTCTTCTATTAAACTGTATTTCTTCCAATTCCACCATATAAAATATAATTATTTTTGTGTCTGCACTCCTTCATTCGAATAGATGTAAAATACAGCAATAAGATAAAATAATTTCAATCGGACTCTCCTGACTGTACTCTGAATTAATATCATCATACATCTTTTAACAGCTGGTGAAATGCAGAGAGGAGTAATAATGGGTTTTTATAAAACCTATTTTCACCTGTTTAGCAGGCGAGCAGGAGAGGGGCTGTCTGAGAATTGCAGTCTGCTTGCACAGAAGTAACAGTAATCTAATTATTTTTATGCAAATATAATCCCTTACTTTACTCATTACTTGAAAAAAGTAATCAGATTACATCTAACACATTACTGTTGACAACTGTTGGGAAGAAGCTGCAATCAACATCATGAGAAAGTTATGTTATTCACTAGTGTCCTTTTCTAATGTTATGGATAATGTCACATGAAAATAGTCTAGGATGAACATGAGTTTTCATTTGTAAAAATAATCAAAATAATTTGGTGAAATCTAATAACATTAAACAAGCACAAGGTAGGACATCTTGGAGTGTCAGCCAGATCAAACAGAGTCTGTATGAATTCTCTGTTGTTCGCAATATCTCAGTCAGCTGCACAGACAATCCTCTGGGATCAGCTCCCACAAAGCCACCTCATCTACAACTTGGCATCACCACTTTGATGATGCATACACCTGTGCACACATTCACTCAGGCAAGAAAAACAAACATACAATAGACAATGGAAATCGTGCAGATGCACACAAGTCTGAAAGACAGACTAAAAAAGATCTGATCTTGTCCTGAATCCCTTTGGTACACATGCAAAATTAATTTCTCATGCCAACACAGAGTCCTGCAAACTTACTTATCAAAAATTTTAATTTAAAATAGACAAAGAAATGTATGTTCTTGAAACGAACCACTCTGCATCAAAATCTTATTTGTCTTTAAGATGTATTTATAATATTGGGGAACAAAATATAAACCAAACTGTGCCAATAGGAATCACATTAAACCTAATGCAAACAAATAACAAATACTGTTTAGATTCTCTTCTCAAGAGGCTCAAATAGTTCATAAATGTGCAGAGGAGGTTTTTATGTTTAAAAAAGGAGCAAACATACTGTATCAGATCAAATACATCAGTAAAACTACCTGGGACTCCTCAGTTCTTCAATTATATCTCTGAGTAAATTTCAAAAAGAAATTGGGAGCTCAATAAATAAAATGTGAAATAATATAGAACAAATACAATATGAACATAATATAAACACTAATGCATGGGGTGCAGGGTGGTATACTGTAAACACATATGAAAGAGAAGCTCCTATTCTCATTAGAGATTCACTTCTACAATACTGGAGGAAAAGGGTGTGCAAGATGTGAATCATAATCTGAAAAGCCCTTTGAACATCTGCACAGTAAATCCAGAGGATAATGACAAAACCCTGAGATGGATCCATAATGTCATCCAAAGAGGAGCGTTTGGATAACAATGTGAGGAGATATTTATTTTCCTATATACACACACACACTCTAAAGGCCAGATGAACACAACTCCTTGAGAACCCCTCAATATTAGAGTGATAGTATGCTGACAAAAAATAAACAAACTCTATGAACACTAGATTACAAAGTAGGATTCTTTCTGAATTTACCTTGTCTTAAATGTGCTACTGGCAATAAATCTTTGCTGTATGCATGTTCACAGGCTTTTTAGATGAGATCTAACTCTGTGTGGTTGCCAGCACAAAAATAAAAGTGCATGCTGTGAGAAAGCTGTAGAGGTTACCATGTCCACTTTTGATTACAGGAGCCGGGATGAAGACTCCAACTGCTAAGGAACTGCTGTTTGGCAGGCTTCTAATTTGGGCCATATACGTGGAAGCATTCCTCACAGTAGAGCAAAGTCAAGTGGCACAGAAACATGTCACTGAACAGAAATAATTAATGTGCTAATTACATCGCCACTGTCTCTTAGGGTGATTTCGGTACAGAGCGACTCTTGTCCTCTCAGCTCTAACCACTGAGATTCTTTCCCTGGCAAACACACCATGAATCCTTGATAGAGAGAGCAGACAAGCAGACACATAAGCACACTCTTATCAGTATTCTGTTACTACTCATCTCTTATTACTAAGACAGTACACACTATTTTTTGGTACTAGACTACAAAAGTTTATAGTGTATAATCTTGAATGAACTGTTTTTCACACAAGCAATGAGTTAAAATAAATGTAAAAGTTTTATTACAACTTATTAATGTTATTTCTTTATTGTAGCATGTTTGTGAATGGTAAAATTTGCAAGAGGTAATGCCCTCAGAAATGCAGAATTAAAAGGTTTTGTATTGCCTTATTGTATGTAACAGGTGTGACATATTAAAGTTTACCTTTAACCCTGTAAATATTTTTACATTTTGTGGTATTACAACAAGGAATGTCAGTGCATTTTTGTATGATATATTATAAATCAACATAAACTAGTGCAGGATTGATGATAAATTTATATGATGAAATTGATAGTTTAAAAAAAATTACACACAAAAATCTAAAATGTGTGATGTAGATCGGGGATAAAGTTGTGAATACGTTTAAAGTAAGTTTAGGTCCATAAACAGTATCAAAGGATTTTTACAACTTCAGAAGAGTATCATGAAATTGATAAATAGTTTAAAAAAATGTACACACAAAATCTGAAAAGCGTGGTGTAGATTTGAATTTAGCCATTTTTACTTTTCAAGTCTTCAAGTGTTTTGTCAAGGCCTTGGATGTTTAAAAACTTTAAGAAACAAACATCATCATTGAGAGCATGTAGCACATCGGATAGATCAGGGATAAAGTGGTGGATAAGTTTGAAGTAAGATGAGGTCCTTAAACAATATCCAAAGCTTTTTACTCCTTCAGAACAGGATTTAATCCATCATCTTTAAATGGAAAGATGCAGTTGAAAACCTACAAAGACATGCCCATTTGGCTAAAAGGACATTATTATATTTGCTTGTGTAAGATACATTGGTCCATATAATAAAACAAAAACAACAAAAAGCCAACAACACAAATTACAAAACACATTCATGGCAAGCAGCATTATTTAGAGAAATAGCCAAAGGGCCCATGGTAACTCTGGAAGAGCTGCAGAGACCCCCACTCAGGTTGGGGAATCTGTTGACAAAACAACCATTCAACATTCCTCAAATCTCAATGATTGTCAAACCTCACCTGATTGTCTGTCAACAATGGTCTTTAAACCAATTTAAAGTTTGTCATAAGCCATGCAGTAAACAACGCAAACAGTTGAAAGAAGGTGCTGTAAGTTGGGGGCTGAATACTTTTACACACCACGCTTTTAGTTTTTAGATTAGATTATGCACAAGTGTACTCTATTTCGTCATTAACAATCGTCAGGCAACTTCCGAAGGCATTTGGTTGCACTCAAAGAAAAGGGGGCTGAATATTTTTGCACACTGCACTTATCAGTTTTTTATTTGTAAAAAATGTTTTGAATTATGTATAATTATCTTTCTACTTCACAATTGTATACCACTTTTTGTTGGTTGTTCACATAAATCCCAATGAAATATATTTATGTTTGTGGTTGTAATGTGACAAAATATAGAAAAGTTCAAGGAGTATGAATGCTTTTGCAAGCCATTGTATTCATATGTTACAGTGGCCCAGTCAAAGTTCAGACCTAATCCAAATTAGAATTTGTGGCAAAACATAAGCACTTACATTCTTATATACCCTCCATCCCATCTCACAGAGCTTGAGTTATTTTGCAAGGAATGGGCAAACTGTTTTGGTGCTCAAGACATACCCCAAAAGATTTGCAGCTTTTAAACTGCTAAACCTTCAGTGTAATGCTACAAAAGAAAAATGCATCTACTTTGAAAAATGGGGTTGGATTATTTTTTTCCTATCTAATCTTGTTCTTAGTTTGTAAATAAAACAAATTGTAGTTCTCTGGCACCATTTCCTCTCGTGACACACAGTGTACTTTTATTCTTTCAGTACTGAAGTCAACACAATGAGATCAGATTGCTCATTCATGCCTTCTATTGTCTGACGCCAGCAAAGTGGCCTGTCTGTCACACACAACCATTTCAGGTGCAGTGAGGTGAGTTTGAAATAAATGCACCATGAATTGAAACCAAATCTTCTCAGCACATCACCTTCACTTTATCTCCTGTGAACATGAAAAGAAAACAAACAACCTTGCAGCTGTGAAGTCTGCACCCATTTTTCACTTGTTACTATTTATTACCTATTATAAGTTTTGTCTTGGTGGTTTGAATGCTTTTCATGGTCCAAAAACAGAGATTTTCCCATAGACCATGTGCTCTAATTCTGCTTCTGATAGAAGAACTCAGCACAGCACACAGAACAGCCTTATGGCCTATTTGAAAAAATCTTCAGTGAACAACTTGCTGCAAGACATAGAAGCTGGAGCTTCACTGGTTTAAGGTGGCAGGCAAGGGAACCAACATGGATGGAGACTTTTGCTTTTTACCTGTTTCTTTGTACTTTGAACAACATGCAAATAGATAAACTGAATACCAAGTTCCCATAATATTCTTTGACAACCATGCTTAAAACCGTTGCACTGAATTGCAAAGACTGTAGTAGATTATAATCAGATCTCTCAAGGTTTTTTTTTAAGAAGGTTCTAAGTAGGAGCAAGAATAACATCAAATAAATCAATTTTATTTTAACCATTTTTATAAACTTAATACACATAATCACTGGGAGACCCTTTCTTTAATATAATTGTGTCATACAATTTTATTTTTGTGTTTTCTGTCTGAGTGTTGAATGGTGAAAAAGAAATGAGATGGTTAAAGGTTTGTTTACTTGGCTTCCAAGGAGAAACTCTTCACACCAAAGTATTCTGCCACTAACTTGGAACAGCTTCTCATTTTAGCTAAATGAAAGTGTAGGTTTGGATAAATAAATTAATAAGACTACATATTTAGATTTTTAGCCAATGATTTTTTAATACTGCTGGGTATTCTTGCTGACCTGATGATGACTAACGTAGGAGAGGTAACTAGTGTGGATCAGGTGATCAGCTGCCAGAGGTTACTCATGCTGTTTGAATGGTAAACAGTACTTGGAACTGAAAAAAAGTTAATTTGTTGACAAATGACTGGTGAGTTCTTTTTTGCTGCTGGTGTATTTCCCTTTTTTCACCACACATATACTTTAAGTGGTGTACAATGTTTCTGTGTCGTGCTGTCTCGTGAGAGGTCAGTGTCTGTAATCAGTGGACAATAATTGAGTTCAAATTTAACTACTCTAAGTAATGTGCATTTCAACCTTGTCTTTATCAAAAAAACTTTGAAAATACTCATTTTTTGTGTTTTCAAACTTTTTATAACACTTTAATAAATCTCTAACTGTGTTTTAAAGAACATAGTGCAGAATGATCCAGTTCAGGTTTCAATAATACATGATCCAATGCAGTGCAGATTTCATCCATTTCAGTAACAAGCAGCACTGGTAGCCAGCAACAGTGCCCAGCAATATGTTCTTACAATTATTACAAATGTTTTATATCTTGTCTCTTACCGTTTCTTATTTCTTCCAGTTGCCTAAATAGATGTCAAATAAGTGATTTAAAATCAGTGGGTGCTTCTTATATGCACATTGTATTATGAGCCAGACAATTAACATTCTAGGAGTAAACTCTTTCAAAACAACAGGGTATCACAAAAACAAGTCCTTTTCTTACTTTAAAATGAAATTCAAAAATAGGCACATGGTGTCAAGCTTAAAGCCTTCACCTTAGCATCTGTGCATCATAATGGTAGCCTTCACTTGTTTTACCAGATAAAAGCTTCTTTCACAAAACAGCTGCATCCTATATTCGAAAATCGAAAAGCCAGCTCTGAGATGCCTCTGTCCAATCACACATCATCAATTGAATCATCAATATTTGGAACACGTGAGCTTTTACAAAGGAAGCAGGTGATTCTGGAACCAAAGGATGCATGTAATGGAACTCGCTGCTGGGTGACTATAAAGCATCACACATAAATCAAAGTACCAGAAAACTGCTACAGGGTGAAAAATGTTGGTAAAATAGGGTGACTTCTCAGTTTTGCTCTATTTTCTAACATAACCCTTACTGAAGTAACTTCTCTTGGCTGAAGTCCAGCAATCTGCACTAATTTGGCACACTACAACAGAACCAGTGTGTTTATGTTGAGAAATACCGTACATGGCGGAAAGTTCCAGAGTGGTCTTAGTGTGTTTTTTGTAAATCAGCCTGCCAGCTAGTCACACTGACCACATCACACATCCAATCTAGGAAGTTGACTTACCCCATGTGACCTCTTTCCTTTGCATCTCAAAAGTGAGATCTAAATCCCAGCTTTAAGTCTTTTGTGAGAGGCTTCTGGGATATGCTGACAACAACTGGACAGTGTGTTGTGAGACAGACATTAATTTACTGAGACAATGAAATGTTTTGGGGTTTTAATGTCGAGAGATTCCATGCCTCAGGTCTTGTTACATGCCTATTAATAAGCCTAGCTTGAGATAAAGCATAGCCAGACTGCCATTGCTTTTTTGACCTAAAGTGTGTATTATGTGCTTCTCAGTGGTGGTGGGGTGGGTGTTGTTGGGGTGACAGTTCCAATGGTCAATTTTTGCCACTGTAGTGATGTAACTACGCACTGAGATTTATTGAGGAATTTCCCCAGCACCTACTGTACATGCACAACATACACACTTTGTCTCCCAGGTTGCTTATGTGCCAGAACTGTGCTGCACTGAGGGCTATTTGAGCAGGAAAAACAATATATTCGTTTTGGTGTCCCACCAAGAGCCTCACAGCTACGAGTAAGATCACACTGTGGTATTCCTGGCAATTGAAAGCCAGAGGAACAAGTGTTTTTACTGAGCATAAAATACTGAATTGGAGATTAAACCTATGTAAAAACTGCATTTGTGACCCCAGATTAGAAGAGTTCATACTACCATAACATAACATTTCAGGCCAATACACTTTACTGAGGATGTATTGAAAAGAAAGCTGAAAAGAAATGTTTTTTAATAATTATAGTAAGGATATTTGGGAAATTTAGTTCCTCCTGTCTGCTCAAAAGAAGAAGAAATTGCACTCTAGTGACTTTAATGAAACCTAGTTTGGTAAGGATAAATGAATATACAGAGTAATTAGGCAGACTGAAACACAAATTGCGAAACAACATGCAGTTCCACTATTGTTAATCTATTCCTCACTTTTGGAGTCTGTTTAATCAACGCAGTCCATTGTTCTAATTGCATTGATGCAGGTGTCATCAATAAGCCTTTCCCAACAGATGGTTGTGTTTTATCCCTAACCCTTCCTCCGCTTTTGCTAACCTTTGCAACTGTTAATACCTGTGACCCCGATCCACCTTCATCTGAAAGGAAAGATTGTAGACCGGCGAAGATGCTGACCTTTGGAGGTAAAATTACTCACTTTTGGATGTTACTGTTTCAGCAGTGCTACCGCCCATCTGACACTAGACCAAGGTCATTTCATAATGGGCTATCCAGCTGCCACTCTGCTGTCAACAGGCCTGCGTGATGAAGGAGAGTGTAGCCAGTTACAGTGACAGGAGTCAAGGCTACAGCAGGCTGATAAAGATCTGCCTCTATCAGGAGTGAAAAAAGCAAAGAAAGAAGGATGGGAAAAAGATGATCTTGCATTTTGCCTCCCTAAGCCTTCAAAGTGGTGACAAACAGATCAGCTCAACAGCTTGTCTGCCTAGCCACTTACTTTTGCATTTCATCCCCAGCTGCAGGTAAGAATAAATGCAACAATATCACAATGTGTTAACTGTCATTGCTTCTCCCTTTGTCAAATTCTGTCTGTTGAGAATTAATTAGTGGAAGTTCAGATAAATAAAAGTGACTATGCTAGCACAGACTTCCTTAAATGACTTGAGATAAAACAGATGGACATTTATGCTTGATCAGTACATTCCATTTTTTTGAAACTCACTTGTAGTATTTGCGAAAACATGTCAGACAATCAGACATTACTGACACAATTTAATATTGTCCGATGAAAATCTTAAAATTGTTGGACATGCTGACCATCGTGCTTCTTGTCTAACCTTGCAAATATATTGCAATAAAAAATATATAATGAAAACCACAGCGTTGTACAGTGTGACTATATTTTGCATTTGTAGTTTAAAAAACTGCAACTAATTATTGTGGTGATGTTGCACATGTTAGACAACGTTGTGACCAAAGTCTGCAGGGGTCGTGTCTGTCTTAGAGTGGACACTTTAGGCGACAGATGAGAGCTGAAACATTTATGATTTAAATCTGTTTCCATGGTACAGCTTTCCTCGACAGGTCTCTGTATTCTTATTCCAATTCCGGCTGCATGACTTCACATCACGGCGCACTTTGCACCACATCCAAGCAGAGTGGATTGCTGCAGAGGTGGGAGTGAAGCAGAACAAGCCACTCAGTTGCCAACATAATAAAATACAAGCCAATATATTTCAGAGCTCTGTGTACCAGGTTCTGGTGCTACTAAGGGAAAAAGCAAACTGGTCCAGATCACATTAACACACTCAATGCTGTATGCACTGTGATGATGCGCAGAGTAGCCGGTTCATGGAATTCAGATATAGAAAAATTTTTAAGTGGAAGAACAAACCCAAGTGAGAAGAAATAAGACTCACACATTCAGTGCATGGCTCATTAATATGCATCTCAAAAAATTAGAATATTGTGAATATTAGAATTAGAATATTATCATTTTAGAAGGTTAAACTTGTATATTAAATAAATTCATTACACATAGAGGGAAATATTTCAAGCCTATATTTCTTTTTTTGATGACTATGGCCACAGATAATGAAAAACCCAAAATTCAGTGTCTCATAAAATTAGAATATTGTGAAATAGTTAAATATTAGAAACTCATGATGCCATGCTCTGAACAGCTAATTAACTCAAAACACCTGCAAAGGTTTTCTGAGCCTCATCACAATCATGGGGAAGACAGCTGACTTGACAGATGTCCAGAAGACAGTCATTGACACCCAACAAAAGGAGGGAGCTTCAGAAGTGGGTGGACTGAGGCTGGAGTTGGCGCATCAAGAGCTACTAAGCACAGATGAATCCTTCACATAAGCTTCTTACATGGGCTAAGAGAAAAATAAAACTGGATTGTTGCTCAGTCCACAGTCCTGCTTGAATTTCATTTGGAAATCAAGGTCCCAGAGATGGAGGAAGAGTGATGAGGCAGAGTATCCACATTGCTTGAAGTCCAAAGTAATATCAGTAATGATTTGAGGTGCAATGTCATCTCTTGGTGTTGATCCAGTGTGTTTTCTTATGTCCACAGTTAACATAGCCATCTAATAGGACATTTTTTTGGCAGTGTAGGCAATTGCCCACACTACCAAAGGTACCAAAAGCTGGTTCAGTGACAATGGAGTTCCTGTTCTTGACTGGCCAGCAAAGTCTCTTGACCTGAACCTCATAGTGACTCTAAGGAGTATTGTCAAAAGGAAGATGAGAGACACAAGACCCAAAAAGGCAGATTACCTGAAGGTCGCTATCAAAGCAAGGTGGACTTCCATTACACCTCAGCAGAACCACATGCTGATCGCCTCCATGTCACACTGCATTGGTGCAGGGATTCAAGCAAAAGGCGCCTGACCAAGTATTGAGTGCATAGAAATCAACATACTGTTCAGAATCCTGACATTTCTGTATAAAATGTCCTTTTTATTGATCTTATGTAATATTTTACATTTCTGAGACATATAATCTAGGGGTTTTGTTGTCTGTAAGCCATAATCATGAAGAAATAAATTGTTTGAAAGATTTCACCCTTTATGTAATGACTCCAAATACTGAGTTTCACTTTTTCAAATTAGTGACAAAAATATTGAACTTTTTTATGGTATTCAAATTTTTTTGAGATGTACCTGTACATATTCTGATGACAGTTGTTTTCAGAAGTGGGATTGCTGATACAAACAAAATGGGATTTCCTTGTTACAGCAGCTTAAAGGCAAAGAATGACTCTGGGCATACATTGCCTCATTCCATTTTATTCCTCACACTGTAACAAATCCACACAAATACTGATATGCATACAGTATGCACTAAATAAATTCTACAAGATGCAGAAAAATGTACACATTTGCATGTGTACAGACTCCCTCTCATGAGGCATGGGCTCCATTTCTGGAGCACAGTTAAATAAGAGCTTGGAAATTTACAAATTAATTAAAAGCACAGGGTGCTTCTTTTCTGTCTTTCTGTGAAGTGTCCTCCAGAGATGGATGAAAAAGCCTTGAAAAGGGCCCAGCCTGAATGTCCTTCTTTACACGTTTTTAAAGAAATGCATAAGAGACAAAAAGGGACAGGGGAGGAGCGAGCCTTAATCATGTCAGTCTTGTTTTTTCTAAATTTACTACTCCCTTGTCCCTGACAAAACAGCTGCTGTGGTCTGTTTGTATCGCTGCAAGTATAACATGTTATATACTCAATTTCAGTCAATAACAGTGATACTTAATTTAGATTGTTCCAGTGCTATCCATCATCAGGGGCATAGCTCTGGGTGACTTAGCCTTTTACCTTTCTGCAGCATCCAGCCACCTGCCATGGAAATCACGGCTGTTTCTGCCATATGCCTCAATGTTCTGCCAAGCCTCTCCGGTCTGTTCTGCCTTGAGCAAATTTCATTATGTGATGGCTGGGAACACACGGCTCTGCTCATTAAGGCCATCAGCATTGCAAGTCACCATTTGTAACAGGACGGATGCCGGAGGTTGCTTACCCCCAGCACTGTAAACCTCTTGAAAGGTTTTGCAAACTTTTGTTCAAGAATGAGGGCATGTTACCATATGGTGTTCTTCTACCCACAATAAATTTAATATTCTTTTGAATAGTATGGTACAGAAGTGGTGGGTTAGGTAACAACCAGAAGTGGTGGGTTAGGTAACAATAGGGAGGTGGAAAATAAGAAAATGTACTATCGTGTTGAAATAAATTACTCTCTGTGTACAGAACCTGAGTATAAAAGCTCTACCCAAAACTCTAAATCATGCCAAAAATGTGTCAAAATTTTAATCTCTATTTTAAATATCTGTAATGCTGCATTCAGACCAAACGTTTTCCGTGCGTCAAAAAGGCATCCAACGCCTCAAGTTGGATGCTTGTCCCAGCAGCAAAAGTTCAGATTTTCCAACTCCAGTGTCTGCTATGCTGAATTCGCTTGATGCACATCGAACGCTGGAATCGCTGGACATGCTGGAAACGCTTCCAAACGGGCCACACTTGAAACACGAAATGCTTCTCAACGCCCTTGGGCACACGTCCACCATATAGTTTGTATGTAAACCAGATGCCCCTGATGCTCAAATCGTGTTCGGTTTGAACGCAAGATTATAAACTATGTTAACTATATGTAAACTATACTCTTACAAACAAAACTCATGTCAGAGAGCTTTTACCAGTGCACTTAGGACGAGTGTTAGTGTAAAGCCTAGTTTACTGACAGCACTTACATTAACAATGATTTTTAATGAACTAAATCTTTGACTTGCAGATACCTACTTGGCCAATTAGGATCTCTCATAATAGAAGAACATGTAAGAACAGCAGTTATATTTTTTTCTAGCCTTCCTGTCATATCTAGTCATTAAATGGTGGATATCATGTATTTTCCAGGCACATAGTGCCATTTTATAGTACAATCAAGTAGCGATGTTACCTTCAGTTGCTATGAAAATGATACATATATCAAAAACAACTAAAAAGAAATTTGACTTTGCATGTTAGCTGTATCTGATAACTTGAAATATTCCTGTCCCTTTAGAAACATCATACCCTTTTGGACACTCTTCAGCACGTCATCACAACAATGTTTCTCCATGCCATTTACCCCCATTTGTAGCTTTGAAGTTTGTATGACAAACTCAACATGTGCGCAGTTCCACCAGGTGTCTGCAAATTGACATGATGCCATGGCAAAATTGCTCTGCCCACGCAGAATTGTAACTCAGGTAGAGCAAACTAGCGACAAACTAAACTAAACTCTAATGGTGAAGGTAGTGATGCTCACAGCATTACCTCAGACATTTTTGCCTTATCAGCCAACATTAAGGCAAAAAAGATTGGCAAAAAATTTTGAACAAGTCATATATCAGGTCCATGAAGTTATTTGCGGAAAACCACGGAGAAATTGACTTTAAAGCCCAAGTGTCCGATCTTAGAAGATTACAAATAGGGACTGCTTAATTGCTTGTGAAAAGTAGGAATGTGTTGCACATGAGCCCGTTAAAGAACTTTGGAGGGTTTTTTTTTTTTATTATTACTTTGATGGTTTTCTGCTCTCTGGTGCCTGTTAATATTCATAATTGTTTGTTAAATAACATGGTACAATATTAAAGTTTAATCATGGTGTTTTTCATTTTGGTTTTATTGCATAAATATTCTCATTAGTCCGGCTGCACTAATCTGTCCCATGCAGAGATCTTTTGCCCGCACAATATGTGGAACATGCAGACAAATATATCTACACCACCGTTGCTGGGCTTTAGACCCAAGGTACCCAGACATAATGGTGTTGTGACATAACATGAGGTTGCATTGGACTTAATATGATCAATTCTTATTATTCTTATTATTCTTATTCTTCTTATTATTATATTTTTTAATCTTCCAAATATATGACCAGCAATGTTTTCTGTAATTTTATCTATGCATCCTTCTCGGAGACGCTTGCAAAAAGCAGGTGAATACTTAAAGCTGCAGTGTGTAACTTTTATAAAAATATTTTTCTACATATTTGTTGAAACTATCACTATGTCGTGACAGTATGGTATGAAACAGATAATCTGTCAAAAGATCAATCTCCTCCACCTCCTCCCCGAGCCACTTTTGCCATCCAAAGAAATGCACTGCTCCCAACCTAAAACAACCAATCAGAGCCAGGAGGAAGGTCTTAGTGCTGTCAGTCAACTTAATTTACTCACTGCTAAACGTGCTAATGGCGGAGAAACAACTTACCGTTTCAAGAAAACCGTTTATCCATCGTCATCGGTTGCCACGCAAACTAGCCTGGGGATTTACAACAGTCTCTGTTAGCTGCAGCGCATAAAAGAGCAAGGGGGGGCGGGGGCAAAACCTGAACAATCATGTCTGTTGTGTGGAACTTTTGAACTATTTGTGTGAGTGATATGAAGTTTGCATCTTGCAACACATGCAACAGAATAAATACCTTGGAAGATAAGCATGTCAAAATGCATCAACACAAATTTAATATGACATTTAAAAAACAAGCACTTGACAGGGTGTGGTGAGTTATCAAGGCTCACTGCAGTGAATAAAAACAGACACCTGGAGCAGTCAGTTAAAGCAGCCCACAAATGCCAACACTTGCCCGTATCAGCGTGACAGTCAGAAGGCTAAACAAATAATAAAAAAATAATTTAAATCATCGAACTAGACGTCCAGCTTCAGGAGCGCAAGACACTGGGTTCCACCGACTGTTCTTGCTGTTGGACCCCCGCTACTAAGATGTAAAATTTCAAGCTACATCAGACAGTGTATTCTACAACTCTCACAAAGAACATCTCCTTAAAGCAGCAGTATGTAACTTTTATAAAAAATGTGCTTTTTACATTTAACTGTCATGACAGTATAACATGAGACAGATAATCTGTGAAAAAAATGTGCTCCTCTGCATCCTCCCTGTGGCAGAAGCATTTATAACCAAATCAAAAAATTAACAGACAATCTATGTCATCGGTATTGTGATCAGCACTCGTGGTTGATTGGTATCGGTGATCGGTAGCATAAAACCTGATTGGAGCATCGCTAGTTTTTAAAAAGCTAATAACAAATCCAACATATCCAAAGTAAAGGCAAGCCAAGTCAAGTCAAATTTATTTATATAGCACATCTCAGCAACAAGGCAGTTCAAAGCGCTTTACATCAAGAAAACATAGAAACATCATAAATACATCAGTCACTGGTTGAGAAACCAGGAACAAACATTACATTTTGTCAAGTGTCATCAATAAAAACACAATTACACATCAAATATGTCAGTCAATGTTTCTATTATTATGGGTCAAAAGCAACTCTAAACAGGTGGGTTTTTAGCCTTGATTTAAAGGAGCTCAGTGTTTCAGGTAGACAGAGCTTGACAGCTCAAATGCATAAAACAAAGAAGCCTTGATTTAGTATGTTCAGTCTTCCTGTTATCTGCATAATGTCTTGCTCTACCTTGAGTTCTCGCCACAAGAATGAAGTGCAGACATGTCTCCTTACTTTTATGATTTTTTTTACTCAGCAACATCACCCACACCTGAGAGTCTTATTATTATTATTATTATTTTAATACCTTTATTATTCCTCTCGGGGGAAATTACATTTTCACTACTGCCCGCCCGAATTCCTACCACAGTCGCCAAAGCTTCAGCAGAAATGTGACTGTTTTCTGCATCCCTACATTTATTAGCAGTTTTGTTTGAGATAATGTACTATTTATTAGTTCCTAAGTTCCATTTCTTTAGTTTTATGTATGTAGTTCAGGGGCACCTTCTATTGGTGAAAAGGAATGGAGCTTAAAAGCATGACAAATAGCAAAGTGGTTGATGGTGTGGCTGCTTCAAACCTGTTTTGAGATGTGCATCATTAATCAATGTAAGTAGTTCTCTGCATTGTATCTATGGTGCTGATGTTTCTTGTTTAAAGTTTGCTTTTCAATGTTCGTTTTTTAATTACATACTGTTTTAGGAATAAATCTTTGTTAATTTTTTGTTTGTTTGTTATATTTTAACCATAAATTGTTGTTGTTTTACATTGTTATTTCTTTTATTGTATTTTAGGACCACATCCACAGACAGACACCTACCAAACCACTATAAAGAGGTGTACAAGTTTGCCTGAATGGAATCCTAATTGTAATTTTCACAATTCTTCGATAAAGAAGACTAAAAGCTTCAGTTTTGTGTACTGACCAAGACCCAGAGGCGAGTGTCAAAATGTACACCAGCTTACTGTTATTTAGTTACTTGTTACACTTGTTGATGCAACCTGACAGTGCTTACATATTTTCTGACCATCCCATTAAGCTAAAAATTGACCAGTGGGGCATTATCTCTTATTTTCATTGCTTTTGTCAGTGTATGGACAGCCAAGTAAATATCTACACAGACAGTTACCAAAAACACTCTCTGGGAGGAAGCAAGAAATCTAACTCCAAAGGTTAACTTTTAAAGCTGTGTGCCATTTCATTTATTTTTTTAAATGTGTATTTTTAATCGTGTTTTTTAGGTGTCTTTATATTACCTGTCTCTATACTGGCCTATAACTTTGCAGTTGAAATCCAGTGGATTTCCCAACTGAGAGACAAATAAAAAATTCTTCAGCTTACTGCATTACTTACAGTTGTGTATATAAAAAATTAACTAAGCTGAACATGCTACCTCAACCTTTGGAATATTTCAAGCTAGACAGTTGATACCTGGCAGACATGATTGATTATGTCAACCCTCAATGTAAAATGTATACTCATTCAGCGAAGGATAAAGCATCTCCTCAACTATCACACATGAGCCAGTGTCAAGTTGCCACGAGGCAACAGCAGTTGCCTACTAACGTGGTTAGCTCACAGCCAGATGGAGCTGAGCCACAGGGATCGACCGAAAAGCTCTATTGCTGGAGGTGTCCTGCCAGCTAACACCCAAACACTCTGTTTCACAGTCCAACTACTCTATCTCATTACTGACCTTGAGGATAAAAATGAGTTGACTGTGCTCAGTTTTTAAAGATACAGATCTTGGACAGAATTCAAAGCACAAAAATTGTCTTCTGTGCTGTTTACTGACAATTGTATCTTCCTTCATGTCTTGACGTAAAAAGACTAATCCGTAGCTAATTCATACGAGAGACTGTGTTAAGCATTACTGTGCTTTCACATGATGTTCACTCAGCCACACTAATGCCAAGCCGTCAGAGAGATTGCAGAGTGAGAACCAATTATCTCACTGGACTGCAAGTCTATGGGGTGCCGTTTGTAAAGTTACACAGTAAATATTTAACAGCAATATTTTGGTTTAGTTAGCCTGTCACAAAGAAAAAAAATGGGTGCTCATTTTTAAAACTTATATTTTCACCATATTATTCATACATTTACAAATGTCAGAGTTCCAAACTAAATATTTAATTTACAAGATGCATATTTAGTTTACAAACTAAATATCTAACTTTCAAATTTATTATTTAGTTATTAAGCTATATATTTAGTTTGCAAACTAAACATTTAGTTTCCACCTAAATGTTTAACTCCCCCATACAAGTCCAATCTGTTTTTTCATCCAAAGGTTATCTGACCCGTGGCTGCAGACACTAGGGCATCAGGGAGGGAATAACAGCAAAAATTAGAAAAGAAGTGTTAATAGTCAAACCAAAATTTTAAATGTTATTAGATTTGCTGTTTTCATCCTTGCACTTTATTAGCTTATACATTTTTCAGAAAATGTATTTGAAGACAGTAAATATGTTCTTAACATTTCTTTCAAAATGGTAAGTGGAATACAATGTCAAACAAATAATGCAATGTTAGTTTTTAGCACTAACTGTAAAAAAAATCCAAGCTTCAAAGTAACTTTAGCTGTGGTGTGTTGCCTTGGTTTTGAAGCAGGAACACCAACTGAAGAGCAAATATGAAACATCAGTTCTACTCTGACTGTAGCATATATATGGCTCGAGTTATCCCTCTTCAAAGGCTGAACAGTACAAAGACAAATGATGGAGGTCAGATGCATGATAACAATTTTTGAATAAGTTTTCAAGTTTTTGTCCTGTTAACAGGCATGAAATCGAATACATTAAAATCAGACAAACAAAATGTAAACCTAGAGTAATTACAACACCTCACCTAGTTGCAAGGTGAGGGGCAAGGCTCCGCTGAGTTTGCTAGGTCAGCAGCAGTGCCCATCGTTTGTGACATAATAATCAGGAGGTTTTTAAACGCAATTTTTTTAAGGATTTTTGTGGCTCTAGTGGCCTTTATTTGACAGTAGATTTACAGAAAAGTGAGTTGTGAGAGAGGGGGAAGACATTCGGTAAAGGTCTGCAGACTGGGACTCGAACCCGTTGTGGCTGCGTGGAACACTGTTGCCAACTCCTCAGCAAGAATAGTAGCTTTTGGCTGCCCCAGATAATTTGTATATTTGGTCATGTGTGATTCAGGAAGCAGAAGAAAGGAATATCTACTTTGGCAGGGCAAAAATTATTGAAAATACTCTAAACATTTAGAACTACAAACAAACTTTAACAATTTAATAATGTCAATTTAATAATGTACACATTTTACCTGAACCTACACTACATAAATCAGTTTTGTATGATATCAAATTTAACCAAAAGACAGCTATCAGAGACATTATAGTAGAAGAGGAGAATCAGTGACTGAGGCTGTGAATAAAATGCAGGAATTTATTTTAGTGTGACAGTTTCAGTGAAAAAAAACATTAGGCAACATGAAAAACTACATTTATATTATATTACTGTAATCCAGAGCGGGATCACTGGCAGTTTTACACATGCATGATAAAACTGCAATGTGGAAACGGAATGGAGCGGGTCTCCTCTTTGATCTACTGCAGGCTGCTGCACGACAAGCCTACTGTCAGTCAGACTGAAAGGCTTCTGAGGTGGAAGGGGCTCAAGACGGCACTCACTGCTCGTTCTAACTGCAGTACTATATTGGTGGTTTTCCATTTTGTTAGCAAAACAACCCAGAGAAAAGTTGCTAGATTTGTCGCGAGTCGCTTTTTTGAAAAAAAGTTGCTAGAGAGGTCTGATAGTAGCTAAATATAGTGACAAAGTCACCAAGTTGTCAACAGTGCCATGGAGGACTGAGGCCTCCGTTCATGGGTTGCACACTCTACCTCTGCACCACCGTTGTGCCCATAATGAGGAGGTTTTTGAAACAGCTCGTTTTCCAGACACAAAAAAAAACATTAACTTATTGCTAGAAAACAGCTACAGTGTTTTTTCAGTGCTTGGACTGTTTCTAGGAGCAGTAGTGACTCAAATGGATATACAAAAATGTGGAAAAAGTGAAGTTTACATAATAGGTCCCCTTTAATGTTATATTGGACATACACAGTGAGGAAATAAATTTAAAATAGAAAGTACTCCTACATCAGTTCTTCTGTTTCTTTTTTGTGTATCTGCTCTGTCTTCTCAAATGCCCAGTCTGTTGTGGCAGATGACCACTCATATTGAACCAGATTCTGCTGGAGGTTTCTTCCTATTAAAGGGGAGTTTTTCATTTCAACTCTTGCTACATGCATGCTTAGTTTGAGCGATTGCTGTAAAGTCAACGACACAAAGCAAGCAATTGCCTACTGTCGCTACATCCTCGTCCAGGAGGAGTGAATGCAGCAAGTTAATTACTTGATGCAATCTGCTGTGTTTTGTAAGATTGAACACTTTTTAAACTAATTTGAATAATTAACTGAACATGACACACTGTTTGAAAACTAATATCAGTTAAAATGTGTGTATGATTGGATTGAAATGACATTTTTGTAAAGTGCCTTGAGACAACGTGAACTGGCGCTATACTGTATAAATAAACTGAATTGAAACTTAAATAAGAAATTAGGGTTAATGTTTTTTTTCATGATTTATTCTAACCAGGAAAACTGTCCTTTTATATCCAAGTGATACCTTAACAAAACTAGCTCAATTTTCTGTTCTGTAACTGGACCTGGCACAGTCCAGCAATGTGAAGAACTGCACAAAAAGTGTTGACAACTGTCTCCCTCCAGGATGCTCAGGCAAACTGCAGATGCAGTAATCATAGTATAGCATGATGGGTTGGCTCTTCGGCATGATGAAGGGCATGACTTCACATCCAAATGACCCCCACACACCAGCAGCTATCAGCTCTGCCATGTTTGAGAGGCAATCCACACTGACGTTTGCCCTCATTTACTACAGTGTTTATGGGGATTAAAATAGCCAAGCAGCTTTAACAAATTTAGAGAGCTGGAGGCAATAAGTCATTTGTGATAATTCTGCACTTGTTGTTTTCTCTTTGCAAATTGTTCTGTGGAAGCTCAAACTGTCCTTCTTCTGTGACCCAAGGGTAGCAGTCTGTCAGGCAGTGCTGAAACCAAACCAATGCTTAATAGCTCTTAAGCTATAAATATGGCCCCAGAGTTGACGGCCTGGATCTGCAGTCTCCCATTATCTTGATTCATTCCACCACAAAAGGAGAGCCTTTGTAATGTATTTCAGCCATCTTAACAGGAGATTTTAGAGGTTCAGAGACATGCTCCACTGAAGTGCAAACGAACTGAAACCTATTCCCGCAAATACACATTTACAGGTCTTCCTGAACAACCTGTAATGATACAGTACCAAGTGAAGTTCCTAGATGAATACTCTATCACAAAAGGCTTTAATATATACAAAAGAAAAAAACTGATTGTTTTAAAGGGGACATGACAACAAATATAATTTTTCTGTGGTTTTGGGGGTATAATATGATCTGATGTGCACTGATGAGGCCGTATGAATGTCAAGAGTTGGTATCAAAAGCTCTGCCCATAGGTGGTCAGCTTTGTTTCTTTGCTCAAAAATTAAAGAATTAGAGAATAGTTTATCTTTCTATGTAATTCATATTCTTCAATTAGAGCACACCATTAAGAGCAAACAGCCCTCCCCCTCCCCTTCCCTCCTCCCCCCTTTTGATACACCGGCTAATTTAAGGATTAAGTCGCACAAGGATGTCTGGCTACTCCACTTGAGTAGAGGATGGCTGCTAAAAAGCGGATCTGTTATGTCTGAGGGTGCTCAAAAATAGCTGAAAGTTTCCACTTACTCCCAAAGAATGAGAGAACCAGAGAAGAGTGGCTGCAGTTCATTTATGGGGAAGTACCACACAATTATAACTCCAATTTGAGACGATGTTCAACGCATTTTACTGAAAAATTTCCCAAATATGGTTGTAGCCAGTCAGAGTGAAGTCAACTAGGTAAAGCCACATATCATTACCGAGGAGGGAAATCTGGCTTACCAAAACAAGTCCCTATAAAAAGGTGACATTTTTTTAAATTAAATTCTTTGGAGAATTGACATATGCAGCAACTACATGAAGTAGTTTATACACTGATGTCACCACACCTTTAAGTGCATATCAGAACTTCTAAAATAGTCATAGTGTGTCCCTTACAGTAAATTAAAAGTTCTCACTTTCTTTAAGCTGGCCTGCTGGATATGAATTTCTTCAGCATCTTCATGGATATAAGGGGGAACGGTTAGTCAGCTCAGCTTTGTTGGTTTACCGGAAGAATGCTAATGCTTCTCACTAACTGCAAAAATTAATAAGAAAACAAAAGCTATGTTAAAAAATATTTCACTATCTATCTTTTGGATGGCTAAATTGCATTTTTTTACCATAACATCATTGTCATATGTTATGTTTGTTTATACCAACTGGAGTTAAGATAAGAAAATAGACTTTCATTGACAGAATATGGATATCTGGATGAATAAACACAGACTTGAATGTTTTTTTGTTGGACAACAAAAAAACAGGATAGAATGTTTTCCATTCTATCCTCAAGATTCACTGCTGACTGGGGAATTGTAGGTTTTAAACTATACCATTCTGCTGTTGCTCTCGCTGTAAGTTTATAATAGTCCTTCTGGAAATGAAAAATTTACTCTAGTCTAAAGTCTTTTGCATCCTTAGACAAAATTTCTTCCAGGATTACTCTGCATTTCACCCTACCCGTTCTCTCGTCAGCTTACCAGCTACCTTAACCCTCATGGTGAAAAGCATCCCCATAGCATGATGCTGAATGGTGCACTCAGGATGATACACTTTGCTTATAGACCAAACAGTTCAATTTTGGTCTCAATCGACAAGAGTAGCTTCTTCTACATGTTTGCTGTGCCCCCTATATGGCTTGTGGCAATCTAAAAATGGGACTTTCGTGTTTCAACAGTGACTTTCATGTTGCCACTTGACTGGAGCACAACTATTGTCAACAGATCATGCCACCTATGCTGTGGAAAAAAAAAATTCATATCTAAGGATGCTGAAGCAGAGAATGTGCCTTCTATTATGTGGTGCCTTGGATGAGGAACATAACATTGGGAATCTCTGAAACCAGGTAGACAGAGAACAAGTGGTGATGTACTGGTAACAGTAGTGGCAGAAGTAGATTCTGTGTGTTTGTATGTTTTTGTAAGTCTTTAAAATATATATTTTTTAAATATTTATTTTTTTTACAAGTATGATAAGAATGGAGATACTGTTAGTAACTGATAGAAATCTAACACGACTCCTTTCTTTATGATTTGCTCTGTCTATGCATAGTACACCCTAGTTTAGCATTTATCTGTTATACCTTTCTTCAGTTAACTTCTACCCCTTCAAATTTAGCATTCAGACCATTCAAAGGGAGTTACATGCCTTGAGCAGGAGAGAAATCTAAAAACCACAAAAACCATATCAAGTTAGAGTGAGAGACAATGCATGTCAACGATAAAATACACAGGGAGAAAAGGCAACCTCAAAAAGAGTTGAATTTTAAAGTTCAGAGAGCCTCCCATTCTAAAGTGGGTGCTGACATAATCAGTTAGGGCGAGGTATTTCTGGTTGGTAGACTGAGAAAATATGCCCTGGTGTCACACAAGGCCGAAGATCCTCCTTATGCCTAAAACAAACAGCTGCGATATCAAGAGGTTGCTGACGGGGTGAAATTGAACTGTAAAACAATGTCCCTTGCCTTGCAACCAGTGGCAATGCAATACTAGTACATCATACACTGTGACACCTTATCAGACTGACATATAGCCACTCTGTTTACACAGTAAATGCAGCTAGAAATGGTAAAATTCTCATAATTTACTGGGAAAAGCCTATTTAAAACACAGAAAAAATGTAAACACAAACACACGCTTTTGCAAAAGAATCACATTAAGTTTTTGTTGTGTTTGTGTTCAGTCTGTTCATTTTCGCAATGCAAATTTTTCAGAGTCAAGGAGAGGACAGCTTGATGTTTTTCATCTGTGTAAAATAAAGATGGTAAGCAACCAGCAAGATTAAGGAAGATTTCCTTTGCTATTTATTTCTCAATATTCACTCATATCAGCTTCAACACAATCAGCAAATGCCACTGAGATGCAATCATGTACTAGGGTTTACAAGGTGCATCCCTCTTTGTGTACTTCTCTCTGTGAGTGTTTCTGTACGACCTTGTGAAACAAAATGGCTGCAATGAATGAGTCGTGAGAGCGATTTATGAATAAATCGAGCAAGATCAGTTGTAGACTATTTTGACTGACAGATGAACACTTGCCAGGTGAGAGGGAGAGCTGATTTGCACTTTGCATCCCTTCAATGCCTTTGTTTGTGGGGGGATGCTATCTCAGCCTGTTGTTGACAGGAAAAGGCAAGAGGAGGGAATATACATACCTACTCACACAGGAAACCCCTTATGTCGGGTCTATCCCCAGGCAAAAGGGTCCTACAATTAGGAACTGAATAAATTGATAGACAGCCTTAATTTCTGGAGCATTTATCTTAGTGTTTGGAATTAGTATCACCATGATACAATTAGCATGTAGTAGTTTTATTAACAAGACAACATTTTAGTATAAAAATCAACCCTACATAAGCACAGTTATGCATCGTATCCATTTTAAGTGTCTCCTCATCAGCCATACTGTGTTTTATTTCAATTAAATAGTCAAATATCGTGATGTCTTTATATTATCAGTAAATTGTACAAGAAAGAGAAACTTTAACTGATATTTGTTTTTTATGTCTTCAATATTTATTTTACAAATTAATTTCTTCACTCTGGAATAAAGCAATAGGAGATGTTTATGGGTTATTTTGGGGCAACATCAGTTTAAGATCCATGCAACACAGGTTATTACTCAATGCTGATTAATTTCAAAAGTTGCTTGTCTTGATTTTCAAATGTTTAACCATCTTATTTGCCATGGCTGGTCAGCAAGATTATAACAACATACCAAAAGGTCTAATTTTGCAAGTTTCTTACTTACCACCAGTCAGATGTGAAGAAATTTTTTTTCTTATTTGTAAAGACAGACCATTGTTTTACTAGCCACTGCAAAGTCTGTTAGATTAATATTTAATACTGTAATTTTAAATATGATGAATACAATTTAATTCTGTTTTCCCTCCTGTAACAAATGCATTTGAATAAAATCAATTAAAACAAAAACAAAACGTTACATCATAGTAAGCGTACTGAAATCTCTTAAGGAAAGAAATGGTAGAAAATGGCACCATGCTGTAATACTTTTATAGTTTTATGATTATTTTCGGAGTGTAGTGACATAAAATAAATGTTAGATCCAAGTGGAATAATTTTATATAACAATACAGAAATAAATTCCACATTTAGTTTTTCAGTATCTTTCTCAAAATCCATCTGCTCTTGCCACTCAGTCCATTTTGTTCATTGTGTTTCCCTCTACGGTGTTTATGAGCTCTCACAGAAGGGACGTTTTATTTTAAAAAGGTCCTGGCTAGTTACGCATAAATCCCATAACAGAACTTTGAGTAGAGTTACCAAAAAATATATCCAATAAAAGACACAAACCACAGCTTAAATCTACATGTATGTCCCTATTCCATAGCACTGGAAATATAAAACAGTTGCAGAAAATTTTATCACTACACTCAGACAAAAGGTATGAGTGTAGTTTTCATATTTTATCAGCTTGCAACCACAAACATTCATGTATTTTATGTTGATATTTTGGCCTTGACCAACAAAAAGTAGCATATAATTGTGATACGGAAAATATACATAGCATTCAAAATCTTTTATAGATAAAAAAAAATCTGAAAGTGTAAAAGTGTGGTGTGCATTTGTATTCAGTCCAGTTTTGCACATCTAGATGCTAAAAGGTTTGCTTAAATATTCTTTGCAAAATTACTGCAGCAAAATTGGTTTGCAAGGACAGAATCAGGTTTTAAGTCTTGCCAAAGATTTCCAGTTGGAATTAGGTTTGGTCTTTGACTAGACAATTCTAACAAGAGCGAAAGCTTTTCTTTGGACCTCTGGCTTTCGCTGCCCTGTCTTTAGTAGAAGAGTGAGTCCTAAAACGCTTCCAGCCACTGGGCTCAATGTTTTGAGCTAACAGGTTTTCTTCCAGGACTGGTCTATATTTAGCTCTATTCATTTTCCCATCAACTCTCACCAGTTTCCCCTCCAGCATTATACTGCCATCACCGTAGTTCACAATGAGTATGGTGTTTTCAGGGTAATTTGCAGTCTTAGTTTTCCATTAGCGTAGCATTTTTAATGCTGGCTGAAAAAAATTATTTTGGACTTATTTGACCAAAGTGCCTCCTTTTACACTTTTGTTGAATACCCTACATAGCTTGTGCAAAATGAAAATTTGTTTTTGTTCTAGCAACCACTTCCACTTGAAACAGAAAAGTACAGGTAATAGTTGTTTTGTTAAAAGACTCCCCCACTTGAGGATCTCTGCAACATATCCATGGGACTCTTGGCTACGTCACTGAATAATACTCTCTTTGCCCAGACTCTCTGTTTTGTATAAGTTTGTGGTTGTGTCTTACTCATACCAACACTGAAGGATAGATTGCTTGGGGATATATATATATATATATATATATATATATATATATATATATATATATATATATATATATATATATATATATATATATATATATTTTTTTATTTTTTTTTTTTTTTTAATTTTTTTTTTTTTTTTTTTTTTTTACATAAACCTCCTTTAGACATCGCCACATCTTTATCTCTGACATGTCCACCGTGTTCTTAGATTTTCATGAGGATGTTTAGTTGTTAAATATTTTTATCTTGTTCTTCAGTTTTCTCTATCAAACATAGAGGCCTTTGGAAAACATTTGTATTTAAGATGAGATTACACTACACACAGGTGGGCTCTCTTTAGTAATTAGGTCATATCTGAATGCATTTGGTTGGACTGGATTTTCTTTAGGGTTATGACAGAATAAAGAGTTGAATTCAAATTTTGAACCATTTTGAATCCCCTTTATCAGTTTTACTTCATTTCAAAATTATTTACTACTTTGTGATGGTATATTACATAAAAATCCATACAAAATACATTAAAGTTCAAGGACTATAAAACATTTTGCAAGGTACTGTAAGTATTTGGAAGACAGGATTCATGGAATTTAATGAACTGATTAATCTGAATTATTCATCAAATTTTGTTCTAAATTTGTTGTATTAAATTTCAAAACAGTCTTCAGCCCAAATACAGTGTGCCTTACATATACACAAACCTCCCGAGATGCTGGACAATTTTATTGCAGATTACACTTGAGTCTTTCTTGTCATTACTTAAAGAAATGTCTTAATACAGAAGCAAAAAAGCCTGAACAAATAAGTTTTTCTTAGAATTGAGGCCAGTTTGAGCTGCATCCAAACAAACAGCAAGAAACACTGCTACTGATTCACCTTTGTCTGTGCATGTGTCATTTGAAATCCTGCAAGAACCCCAGCCCCTGCAGAGCTAAGGAAACAAATGACGAAGTGCTAGAGGAGGGCAACTTCATCCTTGAGTCACAAGAAAAGCTAAATAAACTAATTAAATACATGGCTGGCAGCGTGCTGTGTTCAAGGGGAATGGGTTGGGCCTAATGAGGGGCTTAACATCAGGAAACATAGCTGGGGGCACAAATACACAGAGGCCTGTGTGACTGCTGCATCACCTTTGCTATTTAAGTCTGCGTCCATTGGTGTGTAAGAGAAGATGTGTATCCATCCTGTGGTGAAGCCCTCTATACTTGGGGTGGACGGTTGGCTGCTCTAATCACAATGCGAGGGAGTCTCTAGGTGACTGGTACATCAATCTGACATGGCTCCTCAGGCGGGTGAGAGGAGACAAGACCCCACCAACCAGGGCCAATTCATGTGATTCATTATGCTAGTGGGCAAAAGAACGGACCTCCTTGCATGGTAAAGCTGAAGCCTAAGGGGGATATTAAAATGAGAGGAGGGCACAGTAGACAGGGAAATGTAAAAGGTAAAGAAACATACCTGAAAGTTAGAGGAATCTCGTTATTTCTCCATAGTGTAAAAGCAGTGCTAAAATTGTCCCTTTCAAGGGCAGTTTCTCCCTCCACTGTATGCAGCCATAGTTTTACACCAATAGCAGCAAAAAAAAAAAAAGATAAGTTGAACCAGAAAACAGCCTTGTACCTGTTCAACATATGAAAAGATATATATCCTTAAAACTTACACTATTATCATCAGTGCACTTACCTATTGGAGGCTGTTACAAAAGTTTGATCCAGAACAGTATAGGCTTCTTTCATATGATTAAATTAACAATTTATGTGGAAACTTACATTTTAGCTCAAGATATAACGAAAGTAGAAGTAGAAGACTATTTGCAGTTTTGAAGCCTAGGCATAAATTCAACCTGGAAGATTCTTCCCAGCCTCACTTGCATCATCCAATCGCCGTGTGATATGCCTTAGCAGCAGCACATCAGCTTCAGACCACACCTCATCGTAGCTGATCATCGTGAAAGTCTCCACTTATAAGGCTCTCCATCCATGGCTCCATCTGCTCCCCTGTTGAGCTACAACCCGCCTCCACCCTCGTTCTCCCATGGCTCCATCAGGCTTCCTTCATTCGACCCCCACTCCACCACCAGTGTTCGGGCCCCGGGGCAAGACATCCATAATCCATCCACGTTCATTGCAATTCACAGCGTATTCATCTTCTGCTGGGGTCTGAACGCCAAAACCTTTATTCATTCATGTCAATAAAACCTTCTAATTGCTGCAATGTCTTTGTGTGAGTCTCTCCAGGTTGAATTGTATTGGGATTAGTCTTTATTTTCTTTATTGCCAGAATAGGTATGGGTTGGTAATTCTCACAAGGTCATAACATTACAAATAATGTAAAACAGTAATATATATATATATATATATATATATATATATATATATATATATATATATATATATATATATATATATATATAGCCTTAAGTACAACAGAAGATTTCAGAGGTTTTGAAAATCCTAACTTTTTAATACCTTGGCAAATCAGCTCATGTAGACTAAAAAGAAAATCACCTTAATTTACTATTTACTTGAAGAACAAGGGCAAGCCTGCCTAGATCATCACTTTGTATTTAAGCGCCATATATTATATTCTGAGCTTTATAGAAAACAAAAAGAAAAAAAAGAATTTCTATTTAAATTAAAAATATAAAAATTAAAAATGCACTATAAGAAATTTGTAAGGAGAATTTACAGAAAAATACCAGCAGCTGTGGTCAGAAATTAAATTCAAAAACTACAATGAAAATGTTTGTCACAATGCAGCATATTTAATGACACTGTAAACCTCACAGCCAATAATTTATATTTGTATACTATAAATCATGAAAAAAAATCAAGTGCTTTTATCATAAAGAATCTTGAAATAATGGAAATATTGTAAATTTCATCACAGTCATTTAGTAAAACATGACAAGGCCACTTTAAGATATATTATGACAATTAAATCTGAAATTTAGACAAAAGTGTGATCTTAGAAAGTAAACATTTGTGTATGAAATTATAGATTTTAGTAAGTAAAAATTAAAGTAGTAAATGTTTTCCTGATGGGTACTTTATCTATTTTCAGTAACTTGCATTTTCAACATACATTTAACTTTCTTTGTTATTGCCAAGTAATCTGATTAGGATAACAGTCCTTTTGTAAATGAGCTACTGCATTCTCATCTTCATTACAACAATTCAGATGTCAGAATGAGATTCTGAACCTCAAGCTAATTCCCTTCTAGGGCTCTATATGTGTCTCTCTGTGACACATTCAATATGCACATCAATACGCTCTCAATAATTCAGATCATAATGTATTTGAGCCAGCTGGTTTGATACAATTCAGTTCACTCCTCTCTCACTGCAGGGCACTGCTACACGGTGAAATGCAATTTATTGCAGTTTACTTCAAATGTGCTTTTGTCGTTATTTGAGAGATGCTTCACAATACATAAATCTGAAGCTTTTGGAAAACACAGAGACATCACAGCATGTTTGCTATGTAAAGCTTTTGTGAGAGGGAGGCCTGTGATTGGCTGTGACTGTCAACACCTGCTGTCAGATCTGTTACAAAGACTTATAAGTAGACTTCATGCAATTACTCTGGAGCTTTAGTCTGAAGGATTAAATTTTTTCTCGGTATTAAAATTATTACTGAGTCCGATAAAAACGCATATTGGAAATTCTGTCAAAAAGAACTCCTGCTTTATTTATGCTCTTTACAAACTACTTTGTTGAGTGTCTGTTGTGTAGAGATTGGCATCCTCTTGAACTGTATGTCATTTTAGATCACAGTCACTTTATAAACCTTGCAGTTTTGCTCCATCAAATGGTTTGACCTCTGCTGTCTCACCTGCAGACCGTGCTGCCTAAAGAACCTGCTGTCGCTGTTTGCTCAGCGGGCTGTGCCACTTTGCTCGCAGAGAGGAGCAAACAGACTTTGGAGTGAGCTGTTTGTGATTACAATACATGCTGCTGCTGTCCATCAACATGATGGTCTGAACTCCATAACCCTATTTGAAAAAAATATAAACAAATATAAATCTTTTCAAAAGAGAAAAATAATCACATGATTTTCTATTGCATTAGACTATTTTTCACATTAACACATTTAATGGCTTAAGGGAACTATTTAGATTGCATTTCGGCTATCATTTTTCTCATGTTTTATCTTTTCTTTTTTCCATCTTTTTTTCGCATCAACACCTGCTGCCCAGAAGATTTAATGTCACCTTCAGCTGGTATAAAAGTTACTGTCTTCTTAGAGTGAATCACATCTGGTGTTACTTGAGCAAATGTATGACTGCATAGTCTCAAATTTCCCCCCTCTTGATCTTTTAATGCCAATAGACTGTAAACTATGCATGACGCATTTAGACACAGGCCACCAGTAAAATCAGCACATTTTGAAGATGGTGGGCTCAAGTGGTTTCATCAATATGTTCTATTTTTAACATAAAGCAAAACCAGTGCTGTGTTGTTATCAAAATTATTCTGTTTGATTGAAGTTCTTTTTTTAAGACTCGTACCTCTTGGAATTTAAAGAGTAGGATATTTTTATATGTCTTTATCAATTAGAAGTCTACAAATAATATATTTTTTATGGAGTGTCAAAAGTTTGCAAATGCATTTTGTAAAGGTCTTATAATAGATACTAAGAACTAAATCATGTATGTAAAGATTACTGAGAAAGTGTATTAAATCTTGAAGAGCTTCAGCTTGGAAAGATCATAACTAATTAGATATCACATAATACCCTATAAATGTAATCACACAAAAATAAAACACAATCGAGGATAAGGACAGCTTCAACTAACATCCTTGAGAGGTCTTTTTTTGTATTTTTTTTAGCTTGCCCTTCAAAATCCTGATTTGTCTAGAGTTTTTTGTCTACAGTCTACAGCTATATATTTCACAAATGTTTTCAGCTAAAAGCAATCTACTTGATTAAATGCCTTTTATTTACTTCAGCTTGATCAGTATTAGAGCAAGTATTCCTTTCGCAGAAATAAATGTCGTGCTTTTCACTGGAAACATTTTGGATTTCTCTTCTTAAGTAAAGAAAATCACAACAAACACACACAACAATCTAAATAATGTGACTACATCAGTCAGAGGTTTAAATTCTATTTTGTTCCCAAATCTTTCATTTTTCGCAGTCTTCCAGACTTATATAATATAATGACATAATATATAATTAATTGACAATGTTTGCAAAATTATATTTCAATTTTCCAAAATATTTTCTCTCAGATCATTATGAACTCTTTTGAATAAATATACATTTCTATTTTAGTTTCTCCTTAATTAAAGTTCACATTCATACAAACAACTAAAGTAATCTACAAAGCCAGGTCAGCTTTATTTGTAGTTGAACCCAAAGTACAGCAGTGCATAAAATCTGATACTGGTGTTAGAATCAAAAGTATTACAATTAAATTTCTGCATTCGCAAACACCAAAGCTCCACTTAATCATTAGCTTTAGAAATATAAAATGTATTCAAATGTACCAGCTTTTTTACAAATGTAATCTACTGCCAGCCCAAAAATGTTTTGTTTTTGTTTTTGTTTTTTAGGAAAATGACATCTTTTCAACCACAAACATTTACCTTAGGGTGAAGTTTGTAAACGTATTAATAGGTTTAAAAAGTTAACCTCAAAGAGTTTGTTTTTTTAAACCCTCTGCATTATAACAACCTGAGAAATAACACATGGTTTTCTTTGTTTAAAGATCTCACTTTGTTTCTAAGCACATGTCATGAGTCCAGCAGTATGTTGTCTTTTCTATTTGTCTACTTTATTTTTTCCTTTTCTGTCTCTTGACATTTGTATGTGCTTTTTTCCCTTCTTTTTTAACCGTGTCTTATGAGCCTTGCACCATCTGCAGCCCCATTGCTGCGGTCTTGACTAGAGTTCTGTGATGAGTAAATTTCCTACTGCTTTAACCCAAGAAAGAACAAGGGTTTTCCAAAAGTCTATCTAGAGTTTATTATTTTCTACTTCTACCTTTTGCTGATTTCAGCTTGCCTGTGGACATGTATGCAAGTCATAAAATATTCCTCACTGAGGCTACACTAGGTCAGTGTTTGATTTTGAGAACAGCAGCCTCTGGGCTGGTACACAAACATATATAATAACAGCAGGGAAAGTAGAATAGAATTAAAATATATTCCACTTCAGGTAACTACTGACATGACAAGCAAGTGAAAGGCTAAGACTGGTAGAATGTCATAGAAATAAACACCAATTTCCAATTGCATAAGGAAACCTTAAATACCAAAAAAAAAAAAAAAAAAAAAGTAAACAGTTCTTTAAGAAGACAAAGTAAGAATGAAATGTTTTTCTGTTCTATAATATAAAGCTATGGTTCTCATCAAAACCTAAGGCAAAATATCACATAAGTAATGCATTCCAAAAATTTCAGTATATTCACCAGCCTAAAACCACAAAGAAACCACAAAGAAAAGAAAAGCTTACACCACTTCAAGTAACATACCTTCTTTTCCTATTTTTTGCAAAAAGTGAGTATTTTTAACAAATATAAAAAATAGACTGTTGACATAATCATCTATTAAACATTTAGGAGCCTATATACAGAGATACTGTATGGCTTGCACAAATACAAGCCATACAATATCTCTGATTAAATGTTAATGGTTACCATTACTTTTGGTGGACATTTTAAATGTGTCTGGCTTCTTGTGTTAGATGTGAGTCAGAAAGACACAAAAACCATTCATGTTCCATTGACAGAGACTCCTGAAAACTACAGAAATATAGACAGAAACAAATAAAATATTCTGGTAAGGTTTTCATGTTGCTCACAGGCTGCTGAAGATATTAGGTTATGGTGCACTCTATGCTCACAGTAACTTTGCCTTAACTGTTTGTTGTTAAAAATGAAGACACTGCAACAAAGTTTATTTTACCTAGGAACATATTAGCCAGATCTTATCAAATGTTTATATATAAACTACTCTATTATGTATTGTAAAGTATTGTATTATATTTAGTTTTTGTCAAGATCGATTTTTAGCTGGACTTTGGCATAACCTGTACCTTATAGGGACTCTGTATGGTTCATAATCATATCCAAAACAGACAATCAGCAGAAGCATTGCAGATGCAGCATTATGAGTTGTTTCGGTACTTAGCACAATTCATAAAATCAGTAATAGTTTTTATTTATTTATTTTTATACAAAATAATTATGATTATGTGTGGGTGAAGGTGGACCAAAGTACAAGCTGGAGTCTGGGTGGATATGATGAAAAACAAAATGTTTAATTCAGAGTCCAAAAATTAAAAAAAAAAAAAAAAAAAAACTTACAAAAAAACATGGAGAACACTACGAGCCAGAGCAGAACAAAAACACAGGAATCCTGGTGCAAAGACAGCAGGGTTTGATGGAGAAGTAACAGGAGGAACCCGCAAGGAGTGAGAGCAGGAGAGGAGTTTAAATACTATGAGTGAATACTGGAACAATAGACTGGGGCTGATTGGTTCACGGGTTGCAGGTGTGAGGGGAGAGAGCAGAAGGCAGACTGAGGAGATAGAGAGGGAGAGGATGGCAGCATCAGGTGAGGGACAGCAAGCATGGGAACTAGGAAAATTAATCTAACAGTAACAAAGAATAACTAGACACAAGGAATAAATAAACATAATAAACTGGAATAAGTAAGAAAAGACTGAACTAAAGAAAAACAGAAAAAAGCTAATCTAATCAAAGAAGAAACTACATACACATACATTTATTTATACACCTTAAAAAGGGCAGAACAGTTCTTTGGTAAAAAAAAAAAAAAAAAAAAAAAAAAAAAAAAAAAAAAAAGTTTCCTTTATTAGTGAGCTTGTGCTAACTAGTAATCAGTAATTTTCTTGTTTTTAGGGTTGATTTCTGCTTTTCCCTTAAGACACTTTGCAGTTTTTATCAAGTGCTTCAATGAGTCTTCCATGCTTTGTGCTTTCAGCTGTCAGACACAAGTCTCTATATGTTTTTTACCATTTGGGCAGCATCTTTTTGTGTCAGGAAACACACTTTTGGTACCAAAACTGTTAAAGATCCTTTTAGCCAGAGAAATAAGAACCAAAATTAGAACTTAGTACTTAATCTGAAGAAAAAAAACTGAAATGGCAAGTATGCTTGTACATATCATGTGGACTGTTATATAACTGACCATTATCAGTTATATAACATTATGGTCATTATTTGACCATTATCAAATCAGCAATTAGAGCACTTATTACATGCAATATAAAATGCTGAAATACTCTTCAAGCAACAGTCTTGGAGATAAGGGACTGGGGCATTATCACACCTTTTTTTAAGCTTTGAAAAATAACATAATCTAATTCCTTCCATGCTCAACTTTAATGTTTTTAGTCATGAAAATGTATTTGTGGTGTGTCCCACACATCATAATTGCCAACTTTAATTTGGGTTACCTTAAGGAGAAACAGTGTCTCTATGGCAACTGAAGACATATCTGCCATTTTTACAGTCAAGGATTCTGTTTTCTAAATCAGGTGACCATTTTCAGGGAATCCACACGTCAGTCGAGGAATATCTGCAATGATCGTGACACATGTAAGCAAGTATTTTTATTCATCAGAGCTGCAAGCCCAATTCACTCAAACAGTCCAACAGAAACATGACTACTTGAGTGGAGTTGTTGCAAAGCTGGCAAAATGACATTTTGTGCCACCGTATTGGATTTCTCATATACAGAGGAGGTACCAGTAGGGAGTCTTTAAAACACAAACAGAAAATGTCACAAATAGGCAAGAAAGCAAAGGAACAAACTGCCAATCAACTGAGTGAAAAGATCAATATCATTGAGAAATCCAACATTACAAAGAATACAGGTCTTTCATGCACTACTTATAAGTGGGAACATTCACGGCTTAAGCTAATAGATGAGCAATCTATGCCACAGAGTATTAAGTGGTTATTAATTTCCCCCTGGGTAGTTATTAAAGATGCAAGGCCTAATGAGCCAATCCCTTATCTCACAATCCTCAAGAGCCTCTACACTGTTGTTTCCTCGATTCTCAACAATGCTGCCATAATGACATATATGGTATCACTACCACACCACATTTGTTAAGTGAATTGAGATCTTAAAAAAATACAGTGAAAACATAGGCAGAAGAGACTTTGCAAGGACTAGAAGAAAAGATTATTCAGCCTTTAACCTAAAGTGTTTAGTGACACCTTTTAATGTTATCTATTTTCATGTCTTTCCTATTTCATGAGTCATTATTCCTCTAGTATTACTCCCCAGATGGTGTAATTTTCTCCCTCTATCTGTCTCTTAAATCAGAGTGCCTGAGTTCACACAGTCTTTTTGTAAACCAGTGTATTTTTAGCCTTTCATCCACCCTATAACACACATTTGTTGGTTAAAAAGAGAGCCAGAAAGAGTGAGAAACAACATTTATCCATATATCATAGATTTTTCAAAGATAAAGGGATATATAATTTTTTTGAATGTCTTTGCGTTTTGAGAGTGTCTTTGCGTTTTGAGAGTGAGACAGAATGGCTTTCAATAGTTCTACCCAACACATCTTTAACCTGTTATCATTCCCCTTTGTTTTGTTCTGGCCGAGGATGTTTCATGCCTGTTTTGCCTATCTAAGATTCAAAGTCTAATGTGTAGTCACATGACTGCAATAAACGTTACATACCAGCAGAAGGTGGCCAAACCATCTTTTGGTTTGATCTGGAGTCATCATGTCATTGTTATCGCCCAAAAAGGAATCAGAACCAAAATAAATGAGAATATTTTCAAGGCATTACTGGTTAAAGATGAAATTTATAGAAGTGG
This sequence comes from Anableps anableps, assembly GCA_014839685.1. Classification (NCBI taxonomy): domain Eukaryota; kingdom Metazoa; phylum Chordata; class Actinopteri; order Cyprinodontiformes; family Anablepidae; genus Anableps; species Anableps anableps. The sequence continues at coordinate 14,012,791 of CM026076.1, forward strand.
AAAGTATTTCTAGAGAAGCAATTTGTTCTCACTACAATGGCTCCATGTATACAAACAGTTTTCAAAAACAGTCTTCAACAAACGAGGTAATCACAGAGGAACGTTGTATTTTATTATTACCTTGCCTCCTACATGAATGAAATGTTATGCATCTTCATTCAATCCATAGTCTTTGCCTGAACCTAACCAAATGATTTCAGTGAATAAGTTTCACCAAGGACATTTTGTTTCGTTACCCAGGACACCGTGTAAAATTAATGAAATACTTTGACATAACAGAAGACTCTAGCCTGGGTAAAAAAGGGCAAGGAAGACGTAAACCAATGAGAACGAAATCATTATACTTTGCTGTCAATGTGGGTAACATTCTTTAAAATGTTATTTTGGGGGGCTATAATGTTTTTGAAGATAACTAGTAGCTATTTATAAATAGATAAATAACTGCTGTTATTTAAACTTTTCAGATGACAAAGTGAACAATTTCTTAGAAATTTTGTTCAAAGAAGTTGTTTGAGCAGTTGGGGGCAAGGTGACAATGGATCCCTCCCCACTGACCCCCATGGGGAAACAGTCGTACATTAATTTTTATTAATTAATTAATTTTTTATGAATTTAAGAGGGTATGACAAAGAATCATAAACTTCTAACATTATCCGTCCCCCCCATCCGGCCACCTCTTTGAAAAACTTTCTGGAGGCTTGCCTGGACAATAGGTAAAAACAACGGTAACCACTTTTTCGTGACATTAGCATACATCTATGGAGAGCCGTTTAATTCAAAATTAAATAAATACTTTTATTAATACATTATTAATAAATATTCCATGAAATAAGTAAATGTCTCCATGAAATAAAACAAAAATAAAGATTTAAAAATATATATTTTACCCTTATTTGTTTATTTTTTATTTATTTCAAGATTTATTTAATTTATTTATTTCAAGATTTATTCATTAATTTCAAGATTTGTTTATTTCATGATTTATTTATTTAAAGATTTATTGATTTATTTCATTGTTTATTCATTTCATAATGGTGTTTTATTTTGTGACAATTTTATTTTGTAAAGCTACTTTATGTATTTCATGAACTTTTATTTTTTAACTCCGTTTTTATTTCAGGCTCTTTTATTTCATGTTCTTATATTCAAATACGGGGGGGGGGTTTCACTGTGGAATGGGGCTGCCGCTGGTCAGAGTGCTGTGAGCTGAGAGACCCCAAACTTGAGCACATTTGCACGAGGGTGAAACTTGTGAGCTATAAGGGCTTGAACTGACATCACAGGACAGTGAAAGAGGTGGAATATCTTTGGACTACTAAGGGAACTTGTCTCAGTTTAATCAAAAGCTCTTCACAACCCACTCAAATTAACACAACCAAGTCGAGGCAATGACTGATCAATATTTTTGAACTATAATTGCTTGATGATATTTGCTTGATGATCCCTATGATTTTGATGCGTCAATATTTTCCTGATGATTTTCATGATTTTCACATGTATTTGCTAATTCTGATGATTTTGCTAGATGATTTTGATGTTTTTGATGATTTTGCTGTATACTTGATTAATGTTTTTACAATGTGAAGCACTTTGAACTGCCTTGCTGCTGAAATGTGCTATACAAATAAACTTGACTTCACTTGACTACCCCAGAAGAACTGTGTGTTTCAAAACGAGCACATGAGTATAGCTTAAGTCCCTCACTTAAAAGGGAAAGCAAGGAATGGCGACGCAGGGAACACAAATTCTCGCAGGGATAACTACCTTGGAATGACATCGGTATGTCAGTTCAAGTCCTTATAGCTCACAGCCTTGCATGTTCCACCCTCATGCAGATGCACTGAAGTTTGCTGTCTCTCAGCTTGCAGCACCCTGACCAGATTCGCTCCACAGAAAAAACTCTGCCCCCACATTTGAATATAAGAACATGAAATAAAAAGAGCCTGAAATAAAAACAGAACTAAAAAATAAAAGAAACACATAAAGTAGCTTTACAAAATAAAAATGTCACAAAATAAAACACCATTAGGAAATTAATAAACAATGAAATAAAGAAACCTTGAAATAAAAAAAATCTTGAATAAATAAATCATGAAATAAATAAATATCTCTTGAAATAAATAAATAAATAAATAAATCTTGAAATAAATAAAAAATAAACAAATAAGGTAAACATTTCTTTTAAAATATTTATTTTGTTTTATTTCATGGGGACATTTATTTATTTCAAGGAATATTTATTAATAATGTATTAATAACAGTATTTTAGTTATTTATTTAATTTTGAATGAAACAGGTCTCCATATATATCCTGTATTTAACACACAAGCCTTCAGCTATAACCACAAAAGCCAAAAAAGACTTAGATAGTCTAATGTAGTCAACATCTGTAATATTTCAAAGTGCATATCTACAAAACAAGTTAAATGAACTGTCATTCTCTTTGTTTCTGGCAGTAGGTTGGACTGATTGGGATGCAAGTGATTAGGTGGACTGTCAGCACATGTCCTGCACTGGTGAGGCACAGTCTGAGTCATTAACACTCAACAAGCATGCAGCACCCCCAGGGCACCAAGCTTTCTGACAGTAATGCATTCTAATCTTGTCAGCCTATTGAGAGCCTTAGCTACATTACTGATAACAGGAGCTGAATCAAACACTGACAACCCTGCCTGTCAACATCTCAGATCAATCAGGAACTAAGAGTCTGTGAGGTTTAGGCTAACATACATGCTCCACCATTCAGACCAGTCAACACTAATCTAAGACTCCAAAATCTAAAATGAAATATTAGCAAAATTCCATCCTATTAAACAAAAGCTGCCAGTTGTAAGCATAACGTCTCAAGGGCAATGCTGGCAAATATTCGTCTTTTGAAATCCTACTCACTGTCACCAAAGAAAGTACTAGAAAAGTCTAGCTATATCTTATTCAGAGCACAGTGTGCTGCTGAAGCTCCTGTCTGGAGCATCACCATTATACAGTCAGGGTTTGGCTGTGCATTATTCAGTAGTCCGCATGGCAAACAGCCAAACAGCCAGACATCTCAGGCAGTCCTTCTTCTCAGGCATCACCCTCTTTCTTCAACACACAAAGTAGCAGTTTTATGCTTATTAAACAGGACTAGCTGCAGTTACAAGTGTTGATTACATCATTTAAAAAGTCAAGAAGCTCAGTCAGTTCTTTTATTTTCTAGCCACTGAAACAACTGAAGCATCAAAGCACTTCTAGGAGGAATTTCCTTGAAACTCCCCTCTCTGTCAGCATTCAGTGCATGATATATTCATAAAGTAGCTCAGGTAAATCCTGTCTTGTCTTTTTCCATCACTTCCTATTTCCAGTCATCCCCTAAACATACAGTGATACTTTAAACCATTAAGTAGATTCATTATTCATAAGGAAGATTATTACTTTGCTGCTTCACTTCCCATAATTCTCTTGATATTTTTCCTTGTGAACCATCATTACAGGAAGTATGTGGAAAGGAGGATAAACACTATAAATAATCAAAAACATGCCATCAATACAGAGATGGCTCAGAATACAGAGATCCCCAAAATATGACCAAAAAAACTTGCCTCTTTTCAGAAGATACACATTTCCCTCAACACAGAGCTCTACACACATTTCAGCTATTTTTCTTGAGAAAACACATCTGCCAGCCAATCAGAAAGGGTCTTTTAGCCCTTTCCTTTTTGTAAACTATACAAAGAGAAAAACAGATGTTTTATTATCAAAGAAATGTGTGAAGAGATCCAAAGAATGTACAACTAATTAGCTCGAGTATGCCATTCAGTGGAACTCTTAATTGAAATTTACAAGAAAGCTATTCAAGCTGTCAGTGCCAGTAGATGTCATGGCTTCTGGATTTAATGGGTCCAGGCAGGAGGTAGACAAGGTCATGTGAAGTGTGAATATTTGATAGCACAAAACAACAACAAAAAAAAAAATCGATAACTTGCAGGCCAAAAAATGGAAAGCTAATATGGTGTACCGTAGATGAATTTAGCATGGCAGGTCAGAAAACTGGAAGATTAAAAGTTAAAGAGCATTGATTGGTGGAGCAACAAACAGGTGAGCTTCAACTACCTAAAACTGTAAAAGCTCGTTGTTACGTGAAGCTGAGAGAGAAATTACTAACTGAATCAAATAGCCAAACTGGGATAGAGTTAACAAACTAACCAAACATGAAAAACATAGCAAACATACACAAACATTAAAATAATCAAAATGCCAAAACATAAATACTGGAAAAATAATGATAAACTAAACTCCAAAGGTTTTGTAATCAGACTGACTGTAAAGTCTCTCTGCACAGAGGCAACAAACACCTCTCTACATGATGAGCAAAAAAAAAAAGGGGGGGGGAATGAAAAGTTGTTTGTAGTCAAGCTTTCAGTCTAAGTAAAACATATCCAGATGTAAAATATTAGGAATTTACCACAGTATAATATATTGAACAAACAAATCAGCTGCAATTATGTGAGGAAGCCTTGAGCACTGTTTACACTGCTACAGTAGCCTATTACCTGGCACTAACATGGACATCATATTTTCAGGTTGTCTGCTGTAGATGCTTAGTTATAGGTGCCCAGCTGTAATTAAGATAATTTAAGTCAAGTCAAGTTAAGTTTATTTATATAGCACATTTCAGCAACAAGGCAGTTAAAAGTTCTTTACATCATGAAAACATAAAAACATCATAAACACATCAGACAGTCACTACTTGTGAAACAAGTAACTAGCATTACATTTTGTCAAGCACCATCATTAAAAACATCAACAGCAACTCTAAACAGGTGGGTTTTTAGCCTTGATTTAAATGAACTCAGTGTTTCAGCTGTTTTGCCGTTTCCTGGAAGTCTGTTCCAGATTTGTGGAGCATAGAAGCTGAATGCTGCTGCTTCATGTTTGGTTCTGGTTCTGGGGATGCAGAGTAGACCAGAACCAGAAGACCTGAGTGGTCTGGAAGGTTGATACAGCAACAACAGGTCTTTAATGTAATTTGGTGCTAAGTCGTTGAGTGATTTTTAAACAAATATATTTTAAAGTCTATTCTTTGTGCTACAGGGAGCCAGTGTAAGGACTTTAGAACTGGGGTGATGTGCTCTAGCTTCCTGGTTTTAGTGAGAATGTGAGCAGCAGCGTTTTGGAACAGCTGCAGTTGTCTGATTGATTTTTTTTAGGCAGACCTGTTAAGACACTATTGCTGTAATCAGTGCGACTAAAGATAAACTCATGGATGAGTTTCTCTAGATCTAGTTGAGACATTAGTCCTTTGATCCTGGAAATGTTCTTTAGGTGATGGAAGGCTGACTTTGTAACTGTCTTTATGTGTCTCTGAAGGTTCAGGTCTGAGTCCATCATTTCAGGCCTGATCACTAGTTTCTAGCTATAATAACTGAAGCTGTGTGCTGACTCTAGATCTTCCTCTTTCGGTCCAAAGATAATAACTTCAGTTTTGCTTCTGTTTAGCTGGAGAAAGTTTTGGCATATCCATGCATTGATTTGTTCTAAGCATCTGTTCAGTGAATGGAAGGGTTCAGAATTACCTGGTGATATTGCAATGTAGAGCTGTGTATCATCTGGGCAGTTTTGGTAATTAATCTTATTTCTTGTTATAACCTGAGCTAGTGACAGCATTTAGATATGGAACAGAAGGGGTCCCAGGATTGAACCTTGGGGTTCTCTACATGTGACTTTTGTCTGCCCCTTTGAGAAGTTGCCAATTGACACACAAAAAAAATACCTGTTCTTTAGGTAGGATTTGAACCAATTGAGTACTGTACCAGAGAGTCCAACCCCACTCCCCAGTCGCTTTAATAATACATCATGGTCAACAGTGTCAAATGGTGCACTGAGGTCCAACAGTGCACAAACTTCCAGGAAACTGCAAAACAGCCAAAACACTGAGTTTTAAATCAAGGCTAAAAACCCACCTGTTAATACTTGCTTTTGGTCCATAATAACTGGAACATTTACCAGCATATTTGATGTGTATTGATGTTTTTAATGATGGCACTTGACAAAATGTAATGTTTGTTCCTGGTTTCACAACTATTTGATGTGTTTATGATGTTTTTATGTTTTCATGATGTAAAACACATTGAACTGCCTTGTTGTTGAAATGTGCTATATAAATAAACTTGACTTAAATGCTCTTAATAATCAAGCTCCATCATACATGAGGAATCTGACTGTTCCATATGTTCCTAACAGAGCACTTCGATCTCAGATTGCAGGTTTACTGGTGGTTCCTAGAATTCCTAAAAGTAGAATGGGAGGCAAATCCTTTTGATATCAGGCTCCTCTCCTGTAGAACCAGCTCCCCTTTTTAGTCCATGAGGCAGACATCCTGTCTACTTTTAAGACTAAAACTTTTATATTTGATCAAGCTTATAATTAGACTGGTTTAGGTTATCCTGAGCCATCTCTGCAGTTGTGCTGCTATAGGCTTAGGCTACTAGAGAACAAACCAGCCACTTTTTCTCACTTTTTTCTTCTACCTCTCAGCAATCTGCATTATTTACTGGTATTTCAACCATTAAATTTTATGTTTTCTCTGTTATTTTTTTTCTCCATAGAAGCTACATCTGCTCTGGTATTCCGTCTGACTGAGATATCTTCCTGGAGGGGGGCATTGGCTGAGATAATGCTGCCATCAACTCATCGTCCTCCCTCTTCTATTAACTTTTTACTTTTCATGAACATAGAAAATAATCCTATATCAGTTCATATGTTTCTTTTTGTGTGTCTGCTCTGTCTTCTCAAACCCCCGGTCGGTCGTGGCAGAGCCAGGTTCTACTGGAAGTTTCTTTCTGTTAAAGGGGAGTTTTTCCTCTCTACTGTTGCTACATGCATACTCAGTATAAGGGATTGCTGTAAAGTCAATGACACATCACAAGAGATTGTCCATTGTTGCTACGTGATCGTCTAGGAGGAGTGAATCCTGCCAGTCAATGACTCAGTGCAATCTGTTGAGTTTCCTTAGATAGAAACTTTTTAAATAAAATTGAATAATTTACTGAGCTTAATGCACTGTTTGATACCTAGGATCAATTGGAATATATGTGTGACTGAATTGAAAATTTTCTGTAAATTTGCCTCAAGTGAATTGGCACTATATAAATAAACTGAATTGAATTGCCTAGCTTTTCTGAACTAATTCTGCCTTAATTCTGTCTTATTGCCCACTGAATATACATTTTGGAATATTGCAGTGTGTGTGGATTATTTGCTAAAACATGTAGTGACATTAGCAATCAGTATTTTTTCAAACACAGTTCTAACAGCCTGCTTATAGAACAGACTCCGAGTATTATGACGCATCTATTTATCACATAAAAAAACAACAGGTTTTTGCTCCAAAGCACTAGTAAATATAAGGTCTATTATAACAAATCAGGACACAGTGGCTTATAATTAGTCTGACCCTTTACACTTTTAAACTTTAATGTCATTCTCTATATGTGATCATAAAAACAGATGTAATGAAACAAACTTTTTCTTTTTTTTTTACAAATAGATTATTATTAACACATCAAAAGGTCTTTCAGCAAATGTGTGTGTAAACTGTGAGTAAAATAAAAGATAAAGAAAAACAAAATTCTCTGAGTATGTCTCAGTGGCTTAAGTGCCCCTGTCTTTTTGACTGCTCTATAATAAATGTCAATGGCAACAGGACTCCCCAGGATGCCAGCTAAAAGCTTTAAAACGGAGTTCTTCAACATTTACTGGCTGAGTTAGCAGAGTGACTGTTTTTTGCATGTTACTTTTGGGTAAAAAGTAACCCACAAGTCAAGTCAAGGAACAGAGGTATGGTCCTTGGCAAAACTCAGCGATATTTTCTGGTGAAAACAAAAAACAGTCTAGTAGACTGTCTATCTGCTCAGGTTGTTTGTTAAACAGAACCATTTCTGAACTTACCTGCTGAAACATTTTACAAATGGCAGACACTAGCAAAAGAATTCTTGGCAGGGAGTTGAAATATGTTTATCACAGGTTTGATCAAATAAGATCAGTGAATTTCAGCTGTTTGGTAAAATTAAACTCGTTCAGAAGTCAGTTGGGAAAAAAGTTACATACTGTCCAATTTTTACATAAAGAACTATAGACATTAACCTGTTGAAATGACTCTCTGATCTGAATTCAAGTGCCTCTAACTAATACACACTTTGGAACTTCACTCAAGGGAAGCCAAAAATAATTACTTTTAAACACACTGAACATGTCTTTTCATTGATTTATTTCCACAACACAATTACTGATATCTATCTAATCTGGTCTCCCTCTCTACCCTGATACACATAAGCTGTCCTTGTGTTCTGCCCACTGGTGCAATGACTCCATCACTGTTTGATGCTAAGAAAAAATCCTTAGTTGTAAGACATTTTAGATGCCAATAGAAGTGCTGGAACTGCAGGGCTTCATGATTTTCTCTCTTTTCCTGTTTTGAAAATTTCAAAATTCAATTAGCTTTTGCTTACAAATAAGTTTTTTTCCAAGTCTCTAAAAACTAAAACACTCACACATCAAACCATGCTATATATTCTTCCCAAAACACTGTGTTGCCTTAGGGCTAGTTTAACATGTGGACATTTAACATCTTTATCTTTTTACTAAATATTTATTGAGCATATGAAACACTGTTATAAACTGCTGTCCATTATTTTGGAAAATTAATAAGATATAATATTTACTTAACTAAAATCACAAATCATCATCAAAGTTTAATTGTATAACACAGCAACAAGGCAATTCAAAATGCTTTACATGAAAAATACATTTGTGTTTTTTGTGGGGATTTTTTGTATTCATTCACAATCTCAATACTACAACTGGAAACGTCATACCTAAGTAAACATTCGACATGGCAATGCGATACCAAGAATCCTAACACATAAATGACTGGCTTAACTGTAGTCAGCAGCAGTATTACATATTACATATGTATACTTCATGCTGCTTCACGAAGTATGCATAGTACCAGCAAGACACTTGCTTACATTAACCTAAACCTATATATGTAATTTTTACATTACATATATAGGAGTAACATTAACTTTAATATACAGTGTAGCCTTTGGCTAAAGTTGTATGTTGAGAGGAGAACTCCAAAGTCAAGGTAAAAGCATAAACTTCAGGGAGGTTATTGTATAGAGCTCATTAAATGAGGCTTCTCTGGGGACCAACATGGGGTGAGGCCACTGGAGCCTTAGTTTATCACCACAAGAAAGTCTCCAGAGAGATGGAGACAAAAGGGACAATAGGAAACAAACAGACTTTCTGAATTACAGTTACTTATTCTTTTCACTCAGCTAACATGGTTGACCAATAGCAACAAAGTAAAATCTAAATTAGTCTAAAATAATGCCTTAATTTTCCAATCTTGATTTTGTTTATTGTTCATATGGTCAACTACATATAGCCAAAATGATGTTTTTTGTCCTGTAATTATTCTATTTAATAAGGAAAATAAAAATTACAATACCAATCTTGCTTTTAAATCAATCAACAGTCCAGAATGCACGTCATGAGCCTTCTCACAAAATGAATTAAAGCTATTTCTGACCCTTGCATTTTTAATGGACAATTGATCAAATCAAACACACCCTGTATGGAAATGAAAATGTGAAACACTGACTTTCAGAGGACTGAGAGCATGCCCAGAGAGTCCAGGCTGTAAATTATGGAGACATGGCACTTAATAGTAGATGTGGCTCCCAGGGTCACCTTTTATTAAGATTTGACTCTCATAAATCTATTCCATATGGAGTTTTCATTGTCACAATTTGCCAGTGGACAGACAATACATGGGGACATCGGAAGATGTGGGCAACTAGAAAATGGAGCTTTCAAAGGAAAAGGGGAAAAAAACAAGCAATGCAAGCAGAGTTTGGTAAAGCTCCAAAAATAATGAGAAGGCAAAACTGTCAAGAGCATGGCTTAAAGCAAAAAGCGAAGTAAAAGGAACACATCGGAAAATGTCAAAACTCCCCAGTGGGATACAGCCACACTTCGAAAGAGATGTGGGTCACAGTGTTCATGTCACATAGAGCCAGACACTCATGGACATTGTAGGCAATCTGTTTAATGTCCCTTTAAAGCTACAGAAATAGAACATTTCTTGTGATATCAATGGAGTGCTTCTAAGCCACAAGGCCACATGACAGCCTGACATACATACAGTAAAACAGACACATCCAGTAGAAAAATCAAATCATCTCCATTTCAAAATACTCTATGATTAAATGAATTGTTATTTCATATTATATTATAGAAAGTACCACATAAAAACACTAGTAAAGAGAAAGAACAATATGTTGTCTAAACATGGTAAAAAAAAATGATGGCAGCAATTACAGCTTAGTTAAAAATTCCAAACTGGTTGCTGGATGTAGATATGAGTGAAGGTAAAAGAGTGCAGACTTGCTGAATATCTTAAAATCATAGGGAAATCAGGGTCAAATCAGTGAGTCATGATCATCATGGATCCATGGATGCTATTTTATGAGGTGTAGTTGTTTTTTCAGTCTATTTGAGCTTGCTGATGGTTGGTCTTAGAATTTACTGAGCCAGGGTCAACCTCATGATGTTTTCTTTAGGTTTTATGGCTTTCCCATATGGGCCACAGATCATAAATTGCTACCAAACCAGCCCATATCAATGAGTTGTTATCTGTCCAGGCACTGAGATAGAAAGAAAGACAGAGTAAAAGGGGACATCAATGGCTATTAAGAAATGGAATGCCTGTTAAGGAGTTTCTATCAAAAAAACATCTTCACCATGCCCAGTGCATATTGTTATCTATAAGGTGTTTTAAAATTGTTAGACCAGCAGTTTTATTTTATTCACTATGGGTTTAAAATGTGTGGAATGTAAAAGTCAATACTTGAAGATATTAATCAGTCTTCACCAAGCTCTAAATCCAAAATGTGCAGCAGCTCATGAAATGTTAAAAATACAGAAGAGTGGGGTGGAAGAAGAAGGGGTCACTGAACAAACTGAACTGTTCTCTTCTATAAAGGGTCTTCCTACAGTATCCCTTATTTCCACAGCATGAAATTGTGAAAAGTGAGTCTACATTTGTATTACAGCATTACATTACATTTAGTCAAGGCACCCCATACAACACAACTTTTAGTGATTTAAGCCTTTGTTGAGCACTACACAGGCTTTTTTTCACTAACTTGCATAAAAGACTACACTGGCCAGTACTTTGTGATAAAATATAAGAAGCATTTCATCATAAATATCAAAAGACCTTAGTCTCTGCAGGAAGTAGCGCCACCTGTGGCTCTTAGAGTATTGCGTCTTGGTCTTTAGGGTTCAGATTGTCATCCATAAGGACTTCCAGGTAGTACATGTAATAGTAATATGTAAACTGTTTTAGCATTGCAATACTTTCTCCATGTATTTCTTATTTGCCTTTTTAGAAAGCTTGAGTGCAAACAACACTGTCTGTACACTGGATAGATGTTCTTACTCTGAACCTTGTGCTGACTTCTCCATTGAGCCACATGGCTGATTGGGCTATATCTGTACAGTAACTCATGGTACTACAGAAGTAAAGTTATTTGTATATTTATGCATTTATATTATGGCCCTGTACAAAATGGCAATTTATGTTTCTGTGATACTCTGCATACTCTGTGATAATTTACCCAGCCACACCAGTTTTAACTAGTTGTTAAACATATTGAGCTTCAGAGAACAGTGTGTAACAAATTACTTTATATTGGATCATTATCATGTCATAATTTTCTTATTATGCAGTTAAATTACAGCCAGCTGTTGGATTATTACCCTCATATTTGACTCAGAGATGTTTCGATCTGTAGCAGCACTCATGGTTGACTTAATGACTAGAAAATGGCAAGTTGTTTAGGCTGCAAAACAAACTCAAATCATCATCTTTATAGCACTGTGCTTGATAGGTGGTCTCAGCAGACATGTTTGATTTTCACCTAAAAAGTTCTGGGTATTTTAGACCAACCATCTACCCTGTGATCTCATTTTGTTTTAACACAATGTTCCTTTTAAATGGAGATGAAATATAACAGTCTTTTATATTTGAACTTTAGATTAGAATTTGAACAGAAATGTCATGTATCGTATTTATAGAAGGTGTAATAATTAGGCTGTCAATAGGAAACAGTACATTCTTTAGCACCTTGACAGAGAATGCATTAATACAGCAAATAAGATACAAAGAAATAATAAGCCTTGGTTTGTAACAAAAATAAAGGCAAGATTATAATACGTCAATTCTAACTTTTCAGTTAATCTTTAATGTTATCATCTTTTTGAAGTTCTAAGTACATGACATGCAAGTAAAAAACCTGATTTAATCATCAGCTTTTCATGCTTTGTCTTTAGTTTCTTTTTCTTACTGTACCAGTCCCTGTGTCCTGCACTTACAAGTTTTATCTGTTCCATGTAGACACAAAATGACTGATATATAGTCTTTAGAGACTTAACTCTTAATCTTTCTCAATCAGTAACTGCAATCTCATTACAATACAAAAATGGCAATTTGTCTTTATTTGAGTCCCCATTTTCCTATACAGCCAGCTCTGCACTGGGTCATTCTCTGTAAGACTGCCAAAAGGGGGCTTTTGCTTTTTCTTCACCTCATTTGTCACATTTCATAGTTAAAGCTATGTTTCATTTAAACACATGTTTACACAAAAACTTAATTAGAGCTATATTTTTTTCATATATCATATGTTTGAAGACAATACAATAGGTAGAAATATTTTTTCCCATGTTTAAAAGTGAAAACAGCCACCAAATTTGTCGTGTTTTTGAGGTGATATAAATTAACCAGGCAACAACTTATCCTTACAGATTTCTAGAGTGAGTAATACTGCTCATCCCATGCTGTTTCACTATAATGTTTTAATTGGAAAACAAGCTGCTTTTTTAAATATTTGGCAAAAACAACAATTCTGAGGACCCATTACTTTCCTCCTACTTGAAAATGGCAATCACCTCTGTTCCTGCTCAAGAATTTTTGTATCAATACCAAGCAAATCTATTTTAAATTAAGTATACTATTATGTCTTAAACCACATTCTTACAGCACAGACTTGAATGCTATATAAACATATAACATTATTAACATAGGTACCATGCTTATGACTGACATTTCAGAACTCAAAGTGCTGTACAGTACAAACAACTGTTATGTGTAAGCGGCCCATGTTTATATATCATCTACCATTTTTGAAAGATTTTTTTTTTTTTTTTTAATTATTGCATAGGATGACATGGACATGATTTTTGTCCAGTTCCCATTTGTTGAGCAGCTCCTACGTTGCTTGCTTTTATGGCTAAGAGCTTGCACCACAATATGTTTTTTTAAACAATGATCATTAGTAATCATCCACGGTCTTCAGTTCAATCACTTGTTCCTTAATCCTTTCTCCTTTCAAAGCGACCTCTTATGTTTCCTCTAAAGGACGGATCTCTAACTCCAGTTCTTGCAAGTCATATTCAGCAGAGTACTAGTAATGAGCTATACATTTCATTCCAGTGAGTTGGAACAAGAATGCATGTAAAAGCGTCAGGGCAATGGCTTTCAAAGACTAGAGTTTGAGTCCACTGCTCCAAAGTGCGATGCATCACTTTACTTAGAGTTAGTTGAACTTGTTGTATTAAAGTGCTTATGTTTGAATTACTAATTGAATTGATGGTTTGGAATCGATCTATTTTGGCACTGCCTTATTCTGCGAGTTGTGCCTTGGTGCTTGGTGCTTCAAATATATGGTTGTTATTATTAAAGTTCCAAAACATGTTAATAACACCAGTTCAGTCGAACCCTTCTGATAATTGTTATCCCGTTTTTGCATATTTCAACTGTTACTATGAAGATTTTTCTTTGGCTCTGGGATCCAAGTCTTTGAGGTTGGAATGTCAAATTAGTAACACCAAAGTCTTGAGAACCTTCCACACATTCGCTAACAGATTTAAGCCTGGACTCAGGTTGGGTCACTCAAAACGGTTTACATTAACTCCAATGAGAAGAAATATGTTGGAAAAATTAAACATTAAATTTACTTAAAGCATAAATCTGTCAGGGGTATGAATAGCAAAAGCATTTTTAGTCAAAGTTGTTAAGAAGCACAGTAGAGAGCCTAAAGAGCAACATGTGGGAGATTGTAGCCACCTGCCACAGACAATCAGGCCACAGCGATCAGTAGTTCAGTGTAGTAGGCCACTCGAGTATAATTTAAAAAGCAGCATTAGGGACCAAGAGCCAATACGTGGGATTGTATTGGACATTAACCTACCTACTTTACTGTATTTTTTCTGTATATGAAAACAAATATTTTGTGTTTGTAACCTGAAATAGAGATTTAAAAAAGTCTTACTAGCTGAGTGTTTCTATTGGCTAGCGTAAGAACATTTTACAGCGATAAATGGATGTTTCACTTTTTTACATACATATAATTTGTTTTCTGCTTTAGTACAAATTCACTTAAGCACCTAGAGGATGTGTAGGTGTGGTTGTGCTCCTTCTGCGATCTGACCTAGAAGTAAGGATATTTGACTTGAGGCTACATCTCCGGACTAATTACAGCAAGCAGTTGCCAAGCAACTGCTGCAAATGGGTCCAGGGGAGGATGAGTGGTCCAGCAAGCACAAGACAAGCTTGTGATGGATCTTCATCTTCCCCCAGTGACCCTCTTGACCTCTTAGTTTAGGAGAACATCTATGCTGCACATAGCCTGCAGTGAACCTTGAGCTCAGACGAAAATATACACAACAGAAATGAGTAGTTGCAGAGTAGAACTGAAACAAACAAAAAAGTATGCATTTCTATGCTGAGTTAAGTTTCAACAAATTTCTATAATATTTTAGCCAGTAAATTAATCGACAGTTCCTGCATTAGCAACAATATACAGGTACATTTACAGTAATGGTGATATTTCTTCTAAGGCACTTCCTGCAATAACACTCAGTTCCAACTCACTGCATCCACATCCTATGTTTAGTCTCCTTGGATGCCAATTAAAAGACTGTTTTGTTTTCTATGACAGCATGGACACAGTCAACAAATGCCACCCCTCCTGTTCTTGTCATATCCCCCGGAGTGTTATGTTTTCTCGAAGAGAGGCAGACAGCCATCCCAAGACCTCTTCCTCATAATTACCACCCTTGTTTTTACTACAGGGATGCTAGCAAGCTAATTACTGAGAAATAATCACATGTTTGTCAAGACCCCTGCCATCCTGGGTATGCAAAGTAAGTGTCTTCTCAGTTCATTTTGTGCATACAAACAGAAGGACAGTGCCCCTTCACCCTTTTAATAGAAAGATTCACCTGTTCAGAACAAGCTCTGTCATCTCTGCAAATTGCTGCTGAAGGTCATAATCAGTAACAAATCCATTCAATTTTAGTGTAATTTAGCTACTATTTTATGTTGCTAGACAAACCTGTATATTTTCTAAAGGCTCAACAAAAGGATAGTAAGCCTTTTATAAATGAATGTCTGACAAATAAATCCCAGGTCAGCCTTGCTTTTGTGCGCCACTCTTTATTCTCCATATTGGTGCATGAACTGAAAAAATGCTGTTGTTAAGCAGCCGGTGTGAAGTGTGTGCCCTATATGCTGTGAAAAATACATCACATTTTGCCATACACAATGAAAAATGCTTTTCCTCACTTATATTGTGACCTAATTTGTAATAATCAAGCATATAAATAAAATCAATTTTAAAAAAAAATTCTGAGTGCTACACTACAAAGATTATGTAAGTATGTACCATATATGTTTATGAGTCCATAATAAATCATTTCCAAACTTTTTCCAGATTTCATGCACCATATATCCTTTATTATTTAATTGAAAAACAAACCAATTTTTCAGAGGAACAAAGTAAAAAATAAAAAGGTGCAATATCCTGGTTGTAGTGGTGTCCACACCCTTAAATTAATACCTTTTTCCAAACCTTTTGATTCAGTTTCAGTATTTTGCCTTCTTGTGTTCATAGCTGAAATCAATTACAGGGAGTCAAGTAAAACTTATCCACAAAAAAGCAACAACAGCTAACTAATGTGTTGCACAACTCAAAAATATCACTACACAATCTATTGCTCACTTCTTTGCTAGACTGCACAAACAAACTTTAGGAAACTGCTTATTTTTCTTTGGTTCTATACTTTTTCACTTTCTTTATTTTAAATAACTCTTTTTGGTTTGGTGAAAGGACTCATACCCAAAGGAAAACTATCTCCATAAAGCCTAGAGAATAATTGATCAAGGTTACAAGAAAATCTGTGCTTTTTGAAAGCAAAGCATATAGAGCTTGGGGTGTGTATGTTCTAAGTTCTTTTGGTGCGGTTACTTCTGAAATAGACATCACATGTAGGAATAGTATAGACTATGGAAGCTGCTGTTTCAAGGATTCATAAAACACATACAAGACAAAGCTTAGAGGATAGAGCTCAATCCATTTCAGACAAAAAGAATAAAAACTTATTCAGAATATCAATAAGAAACAGTGAAGACACAGTGAAGCTTAACTGAGATGAGAAATAGAATTAACTGACAATCACATTTACAGAATGAGGGATGGCACTGAATGCACCAAAGCCAAACAAACTGTTGTGCTCTTCATGTACTCAAGTTACCACTTCCCAGACCTGACTGCTGCCACAATAGTAAACATTAAGACCCAATTATTTGCATTACACCACAGCAAGGGCTAGGACGAAGCTGTTGACACTGAAAATTAGGACAAGCATCAAGTGCTGTGGTGAGGTGGGTGTTCTAACTTCTAGACCAGTTCCATCTGTTCACCTGCCCCTTTACAAAATATTCCCTTTATTCTTGTATTAGTGCCCTGTTTCTGTCCTTCCTGTCCCTCTGTCTCGCTTTCCTCTTTTTCTGACCTCTTTTTGAGCAACTATGGTCCTTGCAGTCCTTGTGTTGAGTCATTAATAACACTCTCTGCCGTGTTTTTCCTGCCAAACAGAGCAGCGCTTTCCTGTCATCCTGACACAAATTAATTCCCCTTATTTATCTTCTGGCACCAAGGCCGGCATAGGCAGAATAACTGTTTATGGAAAAAAAGACAAAGAATTATAGATGGTGTGTTCTGGTTGACAGGGCCATTTGTTTCTCAAGTAAGACTCAAGATAAAGTTCATAACAATCATTTTATTACTAGAACCCCTTTGTCAGTTCCCTCTTCCTCTTATCCACCAGGAAGTCCTATGTGTGATTTTTGTGTTATTATTATGTGTGTGGACCAAAATTTAGGAATGCAAAGCATATTTACACTGCTTTACATTACTCGTGTACATCAATTATGCCTTAAGGACAATGTTATTTGAAATGAAACCATGCTTAACTGAAAAATTATGTTTATTATTATGTGCTAATGACAAAAAATGTCAGCATCTAACATAGACTGTATAAAATAACAGTGCATAAGTTAGGGCTATTATGTGACAACAAGAACATGAGGTGTAACCCACTGGAAGACTATGTGAAGCACTGTATTTCCATGTTTTAGCATGCCTGCATAGGTTTTCTATAGTTGCTTTGGGTTCCAGCTGAAATCACAAGAAATTTGAGAAATTGTTGAAAGGGAACTAATTTTGCCAGGTTTTCCAGGTTCAATTAGTTTATGTGTTGTGTTTTTTATGATTTTCTAATTCTGAAGTGGTCCTTCTACATTTAAGTTCTGATATTGTATTTCACAAATAGAAAATAAATTAATCTAAAACTGTGTTTTAAAGAGTCCTCTGGAAGTAGAATTATCTAGTTTGGGTTTTGGTGATCAAAGTATTTTAGTGTTTAAACTAGAAATGATTGATTGGTACTAATAGTTATAATGGTTTTCATACCATTTAAAAATAATAAAGTTGTTGCTTTTTTTCTTGAAGTAAACATAGGAGTCAATTCTGACCCCAACACCATGTCATTCTAGTTAATAATATTGTAAAAACCAATAAATACAATAGATTTCTTTCAAGAGATGTGTTCTAATAGTCCTCAATAATAGTCAGATAATATAATAACCAACTATTTACTTGTCACTCTCTTAAGGTTCATTTTAATTTTTTTTATTTAAAATGAGGTAAAAGTATTAAAAAAAAAAAAAAAAAAAAAAAAAATTAACATTCTAAAATATTAAAACACATTCTTGATAGAAATGGAGGCCTAATAAAGTAACCAAGAGTTACAAAACAAATTAGGCAATAAAAAAAAAACAAACATTTTTAGTAATTGTTTTTATTTTAATTAATTAACTAATGAATTTGTTAATTTTAAGATTGACGTCTTTTAAGACTAGGGTCAAAACTGATCCCAAACACCATGGATAGTAACAAAAAGCTAACACTAGAGGAAAGTTAAACAATTCGCAGTTTATATGTCAGCCTCACCACAAAGGTCTAGTTTAAGCAAATGTTAATGCGTGGTAGAGTTTGGACAAATTCCTCTAGATCTCTGTGTGGCTGAGTAAATGCAGCCTAAAGCTTTGTGATCATGTACCTTGACTTCAATTGGACCCCTACAAACCACACATTTAAAACCTAGTGCCAAAAATCCACCAGACAAAGAAGATTATCCAGTAAGCACCACCAGAAGCATGGATATGTGTTTACAGGAGAAACTGTTCATGACAAGTTGTTAAAATCCATTCAGATTTAACAGGGACACACAATGTGCATAACCTTCCTGTTAAGAAACTGCTTTTAAAAATGTTTTATCTTATTTTTTATTACAAATCTACAGAGCCCCCTAGGGGACATGGAGGAATTTTTTTCTTTTGCATTACCTCATAAAAGTATTTAATTCCCTCGCAATACTTTTGCGTTACCTTGCAAAAGTTTTGTATTCTCATGCAATAAGTTTTGCATTCCCTTGTAATAGGTTTCGCATACTCTCACAATAATACACTGGTCAGTTCATGCGACATCTTGAATACTGAATACAGGGATTTATTTTAGTGGGACAATAGTGTCGGTGAAAAAAATAATTCTATTTAGTCTATATCCCGCTTTGTAATCCAAGGCGGGATTAGCAGCAGCAGAATCACATTTGTGATTCATTTGTAATGTGGACACGGAGTGGAAAGGATCTCTTTTCTGCTCTGACAGCAGGTGGGGTTTGTTGCAGGACAATTGTGAGACTGACTACAGTGCTTAAAAAGCACGAGGAGCTCACGGCAGCACACACTGCTCGCTCAGGACAGTAACTGCGAATAGTTGGCGCTTTCATGTGTTATCGCCAAAGCCTCCACTAACACTAAAAGTTGCTAGAGTTGTCGATAGTTTTTTTTTTTTTTTTTTTTTGAAGTTGCTAAACATAGCGACATAGTCACTGAGATGGCAACAGTGAAAATGTCAGTAAAGTTCCTCTATCTGCAACAGTGAAGTTTTAAACTTCCCGGTCGACATAAGCTAAAGCTATCGTATGAAGATTAGCTTCACGGACACAAACAGCCCAGTGACAGTGATCTGTCAAGAAATGCTTCCCAGCTGCTTAGACCCACGTAATGCTCTGCTCAAATCACACAATCACGAACACTCCACTCTGTTCCACTGCGTTATTAATTAAGGCAGGAAAATGTTAATTAGCTGATAGCTCAGCCATCTACTAAATAGAGAAACAAAGGAAAAAAACAGCTGCAGTTTATCACTTAAGAAAATATTATCCAAAATTACCAGAAAGACAAACTTTGTACAGGGCTGCTGCTGAATACATTTGCATGGACCAGATCCTTGTTTACATTGTAAAAATTCTGTGTTTTATATGCATCAGATCCATGTTTGTTTTAAAACACAATTCATTTTAGTATAGAATTATCCTTTATTTGTCTCTCAGTAGTAACATTTTTTAGTATCAACAGCAATTTGACAGGCAAATGGAAGCACACAGTAGCACACTAAAGATAAGCAGTTACAAATAAATATAATAATAGCACAACTGACTCAAATGTACTCACTTCCATAAAGGATATTAGAATAGATTAGAAAAATCCTTTAATGTCCCACAGTGGGGAATTCAGGTGTACCAGTAGCAAGTTCAAAGTAAATGGAAGCATGCCTATTCAAACTAAAGTGAAAAAAAATAGTAAAACAAAATAAGAGAGTGTACAGTAAGGGGCAAATTTACAACATAAGAAAATAATACTGTACCGTTTTTAACATTATTTAATATTTATACAAAGTGTTGTCTTGTCTACTGTTTTGACAAACAAGTGATATCTTCAAATGATATATTTTTATAAATGAGGACTGAATCCTCCCATACGTGTTGGTTTTGCCCTAAATGGTTAGGTTAAAATAGTGATATTGCAATTAATTATACTTTTTGCTGTTAACTAGAAAGAACCCTGTGACTTCAAAAAATGTTACTGCTGTATCTAAAATGGTATTTAGTATCAAGTATTTTTCCTAGTGTCAGCACCAAGTTGGAAATAATAGTATCATGGCAATGTTACGCTCTACAAATCGTCATTTTCAGCTTACAGCATTTGGATTGTAAGGCTACATTCTCACAGCAAACAAATGCAATTCAAATCCAATTTTTTTTGCCCATATGTGACCCATGTCCAACTTTTTCATGTCAGTTTGAACGGCCCAATTCCGATCTTTTCACCCAAAAGAAAATCCAATCTGTGCCGCATCCATATGTGGTACTAAATCCGATAAATATCCAATTGTTTTCAAAATGTCTGCAGTCTGAACAGTCATGTCACATTTTATCCAACTTTTACGTCATTGATGTGAGACATGCATCATAATTATGCACCAGAAAGAGCCAGACGCGGTAAATCCAGACATGACAATGGCTAAAAATATTAATTCTGAAAATTATGAAAGAAGTCTGTATCAGTGAAGCGCATCACATCATAATCCCACATCCAAACAGACTTCTCTACAGAAGCTGCAGTCAATGCTTCACAAAAGCCCATTGCCATGAGCTGTGCTTTCTTTTTTCTTTGCTTCCATCGCCTTGTTATGATCTTGTGACAATACTGTCAGCTCCCATTGCTCAACAACTTTAAAATCGATCCATAGACGTCGGCATCCATTATTACTTCCATAAAAAGTGTGCTGTTGTCTGACATCTACGTTCTTCTTCTGCGCATGTGGGTCACTTGAGGGTCATAAACTGTTTACACAGAAGTCTGAGTGCAGTCGCATTTAATCAGTTGTATGAACAACCCCGTAAAAAAAAAAAAAAAAAAAAAAAAAAAAAAAAAAAAAAAAAAAAAAAAAAAAATCAGATTTCAGCAAAAAACTGAAATCGAGCATCAAGACCTGCTATGTGAATGTAAACAAAGTTTATCTGGATTATGTCATTCAATTAAACTGAGCAGATGTGAACTGGATAAAAAGTATCTATGTAAGTAAGTAAGTAAACTTAATGGAGTGAATGTAATTAGAATTCATTTTAGAACATTTTGCTTTTCTTGTTAGAAGAATTATTTGGAATTGTAATCAAACAGCTTTTTTATTATCCAGAAGAATCTTTGCAATGACATGTCCACATCAGTACTGAAAGAATATGTTCTATGATGGTTCCAAGTAACTCCAGCTCCACATTGCTCCAGTAGATTAGTTGTAGCATGATGCACCGTATGGACTCCACAGCCCTCAGTGTGCTGTATCTATATGTAGGTCCCACAGCAGCAGGAGCTCCAGCATCTCTTCGGTCAGGTCTAAGCTTCTTCAGCTCTACTGACAGTGAGGAATGGATTTAATAGCCAAAGAACAGCTTGTCAGCACTCTGAAAAACCACAGTGTTAGGGGACTTTTTTTTCCCTCTAACTCATCTCTGTATCCCTATGGGGTTCTACAGTGGGTGGGATGTGGGAAAGATGATAAAAAAACAAAAAAAAAAAACAAGTGACAACAAATGTAGCATTAACTCTTTAAATTATTCTTGCTCGTTTTTTAAATGAATGTATGTGCAGTTGGGCACAATGATAATATGCTTGTAAAATTATGTACACATGAGTTAGACCTATTGTAACATCAAACACATAAATTGTATGCATTCATGCTGGTGCAAACTACTCTGCTAATCCGAATGTGTGATGAAATGACTCACTGAGGTAAAATTTGATTATATTTAAAAACTGATATGACAATGATGCTGCTTTGCCAGCATTTCAAGCCAAACACTATAATAAGCAGACACTTTCAGAGCAATATAGTCATGCCTCTCACACTAAGCAGAAAATAAAAAGAAAGGATGACTCAGAGGAACAAAACATAGCATCTCTTCAAGCAAAAACTTTGCTTTCCAGTTTTGTAGCCCTACATCTTCACATGAAACATCACATTTCCAGGGAGTGATTTCACTGTTAATCTGTGCTTCATGGTATACATTGAGTTCAAGCACTGCTGTACCTGCAAACGGAGATGTTTACACTTCAACGAGACCGGAGGCAGGGTGTTAACAGCATGTTAGCAAAGCATGAACACTCTGCCTGTGTTTACGCAGGATGTTCTCTGATGTAGCAGCGAATTGTAGGTCACCCATGTTTTGTAAGTCCTTAGAGCCTGATACAGAATCACTGAAGTTACACATATAAGTATATGAGTATGAAACATACTTAAAGGCAAACAGTGGACTTTGGACCAGTGGACCAGTCTTAAAAATACTAGGAGCACACTGCTGCGGTGTACCATGTAGTTGATTAAAATAAAATAGTCTCTGCTTTGTCACAAAAAATATAACTAGAATATTTTATATGTGTCATTGGGGGAAACGAAAACCCAATCACAGTTGTATAATTTTTGCAACTGTTTTTGAACTAGAGGAAAAACATCATTTCAAGCATTCTGCACTCTTGTTGTGTACTCCCCAATCACAGCAGCTTTAAAACGAAGCAATGTGAGCAAGATAGGTTTGTGGTTCTCAAAGCAGTAATTGTACAAAGCTCCATCTAGCTGTCGTCCCTCCAGGGAAACAGTAGGAAGCTCAGGGGCATGTTGTTATATTTCACACTTAATGATGTGCTGGGCATCCTCAGCTCTTAGCTACAGGCCTATTCTAGTCTCCAACATAGCTTCAAAATTACACATCAAGAGCAAATATGTCTCTTGTGATGTTAAATGTTACATGTGTGGTTTCTTTACACCTGTGATCAAAGAAACAATCATAGTTGATATAAAAATCCATTTAGAAATTTTCTGTATAGAATTATAATACATTAATAATAATATACATATGGAGAAAGATTTTAAACCCCTAGCGGAACTATAAAACATAAATTTGAGATCAATATTGAGCAATTATTTTGGTTGTACTTTTCAGAGAACATCATTTTTTGGGTTACTTTAAGTTGCTCTAAAAGGTTTAATTGTGACAGTTCAGTGTAAGCGATCTATTATTTTTGAATTTGCTGCTCTCTCAAGTGCAACCCATAAGATCTGTATATCTTAAGTCAAGAGGCAACAAAGTTGTATTAAAATTGTAGATCACATTATTTTTTAAAAAAGGTATTTTATTTGCTACTGGTGCCACTATAAAACCCCGATTTTATACTCATATACTCTTGTTGATGCTTGATTATTTAATGAATGAATGAATCTTATTATTAGCGAAAATGCATTTTATTACTAGCAATT
Source organism: Anableps anableps (assembly GCA_014839685.1). Lineage (NCBI taxonomy): Eukaryota > Metazoa > Chordata > Actinopteri > Cyprinodontiformes > Anablepidae > Anableps > Anableps anableps. The sequence goes on from CM026076.1 coordinate 14,036,394, forward strand.
ATGAAGTACTACTTGTTTTAAAGTAGATTAAATCCATGACAGCATATAGTATTCAGAATTTCCTTAGTTTTTTTCTAATCTTGTCATTTAATCCTCAGATCATCTATAGACTAGTGTTCACAGTCTACAGACCTATTCAATAAATTAGAATATCACTGAAAAGTCAATTTATTTCTAAGTAAAACACATTATGTAGATTAATTACACACAGACAGATGTTTGAAAGTTTAAGGCATATTCTAATTTGTTGAATATGACTGTACACAGATACTAAATTTCAATGGTCAGAATCTTTGGTGTAACACCATACTGCATATGCTAAAGGATGAAAATCACAAACACAAGACAAGACATAATCTGAAGATCTCAGATAATGTAAAACAATTCTCTTTGTGGAAATCAAATCACAAAATACAAGGAGACACAATATTGTCCAACCCTAAACAGTTGGAACAGATTAATTACTTTCTGAAGAATCATGCATTAAGTAGAATCTTAGCATCTAGGAGGTAGAGAAACAGATACAGGATATAAGAGACATGTTTTTGAACAGAGCATTCCCTTGTGGTATGCACATTACTTTGGCCTCTTATTCATTTATTATTTATTATATTCTCTGAGTTTAATGTGACTATTCTCAAAGCGAAAAATGTAATTTTAGCTTGGAGAAAAACTTAGTCACTGGGATGCCCCTCCTCTTTCTGGTTATCTTTACTTATATATTAAATTAGGCATATATAATTTTGATGAAAAATAACAAAAATAGGAAAAACATAATGAAGGATACCACAACCACAAGTGTACAGTTTCCTGCTCTCACAGAAAATTAACTGTGTTGTTGAATGGTGCAATTTAAGCCACTACATCTGCTTGTTTCTGGGTTTTGTTAATGGTAAAGGGGGACATTATTAACAAATGCTGTCATACGTGACAGAGTGAATTTAAATTCTTACAGTGTTGCTGTCCCAAGTCCAGATTATGCACTCTCTAACTCATAAAAATGTGGCTCATTCCCACAAGGATAAAAATAAAAAGGCCAAGGATAAATAATGACTAACTGTGGAAAAAAATTGAAAATTAATGATCCAGACTGGCTTCATTCAGACGACTTTAATTCCTTGGAGCCATGCTATGGTAACACCTTCATGGAGAGTTGAAATTTTGACAGCTCCCTGGTGACCTTCGTCAAAGCTATGAGATAGGGAATTATGGCCTCAGTAGAGCCACCTGAGAGCACTACAGTATATTTACACTTCATGATGCCATTACTCAAGGCTGGGGAAATGTTTCAAGCACTGAAAGGCACAAAACCTCAAGTATTGTATGTAATATAAAGCATTATCATTTAACCAGAGTACAAGTCCATCAAAACAAGTATTTTCCATAAAAAGTGGAAACAGATGACATGTTATGTATATATAACTTTTACATAGTTATATAATTCACTGTCAACTTAAACTGAGGTCATAATCATAATACCTTCCTTCTGATTTAATGTCTTAAAACTAGTGGTGGGACTCGTTTAAAATTTTTAATTAAAAATTAAAAAATTTAAAAAATTATTAATTAAAAATTAATTAAAAAATTTGTAATGGAAAAAATATCTCTAAAATAAATAACATTGTGTTGGCCTCACCAACCAAATGTTACTAGCTATCCAAACAGCTAAAAAGATTGGATGCTGAAACAGTCTCAGGGACGACATATTGTAGAATTTACTGACATCAGTTTTTCTGTTAAACTGTAACAGGATAAACAAAGTAATACATATAAGTCTCATTGCTGTGATAACAATGTCAAAATTACTACATATACCATTCTCATACACAAACAGGTGTTCTCTATAGTTAGCTTAGCAACAAACAGAGCTTAGTCCAAACATAAATTTGCATAGTTTCTCCTTAAATAAAGGTGTCTGTTGTAATGACTCTTATATGTGATTAATTCAACTAATAATACTCGCAGATGATACTCAGCAGGCAAGGAAACAACATAAGCAGGGCTGAAGAGCTGGCATGTGGCTGCAACTGTGCTGTGCTTCCTGTTTAACTACTTCTTCTAGCTTCCAGTGGGCCAAGAGAAGAGGCTTTGTTGTCCATCGCTGTGTTGCTTGTGTGTCTGATTTAAGGGCGTACCAGAAATGCACAAATACAAAGGTTATGGAATCTAAACCCAATTCAGAAGATTTAAGATATAGTCTTAATAAATGTTTTCATGCTTTATTTTTATTTGACATAATGACTGATAATGTGAAGAGTGCCAACGCATTTTAAAAGAACTAGTTATTCTTCATTTTTATGCATTTACCTCAAAGGCTTTTATTTTTAAGATAGCTTTTGGCCGTAAGCATTGAAAAATAACATCATTCCAAATTCTTCACTTGTATTCAAGCCAAAGCAGTGCAATTGAAACTGGTCTTTATTCACATTTTCTCAAGACAAACAGACTTAAAAATAAGTAAATTATTATGTCTTTATAGATCCACTCCATTGATCTATTCATGCATACAAATCTAGAATTACATGGCAACAACACACTCACAGGTGTAAGGCTTGTTTACTACTGTGCCTTTCTCATTAATTACATTGATTGTAATCAGTTGGATCATAAGGGTACTGATTGTTTCAGTTCTGCAGCAGAAATATGAGCCTATAAAATTTCGTTGGGCTGTATTGCTGCATGCAATAGTTTTCCTGATCATCACATTTGATGGAATAAGAAGATAAGCTGCTGATTTTTTTGCCATGTTTTTTGGCATCACCACTTTGACTGTATATACTACAGCATATGGAAGTGCTATTCAAAAGTCGCAGCAATGACACAATAACACTATTATTCAGTCTCATGCCACTCAAAAATGCTGTCTGCACTGAAGAAGACTCTAACTTAACTCATCTTTGCATTACAAATAGTTGGAGCAGCTCCAACAGTCAGCTAAAAGTTACTTTACTATTTGAAGGAACTCACAGAGCTGAACTTTTATTATAGATCAATATGGAAGAATAATAAAATGAGATGGTGATGTCAAACTAACAGCAGCATAACCAATTAACTATCCTGATGGAGTTAAATTTAACACTCTTTTCCTCAATATTTATGGACAACACAAAATAGAGGTAGATAAACATTAGCAGCAACATTGATGATGGAAGGGATGGAAGGGATGGAAGAACTTAATATTCCACAAAAATTATTTTTTCTGAGTTTAGGCCTAAGTAATTCACAGTTTTTGTTTCACCAGTAAGATAAGCATGGGTCCTCATCCAGCTTTGTTTGTCACAGTTCTACTTTGTATTAAACTTTTTCAAAAGTGCTCTGAAAGTAGACTGAGGACCAATACACATACGCCTTCACTGAATGGCACGTTACCATGTTTTTGTCATTTTGAAGAGTGGCTAAGCGATATGTCATATTTATACCCCAGAAAAACAGAATTTTATATCAAAGATTAATAGATTCTCTGGTCCATGTAATACATGAAAAATGAATTCAAATATCTAAAGTTACATTTATATTTTAGGAAATCATATGATTGCTAATATGTGTGGCACTGGTCATTTAAAAAAGATATATTTCTAAATTTTTTTTCCCCACTCAAAAAATGTATTTAAATTAATGACAGGATTGGTCTTGAGATTTGTAGTATGAGAATATGCTACGGCACTAAAGGATGAATTTATTTCCAGGTTATTTATACATCTTCATCAGAGGTGCCAATAATTATGGAGACGGAAGTTGTATTGACAGCAATATTACATTGTAATATTTAGTTTGTGGCTTGTATTAAATATATATTAGTCTGAAGTATGCTGAATGCTTGATAACAAGTTTTACATAATTTACAACATTTATGGGTAGACTGAAAACACACCTGTCAATCAAAAAGAATAATTAAGAAATTTTGATGTATGCTACATGAAGTAGTGGCTGATATAAAAAAAAAAAAAAGCATTTTCATAATTTTCTCTTGTGACCTAAAATTAAGGGTCCAAGGTGTGAACCTTGTGGTAGAAGGTGATACTGGGGAATTGATTTAAGCTCAATTTTTTGCTGGATGGTCCTTTGACAGCTTGCACTGAGATGAGATAGCCTGCGTAGCATATATATGTAGAAATATGGGCCTGATCTACAAAGATTCCAAATAAGGACACTAAATTGTGTGAGGAAAAAAAAATACAGTAAGTAGTCGTGTTCCACGCGACCGACAAAGATTGAAAAGTGGTGGAGACCACCTTCTTTTAATGAGGATTTTGCGTGTGCTACAGGCTATCATCATGGAGAGTGTTGGAGAGCAGAGTGGCTGTAAAAGAACGACAAAGTAGACAGCCATTATGCTGGAGACATAATAATAATAATAATAATAATAATAATAATAATAATAATAAAATTTAATTTAAATAAGTATACATTGTGGTACAACACAACAGTGAAAACATTTAAAATTAATTTAAACAAAGGTCTAAACAGCTGTATTGCTGGGGCGTGGTCTCTAACTCCGTTGGGACGATCTTACCTCCAATCTTTCTGTGACAATTTGGATATAAGGTGATATTACTTACCAAAGTAAGCCCAAAATAATTTATTACAACATAAATGTGTTCCATATGAGCCCATAAAGGAATTTTGAGGGGATAAAAAACTCTTGCACACAGGAGATTTATTTTTAAACGTTTTATCCTCCGCAATCCTTTGGCTCTGTGATGGTTTTCTGGTCTCTGGTGGCTGTTAATGTTCAGTTTTGTTTGTTAAGTAACATGGTACAATATTTAAGTTTAGTCGTGGTGTTTTCCATTTTGGTTTAATTGCATAAATATCGTCAGCAGTCCAGCAGCATTAATCTGCCCCACGTAGACATCATTTCCCCACATAATTTGTGGAACATGCAGCTGATAAATATAATTTGCATGACCTTTTCTGGGTTAAATAGACATGCTCCTGCAGAGCATCAAGACATAATAGTGTGCTGCCATAAAGTGATGGTGTTCTGGAATTATTCGGTAATCCTGCAGCTCAAAATTGGTGATGCTTGAGGATATGTTTAGTCTAAGTTTTATTATTTTTATTTTAGATTCTTTAAATGCTCCAAATATTTGACAAGCAATGTCTTCTGTCATTGTATCTATGCCTGCTGCTTGCCACAGTGACTAAACGCATGTTTCTGTGCCAGTTTGTACCTGCTTTTCAAACGTGCTAAATATAGATGCAAAAACAGCACCCGCAATCTGCTTCTGGTCTAGTAAATCGCAAACGCTGGTAAGTCATTACATCTGTACATCCTCCTCCCATTATTTTGCGTTTTCTGATGATCAGCATATTCATGAAGACAGACACGCCAAATTTTTTACCTCAATTTTTAATGTGTTGTTGGTATTCAAATTCTTGATCTTTCCTATAAATGGAACAGACCAACTAAAATACTAACAATTCTTATCGTTGTGCCTAATTATCAAATTTAGAATTTACATTTCTTGTTTGCTTTCACATTTTAAAAATGTTTTCTGTAAATTAAGTTGGTGGATAACATTTTAGTTGTATTTCTAGTATATTGTCATTAATATGTTGTCAGTGTTTTTCACCATAAAAACTTAAAACCTGCTATATATTCTTAGAAACTAAGTCTTTGAATTTGAACACTCATATGTCTAGGACAGGTTATATGCTGGATCACAACACACGAGGTGTGACACTTTCATAATCTTCATAATAATCTCATCCACAAGCCAAACAAAGGAAAAATAAAACACTAAACGCAAAAGCAAAAATCTTTGAAGCAGCTACTATGGACCAAGCGTGGTTATATATTCTCCAACTTACTCTCTGTACGGATGTGTGGGCAAAGCACAAGTGATTTACATCTGAGGGATGTGGAGGCGAAAGTAAAAGACAGGAAATGAGCAAGGAGGGCAAAGAACTTACACAGAGGCAGAAGAGTTTCCTTCTCTTAAGGTGAAAAATATTCCTCCAACATCAATAGGTGACAGACCAACAGAAAAAATGTATTTGGTTTAAAGTCAGCTTCGTATTCAAACAATTCAGCACCTGTTGAATTGTCCTACAGTGCTTCAATAAATACTGAGATACTCATAGTCTCCCCATAAAAACATGAGACTGATTTTTAAATAAACAGCTACCTTTATTCAACCCTAGAAATTAAGATGTGCTGACTGTTTGGTTTAATAAGCTACAACACCAGTGAAAACTCAGAAGTTAATTATATGGTGTCAAAAATACAGGTGTTTTTTTATTTTTAAATTTTACAAAGGGGTCGACACATTTTGCTCTTAGCTGTATTCATATTGTTTTAGCTGAGGGATGTGGCTTGGCTTCTTTCATTTCCACTGAATTCATTAAATGTGTTATCTGAACATTTCAATTAATCAACATTTAATGTTACTGCAAACAGAACTCATAAAGGACAACATTACTGACCAGCAGCAATAAAGCAAAATTGCTTCTCTATCCACAAAACCAAACATTTCACTGTCCAGGTTATTAATTAGCAGCGAGATAATTTCTTAGTGTTGAGAAATGGCTTTTTAACAGGAACCTGCTGCTGTGATTTTTAATTACAACACACACATGCACTTAAACACATGATGAAAATAAAATGAAGTCATGCTGCAGACGCTAAGAAAATTATCTTGAGTTTGTCTGTCAGGAAACATTTGCTTAAAAGTCACTTGCTAACAGCTCAAACATGAGCAAACTATAATGATTGATAGTAGCACCGTTTGCCCATTAAAATTCATGACACTTGTAATCTGAACCATGCTGGAGAAGAGTAGATATGGCACTTTTGCGTATAATTAAACAAGAGAGATGAGCAATTTGTTCTACAAAGATGAGGTACTCAGGAACAAAGGCTGCTGTAGTGAGTAGCTGCAAAGACAAACGTGTGGCATTGTGCTCATTACCACATTTTTTTAAAACTCGCAGTTCACATCTTTCTCTAAATGGGGCAGAAAATTGTCTGATCTATTTGCAAAAGAATGCACCAAAGACAAAGTGAAACAGTTTGTGTATGAAAAGAAAATACAAGTATCCCCTTTAAGAATGGTTCTTTTCCTTGAGACATGTTGGTCTTGAGTATAATGACTTTCAGTGCAGACCTTCCAGGACAAATTGCAGCTGACCTCCATGGATTTTCCAGGGCACATTCAATTGGAAATGGACTATTCAATTTTCCTCAGGAAGCCTTGCAATTTTCACACTGTGGGTCTCTGAAGAAGGCACTATATTTTTGTGGTTAGTTAGTCAAATAAATAAAAATAAAAAAAGTAATAACACATGAGCTTAGTTATGTTTTGTCTGATTAGTGTAAGCGATTTACTTGATGAAGCTTAGGCGTAAATTCAAACTGGAAGACTCTTCCCAGCTTCACCTGCATCATTTAGTCGCTGCGTGATGCGCCTCAGCTGGAGCCCATCAGCTTTGGACCACGCTTTGTCGTAGCCAATCATCGTGCAAGTCTCTGCTTATAAAGCTCTCCATCCATGGCTCTGTCTGCTCCCAGTTGAGCTACAACCCACCTCCCCCCCCTTCTCCACCCTCATTTTCTCACGGCTCCATCAGGCTTCCTTCAGCCTCCACTCCACCACAAGTGTCCGGATTCTGGGGGGGAAGACGCCTCTAATCCTCAACCTAAAATTTCATCCATGATTACTGCAATATATATCTTCTGCCGGGGTCCAAGCACCAACAAAAAAAAAAATAAATAAATAAAATTTAAAAAAAAAAAAATACCTTTAGTCATTTATGTCAATAAATCTCTTTAATTCCTGCTCTGTTTTTGTGTTTAAAGTGCTTTATAAATAAAATTGACATTGTTATTGACATGGTGTGTACCATACTGAACATGGACCAGGAAGCAAAGAACAGTTGTTCCAGGAGATTAGAAAGAAAATTATAGAAAAGCATGTTAAAGGTAAAGGCCACAAGACCATCCCCAAGCAGCTTGATGCTCCTGTGACTTCAGTTGCATATATTATTCATAAGTTTATGGTCCACGGGACTGTAGCCAACCTCCCTGGCCATGGTCGCAGGATGAAAATTGGTGACAAATTAAAGAAAAGAAAAAGGATAATACAAAGGTAACCGAAGAGCCCAGAACAACCTCCAAAGAAATTAAAGGTAAGCTCCAAGGTCAAGGTACATCAGTGTCAGATTGCACCATCTGTCCTTGTTTGAGCCGAAGTGGACTTCCTGGGAGATGACCAAGGAAGAAAGCAAAGCATAATAAAGCGAGATTAGAATTTGTAACAATGCATAGTGACAAGCAACAAAGCTTCAAAGAGAATATCTTTTGGACAGATGAGACAAAATTGGAGCTTTTTGGAAAGGCACATCAGTTCTCTGTTCACAGACACATATATGAAGCATACCAAGAAAAGTACACTGTCCCTACTGTGTAACATGGAAGAGGCTCAATTCTGTTCTTTGGCTAATTTGCTGAATCTGGCACAAGGTGTCTTGAATCTGAGAAAGATACAATGAAATCTCAAGACTATTCAGACATTCTGGAGAGAAATGTGCTGCCTAGTCTCAGAAAGCTTGGTTTCAGTCATGGGTCTTCCAACAGAATAATGACCCAAAACACACAGCTAAAAACACCCAAGAATAGCTAAAAGCAAAACATTTGACTGTTCTAAACTGGCCTTCTATGAGCCCTGATCTAAATCCTATTGAACAGCTATGAAAGGAGCTAAAACATGCCATCTGGAGAAGACACCTTTCACACACATGAGACAACTGGAGCCCACTGCTCCCACTATAACCAGCTTCGGAGCCAGACAGCCAGTGAGCCGGTGGTGTTGATTTTTTAAAATAAAGTAAATTTTACTGTTTTATGATATTTAAATTCATTTTAAATTCTGATTATGTTAGTATAAGTGTGCAAATACAGGTTATATATTTATGTATATAAATCTCATATGCTTTACATTGTTTTAACTATTATTTAAAAAAACTTCATTCTGATGATGTGGTGGCTTTTATTTTGATGTGGCAGTGTGCCACGATCAATTACATGTAGAGGAAACCCTGAAATATACATTTTTATTTATGTTAAAATGAAAGTATAATATTGTAAAAACATAAATTAAGTGAGGGGGAAAAGACTTAAGCTTGCTCACACATTTTAAAAATGGGGGTACAGTTACCTGATTTGCTACTGATCAGGTCCTTATAGTTTTATGCAAAGATGCTGTTTCCAAGACACCTAATCAGTAATGCTTTGCTTCATTTTTGGCTCTGCTGGATGAAAATCTGGTAAAAAAAAAAAAAAAAAAAAAAAAAAAAAAAAAAAAAAAAAAGTGCATTCATTTCCAGCTCAACTTAATAATTTGATTTAGTTTAGGCTTGGCACACAGATTGCATTTAACAATGTCTGGAGACTACTATACTTTAGGTAAAAAGGACTTTCAGTGAAACTGTCATAAATGAAGTATCAGTCCTAGTAGGAAACAAATCTCTTGAAGGTGGCTAAGCCAGTAGCTTGTTCTCACATTTCATCTATAAGGCAACACTTTGTAAACAAGGGATTTTTTTTTTTATCCCGTTTTCAAAATAACTATTGGAAAAAAAGGAATGTTAGTCTAAAGTATTCCCAGTGTATCATCAAAACACTTGGGAACATTCCATCATTTAAGTCCAATAAAGAGGTTATAATTTATGATCCTGAAGCTGAGCTATAACTAAACAAAAGGATGTGCAAAGGATACATTTCACAGGCTACAGCTGAGGTATAGGCATCTACCTTTAATCTATTTTCTGCTACAATTCATCCACTTCCTTCTGGAGACCAAGAAAGGGAGTTTTTCATCACTGCAGTCTCTCACTGGCATTGACCAGCAGTATTGATCTGGAACAGATCTCTTTCCACTCCACCTGGGGAGCCAGATGAGCCTTGTTCATATTGATCCCACATTTTTATTCTATACTCTCCCTCTTAGCTTTGGTTTGGAGAAAAAATTATACATCTGTCATATTTTAAATAAATATTCTTTGGGAAAACCACTGATGTGCAAAGAGCGTTGATGTATTTTTTTAAACCAATGATATACAAGAAGACAGAAAGGTGGTGAAATTTACCACTCCCACAACAACAGCCTCTGATATTCAATAATATGAAGGTATGTTACAGTCTTTTTGATGGAGGATGCAGGCAATCAAGTTGTTACTGGCACATAGAGTCAAAACATGTCTATCAGGAACCCAGGCAGGCAGGTCTGACATATGAAAATTAATGTTTGCTCCAAACAAAGAGAGCTAATTTTCTTTAAAAAAATAAAGTTATGTTTCTCAGTTAACTCCAGGCAACACTTTGAATGTTTAATTTATTCCCCCTTTACTGTATGTTTCTGGGTGTAAATTAAAATCACATGCCTCTGATTTATAATCTTAGTTTATCATTCTGCCTCTTTTCACATGGTGCCCCTTTTCTTTCTATGTGCCCACTTCCTTGTGCTTAGTCCCTAAATGCTTTTCTTTGTCTACATTAAGCCCTTCACTGTGTCTGTGTGTCTTCTTGCCTCCCCCTCAGGAGTAGAATCTGTGGTAATGCACTAATCTGTGCAGCTTCAGTGCAGACTTGCCAATCTGCCATGTCAAGATACACAAATCTCACTCCAGGCAATTACAGGCCTTTTTTCACTCTGCATTGCGAAGGAGTCGCAATGATGTCTGCTGCAATAAAAACTGCCACTGTGACCTATCAACTACAATTACCTTGGTTTCAAACAAACACTAGTTGCTGAGAATACCAGGGAAGCTAAGCACTGCAGGGATTAAAATGGTAAATAGGTATATAATATCAGTAAGCTCCAAGGGGGAAGAATAAGTTGCTGAAAGGAATCTTATTGCTTGTTTTCTAACACTTGTGCAGTTTACTCCAACAAAGAAACAAGGAAACTGGACTCTGATTATCAGACAGGCTTGAATGTTTTACAAAGTTTTTAAAGGAAATAACTGTGGTGATATAAATCCCAAGCATGCATGGATCCACATTTTTTTCCACTACCATATCCCTTGTATGCTTTTCATCATCTGGTCTTCCAAATATTATAATTATTTTCAATTAAATACAAATCTGATTAAATGAATAAGATACAAGATAAACATAAATAAGGCATGAATTTTCCTGCCTATTTAGGGCTATTGACAAGCACTGACTAAAATGTCTGTTTTTGGTATTGAATAGATACTTTCTTTCAAAACAATAGAACAGTGAGAGACTCGGCTCAATGATTCTCCTCTATGCAGATTTTCTTTATATTTTTTCTGATATCGAATCCAGTCTATTTTGGCAAAATTCATAATTGTTTTAAACCTGGACAAGGCCAATAGGATTTTCATGTTTTTATTTTAAATGTGAAAAGGACGCATTCTTGGCATGGCTCTAAAATTAATTTGGTTCATGGGTTACAGGATACTGGTATGAAAGCCATGTTTCAACAGTTAATGGTTATTTTGTTTAGTTGCAGTAATGTCGGTGCTCAACAGTAGCTGTTTCATGACAGAAGTATGGAATAAAAGAGTTGATTATAAACACAGAGATGATTAAAAAATTTATACTGTTCCCCTTTATTAATCTGGAATTATGGAAATAACTAAATTTGAATTAAAAAACCAACTTGAAACTAAACATTTAAGTTAGGATGATATGAAAGTAAATATCTGAAAAGACTACCAAATTTCAGAGGCATTTTTAAACTGGGGCTGCAAGGTGGAGCAGGGATTAGCATTGTTGTCTCACAGGGAGAAGGTTATGGATTCAAATCCTGGTGAAGGGCTTTCTGTGTGGAACATTTGTGCATGATTTTTTATTTTTCTGGGAACTCTGGTTTCCTCTCAAACGTAGGTTAGAAGGAGATTACAAATTACCATTAGGAAGGATTCTGTGTGTAAATAGTTGTTTATGGTTTGGTCTGAAGATCAGCTGGCAAAATGTCTGTCCTCCCTCTTGCCCACTGACAACTTGAGTTAGATACCAGGTCTCCACCACCCATCCCTAACCCTAAATCCGTGTAACCCTCCAAGGATTATCAAAAATAAACAAATGCTTATAAAGTCTATATTTATTCTCTAGCGAAGCAGTCAGTTCAGTCAAGGATGAGTAACAGAAACATGTCCCAGAAGCAGCCCTCGGGCTTCTGTTGCCTGCAGCTAATGATGCTGGCAAGATTATGACATCAGTATTTGTTTCCCATTGAGTTCTGTAACAAACAAATTAACTCATAGGGTGTTGTGGAAATGAATGAGTCCAAGGATAGATGTAATATTCAGAGCTGTCATGCTGAAAAACAATATGATAGTTCGCTTCCAGATTTGAACTTAATTCAGGAATTTTGTAGTAAATTTCCCTTAAAGAGCTGTCGATAAATAACTTCAGGACAAGTCATGAAAAGCTATGGTTGACACATTTACTTTTAGTGTTTGCATTTCTCTCTGTCCTAGTTTTGATTCTTGCATTAGGTTGCTAGTACAAACTGTGATTTTGATATATTTTCTGTGATTGTTTGAATTTTATTTGAGCCAGTTTTGGAATCTTACAGTAGGTCACTAGTAGACTAGTACAAACTGCTGTTTTATTTTATTTTTTCTTTCTTAAAAATAAAATAAAACAGCAGTATATAATTATATATAATTATATATATATATATAAATATATATATATATATTATATATCTATATATAATATATATATATATATATATCATATATATATCGATTATATATATAGATATTTTTATATATATATATTATATAATATATATCTATCTATATATATCTATATATTAAAAAATAATTTTATATATATTTTATATATATATAAAAACTAACACTTAAAACTATATGGGCTGGTTACTGGTTTATATATACAAGCGGCTGGGTAGCTCAATGGGTAAGTCACCCGACCTTCACCCGGGAGACCGGGGTTCGAATCCAGGCCGGGTCGCTTGGTTGAGATATCCAGTGTGGGTCCTTAGGCAAGATCCTTCACGCTACTGCCTACCTCATGATGAGTGATAAAGGAATACACGCCATGCCGGCTCAGACGTCGCCCGGCCAAACAAGGTCTGCGTCAGGTGCTGGGGAACCAGGGCACCTTCACGAAAAAATGGGTTACTGGAACAAGACGGAATTGGGCGAGAGGTGAAAACTTGGATCTGTTGGAATGCTACTACTCAAGTAACCCTAGTCAGAGGGGTTACATGCAAAGAATGCGGGAGGAATGGTTACGTCGACATCCCCATTCAACACTAACTGCCAAACAACTAGTAGCTCAGTGTTCCAACATCCGCAAACGGCAAATGCTGTCACAACTTGAGATAGACGAGGTACAACACAAATGCTACGGCAAGGGGGAGCCAGGACGCCAGGTCAGAGGGGAGTTAGCTTCAACTCCCCACCCGCAGATTGGGTATGCAGCCCCAATAATGAACGAACCATCACAGCTGAACGAGGCAGCAACTGACCTGAGAGGTAGGATCATGGCCCGAATGAACACCAGGCAATCCCGATGCCAATTACAACGGCTGAGTGAAGTACCATCAGAAAGTCTCATTGAAGATGTGAATGCAGCATTGAGAACGATCCCTACCAACACCATAACGGAAACCAATGAGCTGGTGTACAACTCAGCATCAGTGATCCTTGAGATGCTCGGCTATAGGAGCAACCATGAGATTCAATACCCACCATGGAAAAGACGGTTAGAGGCTAAAATCAAGGTAACAAGGAGGGAAGTGAGCCAATTGTCAGAGCTCCAAAGAGGTGCAATCAAAAGACCAGTACCCAAGCGGTACAGCCAGATGCCCATACCTCAAGCGCTCGAAACTGCCAAACAAAGGCTCCAAGCCTTGGCCAGTCGCCTAAAGAGGTACACGAGAGAAAATGAAGCCAGGAGGATTAACCGGCTCTTCTCCACCCAACCAGCTAAAGTGTACTCTCAATGGCAGGGTAATAACAACAGAGCAGACCCACCAAGGCTGGAGACCCAACAGTACTGGAAAGGCAATGCACAGTGGCTAATCTCTCTACGAGATGACCACAGCAACCTCCCTGAGCAAGCCCCAGTAACTATCACAGTGGCAGATGTCCAAGAAAGAGTCTCAGGTATGAAAAACTGGACAGCACCAGGTCCTGACATGATCCATGGCTAAAGAAACTCACTGCCCTCCATGAGCGACTGGCAGCTCAAATGAACCAGCTGCTCCAAAGTGGGACTCACCCTGAATGGTTAACTGAAGGGCGCACAATCCTGATCCAGAAGGATCCCTCAAAGGGTTCGGTCCCATCCAACTATCGGCCAATAACCTGTCTCTCTACAACATGGAAGCTCATGTCAGGCATCATAGCAGCTAAGATAGGTGGGCACATGGATAAATACATGAGTACAGCACAGAAGGGCATCGGCATAAATACCAGAGGAGCCAAACACCAACTCCTGGTAGACCAAACAGTCGCCCGAGACTGCAAAACCCGACACACCAACCTGTGCACGGCTTGGATTGATTACAAGAAAGCCTATGACTCAATGCCACACACTTGGATCATTGAATGCTTAGAGATGTACAACATCAACAGGACTCTAAGAGCCTTCATTGCAGCCTCGATGGGGATGTGGAAAACCACCCTTGAAGCCAACTACAAGCCAATTGCACAAGTGTCCATCAAATGTGGCATATACCAAGGAGACGCTCTGTCCCCACTGCTGTTCTGCATAGGTCTGAACCCCCTCAGCCAAGTCATCAACAAGACTGGCTACGGATACCGACTCAAGAACGGAGCCACCATCAGTCACCTCCTCTACATGGATGACATCAAGCTGTACGCTAAGAGCAAACGAGACATCGACTCACTGATCCACACCACCAGGATCTACAGCACTGACATTGGGATGTCATTCGGACTAGAGAAGTGTGGTCGGATGGTTACACAGAGAGGGAAGGTCATCCACACAGAAGGGGTCTCACTCCCAGAGGGAACAATAGCAGACATTGAGGACAGTTACAAGTACCTGGGAATACCACAAGCAAATGGCAGCCTCGATGAGGTCACAAGGAAAGGAGCCACGGCCAAATACCTCCAACGAGTAAGGCAAGTCCTGAGAAGCCAGCTTAACGGCAAGAACAAGATCCGTGCGATAAACAGCTATGCCTTGCCAGTAATCAGATACCCTGCAGGAATAATAAGCTGGCCAAAGGAAGAGATAAAGACCATGGATGTTAAAACTCGGAAACTACTAACCATGCATGGAGGGTTCCACCCTAAATCCAGCATCCTGAGACTATACGCGAGCCTCAATGGCAGGGTAATAACAACAGAGCAGACCCACCAAGGCTGGAGACCCAACAGTACTGGAAAGGCAATGCACAGTGGCTAATCTCTCTACGAGATGACCACAGCAACCTCCCTGAGCAAGCCCCAGTAACTATCACAGTGGCAGATGTCCAAGAAAGAGTCTCAGGTATGAAAAACTGGACAGCACCAGGTCCTGACATGATCCATGGCTAAAGAAACTCACTGCCCTCCATGAGCGACTGGCAGCTCAAATGAACCAGCTGCTCCAAAGTGGGACTCACCCTGAATGGTTAACTGAAGGGCGCACAATCCTGATCCAGAAGGATCCCTCAAAGGGTTCGGTCCCATCCAACTATCGGCCAATAACCTGTCTCTCTACAACATGGAAGCTCATGTCAGGCATCATAGCAGCTAAGATAGGTGGGCACATGGATAAATACATGAGTACAGCACAGAAGGGCATCGGCATAAATACCAGAGGAGCCAAACACCAACTCCTGGTAGACCAAACAGTCGCCCGAGACTGCAAAACCCGACACACCAACCTGTGCACGGCTTGGATTGATTACAAGAAAGCCTATGACTCAATGCCACACACTTGGATCATTGAATGCTTAGAGATGTACAACATCAACAGGACTCTAAGAGCCTTCATTGCAGCCTCGATGGGGATGTGGAAAACCACCCTTGAAGCCAACTACAAGCCAATTGCACAAGTGTCCATCAAATGTGGCATATACCAAGGAGACGCTCTGTCCCCACTGCTGTTCTGCATAGGTCTGAACCCCCTCAGCCAAGTCATCAACAAGACTGGCTACGGATACCGACTCAAGAACGGAGCCACCATCAGTCACCTCCTCTACATGGATGACATCAAGCTGTACGCTAAGAGCAAACGAGACATCGACTCACTGATCCACACCACCAGGATCTACAGCACTGACATTGGGATGTCATTCGGACTAGAGAAGTGTGGTCGGATGGTTACACAGAGAGGGAAGGTCATCCACACAGAAGGGGTCTCACTCCCAGAGGGAACAATAGCAGACATTGAGGACAGTTACAAGTACCTGGGAATACCACAAGCAAATGGCAGCCTCGATGAGGTCACAAGGAAAGGAGCCACGGCCAAATACCTCCAACGAGTAAGGCAAGTCCTGAGAAGCCAGCTTAACGGCAAGAACAAGATCCGTGCGATAAACAGCTATGCCTTGCCAGTAATCAGATACCCTGCAGGAATAATAAGCTGGCCAAAGGAAGAGATAAAGACCATGGATGTTAAAACTCGGAAACTACTAACCATGCATGGAGGGTTCCACCCTAAATCCAGCATCCTGAGACTATACGCGAGCCGTAAGGATGGAGGCAGAGGACTAGTGAGTGTGAGAGCCACTGTCCAGGATGAAACATCCAAGATCCATAAATACATCAAGGTCAAAGCCTCAACCGACGATGTGCTCAGCGAATGTCTTAAACAATGGGGACCAGAGGATGAGGTGCTGGAGGAACCATCATGGGAGGATAAGCCCCTACATGGGATGTACCACCGACAAATAACTGAAGTGGCTGATATCAGGAAATCCTACCAATGGCTGGAAAAAGCTGGACTCAAGGACAGCACAGAGGCACTCATCCTGGCTGCACAGGAACAGGCCCTAAACACCAGAGCAATAGAGGCTCAGATCTACCACACCAGACAAGATCCAAGGTGTAGATTGTGCAAGGAGGCCCCTGAGACAGTCCAACACATAACAGCAGGGTGCAAGATGCTGGCAGGGAAAGCGTACATGGAACGTCATAACCAAGTGGCGGGCATAGTGTACAGAAACATCTGTGCAGGATATGGACTGGAAGCCCCGAGATCAAAGTGGGGCACACCCCCAAAGGTGGTGGAGAATGACCGAGCTAAGATCCTGTGGGACTTCCAGATCCAGACAGACAAAATGGTAATGGCGAACCAACCGGACATCGTGGTGGTGGATAAACAACAGAGGAAAGCCGTTGTGGTGGATGTAGCAATACCAAGCGATTGCAACATCAGGAAAAAGGAACACGAGAAACTGGAGAAATACCAGGGCCTCAGAGAGGAACTGGAGAAGGCCTGGAAGGTGAAGACCACAGTGGTGCCTGTGGTCATCGGGGCCCTCGGGGCAGTCACCCCCAAGCTGGAGCAGTGGCTAAAACAGATCCCAGGAACAACATCAGACATCTCAGTCCAGAAATGCGCAGTTCTCGGCACAGCCAAGATACTACGCAGAACCCTCAAGCTCCCAGGCCTCTGGTAGAGGACCCGAGCTCAGAGGTTGGGAAAGACCACCCGTGGAGGGTGAGAAGGGAATTTTTTTTTTTTTACACACATATATATATATATATATATATATATATATATATATATATATATATATATATATATATATATATATATATATATATATGGTTTCAAAACCACTAAAATTTTCTGTCATACCGTTCCTGCGGTATAAACATTTTTTTGTCTGGTCAGAGATAAAGTAGAGATCAAATCCCACTGGTTGTGTGCAGCTGCAGCATCATGACTCCTCCCCCCACGCATAGCTACTACCTCTGCAAGTTCTATGATGGCTGAAGGAGTGCCACGAACTCCATACCCCTGTCTAAAAGAATAAAGTCTGCTATATAGGAATATTCAATACCACCATAGGAAGACAGACAGCAACTTGGAGGAAGAAGGGTTTATGGACAGTGGCAGCCAGAGGAAGCAACACACCAAACATAATAGCACATCTAAGGGAGCACCACCCATCTCTATTTGCTAAATTAAAGGTAAACTTTTGCTGTCTTGAAATGAATGAGCTGCCTTTAGCATCTGGCATTAGTGAAACAAATATTACCATGTTACTGTGGCATATTGTGCTGGTAAAATCTTCTTTATGTCAAACACAGCCTTGGAATGTAATGTAAAATAAAAACTCCCAACATGATGCATTACATCAATAAAAAGATGACTTGTCGTGTAGTATAACCTCATTTGTATTGCTTATTAAAGCAGTGGAAAGGAAACACAGTTATCCTATTGGATGTAAACTTCATCAGTGTAGCTTAATTGTGTTATGTGCCATAAATCATAAGTATGAACGTGCATCCAACAGGGAAGTTAAATTTCAGCATCATACTTGTCATATAAAACCAGCTTCCAAAGACAACTAAAATTGACTATGACTATAGAGATTATGGTGATAGCCAAATTTGAAATTCGAGTTAAAATTACATGTCCGTCCTAATTGTTCTTTTAGAACAGTGGTGGTTCTGGCAGCAACAGGTCAATTTAAAAGGTGAAGATCATCTCATAATTCAGCAAACATTTAAGAGGCAAATCATCTATGCATTAACATCAAAGCGTGCTAAACAAAATGCAAAATAACACATCTTAGAGCTGTAATCATAATACCGTGATCCCGCGAGACTGTGATATTTTTAACTAAGGTTATCATATCATTATAATTTCATACCGTTGCATACCTATTTGTAAGCACTGTGAAAATACAGGGACTGGCATCATAAACTAATGAATGTAAAATTAAAATCGACTTTCAAATGGCACTACACTAAAGGGCTGTTTTACAAGATTTAAAAGAGTCTGCACTGCATTTGATTTTCTCCAGTTCAAAGTCTGAAATACTTACAATGATGAGACCTACACTTGACCTAAAAACTCAGTTTGAGATCTATGAAATGTAAATCATATTTGCAAAAACACAGAAAGATTTTAGGACATTAGAAACAGATAAGCATAAATGCCATAATATATGTACTATTCAAACCTTGGATGGAATATTCTACACTGATCCATAAAACCTTTCCTCCAGGTTCCAAAAACCCAAAAAAGGGAAAATCTTTTTTTTTTTTTTTTTTTTGTTGTTGTTGTTGCTAAAATTTCAGCTGATCTTGTAAGCCCAATATTATATATCTGTTGTCTCACCTCATTAAATGGAAGTATCATAGCACCCTGAATTAATATTCTAGTCCATTGTGTGTCTGCTCTGACTTCTCAAACCCCCAGTTGGTCATGCCACACGATCATTCACACTGCATCAAGTTATGCTGTAGGTTTCTTCCTGTTAAAAGGTATTTCCTTTCCACTGTCACCAAAGCATGCTCAGTATGAGGGATTGATGCAAAGTTTGCAACTTGATGCAATCGACTAACCACTGTCGCCACAAACTTGTTCAGGAGGAGAGATCGCTCCAAATTCAGTCACTTGATGCAATCGGCTAGGTTTACTAAGACATTTGCAAACTGTTTGTCATTGATATGTTAAAAACCCATTTTAAACATATCATCAATAATCAATAGTTTTAAAGTATTAAAATACATTAAGTGTTGTTACTCTTAAAATACATTACCTTTTCAGTTACAGTTACATCAAACTAAATAAGTTTGTGATATACAGAATTGTACAGTGCTCGTCTCAAGACAAGTGAGTGGTAAAAACCTACATACAGTGCTTCAAGTGAAGGTCTTTCAGTGATTTTCCCTGACCTGACTCCAGTGTCACATGTCCACTGAGCTGTGCTGAATCCCACCCTAAGTACTATCCATCATTCTGCTATGCCATAACAAGTACAAACATAAGCACACCTGCTTACAACATAGGTTTCCCTCAAGGTTAGAACTGCATGTAATGGATTAAATTGAAACTCTAAAACTAAATCAAACGGTAGTTTTTGTTATTAAGGTAGTTTCTAAATATGTTATCTTTCTTGATTATCTGCCATTTTTATAGTTATTTATATTCTCTATTGCCCTGCTAATTTTCCAGTATATTTAAACACTAGTGATGTTGGTTTTTCTGAATCATCATACCAAAGCAATATAAAAACACCCAAAAACACATGTTATTCGTGTGAAAAATGGATTACAATTACTGTACCTACAAACCCCAGGCAGGTTTCATATGGGAGACCATGAGAAATATTTATACCCTGTTAACTCTGATAATGGTTGTGAAATTGTCACACTTGATCATTTTATTTTCCATTTACCATATCAGTCAACGTATACTGTATATGGCAGATAATTCCCATTTGAAAGCATTTATTAACTTTTCTAAGGTGAATTAGCATTCCACAATTTAAACAAGCACAGAAAAAGGACAATTTAAAAATCAATTAAATCTAATAAAATTTAAAACTTTCTGCTCAAAAATATGAGCGAATATGATCAACCTTTATGTCCTCAATGACAAAAATAACAATTTCCATCTTTAGAAAGAGAAAGCAATTACATTAGGAAGTACACTCATTTAGAAATAGCCTCATAGTACCTGTAAGCCTATCTGTAAAGCCTGTAGTTCCTCTTAAGCTGCACATGGCAGTTTATTGCAATGACAGCAATTAAATACCCAAGTGATTTGTGTGCCAGCGGTATTATAACTTATCCCTCTGCACGTCCTGCTATGTGGTGCTGGATGGGAACAAGGTTTTTAGGTAAACAATGTTGGTAAACCAGCTAAAAGCACCAGACACACACAAAAGTCCATGCTCAAAGGGCCAGCCATCAAACAGAGGATAAACCATAACAAGTGGTTAACGTGACACAGGAGAACCTCAGCGAGGGCCTACATAAAACACAATATTCTCGCAAGCTTAAAGTAGACAATGAATACAAGCTCTGACCACACTCCAAGTTTTACCACTCATATGGGGATTTGTGTTTATGACCAAACAGTACATTTACAAAGACTGAGCAGGGTTTTTACACTGTAAAACACAGGGGGCATCTTACCAAGCCCCAAATTAGAAGCAGTGGGCCGAGTATGGCAGATTTGTGCCTCATCAGCATTATTTGACTCCTTCCCTGCGGCTTTCCTTCTGCCACAGCCAAGCTTGGTGTTGATACAGAGCTGTGAATACCTAAGCTTTATGGCACATTATTGGGAGATGATTCAAATGTAACAAATGTACTCTTTAAGCAATGTAGATAATTTTCATAAATGGCAGAAATGCTGTATCCAACAGTAGGTTACATAATCTGAGCTGGACATTGGCAGAATGTAATTTTCCTCACGAGTACATTTGAGTTACAGGCATTAACTGCAATTGCTGTAAAATGTACAGCTGCATTCACAGAGTATAAATGCAGAATGAGTTTTGATCCTGCAAATCAATAACAGATAGTCTACACAATTTATCAAAGCTTGGAAGAACAGCAAAAAACTACACTTTTGAAGCCACCCACAGAATTAATTTTCCATTTCAAGACAAACGAAAAAGAATCACATTTGTCAAACAGTACATTAGAAGTCCTATTGTCTGCATCAATTTTTTAAACAACAAGCATGAGGACTATAGAACTGTGTGTGAGACTTACCTTGGAAGATGTTGCAAATGGATTTCCTTACAGTTTTCACATTTGTGTATTTGCATATAATCCCCATACCATAATTATCAAATCTTAGTTAGAGGACTCATCTTAAGACACATCACGAAAGCTGTGACTCTGGCTAGTGTAAGTACAGCAGCTGAACATATTTCAGTCCCCTGAAAAGGCAATGTGCATATGTGTATATGCATGTGTGCAAATATTATGCATACAGCCTCATTTATTATGCAGCTTTAAGACTCATCCATATATATGGGCTATAAGGGTTTTGCATGACTTGTTTTGAATTATCAGTAAATAAGGTTCAAGCATATGCTTAGGGAGGACCAATAAAAAGAAAATTGTATAGTAATGCAGCAAGAAAAATAAATCATTAACAGAAAAGCATTAAGGAACATAATTTATAATTAAATAATTGTAAAGTTTTCCTGTTTTAGGTCCTTATATTTCTATTTGACAAATGCTGGATTTTTTTTGTTCTTGTTTATGATAATGATGATGATTGATGATGACAATTTTTTAAAGAGAATTTCAGTGACATTTTTCAAATTCATAAGTTTACTTGCATCAAGATTGCTTTGCCATATACAATTTGGGAAAGCCCAGATGGCATTACTTAGAAGCTTGTAATAGGTTACACAATATTCACAACATTTAAGGTAATTTGAGGCACCCTAGTGGATGTATTTCAGATAACACCTCTAACACACTGCAACCACTGGTAAACTACATAAGAATCTCGACCCATTGTACCTTTCAGGAGAGAGACAGGTTCTATGTCTCAGAGATGAACGTGTTTTGGTGTGAAATATGCATATCAATCCCACAACAAGACTTTGTGAGAATGCTGCCTGTGGCTGGTAAGAAAGTATCATTATCCACAGTAAAAAGAGTCCTATACCAACATGGACTGAAAGGCAGCAAATTAGTTACAAAGTGGCTTAATGACAACATAGTCAACATTTTGGAGAGGCAATAGCCCAGATCTTAGTCACAGAAAATTTGTGGCCTGAAAACGTCTGTACAAGAAAGGTGGTGTGCAAAAGTTCTGTCAGGAGGGATGAGTTAAAATTCCAGCAAATTATTGTGACAAGGTTACCGACGGATACCCAAAATATTTAACCCACTTTAAAAGGCAATTCTTTTAGATTCTGAAGAAATTTAAACAAACTTCTGAATTTTAAGAAAGGTACAAAAAATTAACTTGCTCATTATTCCGACATTTAGCAAATAGAAATAATGTTCCTAAAACAGGAAAATTTAAAGACCGGTCAGTTTGAAAACTTACCTGCTTAAATGAAGCTTCACAAGTACATGGTTTCAGAGAACATTTAGTGAAACCTAGTAGCTGCTCTTTGGTGTACAGAATTAGATTTTAAACTAGAGCACATTTAATTTAATACCAAAAGCAAATTAGAAAATCCAGTCAAAGTTAAGAAAATGGATTATTAAATGTCACGGTGTCCATTAATTAGCAATATGCAAATTTTAATGATATTCTACAATTAGCCATCCACATGCACTGACAAAAGATTGCATTGTCCTAGTACAAGTGAACTTGCTAAATAACAGTTTATTGAAAAAAATATAACAAAAGAATTAAAATTTTACCTTGTATGCTCAGTAGGGACCTTACAAGCCATGTCTCCCCTCTCTGCCCTGAGGAGGAGAGTCAAATGGGAAAAATCAGAAGTCCACTTACCCCACAGAGAGAAGAGGTGAGGATCACAGCCAGGATGGGAGGCCCACAACACTATGATCAACCTCAAAACCCATAATTTAAACAAAGACAGTGTAGTTTCCCCTGGGTGCAAGTTGTGTACAAGAACTAGGGCAGCAACTGTGGGGCTCACATTCATATGAGTCTATATGGTTCTCATGCAATAAAAAGAAAAAAAACTGAAAGCGACAGCTTGAGCATGTGATTTCAAAGCGAGAGCAGCACCTACCTTGAAACCCTCTAATTAATTTGTTGAAAGGGAGTTTTTAAAAATCCCAGTGACTTAATATGTACCATTCAGCATGAGCATATAATGCCAGAAAAATTACCACAAAGCTCGGTAAATTCAGAGAATTCAAAAGGGTAATACCTTTACTTTTACCTATGAGATTTGATGAAATGTTCCATGAAGAAAGCAGGTTCCAGACAAAGAGGAAGAACAAAGGGAGAGGAGACACCAGTAAGTGTCCTGACAAAATAGGAGGACAGTGGACAGGGAGGTAGAAAGGCTTGATGGCTGCAAATATGCGCAACTACAGGGGGAAATAGGCAGCTGCTGTGGGAAGTGAAAGCAGAAAGCTGCATCGCTGCTCTGCTGCGCCATGACAATATGCAATACTCCAAAAATGGAAAAATGAGAACAGAATGGACAATTGTCTCTGCAGATGCTCTCAACATGCATTACTGAAGTGAGGACAGATGAGGATTAGCTTTAAAAGTGCAGTAAGATATTTTCACAACACCCAAGCAAGGTTAATACAAGTTGTCCTTCACTAAACCCTCCCCTATGTCACAAAAATATTGTAAATTTTAATCATTAAATTGCAAAACATGAAAACAAAGGTCAAAACTATATAGAAAACACAAACTTCAAAGTAAAGCAAAGTTACCTATAAAAAAAGTCAGATGGAAAAAGGTCACGAGAAGACAAAAGAATGCAACTTATTATAAATGGACAGACAACAGCCCATATCTGAAGCTTCAAGCCTGCACAGGAATTAGTGGCTCACAAATTTCTAAGCACAATAGGAGCAGGAAGAACAATGGAGGAATGACAGGAAAAAGGAACATAGCCCATACCTTGGTCGCCCATCATCAGGTGTGCCAGACCTTAAAGGAAAATAAGAGTACAGTCAGCAGAGAACAAGGGATCATGGGAAACTGTGTGACACTCACATGCAGGCATCTCCTTGACAGTAGATGTCTGTTTTATTTAAGGAGTGTTGGGATAAGGGAAAAGTGGGATAGAGATCAAGTGGAGGACGTACAAACAGGGTTAGTCTGATGAGCATTAAGGCAACTGAGGAAGGCTGCAATGCATCATCAGCAACTTACTATGTATCATTCAGAAAGTTAAAGTCACTTTGACCTTTATGGAGGTGCATCTCAGTAAATTAGAATATCATTAAAGTCAATTTAATACATATGTTTACTTCAATATATGTCAGATTTATCGCACACACTGGGATATATCAGGTTTTTATATCTGTCAGTTTCGATGATTATGGGTTATATTCATAGAAAACCCAAAATTTATTTTTCGAAAAATTGACATTTTAAATAAGTCCATTAAACATTGTCAGCCACCTGAAAGGCATGTCCATTCACTGTACAGTATACGCACTTAATATTTAGTTGAATAACAGTTTTGAATGAATAACTGCATCAATGCATTTTGGTACGAAGTTGATCAACCTGTAGATGCCCAGGTTGTTTCAATAGCTGTGGTTACCGTTTCTGCATTGTTGGTTATGTTGTTCATCTTCCTCTTGACAATGGCCCTATAGATTTTATACGGTTTAGGTCAGACCAGTATTCTGGTCATACAAGTACAATTATACCACAGTTAGTAAACCAAATGTTGGCACTTTGCCAGTGTGGGCTGGTGGTAAATCCTGCTGAAAAACAAACAGCATCTACATAAAGCTTGTTAGCAGAGGCAGTTCTCTAAAATTTCCTGGTGGATGGCTGACTTTGCACTTCATAAACACAGTGCATTATCATCAGCAGGAGAAATTGCTTCCCAAATCATCACTGACTGGAAAATTCCCACTAGACCTCAAGCAAGTTGGATTCTATGGCTCTCCACTGTTCCTCTAGCCTGTGGGACGTTAATTTCCAGAATAAATGTTAAATGTACTTTCATCCTAAAAAGGGACTTTGGACCTTGGAGCAACAATCATGCCCTTTACCTATTACACTTCTGACGTTATCTATGGTTCAAGGGTGGTTTAACACATGGTGTTAGACAGTTGAAGTCCATGCTCAAGAAGTATCTGTGTACTGCAGTTTTTAAAAATAGTGATTCCAGCCACAATTCCTAGAAAGTCCCTGGGATCTAATCATTTCAAGACAATGACTATTGCTATAACAAAGTTTGTGTGTTAAAAATCATTTTTTTTGGTCTTATGTACAACCATATTTCATATATTACAATGTGTTGCGATGAGCATTGTTAGATTAAAAGCATGTTTTCATTAGTTGTAAGCAGAAAATCATCGTAATTAACAAAACGGCTTGAAAATACCAGTCTCTGTGTAATTAATCTATATCTTTCATTTTATGAAATGAGTTTCTGAATTGAATTCATTTTCCAATAATATTCTAATCTATATTCATTGACTGTAATATTCTACTTTCCCGATAGTTAATTTTATGTTTACATAAGCTGTAAACCATAAACACCAAAATAATATAAATTAACACATAAATATATCACTCAGAGTACAATAATTCTGCATATAGTGCCTATGAAAAGTACTCACCCACTCGGATGTTTTATTGTTATATTGCTTTTACAAATCAATCATAATCAACAAAATCTGGCTTTTTTGACAAAACAATTAACAAAAAAACTTTCAATCTCAAAGTGAAAACTGATTTCTACAGTAATAATTACAATTAAATAAAAATAAATAACATAAAATAAGTGATTGCACAAATATTTACCCCTTTTAAAGTCAGCAACCTAATTCAATAGAAGTCCAGCCAACTGGTGATAGTAGTCTCACAATCAGTGGAATGGAGATCCCCTGAGTGCAGTGACTGTGTTTCAAGTGCTTGTAGTATAAAGACACATGTGTCTGGAAGGTCCATTCACTGGTTAATCAGTATTCTGGCTGCTGTTACAGCTTGAAGACAAAACACTCCATGCTAATCAGAGAAAAGATTACTGAAAGGTATAAGTCAGAGGATGAATACAAAAAAATAAGGCACTGAACATCCCCTGTAGTTCAGTTAAATCCATCATCAAGGAATGGAAGGAATATGGGATGTGTAAATCTGTCTAGACCAAGCTGTCCTCACAAACTGAGTGACCATGCAAGAAGGAGACTACTGAGAGAGGCCATCAGGACACCTATGACTACACAGAAGGAGTTACAAACTTCAGCAGTTGAGATGGGACAGACTCTGCAGACAACTGTTGCCTGGGGTTTTCATCATTAAAGCTTTATGGGAGAGTGGCAAAGAGAAAGCCACAGCTGAAGAATACTCAAATCAAGACTCAGCTAGAGTTTGCCAAAAGGCATGTGGGAGACTCCATGGTTAACTGGAAGAAAGTTGTTTGGTTTGATGAGACCAAAACTGAGCTTTTTGACCATCAGACACAAAGCTATGTTTGGTAGACACCAAACACTGCATGTCACCACAAACACACCATTCCCACTGTGAAGCCTGGCGGTGGCAGCATCATGCTGCAGTGATACTTCTCGGCAGCAGGCCTTCTAAGGTCTGTAAAGGTAGAAGGTAAAATGAATGCAGCAAAATATAGGGAAATCCAAGAGGACAATCTGCTTCCATCTTCAAGAGAACTACGGCTTTGGAGAACATTTATTTTCCACCAAGACAATGAGTCAAAGCATCCAAGTCGATCCTCATGCAACCTTACAGAGCTGGAAGAGCTTTCCAAGTGAGAATGAAGCAAGACCTAGCTACTCAAACTCCATGTTATCATTGCAGCCAAGGGTGCATCTACTAAATAGTGACTTGAAGTGGGTGAATATTTATGCAAACATCATTTTATGTTATTTAATTGTCATTACAGTCTAGAACTCAGGACTCACTTTGACACTAAAGTATTTTTTTAGAAATTGTTTTGTCAAAAAAGCCAAATTTTGTTGATGACTGATTTGTAAAAGCAATAAAAAGAGTAAAACATCCAAGGGGGTAAATTTTTGTTATATGCACTTATGCATGAGCTTCTTTTAAACTGAATTACTGAAATAAGTTATGTTTTTGATGTTATTCTAATTTAATGAGATCTACTTGTATAAAAGCACCTGAAGAACATCTTAAGATCCATCTCAATACACAAATAGTTCCAACTTTGTAGGTTTTTGCACATGTGCAACATAAACAATGACATGAACCCTTAAACGGTATTTTTTTTTTTTAAACGTAAAACATGCTCTGGTCACTGTTTATTGTTTCCCTGTATTTTGTGCATTTTTAGATTGGTATAAAACTGCTACAATGGCAACAGCAGTTGAAGAATTTAAATACATTTCGACTGTTATTAAGGCTGTTTTATCTGCTTCCTACAAAAAAGTGCTAATTAGTAAGAATTTTATTCATAAATGCATTCAGTGTGAATATTTTTGGAAAATAACCTTCCACTTGACTGGTGCTTAGCCAAATGAGTACCTGCAACCAGAAAGTTAGTTAATGATTACAATCTTTGAAAGTGACCTTTCTTGGACTATGCAAAGAGTCAGTCAAAGCGACGTGATTAAGATTTCTGTCATCTTTTTCTTAATGGTCCTTATACCCAAAACTGTAGAAAAAAGTATGAAAAAAATATGAATTACAGAGCAGGTGTTGCTTAAAGAATATGAGAAACTTGAAACATTATCCAACATAGAATTCAAAATAAAACAAAACATTGGATACAGACAAAAGTGAATCGGATTTTTAGCACAGATTTTTCAAATATTATACATTGACTAATTATTAATTGCTGAATATAATGATTTTATGTTGATGATAAAGTTAATAAAAGTGTTCTTATACTATGATTGTTAGAGGTATGACTTTTGACCATTTGACTGATTTAATGAGTTATAACTCATTAAAGCATGACATCCAATGAAATCATTTCTATCAATCTTGACATTAATTTATCCATTTATTTTGAAGTTTCCCATGATTTCGTTCTTACTATTCTTCTTATTAGTGGTAGTATTTTTTTAGCAGAAAATATCTAAACGAAAAAAGATTAAAAGATGACAAATCACACTTACCACTCAAGTTACATCAATGCCACGACCATGATAAAACATTCTCTAACATTTATTAAATAGACCTTAGTTCCCAGGATGAAAATACCCACCTTCAGTATTGCTGTCTTCTGGAGGCATAGGCAGGCAAAGAGAGAGAAAGGAAGATATTCATTAAGCAGCATGCAGCCTAGTACTGGCCATTGCATGTTGTCACCATGCAAGGCAATAAACATAACATGCAAGTGACCTATTGTAACATCTGAATAGAAAATACAAATTTAAGTTTGTTTGCTCTTTATAGTAACCTAGAATAGAGCTGGTCTAAGATACCCTAGGGCCAAAAAAACTGAATTTTATCTAAGGGTCTACTAGGACCATCGAGTGTCAAAAACATTGCCTTTACCATGTTGCACATGCTACTTAACTAGTGAGCTGGCATGAAATTCTTTAAATTCACTGGATGACAGATTGTTATCAGTTACTTTACATTTTTAAATAAAAAGCAACTTAAATAAAGTTTGTTAGAAGGTGTAAACTGTTTGTAATTTGTGGAGACAGGTTTGGCTGTTGTGTCCGATGTACATCACTTAAATATAAACGCTGCAGAGAAGAAAAGCGTGGGCCAGGTTTATTTGGTCGTGTTTTTAAGTGAGCATAGAAAATTGTCAAATAATTTACTCGGTATCTTTGCAAATGAATTAGAATGTATTAAATTATGAAAGCCAATGAAACCATTGATATTGGTCTGTCTTAAAATACACTTATGTTGATAAGTAAAATGTTGTATTTATTTATTAAATTCACTGTTAAAAAAAACTTGAAGCAAATTAAGACCTAGGTTTATTCTTGATGAACTTGTCTTTGAAGACTTGTTTTGAGATCTGTTTTCTGCTTTAAAGGGGCAAGCGCTCTTGGAGACCCACTCTTGGCCTGGGTAGTGGCTTAGTTGCCTTATGCCTGCCCTAGCATGTCAGACAGATTTTAAACTGTGTGAGCATATTTGACTGTTTATAAATAAGCAAAAAGTACATTCTTCCACTTAAATCTTAAAACTGATTTTACATTCAAATGATTAAAGTACCAGTATTGATCACAAAGCATGAGGGGGAAGGAAGCAACACAACTTGAGGCTGGTTCATTCTGCTGTGTTCTTTTTGGCTCATTAAAGCTTTTATTTATTTCACTTTTCTTAAAAAATAATCAGCATTAATGTTTTTTTTTCTTAGATGAAAAGCTGCCTTATGTGATGAAATAGACTGCAACTGAAAATAATATAAACAAATGGAATTGGCTGTATATGTAAAACCTTTAATGTTTCAGAACAGGCAGTGAGATCTTTTGAAGATATTTTCAGGCAAATCGGTCATACCACTAAAGGCAAAGAGCAGTGAGTGCATCCAGTAATACAAAGGATTGCCTCTTAGATGTCATTATTTCAGTTTGAATTTTGGCAATTAAAGTGAGATAGTCGCTCTGTGAAATACGTTACTCTGATAAAGGAAGAAGACATAACAAATACATGTTTATAAACTGATAGCAAATAGGTGAGGTAAGCATCATGCCACCTGTGGGGATATACTAATTTGAAAAAATAATTAGTTAAAACATGCAAAAATAAGGAAAAGACAACATGTAATAGCAAACATTTGTTCCCTATAAAAAAAGGAAAAATATACTCATACAGCAGTTCTTTTTAGTCAGGTTATGTTTGGTGAACAATGGTTTAAGATATCTTGGATTAGGTATAAATGTGACAAAAACAACAAAAAATGATGTGATGACAACATTTAGTGTTTTGCATGCAACATCCATTTACAATCACTTAAAATAATGGTTCTTGTAGTCAGTCCAATTTTTAACCATGCCATCAGAATCCCAGTTTTGACCACAATATAAATTCCTACCTCTCCAAAATGGTTTCTCGCTCCAAGTTAAGCAATCTTTACTTTGACCCAAAACTTACCATACCCTTTGGTTCCCTTTCCAAGTCAGACACCATACACACGATTACCACAAGTCATGGCAATGTACAGAAATTATTAAACTTCTATTAATTGGTTTGAGAGACATGACAACACCAGTTCTGTAAAGTTTAGCAAAATTCAGTTATGTTTATATTCTTCCTAATGATTTTGTCTAGATCAAGCAAATTTCTCTTTACACTTTGGAAACACAATATAGTGCCTCATTTATCTAAGATTTTTGGAAACAAATCCATACTTAAGCAATCTGTCTGAATATAAATTGCATGTGAGAAAGTTAGATTAATATGACTGTGTGCATATATGTGAAGTATTTTTTTCAAACTAAAACAGGTCTCTTAGATAAATGAGATACTACTGTCAAAAAGTACATAAACATGCAAACTGTTTAAAAAAATGGTTGTTTTTTTTTTTGTTGTTTTGTTTTTTTCACTTTGATGATGAAAAGCACATTGCTGAAATAAAAGGCATTCTGATAAAGCAAGCATGAGGCTGGCAGTTGCAAATGACCAAAAAACAAATATGAAAAAACACTGAAAACTAAATAAAAGCATTTGCTGATGTCAAGACCCCAAAGACACTGACACATTTGTTAAAATAACACATACTTTGTCCATTTTTATAAGATGTAACTGTAATGTTTGATGTAAGATATATATTTAGGCTATATATTTGAATTCTGTGAGTGAACAAAGTCAGAAGGTTTTAAAAGTTTTGACTATTTCCAGGAGAACTGTGGGATTAGCATGGTATTATAGTGATTCCCTTCCTTTTATCATCTTAAATCATAAATTAAAAGCTATTAATTATTGCTCATATCTAAGTATAGCTTTAGAGACATACAGTATGTATGGCCTCAATATTAAATCAGATCAGAGAACGTTATCTTCACATGATTCCTAACCTCTATAGGACAAAAATGAATGTGATTAGCAACAAGTGGTGAAACTACTGAAAATAAGATACTTTCCTAATCAGGAAAACAATTATAGCTATTATTATCTGTGTTCGGTAGGGTTTACAAAAAACAGTTTTTCTTAGTGAATATATTTCTAAGAAATCTATTGACATGAACTGTACTTCACCCAACAACCCAAGTGAACTATACATTCAGAAAAATTACCACAAATTAGACCATAAATTATGTATAATAAGATGGAATCCCAAGGGGAATACGTATTTAACATGCTCACAGAATCATTCTTCCCCCAAACATAATGTTTGCAATGACATCCAAAGAGTTCCGTAAGCATCTCATTTGACCAGACTATGTTTTCCCAGCACTTCATTAGCATGCCCAAATGTGCAGCAGCCGACCTTGAAGGAGCATCATCAATTTTTTTCTTCACTCGTGGGGTGTTGTGTGGTCACTGTGACCACTATGCATATGATGCATATGAGTGACCATATGAGGCTATGTTGGTTGAGTACTTAAAATTTTTCAAAGAACTGGACCCGCTAATTCCAGGTATTTATAAAGATCTCTGCAAGTGGTCCTTGGCTCTTGGACAGCTCTTCAAGTCAAGTAGAGCTTTACTGTCCTCTCAGCCATTTACACATAGTAAACAGAAAGACAAAATATCGTTCACCTGGCTCAGCTTCTGACTGTTCTTTTGACACATCTGTCAGAAATCCTTTAAGGAGCACCTGGTTTTTGCTGTTTTATGGTGAAATTTTTTTTACCACTTATGAATTATGCCCCCAAGGGTGCTCACCAGAAGATTCAAAAATTTAACAAAACAACTGTAAACCAGTGCCATCAGTATGTTTTGTAATAATAAAGTTGGCCTTGAGGGAGCTCTTTACTTTAACCTATCATAATATGCTTCTTGTAGGATACCTTAGCAATGAGAAACCTTTTAAAGAATTAAAGCATCTGATATTAATTTGCACAGATAAGGGGAAGATTATTTTCTAAATACAGATTTTAGCTATTCTCCTAATTTTTTAAATGTCTGTTTTGGGGCTGTTCTTATTCATGCATTTAATGCATACAATTATAATGTATGTGTGAAACACTTGGGTTGTTACTGACATACGCCATGAAGTTCATATCAATAGCCCCTTTAGAAATGTACTTACTAAGAAAATTATTAATATGTTGTTATTGTTCTTATGTACTTATTTTTTCTGCTGTATCTTATGAAATGAAATTCAAACAACCTCTAGGGACCACATGGAATGAGATTTCATTTGGTGATTTTAAGAGAGAAAGAAGCTTTTCCTTAATAGCAGTATCACCTCACAGGATCCATTAAAGCAAGTCCCCATCACTCCTGTCTGTCTGTCTGTCTGTCTGTCTCTCTCTCTCTCTCTCTCTCTCTCTCTCTGTGTGTGTCTGTCTGTCTCTCTCACACACACACTAAAACGTACTTACATTTTTTTTTTCACAAATGTACCCAGCTGGTTGAATTCTAATCCACAGTTGTAAATCCATTTAATCCCCTTGACAAAGTGATCCTGGTGCTATTGTGCTAGTAACTCTACACTAAAATGCACTCAACTGTCTATCAAACAATCTGCATCTCTGATAGTCTTACGCTGTTATGTTATGCACACAGAGAAGTCTATGGCTCAAGAAATATAATTACATTACTATTCAACTTAATGCCTCACTGAATGAAACAGCTGGTGTACAATTTCCCAAGTGAAACACACACACACACATACACACACACACACACACACACACACACACACACACACAGGTGGGAAAATTAATCTATAAATTGATTTTCTTTTCACTTTGCCACATGCAGACATAATTCTGACAAAACACAATCTTGACCACCCTGACTGTGAGCTCAAAACTGTGACAACTGTTCAAAGCCAAAGTGACAGGACTTACAGTAGATATAAAAAAAACAACAAAAAACTGGCCATGCTTAGTCCACTATGATACATCATTCAAGCTACCCTCAAAATGCCATCGCCACATACAAACACATGTAAGTCTGTCTTGTGCGTCTGAATGGATTTGAATGAAGAGATGTAGGAAGAAGGGGAGTCCAGTTGACATTTCAAATAAAGTAACAAGCGTGACATTCAGTCAACACAACACACAGCTATAGATATAATTAATTTTTCTCTGCTGTCTGACAATTTTATAAAATCTTTTCTAGTTGAATCAACCTTTTGCTGTCTGCTGCTAAGGCCATAAACACTGCTGTGCTATAGGTTTGTTTTTTTTTATTTTTTATTTTTTACTTTTGTTGGTGCTTTATTAATTTAAAATTTTCTTGTCTTATTACAAAGATTTCAAATAATAACAATAAATTTGTGTCTTGTGTGATTACACTCATGATCTTCTAAATCATATCTCTTGAGCAGCAAATAAAATAAAAAATTATTTAAAATCTGAAAGATCTTTGTTCTCAAATAATGACAGTTTTTTTTTTTTTTTTTTTTTTTTTTTTTTTGGATCAGGAGTCCTTTTTATAGCATCACAAATACAGTAGGCTAACAACCCCACCCACGTTATAGTAGTCTTTTCAGACTGCTTCCAAAATATTGTTTCCCATAATGTAAAGGTAAATTTACCTGTCACAAAAACATTTTTTTTATAATTGAATATTTAAATTCCATAGCTCTGAATGAAGATTTCATACAGTCAGTATTTATTGTTCAGTTTTTTTTATGAAATATTGAGATAAAATCTATTAACTATGTCATTAAATTATGAAATATGTTAAACTTTGTTCTATGTTATAAACTAAGGTGCAATCAACAAGCATTGATGAAAGGTCATTTACATCATGCAAATTGGTCAGTTGCAGAGTTTTGTGCAGGGAAACCTCAAAGATAAAATTCACTGATTGACACTACAATGTGTAAAAGTTAAATTGCACACAAACAACGCTTCAGTAAAATTAGGTGACAACAACTCTACATTCAGGTCCTAACTTTAATATTAAATCCGTAAGTGAGTGCTTTCATTGGAAAGAGGTTTTTTCAAGCAACGTTTCACTTAACCCCAACTAGAAGTTGAGTGAGCTCCTGCAATGCACTCAACCACATCATAACAACACGGAATAAATAATTTCTTCCTAAATGCTCTGAAAATTCAAAATAGTCTAACAAAAACATCACAGTGAAAGCAGTGATAACAGAATTCCATCAAAGAATTTGGAAAACTCCCAGAGCTATACAATATATTACATCAAAAACGAATAGTGTAATAATTAATGGTGAATGTCAAAATTCATTCTTCATGCAGAATGTACCTCAATTATTTCTAAAATTTACCTGCTTAACTGATATTCTAACCCCAAGCAGGGCAACATAGTTAATCCTTTGCTAACCAAGGAATCTAACGTCTAAAGAAGTTGGGTCATTCTATAAAATCGAAACTAAAACCATTTAGACAACAGTTTCCTTTATAAGACTGAAGTTGGTTGCCAACTGTTAAGGAATGAAAATGCTATAAGTCATAGGTTATAAATAATCAGCATAACAGAAAAAAAAATGCTCAGAAGGGTTGGAGATATTTACAGTTGATTTAACAGTAAAAAAAAAAAAGGAAAGGAATTCATAACTTTAAAAAAAAGACCGGTAAAAAATATAAATAATTTCTGCTTTTCTAACAATCTGTGAGAATTTTTGATATGTAATATTTTTGAAACATTTTGGGAATCAAAGAAATGTAAAAAAAAAAAAAAAAGAGAGAGAGAGAGAGGGAGAGACAGAAATACCAAATCAATACATTTGTGATCATGTGGAATTATGAAAAAGATTAAGTTTTTCTGTAATGGGAACCCCTAAATGGGATGGGAACACGTTTAAAAAAAAAGTGTGTTCACAAAAGTTTCCAAGACAATTTCCAGCATGAAGGGTTCATTTATAAATCATCACAGTAAAGGTATATTTATCTGTTCTCAATTCTTTTCAACTGACCTTTTAATCTGAAAAGTGGCAGCACTTCAAATCTCTCATCACACAGATGCTTTGATAGAAAATCTGAAAGACTAGCACATAAGCTACTAGACATCAGCTGGTTGTTAAATTATCATTTGGACCAAATCAAGAGTAATGAGTGGGTGTTCATCCCTTTATACCACTAACCTAATGCATCTGTCTACCAAAGGAGTGTTCATAGCATTGCACAGCTCACCAAAGCATAATTATCTACTTGAAGCAACAGAAACAGGGGTAAGAGAGGAAGTGGATGCGTGGACTGAGTGACCAGCCATTCTGATGGAAACTGATAGCGACCACAGCTGTGGATAATTATACTCTCACTAATTTCCAATCCACTTCCAATTATTCAGTCATTGCTGTAGTCTTCAGACCAATTCTTTCTTTGCATCAGCTTTTTAGAAAAATTCTCCCAGTTGCAATAGCCTTGCCAAACAGGACAGTGTCCAAAAGGAAATTCAAGGGGAGTTTAAAAGTGAACAATTTGTCATAGTATGACTTACAAAACTCAGTTAGAGTAAGCTACCAGAAGGCAAGCACCATCCTAAACAAAGAAATAAGAAAGTAAATGTGTTTTAGAGTTATAATAGGCAAATATGTTGTGTCTCTTTATTTTGTGCTATTTTATTTTAATGGGGAATTATATCTTTGAAAAGTTAAACAATAACAAACATAAATCTTCAAAGTATGAAACAAAGCAAACAACTCACTTTAGAACACCTTTTCACAACAAAAAACGCCTTTGTAGTCAAGCCTCACATTAAAAAGGAAGTGCCACATCTGGATTAAGTCTCATCTGGATCAGCAGCAACAGATAGACTGTTTTTGTACTTGGAACAACAGATAGATTGCTACACAGATAAACTTCACATGAATTATGGGTAAACAGGTGAAGAAAACTTCTACACAATCCACAAAGAAACACTTGCTGGTAGACAAATGTTTTTCCCCAGGATTATGAAACAATTGTAATCTTGTATTCAAGGGAAGGAACGTGCCTGAGGGAAGGAGATGCTGCATAGTTCATGCTACGCTTATAGCCAATAGCTTGAGCTTGAAGAAAATACATGACCATGGAGATTGTCACATAAGGAAATGCCATGTTTTACTTGATTTTTTTTTTCTTTCTATTATTGTTAGTGCAAAATATCTGCTGATGTCCATAGATCAGATACAATTAATAACCGCTCTCTCAAAACAATATTCTATTATAATTAATTAAATTTTTACTGTGTCTCGGCCAAGTTAACAATATAGTGTTGGACTTCAGCTGCTGTCTGATTGCACATTAGTTCTCTCAAGACGTGTAGCATTAACTTGAAGTGACTTTTTAGAACAAAACAACATGCTCATGTTGTAATGAAAAAACTACCTGTGGACAGAGTTTGAGTAGTGTGACATTTAGTGTCCTCAGAACATTTAAACAGCTACATAATGTGTTTCACTCACACCCTCACCAGCAAAATACAGTTGCTTGTGTAGAGAAATGAGACTTGTACAACCATCACATGGTTCGCAAATATAAAGAATAGCTATTCTAGTGACAGAGCTGTAGGGGGGAAAAAAGTGCTGATACCTGTGCACATCAGAGAAACAATGCTGATCTGAGACAGAAATAAATTACCACATCTATCTAAATGCTGTCCAAATGTCACAAGCAGTCATTATGCATTATTATGAATTACAGGCTGACTAGGCTTAACCGGGAGACTTTTAAATCCCTTCTTAGGGTGCGAGTTTGTGATGTCTTCAAGCCACTGTGTTCAGACAACAATACTCCTGACTTCATCCTCAGTGGATAATTCAGCAAATACATTTTTATTTTCTGAAATCAAATTTGAGCTTTAGACTTTGCTAGCACTATTGTCTTGAGTGCCTATTGTTTCCTGCACTAATATCCAAGTTTGGTGTTACATGGTATGATTACTCTAATCCAACCATAAACTACATTCTCTGCTGCTTGTGGCTGCTTTTGTTCTTGCATGTTTTTCTGCATATTTTTCAGTTTAAGACAGAAATGCATATAACTATCATGAAATACAAGTCCAAACACAATTGAAAGGGAAAGGCTGTAATATATATATATATATATATATATATATATATATATATATATATATATATATATATATATATATATATATATCTTATATGCCCCTTAGGGTGCACTACTGCACCTTCATCTGCTTTAACAATGGGTCGAGAGTAAAGAGTAATATGTTTTGCATGCAGTGACCTCAAGGGAGCCTTTACATAAAATCCAAAAAGCAAGAAAAATGTTAACATGTTTCTTTTGTTATGAAAAAATAAATCTATTCACTCACATGTCATTACACATTTCATGTTTAGTTTTATTTCTTACTCAAACAACAAAAGTGATTATGATTTAATTACTCTTATTATTCAGCTACTAACAGGCTCTCAGGACAGATGGTGTGTGGACATTGTATTCCAATCCAGATATCTCTAAAGAGTCAGACGCGTTAGAAAGGATTGTGTGAGCAGATGTGCTCTCCATTCTTTTACATCTTACGTACGGGTTGGAGTGATCCAACAGGATAATCAGAGCAGCTTATACAGAAGTTCTAATAACCTTAATCCCAGGATTGACAATATCTACGATAGTAATACCATTGTGGAGTCAATCTCTTTTGTGATGGGGAAGTATTAGCAGTGAAAGATGGCATTAAGAAATCAATGCAAGCGGAAAGTTTGTAAGTGCAGGCTCAGCATATTTGTAACTTTGTACAAAGTGCAGTATGCTGGCTATTTAAGCCAGTATGTGTATAGAACTTTCTTAAGAAAATGAGTCCCCACTTCTCATACTGTTGACGTATGACAAATCCCTATCTGAATTGTCGCTCTTGAGCTTAACCTAAAAAAATACATTTATAAGGCATACTGAGCATTAAATGCAACTAAGCTCTAAGCACTGTTACCATTAATCCACATCTTCGTCCATTATTTAAAAAAAAAAAAAAAAAAATACATGTGAAAAAAAGTATCTAAAAATACATAATGTATTAAATGAATTAACAGTGTCATTTCAATGAAGTAATTACTGAATTTAGATTGCATTTCCAGAAAACAAACAAGAAGGAAGGTATGATTGTCCTTTGGGTAAATAATGTCAACATGTTAGCCACTGCTTTGTAGAAGTCAAAAGGAGTACATTTGCCCAATGTTATTCAGAAACAAAATTACAAAGTCTGTAAACATGACTACAATAAAAATGCTTCTGAAAACATTTTTTTTCTCTTGGTCATTAGCATCACTTCTTTGAAATCATGCGTGTACACTTATGACTTCTTTTTGGAAATTCAAACAAATCTCATGAGTATGATCCCCAAACAGAAGCATCAAAGGTTACTTATGCTCAAAGCAGGAATATCATCTGCTGTCAGGAAATTAGTGTTTTGCAGCTTTAATGATTAATCTACCAAGGATGTTTGCCAATGGAAATATTGTTTTACACATAAAAAATGGTATAAAAAAAACTTATCTTTTTTTCTGATAAATAAAAAAAAAGAATACCTCTAATTCTGCCATATTCATAGCAGTGGTTGAGATTTTACTATTATGGTAAAGTTCACATTTTACTAAAAGCTTCATATGCCAGCATAAAATATACAGATAGTGTTTTGCAAAAGTAATGACACCATTTGAACTTTTTTGTCAGATTATACCCCCAAACGTAAATTTATTTTTAGGAATCTTTTGTGATAAACCAACACAAAGTGGGACATAATTGGGTAATGGGGGAAATACAATATACAATCATATTCAATAAATTATAACAGTATTGACAAGTGAATTTATTTCACTAACTCAATTCACCAAGGTAAAAACATTATATAATTACTTACACACATGCGGATGTGTTCAAGCCTTTATTTCTGTTAATTCGGCTAATTCTTGGTCCACAGCTAATGAAAACATGACATTCAATTTTGTAGATTAGAATATTACTTCAGAGCAATAAAAAAAAAACTTTTTAAAAACAGAGATGTGGGCTTAATGAAAAGTATGTTTAATACCTGCTTAAAGGCTGATATTTTCAAAAGGTCCTTTTAAGGTGAAAAACAAACTTATCTGGAGTGCATATTCTAATTTACTGAATATGAACTCAAAAAGTATATTTGCAAATAATAATTTGAAAAACATGTTTTTAGCACCTTTTACTCTTTTGGTCCTATATAATATCCACAGCAGGTCAGATAAAACCAAATTGAACTTTTGGGCCTTACAAAACTATGTGCAGCAGAATAGAATAGAATAGAATATAAACAGAAATAGAAATAGAAATAGAAACAGCATTTATTGTCCCACAATAGGAAAATTCAAGTGCAAAAGCAGCAAAGTGACAGGTAATTGAAGCATGTAGATTCACACAGATAAATTTATAAGACATATAAAAACAGAATGAAAAATGAAATCCTGTACAATAAGGGCAAAAGTACAATATACAATACTGTGCAGGTATTAAAAGTAGCATACTATGATCCAAAGGAATGTGTAACTGAGTAGGATAATTTTAAAAAACTAACATCCTGGACAAACTACATCTACCTGGTGGCAGCATTATGCTGTGAGGATGTTTTCCTTCAGCAGAGACCTGGAAGCTGGTCGGAACTGATAGGAAGATGGACTGAACTAAAACCTGGGCAATCCTGTAAGAAAACCTGTCAGAGGCTGCAAAACACTTAATATTAGGGTGGAGGTTCACCTCAGGGAACAACAACCCTAAAAATACAGCCATTCAGATCAATTACAGTACGTCTAATTAAGAACTTTGGGCATAACTTAAAAACTGATTTTCACAAATATCCATTAAATCTGACCAAGCCTGAGCTATTTTGAAAAAGAGAATGTGAAAAGATTTTAGTTTCTAGAGCTGTTGGAGACACAGTCCCAAAGGACTTACAAATGTATTTGCAGTAAAAGGTGGTTCTACAACCTATGAAATCAGAAGAGCAGTATGCATATGTAGGCTACACTTTTATATATATATTTTTTTGCATGTCAAAAATGAAACGCATGTATGATTTTCATTCCATGTCACCAATAGGGACTTTGTATTGGTCTATTCCAAAAGACATATCCTTTAGATTGTTAATTTCTGTATTTTTTCTGTATCTGACAAAGATAGTGGTGTTACTGTCTGCTGTAAATCATAAAAAGAGTTGTCAGAGGGGTGTCAAAGAATTTTAGAAATTCTCTTTGACAGTAGTTCATGTATTTAAACAAAAAGAAAATGCTCTAAAAATTCCTCTAACCGTTTGATCTGAATATCTGTCTTTGGACTTGGAGACAGTAGTATACTATTATTCTGTTTCTGTCTGAGCAAAGGTCTCCTCGACAAAATGAGACTTTCAAATATACAGTGAAGTCACATGGTTTGTGACACGATGACAGGCAGACTTGAAACAGGAGCAATTGTTCACATTAATAATTCATTTTCTTACACACAATGTATCTCAGTAGTTTAATTCATATGTGAACAAGGGGAAAGCTACTGAATACGAATTAGTTAAATCAAGTATTAGTGTAGAGCTGTACTTATAAATGAACTCAAATCGAGAGGAGCACTCAGAAAGCAACACTCTCTGCTAAAACCCAATGCTCCATGTTAATTTTTAGAAGAAAATGATCATGATTGATAATGAAGTGTTCTGGGCTCTCACTTCTCCTTGTCAGCTTTGCTAGAACAGTCTATAATTGCTATATAAAATAACATTGCTATATACAATAACATATAACATTTTACTTTTCTTAAGTAGCAATCTCTATCCCTCTCTCTCTCTCTCTCTCATATTATGTATAAAATTGTGCATAGGGACCTGCATTGGTCACTGCTTTTTATAGATTCAGTTCAGAAGTCAAAGATACAGCATAATAATTCCAACATTATCAGCCACAATAAATTGGCCACATACAGGTAGAGTAACACAACAAAGGCTATAATGTGTTTTTCAGGCCACCAAATTCCCCTGATGCCAGTCCGGCAGCAACCAATGGCATCTGTGAGAAGGTTACCCAACCCAAAATGTTCTCTTCGCCAAACCTGCTAGGATTCATGTCTAATATTAACAGCATCCTGGTATCAGATACCCCATGGTACTCCATGATGTCCTGTCATTTCAGGACTGCTTTGGTATGAAAACACAATTTTGAGTAGAATGGACATGACTTTCTTTGTGTAAAATAGCAAATGCAGGCAAAATGAACAAAGCTAAAGTGAAACCCAAACAAAAACGTAGCTTCGGTAAAACTAATTTGATGTCGAGAAATATAAAATCAAATAAACACATAGACAGAATATGCCAAGTAGTGTGAAGCTTTTTAAAGGCAGGATCACTCAGTCATCTGTGAAAAATCTATCTGCATCTGTTAGCTACACAATTTCTAGCTTGCATTTTCTGAGGGATGTGGGGATTTCAGATAGAGGACAAGAGCTTGAGGGTTACTTGTAGTATCTTGGTTGTTCCAAAGTCTGTGCTCCTCCAGACTGAACACTGACACTGCTCTGGAAATCTGCTGGGGACAGTCTTTTGCTCTGATGACCAGTGGCACCACTTTGGTACCAACCTTCCCCACATTCTCAAGTTTCCTCTTTGTGCCATTAAACATTTTTAAGTTTTTCCCAGCCGAACGTGTTTCAAGTGCAGACCCCAGCCTCCTAAGTTGCTCATATAGTCAGATTTTTCTTCAGTGCTGAAATTATTGGTGACAACAAACTGTCTTTTATATCAAATTTCTGAAAGCAAATTAATAATAAAAGCATCCATATTGTTTGTCTTGCCAGCCTTATTTAGCCTCTGAGGAGACTTCTTAATTTCCATTTTTCTGTCTGTCAGTATTGCAGTTTGCAAGAAGTTATGTATCCACTTAGAGCTCATAATCCTTGTCATCATTTTACTTATGATATTCTGAGATATTAACTTAACATTTCGTTGTTGGAGGCTATTTTTGTCATGGATATTTATAAATCACCAATTTGACTAAGCAAACTACAATAAAGAAAAAAAAAAGACAGAACCAGACTTAAATGGCAGTAATCCTGGCAATGCTCATAAATCCAGATCTTAGAGTACAATTTCCTATATAATTCAGATGAGTCAAAGCTTAAAATGAAAGGTGAAAGATTAAAGTAATCAAATGGCATGAAAATGCTTATCTTGTTCACAGGTAGTTATGTTAAGACATTTTAATAGTCACTGAATAAAATAAATTTGTAAGAAAGAAACCACAAACATAGTTTCTACAGAAGGGACCAAGGAAACACAAAAACACTTTCCGTGTATAATTCAGGAGGCATCTTGTAATTAAACCTGACAGCTAAAGAGCACTGACAATAACACCTCTAATTTCTTGTTATGTTGCTAAACTAAAGTTAACTGATTTGCATAGTGCATTAATTAGAAGTTATACAATTAACATTATTCTATTTCTAAGGC
The DNA here is from genome assembly GCA_014839685.1 of Anableps anableps. Classification (NCBI taxonomy): domain Eukaryota; kingdom Metazoa; phylum Chordata; class Actinopteri; order Cyprinodontiformes; family Anablepidae; genus Anableps; species Anableps anableps. Next base: position 14,079,349 of record CM026076.1, read on the forward strand.
TTTGTGGACATATTTTAGAAGCATTTCTATTAGGTATTGACTTGTATATGTGAGAAGATGGATTTTTTTTTTTTTGTTTTCATTAATTTACCATTTAATTTCAAATATGTGTAAGCAAATAAAATCTACAAACACTGAAATGATATAAATGAAATACACACAGATGAAAAAAACCTGTGTGATGCTGCTTGTCTTACTAATAAATATATAGTCCTTATAGTTTTTTTAATGCAAGAGCTGTGGAAATTATTCTATAAAAACAACAAAATTATAGTATGTTTTCTTTAAATGGGAATCTTTTATGTGCATGTGCATATATACATACATACATACATACATACATACATACATACATACATATATATATATATATATATATATATAAATATATATATATATATATATATATATATATATATATATATATATAAGTGAGCATGACTATATATATATATATATATATATATATATATATATATATATATATATATATATATATATATAAGTGAGCATGACTATATATATATATATATATATATAGTATATATATATATATATATATATATATAGTATATATATGTATATATATATATATATATATATATATTATATCTATATATATTATATATATATATATATAAGTGAGCATGACTATATATATATATATATATATAATATATATATATATATATATATATATATATATATATATATAGTCATGCTCACTTATATATATATATATATATATATATATATATATATATATATATATATATATATATATATATATATATATATATATATATGTATATATATATATATATGTATGTATATATATATATATATATAAAAGTGAGCATGACTATATATATATATATATATATATATATATATATATATATATATATATATATATATATATATATATATATATATATATATATAGTTGTTTTAAAACCAATTTTAACTAATACCATAATAATGCAAGTATATCCTCTCAAAGATCAATGTACTAATTTCTGAAGAACATTTAATACTGGAACTGGAAGACATTTTAAATATACATAATTCATAACCAACCCAAAACAAACTAAAATGGATTGTGAAGTCTCTGTAAAAAAAAACTTGCCCTTCAAAATACATTAATCATTAGGCTCAAACAGGGAAAATAGCCAACATTGCCAGTTAGGACTTTTGTGAAAAAAAAGTAAACTTCTTATTGTGCACTGGGTGTCAAATGTTTACAGCATTTTTCGAAAAGCTGGCTTTTCAATGAGATTAAAAGGCAGCATCTCTTTAGTGATTAAGCAGACTGTCTTAGCGTCAGTGATGTGTGGGAAGTGGAGGCTGGTGAGGCAGTGCTTCACCTGTAATCCTGACAAGTAAAATAGGTACATGAGAAGTAAAATAGATGCTAACAATAATGGGAGAAAATCATGTTTTTCCTCAAGAACTGTCTATAAATCAGTTTTTTATTGGTATTACCAACATTTTATGGTCAAAATCGCTAAATTTACACATTGCCTCTACAAATACATGGGAGAAGTCCGGAGTGAAGTAGCGCAGCGGTGTGCCTCACCTCTGGTGGCACTGTGTCACACATAGTAAATGAAGCAAACAGTTGGAGCATGCCCATTGCTGTCTGTCTATATCACAGAATACTTGTTTAATTACACATGTTCTACATATGCTGACATTCCACAGTGCCTCTAATATATTTATTGAATATGAGTGACATATTTAGTCTTTCTTAACGACCTTAAATGCACAGTGAAAATGCGTAGGGTGAGGCAAAAAGTACCATGTCTCAGTGACAGGTGGCAGGGCGGAACCCCATAGTTACAACAGGCAACAAATGTTCTTCTTCTACACATTATAAAGACTGAAAACAGTTGGAAAAATAGAAAAATATAGTCAGAATAGAATCGTTCAAGGCCACTCTCCTCTTTGGCTGCCAGATGTTTAAAAATGAAAGGAAAATGAAAGATGAGGACTTTTTTTTTTTTTTTTTTTTTTTTTTTTTTTTTTTTTTTTTTTTTTTTTTTTTTTTTTTTTTTTTTTTTTTACAACAGACTGACGGATATATTGATGCAGAAGGATAGGTGCAGGGACTTCATCTAAAAATAAAGGTAAGATCACACACAAATTTTAATTTTAATCAGAAAAGAGACAGGTCAACCAAGGAAAACATTTAAATTTAAAAAAAAAAAAAATCAAATGTGACCTTATCTTAAATATATTAATTTTCTTGCTGTCATATTGTCAAATTGTACAGGATTGATTAAAGCATAGTCAAAATCTTTAATTAACTATGGTCAAAATATAAAATATAAGCTGATATATTAGATTTTGGATTTGTACATCCAACTCTAGGGGTGTCAGTGCCTCACCAGTCATGAACCTCACCACGTCACTGCTTAGTGTGCACCATTTTGCACTGGCCTTTTAGTATTTTGTTTGCTGATTAAACGCCCCAGTGACTGTCAGTAAGATGGAGACAGCCTATTGGTGATAGCTTAGTTTTTTTTTCCCAAGCTGGAAAACCTGCATTGGATGATTACGTTTTAGGTGCAGATGTTTGTTGTATTGCTGTGTTTAGTTGTTACTGTTTTACAACAAAAGCAACATACCGGCTCCACGGGTTTCACTACAGTCATTCAGTTTGAATTCAAAGTGCTCCCAAACTGCAGCTGTCATGTTTGGCTTTTAAACCAGCATTCATTAATTTTCTATGGAACTTGCACAGTGAGGCAACAGTCACTTGCCCTCCTCCAGCCAAGAGATTGGCAAAATTTGTACTGTAAATACAAATTGTAAATAAATTATATATATATATATATATATATATATATATATATATATATATATATATATATATATATATATATATATATATATATATACACACACACACTTTGTTTTCAATATTTTTTCTGTGTACTCCAGTATCCATGCAACAATGTTTTGTTGCCAAATTCACTGTTGTGTCTTTGTGCAATGATAATACTGTAAATCTGTTCAATCCTGTAATTAGTGAAGTTAGTTTTAGTGTATCTCCACAATCTCCTTGAACCCTTGCTACAACATAATATACCAAGTGTCTACTGTATACAGATAATGTAAATCACTAAATGCTATTTGGTGAATTGCTTAAAAATAAATAATAATAGAAAAGGGCAAATTGGCAAATTGTGATGTCCAGGATGAGGTCTGCCCTACTTTCTCACTTCTACTGATTTATGGTTGGCCAGTGCATGATGAAGTAGACATGGTTCCATTTTATAATGATAAAATATGCAGTTGTCCAATGCATCTATGTTATTTCTCTAATGAGAAACAAAAGGACAGATTCAAGAGAACTTTTTGACTGAGCGGTGCATTTAAATAATTGTTTTAACCGATGATGGGGATTTGTGTATATGTGTGTATGCTTGTGTTTGACATCATGTAATGTCCATGCTTGCAGTCGGACAGGGAGAAGTTGACAGGTCTGGTGGCAAATCCCATAATCCTTTCATCTGATCAAAGTAACAGAACAGTTTTACAATTATTTAATCGACAGATACGTTTTAAAGTTCAATATACTCTTCAGCCAAATCATTGTATGAATGAAATGAATGGATGAAACAACATCCCAGCTTTGAACATCTCACAGAGCACTGTTTACTTCATCATCCAAAAATTTAATGATCATGGCACAACTACAAACTTGACAAAACATTCATATTTACTTGAACTGACAGGTTAGGCAAGGAGAGGATTAAGAGGCCCATGGTAACTATGTGCCTCTTGGTGGTGGCAACATCATGCTGGGCAATCCAGGAATAAATGCAGATTCACATCATCTTTTAGAGGCTGCAAAAGGGTTGAGACTAGGTCAGAGGTGCAACCAGGGATACAATGCAATGATTTAGGTCAAAACATTTGTTAAAATGGCCCAGGCAAAGTCCAGACCTAAATCCAAATGAACATCTGTGGCACAACTTGAAAACTGATGCCCACATGCTCTCTCCATCTAATCTGAGTGAGGTTGAGCGTAAAGTCAAGCTAGATGTGAGGTGTCTCTGCTAAATCAAATTTCAAATGGTAAGAAAGGGTTCAAGACATACAAACAAATGGGGTAAAATAGAAACACTTTTTCTTTTCACTCTTGCTTTTATTTCTTTGTTATTACTTAAGTACAGATAATATGCCAACACTGTGTTTACTTTTCATTTTGACTCGTTCATTATTGTAATTATATATTGTACTATATTTGGGCAATTGCAGGAGTCCCTCTGCCCCTACAGTCCAACTGTATATTGCCACTTGTAAAAGTGCTCTTTTTTAAAGATTTATAGGATTGGTGTGTTTTATAATTATTTTATGAATCAGTGTCAACAGCCACAGGCAACATTTTTTTTAATCATAAAAGATGATAAGGTCTTGCTGTTCACCGCTCCTCTGCTCCATAAAGCAATGTTAACAACTAACAAGTGTGAATTGGTGTTGGGTCATGCTTAGTGAATGTGAAGTTCTGTGTGTCCCTTTGGAAAAACACAACCTAATAAAGTTGCACTTATTAAATTGTCAAAACTGTTAACACAAACCAATCATGGCCACACAATTTCTCTTGAAACTCCTAGAGCACCAACTCTAAAGTGTTACAAAAAAGAGCAATTCCTAATAATGTGAGAGAATAATCGTTTATTTTACAATTTGCATAATTCTTTCTAGGAGGCCAGAAGCATGATACAAGGAGTAAAGTGACATCCGCACATCACACAGATTGCTGGTTTGTAATCAGGTCAGAAAAGTGGGTTCATACTTAGACTGAAAATATCTAAACCGAGCAAACAGATGCACAATGCTAAATTTAGACCATCAGAATGAGGTAAACATGCCACTTTTTGTCATTTCACCTACTGAAACTTGCAAAGTAATTTCTTCATTTACAAACGTGCTTATGTTTGGTATAAGTTACTCCCAGGACAAGTCTTGCTCCATTATAGCCAACACCCTATGATAATGCAGATTCTCAAAAGAGCTTTAAAACAATAAGGAAAAGCTTTCGGGAAATCACTGCAATGACTCCATCCCCCACTAACAGTGACTGTTCAACACTCCTGCAGCAAAAAATGTATCATTGTCAGTAAATTTGTGTGCTTAGATCTTATGTCAATAAATGTCCTTATATGGCAATCACAATTTATTCCTCTAATTCATAAAAGACCTTGTGACAAACATCAAATGCAATATCCAAAGAAAGAAAGGACTAGCTCTTCAAGAGATCATTTAAGACCATAGCCAACGATACCCAATAATACTAGAATTGAAAGCACAGTGAATGTTACTCATGCTTGAGTGTTGAGACAGATTTGTTTAGACACTCTTTTAGGCCTCTTAAAATGGCAAAGTCATTACTATGTTCTGAAATACCTTTAGCTATAATGAAAACCACACAAACATTAATGGCAGGTCCATGCACATTTACTGCCACAATTATGTTTTGATCCAGATTTATGAATGCAATCTGATAGAGTATGGAAACACAGCCACATCTCACTGATGCAGTGGTTAATATAAAGAAATAAATAATGTACAATATTGAAGTCCTGCTAGTGAGATACTAAAAGCTTGTTATAGGGTTTTTTTTTTTTTGTTTTGTTTTTTTTCACAAAAGTGGTTCCAGGGCTTAACCAGGGCACAAGCTAATTTATTAACTGGTTCTGTAAAAGAACTGGTTTGGTATTACACAACCAAAGCACAATCTCAGCGCCACATCTCTAGGCTCTCATCCAGTAAATGTTCAATCCTTTGTTTTATTCAGAATTTTTTTCTGAATAAGATCGGAACAAAAGGAGATAGTATAATTGCACAAAAAAAATTACTCAGAATTCCTAACAAGCCATGCGCTAATATAACCATCTTAAATTATTAATGCTGTTTTGAATAATGTCCTATGATAGACTCCGACTTGCTCAGGATGTACCCCACCTCTCACCCAATGACAACTGGGGATACAGACCAGCCACCCTGCAAGGGTAAGTGGCTATAGGCAACAGATGGATGGATCTTTTAAATAAGAAGCAATGTTTGTGAATGCCTCACATTTAGACTAGTTTACCTCTGATCAGCACCAGGGGTGCTGGAAAACAGGAGTTACACGTGGCCCATGAGAAAGTGCTTATTACCATTACCTTGCGATATTAAAAGCTTAAATTAAGTTCGAAATGGCAACTTAAGGATTCAGCTGTAAGTAAGCAACTGTAGGAACAGCTCTGTGTGATGTACTCAAGCTCTCTGAAGGGATATATCACAAAATCACAGAAAATGTTTGATCTTTTATTAACATTGATGTTAAAGCTGAATGAAGCAAATCAACTCTGAAGTCAACTTGAAAGTTTAACATATGGTCCTCCCAACATTTTGACTGGTTGTTGTGCCTCCATGAGCCCACCTTGCAGCTCATGTTTGAAGTGGTTCTTTCCTCTGGCCCAGCTAAGTTTTGGAACTGAGTAGCACTGGTCTTTCCATTTCAGAGCCTGAGCTTGCAGCATGGGAAACAGAAAGAACTATAGTTCTTAGCAAGTAGTAGCAATCAGTTTAGCACAGGAACCAGTTTGTTGTAGAAAAAAAAACAATCTAACTGTAGAAGTAATTATTCATTGCGTCAGTGCATAAGGGTTGTAAAAAAATCAAAATAAAAGATTTTATGACCAATCAACAAAGCTTGATAAAAGATAACAATTTGAAGTCTGCAGCATTTTGTGCAGTTTTTAATGCTGTTTTTATATTACCCTAAAAACAAAAAGGGTATTAATTAAGAATAATTTATGCTACAAATCTAAATTATTTGATGCTGACTCAATGAGCTTATAGCTAAGATTTATGCCCTGAAAAAAAACATAAAAAAGATAACATTCATGCCACATGGGAAGAAAAACACCAGTGTGGTAGATTGAGAATTAATATCCACAATAAGAGCTGAAAAAGGAAAACAAACAAGAGAACAAACACAAACATTTACATTTGCAGCTACAAGCAGTAGTTATTGAAATATATTGTAATTAAATGCTATATTAATTATTTCCATTACCTTCAAAAGACTTCTATGTTCCCTTTGTCTTTATATTTAATGGGTCTCTTGTTCTGTTGTTTTTCTATTTTTGGACTACTGTCTTTTCCTCGTATTCTATAATCGAAAGCTATGATGAAAAAAAATTTTGTTGTTTGTTTTATTCATCATTACTTTTTACTTCAAATTAAAATGATACATTCTCTAAAATTATGTAATTTATAGTTCATTAAATCACAATACCTTACACTGTAAGATGTTTAATGTCAAGCTTATAAAAAAATCTGTGTATTTTGAGAATTATAATCCTTTCTCACTAATCCATAAACCTCACCCTGTTAGTATGTGGGTTCCCTTCTATTGCCTTCATCCAATTTGTTTTATGCGATCAATGATATCACTCATGTTTACTCCATCTACTGTGATGACGATCATTGCTCTTTAATTTGCAGTAATTCATTGGAGATACTTTATAGGTCAACTGATCCCCATAGATCTGCTTTATAGTTATGGAGGACACCTTTGGGAGATGAAAGTCACCTACATTGTTTGCTAATGAGGCCTTCAAGGAGATTTAACTTTATAAACAACTGTATAGCAGCTCAATCGCACAAAACACGAGCTTACCCAGATAAAGGAAGGGAATCCATTACTTTTGGACTAATATTGAGTTCAACGATTTGGATTAATTTCTGTACTTTCAAGACTATGATGTGCTGAATGTATGTTACAAAGTCCATGTCTTACCTTCACTGCAATCCTTTCCTTGGAAGCCAGTGCGAGAGCAGTCACATGACGGTTCATTGTTAATTAAACTGCAGACTCCGCCATTTAAGCACATGTTGGCTGTACCACAGACATCCATTAAGACTCCCTCGCTGTTGATCATTTCAGACTCCGTGTTGTTGACCTTTATATCAGTTATCCATCCTGCAAAAGGAGGCTGATCCTTGACCACTGCCGACGTCAAGCGCAAAGCCACGGACCTTAGCTCCGGTGGTATTCCGCCAATAAACAAATGGCTGAAGACAGTCATGTCTCGTCTTTTCGACTTCACTTCCACCCATTTTATCTCACCATCCACAGCAAGGGTTGTGTTCTTAAAGCTTCTCCTAATCGTGATGTTGTGCCATTGGCTGTCGTTGACCGCTGTGTCAGACACCACGGTTGCAGGCTCTGCGCAGAAGATTGAGTAGCGAAGGCTGAGTTTGCCATTTATTAGGAGAAGTTCTAAAAAGTCACAAAATCCCTCGTCGTCAAAGTAAACAAGCACCCCATGGGAGCTCTTCGTTTTCATGTTGAAGCTCATTTCACTTTCACAACATGCATTCCACACTGGAAACCTAGCCCACTGTCCCTCAGTGCCTGTGAATTCTAGACAAGTGCCTATTTCCATGAAGCAGCATATGAGGATACCAACCCATATAAAATGGACACTATGCAGCTTTTGTACAACCATTGTGTGATTCCAAACTCTATAGATTGTAGCTATGAGTAATATCTTTTGAGCTTACATATAAGTATCTTAGGTTATGCACAAAAATATGTTGGGCCGGCCGTGACAAAAGTCTGGTGTAACACTGACTGTCTAGGTGAATTTATAAGTGTGAACAGCTGCATTGTAAGGCATAAGAGTACATGTTAGCACAGATTTTCTTGATAACTGGTTTAGCCAACACTTATTTCCTGCAGCAGACACCATTACTTAATTCTGTCCAGGCCAGTGGCCAAATATCTCACTGTTTTCGCCAAAAGAGTTTTAACTGTTCAAAGGTTCTTTCTGCCATAGCTTAGTTGGAGCAGGCAATTCAGACATCCCCTGGGTACACAAACACTGTCTAATTCATGCAATAATGAAAAAGTGTTTTCTGGTGCCAGTTAGTGTCTGCATGGTTTTACTCTAGTAGAAATGGCAGCTTTAATTTTCATGTTCGAGTGCATCTTCTCTGATGAGCCCCTGGAATTCTTGTTTCGGGCTTTTCACCCCCTGTCCTAGCTAGCAGAGACGGAAAATGCCATAAGGAGTCACGTTGGCTGATAAGCTCAGCATAAGACAGTTTGCCTGTCAAGGCAGTCCTCAGTGTCAGTGGTCTCTGCAAAAACAAAAAACAACAACAAAAAAAGCAGATTTAATACAACATCAGCACTTTCAACATATCTATTTTCAAGTCCACTCTGGCAATGTCTTCTGGCTAAAATGTAATTAATACTGTGATTAAGTTGAAGCATAGCCAGGGAGGCCTTTGTCACAATAAGCACAAGCTGTATCATTAGATTACCATCACCAGTTCTTTCCAGGAAGCAAGCTGCTGCAATTGACAATTGCACATATTAGTTGATCTCAGTCGCCAAGAATATGTTGGTAGCAGTGCATTTTTAACTCTATGAAGGAAAAAGTCACTAATTGTTCAAATCAGTCACATTCTGGGTCTTAATTGCAATAAAGGATGAATAAAAAGAAATGCATCACTTGCTTCTTGTCTTGGGGAACATTTACAATTGGGAGAGATGAGACAACATCTACAGACCATTTACCATCAGCATTCCGTTAAACATGCCCTGGATGCTCTGCTCCCGGCTGAGCGCTAAACATGAGAATAAGTGCGTCACTTGATTCACAATGGTCGGTTTGTGTTCGTCACCCCCCACACATCACCACCAAGACCACCTTTCCCCAAAAATCACAGAATCTCAGTCAAAATCTCTGTCCTTTTCATAGCCTATACGTCATATTACTATTTTCCCATTTCACTTATATAGACATTCTTTTCATCTAAAATAACAATGAATATTACACTGACAAAGAAGCAAAACTCTCTTTAATTTCTCCGCAGCATTTCAAATAGGGAAAATATATTGCTCTAACGATGGAAAGGGTGGACGATAGCTTTAATTAGAAATTTGACTTTAAATACACTGAAGTCTCCCAGTACACTACCATAAGTGTCTGCGATGGATTTCAAAGATGACAATTCTTATTAATTAGATATTCATCGGAATTTCACGTTTCGCTCAAAAGCCCCGTCCTCTGATCGCCCATACATTCACATCTAACGCTAGAACACAACCCTTTAGGGATTGTTTTTACGTATTTGTGGGATTATTCACTTCCTCAACTACATACATTTTTTGCTGAAACAATATGCAGTTTTTGTACCTTTGCGCGTAGACCTCTACTTCCACGGGACCCCTAAACAGTTGCACAAAAAGAAAGAGAAAACGATTCGAAAAGCTCCTAATAATCAGCACCGTCCATATTTCCACGTCAGTTGGAGAGCCCGTGTCTAAAATCCTCTTTAGACGATCAAGATCTGCTTTCAAGTGAATCACAGCATCAGCCAGAGCGAGAGAAAGAGTCAGAAAGAGAGAGAGCGAGATGTGTCCACTTTCACTCTAACTCCGCTCAAATCTTAAAAGCTTTGATTGAGAAATTACCTGAAATATTTCGTCCTCCAAATGTGCCTCACAATATGAACTGAAGAAGAACTAAAAAAATAAAATGGGAGTGGATGGAGTCGGTGAGCAGTGCGGGACGGGGAAAAAAAAAATCCAGTTATCTCTATGGAAGAGGAGGTGCAGTCGGGTTCTGTGTTCAGTTTATCCAGCGACTGTCAGGAGCCACAGACAGAGCGTTTATCACGTGTCTCTTCGTGATATCTACAGGGGAGGGGCAGAATGCAGTCCCTTGGACAGCGCCTCTGCCTTCGTGTGCATCAGTCCACGAATATTGTTGGTAAAAGCAACTTTAGAGGAAAGATTAGAACAACTAATAAGGCAAACCGGGTTATGGATTAGTTGAGGAGTCTGGGATTCAGCTGAAGGAGCTGGAAGCCTGTATCGTCATTTTTTTTTTTTTTTTTTTTTTTTTTTTTTTTTTTTTTTTTTTTTTTTTCAAAGTCCAAGCATGTTACCCCGTTTTTGTATAGTTGAAATTTCTGTAAACTGTGTGCAAAAGGGTTGCTAGAGAGGATAACTTTTCCAAACTGTATGAAAAACTGTATGGAAATAAACCCTGTAATTTATTCTACGGATATACCTTTTGCAAGATGCGCAACCTTTAAAATAAATTAATCCTTATTGCGTTATCAAAATCTGTCACTGAACATTTTTTTGAGAAATCCAAACCTTTAATCTGAATTATCTAGTGGGCTAAAAATGTAAAGAAATTGTAATTTTTCACAAAAGTCACTTCTTCATGGCACATCCACTGTTATTACTTTCTACAACCCCTTTTTGCCTAGCACCTATTCTTCTCCTGTAACAGTTTTCAAGGTTGGAGCAGAGGGATCTTTGTCTATTCTTCTTTCACAATTTGTGTAGCTCTTTCAGCATCCCATGTCCTCTTTTATGCGCCCTTCTCTTCAGATAACCCAGCAGTTGTTTTATTGTTTGTTTTTTGTTTGTTTGTTTTTGTAGGATTAATATCTCTACCTGAAATGAACAAGCATGAAGCTTGATTTGGAGTTTCAATACCCATTTCTGTGATGACTTTGCCATATGTCATGGATCATTATCCTGATGAAGGACCCACTGACAAGCTATTTTTAGTTTCCTGGAAGAGGCAAATACATTTTTAATGTCTTGACATTATTTTAAAGAGTTTACAATGCCTCTTTGACAAGGACCCAGATCATTGCAGGTCATCAAACATCCTTAGTGTGGGGCATATGATTCTTTTCTGCATATTTATTCTTTTTTCATGCCAGACCTTCCTGTAATGTTTGTTGCTGAAAAGCTTAATATTTGTCTAATCTGACCAAAGCTGACAGAAATCCAGTCAAAGCCTCACTGGAGTTTAACAAAGTCCATTTCAGGCTTATGTTTGTAATGGTAGGATAGTAAAGGCTTTTTTCTCTTTCATCACACCCACAAAACTGTTTGTTTAATGGTTCTTCTGCAGACTTGATGATCGCAAGAAGCAAGTCTTTGCTGCAGTTTTTTAATAATGACCTTTGGAAGCTTATTTTTTCTCCCTTATCTTCCTGCTCACTGTGCATGGTGGGAAGATGAATAAGGATCCTCACCCAACCAAGTGGTCCCGGACTAAAACAAAAAGGTCTTTACTTTCTTGAGGAAACAGAAAAAAACCTATTAATTACAAGTTTCGAGAAACTCTGATCAAGCCAAAAAAAAAAAAAGTAAAGTATATTTTGAAAAATGCTGCATTTACATTTGTTTCAAAAAGGATTCTTAGGGATACCAATAACTTTACCGCCAAGGACTTTGTTTAAAACAACTTTCTTAACACAGGACTTTTTACCCCAGCAAATAAATGTACTCAAATTAAGTGTTTCAAGCGGCCATTGGGCAAGAGGTGGGGTATACCCTGGCCAGGCTGCGTACAATGTGTACAATTTTTCATAGTACACATCTTTCTAAAGGTGCTATTGGCATGAAATTTTTACCAGGTGTTGGTAACAACCAAAGTAATCCATACATAGAAAGAAACCAAAACAAATAAGTTCAGAAGTTAAGTTATGTATAATACTATGAAATAACAGAGGGAGAAAATATTGAACACATGCATAAAGGGAGGTGGAAAAATGCATGGTAAGCCAAGACACCAGCTGAAATCTATCAGTGATCAGAAAGCCATCCTGCCCCTTGTCAGCACAAATAAATATCAGTTGGTTCAGTCCAAACTAAAGTTTGAACTGAAACAAACTGATAGTCTTTAAAAGACATTGTGTGTCATTACCAAGGTGTCACACAAAGAACGTCTCATGATGAGTAAAAGCAAAGAACTCTCTCAAGACCTTTGCAACCTTATTGTTGCAAAACATTGTGATGGCATTGGTTACAGAAGGATTTCTAAACTTCTGAATGGTCCAGTGAGCACTGTTGGGGCCATAATCCGGAGGTGGAAAGAACATTATTCGACCATAAACCCGCCACAAACAGGTGCTCCTCGCTAGATTTCTGACAGAAGAGTGAAAAGAATTATCAGAAGAGTTGGCCAAGACCCCAGAATCACTTGTGGAGAGCTTCAGAAAGACTCTGGAATTGGCAGGTACAATTGTTTCAAAGAAACAATAAGAAATGCACTCAACGGCCATGGCCTGTATACACGCTCAAGCTTGATTAAAGTTTGCTGCATGACATTTGGACAAGTCTGTAAAATACTGGGAGAACATTGGTCAGAAGAGAGCAAAACTGAACTCTTTGGATACCAAAACACAATGGTTGGAGGACAAAATGCACTGCACATCACCCAAAAAACACTATACCAACAGTGAAGTTTGGAGGTGGTCAGAAGAGAGTGTGTGTATATCTATCTATCTTTCTATCTATCTATGAGAGAGATTTTCCTTATACATGCATTTTCATCAAGAAATGTATACATTTTCTTCTTCCTTATGTCAGTTTCAGTCCTCCATACTGACCAGGTTTTGCTGCAAACCCCAAGCTTGTAGATGAAAAGGTGCATTCTGCTGCCACAGTAAAAAAGGTGAATTACAAATAGATGTTATATGACACTAAAAAGGGAATCAAATGCTGTTTATATGAATGCAGTAAAATCAAAATATAAAAGCAATTTTTTTATATATATATATCAATACTTTATTTTCAATGGTAAATTTATTGCATGATTGTAATATCTGCTTTTATAATTTTCCTCCTGTTTAAGATCCAGCAAATTATTTTGAAAACATTTTTTTCCTTAGGCATAAAGAAGCCTACATTTGTAACAATTAAAGGTGTAGTATTTCTACAACTAACTAAAAAACTGGAGCCATAACTTGTTACATCCCAAACTGTACTTGAATGAGGCAGTCAAACCCTAAAGAATAAAACAAGCTCCTTAGTGACATCGGACAGTATAGACATTGCTGCGGCCATTAGTTCTATTTGAACTGAAAACAGAGCTTAACTACTGAGCAAAAGGCCTCATTATTCAGACAAATATGCAACCAATTTTGAGTTTTTGATGTTGCCTGCTGCTTCAAGATGTGGTGATGTATTGGATTATCTTTATGTGTAGTCGGATTAATTTTTCCCTGAAATACGTTTTTGGAGAATTACAATGCCATGTGAGAATAGCCATACCCCTTGAAATTGTTCACCATATATCACATTACAGCCGTGATCTTCTATTTATTGTTTTATGAGAAAGACCAACAAAGAATCATGTAACAAAAGGAAAGAAATTATGCATATTTTTTTTTCATAAATAAAATCTGAAAAGTGTGGCATGCATTTAGTCCCCCACCACCACCAGTGTCAAAGCTTTGTAAAACCACCTTTTATTAAAAATTACAGCTGCAGGCCTATTGCAGACTGTGGATTGAGAGCGTATTTAAACATCAGTCTTCAAGATGGCACAAAATTTCAATTTACTTTAGGTCTAGACTTTAATCAGGCCATTCGAACACAAATGTGCTGTGATCCCATTCCATTGTCGCTTCAACTCGATTACCCTACATTTTAATCAGTCTTCCCATAATCTCTGGCATCTGGATTTTGTTTTAGAGCAACAGACCAAAGAGGGCTAAATAAAAATGGTCATTGCACGTTTCAGATTTTTAATGCCTTGCATTGGCATATGATGGTGTGGAGCAGGACAGAATTGTAGGGAAGAGGCAGCAGGCAGGCATGTGAAAATAAACAGTTTTACTTACAAAAAGAAATTCCAAAACTAAGGTCCAGGGAAGAATCCAAAATAATATGTCACAAGAGGAATGTAATGATTCATATTGGTGTAATGGGATGATCTGACCCAGAGCGAGATCATTTAACTGGAGAGTTGATTTCTGAACAAGTAGCAGGTGGTTGATTAGAAACAGGATGCAGCTGTGAGGGAAGGCAAGTAACTAAAGCTGAACTGATGAAATGAGAGAAATGGCTGATAGAACACAAAGGAAACAAGGAAGCAGGATATACATACCAAAATAAAGCAAGACACAAAACCAAAGTCCCAAAGATCATGACATGCATTATTTTTGTTGCACTTCAGAATCCTCCAGTACTTTGTGTAGGGCTATGATATAATATCCCACTAAAATTCACTGACATTTGTGACTGTAACATCACAAAATGTGAAAAGTGAAAGGGGTGGTTAAATATTTGCAGGCACTGAAATACATTTATTTTAAAGAAGAAAGTATATTGTTGTTATTTCATAGCATATGGTGATATCTTTAAATGTCCATAATGACTCTGTCTTGATTTAATTTGTTTTGTGCAGGTGATTTCAGAACTCTTTATGCTTCATAATTCCCTAGCCATCCAACATTGTCAGTGAGTGCTCTGAAAAAACAAAAGAAGACATTTAAAATGAACAAATTCTAAATATAACACCTCGTTTTGCATGTACATGCATTATAGCATCATGAACTTAATGAAGACGGCAGAGAGAATGCAAATTTGCCAAGACATTACTTTTTGGGAACTCCTGTTGACAGAGAAACTAAGCAGGCCTGATGCACATATAATGCACACAAGGCAAGCCATGTGCATGAATTTCTATAGGCTCATGTCAGTTGCAACTGAGGTGCAATCAGTCTTTCAATTCAGCAGTGAGAAGCTGCCTTCTGTGGCTCATGTCACCAGCAACATCACACAAAAGCAGTGCAAATGGTATTCATAGTGAGGAAGATTACATTGTTGTATTGGCATATTTTGTGCTGAGGAAAAAGAAGCTATATTTTTCCATTTATCAAAATATTTTTTTTTTTACATTTTTTAACCATTTTTCTGTATGCACAATAAACCAGAGGAGTTAAATAAAATAATAATGTCCATAAGTTTGTATTCTACAGAGCTATTGCTAGCTAGTGTGAGTGAAGATGGTACAGATTGATACATGTTTTGTTTCGTCTCCAATGGCAAATTGTGCTCATGGATGAAACCAGACTAAGAATGATTCTAAGCACCATTATGGGCCTGGACTGAAAGAAATAGGGAGCTTCACCCTGGAGAGAGCGAACCTAAAGTACCCTCTGGTCAAAGGAGCTTGGAGGCAAGTACCTGGTGGTCGAACATTGACCCCTATGGCTGAACCTGAAAACTCCTCTACGTGTGAACCCCCCTCTTGTGTGGAAAGATGTCATGGATGGGAGCAGGTTTTGTGCGAACTCAAAACACTCAGGGAAGTCTCATAACTATGATGCATAATGAAAAGCCTATTGTGTTCTTAATTTGTGTCAGAAAAATTGCTGATACATTGCTATGATCATTTTTTGTCATAGCATGATATTTATGCATGCTAAAGGAACTGAACTACAGAGATGGTAATGACAGGAACCCAGCTGAAGTGCATGAAGGTATTTTTGGTGCAAAAATATTTGAAGTCAGCGAGAAAAATCGTATAAGAGTTTTGTAATTGTAGATTTTTTTCAGTCTTTCACAAATGCAAAACAACACTTACGCCTCTTCAAATTCTTAAGTACTATATATATATATATATATATATATATATATATATATATATATATATATATATATATATATATACACACACACACACACACACACACACACACACACACACACACACACACACACACACACACACAAAGCATTCCTTCTTTCAGCTTAACCAAAACTTATAGCAGAACTCTGCAAAAAGAGAGTTTGCAAGTCAAGGGGAGCTGTTTGGAAAGCAACCGCCACTGAATGTGGAGGTAGCTTAACAGATCAGCAAGTGTAGCTGCATATATCTGGCTGATTAACAACTTGACAGGTCAGAACCAACATGCTTAATGTTCTGGTTTTGAAAATGAGGCTGGAAAGAATTATTCATATCTACCAAATTTGTGTGACAAAAGCACACAATAAAGAAACAGAAGACTTGCAAAACATGCAGCATGAGTTAGTTTTCAGATTACCAACTGTTTTCCTTTGATCATTAATCTGAAAAACTTTCTTATTACATTTTGCAGCATTACTTACAGAAGTAGTGCTGATTATGTTGGAACAATGATTGGTTATTCAGTAAAAATGGATCTCAGTTTTTAAATAATAAACTTTTTTGGAGAAGACAGAAAAATAGCTTCTTTAAAGATGGCCATTCTTTTATAAAATAAGGTTTGCAGTATTTTGGTGTTGGCTAGTGATGGCACTTATGGCTCTTTGAAGGGAACCAAATCTTCAAGATCTGTTTACTTCAAAGAGACATTCAAAATAGCCCTTCAAATGATCTGTTTTTGAAAATGTACATTTTTCTAAGAACAAGCCAGTTTATCCCTAATATAGTTTTATATTAATTTAGAGAAACCTGTTTTTGTGGGTGAAGTTCACAACAAAGTTGAATAATCTATATTAAGTATAAAACTGCAGTATGTTCCTGCAGAAAAAAAATCTCTATTTTTATAAAATGTAAAATTTCAAAATATAAATGTCAATATCCATGCAGCTTTTTACAAGTGTTTTGCCCATTAACATTTTAGTCAAAACTGTAATATAAGCAAAAATAAAAGGAAAATATAACAAATAGAGGAAAAAAGCGGACTTGAGTTGCTTTGGCAGAAACAATAGTCCTTGCAATGCAACTAACACTCAACTATAAATATTAACTAAGAAGCAACAAACAGGAGGAAACCAAGAAGGGAGCGTCCTCATCTTCTCTTCTCCTCTTCATGCTTCTGCACGAAGCATACGCAAGTGTAGCAGTCAGGTTCTCGCACAGTGCTACGTAAGTCTGCAGCCATGACACATGACGAAACAGTGTGCAAAGAGCATGCACTCTGTGTTCTCGTAAGTCCAGCCGTTTCTTGCATTGTATTTATTTGCCGATTAAATAAATATAATTTTAAATTAGATTAAATACTGTTATAATGCTCTGCAGTGTGTGCAGAGCATTATAAGAAAGCAAAATCGAAAAAAAAAAACAAAGAGCAGCTCTAACTGAGACTCGAGTCTTACCATTCAGGGTAAAGAATCGTTCAAAGGAATTGGATCGTTTATTAACGTCACATCACTAGTGTTGGTGTTGCTTGCTTGAGTTATCTCAAGGATTCTTTAACACTTGGACACATCACTATTTTAAATCCTGGATGATTTTATGTTTTTATTCTGTGTCATACAAAGGTTTTCAGTTTAATATGGCAGCTGGGTGGAGCATTGCTATTTAGTGGGGTTCGTGGACTTCCACATGATTCAGTTTCTACATGTTCAGGGTTCTGGAGTCAATTTGGCCAGGTCAGTGACTACATCTTTCTGTTACATTTAAATTGTGCTGTGGCTTAAAGGGGAACAGGGGTTGGATTGGCCATCAGGATGTTTCCAGGCCAAACAGGCCAGAGGTTGGAATGTGGTCGCTTTTTTTTTTTTTTTTTTTTTTTTTACCCCATTAAAAAAAAGCAGCTGTACAGCTGCCCTCGCAGCAATTTGGCATTTCAAAGGCACTGAAACGTCAGGCTTGGTCTGATATTTTGCATACTAAGTAGTGTCGTGTCGTTCATGAACGAATCATTTGAGTCAAGGAAGTGAAGCAAATCATTTCATTAACTGATTCGTTCATTTCTCAGTTCAGATGAAGTCAGAACTAGTGTGCCATTCAGGTGGAACTTCTGCATTCTGTGACTAATAAAATGTTTGATAAAGATTCACCCAGTGAGAGACACAGCGCCACTCGCGAATCAGGATGTGAGCCGTTCTGATTTTTAAAATTTTTCTTGACAGCATGGTTATCACAGAGTCGTTCTTGTCTTAAAGCATGAACAAACCATTTCATACTGCATGAACGGCACAGTGTGGTGCGAATCAGGATGGGATCCGTTCGCGCTGCACCACAGCACAGTAAGTGAGTCGCTGACTGCACGAATCAGGACATTCGCGCTGTCTAATCCCTCAGACAAGTATGTAGGCTTACTGCAAAGCAATAAAATACTTCTTCTGATGCAATAAGGGGGTGGGAGCGTGTGTGCCTTTGTTTTTATGTGGCTTGACACATGGCCGTTAGCTTGGAGAAACAGAGAGAACAACACACTGTGCTCGAGTGGCGCCGTGTCACAGCGTGAACGGATCACATTCTGAGTCATGCAGTATGTGGATTGTCCTGGAAGAGGTTCTGTTCTGCACGAATGAACCGCGTGATCCGGTGAACGGATCATTTTAACGCACTGTTCTTAAGAGATTCAGTACACTGAAATGAACGGCTTTTCCCATCAGTAATACTAAGGAGCGACACGAGCAGCCTCTCCCAATTTGAAAAAGAAAGGAAGAAAGAGGAGTGGGTTAAATTACCCAACATGCCAAAAAGAAAGGAGAAAGAGGTGGATTTGGGTGGAATTACTTAGGGGGGAAAATAAAACAAAAAATTAGTGCAGTTACCAAATGCACCAAATTAACGGATATTTTTCATGGCCAAGCTCAGCGACTACACGGGACCAAACAGCAGCTCTACAGCAAGTTAGCAAGCACTGCCTACATGGCTCTACCATCCCATCTAAGATTTAGTATATGTGTTTGGGTTTTTTGAAGTGTTCAGGGCACACAGAGCATTAAAGGCAGCCTATAGCCAATGTTTCACCATAGGTGAAATCTGCTTGATCACTTAAAACCAATCCATAATGGCTGATGAGAAAAAGGCACACATTTCTTTATTGCGAAAGAAAATATTTAAGGAGGAAGTTTGTGTTCAAAGTTAAAAAGATATCTTTTTAACAGGATATATTTTAGTTATCCTGTTCTGTTTTTTAAAAATTAATACTTAGCTGTTTTTACCAGCTCAAAAAAAAAAAAAAAAAAAACAAAACACAAATACAGTCAGTAAATCACTTTGTGTGTTTGGCTCTTTTCTTAAAGACTGTGTAAAGGGAATTCCAACATTTTCTTCTAAACTCATTATAAATGTCATTAATGGATTGTTTTAAATATATAAAAAGTCTCCCAACCATTTAGACTTGAATCGAGGAGTTACAATTTAATTCGGGTGTCAAGATATTTGTGTTTCAGGATTTTGTGGGTGTGTCTAAAAGGGCGGCTACGTGTGGTCACATGGCTGCCTTCAGCATAACTCCGCCCCTGCTGCTCCAGTCGTATAAAATCATAAAGTGCGGAAGCCTCTATGGTTCTCCCGCTCACTTGCGAGTCACAGATAGTGCAGTGCCAAAGATAGTTTGCTGTTAGCTAGCTAACCAATTATGCCTCATTCTCCATGTTCATGCATCTTCCCTGGATGCCACAATGTGCAGGGTAGCAGCTTTGCCTGGTGTGCTTATGTTTTAAATATTCCAAGTGTTGGTGATTTCATGCACAGTAACTACTAAATGTTACAAAATGTGCAAATGTATAACGTGATTTTATATTGTGTATCCTGTCATGTCCATGTACTGTTAGCTAATTTTAGTGCATGTAATTATGACATATTGGGCTGATTCCCTGAGTGGAGTCCATCAGACAACACATTGTTAATCCACAGGTAATCTTTTATGTGCACAACGCTTCTCAGCTAGTTTTATCCCTCACAGTATTTTTTTTTTCAGCTGGGTGCGTAATAATGTTCATGAAATAAATGGTTTTCAGCTGCTTTGTCATCTGAGAAGACTAGTGGAGTGCGGATGGAAACGTAAATATCAAGCCCTCCCACAACGACTATTTATAGTCTAGAGATGATCTTCACACTAAATCCAATCCTCTGAAAAATAATCATCATTAACATGAACACAGTTGAAAGTTACTAAATTGGCAAGATAGGAAGGAGCTACTAATTCTTCCACCTGCTGCCTTCATATGCGAAATAAAGCACAGAGTCGCATCGCAGCACATTCCGCTCCTTCACTGGTCTCTGATCAATAAGTCAGAAGGGTTGCGGTCATGAGTGGAAATATTTCAGCTCCTCAAACAGCAGCGATGCACAGTTTTACATGTGGGTAGAACCACAAACATTCTCTAACTTTAGGAACAACACAGAAACGGGGAAATGAGGTGATGTGGGGAGGAGGTCCTGATAGAGGGTCTTAGGGCTGCATGCAGGTATAAGCCGGGTCCTATCCAGCTGTTAGACAGATGCAGAGGGAGAAAATGTAGAGCTGTAATCCATCAGTTCCATCTCTGGTAGTTTCAGATTTGAACCCAATCTGGTTGAATATTGTCAAAATAAATGCAAAAGGCCTCTTCATGAACCCCTGTCTGCATCATAATACAAACATAACGGAATGAAATTGCATTATCAAAAGGGGCCAAAGCATATTTAGATAAAAAATTGCTTTGTCTTGCAAACAATGGTTCCAATTTTCAGTGTGATTTCATAAAGGAAGCATAGCAGGCAGAACCACATTTATTACAGACACTTTCCCCTTTTCCAAATGTTTCAACCACTCATCCTTCAAAAATAGCGACTTTTATCTATCAGAGTTTCACCACTCACCAGCTGGGACCACTTTCTCTCCCTATTGAAAGCATCTGTTTCCCCAAGATTAAGCTGATTGAATTTAGAAATCTGTATCATTACAATTATTAGATTAGGGGGGAGGAACAGGGACACTGCAACTCCGAGTTTCATTTCAGAGGAATTAATGAAACATAGGAGTGTGGACTGCTGAGAGCTGCTCACATGTCCAGCTTGAATGAGCTTACTGATTGTATTGACTCTCACATAATGACCCTACTGAAGATGCATGAGAAATGCTTTAACATGCTAAATATCTGATTAAAACCTAGATTTCATAGCACCCCCAAAAAGCCTGGAACAAATTGCCTTTCTCTCCACTGACATAAGATCCAGGGAGTTACAGAATCAATGCATTTTCAATTCTTACTTTTTTCTTTTTTGCTCATAATTTGCATATTTTTCATTTTATAGTACTTATGTGCAAAATTTGTAATTTATTGTTTTTATAATCTCAATAAACAGCTTTTATTTAGATTTTAGTTTGCTTTACACCTTTGTTTACTTAAATATCTGATTCTGATTGCATTTATTTTCACTTTGAATTTTGTGTTGTATAAACCTTACAAAAATTACCTGTGCTTTTTTTTTTAACATTTAAAACTTGATTAAAACAAATTAACCAGAAAATTTTAATAAAAAGCTGAACTGCCTATTGGATGCTATTATAAAAGATTTATTTTTAAAACATCATAACTGACTATTTAGGCTGTTGTGGTTATGTAATTTTTTACAAACAAAAGGATACATCTTGTATTCAATTTAAAATATATATATATATATATATATATATATATATATAACTTTTACCATTTATTAAACCATAATACTTTTTTTTATACAAGCTTCATGTTGCATAAACCAAAAATGTTCATACAAATGTGGCAATAACTGAAAGACAAAATTGAAAACAGCACCCTTTATATTGTGTCAGTTTCAAGTGGCGTTCAAAAGTGTTGACACCTCTGTGAAATGGCAGGTTTTTGAACTAATTTTGAACCAAAATTATTTCTATTTGCTAAATGCCAAGTTATACAGTTCAAAACACAATTATCCCTGATACTGACCAAATGTATGTCAACTTTTGATTTCGAAGAAAGTTACAAAAAAATCGCTAAAAAATGTTCTCACTAAGTTTTCTGGCATTTAGCAAATAGAAACAATTTTGGTAATTCTAACTATGCTAAAACAAGGGAAGTTTGGTCTGATTTAACTTCAGACATTGTGAAAAAAATGTGTATGTGTCTTTTTATTCAGTGTATGTAAACTTCTGGTTTAAACTATATAGTGTGGTACATTTCCTGTACAATTCCACTAAAACAAATAAATCTGTTAGAAGAGAAAAACATTGCAATAACCTAGTGGCATAAATGTGCACACCTTTGGACTAATGCTTTGTTGAAGCACATTGTAAGCAGTTTCAGCAATGAGTATTCTTTTAAGGCTATTACTATTCCACTTCTTAATTTGAGAATATTTTCCCATTCTACCTTTAAAGATGTGAGAGATGAGAACCTCTCTTGTCCACCGTCCTCTTTAGGTGATTCCACAGACTTTATGTTGTATTTAGTTCTGGACACTTGCTAGGCCATTCTGAAACTTTAATTTTCCTCTCATGAGCTTAAATATATATGGATTTAGATGGATTCTGAACCCACAGGGATACTGAAAAAATAAAAGCCATCTTCAACTTTCTAGCAAACAGCTGAAGGTTTTCAATCAAGACTTCATTTGAAACCATTCTTAATTAAATACACCTTAAAAACTAAACTAAAAACTTTTAGTAACCCCATGTCATTATGTTGCTAACACCATATTTCACTTTAGGCTTGCTGTTCTTCTAGTGATGCTCATTAGTGTGTGTGTGTGTGTGTGTGTGTGTGTGTGTGTGTGTGTGTGTGTGTGTGTGTGTTTGCAGGTTTAATTTTTGGAAATGTTGCCCAAAAATTCAAGTTTAGTTTCATCACACCATAATACATTTGGTTTCCTCCCAACATTTTTTTAGTTGAGTTGTACATGCTAAATACCACATTATAGATGGAATAGGTTATGAAATAATTTATCATAGTCCTTTTTTTTTTTACATCACAAGAACCTGGCATTTTAAGAGGGGTGTATACACTTTAGAGAACCACTTTATTTACTTCAATGTTCATGCTTGAAGAGGTGATGTATCTGGGCCTTATCCAGCCTCTTCCTCTATCAGATGAAATAGGCTCCACACCCCACCTACCTTGAACAGGACAGTCGGCATAGCAAAAGGATAAAATGAATGCTTGTTAACATTTGCTGTTTTGAGAACCCTAGTGCTTTCACACCTTGAAACAAAGCTACATGTTGTGTTGTGTGGGTATACCTGTGCTCACTTTTGGCCACACAGTGAAAATAAATAGACCGTCTGTCAAATTTCAGAAAGAAACCTGAGGATATGTCACAGATGACAACCTTTCCATCACCCTTGAGTATTATCAGACACTGATTAGGTCCATGATTTCTACCTGGCTTTGACATCGCATGCATTGCTGAGATGTTGTAGATGTATAGGCAAAGGTTTGTCAAGTTGAAAATTTGCTTAAAATGAGGCAGAAACCTACTCTAAATATGACTAAATGTTATAATTTTCTTCCCAATATAAGTATGCAATTTGTTGCATTTTCTTTCATCCATTCAGATTCAACATAAAGAGCTTTATTTAGTTCTATTGATTAATATATTAGACATGACACACTTTGATGAACTAAATAAAATAATTTTCTCACATATTTCATATTGTATAACTTCCTTTACGCCAAGTTTATCTATTAGTTTTAAAGCCTGTGATCTCATTGTATGAACATGTTATAGGTTCCAGGTCAAAAGACAATAATGTGGCATCACCATAAAATTTAGCAAAATTATAATCTCCCAAACTCTGGTAATTTTAAACATCTTTCTTTTATAAAAACTGAATTTTAAATTTAAATTGAGTTTTAAAGCCTTGTTGCAGATTAGTTGGTGAAATGATTTTTAAAAGACAACCATAACAGAAGACCTAAGAGCGATAGCTTATAATAAAAACTCCTTTGGACAGTCTATTTTCTCTTAAAGGACCTGTAGATTTAGAATAGTTCCACACAAGTATTAAAAATGTTTACTGATTTAATTTTTATCTTAAAGAATAAACTTTGGCTTAAACAAAAACAATCTGTTGCACATCAGCTCAGAAAGACTATTATGGTCAGAACTTTTATTTTTATGTGGTATTATCTACTGTGATCATTTTATGTCATTGTCATGTGTGATTGTGTTTTGTTTATGTTTACTTTGATGATGATTTGAAATAACTTTTTGGTATTTGCATTTGTTATTAGTATTTGTTATAATTATGAAATTCCACCATGCATGTGACACACAACACACAATTTGTTTTCCAACTGTAAGGACCTGCGGTCACAGTTCCTTCAACTCATACGAAAACATACATTGATTTTTTTTATTTTTTTTTTTTACAAACAAGTAGCAATTTTTTCCCTTTGCACCACTTAATTTTTTGCAAGGTCTTGTTACATCTCAGTCATTTCTTGTGTTGCCTGTAGACTTTCAGTACACTGAACCATTATGTGAATGTTTCTGCCAAGTGATTCTGATGATTCCAACAGATTTATCATGGGCTGTAATGTCCGTAATATATGGATTCAGAAGACAGTCGATTTCCTGGATTTGAGCTCCACATGATTCCTCTTGCAAAGCTTCAAACATCTTCCAGTCTGTTCCAAATAGTTCCATATTCTGAAAAAAACAAAACATTCTTTTTAATATTTTGGACGAAACACCAGTTGTTAGCTCCTCCGAATAACTTCCAGTGGCATATTTTAGAATTTTTAGCACAATAATACATGGTGAATCAGTGTCAGGAGAGTGGTACCAGGTACATATCACAACTTAGCCAAAATATGACTTGGGGTTTCTTAACTTAATCGTATAACAACATACAGAACTAAATCATAATGTTATGTAAGGCTGGGCAGATTCTAAATTCTTTTTGCAAAACGTAGTATTTTTAGCAGCTTAGCTAATCATTAGCTTGCAAGTTAAAACAATAACTTGTAATTATTAAATAGCTTTATTGAATGCTATCAATCACTGTATTCTACGATCTGTTATTTCTATAAACATAAGTATAACACACCATTGCTAAGGACACTGGCGTCTCTAGCAACAGTGCTTCTCTGATAGATCCGTGGATGACAGTGGAGAAGAGGTCAAGGGTTAATATGCAAGATATTTGCCTTATGGCTTATTTGTAACGCGAATAACCTGTTTCAGAGTAATAGTGATGATAAAATAAATAAATTGTAACTTGTTACAGGGAGGAACGGAAGCTCTGCCTTCCTCCTACCAGTGTCCCAGCTCATGTTTCTGGCACCATGACACATAATCTCTCGTTCATGACAGAGAAGACTACATAAGTATACACATCGTAACATTATATATATGATAAGGTTTAACACCGATACATGGATTGATTTCTTGTCAGCTTCCTAAAGAAACAAAACAAAAGATGTGTATAACTGAGAAGGATTAGCGTTGGACAGATTTAAATGACGCAATTAATAAATTGTCATTAGCTTGCAAACTATAGCAGTCAGTCTGTAAGTCAAAGAACAGTATATTATTTAAAATAGTCTTTTTTTTTTATATACAACTACTGGGTACACGTTATTGAGTTAGCTGTGATGCTTCACCTGAGCTGCCAGCTCCACCACTGTCGTCAGCCATCCTTGAATTTAGAGAATGTTGTGTTTGGTATAATTGCGGTTTGATTACGCTTCCCTGTACCCACAAACTTGAATTCGTGTCCACACTGCAGGGATAACTTTATGGGGTCACAAGACTTTTCACTCACAGCTTTCAGATTTATATACTCATATAACAAAATCCGAACCGCACAATTTCTCACACTCATATATATGAGAGCAGAGTTTTGTGTACAACACTTTTATTGAAATATTAATATGAATATGAATGTTAGAATAATGTTAGAATAATGAATGTAAATACCTGGTTTCAACTGTTTTTAAATGTTGATAATTTTTTTAAAAATCCATTCAAAAGCTTTAGATACTTTTGTTAACTGCAACCCACTTTTTGTGTTTGTTTTACCTTATTGCAAGTGCTGTGAAAAAAAGAGATCATGCTCTCTGGTAATTCAACAGAAATTATTTGTTTTACTCATGCTAAACAGCATTTCTTTGTCTCAAATTTGATGTTGTGGTAAAAAACTAACTGTATTAAATTTTCAAGAAATTCTTTTTAGTAAATCCAGTATTTCTTTCTTTTTACTTACTCAGTTATAATAAAAATTGTAAAAAACCATTAACACCAAATGGTTTGTGAAATCTCTCCAAAAGGCTAGCCTTCTCAGGATGTACAATGCACCTTCTCTGATCAAAGATGAAAGATTGATTTGCTTCTACCAGGTCTTCATCCATTCTGTCTGCATAATTCATAAGAAACTCTGCCTTTGTTGCCTTGAGAACAACTATAACTTTGTGTAAGTAAACATCCAAGTGACTGCTTGCAATTTTTTTCCAACACTGTGTATATGTTTATGATTCCTGCTCCTCTCTGATGAATAATAGATCTGAACAGAAATGCTCAAAGGTATGAAGATAAACCTTGACCTTGGTTCATATCAGCAAATGATAATTGATCCTCACAAATTAATGCAGCTTTGTTTCTTCTTGTTTCATTGTTCATTAGGTACAGGGTTTTCAGATAAAATACACACCACATCTTATAGGAATTCTGGTTATTACCAATTGCAGTGCTAACAGAACTCAAATTATAATCAACTTTCTTTTGCATAAAATGAATCACCAGTGAAATGATGTAATTTAAGTAAAATAAAACTCTGATGTTTGCATACTTTAACCAAAAAATATATCAGCTGCATTACCCAAATTTAATCTAAGTACATCTGAGCTTTTACTGTAAGTTTTCTCCAAAAGCAAAAAGTAAAAGGAAGAAAGTTAGACAGGAGAGGCCATATCACTGACAAGTATCTTTAAAGCGTATGATAATGTGAAATAATATTCATTGGAGTGCAAGCTGGTGTGAAATGACCTGATAAGAGGAGAATGTTGACACACCTGCTGATCACAGATAGTCTTCTTAGCATTTAATGCCAGCTTCACTGTTTTATAAACAAAAATTGTCTTTCCCTTTGATAGTAAAAAAAAAAAAAAAAAAAAAAAAAAGAAAGAAAGAAAAAAGAAAAACGGCTTAAAAAATTATTACACAAGAAGGCTGGTTATAAAATAATATATTATCCTTATTCTCTCCACACAGATATAGCTTTTTAATGAGTACGTGGAAATATGTTAAATCTGAGTTACATGTTTGTGTTAACATGCATAACATATTGAATATGTTTGTTGATGGCTTTATAGTGAACAGGTCAACTGTCCAAACATCCATTAAGGGTTTATGGAGTTAAATGCTCAAATTTTCTTTGAACATAAGTAATGACAGCTGCAGTGCCTTGCAAAAGTATCACATCCCTTGTATTTTATCACATTTGTCATGTTACAACTAGCACTTTGTATTCAATAGTTTTTACAAATATCAAAGTGTGGCATGTATTTAAATTGGGCCCTACTTTGTAGAACCTCCTTTGGCTGCAATTACAGCAACAAAGTCTATTCTTAGTTTTGCAAATGTAGAGACTAAATCTTTTGTCCATTTTTCTTTGCAAAATAGCTTAAGCTCAGTCAGAGTGGATGGAACAATCCTGTTGAGATCAGTGTTTGGGTCTTGCCAGTGACTCTTCATTGAATTTTGTTCTGGACTTTGACTGGGCAACTAAAACAATGAATATATGTTGATCTAAGCCATTCAGTTGTTGTTTCAGTTGCAAGTTTAGGGTGGTTGTCCTGCTGAAAGGTAAACCTCTAGCCCAGGTCCAAGTCTTTTGCAGCCTCTGATAAGTTTTTTTTCTCAAATGCCCTGTATTTTGTTGTATCTCCTTTCCCAGAAACTCACCTCAGCATAATTTTTTCAGTAGCTTTCATTCTCTTGGTCTCATTTGACCTAACAACTGTATTGATGTTTGTAGTTGTAATGTGACAAATACTAAATAAATAAATGTTTACACAGCAAGTTTTCAAAAAATGTCAAAGCATTTTCCAAGGCACTCTGTATAAATGTATTGGTGTGTACTTTTCTAGTACAGCAGGATGAAAGAGAATGATAAAGTTAAAGTCAGCAAGGCTAGAAAAGAGAACCATGAAAGCAATGTGATCAAAATGTTGTATGATGACCAGAAAAACTGAGCACTGCTCTCAATTTTTCTTGTCCTTCTTGCATTTCATGAACTCTTAGCTCCAGGAGAAATCCGATTTGTTTAGATGGTTTATACAAGCAAAGTATTGTGCTTTGGCCAAGAATGACAAACATTTATTAAAACTGATTAAAAGTAAGGATGGTGACAAAAATTGTTGCAAATACAGTAGTAGCACTAAGAATTAAAAAACAAAGTATTTTAAATAGATACAAAAACATGCAAACCAAAAAAAGTCCTTCTATAGTTTATTTCTTGCATTCAACATGCCTGAACTAAACTGTCTATGTGCTGCACTACATACATATATTTGTTGTTTTTATTTGTTCATAACAATGCATTATGGGGACTTTTATCTTGACCTTAACATCTAATTATCTACAAAGCTCATAGATAAAATTATGCCAGCGTATAAAATCCTGTAATTCCAGTAGAGGATTCACACATTCTCTGCAGTGAAATCCGAACCTTTTGTTCAAAACTGGCTATCTTCTGATTGCAGATTTGCTTCTCCAGTGTAATTTCAAGGTTGTCCTATTCCAGTTGTAGAATAATATTGATCACTGACCTCATTCTCTTTACATTTCTCCATGAGCAACAGCCAAATTCACCCCAGTCCAAATACTGTGTTCAGGTTCCGGAACAGTGGTAGTTGTTACAGATCAATTCTTTCATCTGTTTCATAGCTTATTGCCCAGTGCAGTTTGTTACTACATTATCCTGTGCTTCTCTGTCAAAATCATGTGGAAGCTACTATCACTAACACTGCAAATGTGACTGAGGTAGATTATATCTAATGAGATTATAATATACAGTAAATTGTTTTGAACTGTATCTACATTTTGTCACACCACAACCACAAATGTCCAAAAACAAATCCCAATATTTTTGGGGGATTTTATGTGAAAGACTAATACAAGGGAGTGCATAATAAATTCTTTACACATAGAAATTTAAAAAGAGTTAAGATGATAATTTACATTCAGCCAGAAAATATGGTCACATGGTAACCTCATTCCATTTTGTAGGACTTGATACCATACTAAAATAAACTTGCAGCTATGAATGAAGACATACAAAACAAATATATCTGACAAGTAGATCAACTTACTACTGACAAACAACTTGGAGTGTGACTGATGTCAGTGGAACTGCCAATCATTTTGTTTGTGTATCATTTTTGATCAAAAAATTATGAATAAACATATAGAACTGAATAAACAAATAGAACTGAATAACTGGTTGACATTGCAGATTGTTGCCTGTGTTTACTTTTCAAACTCCTTTGTCCATTTTTGACATTTTTAATAATGTATACTCAAAGTACATCATACGATGTTTACATAAAAAAACATGCAATTATATAACAATACACAATGAAACATACATACTTACAAACACTTTGACATTTTAACAGATGCAAAAAGGGTATTACACAGGGCACAATCTAATGATATTCACATGAAAAAAAATTTAATATGTGGTGCACATGTGAGAAATATGTATGCAATCACAAGTTCTACATTTGATCAAAAGTTGAATGGAACATGGAATACATGAACAAAATACTTAATCATATGTGGAAAATGTGACCCACATGTGGAAGATGGGAATCCCATGTGAAATTGATGGGATTTTCATGTGGGAAACAGGAACCACTTGTGGAAGGTGGGAATCACATGTGAGCATATATGAAATTCATGGGATTTGTTTGTAAGGGATATTCCTTACCCCAAATAGGTTAGTAAACACAAAGTACTGCTGAATGTAGAAAACTGTTTTTTTTTTTCTTCAATTATACTCTAAGTAAAAGGACACTCAAATTGAGCTAATTTAAATTTACTCAAGATATTGTGGAGATCAATTTCACAGCCCAAAAAGAATGGTAAATGCCCTGTGCTAATATAACACTTTATCAAGGCCAGAGGACCCCAAAGTGCTTCACACAACATTCAGTCATTCACACACTGATGGTGGTAAGCTACTCCATTGTAGCCACATTGTGCAGTCTGACAGAGATGAGGCTGCTATATTGCGCCATCGGCCCTTCTGACCACCACCAGCAGGTAAGGACACAATAACAGAGATGGATGGAGCTGGGGTTGAACCAGCAACCCACCAATTATGGGATGAACTCTTACTCCTCCTTCGCCACCATCGCAAAGGCGAAGTTGTTTTTATATAAATTAATTCTCTAGCCATCTAAAGAGAAAAAACTTTAAGATATTAACAGGCTAAAACAAGAAAGTTAAGTCCTATGAATTAACACAATAATATGTTTGGACGGATTAGGCATGAAGTTGTTTGCTTCTATTATCTACACAAAAAAGCAACATTCTAAGTGTTTACCAGCTGTAAAACAAAGCTGGTAGCTTCCACTTCTCTGTCAGCACCAGGAAGAAAAAGTAGCAGATTCACAGCCATCCACCTAACCTACCTTTCTTTGGGGTAGAGAAAAGGATTGCCCCGTTGTGTGATTTCGTCAACCTGCCAGCCCAGGCAGAGAAACACACTTCATTAACCACTCCTACAGGAGAAGATGGTGGCTTTTTCAAGACACCACGCACAAATCTGAGGTCTTAAGATGTCCACAATGCTTTACACTGAATAGGCTTGTCACACCTGCCCAAGTTCATTTCGTTCTAACGGTGAACTTGAGTCAATCAAATGAAATGAGCTGAGAAAAGCCTGCTATTATTTATCAATTTATCCAGTTTGGTTGTTTTATTACCATCTCTCACCATGTCACATGCTATAGGAATGGTAGATGACTTAGAAAATGTATTTGTCTTTTGAAATACATTTAATAAAAAGAAATAGTAAGAGCTGAGAAAATAAATGAGAGTGCAAGCCCCATGCAGAATCTGCAAATCTGAAGACAATCTTTCTAAAAGAAAGGTTTTAGTCCTTTTAACAGTTTTTTTATTATTATTATTATTATTTTTTTTTTTTTATGTGGATCACACATGCAGTTTAAGTCATGGACATATTTAAGTCATGGAGACATGACTTACATTGACACTTTTTCCTGCATTATTTTTTGAAACTTCTCAGATTTAGTGGTAACAAGAATTGTCCATATGCAGTATTTTATATTATATTAAGAAAGTTGAAAAAGTTGAAAGTAGAAAACTGAAGTTAATTTATTATTTACATGTGTAAAATAAGGATGGGTTTAAACAATATCCAAGTTTAGCTACTCTATCACAGCCTCACAGGTGCATTTAGTGACAAGACAGATCTACACACATCAATTACAGTCAGTGATGTCCTCTTTAGAGCTCATGCTTGGAATAAAAATTAACTGATATAAAATATGTTTATTTGAACTTTAGTCTGTAGTTTTACTAATTTCCATGCCCTGCCAAAATTATATGAGGAAAGCAGTGCAGCTGAAAACAGAAATACTCTCCTCCAGCTCTTGGATGAATCGCTTCCATCTCCACTCCACATGTTTAAGTTTAGCCAGCTCCACTCATTTGTATTTGAATGCATAAATTTGATTAAAAAGGATACTCTACCATGACAAACTACATATCCATCTTTTATTTCAATGGTGTAGGAAGATGTAATGACAGAAAAATTATGCCGCAACATCATCTTACAATGCATTTGACACTGCAGCATAGACAGTTTGATTACAATGTTAGCCAGGTTGCCATGGATTTTTGGTCATGTTAGATAATACTATTAAAGCTCTCACACACCATGTATTTATCACAACTGAATTTACACAAATGTGACTCAAATATTGTTGCAATAAACCAAAAATACCATTACTTAGTTTTACGTTGTCCTATGGTGTCAGTGCTGATGCAGATTCATTCACCTTTGCATGATGGATACCTGAAATTGAAACTGACAGCTTCTCCCACTTTCTGATTTATTCAGCTTGTAATTATCAGACCACTTGTTCACAGTCAGGACATTGAAATTTTATTCCAATTGAACCTCACATATGAAGAAATTGCCAACAAAGCCATACAGTAACACAATTGCAAAAGCAACATACTCTTACTAAAATAGGACACAATGAATAAGAGGTTTTAGTACCTTCCTCCATTTAGTATGGACTAAAATAAGATTATGCTACGAAAGAACTTGATTAACGATCATTTTTTAAATAAATATTGCAAGATCCACTGATTAAGCATAACCTAATGTACCTAATGTATTATGTAGGTCCCCATTGAAAGTGTGCTCATGTTACCAGCAGCTGATTAAAGATCTGTAACTTGCAAGGTGCACCCTCCATAGATTGGGTTGGATTGGATTCCTGAACCATTTTTGCTTTGCAGCAGGATGCATTATCCTGCTGAGAGAGATCACAAACATTAGGAAATACCGTTTCCACCAACAGTCAGGTGATAGACACTCTGATACATGAGTGTACTCTGTACCAGAAAGATGTCAGACTACACGAGTGTTCTCTGACATCTTTCTGTTACAATCAGCATTACCTTCTTTGGCAATGTGAGCTGCAGTAGTTCCTCTGTTGGAGTAGACCATAGTTCAGATTCGGAGATGTGCTGACCTACTGGTTACCATTACCATACCAGTTTTTATGCTTTAAAGGTTTTTATGCTTTAAAAGCATCAAAAAAGCAAGTGAATGTTTTGTGGACAAAACATTAGCTTGCTGCCCAATAGATAGAACCTAATTACAGCTGCAGTGATGATGAGATATTCAGTGGTATTCACTTTACACGCTAGCAATCATAATGTCTATTAAACAAGCAACATGAAATTCCCTTGGGGGACACATAACCCAGACAGTCTACAAAATGGCATCAAGTAACATGATGTCAAACTTATGGAAACCATGTTTTGGCATAAGTCATCTTCTGACACATTAGCATGCATTTAGAAAGATTATGTATATTTTAGTTTTGGAAACCCCCAAGGCTTTCTATACTTAGTTTAACTCGTAAATCTAAAATATGTCAACTTTCTATCAAACATGACAACAAATTAATACAGACATGTAAAATGTTTTTGTCAGCTCCATATGCTCCATGAGAATTTTGAAGCATTTAACAATCATAGTTATGCAAATATATACATTATTTACCAAATACATTTGACATCAGACAAAGATTGGCCAATTGTTTTTGCCTCTGGAGTTAACATAGATTTTTGTGTGTAGGATTGATTGAGCAAGCAGAAAGTAAAATACAAAAGTATTTACTTCGGTTGCTGGTACACTATAAACTCCTGCAAAGTTATTGATTTGCCAACTAGCTTCTACATTTGCATTTGATTAAAGAGTAGAATTTTTGTCAGTGCTGAAATTTAACAATCTACAACAGTGCTGATACAGGGATACAGAGTTTATCTGAGAAACATTTTAGGCAACTCAGAAATTTGTTGACATCTAAATACAAGTTGATTGTAGATTCCTCAAAAGACCCAGCTAAAGTTAAGATAAGTTAAATGACTCAGGACCTTGCAAATTTTATGTAAGCTGTTTAAAATCCAAAACTGTATAAATCTCTAGTTTTCATTCCTAAAATTTTGGGTAAAAACATCTCCCATCTTTGCGGGAACATTAGAAGGTTAAATGATTATATAACATATGTTTTTTGACACTGACATCTAAGAACAGACAGCAGCCCACAGTTCATGTCTCAAAATAAGCCTGCATAACAGATGTTCTTTGCAAAGATTTTTCTATTTGTACTTGCATGATTTTGTGAATTTGATTTAAATTTCTGTGAAATATCCAATGTTTTTTCATTATTTATTGACTGAGAGCATATACCTCAAACATTCAATAATCCTTTGGTTCAAAGGGTAATCTACAAATGTTCCAAATATTTAAATTAGATATAATAATTTCTCTTATGTGATCAGAATAAAGCTGTAGAAAAAGGATCGCTTTTTGTGACATAGATGAAAAAAAAGCTAAGTTTATCTCTCTCGTTTTAATTCTCAGAGAATATCTAATAAACACATTAACTCTTTAAGGATTAGATTAGATGTCTTCCTAAACATTTAATTTCTCATTATCTCAATCAGGACCTCCTACACCAGTTATGAACATCAGCCAATAAGCAGGTTTTGTGGTGCTCATTCATCCTTTGAACTGATTTGATGGCAGAATAAAGAACATCTTGACACAGAATAACAACCAGTACCATTGGCAGGCGAGAAAGAGTTTGCATTAATTTAATGTTTCTGCAAAACAAAAATGCACAAAATGTAAAAATAGGAGACAAAAACCTTGTGTGATCAAAAGTACAAACACTTAAGATGGGGCAATAAGATGCACGAGAAAGCCTGAGTATGGCAATGTTAAGACAGGAAGTAGTGGTCTATTGATTGTATTTTTCTTTTGTGCACACAGATGCGGCTTTATTCCAATTACACATTTTCAGTAACATCTCATATTTAATATGTACATTGATGTTTTAATTGTAACTGTTCAATAAAAGCTACCACTGTCAGTAAATAGCGATGATCTCAGAGTTCAATTAGTTTCTCTGTTGGCACTGCTTTATTTTGCCTCTACAAATGCATCCAGATTCTGTGATTTTCATTATTATGGGTAGTTTTTTGAGACACGTATAATTTGATGTTATAGTGTAGACTCTTGACAATCTTTGTGTGAAGTCTTCAATGAGAAAAACATGAAAAAAAAAAAAAAAGAATTCAGCTGTTAGGTGCACATTTGTGACCCAGAGTCATGTTACAATGGACCATTCTTCTAAACAGAACTAGAATAGTTAATCAAAATTGGTAGGCTTCCTGGTGCAGTGCCAGCTTTTTAGCATAGGCCACAAATTTTCAATAGAACTGAGATTGAAGCTTTAGGAAAGCCATTCAAAAAAGTTTGTTAGCTTACTTTCGCTATACCAGAACCAAGTTTTATGTGCTTTTGCTAATTAAAATAATTGATTTAACATAAACATGGAGAATTTAAGGGTAGCCCTTCATCATCCTTATTCTATCTACTTTGTGCAATGCACCACCCCCCAAAATGATGCTGCCACCTCCGTGCTTGACACATTGTACAGTGTTTGAAGGCCTCACTGTCCTCCAAACGTCGTTACATGCATTCACAGTATTTGTGGCAATATGACTCTCCTTTGTCTGATAATAAGAATTTCATGCAACTTGCACATAGGGGCAGCTGCAATTTTCAGAGCATGAATGTGTCAATTTTGGAGAAGGGGCTGCATTGCTGGTTGTGACATTCTTATGTTATGGCATGTAAAAGTAGTTTCAGTCTAGACATCGATACTGGTATTCAAGCAGTTTCTTGTTCATGGCAGACTTTAGTCTTGCTGGATTCCTGGTCTGTTTCTAAACATTTTAACCAGCTTGCCCTTCAAGGATAGGGTCTGTTTGGATTTTTTTCATTCATATATATGAGTGTATATAAACCTTTTGACTGGAACTGTCAAGGAATGTTTAGTTATGTTGCATTTTCAACACCCAACACCAAGCAGATTCTTTTTCTTTGGGTTTTTAATACTCAATAACAGCAAGAATATATCTTGACTGACAGCATACAGACATTAATTAGATTTATTTACTTCCAGAGTGAATGGGAATTCACTACCCTCAGTTTTGGCACCCCTCTTTTGTAAACATTTTTTGGATTAATATCAGATATTTTTTAGATGATCCAATTAAAAAAAACAAACAAACAAAAAAAATACAAAGAGTCATTTTGAGTATTTCCAGTGTAAATCTTTCTTAAGGCAGAAATGCTATGCTGCAGTATTCTCCTTCCTCATTCCATCTCAGCTGGGAGATATCCTCATTTAACCAAATTAGATCCAGTCAAATTTGACTTTAATGCGCAGACAAATTACATCCCAAGGTTAAAAAGAAGAGTCAATGATTGACTTGTATTCTTAACCCTTAGTAAAAAGGAGGTCACAAACTTGAGAAAAAAAGGGGAAGAAACTGAAAACCAAAGTAAAATGTTGTAGTCTGGTTTGTAAATAATTTATACAATATTTGTTAGGTTTTTGCATTAAGACAATATGTGTTTAGGTTCAAGATTTTAATGGTATGTATAAATGGATCTTAAATCATTAAAAATCTGAAAATAAAACACACATGCTTTGCTGCTTGCACTCTCAGCCAAGGGAGGCCTTTTCAGTAAACCATGTGATAAAACAAAGCAAAGTGACAAGTGCAAGAGGAAAAGTATGACCATGATAGTAGATAGACTTAAAAGTGCTAGTTCGCCTGTAATCTTTCTTATACTATAAAGAGTTATGGACATTTGCTATGGAGCCTGAATGGAGTGATGAAGAAGGTTGAGATAAGAGCTACAGTAGATTATTCAATCAATCACCTGTAGCTATATCTTTAGAAGACGTGTCTGAGGAGACACATTCAGCAGTCAGGCCCCTAAGTGATAAAGGCAGAAAAAAATTACATGAACCTTCTCTATATCACATGGGCTGCCCTGCAAACCTTGTGTAAGAGAGGACAATTATGGACTGAGGCTGCATGACAATTACTGGAGGAAATATTTTGCCGGTCTTGTGAGTCACATATATTACATTTTACTTCTTTATAATGTGATTCATCTAAAACTCCAGGTCAGTGATTTGTATCCTCAAAATGAAGGCTTGCTGTAAATTCAACTTGGCATGCTCTCTCCAGCTTACCTGCATTATCATCACTGGGTCCACGCCCCCGCTGCTGCCAATTAGCGTCTGGATATAAGGCTCGCAATCCATGGTTCCACTAGTTTGCTGGCCAAGCTTCGTCCCACCTCCACCCTGTATCCACCCTCGTCCTCTCAGGCTTCTTCAGGTTCCCTTCCTCCGACCTCTGCTCCACCATCAGGTCTGGACCCCGGGGGAAAGACGACCCTAAATCCTCACCCTATGTTGTTAATTCAAGCTCATGCTGATTCTCACTGTACTCGTCTTCTGCCAGGGTCCGAGCGCCAAAGAACTTTAATGGCAGTGGCATATCAATGTGTTGAAAGACCTTTCTACTGCTTTTATGTAATATTCAAATTTTCAGAGAAATGGAAGTTTAGGATTTCATGAGCTGTGAAACAAAATCATCAGAATTGAAACCAATAATAGGTTGAAATATATGTCTGTGTGTACAATGAATTTATATTATATGAGTTTCACTTTTGAATATATATTTTTTTATTATTGCTATAATTAAATCACAAATATGTGCACAGTTTAACATTCTGTTTTATATATGGTTTGTTGTCTCTTTTACTTGTCCTCTTTTTCATTCTGAAAAGATAACTGTTACAAATGCTACACCTGGCGTCAAAGAAGATAAAAGTGAGCATGAGATAATATTAAAGAAGGCTATCAATTTCAACCTGTGAAGGTCAAATCATAACACAGATTATGTACATTATTTAGTGTGATGTTCTCGCAACCACAGAGAAAACAAAGGTTAATTCACAAAGCTAAGCCAAAGCCCATATGAATCCACATTACTTTTCGCCTTCTTCTTGAACCAGTATTCCTGTTGTGTGTCCTTTCAGACCTACTTCATATGCAAGACAGCTCAGTTGTTTAGAATTTAGTTCTCTTATCACAAACCGCAAAATGTCAAAAGGCTGAAGAAGCAGTCTGGGTCAAAGTCTTTCAAGCTCAATTAACTCTGGAACTGCACAAATGCAAAACTGTTTAATAGATGATGGCTTCAAGTAATTTGCACATAAAATGTCTCAAGTTAGGGCTTTATAGTTTTGTAAACACGAGACTGAAAGTTAAGGTGTAAATTTCATTTGTTATTTCAACATCAGGCTTTACATAAGCTTACAGGGGAAAACTTCAGATGCCTTGGCAGTTTAGCACTCTCAGTCTTTGGCTGGTGTTCCATTGGTTCCATTGATTTTCTCCTTTTTTCTGTAAAAGGCATAGAAAGAGAAGGAGAGGTTCGGTAGCTGTGAGAAGGTCTCTCTCTGAATAAAAATTGTGAAGAGCTGGGCACCAGAGTGAAGTGCTGCATGAACAACAATTGCTCTTGCTGCTGTGTACAATACTGCAGTCCAATTTTCACGTCTTATAGGGTTTTCAAGTCTTCACATGCTGTAGACATGTTACACCAGCTAAATTGCCAACACTTAATGAGACTCTGGAAATATTGAATCCCTATTGGTCTGATGTGAGACATAAAGAGACACACTGACTCTGTCTAAAAGCTCACTTAAAAGCTTCCGATCGTTAACTTAGCGCATGAGTGTAATCTGAACAGATTGCACTCAAGATGAAAACATCAATGACCAGCTCAAAATCTCGTTCTTCAAAAACTTTCAGTAAGGATTCCTTTTTTTTTAAACAATGCTCAATATTGATTTGATTTCTGGTATGACAGCACCTTTTATGATTATGTACTGAAGTGAAAGAGAGAGAATCTGAACAGGATGTTTCAAAATGACAAGATTCTCTTGGCCACTCCTGTGCTTTATTTCTGACGGGCTTGTGCTTGCTGCAACCTCTCACTATTTCTGCCAAAAAAAGGTCAGAAGTGTAATTCTTGTGGGTCAACACAAAATAAAGAGCTTCCTTCCATACAAGAGCAATGCCTAAATCAGAGGAACCAAAATGATTGACTGCAACTCAGATCCTTACCCAAATAAAGTCTTGTCTGGATCCAGTTAATTTGTTATTTGATACTGTTTACCTATGCATCTTTTGACATATTTATGACAATAACTTTTAATAACATTGTGCAGGATTTTTCTAGACTTTAAAGTACTTACAGTAATCCAACAGGAATCCCCAGGCTTCCTGTCTCTCTGCAAAGAGATGTGAACCTGCAAAGAAGCAGAAATAAGTAAGCAATATACTGTAGATTAAAGAAGAAATTCTGCATCGCTGCCTCTAAAAGAGAAGAACTGAGAGGGGGCAGAAAGGTTTTATTTAGTCTGACAGGACTCCAACGTGTTATTTCTGTATGTGGAGTGCTTGAAACCTATTTGATTCATGTGTTGACACAGCAAAAAGGATTAAACTTTTCAATGTAAAAATTTACCATGAAACTTAACACGAAACATTTGAAGAATCATACCTATCCAAATTTAATGGTGCACAGAATACTAAATCATTAAAGAACTCATTTTGAGACAGTCACATTGGTCAGATCTGGCAACAGGACAGCACTACTGGCTGAGTGCTTGCACAGCAACTGGTATTTCAACCGGAACTGGGCCAGTTCTGGCAATGATGGCACCAATTATCTTATGGCACACCAGAAGTGGCCCGATAATGGTTTGGTGTATGTGGGCCGAATCTGTATATGCCATATGTGGGCTGAATCTGTATAAGCCATATGTGGGCCGACTGTGGCTTAACTTATGTTGCCCATGCCATGCAGAATGTTAATGTTCACACATCATTTCTGGTAATCATCTTGAGCTATCCTACTCAGATGATAAAACAAATTTTAAGTAGATCTGATCGTAAAACAATCCACATTTGATCTTATCTTAAATACCTAAAGAATATTTTACTTGTTTTTAGAGATTGTGTTTAGTTCACTCCCTTCTCTTAATAATGCTATTTTCAGTCAGATGAAGATTATACCTTGAAGGCCAAATATTTTGCTTGTTGTTGTAGTCAGTTAAAGACCATCAGAGGCTGGATTTTGTGGAAATAATGCCATCCTTCATCATGAACCCAAAGGTCGAAAATAATTAGATCGAGTAGTTTAAACTCAATATTAAGTTCCTCTGACTCAAAGGTTTTGATTTAGTATAATGTTTTTGAGTACATTTAAGTCAAATGTTTTGATTGACTGTTTATTAATTCGGCATAACTT
Source organism: Anableps anableps (assembly GCA_014839685.1). Taxonomy (NCBI): domain Eukaryota; kingdom Metazoa; phylum Chordata; class Actinopteri; order Cyprinodontiformes; family Anablepidae; genus Anableps; species Anableps anableps. The sequence continues at coordinate 14,119,824 of CM026076.1, forward strand.
AAATAACTTAGTAAAGAACAAATTAACAGCAATTAGTACTCACATTTAAAAATGTATATAATTTTAAAAATTCAAAATTTATTATTATAACAATTATAATAATATTACTGTTCTCTGATGTCTCAGTTTAAAGTGCATGTGATGAGGAGACTATTCTATAATCATTGTACAAGAATGTATTTTTTTCATATGTATTATTTTGGCTTCATTAAGGTACACACCTGGCTGACATCTAGTTCCAGTGCTGAAACTGTTATGGGCCAGCACAGGGCCACCAGTGTTTCCACAGCTGGCACTATGCTGGTCCATGTGTGAGCCACCTCTGGCAAACTAGGTCTGGGCCAGCAAAGGGCTTTTCATTCTTTGCGGTATCTGGCCCAAGTGCGAGTGCATTGTGTGGGCCAGATCAATTTTGCGATGTGGGGAGAAAAACATCACAATTAACATAAATAAAGGCTTGAAAACAAGCTTCTCTGTGTAATTACTCTATATAATGTGTTTCACTTGGTGAATTGAGTAACAAAAAAATACATGTAAATTACCTTTTCAATAATTTTCTAACTTATTGACTATGACACTTTCTGTCTGTAAAAATGAACCCCTCCTGCAATATTGCAGGAAATAACAAACCACACAAATCAACTTAAAAAAAACTAAATTAATGTCACATAATTTTCTTTGCCATTTTACTTTACTTTAGCAGACAAAAAAAAAAATAATAGCTTCCCTTTTTGTCTTTACACAGGCTGCTGACATTTTGGTCATTGTAGAAAAAACAGAAACAGTTAACATTTTATCCAAGAACACTGGTGAAGGAGCATATATAAACCAGTAAAAATGTGAAAGGCTATCGTTGAAATTCTTGAAATCAGTTTAAAATATAATTTCCTGGACCAAGGGGAAAGAGTCAAAGAGTTTTTAGAGAATGAGTTATATCTTCCCTTTGGCTAATCTTCAGTGGTAGCCAGCCAGCTGAGGTCATAGAGCTGTGCCAAGGTGCAGAGGGAGCAGAGCAGGTGAAAGGCTATGCTGTAATTCATTCCCTCGGCAGCCTGGGATCCATGGGCAGAAACGAGCACACGCTGTTTCCTTCAGACTATGCATACCAGGGACTTTTTTCTCAAGTACTTTGACTAAATAATCAATGTGTGTGAGTCATTTTATTGATATATGTTTGGTTTGTTTTGCTGAAGTTGAAAACAACCCCTTAACCTCCACCTACTGCTGTGGCCAGGTTTTTCTCAGGCTGGTTCCCTTAGTCTTTTTTCAAATGTAAGTCTTTTTAATATGGTCTCATATCCTGCAGTTGGAATTTGGTGACAACCAGATATAATAGTTATGATAATAGTTTCTTATGACCAAAAACAGAGTCTTACGTGTACTGTTAACTGGGCCTGCTTTAGTAGCCCAATCGTGGTCGGGAGACACTGGGGAGATGCTTCCTCCAGGGCCGAAGTTGTCCTCTTTGGGGTTAACTCTCTTCTCTTTCTATATAAGGTGGTGAGGCACATAACAGAAGGCAGTGGAAGCACCTTTTACTGAAGAGATTGGGGCTTTAATAACTGTACTGCACATTAGCTGTGGCTTGCTAAACTGTTCTCGGTGCTATACTTTGAACATGCAAAGTTATTGTGTAAAGTTAGTATGAGCATATTTTGGAGGATACAGGCCTTTCCATGTGGGTGCTCTAATATCTCTCTGCTTTTCTGTTATACTGGTCAGGTAAATCAGATGTTTCAAATTGCCTATACGAATATGCTTACTTATTATTAGCTATACAATGGGCTTTTTCCCCCATGACTTTATTGCGGAGTGTGAGCTTAAAAAATAGATATATAGTTACATTAGTGCAACATAACCATGCCAAAAATCAAGATTGTGTTGCTTCAAGTGAAAATTTTGAGGTGGAAATTATGATGTCCTCGTATGCATATTATAGCTTTAGGTATGAAAAGGTGGGTGTCTAAGATGCCTTCGATATACATTAAATTCTGCTGGTGTGTTTTGCCTGCAAAGCAAAAATACAGAGCACTTCTAGGTTTACTTAATCTCTATTTTTCAAACTGACATGCCATTAAAGACTAGCTACAGCCAGATGGATAAAAAAAAACTGTGTGTGCTGCATCCACTGTATCCTCAGGTCTTTACTGATACATCACTTTATGAAGAAGTATTAGCAGAATACTAGATCACAGTTTGCCATGGACACCAAAATTTCATTTTAAAACCCATAAATGTCTGCTCTCATTCTGTGAAAAACTGCAAGCCAAAGTGGTAGTGCCACTAAGGGATACACCAACTCTGGCTAGAGACAACACTCTCCAGCCACATTTTCAAATTAGGAAATTGGAATTATGACATTTTTGAACTTCTGTTTTGTAGTCACTTCGTTTTGCAGGCACAAAAATACTTGAGGATGTCAAATGGGCTTGAAATTTTAAAGTAAACCCTCTCATAACATTAGCTCTGTAAAAACACGACAAGAGTGCTAAAATGACTATATGTCACAATGGATTTTGCTTGGCAATTACCTACTTTGAGCTACTTCAAAATATGTACATAATGAATAGAAATAGTACAAGTTTTTAGCTGAGCTATTTGTTTTACTATCAGATTTCCATATTTTGTTAAAGTGTTCTGAGCTCAGAGATAACACAAAATTTAAATGATCAGAAAGGGTATTTATTTACTTCTTACTTGTTTTTTGTAAAATAGTGAATTAAGTTATTTTGTGTGTTTAAAAAGTTAATTCCATTTTTAAATTAAATTATGAATATCTTTTATCTTCCCACATTGGGGACATTTAGGTGTAACAGCAGCATCAAGGGATGTAAGTTCACACAAAAAGATCAAAAAGTGTTAAAAATATATAAAAAGCAAGAGTAACGATAATAATAATAATAATAATAATAATAATAATAATAATAATAATAATAATAATATACTGTATAAGATTATACAGTAATCTTATACAGTATATTATTATAATCTTATACAGTATATTATAATCTTATACAGTATATTATTATAATCCAAGGGATGTGCAACTGGGTAAGATTACTGTTTTTCTTAAATGTGCATAATGTGCATGTGTATTTAGCATTACCAAGACAACAGACTATTTACAATACAGTATATCAGTGCAGCGCAGAAAAATAAATGTGCAATAACAGCTGAGATGTTATTTAAAAATGAGTAAAAACAGTGCAAATGTTTGTGCAAATGCCAGCACGTATGTAAATACTTACTGAGTTTGTTGGGAGCAGTGCTGGTTATAGAGTCTGACGGCTGCTGGGAGCAAGGATTTCCTATAACACTCCGTAGTGCACCTAGGATGCAGCAGTCTGTCACTGAAGGATCTCTCCAGTTTAGAAACATTGCCCATCAGCGATGTTATTTTAGCTAGAGTCCTTCTGTATCCCAACCACCTGCACTGGGTCGAGGGGGCATCTTAGCACAGAGCTGGCCTTCCTGATGAGCTTATCTAACCACTTCCACTTAGCTGTAGATAAGCTGCTGCTCCAACAGACAACACCATAGAAGGTGACTAATACCACCACAGTGTCAAAAAAGGTCTTCAGAAAAACAAACATTACAACCACATGTGCTTAGGCTGTTATCCAGAAGGTGAAGAACCAAGTTAAGGCAACATCAAAAATAAGAAAAAAAATGTTATGACTTGCTGATTTATTTACAGTTACATTGTTCTCAGGTTCTGCGATAATTCAGTTTCTATTTGTGCCTTGTAATTAGCTAGAGGCCCCAAGCTGTCACAACGTTCACTCTGGGTACTCGCTTTTAATAGTTCGAATCTTTAATTAGTTTCAAAGATTTGTCTCATATGTTAATGAATGTACTGACAGTGAAGCGATGAAGAAAACAAAGAGCAGTTCATCCATGAATGACACATGAGTAGTGACTCCAAATCGCTTATTTGTTTAGTTTTTTTTCTATCAAGTTATGGTAGTGTGGCTTCTAATTTGCAGACATCAGTGATGCTTTCATTAACAGATTCACCTCTTGAAACCTCTAGTGGGTCTCTCTCTCTCTCTGTGTGTGTGTGTGTGTGTGTGTGTGTGTGTGTGTATTAGGAATCACAAGATTACCAGGGTGATAGGATGGTCCCTGGTGCAACCTAATGAGTCTCTGTTTGTTTACCTCTTTCACTGCACCACATTCAGTGGAATGTGCCTGCATTTGCCAGCCATGAATGCCAGTGTTTTGATAAAGGTCAATACGAGTTGGACAAGGCTCTTGAAGTTTGCCTTCTTTAATTAGCTCTGGCTTTGTGCTCTCATCTCATCCTGTAGTGTCAGAACAAGCATGTTCTGCCTTCAAGACGTGCTCAGAACAAAGACAGGGTTGGAGAAAGCCAAATGAGAAGGGAGAGGTTCACTATCACCACTGATTCACTCAGATGAGAGGCTTGAGTTGCTCTGGTTACAAATACATTTTCAAAGAAGACATTAATGAATTGGCATAATTCTTGCCTGTAATTGTATCAGATTGCGCAACTGCAATGATTTTCAAGCTCAGTCAGATCTCCAAGGCCTCCTGATCATCAGATCACTCAAGGACGAGTCTTAATTGGCCACTTATTCTTACTTTACCCCAAGGCTGTCAATAACAGGAGTGCTAAACACTAACAAAAGGTCAGATATTCATCTCAGTCTTTTATTAGAAGTTAATAGTGTTAGGTTTGAATTTGTTCCCAAACTAACGACATCTACTTCATCTGCTTCTGAAGGATAATTCTGACAGCTAGCACAAGCTTTCTAAGTTGCTTTAGTGTTGGTTGGCAGTGATAAACTACCTGGTTATTCATGAAACAAATCCAGTTACAATGTAACATTGGTGCATGTCAGCCAGTAAATAGGTAAACTAGCATGGTTTGTAGCAAAACAAAATAAGGATAATGTAATAGGGGGTAAATAGGTTGGGGTTATTTCCCTCAAGATGTATTAATTCATCTAAAGGCCAAGCTTCTAATTTGTCTCAGTATATTTAAATCATACACGCAATTTGAGATGCAATAATTGCATGTAATACCTGTCATTTAAATCCTTTTTAAATATCTACTTTCTGTTTTTATCACTGTGACACAAAACTGTTAGGCTGTGTTTAAATATATAGTAGAATTCAAAAGTATTTACTCAGTAATAAATAGCATCTGCACATTCTGATGAACTGCCAATCATGTTCTGCAATTCCATCTGCACAAACAGGACTGAGTAGATCCAGAACACAACACACATCTGGTAACCACTCAACCACATTCATGTGCCAGTTTATTTTGTAAAGCTGTAAATGGTGAGGCACTTAACAGTTTTAATGGCACAAAAATACTTTTTAATTACATCCAGAGGTAGCTAGAGTAGACAAAAATTGTATTCAAGTTTGAGTAGAACTACTTCAGTGTTGTTATATTCAAATAAAGTAAAAAGTTGACATCCAAAAAATTACCCAAGAGTAAAATAAGTATTTGATAAAATGGCCACTTAAGTACTCAATGCTTAAGTAGTACTGTTTAATCTGTTTCAAGTTATAACATGATGTAATTCTACAGAAAAGATCTGCTGTATACTTGATTGATGTTTTTTATGATGTGAAGCAATTTGAACTGGCTTGCTGCTGAAATGCGCGATACAAATAAACTTGACTAGAAAACATATAAATTTATGTGCAAATTCTGGTACGTTAAACAATAAAATAAAAAATGAGTAAAAATAAAACGCATCACTACAAAATAAGAAATTGGGGAAGAAGAAATGCACATTTCCAAATCTCAGTTCTCAGTGACATAAAACCTTTGAACCCAATGCTTGCAGTAGGTAATATCTACATGTTAAAACAGTGCACATTACTTACACTAACAATATCTACTGTTTAATTTATGTTAACTTGAACATCAAATGGTACAACAGGCTCAGCAGATCAATAAATACATTAGAACAAGAAAGTTTACAAACCAGAAATGCACCAGACTCAGGGAAGCAGGGCCGCCCGGCATAAGCAATATAGGCAAAAGCTACCTGCACCAGCCGTTCAGGGGGTGCCATAAAAGGGGCAAGAAAAAAAGTAACTTTTACTGTTCTTTTTAAAACTAACGGGTAGTGATATAATTTTCTAATACGAAAGAATATACACAAATTTAGCTGCACAGCAAAAATTATTAAATACTATATTTAATAATAATGATGCTTTGGTTAGCTCTCCCCCCCTCCTTCTCCACTAATTGGTTTGTTCCTGCACGCCAAGGGCGCCCCTCTCCCACTCGTTACTTCCTATGCTGCTCACTCACGCTCATCCTCTTGCTCTGTGGGGTTGAGCGTCAACTCAAGTCAAGTTTATTTGTGTTGCACATTTCAATAGCAAGGCAGTTTAACATTTGGCAACCTGTTCTCCTCCATCATGTTAATGTTATAAGTTCCTGTAACACCGCTAATGCTACCACTGCCATCTTCCACTCTCACTCTATTTTTAGGTATCATAAACCGGTCCATTTCGTTTACTCTTCCCACTCGCTTGTAGCTAGTGTCTGACTAGCAGCAAGCTTAGCGCCGTCTGCATGCAATCTGACCAGTCAAATTGCAGAATAAAAGCCACAGGTTCATGGGTAATTACCATTTAGCAAGGGACGCATTTTACGACACAACATGTAGTACAGATCCAGGGTCAGTTTGATTGAGATGAGAGCACACAGAACAGGCATGAATGCTGTGGTAAACAACGAACCAAAGCAGTAAAAATGTGGATCATCACCAACGCTTGGGGGGCGGGGGGCAATTTCAGAGAGGTCTTAAAACCCTGCATGTGTCCCCCTCCCACCATCAATGATCCTGATATTTTTTCAAAGCTTTCCATAAATAGTTATACTATTTAGGGTCGTCTTCATTTGGTCCATAATTTTTTATAGTTTCAGATACTAAAGTACTTTGGACTATAATATATCTGCCAGCTGGATCCCTTCTAACATTTTGAGTTTGAAAGGAGACTGATTTATGGAGCATTATCATGAGTCCTCTAGCATGAGTTGTATTCGAAGCAAAAAACACTTTACCCCTCTACCTTTTTTTTTTTTTGTCTTGGAAGTATCCCCTTGTAGCAAATGAGTTTGATTGTAGAAATTTTTATCCTGCTCATCACTTGTTTTACCTTTGTAATTTTATTCAAACTTCTACAGTTCAAAGAGATGAATTTTAGCTTAAAAATATCCATCATGAGTTATCTGACTTGTTCACTTGAGAGAACACCCCCTCAAGGAAGAAAAAAAAAAACATAAAAGAAGAAACAAAAAAAAAAACCTAACACCAGTTCCCTTCCCCAATGTACCATATTGCTATGCCCCCCCACCCCGACACCCCCTCTTCCTTAACCACTGCTTATGTAAATTGGTCCAAACAATGGACTACCTACCTCTATTCTTTTTTTATATATATTTTTTTCCAACTCTGCTTATATCTTTACTAAATTAACCATTTAAACTGTAATTGTTATTATTACACAATACATCCTTCCCAATCTCAACACAAAGTTGTAAATTCACTGACAAGGCGTGGACATCAGGGCAAGTCATTATGGGTTACCATGAGCCGTGCTGAGAAGATGATCCTTTGTTGATCCCCTTGTTGTGCAGCTTCTTTCGCACCTCATCATAGCTGCATTGCATTTTGTGCACTCCTGAAGAAAGATCTGAATGAAACTGGATTTGCTCATTATCGTAAAGGAGTTTCCCATTACTTCGTGCTGCCTTCATCACTCGTTTCTTGTCTCTGAGGTTCACAAATTTCATTATGACAGTCCTTGGACATCCCGTGCTCATTTAGGGCTAAGAGTGCCGATTCTATGTGCCTGTTCAATTACCAGGTCCTCCGGCTGCTCTCGCTGCTTCAGTCCCAGGAGTCCTGGTAACCACCTTTCCAAAAACATTGCTGCATCCTGGCCACCTACTTTCTCTGGTAAGATCACCAATCTCACATTGATGCATCTGCTTCTACATTCCAAGTTGTCAACTTTACTGATAAGAGTTTTCACAGTATGTTCCAGTATGTTGACTTTGGCCAGTAGTCTATTAACGTTGTCTTCCACAGCTGAGATCCGTTGCTTAGCATAAGTGATGTGCCCCGTGCATTCCTGCACCTGCTTTTACACTTCGGTAATTGTGATTTGCACATCTTCAATTTTTTTTTTGTAAAGGTCACTTTTCAATGAAATTATGACTTTGATGTCTTAGTTTTCTCGCCTGAATTCGATGTTTTGCCAGCATTTCCTTCTTCAGCGTCCTCCTCTCTGGGTGGCATGGTGTCTGTCATTTCTTCTCCTTTGGGGAATTTGTCATCTTGTTGTGGTTTTGGTTTGTCTTTTTAGTTACCCTTTGGCGGCATTTTACCTTCCAAATGTTCGGATATTCACATTTCTGAGTTTTAAATCAACTTTTGGTTAGGTTTGTAGGATTTGTTGTGAGCTGGCAGCAGAGCTGAAAAAGTCATGCCAGTCTAGCACCTCACCATAATCAGAAGAACCACTTTATTCCAGTCTTAACTCAATCAACACAATGACACGGCATGTCGATACATAAATAATATATAAAATAAAGGTTGTTCACAATAACTTGTGTTTCCCCTGTATTTTTAAAGGTAGATGTGCATCTTGTGCATGCAGGTATAAAGGAAATGCACTTCTTCTGTTTGTGTGGCATGTAGTGTGGTATGGGAATAAGGAAGCCTGAGTCTAATGTCGGCAAAAAGTTAAGATAGTATGATAGTATGGGTCTAAGTATGAGACAGGTTGACTGAAAGGAGTTAAGAAGGTCCTTACACTAGCTGCTAGGGAGTTTCACTCACTCTTGTATTGATTACTCTGTCCACCGTGTAATTAGGCCCCACTGAAGGCAAGTGGGAGAGAAATAGGGAGAGGTGGAGGCAGGGAAAGGCCATTTCTGTATGTTGTGTCAATACAGGAAGGAAAGAAAACAAGGGATAGATGAGATACTGGCAGATCTGTCACAAAAGTTCAATATTCTTTGGCTTCTTGGCCATCTGTAGGGCGCTGAATGAGTACAACTAAACACTGAACAGATGAGATAGGTGAATAGGCCATTGAGGGGACCGGAAAAGCAAAATGTCACTTTGAGCTGTTGATTGATTTGTGTGTTTAGTCATGGTAGCCTTTTATTCTGCAGTAAAAAGAGTGTCTGGGGGTGAAGGTGCCAGTTGGATCTATAGATACATTTCCATGAATCAACTGTGACTTGTTCATCACCATGTGCATGTGTCTGAATGAAGAGAGAAAAGAGCAACTGATGAGGATGCATGGAAGGAACATGAGACTATCATGACTATCTGAACATCATTCATTACTAAATTTGTGTGGTTTCTGTTTTTTTCCAAATGAACAGTTGAGCTTTTAAGATTTTGACTACAGGAGATTTCTTTCTTGGTGTTCACGTTTAGTTGAAACCAGATCACTTGGACCCAGAGGCTAACACTATCATAGAACAAATTAAATCTCAAAAATGTCACAGCAGTTTATGTGAACAGTATTTAACCTTTGAACGACTGTCACATTTGCATTGAGCAGGTACTATTTACAGCTTAAGAGGATAATTTATGCATAAAATTAAGGTAGGAGGAAGTGCAGCATCAGTTACTTTGCTATTTGAAGCACATACTGAGAAAGGAATGAGTAAAGCATTTCCCGTCAGTGTAAACTGTTTGATATTATGGTACAGCAGAGTAAAAAGCAAAAATATAGCACTTTAGGTAAACCCTGTTTTGTTTAGTATTAAACTGCCTTACCTTTTCATTAGGATGGTTAATGTTGATGTTGTTGGAAAATATTAATCGCCAAGTCCTGTTAGGTGAAAATCACTCAGTCAGGTTTTACCATGCTCATGATATGAGAGCCACAAGATCAAAAACTAATGAACAGGTCAGATTAAAGCTCCAAGTAAGGCTCAGAGAGGGATCAGAGATGGCTTTGTGTGAACTCTGTCAACAGGCAGACAACATAATAGTTTTAGGCCAAGGATAAGGAATCCAAAACAGTGGGGAGACAGTCTGGCTTCCATGCAGCTAGAGAAAAGAACATCTAACCTTGGGTGTGCAGCACAGACAGGTTTATTTGGTGAGAGTTCATGAGCAATTAGAATAAAGACATAACATGACTATCAGATCAATAAAGTCATAATGTATTAGCTTATACTAATATTTTCCACTACGTTAGCAGTGTTTGCAAAAACATTTGAGCTATGTCTACCAAACTGGCAGACGTAGGAATGTCTCAGGCAGGACATTTTTGAAACACTTAGGACAATGTACTTGCATGCTGCAGATTTGTATTTATTTAGTATTGGGTATTGTAGTGACCTCAACATTTGCATATTTTACACTGTATTTTAAACATTGTAGGTTAGAATTTTACAGATAAAATAAATTACAGCTGCTGTTGTTATAGTTACAGCTCCTGTAAACCCCCCCGGGAAGATGGATGTTTTTTCTGCAGTTTCTGCCACTAAAAAAACAAACTATCAAAGTCGAAAATCTCTACTACAAGTGCAGACGTGTCAGCTTCAATTACTAAGTACCAACAGTACACATAGTTATCACCTCCAGATACTCATGTCAATGTTGAGGCTTCCACACAAGGAGGCACTGCAATGTAATCAAGATATGTTCACTGGGGACAGCAGGGAAGTCATTGCAACTAATGTTACAACTAATCCTCACACTAACTGATAGATGCAGTATGACATCCTGATTGTTGCAGTGTAGGTTTCTTCATGATGTACATCTGTCAACATTGTGAGAGGTGAACTGGAAGATATGTTATAAAGGTGGTTAAAGCAGAAGATAAAAGATGGACGGAGTTGCTTAAGATCTTTACTGATTGAACGGAAAGCCACATGCTAATCACCACTGTTTATCATCTCAATAACTAACAAATTCTTCAACAATGAACATTAAATAGGATTTTATTTCTTCTTTTGGTTTTACCTTCTGTCTTTCCCTTCATACTGAAGGAACAGTTGAAGCTGCTCTTGGCTTCTTGTTTTTTTTTCTTTTTTTCCTTCCCTGTGGAGGACATTTTAAGTGTAAAAAGCTTTGCTGTTTCCCTTGACACAATCCACTCCATGAAATCACTCCAAGTACATCCCTCCAGTGCAGATACCACTTAGTGAATACCTTGAGGTTACCAAACACGTCCTCTTACACAGCTGTAATGGTTTATGGAGGACAAAAGATGACACTGTCTGAAGATGTAAATGGAGAGCTTGTAAAGCTTTGTTAGTATCTCTCATTGATAGAATAAATAAAATCTATTTTTATGCAAGTATTAGTGGTGTTCCGATCGATCGGCCACCGATCATTATTAGCCGATTTCCGTGAAAAAGTATGATCGGTGATTGGCGATCATTGTGTTTTGTTGCTGATCATAAAACCTGATCATCTGTACCTCATACTTCGCAGCCTGCAGACGCCCTGTGTGAAGTGTATCTCCCCCTTTCCTTCTCACGCATTGGCAAATCCTAAGCAAACATGTCTGTTGCGTCTGTGAGAGTGATGTGATGTTTGCCTCTTGCAACACATGCAACGGAAAAATACCTCGGGTGGTAAGCGCGTAAAAATGCATCAACACAACAAATTTAATATGACATTAAAAAAACAAGCACTTGAGGGAGTACGGTGAGTTATTGAGGCTCACTGCGGCAAATAAAAAAAAGACACCCAGAACAGTCAGGCAGCAGTTAAAGCAGCCCACATTTGCCAACCTGTATGAGCATGACATTATAACCCGAAAAATAATTTAATTCATCAGGCTAGATGATCAGCCTTTCTCAGGTGTAGAAGACACTGGGTTCCGCCGACTGCACCCGCTGTTGGACACCTGCTACATGCTACTGAGATGTAATATTTCGAGCTCTGCTGGACACTGTACTCTACTCTGACGCTGAATGTGTTTTTTATTTATTAAAACTGTCACTATGTCATGACAGTATACTATCAGACAGATAATCTGTGAAAAAAAATTGAGCTCCTCTGCCTCCTTCCCGTGGCAGTAGCATTTATAACCAAATCATAAAAATCAACAGCCAATCCATGTATCGGTATCGGTGATCGGCAGCATAAAACCTCATCGGAACATCTCTAATAAATATATGCAACAGTCTGTAAGGTGAATCGGAGTATGTTCTGCTCTGAGTAATTTACTCATGAGAAAAACTTCAATGATCGCACTATACTATTCAGATAGTGACTGTTTGCACTATCATCGTAATTTTTTTATTTATTAGTTTATTTTTGTAAGAACAACATTTATACCCTAATGTAGTTTTCTATATCAGTCTCAATCTGATAGATGACTACTTCTCTTTTCCAGGGGATTATTTACATTAAGTTGAAAAAGTCATAATAAGATTTTTCTGTATTTCTCAGGATTCAGATTTTATTCAACTCAAAATTTGACACTTCAGTTAAAAAAAATATAATAAAAGGAAAAGACAACATATAAAATCACGAATAAGATATATCAGTTAAACTATATTTTCTCACTAAGCAAAAGAAACAAATGAAGAAAACTTTCGTATAAAATTAAAATAATTACAATTTCAATCTATCTTCTACTGATCAGAAAGGATAAATGATTAAGCAAAAACAATACAATGAAAATCTAATAATTAGCAGAAGCTTATTGGTTTTTTGAAAGTCCAAAGGAAAAGAATTTTTATGCTGTTTTGTCCATAGTCCTGTGACCTTATCTCTCCTGCATATTTATGGTGATAGTTGAAGACTGAGAAAGTCAAGTGTTGCTAACATCACATGGGGGATTTTGAAACATTGTCAGATCATACCGGGAGAGCATGGATATGAATGTTTTCCACAAACTTGTAGCCCCTTTGCCTTCTCAAGTGCTACTTCCATGAGGGCAAAATTGGGGCATGCTAAAAATATTCTCCCATCTCATATGGTCTGAAACTGAAACATTTTGTAGAGATTTAACTCTTTGCTTTAGAGAAACAGCTGTGCTGATAGACAATTTCTAACAGATTACCAGGACCGCTTTCAGAATTAGAACACTCTCCAGCATTGTAGGTTCCTGAGTTGAAAATGCATACGTTTAGAGCAAAATTCCCCTTAAAAAGGCCCCTTTTCCGAGAAAAGTCTAAATCCAGATATGTGAAGATGTGTGGTTCACACAACCTATATGCAAATATTTTAAAGGGTAGCTTTTTAGACAGTTATGCGTAACAATTTTAGTTTTCTTCCGTGTAGACAACCAAATAAATTGGTGTGCAGCATGCCAGATGGGCAGTTTAGCCATTGTTAGCAGTATTCCATAATGACTACACTGTAATGTTTTTAATACATAATGCCTTGTCTATGGGACATTAACAGAACAGTCTTTCTGTTTCTCACTTGATCTAAGTCTTCCTCTTCTATTTTTACTCGGGGGATATCTGGGGAGCTAATGATACCACTTGAGGATGAAAGAAATGTGCCTAAGGAAAACATACACATTTTTTTGCAAACAGGAGAATAAATACGCTAAAGCAAAATCATGGGCAGCAATTGTTGCTTCAGATCCACTAAATTGATGTAGAAATTGTTACTTTTGGAGCAGCTTTCCCTCCTTTTTACATAGTAACAGCTGTCTAACATGATACCAAGAGATGTACTGACTGATGAAGCAGTTTTTTTGCTTGAGGTTAACACTAACTTTTTGCCTGTTTTGAAGAGGGACATCAATGACTTGTCTTGGTTTATTTTAGACCTGTAAATCTTGCCAATATATTGTAGTAATGTTGAGAAGGTCTCTAAACTGTTAGTATCAATCAGCAGTATTAGTATGATACAGTACATTTAGATCATGAGAAGAAATGACACTTGATATTGGGTTCAAGATGAGACAAGGTGAGATTTTAGCACTGTTTTGAAGAAAAGTCAGTAATGATCACACATTTTTCTTATTCTTTTTCTTGTAAATCTCGGCTTTTCCAAAAATATATTTTTACATGTGTCCAGATATCAAAAATGATGTGTATTTTGTGAAACATCAAGTCTGGTCACAAATATGACGCTTTTATATTACTTATGATGCAACCATGTAACAAAATTTGTGTGTATTTAGATTAACGGTACAAAATCTACAATGAGCAACTACGTAATGTTTCTTATCTTAGTAGCTCCTCTGTGCTCTGCTGTCATTGTCTTTTTTGTGTCTTTTCCCAATGTAACTGATCACCTTTCCATCTTGGACTGAGCGTTAAACGCTCTATATGCAGTGTGTGAGTGCCCCAAGTGGTCACATAAGTATGACATGAATTAATAAGAAGACAAGGACAGTTACTCTGCTGTTACCATGCTGAGGTTAGTGAAATTTCACCACTGCAAACTATTGCAGTGTCTGCATAGCACTACAAAATTATATAGCTAGATTTAAGTTGGTAATGACAATTTTGGAAGAGATGTGTAAAGTCCATCTCTGACTTCGAGACTTTAGTCTTGTTCTTTTTTTGCTTTCTAGTACATACCAAATGCATACCAAAGAGGACTGACACATACGGTTTTAACATTTGTGAGAGTTACAACTGGTTGCCCCTGTGTAAAGCAACCAGGTGCAATTATGGTGACAAAATGTCAATACATGAAAGATATCACTTTTTGAATATCAAGAGCTTGTGACATCTCGTTATAACCCTAAGCAGCAGTAAAACATGTTACTGTTACATTGTTACTAAATTATAAAAATACAGCAAATAGGTCATGATGCATTGAGAAAAAAAGACAAAAGGTAAAGGTCAAATAAGACATGGAGAAATGACCAGAAAATAAAACCGATTAAAGTGCTGCTCAGAGTCTTTTAGAAGACAGTCAGGATCAGATGCTTTTTTTTTTCATGAGTGATTTTGCATTGCTTATATCACCGGTACATTGTGAGATCCTTGGATTTCATCTGGTTTGTTTATTGTTGAAATGGAAGTCAAATGAATGATAAGCACTTTTAATGAAATTCTGTCACTGGTTCATTCCAATTTGAATACCAGTTGAGAAGGGATGTTTGTTCTGTAATCTAGTAATGAAATAGATTCTTTTCTTCTCCATGTGCAGATACTGCAGCCACATTTACAAAGCCATGACTTCTCCACTGAATCCTTTCTTTTCTTTTTAATCATGTGTTTAACTGCATCAAACCAGCATGGTGTCTAAACTTTACCAGTTTGTTGTAATATTAACAAGTCACACCTAAAATAATAGTTGCATTAAAGATTAATTATTCTTTTATTTGCTCAAAAATGATTTAAAACTTGAATAAAACATTAAAACCTTCAACATAGTTTGAATTCCTCTTCATTTTGTGACCATTGTATTTGTAGTAATTTATTTAGCCTAATACTCAATATACTTTGCTGACACACATTATAACACACTGAGGAGCAATGGCTCTGCTTAATCAAGTAGTTTTGATCCCAAAAAACTAATCAAACTTTGAGCAAGATCAAAACTGAAAAAAGACGATGGCCTTACAAAGGACATTTCTAATATCCAAATCTTAAAAAAATATGTATTCATGCTGTTTTAATTTTCTTCCTTTAGAAGAAATAAATTGAAAATTGATTATATTCATAACAGCGTGCAGGGAACATTTTTCAATAGTTCGCTCATAACAGCTCTTCGCTCTCAACTAATAAACTCAGTACTGAAAGGTTTACAACTCCCTGGTTGCTCCTTTTATCTCTGGTTTAACAGATTCTGCTTAAACATTTATTTTGATTGTTTATTTAAAAATCTTGGAATTTCTTTTTTTTTTTTTTTTTTTGCATGGTTATGTAGAGGCATCTAAAGTCATACAGCTTTTTATTGTTCATACATATAAAAAGTAGGTGCATCCACCGCTTAGGAATATTATCAAATTGTAGCTCCTTGGCAAAAAGATGTTTGCAGAACAAAACTTAAATTAAAGCTCAAGTTTAACTTTTAAATTATAGAAAAAAAAAAAAACGAAAACCAAACAAAAAACTTTGAATTTGTAGGATTTCTCTAGAGAATTTATAAAAATACACCAACCAGCTGTGCATTAAAAATAAACTCTGCATGCTTTGCTGCAAACATAACAATATTTATGTCAGCTATGCCCAAAGTTTTCCACACATACAAGAGAAAAAAAGTAAAAGAAAGTTTGTAACATCTTAGCTATTTGTTCCGTATCTTGCTACAGATTGAGTCCAAGTTTTAGGATTTATGATTTGATTTTTAGGATTTTTTCTAGATAAATGCACAGTGCATGTCAGAGACTTGGGTACACAGGCCAATTAATTTTAAATGGACGTGTGTTTTCAAATTCTCTTTACAGAGGGTAATCTTATTTGTTACTTTGGGTCTAAGATCTCATTCAAGGATAATGTTCTGTTTGGCATGTTGGAAGCCAAAGAGACTGGAAAGTTACCACTGCTAGGGATTCAATACTTTTTTTCCTTATCGATTCAAAGCTATTGAGCATTGTTCATTCAGAAAGACTAAAGAAAAAGACAAAATTTGAATTCACTCAGTACTTTGATCAAAAGAATATGTACAGATAAAAACCAGGGGCATCAGAAGGATTTGTAATATCGGGGGGTACGCTGGCTAGAACAGGAGTGGCTGACCCGGGACTTGTGAGCCTCATGAAGCTCCCTCCTGTCTGGCTCACAGCTACTTGACAGGTCAAGGTTCTCATTTTAACTGCAGTTTGTGGAGTATTTTATTTTGAAAAATCTTTTATTGTGAAGAACATCAAGTTTTGCCTCCGTTCGACTTTTTTCCAGCACATCTTCAGTTCAATAATCTCTATTGCAGTTACTTCAACCGAACCACTAGCACTATCACAGTGATGTCAGTGTGACCGACATTCCCTTGTTCAGTTTTCAGCAATTTACTTTATGGTTGCAGCATGCTGTGGAGAGATGTTGTAGGCAGGTAGTTTTAGTGGTTATAAGCATTCTATCAATCAAGTGGAAGGGATTCTATCGTGAAATAATAGACACAGTGCTGGCCTGGGGGAAGTAATATTTTATGATAAATGTGGGGGGGGATTCAAACTATTATTTTTCAAATGTGAGGGGAACACATCCCCTTCAAACATAATTATTGTAACGCAGATTTTTTTTTTTTTTAATTTCCATGGCCAATTTCACATATTTGTAGTAACAGCAATGACAGATAATCCTAAAAGGTTGTTGAGTCTATCTGAATATCACTCAAAAAGCAGATCCAGGTCATCTATGACATGAAATTAAAAGGCTTAATCAGGTCTTAGAAGCTATGGGTAAAAGTACTCCCTGGAGCTGCCAGGAGCTGCTCAGCTTTACAAACTTAATCTTGGTGTAAGTATAGTGCATTTGGAAAGTATCCCTTAACTGACAGTCCTTACTATCAATCACTCTTATATATGCGCTCCTAAATGTGCTAATGACAGAGAAACAACTTACTGTTACAGGAAAACTGTTTATCGCCATCATCGGTGGCCATGCTAACTAGCCTGAGCATTCACAGGAGGCTCCGGTGTGGTGAACTAGCTGTAGCCTAGTAGAGAGCAAGTGGGAGAGTGTGAGCATTGCATAAACCAACATGATTGACAGTAATAGGACCTGGCTCTGATTGGTTGTTTCTGACTGAGCAGTGTATTTCTACAGATAGCACTGGGAGAAGGCATAGGAGCTCAATTTTTTTCACAGATTATCTGTCTTATACTATGCTGTCATGACATAGTGACAGTTTAACAAATATGTAAAAACATATATATATATATATATATATATATATATATATATATATATATATATATATATATATATATATATATATATATATATATATTTAATAAAACTTACTTAATAATAATAAATTGTGTGCATATATGTTGAAAAGCAGTCTTTGTCAGTACAGCAATGATGTTTTGACAAACACACATACACACATACACACACACACACACACACACACACACACACATACATATATATATAATTGATTCAAGCTTTTAAAATATTACTTGTGTAAAGGTCCCTTCCTAAATGTGACTTCATGCTGTTTTACAGGCATTTCAGGTTTATAGTTTTAGGTCGAGTAGGCAACACAACTGTAAATGTCACATCACACTGAGCATATGCATAATGCATTGCATTCCTTCCTCTGATATACTGCAGCTACAGTAAATACAGGATTTGAGTTATTCTCTCAGAAAGAGGAGGCATTTTTCTGCTAGAACTCACCTGCCGATTCCCTTTGGACCATAGTTGCGCAGGAGACTGTGAATAATCTTTTGAAATAGATTGACATGAGTGAAAATAGGCTAATTATCTAGTGGACACATAGTAGATGGGTTTGCATAAAATCATTACTTTCTCCACATTATGTCTACAACAATCCTGTAGACATTATGCACCTACTCACGCATACTTATGTGGATTCTCATTCAAATGCACAAATCTTCTCATGCTTCCTCTGGATGTTTCAAACAATGTAGGATTATAATTTGAAACAAAAAATAGGTTCTTTGGCAAGTTTATGTCAAATTTTCAAAGTAAATTTGACATAAATTTACTTTATGTCAAATTTACATAAAGTAAATTTACATAGTAAAGTAAATTTGTTGCAACAACTGTACATTTTGTACAGTTGTTGCAAAAAATTAATAAATTGTCACATTTCTTAAATGTGAAATACACTTTTTAATTTTCTTAAATTTATTTTAATTGATAATATTTCTATTGGGTTTTCATTTACATTGCAAGTTTCGAATCAGAATCATTAGCTCCCACTTAGATTGTTGCAGTTCTTTGCATTCTGGTCTTTATTTGCCACCATTTTGGCCATTGCAGGCTATACATGATACAGCTTAAATGGTGGCATCATTGTAAAAATGTAAACTTCATTTAATGAAGTTGATATTGCTGCATATGTCAATTCTCCAAAAAATTTCATTAAAAAATAATGTCACCGTTTTGTAGGGGGTTGTTTTGGCAGGCCAGATTTCCCTCCTTGGTAAAAGGGCTGGGTACGGTAATGACATGTGGCTCTACCTAGTTGACTTCACTGTGATTGGCTACAACCATGTTTGGGAAACTCTTCAGTAAAATGTGCTGAAAATAGTCTCAAATGAGGATAATAATTGCATGGTACTTCCCCATAAATTAATTTCAGCCTCTCTTCTCTGATTCTCTCATCCTTCGGGAGTAAGTGGAAACTTCAATCCATTTTTGAGCACCTTCTTACATAACAACTCCCCTTTTTAGCAGCCATCCTCTTCTCAAGTGGAGTAGTCAGACCTGCTAGTGCGACTGAGCCCTTAAATTCGCCGGTGTATCAGTTGGGGGGAGCAGGGAAGGGGAGGGGGATGGCTGTTTGTTTCATGGTGTGCTCTAATTGGAGAATATGAATTACGTTGAAAGATAACCTATGAAGAAAGATAAACTGTTGTCTGATTCGTCCATTTTTGAGCAAAGAAACAAAGCTGACCGTCTATGAGCAAGGCTTTTGATACCAACTCTTGACATTCACACAGCCTTATCAGTGCACAATAGATCATATTATGCCCCCAAAACCACAGAAAGACGAAATTTGTTGTCATGACCCCTTTAATAACAAGAAAAAGTGGCAAGATCACATCACACATAAACAAGCCCTCACAGACTATCTTTCTGTTCCTTTTATGTTACTGTTTAAAATTGTATTACCTGTTTCATCAGCCCAACTGGTGTTGCACTACCACTGTACTCGTCCAAGTAGTTCAACCACCAAACATCATCTAGAGCACAGAGATCTCATAATAAGAATAGTATTAAAGGATAACAACAATGCATTTTATTTCTTAGCACCTTTCAAGACCCCCAAGGACACCTTACAAGAAAAAAACAACAATACAAGAATACACTAAAAATGAAAACTGTCTTGTTCTTAGACATTTCATGAGTCAGTCTAAAAACAGGGAGCAGAGCCCTGCCTATATACAGAATGCTGTTTTATTAATCTTGCATATAACACTTTTAATCAAAGTAAATTAAGAGAACAGTCTTTTCTACTGAGAACTAAAGAAAATGTATCATTTTAAGTTAATTCTAAAAAGTGATTCTTCTTACTGGCTTATAGTCCCTGGTAGACCAGAATAGACAGTCTTATGATTCATAACCAAGGTTGTACCTTGTAGAGGTACACTCACTCTTCTGTAAAACTAAATGCACAGCAAAGAAGGGTGTTGTTTATCAGCTGTGGAAGCAAAAATATGATATAAAGCTAAATTAAATACAAACATGGTAAAAACCAAAGAACACTCTTCCATCTTGTTGGTCAATGTTGTTTTTTTGCCATACATTTTTTTTTTGGTCTCCATGAAGAGACCAAACTTAAGAATCTTAATAGTTATGGACTGTAAACACATGCTTGTTCAAATTCTGCTTGGGGCCTTTTTGTGAGGAGTTTGTGTGTTTTCCCTATACATGCGTGTAGTTTCTGGCCTCCCATAACCCAAAATACACATCCGTTATGTTACTGTTACTTGGTTGTTCTAAGCTGACCGAAGGACTGAATGTACATGCATATGATAGACTGGTAACTTTGAGATAGACAAAGCAGCTATAGGTTCTGATGGTAATGACTGTTAAAAATATAAAGCCAAACTGCAGATATTTAAGAATGTGGCAGATGTTACAAAGCTAAACTGGAAATTGTCATTCTGTAATCCTTCTTTTAAACAACCTTTAAAAATCTTTTTAGATTTCATGACTTAATTAATACTAAATCTCTCACTATTAAAATGATTAGTCTTTAAGGAGGAGATTAACAGTTTTACATTTTGACCAGAACAGACCCCAATTCTGTAATGTTGTTCTGTCTTTCTTTATTCACTCTAAAACATTAGCATACTCAGGCCCAACAAAATAAACTAATTTGTAGGTTCCTGATGTCTTATGAGTATTACCTTTTTTAATAACTTCTCATTGTACCAACCAATGGTTAAGAAAATGAAATGGGGAGGTCACCTTCACAGTTTGTCTGATCTTTTTTTTTTTTTTTCCTTAATCCAAAATTTAATTGACAGAATCAACCAAATATCTTAGAAATCCCCAGATAACAGTCAGAAAAGAATGGCAAAGTTTGGTTTAGCTTGCAAAAACTAATTAATAAAATAATTTTTTATGTTAACTTTAATATTTTCCTACTTTTTGTCTTTGTTTTAGTTTAAACTCTGCAACATGTCTCAGTAACTGACAGGCGATGGACCTCCACATCCTCAATCTACTAAAAGGCCCACATCCTCAATCTTCTGAAAGGCCCCATATGTAGTAAAAGTACATTATTGTATTATTACATCAGAACTATAATAGTGGCATTATTATTATTATTATTATTATTATTATTATTATTATTATTATTATTATTATTATTATTATTATTATTATTATTATCATCATCATCATCATCATCATCATCATCATCATCATTATTATTATTATTATCAGTTTTATTGATAATATCATTATTATTACTCAGTTACTTCCCTTTGGAGTAGTACATCTTTGAATCAAAGATATATGCTTGGACCACTCCGCTTTTTGATAGGCAGTTGCAATAATACCTTGTAAATACTTAAGCCCAAAATTTCCTTTGACTTCTGATCAATATAAGCCAGTAAACACCAGTATTACTTTTTACCACAGTTTAAAACAATTGAGTAATTGCTTGACTACAAAACTATAGTTTTGTTTAGTTACAAATATTTGTTTATCATACTGAACAGAAAGTATTCAAGTATATTGAAGTACAGCTCACTGATTCACTATAGGTATTATCGTTTAGCTACATTTATGTTTTTATGGGACTGAAATCTAAAACTACACATTATCATCCTAATTATTTTCTCAGAAAATAAAACCCTTTATTGTGTTAAAGGCTCCCATCCAACTCATGTTCAGCTAGTTTGGGTAGTAACTCCAACATTTCAACTGAAAATATATCATATTACATCATGTATTTTGTCAGTTATACTTTATTTGCTGAATCTAACATGCCTTATAGAGGATTCTTCATCTCTTTTCACACCATTATATCACAAATATCATCAAACTGGCTACATTTGCATGAAATCACAGAACAGTGTTACTACTTTGCCGAACAGCGATGCACATTGACACAGGATGAACACAGAAGCCTTAACAATGAGGCATGACAGGATTTGCCATTTTATTCATACATGAGATCACACTTCTGGAATATGCATTGACTGGAAACTGAAATTATACAGAATAGTAATGGTAAAATGGTCATGAAAAGTGAGTTAAGTTGTGCTCATTAGTACATCTTTTTACTGGTAGACTTGGTCAGTCATAAAAACAATCAAAATGCAAATGTGTGATTACTATCTATCTATCCATCTACTTATGAGTAACAGAGTATTCCAAACATAAGAGCAAATTTCAGTTTAGCAGATCTTTTTTTAGACAATGCTGTAAAAACTTAAAGAATCTGTTCCATGTTTAATTTATTTAGAATAACACAGCAGAAGGCAGCAATTTAATCTCTTGCCCTTCTGAAATTGATGTTCTTGTTCATAGTGTTACTTCCTCATTGGGTGTAGCAGTAGACAATGTAGCCCCCTTAAAAAAGAGAGGGTAATTATCCATAGGAGATGGTTCCTTGGTTTAATTCAGAGCTACGTACTTTAAAGCACAACACTAGGAAATCTGAGACAAAATTCTGCTCTATATATCTCTAGGAATCCTACTTGGAAAAAAGTCTACTGCTGTACAAAAAGATCCTTCACCAAGTTAAAACATTGTTTTTTCATCATTAATCATCATTAATAGAAGAGAGTAGGAAAAATAGGTTTATTTTAATACAGTTGCCAAACTTACGCAGAATCATAGCTCTGTAGGGCCATAGATTTCCCCAGCTCTCAGCAGTAATGACTTTATGGGATTCTTCTTAAATAAAATAGATTCTATTAAAAATAAAATTGTTGACATCCTCCCGAACGTGGTTAGATCATCAGAAAGTGAGGCAGCACTAAATGTAAGTATTGAACACGAGCTGTGTTTGGACTGTTTTGAGTTAGCTGAGCTTTAAGAGTTATCAAAAATATTAGCATCTTTCAAACCTTCGACTTGCATGATGGACCCTATCCTAGCCAAATTATTTCAAGAATTGTTCCCTCTGATTACTGCCCCCATTTTAGATATGAGTAATCTATCCTTAGTAAATGGACACATACCATAGGCTTTTAAGGTAGGTGTAATTAAACCTTTACTTCCTGTTTATCTCAGTTGCTTTGGTGCATTTCTCAAATCATTCTCGACATTTACAAAACAGCAAGTGCAAAACAATTTGTACAAACAGCAAAACACCATGGATTACCTGCAAAAGCCAGTCTCTTTCTCAGACTCCTTAGTTCATCTCTCAAAAGTACATGTCTGTGTCAATGAACATGTGAGTGCCTCAGTATGACAAATCCTTGTTTCATTGTGTATGGATAAGACAGTCAAATTGATTTGTCATGTCAATATAACGGTGTACTCTGGAGGGATGTTCTGTTGTAAACTATGGTTTAAGTGTTGATGACAAGTTTTGTCAATTGTAATCATGGGAATTCAATGGCAAGAGACTGGACAAGATTTACATTTACGCTTTTACTGTAATTTGTTGACAGACCATGTCGTTGTGATACAAGAAGGAAAAGACAGCACCGCAAAGCACAATGAAAAAAAAAACAAAAGTATTAAATGGGAACATAAGACAATCTCTTTAAGGAAAACAATACATGCAATGCTGTTGGAATTGCATTGCAGTCTTCCTCTATTTTCCATCTCCATGCTGAGAAAATTCCTCAGTAGGGTTAGGGAATGAGGACGAGGGTGAGAGGAACTCCATTGGGATCTTGTTGTGGGTTGTAAACCATATCCTAATGATGTTGGAGCCATGGAAATTGGCCTTATGTCCTCAGCCTCTTCTGCCTCTTTCTCAGTTTTGCCTCCTAACTCCTCTGCCACACAGCCTGACTCCTCTTCTTCTCTCTGGCTGTTGACCTCATGGTCAACAGCCAGAGAGACACTCTGGCTGAAAGTGACACTGAAAAACCAGTCCATGTCCATTTGTTACTTCAAGGCTTGCCTGATAAAAATCAGCCCCTTGTTCTATGCTTTACTTCGTTCAGAGGGTCTGGGCTCTCGGCTATTGAGAAATGATTGCTTCCTGGAGGCGTGGACTCTGTGAAGTTTTAAATGATTGGATATGATCTTACCCAATATTTAATGTTTGGCCATGATGTGTATAGTGCGCCAGCTCAACCATGAAATTACGTCAAGCTGTGGTTCGAAAACTAGAGCTCCGTATTAACTTTTTATTTTTCAGAAACAGAGAAAATAATCCTACATCAGTTCATCTGTTTCTTTTTGTGTATCTGATGTCTTCTCAAACTCCGAGTCGGTCGTGGCAGATGGCCGCTTGTACTGAGCCAGGTTCTGCTGGAGGTTTCTTCCCATTAAAGGGGAGTTTTTCCTCTCCACTGTCGCTACATGCTCGGTATGAGGGATTGCTGTAAAATCAACAACACAACTTAAGTGATTGTCTAGTGTCATTACATGCTTGTCTCAGAGGAGTGAATGTTGAAATTCAACAACTCGATGCAATCTGCTGGGTTTCCTTAGACAGAAACTCCATCCATCCATCCATGGTAAATGATTTTAAATGCTGTCATATTGTCTGATTTTTACTGGATGTAAATTTTGACTGCAACTCTTCTAATGCATCCTTCAAAACTCCAGACAATTACAATTTTGGGTCAAGATTGACTTAATTCAGTGATGACATTAAAAAATGAAATTTGTATAAGCCTGCTGAATGAGTGACAGGAAAAGTGTAGCTTAATGGTGGATGTGAAAATAACAAAAAGAGAACAAAAAGTCGAGTGGAGAAGGGTAATATTTTACGGTCCTGTTTTGTCTTGTGGCAGTTATCAGCAGCTGCCAGTCTGATAATTGCTGCTTGCGGCCTAGTGCTACTCCTTCAAGTATGTACTGACAGCCCAATTCAAGCCCCTGGTTATAGAAGCTGCTGCCTGCTAAAGCTACTGGGATAACACTGGCTTTTGTTTCATATCAGAGCTTAGTTGTTTGTGTCAAGTACTTGCATTAAAAAGTATTATAAAGTCTGGTTTTTTTTTTTTTGTTTTGTTTTCAAATGAATGGTATTTTCTTGTAACAATCAATATATAAATGTAAAAATAAAAGCTTTTACAACCCTGTCTCAAACATATTCAAGATTGGAAAATGTGCTGAGTGCTGGAGCAGGCCAAAGTTTTGATTTGATCATTTGTAAAGCATGAAACAAGCCAACAAACAGCAGCTGGGGATGTGTGTTTCTGTCTGTGAGGAAATATTAAGGAGAAACAGATTGCCAAGAAGGGTATAAGAAAAACGACGAGAATTTTCTTTGATTTAAGACCCGTCGTCCCTCTTTGAAGAGCTGCGGCTGTGCAGTGTACAATCAACACGTTCTGTCACTTAGCCAGCAGATAACTGATGTTCTACTCCCCTCATAACCAGAAGCTATCAGTCTGCAGCTTCGGCTTGTATCTTTCTTGTCGTCTCTCAAGTAAATTACAGCTCAGCAGTCCCAGATAGCTGGATATTCTTTTACTGCCCTCCATTTCTCTTTCCACTCTTGACCTTCGTTTCTCTGGTTTCTTCATTAGTTTCAGTAAAATCCATGTGGGTTGATTTAATTTTGGCAAAATGTGTGCAATAATGAACCCAGTTACTGTCATTTGAATGTTAAAAGTATATTTTTACTTTCTTCAGTTTCTATCTTTGTTCATATAAAGACCAAATATATCTTAAAGACAAAACCTAAAAATCTTTAAAATATGAAACAAAAAATTAGAATTTTTTTCAGCGAGCTTAAGTAATTTTAAAGTTTACCTTTATAAACAAAACAATCACCTGTTAAGTGATGCCCTTTGGATATGCACATGCATTCATAGATGGTGACACAGCATTTGCTACCACATCAGCACGAAGCATGGCCTCTCTATGGCCGTTAACGAGTAACAAATTGTTTTCTTGACAAAAAATACCTTTTTGATGGGACTGTGTAGAATGAATGATTGGCTGCTTATTGGCAATGCATAACAAAGACATACGAAGCACTTCAGCTACAAAGAACATCTATCAAAAAATGCTAATTTCTCTTCCCCCATTCATAAACACTCTCTGTGTTGAAAAAGCATTTGAACCAAGACAAAGAAAAAATTTCATATTATATTTAAGGGAAGGATCAAAGTCAACCTGAAGGAAAAAGACAAAACACAATTCATCCCATAACAACAAATAGCTCTGTGTAACATAGACATCAGCCAGATCAGATTTCTTGTCCGGTAAGAAAATGTTTTCTTTTACCCATTTTTTTTTTATCCAGTGCCAAGGTAAAACCAAAGATTTAGTTTCACAAGTAAAAATCATCAGACAGCATTAGATAGATTTCCACTGTTATGCTGATGATACTCAGCTATATCTATCCATAACTCCTGATGAATCCAATCCATTAGGTAGATTACAGGCATGCCTTGAGGACATTAAAACCTGGATGACACTAAATGTTCTTCTTTTAAATTCTGACAAGACAGAAGTGGTTGTTTTTGGACCAGAACCTCTGAAGGAGACGCTGCTTCGTCAATCACTTGATCTGGATGGCATTAAATTGGCCTCAGATGATAATAAAGTAAAGAACCTCTGTGTTATTTTTGACCAGGATATGTCATTTAAGTCCCATATTAAACATGTTTCTTGAATTTCCTTCTTTCATCTCCGAAATATTGCCAAAATTAGAAATATTCTGTCCATAAGTGAGGCTGAAAAACTAGTCCATGCATTTGTTACTTCAAGGCTGGACAACTGTAATTCTTTGCTATCAGGAAGTCCACAGAATGTAATTAAAAGCCTTCAGCTGATCCAAAAAGCTGCAGCAAGATTTCTGATGAAAATTAAAAAGAGTGATCATATTTCTCCTATTTTAGCTTCCCTTCATTGGCTCCCTGTTAAATCCAGAATAGAATTTAAGATTCTCCTTTTCCCATATGAAGGCCCAAATAATCAAGCTTCATCATACATCAGAGATCTGATTGTTCCACATGTCCCAGGTTTACTGCTGGTTCCCAGAATTTCTGAAAGTAGAGTGGGAGGCAGATCCATTAGCCATCAGGCTCCTCTCCTGTGGAACCAGCTCCCAGTTTTAGTCCGTGAGGCAGACACCCTGTCTCCTTTTAAGACTAGACTTAAAACTTTCCTTTTTGATAAAGCTTATACTTAAACTGACTTAGATTATCCTGAGCTATTTCTGTTGCTATGCTGCCATAGGCTTAGGCTACTGGAGGACAAACTGACCACTTTTTCTCTCTTTCTTCTTTTACTACTCTTCAATTTGCATTATTTGCTGTTATTTCAACTGCTAACTTTTTGTTTTCTCTGTTATTTTCTCTCCATAGAAGCTTCACTTGTTCTCGCATTTTGTTTGACTGTGATACTTTCCTGGAGGAGGGCTTCAGCTGAGATAATGGTGCCATCAACTAATCATTCTCCTTCTCCTGCTATTAACTTTTTACTTTCATGAACATCGAAAATAATCTTACATCAGTTCATCTGTTTTTCTTGTGTATTCTGCTGTCTTCTCAAACCCCCAGTCAGTCATGGCAGATGGCCGCTTATACTGAGCCAGGTTCTGCTGGAGGTTTCTTCCTGTTAAAGGGGAGTTTTTCCTTTAACATGCATGTAGCTCTTCACTGTCGCTACATGCATCCTCGGTATGAGGGATTGCTGTAAAGTCAATGACACAATGTCATGCGGTTGCCACATGCATGTCCAGGAGGGGTTAATGCTGCAAGTTGATGACTTGATGCAAGCTGCTGGGTTTCCTTAGAAACTTTTTGAACTACTTTGAATAATTAATTGAGCTACTGTACTGTTTGATAACTAGAATCAATTGGAATGTATGTGTGATTATTATTATTATTTTTTTAAATTTTTTTTTTTTGTAAAGTGCCTCAAGACAACATTTGTTGTGAATTGGTGCTATATAAATCAACTGAATTGAATTGAATTGACAACAGACACTCTCTTTTAGGGTCTTCTGCTGGAGAGCAGAGTTCATGGTTCTAGCATTGCAGCAAGTCATGCAGGTTCTGAAGCAGCCCCAGATCATCACACTACCATCATGACTGCATGACTGCACAGTTAATTCATGATTTCACAAGAGAGCAATTAGTTTTCACATAGATTCATGTGGTAAGTTTTTCCCTTAAGCTCAATTTGAAACTTGTATTTGTATTTACTTTGGTTTTCTTAATTTGTTAATAAATTTGTTTTTGTAATTTGAGTGTTTAAGCATGACAAAAAGTAATAATAGAGTAAATCAGTCAGTGGCAAACAGCTTTTATACTGCACTGTAGTTTTATTCAAATAATGTATTTTTGGAAGTGTAAAAAATCTAGAAACACATTATTCATGGAAGAAAAGTTAGTGAGGTATGTAAAATACTATCATAGTCACTTTTTACCCAGTCTGATGATTACAATCTTTTATTTATGCCATTAGTCAACCTATGCTACTCAATTAGTTTACTTTGTAGTGCTTGCATTTCATTGCTTTGTTTTACTGCTTCAGAAAGTTTGACCAAAATCTTTGCCCAAGCTTCCATTGTTATGAATAGACTAATTATTGTTTAGTTGTTGTGCAGTACAGCCACAGTCCTGTTTGAAGTCACCTCTTCACAACAATGACGTTCTCTACCAACCTACTGCTCTGGCTTCCAGGCAGGAGGTGTTAGCAAGAGGTGATAAAACTGCATCATCCTGCTTTCGTGGGCCAGGCCAGAAATAGACGACTCAACTGGAATTAATTATGCCAAATGTCACTCGGCAGAAGATTAGGAAGAGGATACTTATCTTGCGGGGTAAAATGAGAAAAAAATCTTCATAATTAGTCCCAAAGGACAAGCTCTATCAAAATAGGATAACGGGGGAACAGAGCTTCTTTTCACATGCTGAGATTTTCTAAATCGATACCAGTAGATTGTGCTGAAGCTGTCATTGAAATATTTTGGTATCAAGCATCTATGTGCCAAAGAAACCACAGTTCTGTTTCCTCATTATACACTAGAGCCAGATCAAAAGTTTAATCAGGAAACCACACTGGAATATCCCAAAAGAAAATCACCAGTGGCAACATGAATCTGTTGATCAAACTTAAAACTAAATTTTTAAGCCAAACAGAACATTTTTGTTTGATTATTGGTGCACAGACTGCTTGTTGTACTCTCTTCTTTTAAATTCAACATACCAAACATCAAAAATAGCCATTCTCACATAGATCACATCTTTGCTTGTTCTTTAAATATTTCATTGTGATCTTTGCACCATTTAGGTTTTGGTGTTTGGCTACAGAATGAACTCTTTAATTTGAATGTCACTTTAATCTCTTAGATCATTTGTTTCTTGCATTTATAAGTAATTTATTAACACCCAGTGCCTTATTATAACTGGGCTGCTGCACTTCATGAGTAAAAGGTGTAAAATTGAATCATGGCTTGTGTGAAAATTAAATTAGATGAAAAACCAAAGTGTTTATTTTATTAATGAGGAGTGAGGGGTAAAATAATGCTAGTCAATTACAGCAGCATTTCATCCAATATAACACCTTACAGCCTGGCTAGAAATTTTCAGACACAGCTTGTGTGGTTCCAATTTCTTACTGCCATGGTGAACTATGTTTTTAAGAGTGCCAATTTATGGATGACAAGGGCCCAGAAGAAAAACTTTGTACCTTGAGTGCCATGGTCATACATTACAATCACACAGTCCTATTTCCAGTACCTTGAAAGCATTAATTGTTGGTTTTCCCCAGTGCACGTGAAGGATTTGGATCTAAAGAAAAATGTTATGATTTACATTATAAATTTCAATTCCACTTTAATGCTGAAAATAAGACAGTCAACATTCAGTCAATTCAGTTCTGTTGCACAAATTATCTCATACCTCAAAGTCTATATCAGTTGCTGGATCTAGAGGCTGTCAAAGCAATCTGGGACATATCTTCGGTGGGAAATGATCCATCTGTAGGTATACGTCTGTCTGCATCACAGGCATCCTTTTGCTTTTTCCCTCTCCCACTCCCAAGATGAGCAAAAGAGCCTAATTTACACACGCTTCAAAGGCACTGCCTAACTTTTCTCCCACATGACTTCACTTCCCAGGGGGGGTATGTCTATCCCTTTGAATCCCAACCAAACAGGCTTTGATGGTGTCTTTGTGCATTACATGAGTCAACTGCATTCCACTGAGAGAAATATGCATGCTCTGTAGTACCAGTTCTGATATAAAATGGCAAAGAAGTCTAACTTGGCACTATTCAAGTTCTCATAAAAGAAATGAGTGTCTTTGCACATTCCTGCTTATTTCTGTAGAGTTAAATGCATTAAAACCCATGCCAGACATAAGTTCTTACAAATCTTCTCAGTGTGCATTTAAACCACAGAAAATATAGGGAACCTGCACTGAATCTTTGCTGTGATTGATTATAAATCTTACCTTTTCTAAACCACAATACAGATGTTTTTTCCAAGGACACTGCATTTGGTCTGTTCTATTCATTCTCAGTGTAAATTCAGTTCTATATATTGTATATGTTTTACCCTAAAATGCCCTTATGAATTTGAATTACACTACCATGAAAAAGTCTTTGCCCCTTACAGATTTGTTCTGCTTTTGCTTTTTTGTGACACCCAAATATTTTTGCATTTCAGATGCACTTCCGCACTTCCAACAGAGGCAAATAGCTGACTTGAGCATACCAGGTGTTTGTCCACAAATGATCTGTTTGGACCTTTTTTTTTTTTTCCTTTTATTTTCATATCCAAAGGATGCTGGCAAGGGTCATGTCACAGTAAGATTGCCCTTTATGTGTCTGGGCAAAGATAAATTAGTTGGGATAGAATGACATAGCTATTGTTTAATTACATTGGTTTAATGGGCTTTAGAACTACTAAACTCATTGTTTCTTTGAAGAGTTGCTGATTAATAGTTTAATTTGCATAGTAGGTCAAATTAATAACAGTATTAAAATGAGTTGGATTGCCTCTTTTCTCCTCTTTCCCTCTCAATTCATGAATCTGCACCTACACACTCATTCTGTTTTTCTATACATTTAGGGACTGCTAAGGTCCATGTTTTCCTTTGCCTAGCTTCTGATGCCAGTTTCAGCCATTGTTCTCTTGTTCCTTTGTTCTAATTTGGCATCAGTTTTCCATGTGGCACAACCATGTACCTTCCCCATCCTTTGTTCCAGTCATTAGCTCACTGGCTAGTAAGCTTAGCTTTACACACTACACACACATCTGTACTGTGGCCCCCCGGTTCACTTTTGGGCTAATATTGTTCCAAACCCACTCCATCATTACATATTCTGGTTTTGACACATACATATCCTGCTGCATTGTTGTTGTTTTTCCTAATGATTTACAATTATTAATTAATTTCTCAGTTATTCCTCAGTATTCCCTTGTTTATTATCATAATTAGTTAGTTGGTTTTCTCAGTTTGCTTATTTATTTCCCTCTTTTGCTTAGTAGTTTAGTTGCATGTGGGTAACTTAGGTGTGGAGTTTATTGACTTAATATTTTGACTGTAAGGTTAAACTGGTGTGGTAACAAATTCTCATACCTAGGAGAGAAGTTGTTTGTGCTTATTCTGTGTATGCGTACAGTGTTTGCTGTTAAAGAGCACCATGCGTGAAGTCACTCTTTCACCTGCTGTTTTGTAATACCACCACATTAGGCTAGTATTCACAGGACAACACCTGACAGAGACTGAATGTGTTTGGCTAATGATTCCTGATAATCAGGTTGTGCCCTGACTTGTTAGTTTACTAAAATAAATTCTAATTTTAGGTGTATTAATGATTTTTAATAAAAAAAATTATTAATCATAATTATTAATAGTTATATAAGCCAAACATTGTTACCAATACATGTTGCACAACACAAAAAAATCACTTCAGAAGGACCTGCCTAATCATAGAAAGTAGACTATAATATTTCAAAGAGCAACATGTTATGCCATAATAAGGTATAAGGTATTCAAGAGCAGATGAGAAACTAAGAAAGTTACATCCATCAGTCTGGGAAGGGTTACAAATTCATCTCTACAAATTTAGGACCCCGAATATTGACATTTTATCACAAATGGTGAAAAAATTGAATAGCAGTGAACCTTCCCAGGTGCCTGCCCACCAAAGTCACTCCAAGAGCGTGTCAGTGAATCATCCAGCAGGTCTTAAGAAAAACCTAAACAGAACATCTACAGCACATGCCTCACTTGCCTCAATTAAAGTCAGTGTTCGTGATTCAACCAGAAGAGAGAGAGAGAGAGAGAGAGAGAGAGAGAGAGAGAGAGAGAGAGAGAGAGAGAGAGAGAGAGAGAGAGAGAGAGAGAGAGAGAGAGAGAGAGAGAGAGAGAGGGAAAAAAAAAAAACTACTCCTGATGAAAAATAACACTCTCATATTTGCCAAAACTCGCTTTGATTATCCCCAAGACTTTTGGAAGCAGATTCTTTGGAAAGACAAGACAAACAATTTACACATTTCAATGTCTGTTCCATTACATCTGGTGTGAAGCTATCATCATTTCAGAAAAGGAGCACCATACTGGCAACCGAACATGATTTTAGGCCTTTTTGCAAGGCAGGGCCCAACCTAAAATTATCATTATGTTATGACAGTATACTATAAAATAGATAATCTGTGAAAAAAATCAAGCTCCTCTGCCTTCTCCTAGTGCTCCCAGTACGAACTGCAGAAATACAATACTAAGTCTGTCACCCTCATGTACACGCTGCTCACACACTTCCCCTTGTTCTCTGCTATGCTAGAGTTGGTTCACCACAACATAGCCTGCTACTAATGCTAAGGCCAATTAGCATGGCCACCGATGATGGCAGATAAACAGTATTCCTGGAACAGTAAGCTGTTTCTTCACCATTACCAGATTTAGCAGCTCATACACAAGGGTGATTGACAGCACTGATACCTTCCTCCTGGCTCTGATTAGTTGTTTTAGGTCGGGAGTGGTGTATTTCTTTAGATACCTATAGTAGCTCAGGGAGGAGGTGGAGCAGCTCGATCTTTTCACAGATTATCTGTCTCATACCATATTGCCACGACATGGTGACAGATTTTACAAATATGCAAAAAACATATTTCTGTGAAAGTCACATACTGCGGTTTTAACAGAATATTTTCCACGTTTGTTTTTTTTTTAAATGGCAATGGAAAAATCTAAATGTCTTTTTTTTTTTTTTTTTTTTTTTTTTTTTTTTTTTTTTTTTTTTTTTTTTTTTGACATTATAATTCACACACAGCCACTTGGTCCAGATGCGCAGACATTTTCACCTTCATGCACAGAGTACATTGTGGAGGTACCTAAATCAATCACTAAAAAAAAAGCATCTTGCTATTCGGGAGTGCGTTGAAAAGTTATGGAGAGGATGCTTTGGAGCACGCATTTTGTGGAATTTCTTCTCGCTGCCCCTCATGATGTGTGCAGTTAAATATGTCATTATTATCATTTAAAAACTGACAGGTAAAAATAGATTATTACAGGATTTTTATTGACCCCATCAGTCAAAATGACAGAGATCGAGAAAGTCTAGCACAACCTCTGACTGAGATCTGGAGGATGACTTATCTCTGCATCCGCCCCCGCAGCAAATGAACCAATCAACAGCTAACTAGCCCTGAATGGAACTGCAGCTCTCAGGGTTCCAGGGAGTGGGATGGGAATCGGGCTCTAAGTGCTAATGCACAAACACCAGAGCCCAGTTAGAGCCCAGGCTGGGCTGGGCCCAGCCCTGCAGTGGAAAAGGGCCTTATTATGATAGTGTGAAGGTCTGGGGCTACTCCCTCTGAACCTGGATGACTTGCCATGACTGACGAAACCATGAATTTTGCCATCTAGCACTAAATCCGTAAGGAGAATGTCTGACAATCGGTTTGTAACTGTATCATTAAGCACACTTAGCTTATGCAGCACTCTACAGTGATCTGAAACACACCAGAAAGACCACCTCTTAGTGGCTAGAAAAAGGTTTTTGACTGGCCTTGTCAAAGTCTGGATTTAAATGGCATTAAAGAACTGTCAGAAAACCTTAATCAAATTCTCCATGCTCAAAAGCTCTCTAATGTGGCTGAATTAAAACAATTCTACAATGAAGAGAGGTCTAACTATCCTCCACATCAATGTAAAAAACCCATTGCCAATTTACATAAATGGTTGTTGGCAGTTGTTAGGTTTAGGAGGCAGTTACTATATCACAAAGGGACCGATTTACTACATATCTGTTCCATGAAAGAAGAGTGAAGATAAATAAACATTTGTTTTCTACAAGTAAGTCTCTCTTGGGACTTATTGTCTTTTTCATATTCTCCAAATTAAAAAGGCAAGAATTATAAAAAGTATTTCTTGTAAGTTAAGAAATGTATTCTTTAAACTTATTTAGAACTCTGTTGAAGGCTTTACAGCTTTTTTTATTTTATTCTGTTTCTTTTAAACTAACAGTATAAAATCAGGGCACTTTGTATGTATATTAAATAACTATAATTATAGAAACTTGGGCCCATTGTATGTATATATGCTTATGTCATTGCCTCACAAGTCAGATTTATTTATTAATTTAAATAAGGCCTCACTAATACCATTGTGACATATTAGAGGTTAACTTAAATGTTAAAATTCAATCTTTGAGCATCACTGAAATACAAAAACAAAGAAAACAAACTAGTTTTAAAAATGTATCTGTAAAAACAATCATAAATGTGATATCGATATGTCATATTTATTAGTATTTAGCCAACAAATCATTATGAATGTGAATGATGTTTTTAATGTTATTGTGATAAGTAAATAAACATGCTGTTCCTTTAAATCCATGTTTTCTTGTTAGACTTGCAGTCTGTATGTTAATCCCAAACTATGTCAAAGCTAAGCCATTTTTATTTTTATCATCCCTTAGAAAACGTGTCTTCAGTTCTGTTACCTCCAGAATCAAGAAACACTGTCATCCTTTGCTGATATTTTTATGCAAACATCAGGACATTCCTCCAGTCACCATCTCTCTCCAGTTGATCCTTTATGCACACATAAGTGATGGTAAATTCTGTGCCAAGGTATTAGATGTCCTTTTTCCTGATTTGTTCTCTGTGAACTAACACAAGCAGGAGTGCTCAAAAGTCTATATATTGAAAACAAAAGCACTGCACAGAGAGCTTTCCCTCTTATTTTACTGTCCTCTGAAATCCAAGTCTGGATATATTTATTCAGTGCAGCATGCTGACAAAATCAGTACCCAGCTCACAGTCTTGTCTTTCTCCTCATACATTTAACTTTCACTCAGCAAAAGAGTAAAGAGCTGACAAAAATTTCATGATATTCTCTACTTTTTTCATATTCACTAACATGCATGATTAGATGAGAAAACTATCAAAAGTCCCCAGTCTGGTCAGCCTTACTCTATAAATCAACTCAATTCAACGTGAATACATTGGTAAAGGCAAGTCATACATATGTGATTATAATTGTTTCTGTTGCATAAAAAAAATGTATGAATAAATAAATAAAATGAATAAACACTTTTGATGTCCTGGACATTCTTTTAGGATTATTTATTTATTTACTTTAATACATAGTAACAATATACATAGATCGATGGAAAAAGAATATATCTTTGTGGCTGCAAGCAAACACTTATTTCAGAGAAGGATCTGTGACATGGAGAAACCATAGAGGATTTAATCAATAAAACATCTATTTGACTCTGTAAATATGCTTTTAAAAGCAAAACAGTGAGAGTAAAGAAATTCCATGAACTCTCTCCATTCCCTGAGCTACTAAAATGCCTTGGACATGGTCTCGTTTGACAACCGGGTCAAGGCCGGTTCGAAACTATAGTTTTGTAAAAATTACATAGACTTAGCCCCCTTAGACGCACAGCAAGCTGAAAGTGAAATAAAAGCAACATGATCAGAGCGCAGCTACATCCCACGATCTCAGAAAATACAATGTATACAATGAAAATACAAAATACAATGTTGTTATTGCTAGTGACCTAAGGTGACCCGATTTCCGGGGACAGTCCCTGTTTTAGACGACCTGTCCCCGGCTAAAGCTGTCCCCGGAAATGTCCTCAATTTTAGTGTTTTATGAATGAGAAAAATATGTCGCGTGTAGACTGTTATTATTGAAACTGGAGGTAGAAAGCGTGAGTTAGCATGTTGCGCGCAACAGCAGCTGTTACAGAAGCTGCTCGCGCTGCCTTTAAAAAATAAAGCAATAGTAATGTTCCACACCACCAATTTCCTTTCCGATCCAGTACTGAGTAAAATTCAGGCTGGTATTTGTGATAC
Source organism: Anableps anableps (assembly GCA_014839685.1). Lineage (NCBI taxonomy): Eukaryota > Metazoa > Chordata > Actinopteri > Cyprinodontiformes > Anablepidae > Anableps > Anableps anableps. The sequence continues at coordinate 14,156,294 of CM026076.1, forward strand.
CGATCCAATACCGATACTTTGTGCAAATCCAGCTAATGTGTCTGGTAAATCTAAAAAAGTGTTACTGTTTTTCAAAATAGATGACTCAAGTTAATATATTTAATGAAGCAATTAAGTTCCACAATTAAAGTTTGTCAGTACCTACATTTTAAAATTATTTTTCAACAGTCAAAACAAATTAGACTGATTGTAAATAACAGATATTTTATAAATAAAATTATATTTTTTATCCATCCTTATATTCACCATAGCTGTTTTATCGCAATTGCTCTAACTTAATGCTACCTAATCTATGTCATCCACTTGAAAGGATTAATTCTTTAGGAAAGCTTATCTTTATAAATTTAGGCTTTTTTTTGCCTATGTGAAATGATCTCAGCAATATTATGCCAAGCTGAACCCATGCATTTGTCAAAGGATGTATTTATTTTATTAGATTTTTTATAACTGTATTTATTAATTTAAACAACTTATACAGGAACAGAGATCACCCACCTCAGTTTATTGCTATTGTGTCTGAGTGACTGACTGAGCTGAGCAGCTATGACACGCTGTTCTTACAAATTATGAACTTACAAGCAGAGGGAAAAGTAGTTCCTCGCCAACTAAAGAATTTAGACAAGATCTCAATAGTTTAAATTCTTTCCACTGTATTTTTGTTAATGGTATACACTACCTCAAATAAGTGAAGTATCAAAAGTATCAAAATTTTGATTTGAGAATTGATTTTAGAGCATAAACATCTGGTATCGGAGGTATCAATATTTCAGTATTGATCCGCACATCACAATAAAACAAGACAACAAGCTAAGAGAGAGCTGCTGACCACCAACGGGGAGCTGTCCTGTGAAATGGTGTGTGAACCACCTTTTTTTGTTTGGACTGGGCTGATTTTTTTTCAGTCACAAAGGTTTGGTTCATGGTAAAAGAACCAAATTAAACCAAGCTTTTATTACAAACAGAACAACAAAAAGGAGAAATCATGACAGAATGATTAAAAGAACCTGATTATAAAGAAATATGTTTTGGAATTAACTTGTGAGCTTTGGGTTATATTTTCAGAGCTAAGTATGAGTTTAAACAGATGGAAGTTCCTCTCAAAAAATGTCAGTGACCGGGAAACTGAATGAGACAAGAACTTCATGGACTGACAATGATGATGCATCAGCCTATAGCTCCAAATAAAAATAGTTTTTGGATGGCTGGATGGATGGATAAAATATGACTAGGTTTGTTTAAGCCTTTCTGGAATTTTTGCACAATGACATAATGTAGCAGCCCAGCATTGATATTAAAGAGGTAATGACAACAAATTAATTTTTTCTGTGGTTTTGGGGGTATAATATGATCTATTGTGCACTGATGAGGCCGTGTGAATGTCAAGTGTTGGTATCAAAAACCCTGCTCATAGGTAGTCAGCTTTATTTCTTTGCTCAAAAACGGTCGAATCAGAAAACAGTTTATCTATGTAATGTTTGAATATTATTGGCTTGCTTGGCGTTATTAAAAATATTTATGAAATTGGCTTTTTAAATAACTTTAAATGACTTACATGATAAATCTGGGATAAATTATTCATGTTTTATGTTTTAATATCAGTCTTCTTACTTTATCTGTGAACAACACAAATTACCTGTCAACTTTTTATTTCATACTCCTCTAATTTTTACAGGGAATTTCAACCTGAACCATCTCAGTGCATTTTTTGCCAAAAAACAGAGATCAAACTTACGAGCTGCCGCATTTATGAGTAATTAAGCATTTCTTCAACATTAAGAAGTTTATTGTCCACATTAGGTTGGAACCTAACACTGATTGTTATGTAAATTAATCACAGATATCTTCTCAATCAGAAAAACATTATCCCTGTGTAAGTATCTTTATTGAGTAAGCTGAGTTTAATTGAGCTCGGCGTTCGGGTGTATGTGAGCATGCCCGTCCCGCAAAACATCCCCTTTGTGTATTTCCAAAGGCAAAGCTGGGATGCAAAGGGTGATTTTAGCATTGTAATACTGGAGTTCGTATTTAAGTTTGATGACAGTCGGTAATTTTCTCATCATGATGAAGAAGAGACCATTTTATTCCTCTCCCCTTCCTCTAATTCACAGCCAATTTCAATTAAGAGTCATAATTACATTTGTCCCTGCTTGTGTAAAACGAATCCATTCATGTTGATAGAAGAAGCTGCTGATAGTTGGTTCATAATTTCCATTTAATACACTCCGGAGCTTGTTTATTGTTTGACAGTCAGGATCAAAAACACTAATATTCCATAATGTGGCATGCATTAAATTACATTTTCTGGTCATAAACGGGCAAATAAATGCTGTTTGTTTTCTTGCACAATCTTAATGACGTTCTGGTGTTTTTGTTTAGATGATAAGACAACAATGTCTATTTACTGTTATTACTAGCATGACACGTAGAGAAGCAGCATAGTTTGTAATCACACTGAAATATTTCTGTCAGAATTATTTAAATCATAATGATTTGACCTGTTCAGATTAGATTATTGGTCAAAGAGACATGGTTATTGGAATTTTGAAACAACTCTATTCATCTTTCGAGAGGTTTTGTAGATCAGGATATATAATATCTTTTTAACTCCAATGTTATCGTTCTGTTTTAGAAGCATATAAAGTCACAAAACAGCTTTAAAGACTTCTACTGCTTTAAATAGTGGTTACAGTTCCTTGGAGAAGGTTTTGTGGTTTTGTGTTAACAGGAGGGGCTGTCAGCTCACTTTCACCAGCTTGTGAACTCTTTTTTTGCAGTAAGAGATGCAAAACTGCCTACAGCTCTGTAAAGAACAGAGCAAACAGGAAGCTTTTATTGATGCAGTCTTTTTCAGCTTGTACAGAGTGAGCAAGCTTTTATTTCCACATGAGATCACTAATTCTATGGTTGAATTGAGGTGCAATGGTGTCTCTGGAGAGTTTTCATCTGGCTTAAAGCTTTCTTTCTGCTCACTTTCTGCTCAAGCTGGCAGGACCAGCAAACCAAAAGGCTGGTTATATTTAAGATATAACCATCCATCCCCTCCCCCGCCCCCAGGGCTTAATCTGGGATCGGGTCGTGGGGGCAGCAGCCAAAGCAGAGAGTCCCAGACTTCTCTTTCCCCAGCAACTTGGGCCAGCTTCTCTGGGGGAATCCCAAGGCCTTCCCAGGCCAGCTGAGAAACAATCCCTCCAGCGTGTCCTGGGTCTTCCTTTGGGTCTCCTCCTGATTAGATATACATAGAACACCTAACCTGAGGCGTCCGGGAGGCATCCTAACCAGATGCCCAAGCCACCTCAACTGGCTTCTCTCATTATGGAGGAGCAGCGGCTCCACTCAGTCCTTCCTGGAAACTGACATGAAGGTTATTTAAAAATAAGTCCAAAAGACTGAGTTCCACTATTTTATTAATATGGGTACATTTCCGCAACAAGAACCATTACCAGTAACCACTGTCTTCTGGGCCATTTTTCTACTCATCAATTTGATTACAGCAACCACGGCAAAATTAGATTAGCAATAACCATGCTCCATAGATGGAGTTTTAGTGTGGGAGAGTGCTAAATATTTCTTACTGGTTAAATATTCCCAGCCGTTTGTTTCATTTTGCCATCTCCCATTTTAAAATACAGTTCGTATTTTCTGTTAACCTTAAATTATATAACAGGAATGATCTGTATTTTTGCTGCAAACACATTTAACATTTAAACACAGTTGATTGTGAATATTACAGTATTTTAGTGCCAACATTCAAATACTAAATACATACTAATAAATTCTGATTCTTTAGTAAAATCTGATACCTAAATGCAAATATCATTGAAACAAATTAAATCTAATGCAGGCTTCCATTTTTAGTGTCTGTTGAAGTGAAGATTATTAGAATTTGAAACTGATGACAATTTTTAAAAAATCTGTCTTGTCCTGAGATTCACATGATACCTAAAGTTGCTGAAATTACATTCTGGACTGTGCTGTTGTGGTGCTCAGAGATCTGTGTCCCCACATTGCACCAACATTCCTGTTGCTGTCAGTAGTCATTCATTTGCATAAAATGAAACCCTTTATTTTGACAAGAACTACCATCCAAGATACATCTACAAAACATGAAAACTAGAGCTTTAGCTCTCCTGAGGCTTCTGGAGGAGGTAACCACACTCAAACAAGAAATTGTCACACAATTCATCCTTCACAAAATAACATCCTAACTGGGTAAACAATCAAAACATAATAAATGTGATTTTGCATTCTCAAATTTTGCCTCCTTTACCCTGTCGATTAGATAAGTATCATAATAAGGACTGAGTTAAACAACAAGAGATGGTTAGGGTAATTTCATCAGTTTTAGAGCTTGCAAGGCCAGCATCCCATTTGTTTTGTCCTTCTATGGGCTAATATTTAAATAATCCTTTATAATAACTTTATTTTTAGGATTTTTTTTTTTCTCATCCATAGACCTAAAATATGAAAAAGATTTTAAAAAACAACAACATAGACTCAGTATGTCATCAGATCTATAGAATGAAGTGATTGTTTAGATACTGTATATGTTGATTTAATATTTATATCTATGAAATTATGTGAATTAATTGATAGGATCTTTTACAAGGAAGTTTACATTATTTTTGATTTTACATTTCTTTTCCACCATTTGATGGTTGGATATGGATGATCAGATATTGGGAACTACGTGCTATCTAAGAGAGCTTCTGATTATCAGAACTTGTTTGCATATATATATATATATATATATATATATATATATATATATATATATATATATATATATATATATATATATATATATATATATATATATATATATATATATATACTTAACTTTTTTATCATGTTCAGTCCAGATGCAGCAGTGGTTTAACTGTGACCCTTTATTGTAATATTAAGAATGTTACATTAATAATGTAATGTTCTTGCTTCAGGGTGTGTTTTCTCTATAAGCATCAAATATTGAAGCTCAAGTGGTTTTCTAAGATAAAATTAAATTAATAAAAGGTCAATTGAATTTTGTAAATTAAATTGAATGTTATGTAATTTATTATAAATGCTTATTGCAGATTTCCAGCTACAGTTTGCTTTGAACTATTTTATGATTGCATGCATAATTCAAATTAGTTTCACACTGACTGACTATAGCTTTGTGTCAATAAAAGTTTGTTCTTTAATTTTGTCATGCTGCCAGGTGCAGTATTTGTCATTTTTCTCATTTAATATCCCCAAGGGTTTTGGTTGAGATTTATGGTGTTATCTCTTAAACTGCCTGCTTTAAATGGAGGCTGTGAATAAGTCAGTGACATATGGAAACCACTGGAAGAATCTGAGCCAAGCTCTAATATAATTTTGCCCTTTTCCAAATAGGCCATCTCACTTCATCAGTAGAATGACGGATAAATGTCCTTTTTTATTGATATAAAGAACGGTGTGTTCTCTTTTCCTAGGGGCATAGACCTATGTGACTCATTAATCTGTGAGATTGGAACAGTCGGAACATTTGAACGCCATGTCTCCATCTCCCACAGTGTGATTTCTTCAATGAAACAGCTTCTTGGGATCCAGAAGAGGCAAACGAGGCCATGACTTATGTTTTCAATTACTAAGATAGTCCGTTTCACCAGTCTAACATTGCTTGGTGTGTCAATCTGTGTGATTTGCAGGAGCATTTCCTGCATGGATTTGTCCAAATCTGAAAAAAAGAACTGTTGGAAAACTTGAATTAATTATGACCTTTTGATATCTGTGTATCAATAATCCAGCTTTTGATGAAAAATATAAAGAACTAGCTTCTTGGTTTTAGTAAACATGATCTGTTATAGTCACTTCAACAACTAAGAAATATAAATTCCTCCTCTTTGAGTCAACACAAAGCCAAAAGAAATATTGAAGGACAAGCTAAACCTAAGCACAAAGTAAAATATTCTATTAAAAGCTAATTTATTATTTTAAGGAAGACACTTTGACATGGCTATACTAACTACAATCGGTTCAATTTGAGAAATAAAGCTAACGAGATGGTAATGCTGTCATTTAAATGTAGTCTTTTTATGAAATCTCTGTTTAATTGGAAACACCCAAAATTTGCAGTTACTTGTCTACAACTGGAACTTAGGTGACAAATGGGAAATACAAGAATAGAACTACTAAACAGCAGTTTTAACTCATCCACTCTATAATATAACGTGTTTGATCAAAGAACTATATGCAAAATGCGAAGTATAGTTTATGGTTCTCACAAGACAGCTAAGAATAAAAGATGTTACTGATTTGTGATGGCTATTTGAGAAAAACAACTAAAATTATATAGAAAATGCAGCTAGTCAATAATAAATCTCTTACCTTTTCTGTTCTTTTATGATGTGACGTTTTTTTCCACCTTCCAAAGATTTCAGACAAAAAGTGCAGATAAAAGTTGTATGGTAACTACAATAAAGAAAATAACAAAAGTATTAAACCGTACCTAACCAACTTAGATGGAAATAAAAAAAAAAAAAAAAAAAACAGTTTATCACCTCTCTGTCAGTTGGTAGCAATAATATTTAAATTAATGACATAAAAATTAAAAAGGACATTCTCAGCATGGTTAAAGCTGTTCCAGACAAACAATTCAAAACATTCTCCCAAAATAGCTTTATTTATTAATTTATTCAAAGTTAGTGCAAAACGGACTAAAGACAAAGTGAGACAGATTTAAGGGAAATAGGCCTTCATTATTGTTGTTTTTTAGTACAGAAAGCTGCACAGTGGTAGCACTGTTGCCTTGCAGCAAGGTCGTAGGTTTAAATCTTGGCCTGGGGCTTTCTGCATGGAGTTTGAGTATGTGTGGATACTCCGGTCTCTGTCTCTTTGTTGCCCTGCGATGGACAGTTGACCTGTCCGGGTGTACCCTGCTTCTCGCCCAATGACTGCCGGAGGTAGGCACCAGCCCCCCCTCGTGACCCTGCAAGGATAAGCTAGATAACGCTAGATAATGGATGGACAATATGCGGATACACCATAAATGGAATTGATAAAATATCTATATTAGAAAGCCTTTTTTTAGAGGAATCTTCTTTTTTGTCATCAATAATTCTGTTTACAATTTTGTTTGCATGTTGAGTTATAAACAGCAGAAAATCTCTGGTTTATTCAATGTCAGGTAACATTTCTGTGTTAGTGTGGACAGAGCCTGGGATCCACCATGAGTTAGATCCTCAGTATGTCATAAAGTTCTACAGATATCTGCTAATAACCAATTCATTTGAATTGTGTGAAGTAACAGATCTGTGTGTTCTTACGACCCAAACTGGGGAATGCTGTCTTAGCTTCGCTAAGTGCTAATTGTAGACTTGCAACCTGATCTTACTTTACAGGAATGTGTCAAACACCATGCATAAATGTTTGTCTGTACATTGTTAAATGAAGGAGCAGCAACTTCTGCTTTGCACTGTATAATGTAAATAATTAAAATGCTGCACATTTGTTAAAAGCAGCTTTGACATCTTGCTTGTTCTCTCATATCAAACATATTTGATCTTCTGCAATAGAGTGTAATGAATTGCTCAGTGATCAAATATGAATTCACCATGGCAATGTCTAGATAGAGATGAGTTAGAGGTGATAGAAATGAAATTGAAAGGCCTGTTGAAATGCACAATAGGACGCTGTATGCAGACAGAGCAGACTAGAGCTGTGCAGCTATGTATACTAATGCCACTGAGTTCCCCAAAAAAGAGCAAGAGAGAAGGCTAGTGCAAACCTAAAACCTCACCGCAACATCAATGTCATTTCCCATGTGGTTATTTGATTTTTGAGCTTGAACTGACAACATAAATGAGGAAACAACAGCAGTGCTCCTGTAGTTCTGTTCTTGTGTCTGTTTAAGAAGAAAAGATTAAAGTCTTTTCAGTGCACTGCAGGATGGACTGCAAATAAATCGTTAATTCATCTCATGTGGTGTTAAAACACATTCTGCTGTTTGCAGAGAAATGGTTTATTCTAAGTAAAAAGAGCAATGTTAATAGTGAAAACCCATGCTGAGCGATTTTATTAACTTCAGTTGTTGCTTTTTTTATTCATCCAAAAGCCTGTCCTATAATAACAGCTTATTATTTAAAAAAAAAAAAAACAAACAAACCTAACTAAAAAAGCATTTTCTCATAGGTTTGGTTGTGGAGGAGCGCAGTGTAGGCAAAAGAAAGTCAGATTGGATGCTTAATTTAAAACAAATAAAAGGTACAGATACAATCAAGATAACAACAAACAAATAAACTAAAAAACAGAACTGATGATGTGCTAGAGGGAGAGCAACAAGGAGATCCCAGGAGGCTGAGAGGCTGGGGGTCTACTGGACGAAACTGAGAAAGAGTGAATGGCTGATAAATATCCATCCACCCATCCATCCACCCACCCACCCATCCATCCATCCATCCATCCATCCACCCGCTTGTCTTTGCAGGGTTGTGAGGAGGCCTATCTTCAACAGTCAATGGATAAGAGGCAGGGTACACCCTGGACAGGTTGCCAGTCCATGACAGACTGCTGGGTTTTCTTAGATAGAATTTTTTTTCTTCAACAATTTGAATAATGAACTGAACTTGAATGCATTGTTTGGTTACTTGGATCAATTGGAATATATGTATTATTGAATTGAATTGACTTTTTTTGTAAAGTGCTTTGAGATGACATGGGTGAGGAATTGGTGCTCTTTAAATTAACTGAATTGAATTGAAAAGGGAAAAACAAGGAAAACTGTAACTAACAACATATCCAAACAGAAGAAAGAGTAGAATATGAGAAGAAAGGTAAAAAAAAAAAAACAATCTCAAAATTGGTATAAGGTAGGAAATAGGAAAAAAAAAAGTTTACCAAAAAAAAAAAAAACAGAAAAAAAACAGTTTACCAAAATAAAAATGAAACTGTGGTCTACAAAAAGAAACATAAATCCAAGAAAAAAATCACTGAACAGCACATCAAAGATTTAAAGTACAAAGCGAACGCAGAAAGTGACCAAAAAGACAAAACAGATGATCCAAGCACACTTAGTGAAAAGTATTCAGGCCACTCCTACATATTCTTAAGCATTGTTTTTACAGAAGAAATTATGTGGAAGTAATTTTCACTCTTTGACAGGTGAATCAGTGCAGATTCTGGGTAACCCCTTAAACCTCAAGCACCATCTCCCCACTCCTAACCCTTCTTTTTTTAGTATTTATCATCTATCTTTGGTCTGTCTTTGGATTTCTGACAAGTCCATTAAGCAGCAGACACCTTAATGGCTCTCTGCTGATGATGGAGAATCCCTTGTCTGATGAGAAAGGTGAAAAAGACTAAAAGTATAATACGTCAGCCTTTGAGTCTGTATTGACTCACAAATGTCTGGATGAGGTGGCCAAGCATCATCATTTTAAAAAATTCCTGTTTTTTAAGAGATTATGTGCATAAAATTTTATCAGAATGATCATTTTGATTTGTCTTGGTTACCTTAATATTATAAAGAACAAAAAGTTAAGTTAGTTGTTAAAAAAAACAAAAAACATTCTTTAACAGGAAATCTTTTGGTCATTTCAGGTTCATGTTTTCCTCTCACTTCACCAGTAAGATGTGCACTTTCCCCAAATACAATTACTGAACTGTAATAGAATGGTCTTCTGTCAAGAAAAGCTGATGTAATAAATATACCTGGATACAGATTGTGAAAATTAGCCGCAAAGTAAAGACTGAGTGTCAGAAAAAGTAAAAGAGAAACACTGTGTACTGGAAACAGGAAAGCACAGAAGAAAGCAGATTAAGGGACCCTATCGCCAGGCAGGAGCCAAGAGCGATGGCCGAGTACTTTCCACTAAAGATAACAAAACTACCTCAGCAAGATTACAGGCCCCAGCAATGGGCTGCAGGCCCTGGTAGAGATTAAAACTGGCATTCAGATCTTTCTGGGACTTTGTCCCAGTGCTAATTCTTACAGAATGAGATCCCTGCATGAGAAGAGAGTGGAAACCAGACTGTCTGTCCAATGATCACAAAGTGATAAGGTAATCTGGTTTACATGGCTAATACATGGGGAAAAAAACTCCATCATGGTTAATAGCTTCCAAAAGTTACCCCTGCTGAGGCATTAGAAGGAGTGAAATAAATTATTTAAGCTCAAATATGCAGGGCTTTCTTTTTTCTTTGTCTTGGTAATATTAGTAAATTCAAAGAGATATATCAGAATTCAAGGTTTATGTAGCGATCCTTCTAACATAATCAAACACATAATTCATTGGCACACATTCACTGCTTTACCCTAATCTTCGATGATCAGAACTGAATTGTTAATCATTTTATCCTAAACCTACCTGAACTGTGATTCAACTGCTATTTTTATGTCCCCACAGTATTCACAACCTTGTCCAAACTAAGAATCAAATGTGTAAGCTTTTAATGAGTGTAGGTGCATCTTTTCATCTGGGTAGCACTTTCAAAACATTTTTGTCAGTCAGTGCTGATTGAACTTCATAGTCAATTCTGTGTTCTGTCTTTAATTTAATTTTTTTTTTTTATAGAGATGTCAAATAATTTTTCAATATGTTTAGACATAAGTGACAATTTTCAGTACTCACATATTGTAGAGATTTTGAGTTCACAGATTAGTTTCAGCATATTTTTGTTTCAGGACTGAAAGACTGGGGATCACACATTTAACACCTGACCCTGCTGAGGTATTACAGACTACAGGATTTGGCAAACCAACTAAAGCCAACTGAGCACATGAAACTCACAAGATCCACCATTTAAAATAATAGTAAACAAACATACCAGTAGGTATAAGGTAGAAGATATTCTCAGAATTCAAACAGATCTGTTATACACTCCCATTAAATACATTTGATGCCCACAAGGGAATTTCTTAAATGAAAATATAATTTGACCATTTTTTTCTGATACTTATGTTGTTAGTTGAGAGGAAAAAAAAGTTCATGTGGGTTGGTCCATGACACCTGTTCATTTAAGAGCATTTTTACCCTTATTTCAATATTTCATTTTGAAATGTTTGCTTTATTTCAATACTCTTCATTATTAACTGTGTTTTAGTCTTAAATATGCAAGTGTCTCTCTTTTTTTCTGCTCCAGTTATCAATATGCAATGCCACCTGTTGTTTTGCATTGATGTTTGTAATGTTTTGTGCTTAAAAACAAGGTTTTCAAGAAGACAAAATGGCTCATGGCTAATATTGTGTCTGGCATCCATTGTTTATTGGCTGTCAGCAACACACGTTTGCAGTTGGGCCGGCAATCAGTTCACACAACCTAGCTTTATACTTGTAAACAGTCCTCAACTCCTCTCACTCTAACAGATTTGTGTGCTGACTTGCCATGCCGACTGACCACATGACTTTTTCCAACTGGAATTGGAGGTAAAATCAGTCAAAAAAAAAAAATCATGCATCATGTCCCCTGTTTTAACAGTGACCCTTGCTGCAAAAATAATTTTGATATATTTGTTTTCTGAATGTATGTGTATGTGTTAAGCCTGCTAAAAGAAATGTCTTTTTAAATTTCAGGCATCATCTAACCCTTAGGATTAGTATTATTTACCTGTACCTGTAATGGTATCAAATATTGTTGGCTGAAAGGGCTGAGCTAAACCACATTAACTAAGAGATACTACTGGTAACATTAACAAGATAACAGACATCAGTTGGTGCTGGTCACAACACTGCAAAAGAGTAAGCTGCTGGTTCTCTGTATTGACAGGATTAGTTGGGGTGGTTGGGACATCTGATCAAGGAGAGAACCCTGGGGAAGACCCAGAGCTCAATAAAAGCACTATATGTTTGTCTTATGGCCTGGGAAAGCCTTGGGATTCCTCAGAATATATTGACATGTGTCACAGGGAAGAGATCTTCTACCCTTGTAGTAACATATCCCAAGACATGCAAAAGACAATAGATGAATGGATATTAAACATGAATGCTAAGTTGGAATTTTATTTCAACTTAGTATTGGATTATCTCTTCTTTTAGCAACATTTTGTTAGTGTCACAATAGGGGTGATGGTTGTGGAGGACCCAGATGCAAAGGGAAGCAGAAGTGAAGTAAAAATAAAGATTTTTAATGATACAAAAAAGTCCAAGGTCCAAAAATCCTGAAACGTGAGCTGGTGATTATGAAACTAAACAAATCCAAGAACATCCCAAGAGTAATCTCAAACAGTGTAGAACAAAATAAGCAGATGAACTTGCACAGAACAATGAAAATCAGAGCGTTAATACAAAGGGAAGAGTGGAGAATGACATTGAATGTTAGGTGAGATAATAAGGGAATTAGGAACAGGTGTGTAAGAGAGCAAACAGGCAGACTGAAGGTAGGTGAATAATTTACACAAAAGAAGCTGAAGAAGACACAAAGAAACTACAGACCAAGAAGTAAAAGACAAACGGTAATCTAAGGGAAATGAATTCAAATGCACAAAGAGAGGAACACAAAAAAAAAACCAAGAAACTAAATACAAAGAGTTCATGTGTGGATATTGGTGTACATCTTTTGACTGCATTGCCTTAATCCAAAAGGCAATGCCTGTACATGAAAATAATAATAAAGTTCCACAGTATAGATAGATTGGGATGTATAGCTAATTAATAAGCTAATCTGAAGTGTTCTCATTATGGTAGGGGCAGCAATGAATTTCTTTGAGAAGAAATTAAATATCTGGTTTTATTTGAGTCAGCCATGATAACACCCTGATGGAGGATGAGATGTAACTTAATTTCAGTTTTTAATCTTCACTACTTGACATTTGTCTGTTTGTTTTTAAGACAAAATTAAATATCTGAGTTTATTTGAGTCCATCAAAACCTCAACCTCGAGGTTCCCCATTGCTGATTGTTGCTGAAAATCATCGAAGCATTGGCCACAGCTCCTGCACGCTCGCGGCCCGCCAGTGTTCTACATTCCTGCCCATACTCATGCCCACAATAGTGAGGAACAGACTGCCAGTGAAGACAGAGATAACTTGGCTAGAACCGAACCAGACATTAACCAGCTACGGTGAGACTTGACAATGGAGAGGGGGCTTTAGTGTTTATTAATGAAACTATTGTAAATTCTCAGGTAAAATATTCCGCCATTTTCAAATTTGAACATATATTTGTGAATTCAGTAATAAGGTACTTGTTGTAAGAGATTTGCAAAAGACTTCCAGGGACATCCATTTCAATTCACCTGATTCTTGGAGAATTTTGCCACAAACTAAAATTAGAAATACTTTAAACTAATATTTACAAAGATTTGTCCTCAGTTATTTGAATGTTTTCACAGGAGACTTTTACAGTGCGAAACTCAAGAGCTTCTTACATTATTGTGTTTATACAAGTCCCCATTGAATACAGTATCAATAAAAGAAAAACCTTATTAATAAATTTCATTTATTAACATGGAAAGCTATTCAACAATTCAATTAAAACAGGTTTGTACATTAACTATGTGGGTTTCTACAAAACATTGAATAATTGAGTAGTAAAATTCACTGCTTTAAAGATTGTAGAAACCTTTGAAGTACATGGGAGATGCTGAGGTTGCTGAGATTTGTTGTGGAGATTCATTTTGGTATTAAACAGTGATTGCTGAGACTACTGATAAAACTGATATAATAATCGCTTCTAGAAATTGAGAGGAGCTCGAGACAATAAGCAGATGGCTATCCTACAGGAATATCTCCATGTCTAGAAACCACCTAAAGCCTTTAAAGTTACAAGTTCATTATTGATTTTACACACACACACACACACACACACACACACACACACACAAACACACACACACACACACATATATATATATATATATATATATATAAAGTTGTCTAATATACTACCAGGAACCTGAGTGCTTTGCAAGTATATTAGTATTGTGTAAGCTGTTGCAAGAGTTCAAATGTTCAAATATTAGTTACACACAGCATTTCCAGATACTGGTTCAGAGGCATTTTAAATATTTAATGTGTTCAAATTGTGAGCAGGCATGGAAATGAAATCATGAATACACTTATACTGAAGTCAAAGCCAATAAGTTCTAGATCAACAAGCATGAGAGCAAACAATGCAGAGGTTTGGCTGATGCTCTGTTTTGAGAACAGTGTTTTTTTTTTTTTTAATGCAGAAGAAACTGTTGCCTATTTGTAGTCAGATGCTTGTGAAACTGGTTGTGTTTTGGCATGTTTCTTCTTGCAAACATGTTGGTTTGTAACTTGGCTGACAAAATCTGAAACTCTTCTCTTCCTAGAATTTAAAGGCTGGGACCACCTGGTCCTTGGGCTCTGAAGTTATCCCCTTCAAGCTCTGCTCTCCGCTTCAATAAGCACATTATATGGCTGCAAAGGGACCCTGGTTTTCTGAAGTAAGGTGAGCAATTGAATTCGATCTTCCTGTTTAAGTTCAAACCTCAATACAAAATTACTTTGAATAGAGATTTTCATTAAATGTGCTGTACAGACATTTCAATCAGTTATTGTTAAAAAGTTAATAAATAAAATCTTGGAAGGGCACAAACAGAGCGCACTTTAATGTTGTGCCATCTGTGCATTTTGCCAAAGGGAGACTCCTATATTCACACTTCTGTGATTTCCAATGCATTCCAGTCCAAGGTGAATGACACTTACACAGTGGCAGTGCAGCATGTTCAGAGAGCCATGGCTAAGTGTCTTGACAGTTGGTGCAGATACGATAAGACATGACCCGACTGAGAATACATTTTTAAACACCCAGAGGGTCCTGACCAACGAATCTGTTTTTCTGGTTGAATTTTCCCTCATAATAGTAAGGAAAGAATAACAACAAATTACTGAGTTAAGAAACAATGAATAAAAAAACACTGCAGATATATAACAAATAAAACTTTGATGAAGTTGTTTTAGATTAATACATCTGTTGACATCTGTAGTAGCTAATCTGGTCTGTAAGTGTTTTAAGGTTTAGGGTACTAAGGTTAATCTATATCCTGACATGTAGGCTTCGTGTTGATTTCAATGCAAGTTTGTTTATCTTTGTCGAATGCAATATAGTTCAACACCAAGGCAGCCTGGTGCCTACTGGCAAACTATGTGGAGGATGCAGACTGAATGTACAGGAGACAAAAACAAAATGGGATAAAAATAGAACAAAAACCAAAATACTCTAACATAGCTGCTTTTTGTTCTCACAGCGTGTCACCTAAACATTTCTCAATTATTTATTAAAGTTTTCTGACTCTTATCTTGCTCCTGCTGCTAATGTGTTTATGCAGAAGTGGTCCAACGCTACAATCTTTACGCTGTGTTTTGATATGAATCATTGCTATTCAGTCTTGTAACTAATTTTATTGTGGTTCAAGTCAGTCTTTTGCAGACAAAATTTACAAAAAAAAGTTCTCCTGTTTTCATAGCCTTACCATTTTATTTTTAACAGAACATCATAAAATTTAACGACTAGCTTTTCTGCTGCTCTCTGCAGCTGTCTCTCCAGCACCAAGACCTTTAAGTTTAAGTTTAAGTCTTTAAGGATTCTTTAAGTTAGCAGATAGAGCAGGTCACATGATACAAACTCAGATCACTGTTTAACATGCTTTACTATGTAACTTTTATTTTCTGATCAAATCCAAACTTGTTAGACCATCAAAATAGTTTGCATCAGCCATCATACAAGTTTATCAGCTGCCCATACAAATGTTGGCTGTCATTTTCAAAAACATATGGCTCAAAACATGGCCAAACAGCTCATTGGGGTTATGACAAACAGTCCAACCAACAACAGATATTCAGAGTTTTGATTACTGACTCCAACAAGAATACATGCCCTCATCAGAACACAATCAGACCCAGTCCACATGGGAACATTTTTCTTGTAAAGTGGAGTGGGAAAATTTTAATCGTTTGTGCCCTGTGTAAACATAGAAGTGCCATTTAAGGGGACCCAAAACTGGTCTTTTTTGAGATGGATACAGAGTGAAATTTTCAGCCTCATGTATTCGGGTGGACAGGGAAAACACATTTCTGGAAATGGTCCCATGTAGACATGAGTGTTTTTGAAACCAACAACCAGTTTTAGAAAAAAACTTTCCCATGTGGACAGGGCCTCAGATACCTGGGACTGGATTAGGAAAGTTTGTTATTGAGATGTAGTTCTGTTGAAGATCGAACTTGGATTTTTTTACATGCAAGAATTAGCTAATTCATGAGCTTTACATGACTTCTCTGTCCACTCTTTCTTTATCTTTCTAAGTCCAACAGAGCTCGACATTTCTGCTGATGCATAATTCAACAAGGACATAATTATACTGGCAGCTGGCACAAAGGAATTTCCTCCCAGCCTTGTTGCAACAGCTCCTTTTGCTTTTGACACCTCAGATTTTCCTGCTGCTGGGCACTGTACAACACCATGCAAATTAAACCATGTCACTATTAATGATCTGCTCCTTGAACTGAAATGTAACTGCTTTCAGTATTATGTAGATGAATACTAACTTCTCAAACTGTGCGACACATGAATAAAATTATAATGGATATTTTCACCTCAGAATTGTAATCAAAATGAATGATGCACTGTTATAGAAGTTAAGTATCAGTGTTGAGTTGATTCTTTTGTATCATCTGTAGGTCATATGAATGGTAAATCCTGCTAAAATGTGAGAATCGGTGCATATACCTCCTCAGGGGACCAGGAATTGTATTGTTTGTTTGAAACCATTTCAAAGGTTTTGCAAAAATGGAATTGGGACTTGATGTTTCATTATTTGCTTATTTAAGTGCAGTACCACCTTAAGGATATACTAAAGCTTTCATCTACAAAGATTTTCATAAAACGATGGTGGCTATTATTATCTTAACTTGTCCTTTGGATGACTGGAATTGCAGCAAGAAGAAAGGAATGCCTACATCTGATGTTTTCTCTTGAAAAATCTGCAGGTATATTTGATTATTTGTTAACACAATCACATGTTACTATTATTTTTGGTGCCTCAAATGACATAATATTCCTCCACACTGCAAAGCATTCTTTAATCAGAGAACCCCTCGAGCTAACAGTACAACACATACATCTGAGAGGTTCACAGTCTTTATAGTGAGGCAGCTTGTTTAGATATGCTTCAGGCAACAATTTCGAAGCACTTCTCTTGCTTTGTAAATGCTCCATCGTTGTTTAACACATTAGGTTATTTCTATATTTTAAAAAGACTAACTTTTCAAAATAAAATGGTTTTTTTTGGATTTGCTATCAGAATAAATGTAATATAAATTATAGACAGACATTTAAAGGGTCATATCATGCAAAATCCAGTTTTTTAGCCCTTAAATAATTTTTTAATGTACTTTGAGTATTTAGGAGTGCAGAAAATTTAAATGTAGTTTCTCTCGGTGCTGTGTAGATATCTTTATATTCTTTATAGTCTTTTATCTTTTATATTCTTTATAGTCTACTCAGTTTTCTCTATTCCCTATTCCATTTTTTTTGTTTATTATCTCACAGTATTTGCTGTGGAACAGCTAAACAAGGTCATGGACTTCCAGCTAATCAATTTCGTGTGTCAGCCATTTTTTTTTCTCACAGCATTTTTGTAGTCCAAGTACAGTTATGCCAAAGCTGCAAGTAGACAAGTCAAATGTTTAGCTGTTGAGTGTGTTAACTCTCACGATTCATTACATCACCACCCAGCATCAGAACATCTTCGAAGTGCCTGGTTAAATTTTATTTTTCTTGGAAATGTACCCATATCAGTGGGGAAAGTCATCCTTGTTTGTGTGAAGCACTTTAAGGACGAGTGCATCAGCAACCTCCCCCAGTATCAAGAGGGATTTGCTGAAAGACGTTCTTCTGATTGAGGGGTCAGCTCCCTCTCTCTATGGAAATGATGGACACAGCAAAGCGGTAAGCTCCAAATAACGTCAAAATGACAAACTTTAGTTTAGAGATAAATTTTGTGTTTTGTAGGCAGAAATTTTACTCAACTAAGAGAAACATTAAGTCAACATGTCTTTACTTAAGAATAAAAAAATATTCCACACAAAAGGCTACCAAAGTACTGAAAATACAAATTTTACTAATGACATCTGAGAACTATTTTAAAATGTCATCAGACAGACAGACAGACAGACAAAAAAATATTAGGTTTTGTGCAAATTATAATTTAAACACTAAAATGAAAATAAAAATAAAAAATTTAGGCAGAAGGTACACTTTTTCAAATATTTTTTTTGTGTAAAACTTATGAAACTTGTCCTGACATTAGGTAGGGAAAATATGTTGAAACAGGTTAAAGTATTTCCAGTAACAATATTTAGTGTTTACTGTCTTCTTGATCTATACATGCTACATCAGGCTCAACAGAAAACTGGTCTGGGTGTGAAAATTGACCAAAAATTTGACTCAAGCTAAAATAATGATACTTCATAATAATATTCCTTAAGTAAAAGTAAAAAGTACTGTGTTGTAAAACTTTTCCTAAAAGTAATTTTTTTCCAAAAACTTATTGAAGTGAATGTAACACAGTAAAGTTAACTAGTTACATTTACTTACACCTTTCTCAGGAATGTTAAGAAAATGATTACATCTCATTACTATTGTGAAATATCTTAAGTTTTCTCTGATATTGTTTAGGAAGTTTAATTGTTGACATGGTTGCCATTGTTTTTGATAACCCTTTTCTAAGTTTTGTACTAAGAATACATTTTTAGCTTAGAAGTTACATAGTGTTCTGTTCTGTTTTTCTGTATTTTGTTTTCTAGCTTACAGCTACAATAGTCATTTTAGTGCTGCTGTTTTTTATGCATTGCTAAAGGTAGCAAATTACTAGTACTGTATTCTTTCTATGTGCTTTTGAGTTATTAGACAGTTTTCTTGATATTGTTGGTGGGCATGTAAAGTAAATCAGTTTTGCTTTTTTCAGAGGTCTACAGCAACGAGGCAGGAGACGTCATTTACCAATGCTGGCTGTCAAACCAAACCCCAGATGTGCTCAGTTGGGACACAGCTTACCATGAAAACGCTCCAACCCATGTTAAAAGTATAGGTTAGTGAAATGTTGTATTTGCAAAGCTGTAGTTTTCTTTCAACAAACTACATTTAGCCAAGTAATGTGTCTGTGTTGCTTCTGTTAATTTTTACACAGGTGACGCCAAAGTGTTTTGATGTTGTAACCAACACTTCAACTACTCCATTTGTGCAAATATGTGCGTTATTGTCCTCCACACTAGTAAAGCAACAACTGTTGTTTGATATTGAGAAAGAAATTATGTCAATAAAGAGAGCCCGTGTGGAGCGGACCAAAGTGAGTGATGATACTTTAGAAGGCATCTCTACTAAGAACATACAGAGCCCACAGGATCCCACATATGACCCTGACATAAGTGCTTTGTCAGAGATGCCTAAACACAAGCAAGCAAAGTTGTGCCAGCAAATGTTTTCTGAAGATACATTCATGAATTAGTTGTAGATTCTATTTATTTTTGTATATATTTTTTGCTTTTATTTATTTTATTTTTTTCATTTCCAATCTAGAATGGACCCTACAACAACAGCTGACAGAACAGCTACTTATATAGCTTATGAAACGTACCTTTTGGAACTTTTTGAGGTGTGTCCTGTATGTCAGCGAGTGACAAGGGTACAAACCAGAACAACTGGAACTTTTCTTTGTGTAGAGTAGCAATGTCTACACTGTGACTTCTTAAAAAAATGGAAGAGTCAGCAACTACATGGAGGCACTTCAGTGGGGAATTTTGAACTTTCAGTCACTGTATATTCCAGTGGTGGCTCATTTTCCAAAGTTGCAACAGTAAGGATTTTATAATCAATGCTTCACATTTGCTAGAGTTAAATATTTTCATGTTAGGAAGTTTTGTGTTTTTGCAGATCTTCCAGGCAATGAGGCTTAAAATGTTCCAGCACAACACCTGTAGATGGCATACCAGACTTTTTATCGAGTCAGCTATTACACACATACGGAAGTCAACACAGGATAGTAACAAGGAAAAGCTTAAAGAACAAAATGTCATACTGTGGTGACATGAGGGCTGATTCTCCAGGAATACACCAATTCTCGACTGTCACTATTTTTGATTTTTGATTTTTTAAATTATTTTTGGCTTAACTCTAAGTTTTTATAATTAATTGTCATACTGTGCATCTCAAAGGACACTCTGCAAAGTTTGGAAGTTACACAATGATGGATGTAAGGATCAAGAACATCAATGACTTGCAGCTAGTTCAGGTAATTGAAAATAAATGTATAGCCTACTTGTGGAGATATTAAAAAACACCTAACATGTTTTTTTTGGGTTTTTTACACTTGCAGAGCAATGAAGTGGGTGGAAATTACCATATGGAGCTTGAGGGTTTAAAACACAGCCTTTCTCTCTTGAGTGAATACAGTTTACCTTTGGACTGTATCATGACAGACCGTTATCCTCACGTCCAAAAATACATAAGAGAGCAAACCAATATCACCCACTGTTATGATGTTTGGTACATAAACACATATTCGTTGTCTATTTCAACAATAAAAATGATGAAAATATAATTTTATTTTTAATAGTAGTTGTATTGTGAGTTTTATTAACATGTTAAACTGTATTCAGTGAATAACTTAGTGTGTTTCAATAATGTTTGTTCTTTAGAGCTATCCGGAAAGATGGTTAAGATAGCAAAAAACAAAGATTCCACAGAACTGAGCAAGTGGCTAAGCAGTCAAAAGGATCACATCTAGTGGACTGCTGCTTCCTCCAAGACTGGCTAAGTGGACCTCCTTTCTTAACCATGTGCAAAACATTCACATACATGATGATCCTGCTTTCCCCCAGTGTTTACATCCACTACCCACTTTGAGGGTAAAAGCAAACAGTTAAAACCTGGTTCTTGTTTTACTATTTTAACGATATAATTTATTCATACAATCTTTTTATTATTTCTTTGTTATAGCTACACCAGCATTCTGCAGGCTAGAGAACCTGCTCCCCTCCAAGAAGATTCTCAAGGATGTAGAAAAGCTCAGTCCCCATATGCAGACTTCCACTGGGAAAGCTTTCCACAGTGTCATTCTGCTCTTTGCCCCGAAAATCTCTCACTATCCTTTCCTGGGAATGCTGTGCAGGTAAATAGCTGTATAGTGTAGTTTTACAATCCCTCTGTATTTATGATCTTACTTTTTCCCATATTCAAAATATTGTGTGTGTTTTATTAGACGAGTTTTAAGTGTGCCACTTCAAACTACCAAATACAATTCTCTTCTACTTTATTTTATCAGGTTTACCTGCCAGCACTGCATTTCAGTGAAAATGCTCAATGTCTGCAAGCTACTACCTCATCTGGAGAGTCCTTGTTCAGATTGTCTTTCCCCAAGTTCAAGAAAGGAGAAGGGAACAGCTAAGCCTATCAAAACACCACAAACCTTCAGTAAGTCTTATTGCATTAGTCACTATTAGTATGCTAACTTGATTTTAATAAATCAAAATTATGTTGGTGTTAATAGTTTAATAACATTGTTTTTCTTACACCACAATAACAAAGTAAAGTTTTTATGCAGAGCAACAAACATGAAGCAAAGCTGCACAAAAACAAACAACACAGATCAATACGTGTAATGTCACTATAAACAGCAGTGCAAAAGAACCAACTTCCCAAAAGTTTCTTGCAAACAAAGTAAATTGTTAAAGTTATTATCTGTCATTGCAGATTATGTGGATGACATCATGGAGCTGGACTTTGAACAGGTTTTCCATGACCCAACTCCATATTTAGACAAGGTTGAAAGGATCCACATCCCACCAACCCTCTCATCTCAGCATCCATGACCAGACAAAGCAACAGTGGTTTCTATGTCTCCCGGACCAGTCTTAAAGATACACATTTTTGAATAGGAGGCAATTTTAAAAAAGACACGTCGATGTAAAGTTGTCAAGGATTTTAGTGAGCATAAGGACTATGAGATCTACATAAAAGATAAAAAGTTGCAGGAGAAAAGTCACAGATAATACACTTCTGATTACAGTTCTGTTTTGAAATAAGGAAAACATCAGGCTATGTTGAAACTCAAAACTTTAAATTAACAAATTTGTATGAACATTTTGTACATTTCAACCAAGAGACTAACACAAAATAAGATACTTAAATTATTGCACATCTTTAATTGTGTACAGTGAGTATGAATATCCTTTTGTGGGTGTTAAATAGTTTCCAATGCATGGACACTCATTTAACGCTCCATATTGTAGGTAGTTGGTATGGATGAAGAGAGAGTAAATACAGTAATAACATACCATTACGATGCATTTATTTGAAGGTGCGGTTCTGCAGGTTCGTCACCTTCATTCTCCTCTCGCTCTGGGTCAGACTCTGGCTCAAACATGTAAGGCTGGATGGACAAGTCCTCCGTCGTTGACAGCTTATGAATAAAAAGTTCCTCTGCCGGTAGATAATCGTATTGCTGCTATCAAACTACAAAAATGGCTGAACGGGGTGGAGTGAAACGCTCTGCAACCAGGAGGGGGGGCGGGATGTGAAGTGTCTTTAAAAGACTGCACCAAAACAAGTTGCTCTAAAACTCACCTCAGAACAGGTGTCTGTGGAGCTAGAATAACAAGGAATTCAGACCAAAGCACTGCAGTTCAACATTATATAGACCATTAGTGAATGATTTGCATGTGAAAAGGAAGGATTTAAAAGTATGATATGTACACTTTAAGACAGACACATGGTATTAGTTATTAAATGGTGAACAGTTAATACTGAAAACTAACTATCTCATTTCCAAAGATTTGAGTTTGATAAATAACTTATTAAAATGTGAATATAATTAGAGCTGTAAGTTTCAAAGCAGTATTGCCTCAAGATGTGTTGCTGTCCTCCTGCTGAGATTATGCAGCAGGACTGCTCTCTGCGTCTTTTAGCTTTAGTTGGTGTGTCAAAATCAAAAACAGAAATTTCTTGTACATGTAAACCTTATAAAGATTAATTAATTAATCAATCTACGTTTTTGTGCTTTGCAATTTTTGACATTTAGTTCCCATTATTCTTTAGATATCAAATCAAACGCATATATTAACTTAATTTTACCCATCGTTTCAAGTAAAGAAAATCTGCTGAAGTATTTTCATTCAACAAGAACATGTTAACAAACCGACGAATAGGCTGTGTTCTGTGGAAGTATATTAGTTATTAGCATAAATAAAAGAATTATGACCAGGTACCCAGAAAGAGAGTATGTGACAAGTAGAAGGCATCAAAAAGTAAAGCGGATTACTAAATTCAGGCTGCTGTCTTATTATCAACTATTGACAGTGATGTGATAGTAGTTGTAGCAAGAACATACATCTCTGATGGGTAAAATGTATATCAATAATAATAAAAATAATAATAATAATAATTCATGCATAAGGTTTCATCCTGCAAAGTTGATCTGATTTTTTTTTTTTTTTTTTTTTTTTTTTTTTTTTTTTTTTTTTTACTGACATCAATGCTTCAAGTAATTCAAGCTGTTATAAATAACCAGTGCAAAAACTTAAAACAAAGTCTCACATTTGAAATATAATGTTTATTTTACAGGAAATGGATTTTATGAAACAAAATCTAAGTAATTGGGCTTGGCAAAATGTGAATATTTTTGCAGTAAATTAGCTGTAACAAATGAAATAATAAATTGATAGTTCTTGAAATAATTTCAGGAGCTGAAACCTGTTTATGTTGCTGCACAGGAAAAAAGTGCGAAACGTAAAGATAGAGAATGATGAATAGAATCATCTGAGAACACGTGGGAATACATGAGCTTGTGGTTGACTTTGGAGGTTAATTGTTTATTTGCCTCAGTGACTAAAGTCTCTTCAGATTATTGTTATCAGGAGTGAAAGAAAATTCAGCAGTCAAGACCCCTGCTATTTTCTGGCTGGCCATACTGCAATGTCTTCAAATGGATGCTATTAGAGGAGCGGTGATACTCAGAGACACCGGAGGCAGTGGCAAATGTGACATGAAAAGAGTGTGCTGCTTTCAAGTTTTGGCAAAGGGAGTTTGACTGGGTTTAGACCTGCAGGCTCAAAGTAATGATGTGATCAACGTGACAATTGTCAGTTTGAGCAATGAAGTTTTGCTTGCCAAAGATTGCCACTTTTTAGCTCTTTATACAGAATATTTATAAACCACTGACTCAAACACAGAATTTTACTGATTTCAGATTCAGTGTTGTGGATTTATGTTAAAAAAAAAAATCAACAAAAGGCTCCACTAATTTTACTGTTGTTGTACATTTTGAATGGTTATGTTTTTGCTGTCCAAGAATTACATGTGTCATTTAAAAATAAGGAAATTCAGCTTCAGACAAATAAAATATTGGCCTTAAGACATCCATGTTTGTTGCATGCAAAAATAAAACCAATGCAGCAACCAGCACTCTGTTGCACTCTTTTTGTTGGCATTGGCATCTTTTGACACCATGCATATCTGGATCCTGTTCTTTGGCCCTTAAAGTCAATGTTAATAATGGTGTAAATTACAAACCTTCTATCTGTGCACCCCTTAAATAAATCCATCAAATATTAATTATATAGAATGCTAGAACAGTGCTTTGAAAAAGTAATTACATCCCTTTAACTTTATCACATTTTGTAATTTTAGAACCACAAACATAACCACAAATGTATTATACTGAGACAATAGTTTTGTCATAAGATTGGTCAGCTGGTTTCACACAGACATGCTCCTACAGTGTCATAAAACAGCAGGGAATTAATCCTTGAAGAAGGAACTAATCTTTGTATTACTTTCCCGTACCCAGAACTTATTAGTGATTGGCTGTCTAAACTGCCAGCCCTTTCAGTAATGGCAGTGAGCCCTTTGGACAAGTCTCCCTCATGATTGTGAATGTTTGTACTTAACCAGACTGAGAAATTAAAGGCTCTTTTCCAGGTTGCTATGTCTGTGATAGAGCCTGGGTGTAAATTCAATCTGGAAGACTTTTCCCAGCCTTACCTGCATCATCCAGTTGCTGTGTCATGCGCCTTCCACTGCATCCTATCAGCATAAGTCCTCACCTCATTCTGGCCAATCATCATGTTCTTTTATAAGGCCCTTCATCCATGGCTTCATCTGCTCACCAGCCGAGCTATAACCCGCCTCCTCCCTTTCTCCACCTCTGATCCTGTCAGTTCCAGCAGATTTTTTCAGCCTTTCGGCCTCCAGTCCATCACGAGTGTCCTGACCCTGGGGGAAGACGTCTCAAATTCTCGTCCTAACTGCTTATTCTCATTCATCACTATTCTCAGTGCCTACATCTTCTGCCATGGTCTGAGTGCCAAAGAACTTTGTACACTTATGTAAATAAAACTTTTTAATTGCTTCTTTGTCTTTCTGTGAGTCTCTCCTGGTTGAATTATATATTCTATATTTTGAGAGACTCAATTTAGTTTAAATGTTGTAACTCATGATTTTCTTCAAGTTGTAGATGCTGATTGAGATTTGATTTCCATGAGTTGTAAGGTGTAATCAGTGGCAGAACTGCTCAGATAATTTGCACAAGTACTAATTCTACACTATAAAATTTAAAAAACATTAAAGTACTGAGCATAAAGTAAAAATACTCATTTTACACAATCAGAGATGGATAAGAAGCTGAGTACAGAGAGATGATGGACCGCTTTGTGGCATGGTGTGGGAATAATCATCTTATCTTGAATGTGAACAAAATATAGGAGATGATTGTAGAAACAGGGTTAGGTTAAACATTATTTCCATCATGGGGGAAGAAGTGGAGGTGGTGGAGGAACATAAATACCTCGGAGTTCACCTGAACAACAGACTGGACTGGAGACTCAACAGTGAAGCCGTCTACAAGAAGTGACAGAGGAGGCTGGACTTTTTGAGGAAGCTTAGATCCTTCAGTGTTTGCAGCAAGATGTTGTGTATCTTCTATAAATCTGATGTTGAGAATGTTATCTGTTCTGGCATCATCTGTTGGGGCAGCAGCATCAGAGTCAGGGACTTAAAAAGTCCCTGACTTCTTTATCAGGTTTCAATAACCTGATAAAAAAGCCTGGCTCTGTTCTGGAGACGACTGTAGAGCCACTGGAGATGATGATGCAAAGACAGATTTTACATAAAATCAATAAAATTATGGACAACCCTGAGCATCCTCTTCAAGAGACTGTCATACAGCAGAGTGTGTTCAGTTGGAGGCATCTTCAGATTCACTGTAATGAAGACTGCAGGAGATCCTTCCTACCTACAGCCATCAGCCTCTACAACTCTTTGAAAAACCTTGGATGATGAGCTACAACATTTAATTTCCCTATACCAATAAAGTATTTTTGAACTAAATTGTTCTCGTTCATTGTTAAACCATTATATCTAATAGTTTTGGATTAAATTGACTGCTGCATCAATGTGTATGTTGCATTTTATTGCTGTAATGTTGGAACTCCTACTGTTGGGGGGTTGAAACTACAGCAATGCACCATGTTCAAGATTAGATTTGTAGTATCACTGTCCTTTGAGAAATATAAATCCTACAAAGCCAATTTTTCACAAGCAAGATGTTTGCTTATCCAAACATCTTGCTTGGATAAGCAAGATGTTTGAGGAACATCTTGCTTATCCAAGAGGGTGCTTAATTTATTGTAAATCAGAGTAAGAGTTCTGTCTGTCAAAACATAAAGGAACAACTCATCCTTTTGTCACAAACATGCAAAATCAACACATCTGAGCATAAAGTTGTGCATATGTGATAATTTTAAGACACAGTTGAGTATATGGATATAACTGCATAAAATGAAAAGACTAAAGCAAAAAAAAAATCTGAAAATGTTAAGCAAATGGCTTTTCTTTATGGTTTACTATTCCCCATTTTAGAATGAGCAACTGACATTGTGAATATTTATCTTTTTTAATTCTCACTTTTAGCACCTGAGTAATCTAATCTCAGAAACAGAGAAATAATGCATGTGATGTTACCTCCATAGAGCACTCTACAATGACTGTCAAATTGAATTTGAATTCTAAATCTCTCTCTCTCTCTCCATTGAGGTGATGGGCCTGCCCTGCAGACAAATGGCAGTCCTCTTGTGTTTTTTCATGTCTCTTAAGCTCATCTGCTATCTCCATCTGTCTCCCAGGTCCATCCTGAAGTCTTTTCCATCTTTAAATAGCCCTGGGAAACTGAGAATTTAACAGAAATGTTTAAGATAAACAAGGTATTTGAGAAGCAGGCTTATATAGCATTAATTCTTAAACGTCTTAGGTTTGAATTCAAAAAGACCATTAAGTTAATTGCAGACCTTTCACAATAATCATCCATCTCAGGATGAAAATCATATTCCATCACACTGGTCATGAAAACACACTTTTCTGTGTACAACAGATCCAAACCTGGCAATATAATTGCTATAGGGGCAGGGCCAAAGAGAAACAAATTAAGTATGAAAGAGTTTGAAAATGTAAAAAGGAAAAAAAAAACATTTACATAAATGTCATGCAGTCAACTGTTACTGTATTGATAGACTGATGTTCGATAACATTGTTCAAACTGTTTCTACAACGGCAGTATTAATGTTTACAAGAGCAAAGTCACTGTATAAACTCAATATACTTTTAAAAAGAATAAAGAACTCAGACAACATTATCTTCCCTTCCTCATCTCTACTAATATTTACTGCCTGCAGGTAATATTACCTGGTAGGAGGAGGAGCGGCTGATTTGTGTCAGACAGCAGCTGAGTTTGCAACATTGTGACAAATTTAAGAATATAGACTAGTCGAGAACACAAACTACTTTCAGTTTCTTGCTTTTGACATCTGGACCATCCATCCATCCATCCATCCATCCATTTTTTGGATGGATAGATGGATGGGGGCACCAGCTTAAGTGAGGAGACCCATACTTCCCTCTCCCCAACCACTTGGACCAGCTCCTCTGGGGGAATCCCAAGCCGTTCCCAGGGCAGCTGAGAAACATAGTCCCTCCACCGTGTCCTGGGTCTTCCTTGTGCCCAGAACACTTCACCACAGAGGCGTCCAGGAGGCATTCTTACCAGATGCCCAAGTCACCTCAACTGGCTCCTCTCGACGTGGAGAAGCAGCGGCTCTACTCTGAGTCCTGGATGACCGAGCTTCTCACCCTATTTCTAAAGGACAGCCCAGACACTCTGAGGAGAAAACCAATTTCGGCTGCTTGTATCCGTGAATTCATTCTTTCAGTCACGACTGAAAGCTCATGACCGTAGATGAGGGTAAGAACATAGATCGACCAGTAAATCGAGAGCTTTGCCTTTTGACTCAGCTCTCTCTTTACCACGACAGATTGGTACAGTGCCCACATCACTGCAGACACGGCACCTATTGATCTCCCTCTCCATTTTTCCCTCATTCATGAACAAGACCCTGAGAAACTTAAACTCCAACACTTAGCATTGGTTAAAAGTCATCATGTGACTGACGGCAGTCAGATCAACTTATTGAGCTAATTTTTAAAATAATTAGTTACATGTTATTGTTGAGGGGCACAGACACACCTCCATACACATACAAAGAAAAAAACCAGCCTCAAAATAGGGCACTTGATGCAGCAAGGAGGAAAGGGGCAGGTGCCCAAGCCCCCTCTGTACATGTCTGCAGTGCAGCCATTAGAAACAATAATACGGCATCTTTATGGAATGACTCACAACTAAATAATCTTATACAATGTTGACAGTAGACTTACGGTTTTCTGAAGATGGTTCACCTTCATTAGCCAGGGCACTCCTTAACATAGCAATCACCCACCTGGCAACGATTTATAACTGTCTATCATACAGATAGAAACAGATAGAAGGTACTAGCTGACTAGCCTGTCTGATGAGCTTAGCTGATGAGCCATGAATGATTGACAGTATTGGATGAGATGTGCAAAGATTGGAATATTGTTTTATTATACAATGCCAATTTTAAGTGTTTCCACAATTTGAACCTGTCTAGTGTGTTCCCTGGTCTTCATTACATGTTTGTTCATTTATGCTCTTTAACAAACCTCTAAGGCCGTCACAGAACAGCTGTATTATTACTAAGATTAAATTATGCACAGGTGGACTCTCTTTTACTAATTAGGTGTCTTCTGAAGGGAGTTGAATGCACTGAATTTTACTTTGGTTTAAAAGAGTAAAAGGGGCTGAATAGATTTGCAGACTACTCATTTCAGATCTTTATGAAAAAAATCAGAAAACTCATGTTATTCTTCACCATCATGCACAACTTGGTGTAAGTCTATCCTGTAAAATTCCAATAAAATACAATAAAGTTTGTGATTGTAACATTACAAAATGTGAAAAAGGTTTAAGAGGTATGAATACTTTTGGACTTCACTGTATATGTTTAGAAATTGGACCCAGCAGACATATTAGTCAGAATGTTAGGCAAAGTAGCTTGCTGGCTCTAAAACAACCTCATAACACTTTTGGCTGCCACACCAAGTTCATAACTTGGCTTGACAGTTTCACATTATCAGCAGATCACTTGAATCCTATTAATCCTGGTAATATCCAAATAAAACCCTCCTGCTATTTCATCTAATGAACCCAACCCATTCCTCTCCGTCCTCTACTGTGTTCTCATGACAACAAGTCCCTGTCCAATACCGCCAACTGCTTTGCTGATGTCAGCTGCGGTGCATTTTAGGCTCTTGTGGCTCCCTCAAAGATTGCATTGAGTATGGGATCAAAATAATCGAAAGCCTTACTTTTTTCCTGCATGAGAAGTGACAGTTTTGTTCAAACTAACAAAATCCAGATGAATTCCCGTCTCTGAGCATTACTTGAAAACAATTAAGGTTATTATTGGTGTCATAGGCATCTCTAACTCCTAAAGTATCCTGTTTGAGATTAAAGACTCAAACCTACTTCTTCTAGTCTCCTTCCCTAGATGGTAGATGAGCTACTTAAACAAAATGGCATTAGGCCCACTTTGCTTGCTCCATGTGTCTGCTTGACCAGATTAGAGGATACTTGTCTTGTTGCAGAGGATGGGCTTAGATGCCAAGTGTCCTGTTACCATAGAATGAGCTAACAGGCAACACATGCTTTGACAAGAACAAAGATTTTTTTTAAAAGAAAGCAAGGTCATTTTACAAACACAGAGAAACAAGGCTTTTTTGTTGAAATGTGCAAAGATGAAATTCCTCAAAAGACCTTGAAATTGCAGTTAAACCTTTACCATCTTTACTGATATATCAGGAGATGACAATCTGTATTTTTGCACAGTTTTGACACATCTGGGACTAATCATGAGCTAATAAATCTTGTTTTGGCTTCCTAAAAGAAAAAGAAAAAATGTAAAAGTAGGTCTTCAGGATTCCTTGCACAGTGCTGGCTGTGGTGTGAGAGTTATTTGAGGTTCGTTCTGCCTGGATGGAGTGAAAGCTTTTACTGGGACATATCCTATCCATTAATATACAACTATGACCAAGGATATCTAAGGACACTGATGACAGTCTGTTCTAGTGTCATCTTTATTAGCATCTTTATGATCTTTAAGAGTTGCACTGAAAGAACGGCTGCTCTTTGAGTCTTGAAAAATGTATATAAAGCTTTCTTCATGTTTTATTAAGATGAAATAACTAAAGAGTGAGTAACTGTCTTGTGTTTATTTCTCCCTGCATCTCATCAGTATCAGTGCAAGGAAGTTGAACCAAATACACCAATTTTGGAGACATTTTACGTGCATAATTTAGTATCATATTCGCAATCCATCTGGCTGGTCCTTGACTGACTCTCAATTGCCTCAAGTCACCCTCGTTCAACTCTGCTCTTTTCTCATGGTCTTCTCCTTGCAGTGTTACACAAGCCTGAGCTTTGCACTGTCAGCTTAAAGTGGGATCACACAAGACTGTCATTGTGAAGATGTGATCAAAGCAGTCTGCATCAGGCCCAGATGCACCATGCCAAATTCATACCTTCAGTGTGACTGTACAGTTAAGAATGGCAGGGGAATGCCAAATCTTTTCATTTATAATAGAGTGGGATCTCAGCATGCAGAAAGCTGCTGATATTTGAGAGTTCACAACATAAACTAACAACTGAAGTTTGCATCCCATCTTGAACAGTTTTATTTATTTATTTATTTTTTTTTTTTACCAGATAATGTATGCTGTGATGATTGTTATTGTCTTTGTCACTCTTGATGTTGTATTGCTGCGACCTGTTGAAGTGGTTTG
Source organism: Anableps anableps (assembly GCA_014839685.1). Classification (NCBI taxonomy): domain Eukaryota; kingdom Metazoa; phylum Chordata; class Actinopteri; order Cyprinodontiformes; family Anablepidae; genus Anableps; species Anableps anableps. The sequence continues at coordinate 14,187,454 of CM026076.1, forward strand.
CATTTAGAGCAGGGTTTAAATAAGCTTTCATCTCTACACCATTACCCCTTTATCTCCCTCTTTCGATTTCCTTTCTTTTTATTATTTTCCTTTTTGACTTGAACACAATCATAGTGCCGAGTTACAAAGACACGATCCTTGGTTTAGTTTAAGGTTAGGCCTGAGTACATGGTGGTGTTTTACGACTCTTTGTTCCAAAGTGGTGGGTGGATCTGAATCTGGACATTGTTATGAGAAGTTATTTATGGGATAATTCAGCTGTAAAGTTTGACTAATTTGTTAATAAATTCTCAGACTTATTTAGAAATAAGTGTGTCAGTGATCATTCCTTGTTTTGTGAAGAGTTTCTTCTGCTGGTAGTCTGAATTCATTCCTTCACAAGAGACTGACAAGTTTGACTTATGATTCCAGAAATACTGGAATTGGTGCCCTGATTCAACTAATTTTTTAATATTATTAATAATTTCATTAATAATAAATTGATATTTATAATTATTAATAATTACATAAGAAATACACTGATGAAAATTCTGATTCCCAAAATTTTTGGTGCTGCCATGTGAACTTCGTACAAGGAGAATGTTTGGTCAGTTTATGAAGTTAAAATTGAGCACAACTGGGCTATAATGGCAGGACTATAATCTGAACCAAACCATCAAGTCCAGCTCTGAACGCCACCCAAAAAACTCCATCAAAGTCCAGATTTAAATGTGATTGAGATGCTATGGTCTAACTTTAAACAGGCTATTCATTCTCAAAAACCTTTCAGTAGGTTCTTAGTTTTAGGTAATTACTTTTTCACAACAAGCATTCTTGGTTTGAACAGCTTTTTCCTCTAATTTATAAAACCAAAAAAATTACAGTTTGGATTTACTAATACATCTCAAAAAGTTTGAATATTGAGATAGAAAGTGCAATATTTCTTGCCAGTCAACTCAGAAAGTGAAACTCATATTATATAGAATCACCACACAGAGTGATATATTCAAAGCCTTTGTTTCTTGTAATTTTGACGATTATGGGTTAATGAAAAACACAAAATTCAGTGTCTCAAAAAATTAGAATATTGTGAAAAAGGTCATGAATGGAAATTCATGGTGATTCAGATGGTCCAGAGTCCTGTTTTCAGATGAAAGTAAATTCTGCATTTCATTTGGAAATCAAGATCTCAGGGTCTGAAGGAAGAGGGGAGAGGCACAAAATCCACATTTCTTGAGGTCCAGTGTGAAGTCTCCACAATCAGTGATGGTTTTGGGTGTCATGTCATTAGCTGGTGTTGGTCTACTATATTTTCTGAAGTCCACGGTCAATGTAGCTGTCTACCAGGAAATTCTAGAGCACTTCATGCTTCTCTCTGCTGACAAGCTGTATGGAAATGCTGATTTTATTTTCCAGCAGGACTTGGCACCTGGCCACACTGCCAAAGGTACCAAAAGCTGGTTCAGTGACCATGGTGTTCCTGTTCTTGATTGGCCAGCAAACTCCCCTGACCTCAACCCCATAGAAAATCTATAGGCTGTTGTCAAGAGGAGGATGAGAGACACCAGACCAAACAAGGAAGAAGACCTGAAGGCAGCTGTCAAAGCAATCTGGGCTTCCATTACATCTACAGAGTGCCACAGGCTGATCGCCTCTATGTCACTGATGCAGTAATTCAGTAATTCATGCATGCATGAGACACTGAATTTTGGCTTTTCTTAACCTGTAAGCCATAACCATTAAAATTGCAAAAAATAAAAGCTTGAAATATTTTACTCTATGTGGAATGAATCTCTATAAAATGACCATTTCACTTTATGAGATGACTGGCAAGAAATGTTGCAAATTTACGCAATATTTTTTGGGACATATTAGTAGTCAGGCAGTCCTTGTCTGAGATTAAAATTTGTTTAACATAAAATACGTATGACTAAAAACAAAAACAGAAGAAATCTGAAAGGGGCAGATACTTTTTTTAAATACAGCACTGTAGTGAGAGCTACAATTATTAAAAAATATTGCCATTTTACAATTTTCAACTTCTATTCTAGAACTATTCTTTTCATGCTGTGGATCAACTTTAATTAAAGCTAAAAATATGAAATAAAGAGCATTCTTTTTTTTTGGAATGACTTGAAATATCGCAAAGATTAGAGATTGATTCACATTAAGAGGAATTTAACAAACTATGAAAGCTACAGAAAGACTAAAATAGCACGACCGTCTCTGGTGTCACAGTGGCTGAAACGCATGACTGATGAGAATCTTTCCACTTGGGGATATATTTTCAGACGATTTTTATTGGATTTTTCACTGATTTTGTTGTTTCCTTCTTCTGTTCCTTTCAATGTGTTAAACATGCTTCTGTCAGAGCAACTTGAACAGACACGCACTTTAAGACTCACTTGGCTTTGTGCTATTTTGGTCCTGTTTCAGTCTTGCTACGGAATGTATTTATTGGTATGCTAGCAACTGCATTTTATTTTATTGCAGTATTATAACCTATATTTTCCTGTAATATACCATCAGAACCATAATATCCCACTCCTAATGTAGTCTTGTAGTGTAATTTAATGTTCTTTTCTTGACTTTTTATAACCAGTCTTGAAACTTGAATTTGCAGTATGTTTGCATAGATATGGAAAAAAGTGACTGATCTCCCTTTTCTAAAATATGTACTCGTAAACTGTTGGTATTAAGTGTATTTATTCAGAATGACTCAAAATTGAGAAGTAAGACAATCTATGGTTTGACCTGCAGAGCTGGTTGAGGTTGAAATATTCAATTAAATGTTAGATAACATGATTAAAAGTTTTGAAAAAAATTCCACTCTGTGAATTACCTAATGTACATTCCATCATCTTTCAAAAGGTTTTCCCAATTGGAGATAGTTGCAGATGGTGTGGGTCTTAAATAAATTTGTCCCAGATGCTCATCCATGTGTATAATTCTCATGTGAACACTCCAATGTCATTTAGCATTGATAGGAGATGCACTTTGCATGATAAGTTGTGCGGAGACTGCCAAACACCAGATTAAGGTTGTCTGCAAAATACCACATGTGCTTCTGATTTGCCTGCTATGATTGTCATCACAGAAGTGAAAGAGAAAAAAACATTTGATCTGCATGTTTTAAACTTTACCACCGAGACAAACAGTAAATCTTGTAACCTTTATTTTGACAAGGCAAATTTTGATACAGTAAAATTGCCTCATCCAACTTGTACAGGGTTATTATAAGCTGGCAGATCAGCATCTCTGTACACCAGAGTCCATAACAGTGTTTCTGGACTGATTAACTCCAAAGGTATATTATTAAAAAGGGGACCAGAGAATGTCCTAACTACAGGAAAATCACATTTCTCAGTCTCCAACAGAAAGTGAATGTCAGGATGCACGATATAAGAGCCTGTTTGAAATTTTAGAAACATGCAAAAATGTGGACTTTTTTTTAGTGGTGAAACTCTAAATTCTTGCGGATATACATGGGGGTGACCTCATCCAATCATCATGTTTTTTGAGTGCTTGCAAAACGCTTACAGTCAAGTCGTTTGTGGTATTCAAAGGGGCTTAAGGGATTTGGAATACCAGGGCCCTCTCACTTGAATAAAAGCTTAGTTTGCATTGTTAGTTGTGGATTTCTTTCTGGTCAAGTCTGGTCCTTTTTGTTCATTACAATTATGAACAGACTTTTCAGGCACAACCAGGGAGCAAAGCATTTCTACTTTGCTGAGCTTTGCTTTTTGCAGAAGATGTAGTCCTGTAAACTTCACAAAGTAGAGTCAGCATACACTATGCCTGGTTGCAGTCCAGGATAAACAAGTCAGGATACTGAATTGGCACCTCCAAATCTGAGCCCAGTTTCCTCAGCAGGGAAAGGGTGAACTATGTTCTCCATGACTGAACTAGTGCCTCAAGTGAAGTAGCTTAAGTCTTTCTGGGTCTTGTTCACTTGTTGGATTAGAACAAAGTGGATGATTGGCAGCAGTGCAAACACTGCATCAGTCAATTGTTGTGAAGATAGAGCTGAGGCAAAAGGGAAAGCTCATGGTCAATCTGTATTTCAGTGCTCCATCCAGTGGTTATAAACTACCATAAAAAAAGAACAAAACTGAATTTACAACCAGCAAACAGCTGATGAATTTGGGAAAGGCTAATCATAGAGTTGCAGGCCCTCCACATAAAAAAAAATCAGGTGAGGTGGTAGGGGAATCTAGCAAGGATGCCTTCTGGACATTTTAAAAGCAAAGTTTTTGAGCATGTTCCTCTGGAAGGAGGCCTTGGAACAGAACCAGGAATTGGTAAAGAGATTACATCTTAGCGATGACTTGGGAATGTTTTTTTCAGAAGAGTAGTTTGGGGACATGTTTGGGGATTTGAAGTGAAAGAGGATGGTTGAATAGATAGATGGGTGATGGCTAGTTTGTAAATATTTTCAAAGGGTTCTGCATTAAAAAATGTCTTTTTTTTACTTCCAAATCAAACTTTTGCAATGATTTGATATTGCCAGATAAATACTTTAACATGCACATTAAGCTAGTCTGTAGTTTTCTCTTTGTTTGCGATTACTATCATTTTTCTGTTATTGCTTTGCAAAATTATTTGAAATAACTTGTGTGAATTAGACATCCACTTTGATTTTGTTTCAGTTCCTATTCAGAGTCAGGCTTACCCATTGTCAAGCTGTAACAAATTCTTTTGGTTTCTGTGCTTGATATTAAACATTATTATTATCAATCGGAATATTTTAGAGGAACAATCCTTTGTCGGATCAGTGCAAAAAGCACATGTTGTTAGACTACATAAATTACCACACACCATCATATATCATATCATCATTTGAAATGATGCACAGATAAACTGTAAATTTTAAACCAAGCAATTTACATGTTTTCCTCAGATATCCAACACCCCCCCTTTCAACATTAGTTGATTAATTTTTCACTTGAAGATGCGTTTATAACATTGAAAGGCAAAAATTAACAGACAGTTTAATTTTTTATTTTTATTTTTTAGGACTTGTATCCCTTAAAGCTGTTGGACATCCTGCCACGAATGAATGAAATGGACTTAAAGCTAGTATGACTGTTGATTCAAATTTTATTCTGCAACAACTTTGTTTGGCCAGAAGAGGAAGTGCTTCAGATAGAAATTCTGTGATGTCACGGGACCCCAGCACGCTCTAGGAATTCGCTCTTGGAATTCATTGTTCAGCTGAATTATTTTGTAAATAACCTCTTTCCTTAACTACTGGCACTACTACGGCAGTGGTAGGAGGTTGTCCTGCGATCGGTGGGTTGTCGGTTCGATCCCTGCTCTGTCTGCCTCTGACATTGTGTCCTTGGGCAAGACACTTCACCCACCTTGCCTGCTGGTGATGGTCAGAGGGCCCGGTGGCGCCAGTGCATGGCACCCTCGCTTCTGAAAAATTAACTTCAAAACTGATTAATTAACCCTCCTAAGGTATGAGAGTGATGAGTTGGAGGAAGCGAATGTGGGGGGAAATGAGAGGGAGTTAAATGTCGGATTCTAAAGATGATGTCCAGATTCAGATCCATCCTCCACTTTTGAACAGTCATAAAACTTGACCTAGCTTACAGTTAGCTTAAGCTATCTTAAGCTAACTGTAAGCTAGACAAAGAAACATGGCTGTGGGGCCTGCACGACTGCAAACTGGATATATATGGGGAGATCAAGAAAAGAAGAGAAAAGAGAAACAGTGAACAAGAAGTGGAGAGGAAAAGATTTTGGCTGGAGAAGAACCCAATGAATGTCAGCAGTGCTGAATTCAATTATTCTGGATCCAGATAGTCTCTAACATGTGGCAATCTTAAACCAGCAGAGCAACAAAGTATCATAAAAACATCACAGCATATAATCAGCAAAGCATTAAGCAAACATGCAACAGACAGGCTACTACAAATAGCCTTATTTTAAACACCTAATTAAGCCCAGATGTTCGTAATCCGGAAGAGTCTTACTTGGAGTAGATAGGGCGTTTAGGTCAAAGCAATGTCCAGAAGTCCAAAAAAAATGATGAAAGAGAAAAACTCGTTTTCGTCTGGCAGGCAGGTCAGTGAGTTAGTTGGCATCCCAGCAAGGGTTCTTGGCAGAACTGGCAGTACCATTGGTTGAAGCCAAAAGGCTCCTTTGTCAACGGATGCAGAGGTTCAACTTCAGTAGGCCTCTGGAAATAGGCATCAAAAAGATTTTGCATATCTCGGGCAAACTTAGAGCTGGATACACCAACAGCTCCTTTAAACTTCTCCAGTTAACACTTTAAAAGTTTTAAAAGTCCTCTTTTCTGGCAAGCAGGTTAGAAGAAAGCATGCATAGAGCTGTTGTGTCTCCATTGGGTACAATGTCCCTGGGGTATTGGTGCTGACATCAAGGTGGTGCTGCCTTACATAACCTTCTGCGTACGCAAAATGGCGTCTATGGCTATGAATGCTGGAAAATGTAGTTCGGATACTTTATGACTAAAAATATGGAGTCCAACACCAAACATAATAGTTTGATAAAGATAATGTAATATACATAATAGTTTGATAAAGATAATGTAATATTTGAACTCCTAAGAGCTATTCACTGAACCCTTGACATAGAGAAAATGATTTACTCTGGTCTTAAAGACATGGCTGTTAAATACTGTTCATTTGCTGGGGATACTGATCAAAAATAAAACCTAAAAAGCTACTGATCAAGAACACTGTAAAAGTTCATAAAATGTCTTGCTGATTAAAAGAAAATGTTAAGATGGAAGGACAGACAGACAGATCCATCCATCCTGTCATAAGTTCTTTCTTTTCTACTAATCTTTCTATTTTTATTTGCTCAGTGTGAATTTCGTCTACCATAATAAATTACTGATTTGAATCACCCAGTCTTTGAAGATATAAAGCATAACATAAAAACTGGAACATTCCTGAGGTTTTTAATAGGGCCATCTGGATGTAGATACTTCCTGTTTTACTATGCAACAATAGCAGCTCAACTCTGCTGCTGCAACAGAACCCAGTTCCATCCCTACCACCCTCCAGCCTCTGTATTTCATATCCTCAGTTCTGGTGAGCTACACATGGTGACGATGACCTGTGTGCATGGTGCATAAGTTATGCACAACCTCTCATTGTAGTGATTATTCAGAAACAGGGGATGCTTGTATCAAAAAGTCCCCGAATACTCCTGTGTTTCTATATTTCATCTAATATATTAACCTTCCATACTACCTCAGGGATTTAATGCATGAAGCTTTCATGTCTTGTTAGATCCAGGACTGTTCAGAAAACATTTACAGCTCACCCACTCAGGCCAGATAGCGTCAATGGTTAAGGTGGTATGTCGGATTAATAATTTATGTTTAAAGAAAGTTTATTCAACTGGCCATTATTTAATTAGTCATTTTCATTAACATGGCCTACCTTTGCCATACACCTTTATCTCCCTGTTCTCGATGCTGACTGAGACTGAACAACAGGATGCTGAAGATAGTAAGGTTTTGTGGCTTGATTAAAGGGCTGTTTCACCCTATTTATGATCCATAATCTCTAGTTTGTAACATAAAATACTTAGACTAGTCAAAATTAAGCTGAATTATTCTCAAAATAATGATTTAAAAAATTATTTGTGTTGTTCAACCTTTAATAGCATAAGCACATATGAATTCAATAATTTTCAAAGGTCAAACATCATCCAGATTTCTTAAAAGTAGAAATAGCCCTTTACTCAACTTGTGACACAGAAGCTAACTTTAGCATCTTCCAGAGGACAGTTGCAGATGATGTTGATTATAATAAGTATATTTAAACAGTAGAAAAATCAATCATCATATCAATCACCATATAAACTGTTTAAAAATATAGTTTTAATTATTTAGAACTGACAAACATTAATGATATTAATGACTTCAGATACAGCTCTGCCTTATGTGTATGTGTATTTAATCTGTGGTCAATAGAGCCCCTCTCCCTTCACATACTGGTGTAATCCTAATCTGTCTTTGCAGGTGATTGACGTGTCCATGTGCCCATCAAAACAAAGTCCCACACCTGCTTGCAGGTATTTTCGACTGAGCAGAGCAGAAGTGGCTATCCCCAACAGGAGAAGGTACTTCTTGTTTTTTTACAGTCAGCTGTTAGAGCTGAGCACTAAGGCTGGGCACTTTTACTACAAGTCATTGCACTAATGGGAAATGTTTGTGTGTTTTTCAATCAAATTGTGAAGGTGTAACCATACAGTATACATAACATACAATAACAAAGCTCTACTTTACTGCACGAGTGCTAATTTTTGCAGGAGAATCCTGACAACTGATCCATACCCAACACAAAGAGGGCAGGAAATTATTTGTGCAAATAGGACCCAATAAAAAGAAAAACTAATAAGCTTAGTGAAGCAAGCTCCATTTTACAGTACATTACACACAGAGACAGTGACAGAAAGAGCAGAGGTGATAACACAGTGGAAGGCAATTGTGTTGTTGATGAATCTACCCAACTTTCTTACTTCATCATTTATCTTCTTTCAAATGGTGCACGACTTGTACTCTTGCAGGCTCTACCAGTAGCTAAGTATACCTCAAGAGAGTCTTAGTTCTCTTTTGATAACAGGCATCTCTTCATCAACTTTTTTTTTTAGAAATGAGCTGAAACAACATCCAGACCTTGGAACCTAAGTAAAATAAATAACTGTATATGCATGTGTTTAAATGTAAAAACAAACCTTTTCTTGCTCATACACTTGGAGCTTTGCCTCTGTAACTAACTCTAGTTGATTAATAGGAGTATCCGGTCTGTCCTGCAGAGGAGATAAGCAGCGAATCTCTGCTCCACAAGCCTTTTGGCATGACCTTGAGAGAACACTGCACATGGAAATAAACCCAGGGATGCTATTAGTTCAGCCCTCTCTCATTTGGCCTAACTCCAGTGTCAGACGGACTGTCTGGTCAAATTAACATTTACAGCCTCAATAACCAGGTGTTGAGGAGTAGTGGTGTCAATGTTATCTATTTCATTTTTTTTAAATGTGGGAGAAGATTATTTATAAAAAATTGAAGATCAGAGTAGAGCTAAACCAACACAAATATTGCCTCTTAAGTAAAATCTAATGTCTCCATCTAGTCTCCTTCACAACCCTCAGGGGGTGCTTTCTGAGAATGATGCATCTGAATACAGTCTTCTTTCTTCCACACTGAAAAGTGTACATGAGGTGCATTTTGAAAATAAGCATAGACTTTACATTTGTGGGGGAGGTAGGTGTTTTGTAACTTTTCTTGGTCAAAGGGTTCTGCACCTACACTGTATACACAGTTTTGGAAGAACACCTTACTACAGCTGTTCAGTTTTTCTGAGCCCACTGTGTCTGCATTGTGACTGCCACATTTCCCCCCTCTTCTGCTGTTCTTTGAAACACAGGCTGAAAATGTGATAAATGTGACCAGCTGATGATGGCTTAAGTACCACGTTTTTTCTTGTGTTAGTTTTATGTTCCACTTGTGCTGAGGAGGCCCGCAACTAGCTTGGGTAGCCTGGGAAAATAGGTTGCCTCACAGGACATAATACTGGGGATCTTAATTTGTAGTCTTTTAGTATCTGAGAAGACAAAATAAGCAAAAATGTCATTTTCTCTTTTCTTATTTCCAAACAGCAGGAATAACTGGGGCTGAAATGTGCCAAGTTAACAAAGTAATCAAAATATACAAAAAAAAACAATACAAAACAAAACAAACAAACAAAAGAGAAGTCCAAAATTATTAAAGTATAGAAATATTAAATGGGTGGAGTTTACCTCCTTTATAGTGTTGCCTAAGAAGTTAGTTACGGAAAAAAAATCTTTCTACCAGTTTAGTACATTAAACCTACAGTGGACCTGTTTAGCTGAAGAACACCTTTAAATGAACATTTCAAATTTGAGTTCTTCTTTTCTTCCACCTGACTCATGATGCCAACCTAGAAATTTTGTTGTTTTATTACATGAGTATTCAAAACCATTCAGCAACTCTTTAAAAAAAAAAGCATGTGATGATGACAAATTATATCCATCAACTGTTTATGGTTTTGTTGGTTTTGTATCATTCCTTCATTTCCAAACAAGCACTGGGACGTTGTGGTTCAAGTGGGCCCCCTAAAGGCACCCCATGGCACCCTCTTGAAAATATTGCCTCCCCCTGAGAATCAGGTCATAGAAAGGCATACAGAATCCTTCTTCAATCAAGACATAAATGTAAAAACAAATAAATGAATACATAAATTTATAAAATAGAAACAAAAGAAAAAATGAACAGTATAATTTTTACTGGTCTGGTCACCCCGATGAAGATTTTCTGGTGGTCCAGAAAAGCTCCAATCAAGACTTTATATCGTTCTAATCTTAAGATCTTCTCCGTTATTGTTTCATTATTTTGTGGGGGGGGGGTTTTCTTTAGATCAACAGAGTTTTATATTTGGAGTTGGAACCAAGGACTGGCTGCATTTAAATCCCTTTTGTGGGGTAAGTGAACAGAACTCTGAATTCAGTTGTTTTTTAGGTTTGCTGCACACCGCGGCACAGCTCTGCTGGCTTCCAACAGCAGTGACTGAAAGGTCAGTCTGTCTGTTCGTGTCACAGCATGGTAGAGAAGCTGTAAGGTAATATCACTTGAACAAGCTGTTTTTCACACATTACACAAGAGAAAGTGTAAGGCCTTATTAACCAGCACATAAATAGACAAGACAAGAGAGCAGTAAATGTTAGTATATGCTAGGTGAATAGCCTTACCATGTCATACCTGAAAAAAGATTGAATTAGACAACAATACTCTTGCTTTTGCTTCAAAGTATGAAACACAAAGCAAAGAAAAACCAGTTGTTGAAAGCAACTTTGTGTTATATTTATTATTTGTAACAACTACATCTGAAATACTATAAAAATGGCCTCTTGCAAGTTCCAGGTACACATTTCTTTTGAAAAGTCAACACAAAGCCCTGCAAACAGGAAACCAGACACAGCCATCCTGTCATTTTTGTCACAAAGAACCTTTTGCTCACCGAAGGAATCCTCAGCTTGCTGCAACTTTTACTGCTGTTCTCACACATCGAGTGAAAGGTCATGAAAAAAGAAAATATTCACACAGTTTGTTCCTGTGCATGCTGGGAATTCTGCTTGGAATCAGCCAATAACATCTCGGATACAGCTTTACAGATCAATACACAGTTCAGTCAGAACCTGTTATCACAGTGAGACCTTTGTGTTGTTTTGACTTGTGTCCTTCAGCACAATGGGACTGAAGTTAAATGATTGTGAATAGAGCTCTCTAAATGTAAAAATCAATGTTTTTACTTTTACCATTGATTAAATATGTAATCTTTTAAAACCTTTAAATGTACAACCCAACATAGATGTAGGAAGGAATTACAGTAACTAAGGTAGTTATTCAAATTAGTAGATCACATAACCTTTAAAGTTAATTGTATCAAAACGTGTCTTATACATGTAAGTTTTATTGTAAAGCACAGTTAGACCTTCTCTTATTTTACTTTTCTCAACTGGGCCTTGGCTATGATTTCACACATTTTTATTGTACATAGGTGCTTTATTCATGATACTCTAGCTTCCTTTAGGTGTGAAGTACTAGTTTGCATGATTGTTTGTTCCTGTTTCAGTCTCAACACAGCATGGCCATTGCCAGGCAAGTCCCAACAAAACTATGAAGAAAATTAAGTGGGTACAGAAAATGGATGAATGATGCGTATTTCTCTTTAGTTAGTAAGTAGAACTGACAGCAGCTACTATAACATCAGTTTTCATGTGAACACCATCAAAGAACATAATGAAAGAATGTAATTATACAATAAAATGAGCTAAGGTGAAAGAAAATGGCTGTAAATGCATTACTCAGTAACCAGCTGACTTTTTTTAATGGCTTTTTAGTTCTTTCAAAAAAAAATTTCAATTTTTAAATATATAACTGGTGTTTATTCATATAATAACTTTGGGATTGTAATGTTTTTCAAGTATGAAGTTATTTTTGTTGTCTATTCAGAAAAAAGTTTATCAATAACCTTATTTAAGAAGCTGTATTTAATTTCATCATGACAATCCAGATTTTTTCATATGACTTCTATATAAAAAGAACACATCCATGTGTTGACATCGTAATATCTCGCAATATTAAGCTACACTAAACTCTTTAATTGTTCATAAACCAATTAGTCTCACTATCCATCAAAATCAATCTGAAGGATAAATTCTTTACCTTTGAGTGCCTTTTATCACATATACAAGAATGAAAGACATTTATGTATATTTCTCACTCTTAAGATATTCTTAGAACCAACATTAAAACCAAACTAAATATTAAAAGAAGAAAATAATAATAGCTAGTAAATAATAAAACCAAGCAGGAAATTTACTGTTAATCAGTCACCAGCACCAGCACCAGCACCAGCACCAGCACCAGCACCAGCACCAGCACCAGCACCAGCACCAGCACAATAGAACAGGACGGGAGTGTCTCGCTTCTGTCCAATGTGGACTGTTCTGTTGCCTCTCTCAAGTGACCAGCTAGAATACTGATGTGCGGTTCTCCCACTCTTGTCTGATGAAGCAGAGGATGAACTAGAACCGATCAGTTAACTAGTTCTGTCACCCCAGAGGTCACTTGAGTACTAGAAGAGTTTCAGTTCACTTTAAGGAACTTATAGTGTAATGTAATGATATAATGTTATATAATGTTTGTATGAAATGATAAAAATATATAGAACTGCTTACTTTGCAAATTTTAGCTTCTCATACAAGAATAACTAGATTTTGTTTTGATTGAACACAGAAGATCGTTTCTCCTAAAGTCCTTTTCATGAGTAAATTTTCAAACTGTCGAACATTATTTAATAGTAAAATTCTGAGCCTCAGGGCTAATTTTTCACCTAGTGCCTATTTTTTTTTTTAAAATTTTCATCTAAAAAAACATGAAACCTTCAAGTTCAGTTGATAATCTCCCAATCTCCCATGTTTTGAATGATTGGATATTATAAATCTGTTATTCCAAACAGCTTTAAAACATGTTGTTGTCAAACCTAATTTTGTGAAATCTTCTCATACAAATAAAGATAGGCTGATTTCTAAATTATTATCTCCAAGTCCAGTTTATTATTCTCTCACTAGAACTAGGAAAATTGAGCACATCACCCCTGTTCTAAAGTTCTTACACTGGCTCTCTGTAGCTCAGAGAATAAACTTTAAAATACTCATTAATAATTATGAATCACTGAATGGCTTAGCACAAAAATATATTAAAGACCTTTTATCATTATATTAATCTTCCAGACCACCCAAGTCCTTTGATTCAAGTCTACTCTACAACCCCAGAATCAGAAGCAAATATGGAGAAGCAGCATTCAGTTTCTATGCTCATCTAATCTGGAAAAAAGCATTCAGAAAACTCCAAAACTGCTGAAACATCGAGTTCCATTAAATTGAGGCTAAAAACCCATTTTCTTAGAGTTGCCTTTGATCAATAACAACCGGAACTTCATAAACTGTTTTTTTTTTTTTTTAAATCTGTCACCATTTTTCCTTACTTTGATACTGCACTGCAGTGTAATGTTTTTGTTTGCTTGTTTGTTGTTCTATTTTCCTTCTAATCTTGTAAAGAACTTTGAATTGCTTTGTTGCTGAAAATGTGCAATACAGATAAAGTGGTCTTGCCTTATCGAGCCATTGATGAGGCTTGATTCAGAGCAGGTGTGCAGGAGCACCCGGCTCAGCTCTGCCCTGCAACTCCAGCACAGTGAGACATGACACAAACACAAGCAACCCCCAAAACAATGCAGTTATATTGCATCAAATTTTGGAATCAGAGAAAACTCTTTCTAGTTAAGATTGGCCATTTTTCCTCTATAAACGATACTTTAACTGAACATGCTTTTACCATGCTCCTGTTACATAGCAAAGAAGGACTTTTTTTACACACTTTTCCAAAAGACACTCTGGTCAGCTCAGGCCTCCAGGGAAAACTGTTAATTACAGCATCTTTACACAGGCTGTACACTAAGATATATTAGACATTAAAGTAGGACAGACATTTACAAAGATTTAGTGTCAGCATATGCTTACAGCACTGCATTTGCTTTGATCTTGCAAGAACAATAGTGATTTCATAATGGAAAGGAACATTATCTTAAATTGCTGTGTGTTCATTTAGGCATTAATTATTCTCATTAATTTGAAAAATCCAACATTGTAAAAATATTCTTGTTTTTTTTTTCTGCTTGGTGACAAAAGTCATATTCTTACAGGCTATCATTAAAGCTATTACCAGAGCTTCCACGGACACCCTCCAGCAGAGATGATATCAGAGCTGTCAGAAGCTGACAAAGGAAGGACAGCAATGTCTGTGCCTGGAAAGAGTGTCATAGGGAAGAGGTGAGGAGATGAAAGAGGAATGAGGATCTGAGCAAAGGTTCCCTCAGCCAGCCTTTGGCTATTCCTCCTCTGTTCTCAGGCCCTGCCTCTATTTCAGACACCAGTGCACACAAATCTTGTCTTATTATTTATCTCTTGTTGCTCATTACATTAAGGTCTGATTAAAGCAGTTTTCAGTAATTTAGTTATTAAGAAACTCAAATTATCTTCAGAGTAGATTATTTAGGTTAATGACTACCTGGCCTTGCTCTATAATTAAACAAAGTTTGTGAGCATGTGGTAAAAGTTGTTAATGTGTTTACTTGTAACATGACCCCTCCCCCCCAAATCAAAGTCAGGAATCTCTTTTTCCAGCCCTAATTACCAGTGGTTTCATTGATTTCAAACAGTTGCTGAAGTCTAAAATAACAGCAAAATTAGCCACAAAAAATAATGATTGGGATCCAACCATTTGAAATGCTAGCACTGAACAATCACAATGAATATTTGAAACATTAAACTGTTTAGAAATTTGTGTGTATAAATCTAAAATAAAGCCAGATGTTGACTGAACAAAGAGGCAGACAACCAAAATCTAATTAGATGACACTACAGTGATAAAACATACAGGATAAATAACTGGAAGGAATATGTATAACTGGAGACAAGAGAAGGCAGATATGACAGCTAAGACTGACAAGAAGATGTGACAACCGGAAGTAAACTGAACCAAGAATATAAAACAACAACAGGAAACAAGGAAATCCATGGCAACAAACTAAATCTGCCAGAGGTATGAATAATTAAGGGGTTCAACCATCTCCTTCTCAGCAGTTGTGGTGAATGGAGACATGGCTATGTTCTTCTATAAAACATGGATGTCTGGATTTGCCAAAGGTTTCCAGAGACAACCCTTTGTTACCAATTGTTAGAGAAGGGCTTTCTTTTTATGGTTCTTATTTAAATTTGATACAATTACTTTTTTTGCAGGGAGATGACACAAAAGATGTAAAAAGTAATATAAAGAGTGGACTTTAGTTTCTGCACGAGTTCCCAATCCTGTATCAACATTCAGCATCTCCTTTACTGTGCTTTTGTAAACTACGTAATCACATAACCCCAGTGTAAGTTCTAAAGTCCTTACACTGGCTCCCTGTAGCCCAGAGAATAGACTTTAAAATACTTCTGATACTTTGTAAATCACTGAATGACTTAGCACCAAAATACATTAAGGACCTGTTGTCATTGTAACAACCTTCCAGACCACTCATGTCTTCTGGTTCTAGTCTACTCTGCATTCCCATAAACCAGAACCAAACATAGAGAAGCAGCTTTCAGTTTCTATGCACCACAAATCTGGAAGAAACTTCCAGAAAACTGCAAAACAGCCAAAACAGAGTTCCTTTAAATCAAGGCTAAAAACCCACCTGTTTAGAGTTGCCTTTGATTAGCCTAAAGTGGAACATTGAACAATATATTTGACGTGTATTTGCTTGATGATTTTGATGATGGCATTTGTCAAAATGTAATGTTTCTTGCTCATTCCATAATTGGTGACTGCTTGATATTTTTATGACATAAATCACTTGACTTGACTTAGGCATGTTGGAGCAGGGATGGATCTAAAAGTTGCAGGATGGTAGCTCTCGAGGACTGAACTTGGACACCCCTGTTCTAAGATAAAGAAAAATTAAAGAATTAATGGCAGCAGCAGCTGCTTCATCAGCTTTCTCTGGGAGAGAAACACAGCTAAACAGATAAGCTTTGAGCCAGTATTGCCATGAAACACAGCACAAAACAGAATTATCTCCTTTAATTGCTTTGTCTAGAAGAGAGAGAGGTTCAAACACAGAAAGATATGGTCATGTGTACCTTTGATAGATAGAAAACATGAAGGTATTGGTAGCAATAGGGTAGCAATAGGTTAGCGAATGTCCCCCTCCAGGAACGTGTCACAGCTAAAAAGAACACCAGGCCAGGTGTAGCTTTTATGAAGTGACAACTAAGAAGGCGAATGTGACTTGCAACACAGGGAATGTGTGAATGAATGTGATGTAGATTCAAAGAGTGAGATTTTCCCTGTAAAGTGCTAATCTTCTTTGTCATGCTCTGTGGGAGAGGTGTTATTGTGATAGGTGTTTGACAGAGTTAGCTGAGAGAGACAAAAAATTCACATATATTTATTGAGGAGAATCTCTTTCAAGATAATTTTACAGTCTCATTCCCAGGATATAATGCACTGCAGATCAGTAACAACTGTGGAAATGTGGCTGGAGGACTTTCGCTGCAGTTTTAAACACCCTTGAAAGACTGTATGTCAACCTCACATTAGCTGTATACTTAATTGTGTGTCCCAGACTTCCAGGAGATCAAAGCACATGTATTATTTGTGTGTCTGCTGATACTACTACAGAGTGCAAGAGTCAGAAAATTAACAAATATCATGTTACCATTTCAGATCATCTGTGATAATGAGCATAACTTTCCTTCAGCTGAGAGAGCACTGGCAGAGGCCTGTTAAAACATCAAAAATTACAATGATTTAATTGCATAACTAGACTAGCATGTTCATTTATTTTTGCCCAATAAGCTGTGGGTTTTGAGCAGTTTTTCCATTTTGGCTTTAAAGGACCATTCTGAATGTTTAAAAATGCAACTAATCAGAAAAAAATATTTTCTTACATAAACAACCTTAATACTCTCCTTATTTATTTTTAATATATCTGTTGGAAAACTAAAAAGCATACACTTGATTTTTTTAGAGACTTTGACCAAGTTTTTCCTTTCATATTACATTGCAAGTATTGTAAGCAGCATTTCTAATGAAAAACATTATAGGTGATCCCCAGCTGTTGGTCTTGGCTATTAAAGGCATAATACAATGACAGAAAGTCATCCTTTTTTGGCTCCCATTAAGTAAAGATTACTATATTTCTTGAAGAGAGCTACATAAAACCTGAAATGTATACAGTACATTCTTTGTAAGATGAAATAATGCTAAACAAGTGCTAAGGGAGTGTAGTAACATCATTCTGCAGGAAATATTTCAAAAAATTAAACCACAGAACTAAAAAATGTAAATTCATGTTGTAGAACAGCATGGTTTTCAACAGAATTGCTCATTTAAATCGACTCATGGTAAATGGTATTGAAGTATTAATGGTGTCAGAACCTGGGTTATTTTGGGGTTTATTATTTGATTATAGTTTTGATTATTGTTCTTCTGTGTTTGTCTTTGTTTCTTATTCTTTGATTAGATCAGCTTTGTTCTGGATTTACTTTAGTTCAGTCTTTTCTTAGTTATTCTAGTTTATTATTTTTATTTATTCCTTGTCTAGTTATTCTGTTACTGTGAGATTCATTTTCCTAGTTCCCATGTTTGCTCTCCCTTGCCCCTGTTGCCATTCTTTCTCTCTGTTTCTTCTCAGTCTGCCTTCTGCTCTTTCCCCTCACACCTGCAACCCATTTCTAATCAGCCGTCTGTTTCTTGTTCAGTAATCAAGCTCCCCAGTATTTGTACAACTCGCCAAACCCTGTGGTCTTTTTGTTCCTGGATTCTTGTGTTTTTGTTCTGCTCTGGCTCCCTGCATTCCCTGTGGCTTTGGTAAGTTTTTGTTGCTCAGCTTTTTTGTAAATTACCAAAATCTACTCGCCATATCTGCCTATCTGGATTTGGGTACTCCTCCACAACCACTACATCATGACAAATGCTTAATCTCATAAAAGGGGAACAAAAGCATCTGCCTTTTTGCATGAGAAATATGTCAACCAAGATGTATTTTAATCTATGGAAAAAGTGTTTATCATTTGAGCTTTTTTTTTTTTGTCACATTACAACCAAAAACTACAGTGTATTTCATTGAGATTTTATATAATAGACAAACATGAAGTAATGATAATGAAAAATAAAAATCTTAAAATTAGGGTATTCAACCCTGGTGAGTGAAAACTTTTTAGAACTATGTTTTGATACAATTTCAGTTGCAGGTCTTCTGAGATGCACCTCTACCAGCTTTGTACACCAAGAAGCCTATATTTTTTGCCTGTTGCTCTTTTGCAAATTACATGCTAAATCAGACTGGAAGGATGTTGCCTATGAAACAGCATTTAGGTCTGGACTTGTCTGAACCATTCAAGGACACAAATATGCTTCAAAATAAACCATTACATTTTCGCTCTCGCTGCAGGTTCAGGGTTGTCCTGCTGGAAGGTGAAACTCAGGTTTTCTTCCATGGTTGCCTTGTTTGTCATTCTCTCCATATTCCCATTAATTCTGACAAAGTTCCCTAGTCCTGTTGAGTAAAGGTATTCCCAAAGCCAGATGCTGCCACCACCACATTTGTGATTGACATCTGTGTTTTGCCACAAATATTGCTTTGCATCAAAGTCAAAAACTTACATTACAGTCATACAAACCACTTACACCTTTACAGAACATGTGTATTCACACTGAAATTAATTAATGATAAATGTGGGTTCTTTTTATGTATAAGTGGTTCCTGAAGACTTTTGGTCTCACATAAAATCCCAATAAAATAAATTCAAGTTTGTGGTTGTAACTAATTAATACATATATCTGTATTACCTTTTATATTACTGTAGGATGTCCTGTAGGATGTAGGATGTTGTACATATGACAGAAGGAATCATAGTAAGTTCATTTTTATATTCCCAAAAGATCAAATGCATTTTTATTTTGCTTTCACACCAGGTTGTAAAATTTCCAGTAGACTCTTTAAATTTTTGCTGCTTTCTCACAAATGTCAATTACTTTGCTTTGATGGATCATTTCTCTTAGTAAACAATAAAGGGTCTCCTAGAAAAAAAATTGAGCAATTGAATACAGAAGGAGGCGCTCATATGTCTTACTCTTATATTTAACTCTAATTACCATCTCTTTTGTGTGAGAAAACAGCAACCCATAATTTGAAATAAAAGTCAGCATGGGAAGTCATAGCAGAGGATATTAAATAAATAGAATAGCAAAACGTTGAACTGTGACCTGAGATGTGTATTTCAATACCAGAAAATTGGAGATTTGACACAGTACAAATAAGTAGAATAAAACTTCAACAATGATTGAGCAATAAAAAATGTAGGGCTAATCATGCAGCAGCATAAGTAAAATACTTATTCATGGTTAGAAATATAAGAACATATTTGTATGATTGCTCCAATGCATAATTTCAGGAATGTCAGTTAAAAAATGTAAGATTTTGCTCAGCAATTTTTATGATCTTAAAATTAAATGTGTTATCTTTTTACTAACTATTGAACTTTAAACAATACAGCAAGTTTATTGAATTCCCTAGCTACCGTTTTCAACTAAAATGCAGAATGTGGGATGGCAAATGGTGATTTCTTTCTACCAACTCATGGCATTGATCTTTAATGAGTGTACTGAACAAACAACACCACAGGGTAGGTTGTTTTGTTTTTCTTGTGACTGGATTATCTGAAAATTCAGTGACATTCTAATAACGAGATCAGTTGCTGAATAAACTGTGATGCACTGATAATTTTGGGCTACCATGTGTTCACAGTCTGTGGCATATGATCATTACTCTCCACATGTGGTCTGCATTTTGTTGCAACCTTCCATTTAGACAGTTAAAAATACAATACCAGCGAGAATGGGGAAAAAACCCCACAGAAAAACATAAAAATACTATATACAAAATCTATGATTAACTTGAGGGAATTTGTGACTAGTCCAAAGCTCTGTGCCGGTTAACATTTAATCTCTTTTTACCTCTGTTTCATATCAGAAATGCTAGTATTATTTATTTGCAAAGAAAATACAAACACCACTGTGATGTGTTGGACAATAGTGAAGAAGGAATAGTTACTAGTACCTCTGCTGAAGTCCAAACTTAGATTTTTATAATATCAAGCCAAACTTGACTGTGTTCCAGTTTCATATTGTAAAGCTATGAGATTTGCAAATGATATTAATTGACCTGGTTAACTGCTATTAGTAATACAAGCTACACTGTATGTTATACAGTAATACAAGTATGACTGTATGTTGTACTTTCAGGCACTAAAGCAACATGTTCACAAAAGGAGGTTTAAGTACTGTGCAGTCGACTGTGTTAATGAGATTCTGATCGAGCAAAGTGCAAATAAGTAGTTTTTGGGCTCTTTTCCATTCTATTGTGGCTACCACTAAATGTTATATATGCAGGGCATCCATATTTGATTATCATGTCAGGGTTGGAGGAAAACCTTCAACTTTCCCACCTAGAATTCTGGCTTCTAAGACCTCTATCAATTTGTATTAAAATGTCAACTTTTACATTTTTGACATAAAAGACATATTAATATTTGTACCTGTGTTCCTATGATAGACTGGCAACCTCTCTAGGGTGTATCTCATCTACTGACTGCTGGAGATAAGGATTGCCTTTGCCTAAATGTATTTATATGCTGAGGAAATTTCTTTGGTCATAACAGTATTTCTCTACATGTGCAGGTCATTTATATGACACACACTGTTATTTGAAAACCTTTTCAGACACTATTGATTTACTCACCCAAGGCTTCTTGAAGATCTAGAATGACAAGTTTTAGGATTGACATCTAAAAATGCCCGGTGGTTTGCAGTGGTGGATATACTTTTGTCCACCTTTGCCCTTGTGAAACAGGAGGGAAACAGTCTTGTCATTTTGCCCTCTCCCCTTTAAACCACATAGGAAGAGCAGAAGTGGAAACTGGTAGCAAAAAGGAAGCCAGCAGATGATTTAAATGGTTAGAAAGAGCATTTTCTGGTGCTGCCTGACCCTGCTACTCCCAGGTGACTATCTAAGGGACATGCTGCTTTGCACTGATGGACAGTCTGCAGCAATACTGGTGAAACCCTGTGTGGTGAAAAAGAGGGCTGCTGTTTCCCACTCCACAGTTACAGTCACAGGAGAGCAGTGACTGTCTTAATGGAGAGAGGGCTTTGTGAATTTCTAACAGATATGGGTTGCGACCCTGTAGGACTAAGTGCTGAAGTTGAATATTCTTGAGGCATTAGACCATGTAATCAGCACTGGAAAAGTAACATTGAGTCCAGTGTTCAAAAAGATAAAACCATAATATTAATGATTTTATTTATTTCAACATGGCATCGTTAAATGATTTAAAAAGGGAACATCTCGGAAAACAGATGTTATATATTTTATCACCTGAGGCCATTGTGGTTTAACAAACCTCTTTCTTCATACTATTTTCCTTAGGATAAAAAAAGCAAAGTTTAGAAACATGACAAAGGTAAGGAAAAAAAATAGTTTTAAAATTAAATCAGCCAGTGGTATGAATAATTTGGGCCTAATTCTAGAGAACATTCAGACTTCCCAAAAGTCCCTACATTTACTTTGAGGACATATTTTGTTAATATTTTTTAAATAGAACTCTTTCTTATTGTTTTGATAGTAGGAGAAAGGAATCATTGATCCTAAGCTTGGTATTCATGTAAACACAGGCAAGAAAAAAAACTGGACCTCCTTGTTTGTGGGATTTAGACAAACTTTTTTATCATCTATTGACAATACTTCAGCACACAAAACAAATTCTCTTAGAAAAACATCAATGTTAAAATAATAAAAAGATTAAGACTTTCCTATGATAAGACAAATGAAAGAAACTGGATGATGTAATATCAAATCTGTACCTGAACCCTGACAATTTTGCCATTTCTTTTTTATGAAACTTTTCATTAATCATGATTAGAGAGGGAGTGGACCAATAACTGCAGCTCTGTGCCCACAGGGGTCTGACCTGTTTACCAGCCTCACTGCAGCTCTGTCTGCCTTGCCTAACACAGTTATCCATCTCTCAGCCTGCATCCTGCACCCAGTCTCCCATTTTCTTAATGATCACCTCCCCTGAAGCTGCAACTCACCATGCAAGGAGGCGGAGGTGTGAATTTTTCTCAGTACACATTAGTGGCTTTTTCTTAGGAAAAATCATCAACGACAAGGTAAAATGATAGCTTTCAAGGGCACAATAAACAGTACTCCTCAAAAAGGCTTTTTTCTGGTTTATATCTTCTGCCACACTCAACTGCACAGATATAGCTAAAACCTCTTTGTTTTACCTGTTTATTATTTTTTTTTTCTTGTTTTCTTTATATTGATTTATATGTCTTTAATTCAACATCACCTATTTAGTCCTTTTATTTTTCTTTCATACATACCATCCTGCTTGTTAGTAAGTTAATGCTCTAGCTGAGTAGGAAACCTAATAGTGGTGGCAGAGTAGTATCCAATGTTTAAGCCTTAAACCTCTTTAAGTACAGGAGTATAAGGTTTGTGACTCTGGACTCCTTTGCAAACACAATAAAGATACGATACTTTTTACTTTAATTTATTTATCCATTAAATCACCATTACATTTCCAATTACATTAAGCAAAAAGTATTGTATAATGACAAACCTCTACATTTTGCATGATGATATTTTCCCTGCAAAGAGACTAAGCTTTAATCACGGTTAGCTGTGTTACTGTAAACACTGTATTTCCACAGTGATTAAGGTGTGAATGCATCTTATGTAGGAAGCTTGATTTCAGTACCATTTTTTCTTTCTTTCTTTCTTTCTTTCTTTCTTTCTTTCTTTCTTTCTTTCTTTCTTTCATTTATTCATTAAAATATTGCTGTAAAAAGCCAAAAGAAGTCATGTTTAAAGTTAGCTCCTCCAATAACCCTGGAGGAGCTGCAGAGATCCACCGCTGAGGCTGAACAATCTTTTAATGCAAGAGCTATCAGTCATGTAGTCTTTCAACCTTATAGTTTAAGTTTTTCACAAAAATTATAAAATGCAATGTGCAGCTGAAAATTGGTACTGTACATCACTTTGAACACACCATGCCCAACGTGAGACATTGTAGTGGTAACATCATGCTGGGGGGATGTGTTTCTTTAGCAGGGAGAGGGAAGAGGAGTGATTTAGATCAAAGCATTTGCATGTGTTAAATTGCCGCAGTAAAAGTCTAGAACTGCAGTAAATCCAGCTGAGAATTTGTGGCAAGACTTTAAAATTCCTGTTTCATGATTCTTTGTATCCAATCTGTCTGTGCTTGAGCTTTTTTGCAAAGATGAATAGACAAAAATATGTCCTATCTTATGTTGGCCTAACTCAATGAATCCAAATAAAATTAATTGAAGTATGTTGCTATAACATGACAATAAGGGAAAAAGTCTAAAGAGGATTCTTTTTCAAGGCTTAATTTAAGTAACCTGAGTGAGCAAAATTCCCCTATATTATTATTCCCCCGTTATTATTTTTGAAAAGGGAAAGGTTTCACTGATAGGAGATGTTTTGATTTTGTTTTATTTGTTTTTTTAACTGCATGGGACAACTAGTTCAGATACAAATACAGCAGAGTTCAAGAACAAACTAAATAAAAGTCAGAAAACTGCTGGAACATTTCTCTTTGCACATTTTACTTTGAGACATTTAATAAGCCAATTACATTTATTCAGAGTTTGTTACGCTTAATATCCTTATAAACACAAGGGGACATCTTTGCTTTACTGAATGACATATTTATTTTATGGAGTGCAAAAGATATCAGTCAGTGCATCAGTTAAGTAATGATAAATACAGAAACCAAACGTGAAAATTAAGTGTCACGGTAATGATGCTTTTAGTTTTTAAAATATTATAAACACATACAATTACTTTTGTTTGCGTATGGGTTATACACTACAATAAGAGCAAAACACTTGTAAATATTGCGCAGCATGGAGCAATTTGTTCACAACAGATGTTCAAGCCTCATATATATTCCCTTGGTTATGGAGGTTATATTAACCCAGTGTGGAAACACATAGATAGCTTCAGCTTAACAAACGCTAGATTAATATCAATCTGGTTATCTTTGTAGCATTCTCTGTCTTTCAAAGGCATATGTGACATTTACATATTTTAGTGTGTTAATAATGCTACTTTAATATTACACAGACATTTAGACAAAATTCAGGGAGAATAGTGTTTTTTCTCTTGCTTCCTCGAGAAGCTCTTATTTATGCTAAATTTCTTTACTGCGAGATAAGAACTTTTAAATTAGATTTAATTATTGTTTATCATTTAATTGCTGTAATGAGGTGATCACAGCAGGTTTCAGGAAAAAAAAACAAAAATTTGATCATATGTAGAGCTAAATAGCACCAATGCAGCTCCCTTGCTGTAATTGGGATTAGGCTTTAAACAGCACCCAAGGGGATGCTCCGGGATTGAAGAAGGACAGTTTGTATTTGACAGCAGGTTGGGGAGGTGGCAGGTCCCTTGAACCAATTCTCTTTTAACCTCAAAAGGTTGTCATGAAGGATGACCAAAGGGGTTTCCATGCTGAGCTCTAAACCAAAGCCTTTGGAAGTTGGTTGTTATGGGATACCGACGGACAGAAAGCGGTGGGCTCCAAAGGTGTATGTACACACTTGGCTTCGATGATGACCTGATTTTGGGGCTGCCCTCCATTGCTTTCCAACCTGGTTGTCTGCGTGCTTGACTTAACCCAATTTAGCCTCACTGTGTAAGACACAGAGAGGCTAATTACTAACCTCTGCTGCAGGCAAACAGATTGCATTATTGCAGTCCTTGGTTTGAAAGGTGCAAAACACCATGTTTTTGTTTGATGTGAGTTTGGGAGGCTTTTAAATGTGTATGTATTTAATGGCCAAACTACACAAGACATGTACAACAATTTAAATGTTAGAAAAAACATAGACAAAACTACAAATATGTAGCTCTTGTTAGTAAAAAAGCCAAAAAAAACCTGCACACAACAATGATGGCATTTGGCAGCACTTTTATGGCAGGTTGTGGGATCAAAAATTGCCTGGAAGCAATCACATATAAATTCATCTGGATGTTGGCATGTCATAAGTTGAGGTTGCTGAGGACCGAAATGCAGAGACAAAGCAACCTGGGGGATGGTGAAAAGTACAATTTAATAAATAGAGTGGACCAAGGAAAGCAGCGTGAGGACAACAAAAGGATCTGACATTAAGTGACTGAACGAGGAGTAGATATGCAGGGTAATTGATTACTAGATACAACCCAGGTGATTAAATGAGCAGATGGAAAACAGGTGTACAAGAGAAGGAAACTGAGGCACTGAAGGAAAAGAAACAACAGCAATTAAGAACACAAATACAATGAAAAAAGATGGGAAAATATAATGAAAATAATCTCACTAAACTCAAAGTCCAGCAGATCATGACATGGCTGGCTGGCCATCCATCCATTGATCCATTATCCATCAGGCTTATCCATGCAAGGTCACGAAGGGGGCCACTGCCTATCTCTAGTAGTGATCGGGCAAGAGGCAGGGTCCACCCTGGACAGGTCGCCAGTCCATCGTAGGACATAGCTGGGCACAGAACAGTAAAATTAACAAAATACTTTTACATAATTAAGTCAAGTCAAATTTATTTGTATAGCACATTTCAGCAACAAGGCTGTTCAAAGTGCTTTATGTCATTAAAACATCATACAGTCACCAATTGTTAAAGCTGCACTAAGTAACTTTGCAGCACTGCTGACCTAAAACAACCAGTCAGAGCCAGAAGGAAGGTCTTAGCACTGTCAATCACCCTCATGTTAGGCAGCTAAATGTGCTAAGGGTGAAAAAACAACTTACTGTTCCAGGAAAACTGTTTATCTGCTGTCATCGGTGCCCATGCTAACTAGCCTTAGCATTGGTGGCAAGCAATGTTGATATGATCCAGCTCTAGCTTAGCAGAGTGCAAGGGAAAGTGTATGAGTGGAGAGCACATGAAGGTGATTGACAGCGCAAAGACCCTCCTCCTGGCTCTGATTGGTTGGTTCTGACTGAGTGGTGTATTTCTGCAGTCAGAACTGGGAGCACTAGGAGAGGAGCTTGATTTTTTTTCACAAATTATCTGTCTTATATTATACTGTCAAGACATAATGATAATTTTAACAAATATGTAAAAAAAAAAAAATTTCTCATAAAAGTTACATACTGCAGCTTTAATTACAGTAATTTGAAGATTTTTGTTCAATTTTTATTTATTGGTAAACAAAAACAACAAAAAAACAACAAAAAAAACCAACAAAAATGACATTGCAGGATGAACCAATTTTTGCAAATGTTATACAAGGTCTTGCAAAAGTATTCACACAGCTTGAACATGTTCCTGTTTTTTTCAGGATATAACCACAAACTTCATTGTACTTTAATGAGATTGAATGTGAACGAGCAACACAATGGAGTAGATAGTTGTAAGTGGATGTAAAGTGGAAAATCATGTTTTTATGTTCAATATAGAAGCCAATTAATGTTGATGATAAAACTGAACCCATGCTTTACACTTTTCTTTTATGTAAAAATTGTTGATGTTTAACTCATTCCAAAAATGTATCTCTGTTTTCTACTTTTTAGTGAACATGGATTTTTAAACAAATAAAAATAATTTAGCTGAACATAAGTGACCTTGGTTGCCTTTAAACCGATTTCTGTTGAAACTATTTGTTCGTACGATGTATCAGGGTTTGCAGTGTTCCTATACAGTAAATAGTTTTTTTTCTTGTCCTTCTTCAATATTCAGTGGGCCTCTGGAGAAGGTGATCGTCTGCTTGCTGCTCTGAACTGTCATGAGGAAAGCACCAGCACTGCTGCCTCCAGACTCCAAGCAGGGCAGACTGCCATCACATTGATAAAGTGAGCCATTTTGCGCACTGGCAAGATTACTCTCAAGGACAGAGATTAAGGTAGCTTCTGCTTGACTTGTAAGCCTCCAACACACAGATACAAAGATGGGAAATTATCTATATATTATGAGGGAAAGACTGAAAGAAAAAATGCATACCTAAACAATTTGTTTCCCCTTATATATCCATCCATCACAGCATTATTCTGAATAACCCCACAACACCAATAAATACACTAGACAAAGTCTAAACCCTTACTTAAAATTCAGACTTCTGTTTACAATTTAAGTTGTTGGTTTTTATAACGATTATATTGTTCCCAGATATTGGCAATGAACAGAGCATTAATCAGGAATATTTTCCCCTGCAAGCTACAGATTACAAATCTAGTCAAAGTTTGTTAAGCCAATTTAATAGTGCATCAAACAGACAATCAGTGGCTGTTTACATTATAACACCAGCTACAATATGTGTTCAAAATAACAAAGTTGTCATAATTGTATGAGCTACAACAGTACAACAGTAGCTCATACTACCAATTCTTAGACAACACGTTGAACAAGAAGATGATGGACTACAGCAGTAGAAGACCACATCAGATGTCACTTATCTCATTCAAGAACAGGAAGCTGACACTACAGTTCACACAAGCTCACCAAAGTTGGATTGCATGAACATCTTAGGGTTGGATTAGAGACATATTCCCCCCAGGGCCTGGACACTGGTAGTGGAGTGGAGGCCAAAGGGAGCCTTGAGAAACTGAGGGAATGAGTGTGGAGAGGGGGAGGAGGCGGGCTGAAGCTCAGCTGAAGAGCAGATGGAGCCATGAACAAAGGGCCTTATAAACAGGATCTTGAATGATGATGGGCTGAGATGAGGCAATTGATCATTGCAGGTGAGGCTAGAAAGAGTCTTTCAGTTGAATTTATGCCTCGACTTCATCACACAAACTGCTTCTCAGTCCAGCGCTTCTAAGAACAGTTGTAAACAGGATAATGGAGAAACGTTGTTGTGATCACGTGCTGAAGACTGAGTGTCGGAAACACCAGGAGCTTCTTAAATAGACAGAGGCCAATTTCAAGGCATTAAATTGTGAAGTCAAATTTATTTTAAGTTATGTTTGATATATACAGCATTTTTATAAAAACTGAAGGTAACATAGTTACTTGAGTGTGCCATAAAATAGCAAGAAAATACATAATTACTCCCCCTTTAAAAACTTTAACACTGTCAATTTCAAGCATCAATTCCATAATCCAATATGAGAAGTTATGAAGTGAAATGCATTTTTCAAAAAAAATATTACTTGTTACTTACAGTTATTCATTTTCAGATTAGACATAACATGCAAGTCTCACTTGCAAAAAGTTCAAGTCTGCTCCTTGTGAGAAACAACATGATGAGTGAAGTTTTCCTCAGCACAGCATTAACAATTACTCACTCTCAAAGACTCAGTGCAGCACTTCTCATCTTGGCTGGTACTTATCAGAGCAGAAAAGCCTAATTAATTCATGGCTGGGTGATGTTCTATACGGGCTGCTTCAGTATGAATTATTGTGCATTGTTGAACATGTAAACAGATGGCATGCAGACCTTGGAATTAAGTGGAAGATGTGATAGACATTTCATGAAATTTGATTTGAACCTTGATTTCTCTGTTTCCGTAGTTTTCTATTGAATTGAAAAATTTCTGCAGCTGAAAATTTTACACTCAAGCTCAAATTAATTTGACGTGTATGAGAGATTTTTATACAAGTAAATATTTAGTTGTACAAGTTCATTTGTTGTTTGCTCTGCAACTTCTCACACCACATTTGCACAGATGTTCACATTCAGTTTAGAAGCTCAGTTCATTTGAAACATATCCACCTTCATATGTTTTTTCCCCTAAAATCTGTGTGATGCAAATAGCTCTAGTCCTTGAAAATGCAAGCTAGTTGCTCAAGCTGTAATTAATATCAAAATCCATCCATCCATTGTTTATACCAGCTTACCCCTGCAGGGTCCCGGGGGACCAGTACCTATTATTGGGTGAGAGGGAGGTACACTCAGGACAGGTTGCCAGTTCATCACATTAAAATACAATAATAAGGATATGATTTGGCTTTATTCTAAGTGCATGCATATTAACTCATTTAAATGTGGGTAAACTGCACAGAGAGACACTTGGTCGAACTGTTTTATAAGTACATCTGCTTCTCAGGGTTTGGTGTTTTTTTTTTGTTGTTGTTTTTTTTTTTTTTTTTTGGGAAAGTGGTTCAAAATGTCTCAAATTTGTCTTTGTTAATCCACATGCATATATTGTATTTTTACTGGGAGAAAATGCACATTTAAATATGTTGTGTGCTCCACTTGGATTCAGGGGCAAAATTCTGAGTCTTAAGAAGCTTGTCTCACTTATCAAGTTAAAGCAAAGCTTTTACCACGGACATGTAATTATATTAATGGTTTAAAATACAAAATGGTTAAAACCCAAAACATTTTAAGATCTAGGTCAATGTTTCTCAATTCCATATATTTCTATAAATAGTTTAAATTATGTACAGTATCTGTATTGAATTGCTATTTCTATTCACCTGAGTTGGTACCCTTGACATTTTTAAACCCATTTTTTCTTTAATCTTCTGTTGAATTGAAATAAAAAAACATGAACTAACATGATATATGCTGTTTTATGTTCAAGTAATGCTAACCAACATAAAAGTTGAATAAAAGTCTGCCGATCAACCATAATGAGGAGGAGGACATCAAAAGTAGCTTTAATGCTCAGCTTTTTGCATGTCTTTATACCTTGAATAGACACGGTAAAATAATTCTGGTCATAATTAAGTGCCTCTAGTTCTTTGTCCAACCAAATTTTGCTTAAAGAAGGAACAGCATGCATTTGATTCCAGGATTGCCTGACATGTTATCCCCTCACAAATCTACCTCAACACACCACTGTAAACAAAAACATAGAGAACAATTAGAAACACAGTGAAGCTGTGCCAATTAATGCCCTTTGGCACTGTTCTCTTATTTGCTGCCCACTTTTTCCCTTACAACTGAGCAACAACAACTCTTCGCTTAACATGATCACCAACTAAACACAAAATCTTTCATTTGCTTATTCTTGATTTAATGAAACATTGGATGTAGTGCAATTTGAGGATCATTAGCTTGAACCTTTCATGACTTAATGCATGACTGCTGATTTGAATTAGCAGTGATATTAGAAAGGCAAAAAGTCTGTGAACCAAAGTGTGAAACATTAAAGCGTACTTTATATTAAAGTGTACTCTCTTTGTGTCTTTGATACTTCTTTGCATTTCTTACCAAACCAACAAAACAAGTTCTTTTAAAGTAAAGCAGCAAGGGAAAATATCAGACTTTCTGTCCCCTTAGGACAAGTGTCTCTTGTGGAAACCTATTACTTTGTACTGAACTGATAAAAGAAATGTTGGGGGCCTTTTAAGAATTTGTCTGAATATCTCCTAATTTGTTTGTGCCTGTAAGGGGATATTTCTTATTAAAAAGCATGAATATTTATGTGGTATAGACAGTATAAGTATCTATCAACAACATTCATGTCTTTTGGGTTTCAGAAAAAAATAATTGAAGTCAGTCGTGAACCACACTTCCTCCCTGTGTTCTTGATATACATTCAGTGTTTGTCATTTTGAGTTTACGGTGCCTACAATTATCAAGGAGTACTGGCAGAGAGAAAATGTGTCTTAAATGGTGCAAAAAGGCTTCATGTTTATAGGTCATAGAGTTTTTCTTAGTATCTTATTGTTAAAAATGTGCTGAGACATGAAAAAAAAATTATATATATATATATATATATATATATATATATATATATATATATATATATATATATATATATATATATATATATATATATATATATGTAGTTACCTTGTTTAAGTGACCTTACCCCTCAAAATTTGATTGAATGAATGAGTCAAGACCCTTCCATTCTCTTCCTTTAGTCACAGAGATAAAAATAATCTGGAATCTGGGGAAGGTGGAGTTCAAGAGCACTGGAAAGGTTGTGGTGTTTGTTCTCTGTAATAATAGCTATCACTGACAGAAACTGAAAGGCTAAAGCCAAACAAGTGGAAAGTTGTTTCCAGGAGGCCTAATACACAAATGTTGTAAAAAATGTTTTATATTTGAAACTTTACAAGCAGTGCAACTGAAATAGCCAATAATTGCAGCTAAGGAAACAAAGACTGGGCAGTGGAAATGAAAAATGGGTTTTATAATTGACTTTTTAATGCTTTTAATTAGCTTTTTCATTTTATTAACATCAAAATGTGTTATAAACCCTTCTAATTTATTCTTTCAGTATTATGAATGTTAAAATTAACTTTCCTGATAGTAAGAGGCAGTGCATCAACAGAAAACTTTAAATAGCAAGGTCATCTCGAGATGATTCTGGAGGAAAGTACCCTGCTACACTGTGTCACAAAGATGGATGTGGTTCATTTACAATTCGGTCAGGTCCATTTAGAATGCTTTATCACAGAGAATACCTTTCCATTGGTAATACAGACATTAAAATTAGAGCAGGCTCAGCTGACCTGAACTGCCTGGTGAAGTGTTAAAAAAATTAATATAGTAGTCATCTGTGTCGTATCATTTATTATGTAAGAGTACTTACAATCAGAAAACTGTAGTTTCAGTATTTATTTGTATGCCAACTACTTTATGTACAATCAAGTTATCCAACTAAAAGGAAAACTGATTTCTAAAAAGTTTACTTAAAGGGAGGGTTTAATGTATTTTCCAGGGATATAGTGCCATTTTATAGCACAATCAAGTAACTATGTTACCTTCAGTTGTTATTAAAATGCTGTATATCAAACATAGCTGAAAAGAAATTTGACTTTGCAATTTAACACCTTGAAATTGGCCTCTGTCTCTTTAAGAATCTCCTGCCCCTTCTGACACTCCAACTTTAGCACCTCATCACAATAGTGCTCTTTCATTATGCTTATAGGATACTGCTTATAGGAGGGCTGGACTGAGAAGTAGTTTGTATGATAAGCTCAGCAGACTCGCAGTTCCACCAGGTGCTTGCTAATTGCTGCTCCCTATAGTCTGGAGGAGCTGATTGTGGAAGGCACGGGTGAGAGGTGCTCTGTGACACGAAAGCTCAGCTGGAGACAGTAGCTCCAAGGAGAAACTTTAGGGAAATAGGCGGCACTTTGTGAGAGCAAGCGTTTAGGAATCCCTGAATGGCTGCCACCAGAGATTCAAGGATTCCTCAAACACGCATGAAAGAATCAAAGCAACACTCCAGGTATGATTTTGATGAGGGAATAATATTATTACATGATAAATGTAAATAGTAAATAATCACTGTGCAGCATTAATGCTATTAAAGTAGCACATTATGTTTCCTTAGTGGCACTTTTAAAACTTGAGAAAGAACTAATATTTTATTCAGGGAAAATGAGAATCACAATGCTGAAAAAAAAAGTACACTGAAAAGAAAATGTTAGATATTTAGTCACAATCTCTGGTCCTGCATTTCAAATTGACATGCTAATATTAAGTTTGGTCCCCTAGGCACACAGCTCCAGCATGATCACTGTTTTCTTACAAACATAAAAACCAGGTTGCAGGCATTTGGCTGCTGGATGCATAACATCTCACAAACAACATATCATGCATGAAATCTGCCAAACCTTTGCAGTTGGCCAAATACAGTAAATATTATCTGTTTAAGCTGCTTTTTTATTACCAAGAAATGCTCAAATTTCTTTGCACATCCTGCCAGCCAGCAGTGATATGTAAAGTTTTTGACTTTCGTTTTATTTCCTGAAAATACTGAAAATGGTTGATCAACATATTCAAGCCAAAAACACCTTGAAATTGCCTATATTAACACCATCCAACCTCTCAGTCAAAAGGAAAAATATTAGCATTCAGGTCTCTGCACACGAATAGTCAAATATCCCAAAGGATAGGTGGGGTCAGGACAAACCAAGGCAGAGGCACAGAAAATAAAAGTTATGGAAATGTGGCCAGATTTCGAGGAAGAGAAATAATGTCCACAAGGATTTTACTTCAGGTTAGACTTCCTTCGAATCCACAAGGACAAAGAGAAAAAAAAGAAGCTTTTATTCCACATTCTGCATGTAATCAAAAAGGAATTTATCTTATCACAAGAAACATCAGAGGTCTGCTTCAGGAGAGATGCAGCAGCTTTTGGTTTACATTACAAGAGCAGCAAGATGCTTAAACTACCACAAGCTATTCATCAAAACCCCATTCAGGCAATGGTAAA
Source organism: Anableps anableps (assembly GCA_014839685.1). Lineage (NCBI taxonomy): Eukaryota > Metazoa > Chordata > Actinopteri > Cyprinodontiformes > Anablepidae > Anableps > Anableps anableps. The sequence goes on from CM026076.1 coordinate 14,220,757, forward strand.
TCGTAACGTGCCATTTAAATCAGTGATTTTATGCACTTTCCCTCTTTTTGCTGTATAATACCACTGGAGAGATCAAACAATTCATCATGTAAGAATAGCTTTGTGTGTATCTTTTGAGTAACATTCAGGAGAGAATCTTACTGGCGTAATGGAAATAGACAAAAAGGAAGATTATATGCCTTTAAGAAAGAGACACCAATATTGAGACTCTTTGTTTAAGAAAAATTTACATAACAGTAGTGATGATTCAAGAATCTATATTCTGATGCTGATAGCGCTGGGCAATAAATGTCACATGTTTTATGGTGTGGGGAAATCAGAGGTCACTGAGTTCAGTATCCAGTTTGGCTGCCATGCATTCAAAACATTATGAGAGTTGCTCATAAAAACAGTTTATTAGGATCTTTTACAGTTTGTCTCTCTTTAAATCGGTGACACACATGGGACTTTACAGTTTTGTCATTCCCACATCTTACTAATGATACAAACCAAAAGCAGCATGAAATGATTTCCTAGTTGGCGTAATATAAGATAAATATAAGGTGTGTGTATATATATATATATGTAAACTTTAATTATAGCCTTTCCAATACTCTGTGCTTTTTTACAGTTTTTACTGACTGACTGCAGACCTTCAGACTTTACATTTTTATTAAACATTGTCACACTTAATGCACTTACGTCTATGCCACTGATCCACACGTCCATCCCAATGATCATCTAAGTTCTTATCCCTTTTAAATCTGTACCAGTCTAGCTGACTAACATAGGATATGTTTTGGTTACATGTGTTATAGTGTGAAACTGTTGTGTGTTTTGTGATAAAAGAAGAAATTGTTCACTTAAGATTAGCGAAGTAGACTATATGGATTTATACAGTCTTTGAAAAGCCATCAAACTGGCTTTCCTCTAAGCTAATTAAGAGCAAGACTGGGTCTATACACTTCCACCTGGAAGAGTCCATATAATGGATACTAACTTGCTCATTAGGCAATTAGAGCTCCCAGGGATGATAGCACATTTTATGACAGTTCAGCTGCTGAGCATTTCTCATAGCCCGTGATTGTTCTTTTTGCACTTAAACAGTTTTTGCTAAAACTTAACAGCTCATGTAAAATGTACAGCAAAGAGTCAAAAATAGATGATATCCTCCAGGGATCAGTTTTATGAGAACATCATCATCACTCACAGTCCTTTAAGGGGCTTTACGGATGCCAATTATGATGGGATATACTGATTTTGTTTTACTCACAAAAGCTTGCAGTTAAAATCTGACGGGACAAAAAAAAAATATTAAATTTGTCTTGTTGAATTGACACTTGAATTCAATGATAGGCTTGTGGTGTGACCCCATATTCTTTACATTTCCTGGCATTTCTCCAAGCTTATGAAGGCGTTTCCATTTTCTGGCCACTGATCTCATAAAGTATCTTTAGGACCATCACGTCGCTTCCCCTACATTGAAATGACATGCCCCAATCTTTCTCCAGTCTTTCAGACTAGTCAACTCTTACACTGAATCTAAAACTACAGTTGTATAGCCCATAAAATTTCTGACATGTGGGTATATGGGTTTGTTTTGACATGACTCCACATGCTGCCTGCATAATCATTTAGTCTTCTATGTGTGAAACTGAGCAGGACGTCAGTCTGTGTGCCCTCGTGCATAAACAGTGTTTAGAGTACTTTTTCACACTAAAAGATTGTCAGAGCATGTCACAAGTATGTGCAGTTTTCTGTGTGTGTGTGTGTGTGTGTGTGTGTGTGTGTGTGTGTGTGTGTGTGTGTGTGTGTGTGTGTGTGTGTGTGTGTGTGTGTGTTTATTATATAACTTTCACAATACCAACTCGTTTTGGACATAGATATTTTCCTGGCATTTTTTTATTTTTTCAATGGTATAATTACTATTTTATTATTTATTTTATTGTTTTTTTAGTATGTAGCAGAGGATTCCCCCAGAGTATTACCTTTCATTAGAGTCCTAATTCATGACTGTATGTTGAAGCATTGAAGAGTTACAACCATTTGAAGTTTGTATGTCTGGTGTTCCCCAAATTGGACATTTGGAGACTCCAGATGTCCCATTTGGATAATGTCTGTATATCAACACACAGTTTTATTTTATTTTCCAGTCCCTACCTTAAACACTCCATGTGAAGTAGCATAAAAATAAACTAGAAAAATCCAGGCGAGGCAAAAAATTTCTACTTTCTTGTACAAACAAACTTACAAATTTCATGGCTACATACTAAACCATGTTCACTGCAAAGATGAAAAATTTAGACTGATATCTTCACAAAGAGACCATGCTTTTACATGTACTGCAAAGGGTTCAAGAACAGCAGCTGATTTTATTTGGGTGTGCTTTTTCAAGTGTTTTTGGTGATTTTGGTGCAGCCAGTTAACAGGCCACCCGCAATAATCCATCCTATCTCCTTTTCCTTTTTTTTTTTTTTTTTTTTTTTTTTTTTGACAATAAAAACATTACAGCTTATGGTTTTGATTTTAAAAAATCTAGAAAAACGGAATTTACAATAAACTGTGTTAAAAGCTGGATTAGTAGGTTGATTAAGGTTTATTTCAGGAAATCTATTTGTCTTAAAACTTAAAATCAGTGCAACCACTGGGGTACACAGGATATTAAAGTATATCTGAATGAATTAGAATATCATTCAAAAGTTACTTATTTTTTTATTTAAAACATTAAACTTATACTTTACCATTTCTGTTCATTCTGATGATTATGATTTTCAGCAAATGAAAACCCCAAACTCAGTTTCTCAGAAAGTTTGAATATTGCCTCAAACCAATAAAAATATTTTAGTACAGAAATCTTATATCATGGCCAACACAATCATTGGGATTACTATTGACTCGACAGTTGTCTAACAATTAGTTAGTAAGAGCTACAAGAGCTTGCTGCTAAAAAAAATTGTTGGCTCACAGAGTGCTGTATGCTATCATACTATGGAAGGTTGAGTGGAAGGAAAACACAGCAGAAAAAGATGTTAATGCAGCAAGGGTAACTGCAGCCTTGAGCTGACTGTAAAGAATAGCCCATTCAAGATTTTGTGATAGATTCACAAGACGTGGTCTGAGTCTGGAGTCAGTGAGTCTTACCTGGGACTAGACTGGACTGTTGCTCGGCGTTCCAAAGTCCTTTTTTCAAATGAAGGTGAATTTTGCACTTCATTCAGAAATCAAGGTCCAACAGATTGGATGAAGAGCAGAGCAGAGCAGCAGAGAATCTAAGTTGCTTGAGGCCCAGTGTAATGTTTTCAAAGACATCTATAATTTACTGTGTCATGTCATCTGCTAGTGTTGGTCCACTGAGTTCTATCAAGTCCACTGTGGTCTACCAGGGAATTTTAAAGCAATTCATGCTTACTTTTGCTTAAAGGGGTCATGACAACAAATTTCATTTTTCTGTGGTTTTGAGGGTATAATATGATCTGTTGTGCGCTGATGAGGCCGTGTGAATGTCTAGAGTTGGTATGAAAAGCCCTGCTCATAGGCGGTCAGTTTGTTTCCTTGCTCAAAAACAGACGAATCAGAGAACAGTTTATCTTTCTACGTAATTCATATTCTTTAATTAGAGAACACCATCAAGCATATAGCCTTCCCTCCTCCCCAAGCTGATACACCGGCTAACTTAAGGGTTAAGTTGCGTTAGCATGTCTGGCTACTCCACTTGAGAAGAGGATGGCAACTAAAAAGCGGAGCTGTTATGTCCGAGGGTGCTCAAAAACAGCTGGAAGTTTCCACTTCCTCCCGAAGGATGAGAGAATCAGAGAAGAGTGGCTGAAGTTCATTTATGGGGAAATACCACACAATTACAACCCCAATTTGAGACGATGTTCAGCACATTTTACTGAAGAGTTTCCCAAATATGGTTGTAGCCAATTAGAGTGAAGTCAACGAGGTAGAGCCACATATCATTACCGTACCCAATCCTTTTACCGAGGAGGGAAATCTGGCCTGTCAAAACAATCCCGTATAAAAAGGTGACGTTATTTTTTAATGAAATTCTTTGAAGAATTGACATATGCAGCAATATCAACTACACAAAATACTTTATACAGTGATGTCACCACTCTTAAAAGCTTCATGGTGATGCTTATTTAATTTTCCAGCAGGAACTCGCATGTAACAATGCAGTTGGTAAATTACCTGTACTTGAACAGCACTTTGTCACACCTCAAAGCGCCTCACACAACATTCAGTCATTCACCCTTTCACACACGCTGATGCTGCTGAGCTACATTTTAACCACAGTTGCCCTGGGGCCCTGCCCTGCCATGCATCAGCTCCACTGGGCCTTCTGACCATCAAGCAAGCAGGGCAGGTGAACTGTCCTGCACCTGAGACAGAGGGAGTGGGGATTTGAACCAGCAACCCACTGGTTGCAAGATGAACTCCTACCACCATGGCCACCGTCACCCCAGATGACTCTGCACCACACCACATTGCTTCCGTAATTTTTAAAAAGGTGAGAACTGATTAAATATTAAGTGCATATGAATTATAATACACATACATACTTTTTAGTAGGCCAACATCAGCCAGGCTCCAATTGTCAATGTTTCTAAATCTATTCTAAAAACACATTTGGTGCTAATTGGCATTTAATGTAGCATGAGAGTTAAAAATGTTTCTATTGCTTTATTGTCTTTTATTTTCACTGTTTATATTGCCTTTTAGTACTTTGCTGTCCTTTTTCTACCGTATTTTCAACACTTTAGCCAATTGTACCACTGTTTTTAAACGAGGTACAAAAATGAACTTGAACTTCGAGTGTAATAAATGTACATAATATATAGGTTCAGTTTATACATCAAATTACTGAAATAATTTAACTTTTAGATATTGTAGTGATGATATTCTAGATATTCTAGTGTTTTAAGATGTACTAGATTCCTTTTCAAATGAGGAAGACCTGAGAATGGAGGTACCATCTTTCTAACCAAGCCAGCAGGTTCATACAACCATACAAGGGGAATTTCTTTCTTTCACAGCCTCACTCCTTGGAACAGGCATCACAGGCCCCTCTTGTCTGTCCTTGTTGTCAGCATTCGCAGACATGTAAGCAATTTAGGAATCATGTTCAGCTTTGTTGAGTTTGCCAATAACAGTTGTGCTTGTGGTTGTAAACAAGGTTTTACATTTATAAATAACAGTGTGTGTGTGTCTTCAACTAGCTCACTGATGACTGGAGATCAGAGATCTTTGTTCAATTGACAGTTCTTGATGCAAAACCTTGTCTTCAAATCTGCAGTTCAAAATAAGTCAGAAAAGGATTTGCTCAGAGAACAGTGTCCTTCAGGGGAATTGATTCATGTTCCTTCATCTACATAAGGATCAAAACATTGAAACAAAACACAGACAAAAAAAGGTTATAGGATGGTGATTGTGTGCTCAGTTTATATCTTTAGTAAATGTTCTTCTACTAACCATTACAAAATAAACCAGAATTTCTCAAAAATGTTACACATTTATCTGAAACTGCATTGTTACACTCAAAAATTTAACCATGATTTCAAATTATGATCAGAAAATACACACAAAAGGCACATTATTAGAATCAAATGCTAAGTATTTTGAAAAGCCATCTTGTTTATGTCAAAATAACATTTTCTTCTCAAGATGAAGTGGAACTTTTGAATAGGAATGTTTGAGTTTTGTGCGTAGCATATGTATGTGATGTTATACAACAGGTAGTATACAATCACTTCACACTACTTTCATCAAGAGACCATAATGTACAGCTACCTGGAGTTTGCAGTGATAAGGCTGACAGAGCATACCCATGCAAATGGTTCTACCTCCTTACCAAATGATTCAAACTGTACAGAGGCTAGGCTTCAGAGTCTAGCAGAAAGGGTTTGATAAAATATAAAAATATGTAGCTTTATGTGAAGCATATTGAAAATTACATCTATTCAGACAATATATATGTCAGGAATGTGTTCTGAGGCAGTACATTTCTGGAATACCGAGATAAAATCTGCAAAAATTGATTTACTATGGCTCTCAAATTTATTATGTAGTGAATAAGGCTGAGTGAGTATTCCATATAGTGATTACTATATTTCTATTTTTCAGTGAGTTTATGTGTAGCTAACCTGAACACACAACTCCCAAGACACTTTAAGATATAAGGGAAGGAAAATGAGAAAAACCTTAAAACCTCTGCCTGGATCTAAATAACAGGAAAAGTGGGGACAAATTGGTTTATTAACTCTAATAAGTATAAAATTTTACATTTTGACATCAATTAAAATTGACAATAGAAAGAAGATTCAAAACAGATTGAATATGCTATAATTGTAAGCTGGTTTACTTTTAGTTAATAGTCCTTCTCAGTGGACACAAACACTTATATTTACTGCATTTTACTGCATTTCCTTAAATATTCAGTTCTTTATTAGGATATGTTTAAATATTGATGCCTAATCAATATATCACAGTGAAACTCATATAGATTCATTCCCAGTGATGCCAGTAACACAACCACTTTTTCAGTATGAGTAATCTGATTTACTATTTAAATAACCAGTAATCCGATTGTCACTGTGCATTACTATTTTTCTCATTTTACCTTTATTAAAAATATATATTTGTTTCCTTCTTGCATTGCATTGATTGGCATTACATAGATGACAAGTCTTGTTTTTAGCATGAGGATAACTTATTTAATGCATACCAAGCAGTCAGCAACAAAAAGGAAGACAATGGAGGGAGTAGATAGAGGAGCTGTTTGTGTCAGCTACAGATGATAATATTAAGGTTTGCTGTATACTCTGTGCTGGTGACAAAGTCTTATCTAGCTTTAAGAATATTGCATCAAATTTAAAGAAACATTTTGAGTCATAGCACGGCACAGTCAGAGTTTGTAGAGGAAGGTCCACCAGGCAGTGAAGTAGAGAGCTGCAACAAGCTACAAGAGGTCCACCACCATTGAAACAACCAAAGAAAAACTGTTTTTATTTTATTTTATTTTATTTTTTAGAAACACGTATTTTCTTCATGAAACAGTTTTTAAGTTAAACCTAAAATGTCAGGAGAAACATTGTTTGACATTATTGATAGTGATGTGACGTTCACAAACAATACAATTCTTTTAAACAGCTCTTTACCCTGAACAATAAGACTCGAGTCAGTTAGAGAGCCGTTATTTTGTTTTTCACAACTTTGCTTGCTTATAATGGTCTTCACACACTGCAGCAGCTATTATTTTCGTGTTATGGCAGCAGACGTGTAGTCAGCACATCTGATGTTTATATTTTGAAATTTATATTTTATGGAAATATATAATGAACAATTTTTTTTTCTCCAAGAACATACTGTGGTTCTATTCTGCACCTTTTTAATAAAATATTAATCTTACTTTATACAGATGAGTTATTTTTTTTTTGTGAATTTCACTCATAAAAACAGGTTTCTCTAAATTTTCATAAAGCTATATTAGGGGTAAAATTGCTTGTTCTAAGAAAAATGTACATTTTCAAAAATGGAACTTTAACATTCACATGGGTAATGACAGTGAGACCTGGAGGGGTGTGGTTGGTAGGAATGGCCCTTCCGATCTGAACCTGTGTCGTACTTTGCTATTGGACTTCTGTGCTCATCATGGATTGTCCATAAGGAACAACATGTTCAAGCATAAGGGTGTCCATATGTGCTCTTGGAACCAGGACACTTGGAACCAGTAGGCCGCAGTTCAATGATCATCTTTGTTGTCGTCTCATCTGATCTGTGGCTGCATGTCTTGGACACTCGGGTGAAGAGAGGGGCAGAACTGTCCACTTATGATGTGCTGCTGACCTCAACTCGGGGACATTGTGGGTTGGTGGCCAGAATATTTCAAAGACCTCCTCAATCCCACCAGCATGTCTTCCACTGAGGTAGCAGAGCCTGGGTACCTTGGGTTGGGCTCTGCAATTTCTGGTGCTGAGGTCACTGAGGTGGAAGCTCAGAGAATAAACTTTAAAATGTTTAAAGTTTAAACTTTAAACATTTTAAACATTTAAATTAGTAAGTTTATAACATTTTCTATTAGTAAGTTTATAAATCCCTGAATGGCTTAGCACCAAAATGGATTAAAGATCTGTTGTTGTTTCAGCCTTTCAGACCATTTGGGTGTTCTGGTTCAAGTTTACTCTGTATCCTCAGAATCAGAACCGAACATGGAGAAGCAGCACTCAGTTTTTATGCTTTTCTAATCTGGAACAAACTTCCAGAAAACTGCAAAATTGCTGAAACACTGTGTTCCTTTAAATCAAGGCTAAAAACCCATTTACTTAGAATTGCCTTTAATGCATAATAACTGGGAAAAAGATTCATTCTGGTCTGGATTACAACTTTGTATTACTTCTTTTTATTCTGCCACTGCAATGTACTGTTTCTTTTTTATTTGCTCATTGTACTAAATGTGCTATACAAATAAACTTGACTTGACTCTAAAGTAGGTAACTTAACAGGCCACATCCCATTGAATTACCAGGAAAAAAATATTCTGTAGGTGAGTTTTATTGTTTGATGTTTAATTTATAACCATTGCCATTTAAGGATTAGTATTTTTTGTATTTTGGTAATGCTGTTAGTTTTTGTAATTTTTTTTTTATGTAGATGTGAACAGTTTAGAGTTGTTTTCTGTTGGAGCTATGTTTTGTGAGTTTTCTTTTTTTCCAAAAAAGTCCATGTTCTATGTCAAGGGTTGCCATTCTGGCCTGACAGTTCAGCCAAGCTACTTTCACGTGAATCTGTAGTGAAAGATTACAGTCTGATAGAAAATGACATTTCTTAAAGCTCTTACAGTTATCATTTTTCACTCCTCTGACTCACTCCATTATCTTTTTCTCCTTAAGAACCAGGACTGTAAATATTAAAGGCTTTGCTCAAGAGATATGTTGCCTTATATCCACTGTCACAAAGTAAATGATATGCTGAAGGTTCAAAAACCATTGCAGATCTCCTTGTCATTCTGCTTGGCTTTGGTAACTGTGTACTCATACATCAAAGTAAAATGCTTTCTTGTCTGTCCCATTTAAGACAAAATATGAATTAAGATTAAGTAATGAACAGTTTTTATCTACAGAGAGTAACCACATACTTTAAGAGTGCAGTTGTTGTGAGGATTAAAGCAATTTAAACCGTTTGTTGGGATTACCCTTTTTAGTAATCTAAGTCTTTTACTTGCAAAGGAGAAAAGTAAAGAGATTCAATAAAAAGATTACAGTGTTGTTAAGAAGTATTTTCCCCATTTCTATTTTCTGATATAGATGACATAAATAAATACAAATGGCTGTTTTCAAATGATGATTTAATGTTTTAAAAGAAAAAACGGCAAGACAAACAACCTGGCCCTGTTGAAAAAGTAGTTGCATCCCTTGCTAAGTCATCAATAAACTGTGATTAACCAAATTTGCCAAAAGTGTAGTTAAATTTCAAAAACCACATCGAGTCCACTGAGTGTCTCAGTGGTTTAAAAATCACTTTTGACTCTTTGAACTACAACAAAACAGCTATATTGTGTTTTACAATCCAACGTAAAGCCTAACTTCACAATTGTCATTGATCAGAGAGAAAGAAAATAAAGTGGATGAGTTTAAATAACTGTGTTGTTTTGGATTCTCATCTCAAAATTGTGGCTCACATTAGGAAAGGGTCCAGATCAATTAAGACTGACATCAGCATCAAACTTTCTTTATTTGTGGATCCAATTGTATCAGATACTAAGAAATGTGATGCCGGAACGTTATTTATTTGTAAGGTATTGTATCTTCCTTCCATTGAAATGCTAAACAAATACACAATAATGTAACAGGGGTATAAGATTTTCACATACTTGCATTTAAACAACTCAGAAGTAAGAGATTCATTTTTCATTTTATTCTTTAGAGCTTAGTAAAAATGAGGGGGTTTTCTCTTGACTGTATTCTCACTTGAAATTTTGAGTTAATTTTACAGAATATGAATGGAGTAAAATTAAACTGGTCTTACAGTAAGTAACTGGCACAAAATATAGAGTTATTGATTTCTGTACAAAACAATTACCTCTCTTCCAGGAAAGTAACTACATAGACATATACATTTTTCAAGTATTTAATAAAATTAAAGAGATTAATTAGCTTTAAACACAACTGTCATGTTTTGAAGTGAAATTTCTGAGCATACTGTAAAACTATATGGCCATAAGGTACTCTTTTTCTGTACCCTTACAGAAAACCGTGGCATGCTGTTGCTAAATGTTGTTACTTTGACTCACACTCTGTGTACCCTCTTTAAACATTCCTCAAAGAATCTTATCAGATATGAACTCCACTTAATTGTACAAAATTTACTACTGACATACTGTCAGATCCAAGATCATAGCAAATCTTAATAATCAGTATGAAGACTAATGAAACCCACTGCCCGTAAGTAAACAAAATGAAACAAATACAAAGCTTTAACTGGTTTAATTTAAGAAATAGGGCAAAAAGGAGGTCAGATTCTGCAGGGGATCAGATTTTGGCTTGTGATATATCAGATCTTAACCACAACCACAGAAAACTGTTCATCCTGTTGCACAGCGTAAATCTCTTCAGTTTTAAAGACAAGTGTGGCATTGGTGTTATTTACATTTTGGAATTGTGATTCACTTTACTCCTGCTAGATCCTGCAGAGTAGAATTATTGCACTCACTGAGACTTGGTCCATGACGAAGTAGTATACTTTATGAAAATAGGCCATTTATTTTTGCATCTCTTTTCAGTTCAGTTACTTGATGGGCTTTTTACACTTAACCAACCCAGCACTGATGAATTGTCATCAATTGTTGCAGAGCCGAGTACATTAAAAAAAGCAAAACGATCCACATGAGAAGTGCACTTACTGACCTTAATCTACCAAATTAAGGAGCAGATAAAGATGCCAAAGTCAGAGGAACACCAAGAGAGGAAAAAAACTGAAATATTTAAAAATCCTAGTCTATCTGTGTCCTCAAAAACTAAGCAAACAGGAACTTATAATAGCAGACATTAATCACAGTTATTTTCCCAGGATGAGTGCATGCAAACCGGTCCTGCTCTCTAGTGGTTTCTCTGAGCATCTTGAGGGAAACATTCGTTGCTGTTTCCAGATGCTTAGTTATGCTCCATTTCACCTCTCTCCAAGATTTTGATTAAACCCTGACTTCATTGCACTCTTGTGCATGATTTTTGAGGAACTATGAAAAGTGAAGCTGTCTGTGCAGTAGTTATGCACCATATTACATTCCTTGTTATCCTTTGTTGAAACATAAATCTTATAGTTTTTACTGTATTAAAGTTATTTATCATAAGTATTCAAGCATCTGAGCTGGATTACAAACAGTGAAGAACATCTGATCCTATGCAGTGTTTTTCTAAAATCTGTTCTTTCTAGATTCTGCCTCAACAAAGACACACTGCAGTAGCTTTTTCTTAGCTTTCCCTATTGCGTCTCTGATTGCATTTGAAATGTGGCAAGCGACAGAAGTATGGATTGGCTTATTGCATGAGCAATTTCTCTGTTGCCTGTAATTGCACTATATTGATGGGAGTAAGCGGAGGTTTCATTTCATATCTTACAAATCCGCAGTTGGCTAACGAAAATGGGGCACTTTGTTCTTTGTGAGTTGTGACAGTCTCATTCTGGAGAACAGCTTGCCCTGCTTTGTGTATTTCTGACACAGGCTGAATTCTGTATTGTGAAGATGCATGATAGCTTTCTTCATTGTAGGTTCTGTGATTCCCCCCCAGCTCTGAGCTCCTAAAGAGGCTTCATTAGAAGGAAAACATAAAAATGCTTCATTCTTAAAGTATCAAAATACAACTATGAGGGTTAACAACTTCTCCTCTGTTGCTAAAGAAAAATCAAATGAAATTTTATGGAAATGACAGGCACTATAAGCTCTGCAGTATACTAAAATAATAGATAAATGATGCTGTGTTACTTGCACAGACAGAAGATAAAATATCAGTCATATTATCTTCATTTATTTTGTCCTTGTTCATTTTTTTATACCTCTTTATGTCCTATATATTCTGCATAGTAAACTTGTGTTACTTTAAACAAGATATAATTATATAGCAGTTAATTCTGTCACATTACCTTACAGCAAAAAATGTTATAGATTTTCTTATAATTATTGAAAAAGGAAAGGTATTTCCAGGCCAGAAGAAATATCTTGTGCCCCCAGCAGGTTGGCTGTGTGCTCTGGGGTCTCCCACCAGTGGGATGGGCAGAGAAATCCTAAAAAGATTTCGGATGGCCAGACTACCTCAACTAACTTGTCAATGCAATGATAAAGCAGCTCTGCTTTGGGATCATACTTTGTAGCAATAGGTGATGGTTGGAATATAGGCAAATCTTTAAACTGAGAGCTTTACGTTACATACATACAGTTGATACACATGCACATTTTTTTCTCACTGTCCACTTTAGTTTCATCAGACCACAGGACATGTCTCCAACAATTAAGGTCTTTGTCCCAGTGTGAATTTGTAATCTGCAATCTGACCTATTATGTTTCTTTTGAAGTGAATGCTTCTTCCTATTCTCTACCTGATATTTTGGCTGATCTCTTTTGACTTTCCCATCGTGTCAAGTAAGAAAGCAATGTGCTCCAGGTGTGGCTTTGAAATTCATCCACAGATGAGCCTCCAATTAACTCAAATGTGTCAGTTAACCTATCAGAAGTTTCCAAAGCCATGACATCATCATCTGGGCTTTCCTGCATTGTTTAAGGAGACAGTAATCATCCTGTATGTAAACTTCTGAATTTGAAGAAAGTTACAGAAAAATCATTTAAAAATGTTCTTGCTAAATTTTCTATCATTTAGCAAATAAAAATATTTTAGGTAATTCTAACTGACCTAAAATAAGAGTTTGGTCTGCAGAAAAAAAATGTGTATATGTCTGAATAAAGATTTGCTGAAAATTTGATACTGAAAATCAGACATTGCTTTTGAATTGGAGTTCAACAGAATCATTGTAAAAAAAAATGAACTATTGAAAGGCCTGCACAAAAATAATGGTACTTCTAAAAACATTGGAAATAATTTTACCATAGGGACGTGTTAAACTGAGGTGTGTTGTCTAATTAGCATTACAGGTGTCTTCAAGGTTGTCATGAGTCAGTCTGCCTATTTAAAGATTGACAAATAGTCACTGTGCTGTTTGGTGACATTGTGTGTTCCACACTGAACATGGCCCAGGAAGCAAAGAAGAGTTGTCCCAGGAGATTAGAAAGAAAATTATAGACAAACATGTTAAAGGTAAAGGCTGTAAGACCATCTCCAAGCAGCTTGATGCTCCTGTGACCACAGTTGCACATATTATTCAGAAGTTTAAGGTCCACTGGACTGTAGCCAACCTCCCTTGGCCATGGCTGTGGGAGGAAAGCTGATGAGAAGGATAATACGAATGGTATGCTTGGTCTCTATGACAGCAGCATTGTACTGATGATGCATCAAATAACTACATTAAAGAACAAGAGCAGCTGTGGCTACATTGCTGTAGCTTCCTACCTTCAGTGTGTGAATAGGAATGACTGATTTCATTGTAAAGCATCTTTGAGTGCTCAGAAAACCGCTATAGAACTCTGATTTCATTTCATAATAGTCTAAACCAAGCGCCCTTGGCATGTCGAAAAATGTAAAAAATGTGTGCCAGTGCTTAAAATGTAACAATTTCTTAGCAACATGTACATTGATGTAAGTATGCTATTATCATGAGAGGGATAATAAAAGTAAAAGTAAAGCATGATGATTCCCTAATTTTAAACCTTAGTGTTTTCCACATTTTAGGGAACTTAGTTGTAGAGTTACTTGTGAAGTGGTGCAATAGTTACAATTACCCTGAGGTGTTAGCCCCACATATAAGCACCAGTGATCTCAAGCAGCTGGTGTAAGCCATATGGGTCTTTGAACTGTGGAAGAAGGAATCCCTAGAAGTCATTAAACTGCTCATGGACCATTGGCCCAAAGACCTCGTTGCATCTAAGTCAGCCTACCCTATCTCTGATATAGTATGAATGAATTTCATCCTAATTGCCAAATGTGAATTTGTCTTGCACTCTTTCTTACAAGTTGCCTGCTGTGGTATTTTTCTAGATATTTTGTGTTTGCAGAAGTCAAATTGCTTTCTGACATACCCAGCAACACAGAGTCATCTGAGTAGTTGTCCAACTGCACACCATTTAATGTTTGTCAATAATAAGTAGTTCTTGGAAGCATTGTTTTCCAGTGTGATAATAAAGGTAAATGGTTCAGAAGGGACACCCAGCAACATCCCTCTCCCAGCAACTTTCTACATTTTACTCTAGAGAATCCCATCCAGAGGGGAAATAAAGTAATGTGAAAAATTAGGGCAATTGTGTGGCACCCTGTGTGTTTTTCTAACATATTTGCAGGCTCTTGCAGCTGTGATATGAAAGTGCATGTCTCTGCAATCAGAAAGAGACTACAAACCCTCAGGGAAAGTGAACAAGGAGACAAAACTTTAGCTTCTAAGGAAAATAAAGGTCAATCTGAAGTTTCCCAGAGAGAATGTAGACAAAGACCAGGACTTCTGGAATAATTTTCTAAAGACTGATGAATCAAAAATGCAATTATTTGGACACCTAAACAGAAGATATTTTTAATTAAGGTTGCTGCAATGCTGCAGGGGTCCTCAAGGTTAGTTGTTGTTGTTTAGCTATCATTAAATAGCTTCCCTTTTCCATAGATAAGTAATAAAAAAAAAATCATGTGGACCGTCCTATTTTTTTTATTATATAACTACAGTGGTGCACTTGTGAAAAAAAAGAAATAGGGTTAAAAAAAAAAAACAACAACACTGCTGCTTTATTGTGTGTTGTTCTGCTACTGTATATGAAAAAATAACCACTCTGTTTTTAATTTATTTTGTTTTATTTCATCTCATTCATCAGAGATGTGTCCTGCATGTCATCATGACCAGGTCACAGACCCTGAAAAACTGTATTTTAACAGCTATATTGATAATCTGCAGGAAAAGCAACCCATTGTTTATAATTGTATTATATTGTGAGAAAAAGAGAAAACAACCAACAAATACAAAATAAAAACATAAAAACATAAGAACGAAACTAATTATTCTAATTTGCCTGTTGAAAATGCATGCATCTTTTTATGCAGTTATAATTTTACAGTAGCTGCTGTTTAACACACAGGTGAGCATCATAAATCCCTGACAAATACCCTTGTTTCAGTTGGTAGTTTGTTTACTGTTTGTTGCCTCCCTGTGCTATCATTATTTTCTGATGATCCATCCCTCCAAGCAGACAGTTGTGTCTGAGTCATTAAAAGAAACCTTAATAATGTTAAAGTTACTTTGTATTTTAACCCTATCACATAAAGTATACTGGGATGACTTAAATGTAATTTGGTTAAATAAGAAACAGGCATCTTCTTTTCCTCTGCAGCAATTCTTCCTCCTAACTAGTTTGTTAAAAAAAACTAAGTAAATTTTAGTTTATTATGCAAGACAAAATTGTTACAAAATGATGTGTAACTCCAATATCTAATGGTCTTTTGTGTGACATTCATTTAGCACATGCTGGAGTCTAATTTGTGTTTCTGTCCTCAATGCAGCATCGAGCAATTGCCTCTCTTGCGTCCTCAGAACGCTCACCAAAGACGTGATTTATCAGCAGCTCATTGATATTCAGCAGCATGTTGACCAGCGAAGTGACAACGCATAACAATGAGAACAATTAAATTTCCATGTATTTGGTAATCAAACGGAATACATGCTGAGACTGTAGCTTTCTTTTTGAATTGAAGATGCATTAAGTATGCACTTGTAATGGCAGCAACAGCGCTTCCAAATTAGGGGGAAATAAAAAGAAAAGACCACTCTGACCAGTAAAAACCTATTTTCTCATGACATTTCAATGGCAACTTGTGATTATTGTATTGTGATGACTGTCTAATTCATTTTAGATTTGTGTGTGTAAAATTTGTTAGAATAAAGGCATTACTACTTTGTTTTTAGTAAAGAAAAAAACTTATGTGAAAAACTGAGAATTCCACCCCTTTTGCAGTTGGGGTGAAGGGGTTCCTTTTACATATCAAACAATCTCTACAAGCTTTTTAGATCTTGATGTGGTGACAAAATGCACCTCAACAGCAAAGACAAACAACGATAACTTACGTCAGAGGTTATGATAAAAACGTTAAACCAATAATAATGTAGCACTAAATAACAATTTTAATTTTAACAATTAAACATTTGCCGATAACCCAAAATATACTCTATTTCCCTGTGAGCACTGTTTAGCTCTCTTAACATTTTCAAAATTTTCTCATATCATAGCAACATTTTCCTTTTACATTATCCTCACTGAATACCTGTTCCAAAGCCTTAATGTCAATCCTTGCTATTTTGCCTATTCTTTGCATTGTACATTTGTTTATTTCCAATTTCCAACAAACAACACACTGTAATAGACATCCGTTTAGGTATTAATGCATGAGTGTGATATGTTCACAGCGTGTTAGTGTACTGTAACTGGACTGTTTTGAAAAAGTCTATTTAAAATGCTCATTCAACCAAATCATTTGAAAATGAATGTCATTGTAAACTATCAGTGATCATTACAGCCATTGATTTGTCATTATTCATGGTTGTGAACTACAGAAACTTATAAATAAGTGTATGAACAATCCTCTCCACTTTCCTTTTTAGCCTTGAACTTTAAATGCTTCACATAGCTGTTAAATCTGTGCAAAATTCTTGTCAATTTTCTTGAATGTTACCGTTTTCTCCTTGTATTTTTTATTTTCTGTATTTTTATAAATAGAGGGGCAAATATACCACAGAAAGCATTAGTATTGTCTCTGATTCTAAGATAAATTCCAAAAGCAATATTCCAAGGTCAAGTTTTCTTGTTTAACACTACCGCTAGTCATTTTTTTTTTTCATTTACTCACATGTTCATACAGCCTTTGTATTTCTGTAATGCAGATGTATTCTCTATAACATTCCCACAACAACAAAGACTTGAGAGGAAAGAGAAAAACCTTGCACTCACTGAAAGTCTAAAGTTCTATGGTAGGCATATGCTCGTAATTAAACTAGTGCAAGTAAAAATGCAAACCCATGTATTAGTATTATTGTTGTTTTGAATTTCCAGAGACATTATTCAATAATTCATTTTTAATATCCATTCTGTCCAAGTCAAGTCAAGTTAGTCAGGTCAAGTTTATTTTTACAGCACATTTCAGCAGCAAGGCAGTTCAGTCCTTCACATCATAACAAATATCAATCAAGTATACAGCAAATCATCAAAATCATCAAGCAAATATCAATGCATCAAAATCATTAGGATCATAAAGCAAATATCATCAAGCAAATATAGTTCAATGTTCTTCTTACTAGTAATCAAAGGCAATTCTAAACAGGTGGGTTTTTAGCCTTGATTTAAAGGAACTCAGTGTTTCAGTTGTTTTGCAGTTTTCTGGAAGTTTGTTCCATATTTGTGGAGCATAAAAACTGAATGCTGCTTCTCCATATTTGGTTCTTGTGATGCAGAGCAGACCAGAACCAGAAGACCTGAGTGGTCTGGAAGGTTGATACAATGACAACAGGTCTTTGACGTATTTTGGTGCTAAGCTATTCAGTGATTTATAAACTAACAGAAGTATTTTAAAGTCTATTCTCTGAGCTTCAGGGAGCCAGTGTAAGAACTTTAGAACTGCGGTGATGTGCTCTATCTTCCTGGTTTTAGTGAGAACGTGAGCAGCAGCGTTCTGGATCAGCTGCAGCTGTCTGATTGACATTTTTAGGCAGACCTGTTAAGACACTATTGCAGTGAAAATGTGACTAAAGATAAACGCCCTGACATGGCCTGGATTTAAGGTCAATCAGTGAGATCTTAAGCCACAAAAAACAAACCTTGTAATACATAAGAGTATTCAATAATAATAATAATAATAATAATAATAATAATAATAATAATAATAATAATAATGAGGAATCAATCTTTTAAATGTCACACTTTTAAAATTATTCTCAGAAAATAACTATGAGTTTTCCATTAAACTAACACTGAAATATTTTTGCTGCTTCCTGTTCATTTTTTAAATTCCATGACTTAATTAAAATGTTTTTCTGTAATTATTACAATAATCACCTAAATGAGAGCAAAAACAACTGCCCTGAGACTCAAACCTTGAGAAGACACAGGCACTTTTTTTCCTTAACATCTGATGAATAGCTGTGGTTGTTATGTAATTCTTGATGTCAAACTTCACAAATCGCTTTTATATGTCAGCCCTGTCTATTAACAACATGTCTATGGAAATATTACTGCAAAGGTCACCGCCTCAAGGAACAGAGAAGACGGAAGGGAGTGAAATGTGCGTGAAATGGCTGTAGCTAGTTGCCTTGCTGGTGCAGCTCTCTGCCTCACTTGCCATTTGAAAGCTTGTGAGCTTTGCTAATAATCCCTGTCAGAGGAGTGGGTATGATCCCAGAGCTTCAAATGCAACTGCGCCCATGTTTTATTGTTCTTTGTTTTCCATTTTAGTTATTTAACAAGCAGATGATGGATCAGTGACCTTCAGCTGTGCTGTGTTTGTCAGTCCAACATTTTCTCTTACAGGCTACCATTTATGCTCCATTTTCTTTGCAGTGAACTTTTCTTTTTTTTTTTCCCTTCTTCCCCAAAAACACTAATTTCTAAGGGAAAAAAAATCCACTTTATTGATTCAAAACCTTGGATGCTGTCTGTTTAAAAGTCTTCTGAAAATATAACCTTTGTACTGTGCCATCTATTTTACAGGGCCAAACAGGAATGCTTGGCATGGAAAGCAGAAATCAAATGAAGGCCGTAAGAGATGTTTCATGCACCAGTAGTCCCCAGCGTGATAGTGAGCTCAGGAGCGCAGGGCCTAATCCGTTGGATTTTAGGTGTGCGATGGAGAAGATTAGAGGGAAACTAGTTCTTCTTTTCTGTCTGAAGTTGTGCTTGTTATTCCTCTGTAGTTTTCGTGAAGCCAGTTGTGGTGTTAGAAAGCCTGATTTACTTTTATTGAAAAATAGACAGAGGAGAGACAAGCTTAGCAAAGATTTATAGCAACTACATTAACCACATGATCAAAAAGCAAATATGCATCTATCCTGTACAACTTTTTGGGTAATCCTCAGTGTTTTGCAGAGAGAGTTTGTTTTTTAAAAGTGATCTCAGAGCATGCAACTCACTGTCGTGCGCTATCAATAAGGAACAGATAGTAATTAGTTGTAATATAAATGATTTTGTTTGATTTGTGTTTACACAGAGAAGCAGCAGGGAGAGTTATGCAAAGACTTCAGCTTAGAGAGAACTAATAACACATTAAAGGCAGCTAAGCTCAAGTTCTTCCACATATGTATGGGATATTAATAAGGAAAGGGTAATGAGTAATTCAGGCTTTAATTTCTAAATAAAAGCCATTTTCATCCAACCACAAATCTCTATAGAGAAACATTTTCTTCTTGGAGTTAGAGATCTCAGTTACTATAACTTTAAGGGGACAGCAACATGTAAAATGAAGTAAGAATTTTGATTTCTGCATATGCATTGTTGCTTTTAATAAAAGTTTTATTAACTATGATAAACTTTTATCATAATAACTTTATGAATGCAGATATATTGTACATTGCCAACATAAAACTTACAGTCCTGGGCAGAAGTTTATATACATTCAGTGATATAAATGTCCTTTTATTTTGAAAATTTTTAAATTTCAGGTATTCCTTTTTTCAGGATGCCATAATTATACAAGAAATATGTTGAATTATATTATCTTTATATCAATTTTAGTTTGAATGCATTATGGATATAATTGACTCCATGTAGGTTTAAATGTATGCATTCAGGCACTTCTCACTTATATTTGAATAAATCTTTTTCACCCACTTGGATAATTGACCACTTAAATGGTAGATTTCATTTAGACTTGTTGGTTTCCTGTCAGCTATCATACTTTTAAGCACAGTCTGCAAATTAGGTCTGAGGTTGAGTCTACTTCTATCCATTTCAAAAATGGTTTTGATGTGTGTTTGGGATCATTATCCTGTTGGAACATTCAAACTGTGTCCAAGTTTCAACCATCTGACCCAAACAGTCACCTCAACTAAATGGTTAGGATGTAAAAAATAAATAAATAAACTTGGGCCTGCTCAAAATAAACATAAACTGGTCCACAGTGAAGTAAATTCACATATTTTATGAATATTTAGTCCTAAATGTATAAATTTGGCTCGTTTTTGGATTGATGAAAATTGATCACACTCAAAACTTGTGCTGTAGATTGTAGCTTTTAAAATTCATCAAAGTTGTTTGTTATATATTCATTCCTCCCTGACAAAAAGAATGTTTCAAATGGCCCTGTGCAGCAACATTTACAATTTGTGCTGGTTTCCCTATTTTTGCCACCAAAATGAAAACATCTAATAACCCAGCCTACCCTGACAAAATTCTCATGGCATAAACCGCACTGCATCCCTGAGGGAGCCCCAGCAAGGTAGTCTCTGTCACATTTGATTACGGCTTTGATGGTAAAGAGCAAAGATATAATAACCTTATCAGTGGCCGATGACTGAGATCTTCAAAGGCACTATTCTGCCCCAGTGCCTGTTCATCTGGCTGGTCAGGGATGCAGGGTGATCAAAGGCCTGCAGAACATGGTGGCTCAGCAGCCTCGTATTTTACAGACCCCAGTTCATTACCAGCCCACTTCTGACACAGTTAATGCATCGACACTGATAGGTGTCACACCGTTGCTTCCCGGGAGGTGCATTCTGATCAGGGAGAGTCACAGCTATTTGATCTAAAACGTCCTTGGTGTGAGATAAAAGAGTTCGTATTTAGGGTTCAGGGTCAGACTGATGCATTTCTCATGTATTTTTCAATAAGAATAGAAGAGAATTAGTCAAAATACTATTGGCCACAATATATTAATTTTATCAACAGTCATGCTTCTGAGGACTAACAACTTGGAATTGACTTCGTTCCTGCATGACCTTTCATAGCATAACATAATAGTCAAGAGGACAATGACAAGTTAAATAAATGGAATGTGTAGTGAACTGAAACTTGGTCATTAAAATTATGCTCATCTTAGTTGTGAAAACAAATTGTTAATGATTTTTCCTGTGACCTAAAGCACATACTGGTGGTCACAGGATGGTAATACATGTGAGTTTTGCTGATCACAGATTCACAGGTAACTTTATATCATTAACTTTTTATAGATTAAGGCTTTGTATGTAGATGTGGCTAATTCTTTCTAAGTTTTTTGTTTTTACTTTAGTTTCAATCATAGCCTAATGCTGCATCTTTTTTTCATGAAGACATGGCACATGCCTCAGTGTATTATATTGGGATTTTAGGTTGAAACTTCAGTCTCTGGATATGTGCAGGTGGTGGAGACTAGCAGCTGTAAATGCAGTAAAAGGTAATTTAACAAAATACTGATTAAAAGGGGATGAATACATATCCATGCCACACTTTTCACACTTTTAAATTTGAAAACCAACTTCCTTCAATTTCACAATTAAACACTACTTTGTTTAGGCAGATCTCATAAAATCCCAAAAACCAGTTTTATGTTGAATTATTGGAGGATTTTCATCATTACTGAATATTTGCATAAAAATAAGTTTTTGAATGAAGTAAGGTATTTTATGTGAAGATTTATTCCTTTACTATTGCTCTTCAATTACATATATCTGTAACCACTCTTGCATTTTTCTTTCTAAATGACAGCTGGTGTAAATTATCTCAAATGAACTTCTAAATCTGAGCTTTGATTCAGTTCAAAGTTAACCAGAAACATTTTCAATCCCAAAGTCTTTCAGAGAAAGACTTTTGAATTTAATCAGTAAACAAGCATTAGTGTCAGAATCTGCTGGTTATTCAGTCTGACATGTCTATATCACGCATCACCAAACATGTTGCCTTGTTCTTTGCTTTCTGCTGCAGCCCACACTGCAGTACCTCTCCTCACAAAAGCTGGTCTTTGCCATCGGCTCCCTCTTTCTCTGTCAACACACTTTACAGACCTAAAGGTTACCAGTGTGCAAAGTTTGCAAATCTAGAGATCAGCTGCTACTCTCCCTAGCTGACCTTGTGCATTTGAAGCTTTTAATTTTTAAATAGTCAGTGTATTGGAATTAATCATACAATCTCAGGGATTCATTAGCAGGAAGCAGTAGTTGTGCAGCCATAAACCAATTAAAACAATAAACAAAAAACAGTGAGGAGACCGCTGTTATACATTTCTCCTTGAAATATCAAAGCCAGGAGGAAGGTTTTAGTGCTGGCAATCAACCTCGTGTATGTGCAGCTAAATGTGCTAATGGCGGAGAAACAACTTACCATTCCAGGAAAACAGTTTATCCGCCATCATCGGTGGCCATGCTAGCTAGCCTTAGCATTAGTGGCAAGCTATGTTGTGGTGAACCAGCTGTAATGTAGCAGAGAGCAAGGGGGAGTTTGTGAGTGGTGCCTCCACAAGGGTGATTGACCCATGATTGCGCAAAGACCCTCCTCCTGGATCTGATTGGTTGTTTCTGACTGAGTGGTGTATTTCTGCAGTTATTACTGGAAGCACTGGGAGAAGGCAGTGAAGCTTAATTTTTTTCACATATTTGCTGTGTTATATTATACTGTCACGACATAATGATAATTTTAACAAATATGTAAAAAACATATTTTCCATAAAAGCTACATACTGCAGCTTTAAGTACTTCAATTATTTCTGCTTAGATAATTTGAGCAGATATTAACATCATATATAATTTGGAAATACACACAGAGAATTGCAGATCAAACATGTTTTTATTGTCACGCAGTCCATTGTACATGTTTAAAAAATTATAAAGAATTGTCTGGCTACACATTTATCAGCCTTCACAGACTGGAATATGTTGAAATAGTTAGTTTCCCATTCAGCTTTGAACTTCTTCATATCTATAAGCTCTCAGCTCCAATTCTGTAAGACTTTCTTATACTTTTGCTGCAAATTGTAAAAAAAAAAAAAAAAAAAAAAAAAAAAAAAAAAAAATCACTTTGTTCAAATGAGTAAACCTGAACAAAGTTTTTTTTTTTAATCACAGCAAATGTTTGTGTCGATGCTTTGGGGAAAAAAAATAGTATTAATTTATATGGATGACTAATTTACAATGTATGAAGGCATAATATAACACTCTAAAAGGTTTTGATGGCTCAACTTAAAAAATAAAGGCAACAATTTCCACTCAGCTTTTTAAGTTACCAACAGTGCTTATTATTAAGTAAACTTGACATGTCGTTTTAGGTTTGGTTAACTCAACTGGTTTAGGAAACCAACATGATTTACTTTGACCCCCAGAAACATAATTAAATTTAAGCAACTTAACGTTAAATTAGAATTCCTGATAATATCAAGCTAAGAAGTTACATTAATTGAATTGAGAAAAGTATAACCTAATAATTATTTCCCATTGTGCAAGGAAACTGCACTCACCTAATTTAACAAGGACACATTTCTATGTTATTTTCATTCAAATTATGAAGTAAAAATAATTTCTTTTGAGCTCAAAGAATTTAAACCATTGATTTAATATGAATGATGAAAGCATCCAACAGTACAACTTATTTCTCTTCAATCTTTGTACTCTGACATTAACAACCAAATTAACATTTGCATACAAGAGGTAATTCAATATAACGCACTTCCATCCCACTCACGGTGCAACACAGAATATAAAAACCTGCCTCTAAGTACTCTGGGAAATGGTTTCCACTCCTGCCTTTTTCTTCTGTTTTTTTAAGTGCTAACTTAAAAACCCTAGTTTACTCAACTCTTGGAGATATGACAAAATTAATAAGTTAACACAACTTACTACAGTAAGTTTATCTTTTACAAACTCACACATTTAAGTTTAAAATCTAAAACTTGCAAGATTTCTTTGACTTAGAGTTGAAGTCAGTAGACACAACTAAATGTGACTCAAATGTTTTACAGTGTACTCACAAATATCCATGCAATTTGTTTTCAAAGTTACAGAAGTAAAATTTCAAACCACATTAAATCATACATAACCATTTCAGTTTTTTCAACTGATAAAACAGTTTATTGCAAAATGTCTTTGAAGTTAAAAGGAACAGCTATTTATTTTCCCCCTCACTTTTGCAATTCTAAATTACATTTAATACAAGTTTAATACAAGTTTTCTGTTGTGTAACTTTCCAACTGGCGGTTGTAACTATTTTTTTTCCTTTATGGCACAGCATGGGCAATGCAAGGATGTTCAAACTCACTTTCACAAACTTAATATTTGTCACTTTTGTATAAACTTAATGTTGTCTCTTGTTGAGTAATGCCAGAAGTGTTTATTCAATGTACTCAAACATTCAAGTTAAGGATGCTTTTTTTTTTTTTTTTTAATTTTGTTGTGCGTTGACTTTTAAAAATAATAAGTCAAGTCATTAAAATGTGTACATGCAGACAACTTAAATTTTTTATGTTGAAAATTGCTCTTATGTTCAGTTCTAACAACAAACACCATGAATATTTTTTAGAGTGAATAGATAATAATTAATTAGATTTGTTAATAATTCTATTGTAAATTACGATAAATCTCATGCAAATCTCCAATAGCATAACAGTAAACAGTATAGAGAAAAGGTGCAGACATTTAACATCAGAACTGGCCCCACCAGTAACAAGTGTCTTAAATAAAAACTAAGGATACTAATTAACAAAAGGGCTGTTTAAATTGTTTGTTTATTAAAGAGCCTTCACTAATCTTTCTAATTTGAAACTGTCCAGCTGAAAAATGCACAGACTGTCTTGAGCATCAGAAGAATTGTATAGTGTGCAGCAGCCCTGAGAATCCTCTCTCTCACTGACCTTCTTTGCCAGTTATCTAACATGTAAGAGCTTCACTGATCTGAAACTGTGAAAATCTGTTATTGCTCATCCATTGCCTGTGCAACACAGGGGACATTCCAAGTTTCAAATAACAAAATGAAAGATCAGAGTCAAGCCTTTGAACCCATCAGAACTAGGTATTATACTTTGCTAAAGGAGTCAAACCATATGTTCCATTCTACAGAGTTCATCTTGATCTGTTGTCTTTTTCTTGTATAGTGTTGCTGTTTACATCCAGCTTTGTTTGCACAGAATGAGCTAGAATAAATTCAAATGTTCATCTCTGTACAATAAGATGTGTAAGACCTGTTGAAAGATGAATATTATCAAATTGGTGTGTTGTCTTTCTGCAGCTGTGTGCTGCAGGAAAGTGATCCAACAATAATGTGAAATGGTTATGCCACCACCCCGTACAATCTTGAAACTTTCATCAAATTTTCAATAAAAATCTCATGTAAAGGATGTTGGTGAAATCAGGGATAAAGAACTTTTTTGTAATCCCCTTTTAAAACCCTTTGTCCCTACCTGAACCCTCACTGCTAAGAAATTGCAGAAGACAAAACCTAAACTTCTCCCAAAAATTAAGAAAAGTAATGTTTGGTTAGCTTTTTGTTTGTTGTAACAATGCTTCTCAGCAATAAATCATATACTGTTGGAAACCCTGTTTAGTTACCCCACATTTGTAAGGAAATGCATGGGTTGGGCAGCAGAGTTGAATATGCATGAAAAGCAGAACACATTTTGTTGGAGGGTGATGACAACCCTCTGTATTATTGCAGGCAATCTTAATGAAGAGCGATATTGAAATAAAATTCTGCAACCAATGGCAATCCCATATCTCCACTATTTAGGACTAAACCATATCCTCCAGGATGTCAGTATTTGGATGGGATGGCCTCCCTACAGTCCTGATCTCAACCCTACAGAACACTTTTGGGATCAGCTTGGGTATTCTGTTCATGCCAGAGTGAGAAACACAACCACATTACTTGACTTGCAACAGATGCTGATTGAAGAATGGAATGCTATGCCACAGCATTGCATGACCAATCTGTTGGCCACCATGAGAGGAAGGTCTTATTTAAGTCCTACAGGTCATCCACTTCAGTCAAGAGAAGCAGGTTC
The DNA here is from genome assembly GCA_014839685.1 of Anableps anableps. Lineage (NCBI taxonomy): Eukaryota > Metazoa > Chordata > Actinopteri > Cyprinodontiformes > Anablepidae > Anableps > Anableps anableps. The sequence goes on from CM026076.1 coordinate 14,246,811, forward strand.
TAATAAAGATGACAAAATGTGAGAAAAGGATAATATTAAAAAAACACTTAGAATTCAAAATGAAAGAAGTGTAAAAAATATATAAATGAATCATTCAACTCAATATTTAAACACTTGTTCATTTCTGTGGTGGAATGATACAGTTCAGCTTTGGACCAGTACAAATGGAAAATTATTCATTTTATTATTTGTATTATAAACCAAAAGACCAAGCAAGTAACCAAGTAATTATCTCAGGGGTTGTGATAAAGGAATATTTTCCATCATTGACAGTTTTCTTTAAACATTGACTAAAAAAATCTGAAGGCCATCCGTCATTTTGATGGATTACAATTCACACACCTGACCCCTTTGGCACAGACATTTTCAATTTTACGCACAGTGTAGTACACCACAGAGGTAACTAAACCAATCCAAAAAAAAAAAATCCTATCTTAGTATCATCTCTGACCTGGACACCGAACTAAATGCATCTCGCTATCCTGGAGCTCAGCATATTTAAGAGTTATAGGCTTTGGAGCGTGTCTGGTGCAGGATTTGCTCCCGCTGCCCCTCCTTTAGAGAATCTTGCCAACTTCTGATCACGTCAATTGGAGAAATGTTTCCTGATTTCAAAACTTTGGATAAAGTGGTGCTTGCAATTCCAGTCTGGCAGCAGAGCATGCATTCAGCTTCCAAGTCAACATAAAAAAATTGAGACACTTAGTTACACAAAACGGGTGCGCAATCCATGTCCATCTTCATAATTTAGGTATGATCATTTAATTTCATTGTGTAGTTATTGCAACCTCTGCTCAGAGATCACAAAGCCATGTAAACTAAATTTTAATTTTCCAGTTGGATAATAGGCAACTGCAGAGTGTAACTAAATACACTGTTGAAACATGTTCACAGAAGGTGTTAAAACAGACACTGATGATTTGTGACACCAAAGGGTCCAGAAGAAAAAACAGTATGTGAACTTGCTGAAGTGAGAAGAGGCTAATTATTTCACTGAGTGTAGAATCTGAAAACTGCTTTTCAGACCTTGCCCATTAGGACAGAATCTGTTTTTTATTTTATTTTTTTCAGCTCTGTGTTTCATTCTTTATTGCAATTACTTAGTCCAGAGTGCTGTTATTAGAGAATTATTGTGCCTTGCAACAGTATTTGTGTCATTTGAAACGAACATTTCTGTGTGATAAAACAAACCTAAACATTTTTTATGAGGCTTTATAGCAGTCCAAAACAAAACAGTGTATAATTGTGAAGTGGAAGGAGAATGATAAATATTTTTGTCTAATTTTTGTCAACAAAAATGAAAACACTGAAGAGTATACTTTGTAGAACCTCCCCTTTCACTTTAATAGCAGCTGCAAGCCTCTTTTGGTGTGTTCTAATAGGAGATCAAGAGACTAACATTTTTGGTCATTCTCCATTGGAAGAATAGTTTAAGACCAGTCAGTTTGGATGAAAAGAATCTGTTTGGGTCGTCACTCAAACCTGGCTATATCTTATACATTTGATTTTGGTTTGGACTTTGACTGGATCATTTCAACTCCTGAACATGCTTTGATCATTCCAGTGTAGTTCTGGTTGTGGGTTGTTGTCTTGCTTGGGGTGAACCTCCATCTAGTCTTAAACCTTTTGCAAGCAGGGTTTTAACAGGTTTTCTTCCACAATTTCCCTGTATTTTGTTTTGTTTTGTTTTCCCATCAACTCTGATACATGTGCCATGCTGAAGAAATGCATCCTTGCAGTATGAGCCCACACCACCATGTTATATCATGGAGGTGGTATATCTGGTGGTGATGTACAGTTTCTTCCCCCTGCAGGATTTTGCATGCAAGCCTTTTGGCTAATCACATTGGAGCACCTTGTTCCACATGTTTCTTGTGCCCCCAACATGGCTTGTTGTCTGAATAGATTCTCCTGTCTGAACATTTATTTCTCTGTAGCTCCTCCAAAGTTACCAAGGACCATGGCTGGATTCTTGGACAGGGTTCCAGGGATGAAACCTAGAAGGAAAGGTAGAGGTTAGAACAGTAGCTGAAGGATTGTTGAAATAATGAGTTTAATTGACAGAGATTACTGATGTGAGGGTAATATGAGATCCAGAAGGAGGTGATCCACAGTGATGAGGTTGGCAGGTGTTTGGTGCTCAATGAGCCAGAGACGTTCGTTTTCTTTTTCCAAAACAGAGTGAAGAGATAATGAGCTATCAGAGGGTGGATAGGCAGGTGAGGACAGCGGTGGGAAAGGTTAGGACCCAGGGAGCAGTTTCATTTCCAGGAGAACAGGTAAATGCCTGATTACCTCTTGTGTGAGTAACAAAAAAAAAAAAAAAAAAAAAAAAAAAAAAAGATTCAGGGAGGCAACTCCTCTTTAAGCTCCGCCTGATGAGCCTTAATGAGCCTTAATGAGCAGCAGCTGTGGAGCCTGCACCTTGCCGGTCACACCCTGGAGAGAAAGAAGAGGTTTCCCCAGATCCAACTTCCAGTCTAGTGATGGAGGTAATGCACTAAAATTAGTCTGTCAACTGCCAATAAAATCAAAAGAAGAAGAAAAGGGAGGCGAGAAATACCAAAATAACCAGCACACAGCTCTGCAGATATGACATGTAGCCACTTCCTTATCATTTTTTGATTACTTCATTCAAATTTTTTTGTCTGTTTGTTTGCTTTGTTTTGTTTTAATTAATGTTGTCTGAATTGTGTACAAGTCTCAAAAAGCTAATATTTTGTATGTAAGTGATATTATTGAATTTGTTTCATCATTGTTAACATTGTAAACCACATAATGCCTTTTTAAAGACATTTCACATGCCATATCAATTTGCTTTATGTATCTCATTCTGGATTATTTTCAGGCCAAATGAATAGCTCAAATCCTGACACACAAGCCACCACTGCTGGCTGTATTCATTTTAAATTCCCACTGCCAACCAAGCTGTTGGACCATAGTCACATAGCTGCATAGATCATAGCTGTTGTTTCACTCCTTATTTGTAGTTTCTGGACAAACCAAATTTATATCCCTTTCATGTTAATTGTCTGAATTATATAACAAAGAAAAGCACAATTCAGAAAAATAAGCAACCAATTTGCCTTTTACAAGCTAACATGGTCTGCTGTTAAAATAATAAAAGCCTTACCATGTTCATGTTATTGAAATAAATGAGCTTAGCAGTTCTTAGTCCACACAGATCTTGCAAAATCTACCTAGATGTATGCAAAGGTATATTAAAATGTTTGTTCCCCTTGATAATCTTTTATTCTGCCTTTTACATTAAATCCAAACATCTCAGTTCACATTTAACATTTTTTCCAGTTTCATAAAGGTTTAGATTTTAATCCAAAATGAAGCTCTGCTGAATGTCTGCGTTTAATTTTGATTGTGTTGTTTTTACGATATACTAATAACAAAAAATATTTTGCACTGGTAGTAAATTGCATCTCTGTTTATTTATGTTGCAAATATCAGACCGACTTCTTGCTGTGTGAGCTTGTACGACCTAATCCATCTGTGCGCTGCACGTTGCATAAGGTGCGTGATGCAGCATTGTCTCTCATTAGTATCCAGCATGTTAAGATGCCAACTGACAGCAGTCCTGGGGGATAGCTTTGTGCTGCTCTCTTATTTATGTGCCCAGCGCAGCTCAGGAAAGTCTCATCCTACACGCTCTCCACACTCCCCATCTGTGCACATCAAGCTCAACCTCAGCAGCACCTCTGGCAACGCAGAGGTTGGGTATCTTTTTCTACCCACTCAGAGAGGCAACTCTGAGGTAGGGGTAGATTTTCAGACACTTCAGTTCTATGCAAATGTAACTCTTGGCAAAATATTTTACCTTAGAAAAGGATCAGATAATGTTTGATCACCGTGTGAATCCTGCCATAGATTTAAAAATATAAAAGTATAAACCAAAAAAATCTTTAGTTCTTTTGGTGCAGAGACTTGGACTGCTGAAACATTAAACGTTTGCATGTGATTGGTGGTTAACCTCATGGAGAGGGAAAGAAATGGTCCTGATTTATTTCTGATTGCTAAGTGAGTTCCAGTTCCATTTCTTGCCTTTACTGAACCAAAAAAAGCATTTATATATCTGTATCTGTCATTTTTGCCTTCCAGTGTTCCCTCTGGGTATTGTGCAAACTGCAAAACAGACAGATGATTATACATGGTTACGTTCGCCTCAAGCATGTACCAGGATAACTGCACCTGTCATTCTTTGAGTTTAGTTATTCTGCTCTATGAGCAACAAACAACATCACAGGCTGTCACTGTGATGTTCTGTCTGTGGTTTCTAACAATGATAATTCATCTAGGAAACAATTAAAGGACCAGTTTTTAGGATGCAGTGACATTAAGTAAAACAAATTTCAAACAAAATAAATAGCTTCATACTTGAATCCAAACAGTGCACAGTAAAAGTGTGAGAAGCCTTACTTGAGCAAGTCTTTAATTTGATCCTACTGGGCTATTGTAGTAATCTGGTGAAGGGGTGACATGGGGGAGGTAACATGTTTGAATATAAATATCTCTTTCTAAGGTAAAACAAACAAACAAACAAAAAATATTTCTAAAATGTTTTTTACAGCAACCTACACAAATAATACCAAGATGTGAAGTAACATTGCATTTAAATGGACTAAAACTGTATTCAGTGGATCATTTTTTTTTTGTTTGTTTTGTTTTTTATCACACTTACATGTTTCAGATCATTAAATAATTTTTAATATCACACAAAGATTGTATATGGCTAGAAAACACATAATACTGCCCCTTTAAAATATGTAAATAACATGAAATGATTTGAAACATTAAAGAGTGACAAAAAAAAGCAAAGACTAAAGAAAACAGAAAGAGGGAAACAACTTGTTCACTATTTTGTATAATAAAATGTGGGTGTAACACAGCACCAGTGAAATATTGTCCAGTTCTCCAAAATAAGCCCTTCTGTGGGTTATAAAAACAAAAAACCAAATCAGTTTTAAACATTCAGTTAACAGCTTTTGCATACAATATAAAGCATTATTGTCTCAGTTAATTATGAACAACTGCCACCTCAATATCTATGTCATCATTCAATATACATTTAAATCTTCCTCAGTAAAAAGGTTGTATCTCCCTCTGTTTTGTATGGATGTCATGAAAGGCAAGTAAAAACAAAAACAAATGAACAAAGACAGTTTTTTGTAAGTTTGGCAATATCTTCTTTTTTTCCTCATGACTTTTCTGTGATTGTAGATTTCAAGAGAAACTGAGTTAGGTCAAACTGGGTGAGGCAACAGTAAAGCTGTCTACAAGAAGGGAATTGTCATGGTGGACAATTGTCATTAGTCCAACTAATGCCCATAATCACCACCAGTTAATTTAATATCAGACATTAATATTCGAGCTTAATATGATCTCGGGTAGTATGTCATAGTATGACAAACAAACACACAGTTTATGTGCCTTTATTTTATTTTACTTTAAAATAATTTAATTTAGAACATGGAGCATGTCCAGAGTGGTGATACTGATTGTCCAGATGCTCCTTGTTAAGACTGGATCAGTCCATTGACACTGTTGATGCAGCAGTGAGAAGCTGAGAGGAGACAGCTGGAAGTGCTTGGCACTTTACCAGATGACTGGATTCTCTTGCATTCTCCTCCATTAAGAGACTGTCAGAGGTTCTTGAACTTGCCAGCTCCTTGAGGACACCTACAAATATTAAAAATTAAAAAGTAAAATATTAGTTTAAATAAATTTGGCTTAAACTTTTAATTAAACAGAAACATGTTATCAAGCAGCATTGATTTTTTTTATTGGTTAATATTTTCCTAACATAGCATGTGCACTAACTATGACTACCATGTGATAACAAGTATTTGAGATGCTGAGTCTATTCTTTGCAGCTTCCTCCTGTGTGTTGCCGTAGGCCCAGTGTCTCGATCTGACAGGGAGTTCCTAAGTTTATGTGGCGTGGCACCAGGGTAGACACACACCATTACTCTAAAGCCCCAGGTTCACTCATGAACATCACATGCAGCTCTCATCCTGCCTCCCTCACGGATGGCCTCCTGGTTTGCCAAAGAGAGGGGCCGTCCTGCTTTCCCAGCCTCATTGACTTTGGAGGGTCTCCATCAATTAAATGTGATAGACTTTCAACTTCAGTGAACCGAGCACAGCAGCTATTCAGAAAAACAGGAGGGTCACTAGCACCTGAGAGACTAACTGCCAGCAGGCCCCATCACATGAATTCAGAGAGACACATCATTGGCTTTGAGCACATCCTAACCACGGACAGGAGCAAGGGACTACATTTGAGCTCACATAGTAAATCAAAAGCAGCAAATACTAGGGCACTACTTTCATACTCAAACACAGAGCCATACTCAGAAAAATATGAAATGTAAGATTGCCAACAGGAGCTTTTTCAAATGAACTGTGATGATGTAACGCAAGACAATTCAAACAACACTAACTAACTCTACTTTCTCTGAGATTAAAAAGAATCCACAGATCATGTTTGAGTCTTTGTTCTATTAGCTGCCTTGTTATGTTTGGCAGCTTGTGTGCTTGTAGGATTCAGCTACAGGATGAAACAAGCACATTTATTGGGTTTTTGTGAAATAGTAAGTTGTACAAGATTCTCTTACAAGACAGTTATGAGCACAGTTTGGATTTGATACTATTTGTACGTTTAAACTCATATTAACTCATTTGTTGGCTCGTTAGCTAACAAATGGGCTTTAGTGATTTCAGTGTTCTTCAGTGCTTGAAATGGCAGGAAATGTCAAGATATGAAAAAAGACCTGACCTGTGGGGCTAAGAGGCTCCACTACAATAAGCATCAAGGCTGTTTTACACTGCACTGAAGAGTCCCAGACTGTACAGCGTGAATTTATACTGTTCATATAACAAATCTCTAGATATCAAAGGGTTCTACTGGTGAATCCACACACACACACATATATAGAACACAGTAGGTTTGGATGAAGTCACAAATGGTAACAGTAAGTAGGTGAAATTAACGGTGTGTTGTAACTTCAGTGTTCCCTAGAGGTTTTTTTTTGTTTGTTTTTTTGTTTTTTTTTTGCTGCTTGTGCTTTTTGTTTCCTTTTCAGGAAGGAAAAAAAGTGAATGACTCAGATTCAGGTAAAACAGACTCACGCTAGGAATTTACCAATCTGGCAGTGTATGATTCAGCATACAGTATGTGAAACATGAGAAGAACAAACAACAACATGTAACAACAACAATTTGTAAATGTTACTCCTGTTTTTGTTGTTTAACAGGCAAAAATATTACCACATGCATTTGTGAGATTACTTTATCTATCTGTGTTTGAAGACTGAAAATGTGTTTATACCCCTTGGACCTATTTACATTTTTAAAGTGACTTGAATGCATTTTATCAGGGTTTTGTCTGATAGATCAATACAAAGTAGCAAATAATTATGAAGGGACAATCAAAATGAAACATGGTTTCCAAAATAATTTACAAAAAACATCTAAAAAGTGTGGCTTTTTATATTCAGCCCCCTTTAATCTGGTACTCCTTAAACAAAATCCAGTGCAACCAACTGCCTGCAGAAGAATCTGAATAAGTAAACACAGTCAGTCTGTGTGTAATTATTTGTCAGTATAAATAAAGTGTTTCTGCTAAAGCCTCAGTAGTTTGTTAGAGAATATCTATCAATGAATAGCATTACAAAGACCAAGGACCACACCAGACAGGGTCAGGGATGAAGTTGTGGAGATGCTTAAAGAAGGGTTATGTTATAAAATAACACACAACCCACAGGAAATGTGGAAGAATATGCTTTGGTCATAAAAAAAAAAAAAAAAAAAAAAAAAAAAAAAAAAAAAAAAAAAAAAATCTACAAAAATTGTATGTTGCATGCAAAATACTGCACATCACCCTGAACACACACTGAGTCACCTGTGACACATGGTAGTGGCAGCAGCATGCTGTGGGGATGCTTTTCTTCAGGAGCGACAGGGAAGTTAGTCAAAGGTAATTGAAAGATGGATTTAGCTAAATACGGTGCACTCCTTGAAGAAAACACTTTATAGTCTGCAACTTCTGGTTGGGTCAAATGTCTTCCTTTCGCCCTTTTGCCTCATAAGTACAATAAAATAGCTTTAACCAAAGCAATAAGTCTGGACCTAAATTCGATTGCAAAAGTTGAAAACTGATGTTCAAAAAGGCTCTCCATCTAACCTGAGTAGATATCTGACTGGGCTTGCCCTATTTTGCCAGCACAAATTGGCAAGTACTTCAAAGAAGTGTAAAGCTGGAAGAGACATGCTCCAAAAAAAAGGCAGCCGTAGCTGCAGCAAACAGTGGTTCTATAAAGTATTGACTCAGGGGATTGAATACAAATGCATGTCACGCTTTTCACTTTTCACACTTTTATATTTAATAAAATATATCATTTTCATTTTTCTTCACATTTATGTCTGTGGTTATAACATGACAAAATGTGAAAAAGTTCAGTGGGCATAACTACTTTGCAAGGTACAGTAAGTCTATCATAACAACAACAGTGTGGTGCCTCTATCAACAGGGCTATTAAAAAGAGACTAAGTGGCTAAAATGCAGAACAAAACAAAGAGCAGAAAAACACTGAGAAAACAGATTTGATCCCAAGGTTTGAAAAGTGGTTGTTGAAATAAATGAAAAAATGCCTTTTAAGAAGGAAACACAGAGTTTTCTTTTGTTTCTGCTTCTTTTAAACTCTTTCTCTGGTATTTTCTGTTTAGTAAGACTGTACCCTGTATATGGTTCAACAGTTGGGACCATCGTCCCTGACTTACTGAACAGACATCAGGAATAATGGCTCATTCATGTGTAAACAAACATGGCAGGTTTGCTCAGGGGCAATCTTTTGAAAGAAATGTCATTCTGAATTTCAGCGACCGTAGATGACACATACATTCCCCTGGCAGCAGCAAACCACTGCACCAATTTGGCACACATCTATTCAGAGTGATCCCTGTCTTTCTGAGCTGCATGCCTAAGAGTGCAGAGAGCAGTTATAGGCCAGAGAATGAATGAGGCAGGTGGCTGAACCAACAGCTTACCAACATCTCACCAAAGCCATTTCTGACACTTGCAATTCACATGAAGAAGCAATCTGATTCCCCCATGTTGAGCTGGAGGCAGAAGAGAGGAGAGCTGCTGAAAGGCGATCAAAGAGCAATCGATTGGGTCTGCTGCTTTAGGGCTCAGCGGAACATAGGCTGCTTCTGCCCCAACACTGAAGATGAGGCCGCAGATCTCTGGAGTGCTCTCCAGATTTTCACAAATTAGATTCATGAAGCTCAAGCTGAGAACTGGAGTTGCTTCTTTTTCCTTGTTGGTTATCTTTGGCAGGAAAATGCCTCAAAAAGGGCTATTTCCTTTTCAACCACCTGCTAGTGCAACACAACTTGAACGAGTTGAATGTGAATTTCTTGCCTGGCAATGAAATATGCTTTTGTAGAAAAATTACCAGTGGTAGTAATGACAAAAAGGCAAAGGGTGAGGACACAGTTTACACGGAAACCAAAGACAGAGTGAAATGTGTTAAGAAGTCCTCTTTTTTGTAGTTTGAGTGCATTAATTATGCATTTGGTGTCTGACTACATTTTAAAGGGCTTCTCTTTAATATAAGCTCTATTTAAGTCAAAGTTGAAAACAGCAAATACAAACTAATATATGCATTGAACTTATGGGTTACAATGTTTTTAACTTTGTTCCAGACCAGGAGTCTGCAACCTGTGGCTCCAGAGCCACATGTGGTTCTTTGACCCTTCCACTGTGGCTCATAAGGCCCCGATATACTTCATCCAACGTACTGAAATCGGCTCTTTAGACATGCAAAGAAAATTGCATAATTTTGTTTTCAGAGAGCCATCCACCTGCTGAACTCAACATCAAGCCCTAATCAAACTATTTCGACAGAACTCTGTACAAAGTGTTGTCTGATTGGTCAGAAGTTTGTTCCCTTGTTTTATGCAGAACAACATAAAACACAGCAGTGTTGATATTTCTCTTCTTCTCTTTCTCTTCTCTTCAACTAGTCCGCTTCCACTGTCTGGTTTTTGTATCTCCAGGAGACATGAATACTTTTGAGGAACATTTATGTGATATGGTGAGGAATTATGTACATTTGTACAATTCTTCAATAAGTAACTGCTATAATAATTAGACTGGCAAATTATTAATTTGGCAAATTATTAACTGGCAAATTATTTCCTGGATGGAAATTCTAACGCTATTGCCCACAGAGCCGGCTGTTTGCACACAAATGTGATGCTCTCTCTGTGAATGTTTCCTAAAGGCAAAACAGAGGATGCTGGGAGGGAGGGGGGAACCCCGGTGGGTAGGGGTATGAGGTATACTGAAGTGGGAGGGGTGTCCCCCAGGTGGTCTGTGCCGTCATATGAAAGGTGTGTGCAAATATGAATGGTTCGCAATCACATCACTGTGCGTCGACTGTTCGGCTTCCGATGAAGTATGTCGGAGCCATTTTAGTTTAATTTTGTTAGCTTTCATAATAAAACTTTTTATGTAGTACATATTTAGAAAATCTTTTTTGCAGCTATAGACAAGTTTTATTTTGTAGCAGTGGGGGCAAAAGTGTCTCTTTGAATGGAAAGGTCGCTGACCCCCGTTCTAGACTACACTAAAGCACTAATGTGTTGTTAAGGAGCTAGTGAATTAGACTGAAGATTATGTCTGCATTCTGTCTTCAGATTATTAACTTCTGTTAATAATTGAGATATGTTCACTTGTAGCAGAACAAAAAACTGCTGCTGCAAAACATTTATTACAGTTGAAAACTGAGATGTTACATACACTGTAAAAAACAACCATGTTTTTTTTCATTGACATAAAATCATGACATCCTGCTCTTTTCACCCCTGACCTCATTCTCAACCCACTGTACAGAAACCTGCCAATTAAAATAGTAAGACACACAAAATGATTTGCTCTCAGCCTATTTAAATGAATAGCTCATTTTTTTTCTGTGAAAAAATCTCTCCAAAGATGGGCTGCACGGTGGGCAGCAAGAAGATCCTTAGTCCTTGGCATCTTTCTGCATGGAGTTAACATGGTTCTCCTAATGCATGGATGGTTTTGTTCAGTCACTCCGGCTTCCTCCCACAGTTCAAAAACATGACTGTTTGGCTAATAGACGAGTTCATTGTTATTGTTTATATTGACCATTTATGTGCATGCGCTCTAGATGTGTGGCAAAAGAACTTACGGTTGGCGTTCTCTTACTGTTGCTTCTGAACTGAATCGTTCATTTTAGTGAAACAATGAGTTCATACTCTCCATATGTGTTTAGCGCTTTAACCCGAGGACTTGCAACGGTATAAAAATAAACTTGTGTATGATGGATACAGCCTGCCAAACCAGTAGTTTTACCGGCTGGACCAACAAGTGGACAAACACCTGCCCCCCTTGATGAAGAGTTACTGGAAACCTACAAGTCGCTAGAAGCTGTCATATATTTTGCCTGTGGACATGTAAAAGGTTTATTATACCAAGATATGAGTCCCAGGCTTCATTAAAGCCTGAATGAACCCTTGACTGACCCGCTCCATGATCGTGGATAGTGTCAACAATGCACCTGCATGTCAGGTAAGTCAAATATTAGGTATATTTTGTTCAAATTGATCATGAAATATAGTCCAAATAAAGTGTTTTTCCCTATATTTAGTATTTATTTAGCTGTATGCTATGTAGGCAAGTTATAGAGTTATAGAGTTTTATAAAGTTTTATAATTTGATGTAGATTTGTATATCTATGTAACAGGATGCAGGTGTACATATAATGGTAGAATTGTTTATATCGTCCAGAAAAACAGGACAGTTATTTCTAGAAAGTAACACATCAATGACACTTTCATTGTACAATTTCTATGTAATAGCAGATAAATTGATTGTTGTTTAAGTCTTATTGAAATCATAACTGTTTTATTTGGAATAAGGGAACAGAATAACTCAAGTTTTGGAGAAGAGTGGGACTAAATAAGTTTGTACATCTTCCTACTAGTTTTCAAATATGTTTCATTTTATCTTGTTACTTTATTTCTTTCTCTTTGTTTACATTTTTGACAAACTTAAACTACTACTATTATTTAGTGTTTTAATAAAAGTACATATTTTTCAGTCTGATGTGGCTAGTTGAGCAGTTGAAAGACCTCCTTGCCATCACGCTAATCCTTGGTTCTCTCCCAAGTCAGATTCCAGCTGGGACTCTTACTGGGCCACTATAAAGTAGTAATAATATTACTTGCAGTCAGAAGAAACATGTTGATAAAATTAAAAGATTACTTTAAACTTTTCAGGGGTCTGAAAATGTTTGGGCTTCATTATATTTTACTATAAGAGGTTACTGTGAAATTTAAAATAAGTCCATCCTGACTGCCATCTCAGTATGTGCTGCTTTATGTGTGTTTAATTTATTAATTTTTGCTGTTAGTGATATGAAACCTCTTTAACAACAAGCGAGAGCAGCATTTAGAGTTCATAGAGCAGCAAGCTCTGCTTGTGTGTTAAACAAAGTTAGCAACAGAGAGCAGATTTTGGAAACAGAGATTTCTGCATGGATGCTTTCAGCTTCAGCAATATGGCTGTTGGGATTTTGGTCTTACTAATTTCTAAGCACATTGGTACAGACGTCAACATAGTATTCCTTCAAGTGGAGGCATCTCTTAGCTCTCTTCTTGCCGTTTTTGTAGATACAGACTATTGTTGCCTCTAAGGCTGTTCAGTACATTTTTTAAAAAAAACATATTTGTTCAAATTCCAGATCCCTAGACCATAAATCATCTCTTCATTCTCTTTTCACCAGAAGCCCTACAGTCATACATAGTTTTGATTCTCAGGTTTAATTAAAACAAAAATTATTGTTGCCTTTTTCCAAGCATAGACTCATATTCAGTGAATACATTTTAGCCTTCAGTAGAAAAAGTTGTGATTTCTAATATTTATTTTTCAACTCACTTGCCTTTTTCTTTGCGTAAACTGCATAAAATATGTTTTAAATGCTTTACTTTTGCTTCTAATGAAGAGCGAGGCTTTTTTGAAGTTAGGAGCATTTCTGTAACACAGTACTATCACATACTGGCAGTAAACAAGTTCTATCTTATCTCACAGACATTGTGTGTATGCGATCAATAAAATATAACTGTGCAACATGGAAATGTTAAAAAAAGAGACCTCAAAGCTTTTCTCACTCAGTAAATAATTCTCTTAGATGTTGGAAACAATAAAGAACTAGCCCTTTGTGGATTATGTTTTCTTGCGTTCTGCGAACCTTAATGTTAATCCTGTGATCTAAATCATATATCTCACTTTTTATTTTGTGTCTTGCGATAAAAAAAAATCTGCCTATAAAAGCCTGAGTTATCTTTTGAGACTCCGGAGATTTTAGTCAGTAATGTCACTTTTGAGGTTTTTAGTAGAGATTAAAGAAGAACAATGTGGAGTGACAGGAAAAGGCAGCCAAATATCCTGTTCACCTCACATCTAACAGATAAGTTATCAAAACATAAACAGGTGTCTTTTATATCAATCAATGTAGTCTAAAGGAGCTTGTTTTTTACATAACCTGGGGACTTTCCTTTGTCAGTTCAACTTCATTTTTACTAAACCTGAATTTCATAGCAGAGCTGACATGCTCCATATGTGTTAACACAAAACACAAGTATTTGAAATTGACAAATAATGATAAATAATATATAAAACTGCTGTGGATGAGTCATACCAATAACATAAGAGTAACTGGGCCAATCACATTAGACAGATCTACAGCCCTCATGGACCCTTTTAGCAATCCTGCTTAGTTTATCTGAAGGGAAGCCGTTCCTTACTGGATATGAAAAGTTACTACATGTGAAATTTGCTTTTTCACATAAGCAGAACTTTTTCAAAGAGATTTTCAATCTTAAAATGAACTTATTCAGAAGACCGAAGCTTCATCATGTATTCTTTGTGTAAAGCAGGCATGCTGACCAAACTTATAATCACAGTGAAGTAGTCGGCTATACTGTCAAAGTGTGTTCAAAGAAGCCAGATTAATAATTCAAAGTACCTTTTAACTCACATTTTGTAGTCATTGTTGCACCTTTTAGCTTGCTATATATTGCTTGCTATGTGTAACTTAGTAGTAAAGAGTTTAGAGAAATCTTTCAGTAAATGTTGGTTCTGTGGCCTTTTGAAATATCCAGTGTAAGAACACTCTGGATGTCTAATTAAAATTTCAATTTAAAATATTAGCAACCATTCTGATTGATGTATTGTACCATTCAGAAGTTTACATACACTCAGCCTCTCTAACACATTCCAAAACCAGTTTTGACAAGTGTTTGGAATCACTGTCCTGTTGATTATCCTATAATTATCTATTACTTTAACCAGAATTTACAGGTAGTCCACCTTCTTTATTATTCCATCCACTTTGTAAAATGCTCCAGTGCTCCTGGCAGCAAAAGACCTTGAGAGTTGCATAGCTTTTGCTGTCTTCATTGTTTTACTTTGCTCTTGTTGGGAAGGTGTACAAATAATACAAGCTTGCTAAAACTTTCTTCATATTTGCTAAACTTTAGACTTTCCCAAAGGGGAAATTCTTTTCCACAAGCAGACTTTAGGTTGCGTTCTTGTCAAACTGTGACCAAAACCTCTTAGAGAGATTACAAATTATAACCCAGTAGGTTTGCAAAATATTCATTGAAACATATTTTGAAAGCATTTTTATGCACAAATGTCCAGTTTGGCTCCCAAACTCCCATATAATTTAAGCCAAGCAATAACTTAAATCCTACTTAGACATTCTTTTGCTTCTGATATTTCAGTAATTACTAGGACAAGGTTAAAGGACAGGCAGGTTTTCCAATAAGAGGGAAAGCTCAGGGCAAACATTCAATCTTGTACAACTTACAACACTGTTCATAAAATTTATTTGTTGCTCTTCTTTTGTCAAATCCCATATTAGTAAAAAGAAAAGAAAACATTTCAAATGTGCTTTCAGCATACTTCCGATTTCCCCTTATTTTTATTTACAAGTTGTCTTAATTCAATATAAAGTTTGTTTTCCCTAATAGGTCAGTGGTGGGTTTTGAATTGATTAAGCATTTTGTGTAGGGCTTAAGGGAAATAAAATATCCTCAAAATCTTGCTGCAACATGGGTTTCTGAGTGTCTGTGCATGAATTAACATATTTGTTCAGAAGCTAAACCTGAAATCCACATACAAACTACAGTGTGAAAGAAAGCATCATGCTTTGGAAAGCCATGTAATTAACATTTTCAAGACAACAGCTTCAGAGAGGGTTCCCAGTAGAATCATGTAATTCTTTTGTGTAAAGAAAACATTTGACTAGTGTAAAACTCTCGTTTTCTGTTTCTTGAAACAACTGATACATAAAATCTGCATTTCACTCAGTGTGATCTTACCATATATTTCTTAAAGTTGACAATAAAGTACAATCTGCCTTTCCTGGATAAGTTTTTTTTTGACCAACAAAGAAGCCCTGTAGAATGCAGTATGTTGGTTAGGTGCAGATGTTTAGCTATAAAAAGGGAATGTTCATCATCTTTTATTTGTGAAGTTATATATATCAGGGTCTATTACAGATATTTGGCTCCTACTAGGTGTTAAAATTAAGTAAACAACCTTAAATGTTAAAACACACATTTTAAAAAAACTAATCATAATTGTTTATTTTTTAATTTGACATAAATCACAGAAAATATTGAGCTTCACTTATAATTAATTGTTAGCCTACCCAGGCGTTAGTGTAAATTGTTGTGTTACTGACCCAATGATGTCTGCAATGTGGTCCTAAAATTGCTCAAATTACAAACAACATTAAATAGTGTGCGTAGATTGGCATAAAAGGAGTAAAATTCACATTCTTATACTAGATCATGTGGATGTGGTACATTACTTTAGCAAAGAGATCATCTGGGTTTATGTTTTTCATAAGAAATGATTTTGAAACTAAAGATTGATCTTTATCAACTGAGTTAAAGAGAAAGTCTATCAGATGGTGTCAGTTCAAGCATTCAGCATGATCGAGTGAATCTTCACTGGTGCAGACAGCATCTGCATAGCATAGCATCAGATTAATCAAGCTTATTATTAGGCCACTGCTTTGGCGCACAAGTCAGTGTTGTGATGCTTAGAGGAATTTTTTTTACACTTTGATAAAACTCTGTGTTATGGAATTTCAGATAAGTGAGATGATGTTGGAGTAATAAACACTTAAAGCTGCACATATTGCACAAATTGATTGATGTTTTAAATAATTTGGGGGTCATATTAAAAGGAGACATCAGCGCCATAAAAATCAATTTACCTGCTTTAGGAAATTTCTCATATTCTCTTGTAGTCATTCCATGTCCCCTCTTTAATATCCCACATTTACTAGTTCTCAAAGAAAGACATCTCCTTATTAAATAATAACCATGGGAAAGAATAATGCCACTAGAGCTCTCTATAGCCCATTTGCAGTTATGCCAGCTTTAATCAGAACTCATCAAATTGGAGAAGGATTTTGAGTTCCACTTCTCTTTAAGAGCAAAAGAAGGAGCTCATCATTTGCAGCACAGTAACCTTTAACGGTTATTACAAATACTGTTTATGTTAGCATTATTTAACCCGACTTTGTATGCTACTTGGTGTACAAGTTATATTCAAAGAGCTTTTTATTGCAGTTTCCCAGTCAAACCTCTGCTCTCAGTGTTGGTAGGCTTTAAAATGTGGTGCCTGATGAGAGAGGTTCTAAAACCTGGGGTGTTACAATAATTTATGTTCATGGCACAAAGGTTGTTTTATATGAAATGTCTAAACTTACTCCTTCTCTGCCCTTTTTAGGATTCTGTGGAGGGAAGGACAAAAGGGGTCTTCTGGCTCAGAAACCTATTTGTCAAACATGTCTGATGCACAGAAACTATAATGTGTATCCATGATTTGTAGGCATACAGTAGCAATATTTATTATAGCAACTGACCTGAGACTCTGGTAGAGGTATCACAGATAAAAGACTCAGGACCCTTTAAATGAACCTGTGGTGTCCTTTACTGAATCGATATGAGGTACTATTACCCTCATCATTTCATACAAGCAAGGATGTGTGTGTTACATCACAAGTCAATCCTTTAAAGGATTTAGGATGAGGAAGAGAGGGCAGACTGGGTTTTTTTTTTTTTTTTTTCAAAGTTTTCCCTGAGGCAATTTTACAGTCACTGGACATATGTGACTGGCCACAGCAAAACCAGGAATAAGTTTCCCCAGTGGTGTTTTGAGTTATTTACAGATTCTCGAAGTGTGGATTCTAAGCTTTCTAATGACATCAAACATATAGAAAAAACAAAAATGAAGAAGATGTGGCCATTTGAATGTTGGCCATTCTGCAAGTAAGATCAGGGAGAAAGCAGGTCTCAAAGTTTCAAAAGAATTGTCCCCAAACCTGATCAGCTAACTAGGGGTGTTAACAAAGGCTGTTCATTTAAAGCACTTCTCCACTAGAGCGGCTTTAACTGGTCCCACCCAAATCCACCCCGGCCAGATTCATCTCCGTTAGCAGATTCTGGCCAGAGACCAATTAACCAAACAGTCATGTTTTTGGACTGTGGGAGGAAGCCGGAATGCAGAAAATTCATAACATATAAAATTTAAAACTATAAATGTCAAATCCTCTGCTTAAGCTGCTGCCCCTGCGATTCATAAGCGGAGGATAATAATAAATAAAACATGTTAGACTATGTTTTCTTTCAGCCTGAAGAAAGGCCAACGTAAATAATAATTTTATTTTAGGTGTTATAGCTACTAGATGCAGTTAGTCAGTGAACATAAGAGAGAGACCGACTTCCAAGTCTTACACAGAAGCAGCTCAGCTCAGCTTACACTTGTAAGCTGTACAGTTAAGACAGAAATCAACTTCTTGAGCAATGGCTGCACTTCGAGACTGTTTTCACAGGTAGGTAAAGTGTATAAGCAAGAGATGGGTAACATTGTTAGAAATGTTTGTAAGTTCAGGAAAGTGTTTTATTGTCATCGATTCTATTTTAAGATTTTTCTGTCTGAAATGACTGTTAACTGCCATTAGTGTAAATGCTGACTACCAATAGCTGCTTTGTAGAACAAGTTAGGCAGTTTTAGGTATAACCCTTGAAACTGGCCTATTCATAATTCCACAGAAGGAATCTTTAAATATAGATTTCCCAAAAGAGACATTGTCTCTGGCTGCCATTCCTCTGAGGGAGAAAACATGCAGCCAATGAGTTCTTCTCTTCCAGAGCTGGGAGGAGAAGCGCAGCTTCACCAACGCAGGCCGCCTGTGCCAGCCAGACGGGTGCCACAGCCAGCCCATTCCAGACCACAGCTAAGAGGACACCCCACGTTCCAAGCTAACATGTCCTAGCCACGCACACACACAATTCTGCTTCTGTCAACTGCTTTTGTTTCCAGGACTGGAGAGCAGCCTCAGGGTTAGAAGAATATTCTAGCCACAGCTGGTTTACCACTATTGGGGAAAACCCCCTCTGAACACCCCGCTAAGCTCATCTCATTCATTAGAATTTCTCTAATTTCCTGGAGATTGGGTCTGGGCAGAGATAAATTAGCTTAGGATAAACAGTTTGAATATTGTTTGACTGTCTATTTCACTGTTTTGTTGTGTTCTGCTGGACTTTAATCCTTCAAGGAGCTTGCATACAAATAGGCCATGGAGCCTGTGGTATAAACACTGTTTCTCGCGGTTACTAACTGATAAGAGTCATATTAATCATGCAATATGAGTTTACTCCATTTTACTGAAGTTTTTCATCCTTTCTTGCCACTGAGATTAGTCCTAGAAATGTGTTAAAATGTCCCCTTAGCTAAACCCTATGTCCCACATTCCAAAACATAGGTTTTCCTGCTCGTGCAGTCAATCGTAGCGAAACATTGGCGCTCATAAACAGTTAATATTGTTATTTACAGACTTAAAAGAGCTCGTTTGAAACAGCAAAACATTAGATACTTTATGTTAATTTAAGCCGCCTTCTTGGTATCCCAAACTACTAAATTAAATCCATCACTGCTGTGACTGATCAACTGACTAAGAATCAACTTTCCGAAAATTATTGATTTCTAATTAAGCCAAAAATTAATCAAACGTTCCTTTCTCAAAATAATGTTTTGTTTTAACTTCTGTTTTGCATTGTGAAATGGTCATTTGGCATTTGGAACACATACTAAATATGTCAATTAGTCTAAACTAATTTTAACTAATTCAGAACTAATTTGGCCTCACAAACAAAAAATTCTTCAATACAAACCTTTAAGCATACATATTCATACTGGACTGTGATATTTCTATATATCATTCAATGGGTTATTTCATGCTTTCTTCTGAATAAGTTTGAATCTAATTTGGCCTCATTTCCAAATTCCTCTTAAATAAACCTGGTTTCTCAGCATTTATGGTTCATACTGAACTATGACATCATTTCATCTTTTTTTATTGATTATATTCTTGTATATTTTTTACTGTTTTACTCTTATTAGTTCATTAGTTTTCATGATTCTTTCATCTTTTACTCAGTAGTTTAGCTGAGTTTGACTAGCTTAGTGAGTTTATTGATTAAATAAATTGATTTTAGTAATAAACTCTTGTATAATGGAGAGAAGTTGTTTGTGTTTCTTCCGTATATATGTAGTTTCTTGCTGTTCGGGAAACGCTAGCGCTGGACTTATTCCTTTGTCTGTTGCTGTTTTAATACCTAAGCTGTAACAGGTAGGTATGCATAAACAATAACCAAGACTGAACTATTTGGCAGTTATTGTCCTGATCAGGTAGTGACCCAACTTGGTAATTTTGATCTAAATTACTAGTTTTGTTAATAATAGCCATAAGCAATTATTTAAAGATATTCATAGCCAGACCAGACCCTATTGCTGCGCAATGTAGGTAACCTGTAAAGCAAAGAGCTCATGGATGAAATATCTCTCTTTCAGATTCATCAAACAGATATAACACATAATTCAAAAAGTAAGTTCAGCCTGTTAGGTTTTTTTTTTTAAAAAGCCCTGAACCTTGTCTATTATGGGTACCCGCATAAATTCAGCTGCAAGGTTGTACATATGATGATCTACAGAAATCAACTGTTTCTAATCCAAAATCAAGTTTAATACAACATCCAAGTTAAACAACACTCTGGCTGTCGTCTTGTGCAAGATTATCCTGCAGCAGCTTTCATGTCTCTGACACATGGCTGTGAGCAAGGGTAATTAAATTACCATATCTGGAAACTTCCTCTCCTTAGGATCTTGGAAAGTTCAATAAATATTTCCTTGATGTATTCAGCAGTTTTGCTACTGATTATAGGGAGTATTCAAGGAAACCATCTTTACATGTAAATTAAGAGATCTGCTGCAAAAGCCTAGTGTCAATGGAAAAGAATCCCTTAAAATTAGAATCTAAGATACATAAATGAGGCTCTGATAAAATTATGCTTTATAATTCTCTCATCTATGCTTATACTATTTGTGCATACTTAAAACATTCAAAGCAACTTCCTATTCTGCCATGACTTTTTAATTTGTCATAATCAAAGGAGAAAAACACTTATAATTAAGAAAAATGAACAAATACTTTAGCTATAAGAGATCTCCAACATTCGGTAACTATAAAATTAAATGCAGACATGTAATATTTAGGTAAATAAGTACTCCATTAAATAATCCCTAGACTAGTTAGTTTTATTATCAAAAATAAAGGTACAATGCATTGCAGTCCTTTCAAGTCTTTGGTTATCCCTGCTGCTTGTGCACTTATTTTGAGCACACTTTTTCCTTCCACCTAACTTACTCTTAAAAGCTTGGATACAGCAATTTAAACTGACAGTAAAGACCTATTGTGTCTCACCCTCTTTGTGGAGATTAACAATGACTCTGTAATAGTCTTCATCAAGATTTAGACTACATTTCCATACATACAACATAAGAATATAACATAACATATATGGATAAAACAATTATTTCTTATTGTTCTTGTGTTGAATATTGGTTATCCCTGTGTTTTGCTGGTGTCCCAAAGCCCTAGAAATGGCTTTTTAAACCTTTCAAGACTAAAAATTGACTTTGTTTCTCATCTGTTCTTGAATTTGTTTAGACAGAAGCATTAAGTGTTGCTTTTTGAGATTGTCAGCCTAATTTATTATGTCAGACAGGTTCTATTCAAGTGAATTCTTGATGTGGCACAGCCCTAGCAATAATCAGACCTTTATGTGGCTAGTGAAGTTTAACTCAGTTGTCAATACAAATGTGGTTATTTACAATTCATTCATGATTAAACAAGGGTACCCATAGTGGACAAATGTGTTTTTCCCCTCAGTAAACAAAAAGATTATTTAAAACATGATTAAGTTACTATAGATATGTTAGGATGTAGTGACTTTATTTGATTCGTTACGTGATAAGTGTTTGTCCTTATCTGATGGGTTGTATTTGAATGAAGGCTCACTTTTATGTAGATATGAGATGCAACTAAGGTGCAACATTTTTTTTCTATTTATTGCTGTTATTTTATTTGCAGTTAAAAGCAAACTCGTTGCTCAGCATGCCATTTGGAAAAGTAACTTCGATCACTTTACTAGGTCCAGTTAAGGTCCAGTCTTCCTTCTACAATCCATTAAATTCAGAATTTTTCTATCTAACTCATGTCCTATGCCTGGCAAAAATTTTTGTTCTGATGTCTAATCTCCTCTGATAAAAATGAGAAGAGGATCATATTTATATTGTGCATTTCCTGAAAGATTTCCACAGAAGCAGTTCTTTCAATTCTCTGCTTAAATGTTGCTCAGAGTCCAAATAAGGTGGGGGTGGGGAGTAACTAAAAAGGGGGAATGCTGTAAACCCATCAGAGTGCCCTTTTGATCACAGTGCTTGCAGCTTTGAGATGTAATTTGCTTCCTTTTCACCCAGTGTAAAGAAGACATGTTTATTGGCTAAGGAGCTGAGAAAGGCACAGTGCCACATGGCTTGCAGTTGGCTAAGTGAGGAGTGTAAGACCGCTGTTGGCAGACATGGAAGAGCCAGCTGTCTTCCAACCATTTAGGGAACAAAGGTACCCTCCAGATGTTCAGACATTTAGAGCTCAGTCTGAATGAAGAACATTTAAAAGTGAAGAGGGAAGTGACCTATACGCTGGGTAATTTCAGTAATTGTCACATTCAATTTTGAGTAGTTGCTTTCAATTTTAGTTTCCTGTAACAAAATAAAAATCAGTTCAAAACTTAATTTGTATGTTCTTTCAAATTCAGTCACAGTATTCTTTGTTCACACACACATAAAACACATAAAAGCCTTGTAACAAACAAACTTTTATTAAAACAGACAGAAATTTGATCAAATTGACCATATGTAGTCAGGATAAACACAGTATATTTTATGCACAGTACAATATGTTGTGTTGTGCATGGACATTTTAGCTGTGGAAGTCCATGCAATGCTCTCTACATTGGTTAAAAAGTACTGTTTGTATAAAGGGACTGTCTAAATAAATGTATGTTTCATTTAATTTGGTCTTTGCAGTCAAGCGCTGTTTTTTTCAGTACAGTGATTGGTGTTTACACAAAATGTTTCTGAATGAGTTTTTATTAATATACAATTTTGGTAAACTAGGTCAAAAAAATTAAGTACAGCAAAAAATTAGAAAAATATTTTTGCTCTGTACAGTTTGATGCTACTGGCATCACCCTACTGAAACACTGGCCTCCCTGAAAATAAAGATAATTAAAAAAAAACATTATCTTTAAAGAACCATATGTTCCTCGAAGTGAATATTTCCTCAACAATGCTATCTTTACCTATAGGCATCCCATACAGTATTTTTCATATGAAGTATTGCCTATGACATCTTAATGTATATTTGTTATTTAAAATGCTGCTTTCATTTATTTTATTTTATTTTTTATCACAGGGACACCAGTTTGTGAAAAGCACCACATTAAAGCAATACTTTAAATGTGAATGCTTTCTCCTGTATTGATGTGTTTCTATTCAAGTGGGCAAAAGGAAATATTGGAGCTGTGATAATCTGATGATTAGTCAGAAAGAAACTAGTGGAAAATTTTCCTCTTTAGGCTACTGCTCCACTTTATTTCCTCAGTTTGTTATTCCCGTTCATTAATTTGCTTTTAATAAAAAGTTTCACTCTTATTTACAGAAAAGTTCACTGTCCTGTCTGATGATGAATTGTTTTTCAAGCAGCAAATAAAATATGTAGATGCTACTTCCTTGCCTTTTTAAAAAAAATGGGTATCAAGCTATGAAATTTTTTTTTTAATTAAAATTGTACATTTCTGCGGTTTCTTTTATTTATTCATTGCAATGTTAAACTTATTTTGTAAAGCAATGCATTTTTTTAAAAAAATTATTTTAACTTTTTAACAACATTACAATTGTTTCCACGGGTACAAGTAATGGTTTATTCTTAAAATTGCAACCTGAATGAATTTCCACTGGGTTTTTTTTTTTGTTGTTTGTTTGTTTGTTTTGTTTCTTTTTGCATTTTTCTGTAATCTGTCTCAATATAGTGGCTGGCTAATACCCTATATTTCAGTCACTCAAAGCTTATGGTGGGCTTTATCTGTTGTAGGTGGTCGTAACAGAGATGTCAGAATGATATTTTAAAAACACATCTATTCTGTCACTTCAGATTTATAGCTTTACATATTTTGATATTCACCAGTGTGGAAGTAAATCTTTTGGGTTTTCCGGCAGCACATGCATTCAGCACACTTCACGGATGAAGCTCCGAGAAAAGTCTTCGCCTCAGTACATTGTATATAGCACTGTACATTTATATAATAATGGGTGAATCATGAGCTAAAAGTATCCACACAGCAGGTCATCTGTCAGGGCTGCTGGCAGCACCAGCTGGCCCTTTTGAGCTGCCAGGGGCACAGGCAGGTTAGAGAGTGGACTTCCCACAATCATGGTCCTTTCTATATAAGGGGCTGGAAACACAGCCAAGCCTGAAGTCACAGTTCTACCTTCTGCCTGAAAAATTAATCCAAAGACAGCAGAAGCTAAGGAAGAGCAGATTGCCCACGCAGCCATTCATGTCCATACTATTATTCTAGGACCTGGGCTCAAAGTGGGTCAAGGATATCAGAGCCACAAACAAGTTATGCATTAGAACTTATTTGTGTTTTGTTTTCAATATCAATGAAAATAATATCTTTGGATATCCAAACAAGTAAAAGAATGTTGTTGGGGTTTTTTGTTGTTGTTAAAATGAGACACCAATAAGCTAAATAAACTTTTACAGGATAAAGCTGAATGCACTGACACTGCAAATTTTAGAAAATCTATTTTCAACAAAGATTTGACCCACTAACAGTTCAAATACACATTTCTTCTCGTTGAGTCAGACAAAATGAAACATTAGGTAATAACAAATATTTTAAGCTTAAACAAAAAAATACTAGCAATGTTATGTGAATTGCTTGTTTAGTGTTGAGGACACTAGATATGCTGTATCTTTGGAGATGTCTTCAAGGTCCATTAGAGGTAAGAGTTAGGTATTGCTAATATCATTCTAATAGTAAATATATAGAGATTCCAGTTTGGTCCAAAGTTAGTTCTTATCTTCAAACTTTTACTGCCATGTAAAATAAAGGCATCTCAAAGGCCACAACAGAAAACAACACTGAGAACCTTCATCTGAATTGTTTTGAGTGGAATTGCCAGATAAAATAAAGGGTTTTTAATCTTTTCCATATTGTGGCTTAGAGAATCTTTTGGCCAATTTTTCAAATTTTTTCCAAGCATTTTCGCTGAAAACATAAAGCCCCATGCATATGAACTCTGTATAATGATCTATGAATCTTAGTGTTTCATTGGTCCCTTTGGTTTTACATTCAGATCATTTTGGGGTTGTGATACTTTTTGGGGGTTTTGTCACTCACAGCCTTCCTTACTAAGTTTACTCTTTTGTCTTATGATTCTGATTTGTTCTTCTTTGTGTTACATTCTTTGTGTATTGTTTTAAATTCTGGTTTAGTTAGGTCCTTTTGTGTCCTGAGTCCTGACATATCTCTCTACATTTATTTCTTTATTAATTAGTAATTTTCCTTCCTCTCCTCTGTTGAGGACCTCATCCAGCTACTGTTCTACTGATTAGTTTCATTTGATGCTCATGTCACTCAATCACCTCCAGAGGCATTAAAAGCCAGTCAGTTGCATTTCCTCCTTTCAGAACCATCTGTTGTCTGTTAACTGTTGTCTTTCATCCAGGTTTTTGTGCCTGTTCTTTGCTTTTGAAAATTCATATTCTATAAAGATTTAACTTAAACCATGGAACTGTTTTCCTCCTTTCTGTACTAGGATGCTTCCACAAAACATGTCAGAATACCTAAAGCATCAATAGAGCACCTGAGTGTAAGTATGAGTTCTTTTTCTTCCATTCATGTCAATCCCAATAATTCCAGTATAATTTAATCATAGTCTGATTTGGATTGCACTATACACAATTCAGTCACAGTTGTAATGCAATACAGTCAAATTCAGTTGATCATATAATGCTGGCTGGTTTTAAAGGATTTGTCAAAGGAACCCCCAACCGTTGAATTAAGTTGTTGACTTTGCAGCAATCACAGGGCCTGGTGAGGAATGTGGCAAGAGAGAAGGACTGAATAATAAAAAGAATAAACCTCGAGCAAAACTAGGTTCAGTATGAATGGTGATGGAGATATAGAAAAAGACAGAAGCACTGAGCCAGAAGTATTTTCTATGAGAAAGAAAAGCAAAAGTAATGGCAGCAGTAATACTATCATTGGCTAATTTTAGGAGAGAAATACAACTAAGCAGAGAAGCACAGTCAGTAGTAACATCCATGGAAAAGAAAAACAAAGAGAACATATGGTTAATGACAGCAACAGCTCCTTCTTTCTTGAAGCCTTTTTTTCAGCCTTTTTTCTTGAAAGACAATTAAGCACACAATCCCTGGCCCAATTGTAGATTCAATGGGAAGAAAAACAAGAATAGTGATTTTAAACTAAACGGTTGGTTATATAAATGGACGAACTGTACTACTAATCATCGTGCACAGAGGTTAAATTGTATGCTTTGTTGGAAAATTGTAATTATTTCTGTCGACATATTAATTTCTATATGTATTTTTTTTTTCTTACCTGCTCTGTGTAACAAAAAAAACAAAACGATATCCATCCATTTCTTCAGCCATCCTTTCAGAGACAGAAAATACTACGTGTCCATGGGAATGCATGCTTGTATTTTTTTTTTTTTTTTACACCTCTGATTTATACAGTACATTCTCTGCTGTTTCCTCCTACCTTGTTTTTTTTATGCTTGTTTGATTATGTACAGACCTGTTCCACATTCAGAGCTTCACCTAAGTATTGGAAAGAACTGTAGCATTATTAACCAAGAAAATTGAGAACTATCGCAAAGCCTCTTATTGTTACATGAGCAAATTCAGTTTTTGGATGAGCCTTGTGGATGTGAAAATGGGAGGAATATTTGTTGAATATACTTGATGAATAGTCTCATTTTATAGCTGTCTGAAAAAAATAACAGTTTAAATGGAGCCATCCAAGGTAAAACCTCATCAGGTCAAAAATTACATTGTAAAAGGCATATAATCATAATTTTTTTTACAACTTTCTTTTCAGTGTGTTCAAGCTTATAGCTTAGGATAGTGATAGTAATTTCTATATCCAAACATGAGAAACCTAAAAAAAAAAAAAAAACTGAATTTTAAAAAAGTCAGTGCAAGGCAACAGAGAATGCAGCCAAAAGATGCTGAAGAGCGATAAAATAATGTCCGGAATGTCTGACATTGGTTTCAGAACATTACACAATGCCACCCAAGAGGAAAGTAATGATAGGAAAGTTTCCGGTTCAAATTTGTGTTGAAGTCATGAGCTATACATTGATTTCTCCAGTGAGGAGGAAGAAGTCCAGAGAGTCGTAGTATGACTTTGGATGCCACATCCTGTGGAGGGATTTAAAAGCACTCTCTGGTGAGCCCAGTGTATCCGTAATTCACTTTTGATTTAAAAAAAAAAAAAAAAAAAAAAAAAATCCTAGAAACAAAGATTTCTGGCAACATTCGTAAAGATTCTGTCATTTCTGCTCCAGTTCTGACCAGTATTGTCACTCTGATGGGCATCATCAGCATTTGTTTCATTAAGAAGCCATGCAGTGCAGGGCTGTTGTAAACTATTATTTTAGTAATCGACTAATCTATTGATTATTCTGATGATTAATCGAATAAAAAATTGTCCTGTTCTACAGTAGCTACTTAACCTACTAAAAGAAATATATGTAAGAGAAAATGCTTGTAAAAAAAAAAAAAAAAAAACAATTCCGGTGCTTTTTTTAATAAAAACATTTTATTGCTTAAAATGCAATACGATTCAAAAATCACTTTTAGTCTCAAGTTTGACAAATGAAAAAACTTTTAAATATAAAAACAAATGAGGGGGAAAAAAAACATTTCACATTAACTTTTCAAAATTAAAACGCAAACTTAAATTGAGGACTTAGCAAACACTGGCTTTTATATTACACTTCACTTTCAGTCCCAAGTTTGAAGTATGATGAAAACTCTTTTATAGAATAGATATCTCTAATCAATTGTTTTACACATCATTACTCTTCTTGATTAGCAAGTACATGTAATGTTAGCCAAAATGTACTTCCTTGTACATGTATAACATGCCAGATTCTGTACTAACAATCTCAGATAAGTTAGTCTTTGGCAAAGGGAACAAAAACGCCACCTGTTAGCAGTCACGATTGACTGCATGTCAATCCACTACATGTATCTCGATACATGTAGTGGATTGACATGCAGTCAAAACATCCACTACATGTATCTCAATACATGTAGTGGATGTTTCCTGCTGAGCCGTTCGATGACAGAGAAACCAAGATGTGCTATTGTGAAACGCCAGTTCTGTTTTGCAGTACTCACACTAATCTGTTTTCTTTTCTTTTTAGTTTAAAGTGGTCTCACACTTTTGACACTTTTTGTCTCTTTCTTGGTGGTTCTTCTTTCTGTCCCTCACTGTCTTCCTCCATATCTGCTAATAGCACTTAGTATTCGTCAACAGGTCATTGACAATGATTTTAATTGGGACGTACGGTCTTTCACATGCCTCAAACTATATAGGTTCGTCTATAGCACAGGTTTCAAACATTTGTCCTCGCAGGCCGGTCGCTCTCTGTCAACACACTCGAATCATATAATTAGGTCAGTAGCAGGATTCTGTAGAATTTGTGTCTATGAGGGGGTAATTCAGTCCTTTGATTAAAGTGGCTTGAACTTGGGACACATCCAAAAGTTCGAAACACCGGCCCTCGTGGATTGGATTTTGACACCCTTGGTCGACAATGAGTTTTCTCACAACAGTTCCTAAAAAAAAAAGTCAAATGAAGCTAAATCCACATGTGGATTTTAGTGACTAGAAGGGAAGTTACCAGAGGTGGGTAGAGTACCCAGAAATTGTACTCAAGTAAGAGTAGCACTACTTTAACATATTTTTACTCAAGTAAAATTAAAAAGTAGCCATCCAAGAAATCATTTAAGAGTAAAAAATTATACCCTAAAAAGGTGACCCAAGTACTGAGTAATTGATCATGAAATCAGATTCAGTATTTTACAATGTCATCAGACAGACTAAAACACAAAATTATGCACAAATTCTGGTATTTTGAAGACTAAAATGAAAGCATTAATACAAATAAATATGATTACAAAATAAAACTAATTTAAGATGAAGCACTTTCTTTTACTTTTTTTCTATATAAAACTTATGAAACTAGTATTTACAATTGGTTACATATATATACACAGTATATGTTAAATCAGTATAGAGTACTTCCAGTGGCAATATTGTGTTTACCGTGTATTCATTTAACCTCCAAATGGCACAACAGGTTCAGCAGAGAAAAAAAAAAAACATTAGAACAACAAAGCTTGTGTAGAAAAACAAATTCCCATTTTAACATAAACTGTAGATTTGTGTCTGCATTTGATTTATTTTTGGGTAAAATATGTTTCTTCATTCAGTGAAGTTACTCACAGTGGGTAGAGTATCCAGAAGTTTTACTCAAATAAGAGTAGCAACATTTCATAATATTACTCAAGTAAAAGTACAACTACTCCTGAAGTATATTTTTCCAAAAAGTTACTCAAGTAAGTGTAACTAGTTACTAAACACCTCTGGAAGTACTACTCAAAGTAATACTAAGTAATACTCAGATGGCAACAGCAGTTAAAACTGTCCCTTCACAGTTGATTTTTGTGGTCTGACTGTTGACTCCCCTGGGGGAGTCTTGCTCCTTGGGGTGGCTATGTCTGAGTGGGAAGTACAGTCACATAGCAGTCAAAAGGTTGGAGGATCAATTCCAGTTCACTCACTTTTCACTAATACACATCCATTCAGCATTCTCCTTGACAGTATCTTCTTTGTCTAGAAAATAATAATTTGGGGATTACTGTGAGAGATTTCAAGATGGTGTTTCACAAATTCTCCATCATCTATACTTGGAATTGCTTTCCTCTTTTAGTGGCCCTTATTACAAGGTTCTTTTATTTTCTTTTTATAAAAGTGGATTTTATAACTACCAGTGCTCCTACTTGTATGTAAATTAGTATAGAAAGGCTTATTGTCTGTTTTTTTTTTTTTTTGTTTGTTTGTTTGTTTGTTTGTTTTTTTATGTTGGCTAGTTTCAAACTTTTTAGATTTTCCGGGTGTAAAATCTAATATGTGGCCATCTAAAGGCACCAAAATGACAACCAAATCTGACACCTTGAAGAAGGGCATTTTTATGGTAAATTACCCACCTAGAGATTATTTAAGGTTTAATTATGTGAAGAATAAACAGCCTTTGGTAGAAATGACTCATATTAGTGAACAATTTTAAGCAGACGCAACATAAATTCAAGAATTTGATAAACTGACACGTTAAATCTGTGGGCTGATTGGTGACCCTGAAGTTGGCAGCACACAACATCTCAGCATCCCAGCAGTACTAAGGGTGAGAAGCCAATCAGTCAGCTGAGAGGGGAGTCCAGGTAAAAACTGCTGTTGCATCATTAATGCTGTCCAGTTTTTATTTTTATTGTTGTTGTGGCAGAGAGTTTCTCCACATGTGTCTTCTGTCTTCCCTCTGCCCCTGATAGACCCGGCCCTTTTTTTGGACACCGGAGGCAGGAGTATCAGGTCAAAGCAGAAGAGAAAGCAGCAAGCGTCCAGCCTGTCATACGGGGCCCAGAAGACGGAGCGGCCGGGCCCTGCAGGACCAGCTGGCAGATGGTTGCCTCAGGATAATGACCAGGTGACATCTGCAGAGTGAACAACCCATCAGGCCAACAGACTAACCTTCCTCTCCACCAGGGAAGCTAAGATGGCCTTTCTCCACCTCCTCTTCCTCCTCCTCCCTATCCCTCAGGTTACACCCACAACCCAAGAAGTATACCAGAACTTTATTGATTCACTAAGTTTCTCACCACAAAGTGTGAGAATGTCCTGAAAAAGAAAACATTAACAGATTTAATGTAGGCGTTGGAATTGAGTTTTCGTCTATTCTTTGGAGAGTCAGTATATGACTAGACAGGGAGTAAATTTTCTATGAATCATTCTTTTTTTTCTATCTGCCATGATTCAAAACTACTAAATTCACATAATATTGTCAGATAAGCCAATACTATGGTAAGTGAGGTAACTTCATAATGAAAAACATTTCTTGGTGGATATTTTGTGACTTTAAAGGAAAATAAAATTGTAGTTTTCCCATTTCTTTCTTTATATTTTGTTCAAACAGTAGTTTGTGTTTTTTTTTTTTTTTATTAAAGGCCAGTTGTGGCTTGTCTAAAGACTCTCATGCATCGACGATGTGATGCTGTGCACAAAGGTCATCTTTTGACAGTGCTAAGATTATGAAAAGGTCAGAGTTCCCGTGCCATTTGGAGAAGAGGCAGCATGATGCCAAACTGTCAATATAATTTCAGCATGTCTTTTTCATTTGACTGTTAACACCATACATTGTTAGCTGAAAAGTTTGCAATTACTGTATAACCAGCCCCTGGCAAACCAAGGGTGAGGATAAAGTTTGACAAAACTTTGGAAGGTTAAAGAAAGGAAAGGTGTGCTTTTGAATGAGAATGAACTAAAATACAATTGCAGATGTGACAGTTTTGTAAGATAAGCAAAAATAAGACATGGGGGTTTTTTGTTTTCATTTTCAAGTGGGGAGAAAAACACACAGAAGATTTGAAAGGATTTGGGAAGCCTTAGGGGAAACATAACATGAAGACATAGAGAAAATGCAAGATTGGCTTTTTACAAAAATAAATAGACATGAATAAACTGAGTAACATTGAAAGTGATGTGCATCATGCAAAATATTATTCGGTAAGATTGAGTGTTACTTTAGAAAAAGTCAGTTACTGGTTTTTTTTTGTTGTTGTTTTTTTTAAGTTAAATGTAACCTCCATTAATGCAAGTGTGATGTGAACAGTGTTATGAATAGTGAATGCAAAGATGACTTATGTCTAAAATGTATAGGAATATTCAAACAAATTGTTTGGTTCATTAAATCTATTAAAGTGGAAAGAAGAAAATGACTACATCTGGCTTTTCAAACCATTACCATTTAAAAAGCAAATATAATAAAAATGTTGTGTAAATGCAAAAAGTGTTGCTAATGTAATGCCCAATAAGAATTCAACCTTAGTGATAGGGTGATTTGGGAGGAACTTGGAGTAGAGTAGCTACTCCTTCACATTAGTCAGCTGAGGTGGTTCAGGCCTATGATCAGGATGACTTCTGGGTATGTCATACCTAGAAGAGTCTTCAGAGCCAAGAAGTACCTGGAGGGCCTATAAATTCCTTCTGGCATGGGAACTTCTTGGGATACCCCACAATGAACTGGAGTGCCACTGGGCAGAGGGTTGTAGCTGATACAATACCTTGCAAAATTATTCATACCCTTTGAACTTTTTCACATGTCATATTTGATTAAGTGTTGCTTCCAAGATTGCTTTATCAATTGATCTTGAAATTGACTCTGACCAGTTACTATATCCCTGCAAAATAAAAGCAAGCTTTATTCTGCCACCACCATTTTACAATGATGTGATCATTGTGAAGAGCTGGTTTTCTGCATCACACAACTTTATGCCGTGTTCTTCGTGATGATATTTGTTTACTAATGCTCTCTAACAAACCTCTGAGGCCCTCAGGCCCTCATAGAACTGCTGGATTTGAACTTCGATTAAAATTACATTGACCTGAAGAAATTAGGTGACTTCTGAAGGACTCTGGTTGCATTGGAATTTTTTTAGGGGTATGAGAGCAAGACGAGCTGAAAACAAAGGTCTGAGATCTAATTTTGGGTTTTATAATTCAGAAAATTGTCTTTCCAACTGCTTATGCATCTAATTGCTGATTTGTAGATGTTAAATATTCTCAGCTTGCATTGTCAACAGTCTTCATCTTGGTCTGTTTTTTGCCATTAACTATCAAACTGTGAAGACTACTAAATGACTTTCACTCTCAAAGTCTCCTGAGTCTCTCTAAATTCTTTCAGATTACACACACTGCTTAGGATGCATTTTCAAGTAGTTAACCCACTTTCTGTTGGTGTGCATAGAACAAAAGGACACTTCTGGGGGCTTTTTTTTGTTCAAGCGTGTCATCTTAAAGCTAGCTAAAACACCTTAACGCTTCAGACAATGCAAAATGTATGTGCAGAACCATCTACAGGCACTTTTCTGAGTGGTCATTGGGGGAAAGACTGCTTTGATGGAGTCCTGCAAAGAAGGTTTTCAGTCTGTGGATAAGAAGGTCTTTAGTTTGTGGAAAAAAAGGCTGAAAATGTTTTACATCAAAGGAACATCAACTTTGTATTCTTGTAAAGGCCTGGTGTTCCTGCTAACATTTACACCCTCATATGATAAACTTAATTACATTTTTTTGTGGGACTCTGGTATTTGTATCCACACTAATATATTATATATATATATATATGTAAGAACTAAAACTCAGTCAGACAAAAAATTTTTATTTATCAAAACAAACATACTCTCAATATATTGCAGTGAAGGGGAGAGGAGCACTTTGATCCACTAGCATAGGTAGCCTTGCAAAAGTATTCTTATCCATTGAGCCTTTCATATTTCATCATGTTATAAATACAAATGTTTTGGTCTTACAAGTCTTTATAACTTTGCTGATCTAGAGACTGAAATTGTTGCCAATTCTTGTCATTTACAAAATAGCCCAAGCTCAGTCAAATTGCATGAAAAATATGTATCTATAAATTTTCTAGTTTTGCCTCAAACCTTTAATTGGATTTACGTCTGGACTTTGACTGGGCCATTCTAGCACATCAATATGTTTTGATCTAAATAATTCCTTTGTATCTCTAGCTGTATGTTTAGTTTCGTCCTATGGAAGATGAATCCTCATCCCAATCTAAACTTGCCTGTGGGTTTCTTCTAATTTTACCTCAATCCATCTTCTCACCAACATGAACCAGTTTTCTTGTTACTGATAAAAAAAATCTTAACATGATGTTGCCTCCCCAATATTTCACTGTGAGGATGGTGCATTCAGAGTGATGTGCGGCATTAGTTTTCTGCCTGTTGTTTTGCATGTTGGTCAAAATTTGTGGAGGGCATAAGTGATGATTATCCAGTTGACAAATTGTCCAACCTGAGCTGTAAATATTTGCAGCTCCTCCAGAGCTACCTTGGGCCTCTTTACAGCATTTCTGATAAATGTTCTCCAGGCCTGGCTGTCACGTCAGATGGATGGCCATGTCCTGATAGGTTTGTAGTTGTGCCCTTCTCTTCCCATTGCCAAATTGTACATTGAACAGTGCACTAAGAGATGTTCAAAACTAAAAATATGATTTTAGAACCTAAACCTCTAAACCTAAACTTTAAAAATCCCTGGTCCCTCTAGTGTGTTCCTTGGTCTTTGTGATGCTGTTTGTTTTTGAATATTCTCTTAAAAAAAAAAAAAAAAAAAAACCTTCACAGAACAGTCACATTTATACTGAGGTTAAATTACACCCAGCTTTATTGTTGACATAATATGTGACTTCTGATGGCAGTTAGTTGCACTGAATTTTATTTTGGGGTATCAAAGTAAAAAGGGCTTAATACAAATCCACAACACACTTTTAATTTTCTTTTTTAGTAAAAAATGTTGACAACCTTGTATCTGTTACCTTTTACTACACAAATATGCTCTTCTTTGTGTTGATCTATTACATAAAACCGCAATAAAACAAAACAAAGTTTGTAGCTGTAAAGTTTGGTCTTATACTGAAAATTGAGAAATTTGCCAGAATATGTGTATTTGTGGTTTCTTTAGACAAAACATAATAATACGAACTGATTAGAACCAAAAATACATCAACATAAAGATACAGCCAAGATGTATTTACATACACTATACAGCTAAATAAGATGGCACATTACTTCAGATTGATATTTAAACTTAAAGTCAGACATTATGAACTAACACACACCATACAGCTTTACAGCAAAGCCACCTTCAAACTTTTTTATCAGCCATTACACAGATCATAGTAGCAACAACACAATAACAGCAAAACTATCTGCTAGACATGAGTTAGTAATAAAATCCTTTATGCTAGCAAACTGCCACTTATGCATAACTTCATTTAAACAGAAGCAGGAAAAAACTGCTAATAAGTCAACAAAATATACTCATGGGTAAACAGAAACATAACTGAGTGCATCACAACATCAAACTTGCAGTTTTATGAACGCACACACTGTCAGTCATTCGGCTGCTATTTTCTTCTGAGCCGAGGCTGCTGACATGCACACCTGTGGTGCATTCAAGGGTGCACACAGCCCTACCTTTTCGTACAGCCGCCCCCAAATTTGGTGTGCAAATTTGACATTGATAGAATATTTCTCTACACCTTAGTAGAATCCTGGGGTAGAGAAGGCAATCTGATGAGATGTACCACTGGACGAGTATAAGTCCAGTCCTTTACCTGAATGAGTGCAGCTCTGACGTGATCATCAGCTCCAGGTATGATGTTTTTCACTGTTCCTACTTGCCAAAGTGCTCTTGGAGTCTGTTGATCAACAATGAAAACTATAGACCCAACAGTAATGTTGTCCTTTTCTGTGAGCCATCTCTGCCGTGTTTGCAAGGTTGGCATAAAGTGCCGTATAAAGTGCTTCCAGAATTGGTCAGCCAAGACTTGAGTGTGTCTTCACTTCTTACGACTGAGAAGTTCTGATTCTGGATAGAGCACTTGTGGCAGAGTGCAGTCCGGCCACCCCATCAACAAAGAGTAGGGCATGATGAGATCCAGGTCTGTGATGTCAGAAGAAACATAACCCAAAGGCCTGGAGTTGAGGATGCTCTCCACCTCAAGCAAGACAGTCCTCAACAATTCCTCTGACACAGTCTGAGCTCCCAATGTGGTACGCAGGGCTGTTTTCACAGACCACACCTCTCTTTCCCAAGATCCTCCAAAGTGTGGAGCACAAGGGGGATTAAAGTGGAATCTGATCTGTTCAGCTGCCAGTTGCTGTCAAAGGTCTGGTTCCATGGTGCTGAATGCTTCATGTAGTTCTTTGCTTTCACCTCTCAGAAGTTGGTACCATGGTCTGAAAGAAGTTCGAAGGGCTTTCCCCTATGGGTAATGAACCATCTGAGTGACATCAAGAAGGAGTTAATATCCATGTTCAACAGATCCAGGTAAAGTGCTCGAGTAGTAAGACATTTGAAGAGGATGCCCCACCACTTCTCAGTGCATCGTCCCACTTTGATGAGCATAGAGCCAAAGCAGTCCATCCCAGTTGAGTAGAAGGCAGGTCAAAAGAGCCTCAAACTTGAGGGGGTTAGATTTGCCATTCTCAGAACGTCTGGTTGACCTCTCCACTTCTTACATGCAGGACAGTGGTGCTGGTGTTTCCTGACTGCTTCTCTCCCCCTAAATATTCAGTACTTCTGGCAAAGCTCAGCAAAAATGTGTTCAGCTCAGGGGTGGTTCAGTTGATTATCACTATCAATCTATCTATGGATTAGAAGCATTGTCACCATGTTGGAGGGGTCTAGAAGTACAGGATGTAGTTCTTCAGGGCTCAAGCTTTCGTATCTGCAGAGTCGACCTCCAACTCTAATCTGGTCAGGAGCCTTGCCATACTCAGGAGTGAGAGTAATGAGTCTACTAATGGATGGATTTAGTTTCTCAGATTTGAGTAGTGTAAATTCTCTTGGAAAGTTCTCCATCTGAGAATGTCTTAGCAGGGCCAGTTCTGCCCTTTGAAAGTCATCACCGTCATTGGTGTCACTGGCCACCCCCTGAATTGAGTGAGGAGTGGCTTTCAGGAGTTCTTCATAAGTGCTGAACTGTTGAATGTCAGGTATTGGTGGGCTAGTTGATTCTACCAGCAGGCCACATAAGACTGGCTTCCTTGTCTTGTTCACTTCCTCCTTAGTTTCTCCCACTGGTGCTTTTGGCCAAAGGTTGGGTGACAGCTGAAGAAATATTGGTCCTCTGCTCCAGCGATTCTCACCAACCAACTGAACCAAAGTTTTTCCTTTCGTAATGTTATCTGCAAGATTATTTACTGAGTCAATGTATCACCATGATGCTGGAGCAGAGAGTTCTTGTATCTCTGCGACTCGGGTTCCCACAAACACTTTATACCAGCATGAATCAGAATGGAGCCAGTTGAGAACTGTAGTTGAGTCTGTCCAGTACACTATATTCTGAATATCAAGGGTCAATTATTTCTTCAGAACAGAAGCTAACTGTGCTCCTGTCAGGGCTCCACACAATTCTAATCTAGGAATTGAAAGCTGTTTCTTGGGTGCAACTCTCAACCTCACACTTGGTATATGAAGGAGCAGCTGAACACTATCCTATCCTATCTTTGCCGTTGTGGTGCACCATGTGAATAAACCATGAACAGTTACTTGCTGCAGTCTCTTTTGATGCCACAGCTGTGACATAGCCAGCCTGAAATAGTTTGTGGATCTCCGTTGGTAGATGGCTGCCTTCTGTGGTTCTCTGGCAAGCTGTTTCTCTGTACTGCGAAACTGAGCCATAAGTGCCTCTGGTGTAGCATGGATAAGGGAAAGATTCTCCTTCCACAGTAAAGGGGTGGCAAAGTGGTTTACTCCATCAATTGTTACTCTGATTGTCTTTTCCTCAAGTCTCCAGGTGGCTTCAGCATCTTGTTGGGACCTGGTAATGAGCGCTAACTCCGATAGGGTAAGGTGTCCATTTTCCATAGTTTCTCAACATGGTTGAAGAGCTCAACTTCTGGCAAAGCACTAGAGGTGAAAAGACACTGCTGAGGGGTTAGCCGATGACGTAGGAGTTTTGATGGATCTTGTACAGTCCATCCAAGTCAGGTGTGCACAGCTGCAGGCCCACCTGGAGGGCCCAGACATGCAGGCTCCACTGGAATGAGAAGATGTGGATTATCCGATCCAATAAGTAGAAGGGGCTGTACTTCCTTTATGTCTGGCAGTGGCAGGTCCTTAAGGTGACTTTTGTACATTACTAGAATAATCAAGGGGTGTAAGTACTTTGTATGGTACTATAAACAATACATATTTTCCTTTTAAATCCAGCTCAGATTTAAAGTAGTTTTGTTAAAACACAACTGGTGTGTGAGAGCAGCACCGTTACTCAAGTTCCCTCTTAATGACCCAAACAATTGACAGAATAACTTTAACACCCTATTAGTGAACTACTGTCCTACGAATGGATCAGTCTAATTTCAGCAGCTAAGACAGGTACTACTAACACATGATTAGAACTGAAGAAGCCTTTTGGATAAGAAATGAAATGTTTTTAAGAAACAAAAGTCTAGTCTTGTAATTGCTGTGGAAATGTGGGGAAACATACCTAGGAGAAATGCAGGATTTAATGCTGACACATTTCATGTTCAATATTAGTCAATGGCTAAACCACATTGAATTCCACAAAACAGCTGCATAACATTTCAGTCAGCAAATGCTAAAATAAATAGTTTTTGACAAGGGAAATTGGTGCAACAGGTAGAGATGCTTCACTCTGATCAATATTGCATGTCATTAGGAAATTCATGCAAAAAAGCAAACAGTATTGATTTGATGTCTGACTATTCTATGTATATTTTTAGGTGACAGCCCTGGAGATATCTTAATCCTGGCTTGAGATGTTCAAATGCCAGGATTCATTTCTCACCGCTCCCTTTGGAAGGATGTTATTATGGTTGGGGAGATGACAGTTGTATCAATTATGCATTAGGTGAGGGCGTATGGAAGGTATGCAAATCAAGCACACCCTGTGGATATTAGTGAAATAAATGAGAATGCTCCTTTCAAATTGGTTAGTTCAAATTGCAGAAATCTATCTGTCTGTCTATCTATCTATCTATCTATCTATCTATCTATCTATCTATCTATCTATCTAAGGAAACTGCATGAATATATTTTTAATGCAATACTGAGTTCTTGCAAAGGATAGATGATCCTGTTAAATGTGCTCTTACATGTATCCTCACCTCTGCAGTCCACTCTTCTCTCAGTCTTCCCCCTCTTTGTTTCAGAATCTTTGCTGTAATCTCTTTTTCCTTTCCTCCTGGCTCACCACCTTTACATCCTTGTATCAACAGCTCCACCAGCTGGTCAAAAGATACTGCTTTCAGATTTTACACTCAACGTTTTCAGCACATCCGAGAGAAGCATCTACCCTCTTGCTTGCAGCCAGTGGAATGAGAACCCCACATTTTTTCAAGGTCTATGTGTTAAATAGCTTTATATCAGGGGGCTGTCGAATTGTCCTCATGTGGTGTTGTGGTATGGTGCTAATGCATTTTCTGACAACAGAAAGCCCTCAATCAACAGTCAATTAATTCTTAAGCTCAGCCCCTTCCATTAAAAATGTGAGCTCTCTGTGTTCAGCTCAGAACACGCATACATTTCCAAATCTTCCCACTAGGAAGGCAGGAGGCAGAGCTAAACAAAGACTTTACAGCATGCTTTAAGTTTAAATTAAAAAACTTAAACTGTTGTTGTTTCCTTTATACTTCTTATTTAGAAAATGACTTTTTAAAACAGTCTTTAAAATATGACACATTTTCATTTGTAAAGGTTCAAATTATGTAAACCATTGCATCTGTGTAAAACTAGAGAAAAAACAAAAATCTTTCAAAAAACTTGACACATTCGCAATATGATTTTATTTTATTTGTATTTATTTTCTTATTTCTGTTCGTTTGTTTTTGTGGTGGGTTGATTTGGATTAAAGATACATATCTATATACTAAAGCTGCTCTCTAACTTGTAGAATTTATTCGGTCCGAACCGATGAGTGCACTTTAACTTCCTGGTATTTATTTATTCATTGGCTCATTGCCACCAGGGGGCAGTGTTGTTACAGTGCTAAACGCAAAGACGGGAAACGACGTGGCAGCTAAAAGGAGAAATGAGGATAAGGAATTTATTTTAGATTCACATATAGTACAGGATTGTATCAATAAATATTATAGTTATGTTCAAATTTATACAGATGCTTCTAAAAATATATTAAATGAAGTTGGAGTAGCTTTCATTGTACCAGAATTTAATATTAAAGTTAGGAAAAGAATTACTGACGGACTTTCAGTATATACTGGGGAAATGATTGTAATATTATAAGCCATTCAGTGGCTTGATAAAATAAGACCATTAAGATCAGTAATTTGTTCAGATTCTAGTTCATCATTAGTTAGTTTACAGTATAATCATTCAGAAAGCAGGCCAGATATTTTAATAGAAATTCAACAGACATTATTATATGGAATAAATATGATGGGTTTTATGATTATATATATATATATATATATATATATATATATATATATATATATATATATATATATATATATATATATATATATATATATTTTTTTTTTTTTTTTTTTTTTTTTTTAATTATTCATTTTTGTAAAACAGAAATAAAAATGTTAATTAAACAGAAAATGAAGGCTAAATGGCAAAAGCAGTGGGAGAAAGAAAAGAAACGACGTTGGTTTTATATAATTCAAAAGAAGACTGGAGAAATGAGAAAGGAGGCAAGAAACAGTTATTTCTCGTCTCAGATTTGGACACACTGGGTTAAATAGCACTCTTTATTTTAGGGAAACATTGTAATGTTAAATGCTAATACTGTGGAATAGATTAAACAATAGAGCACGTTATGTTACACTGTAAAAAATATGAGGAAGAGAAGACAACAATTAATTCAAAATTTAAATACAATTAAAATTAATTAGATAAAGTTGATTTATTTAGAAGTAGTTCAAAAAGTAAAAATTATCAGATAATATTTCGTTATCTAAAAGTAACAGCTGTACAACAGAATTTAATTCCAGAGGGACATTCTGGTCCCCACTCCATACCAGTTGGTGGCGGTCATGCACCATTTTTGTTGTTTGCCAACCGCCAAAAAACGTCAAGAAAGAGGAAGAAGAAGACGTGGCAGCTGCACAAGTCACTTCCTGTGTTTCGTGTAATGTTGACATCCTCCTCACATTGTTATTCCTTACGTGTGCCAAACCGAAGTACCTTTTAAGTGGTTTACGCAGCAGGTGTGAGTGGGAGGTAAGGAGGCTTTTAGCGAATATGCGGAGGGGGCTGCAGGAACTAAGCAGCCGGACAGGAGAGATAATGGCTGGGCTGCTGTTGGTCTTCATCGGAGGACTGCTGGGGGTCTGCAGCGGCGTCTCTGCAAACAGAGGGGGGTATCCCTCATTTACTGATGAGATCCCTTTTAAAATAACCTGGCCGGGTGCTGAATTCAGACTGGTAGGCTTCCTGCTTTATAACACGTTGTTTTTAAACTGTTAAAACCGGTTAATACATGAACTTCAATAGTTTAGCTTGAAAGTAAACCTAAACGGCAACGTTAAGGTCTTTTTGTATATCCATCGTTATTTTGATGCTTATGTTCGCTTTGCAGCCAGCTTCAGGTGCACTTTACAGCGAAGATGACTTTGTCATCATGACAACAACTGAAAAGGAGAAGTACAAATGTTTGCTGCCTTCACTGACAAATGGGGAAGAGGTAAGGAATGCTAGGTGTCGTTTGGTTAAGATTCATGGTGTGAAACCTTCACCCTTTTTATATTAAATTACTGGAAGAAAAGGTTGCTTACTTCAATAGATAAATTAATGAACATCTAAGTGGAATAAAACATTTGATTACCAGTTAATTATGGAAGTTTTGCAGATGTCAAGACAACTTTATAAACATTGTTTTTTATCATTGTGTCCAGCTAAACAGTCTAACTACGAATAAAACAAAAATTGTTTTACTTTGTGTGTCTGTAACCCACAGACACTAAGTAATGCCAAAGAGTGATGACTCAGAGCAAAGCTGGATACAATATGTGGACCTCAATCCTGATTCCTCCAATAAGTACTGTGACTTGTATGTTCTAACTGAGGAGATTTGATCTAAAGCAACCAGTCAATAGATACAGTCTATATTCACGGAGCACTTTGCATACAGAAACAAGAAACTACAGAGAGCTTTAAAAACAGAAGGTAATGAAAAGAAACAACTACGACAAAACAAGAAATAATCTAAAGACTGAGCTAGAAAAAAACTGAAATGTACAGAAATGTGTGGCTAAGAGAAGTGTGATAATGGTTCATTTAGTATCTCCTCATTAATTCAAAGCAAAGATTCTTAATTTAAGAGAATCATTATAGGAGACTAATTAAATTAATATTGAAGTAAGCAAATATATATACTTAATTCAAACAACTGTAAAAGTTCATTGTTTGTGGCAGT
Source organism: Anableps anableps (assembly GCA_014839685.1). NCBI lineage: Eukaryota > Metazoa > Chordata > Actinopteri > Cyprinodontiformes > Anablepidae > Anableps > Anableps anableps. Next base: position 14,288,641 of record CM026076.1, read on the forward strand.
AAAACAAAAATAAATAAATAGGTATAAAAATATTCAAAATATATCAATATTGTTTGAAGCCTCTTGCTTTAATTAAGCATTACTGAACCCATTCATTCAAACTAATAGAATACCCAATGTTGCTTTTTAAAAAAAAAAAAAAACGTTTTCCCCACATTATCTCCTTAAAACTCTGTTGAGCAAACCAGTTAAAGTTTATTCACAACATTAGTGGACAGTTGGTGTGAAGAAGAGTTTCTAAACTTTTCCAAAGTTAGTGACTGAAAGGCAGCTTCAGACATCCAGTGACTTTTATGTCAGTTTACTAAAACTAACAATCACCAGTCTGCTATTCATTCTTTGTATATCTTTGACCCTTTATTTCTTTTTTCTATTGCTTTCGTGTAAAGTTAGAAGCTTGTGACATCTTTTGTTGAGTTAATTAAAACTTTGTTTTGATCATTGCTTTGATCTATCCTGGTGAAAATTTACTTTCAAGTATTCAATTTAAATTGTTTATACATGACATTCATAAATGAAATAGCAAAGGTAAAAGTTGGGTACTAAATCTGCAGCTAAAATTGCATAAAACTAAAGCAGGAAAGATCTTGGAAACCTTTTAATGATTTGACGTCCTGCTCATTGAAGTGTTGCCACGTTGCATATCTCATTTGTTCCTTTGTGTCTCAGGATGATGATAAGGGGTACGGCGGTCCCAGTCCAGGTGAACTTCTGGAGCCGCTGTTCAAACGAAGCAGCTGTTCCTACAGGGTGAGACATGAAATTGAAACTGTCTTCAGTTAGAGTTCATGCAACATTAGGAGACCATGACAGAAAAAAAAATGGTTTTGTTTGGGGGGTGTTCTGGGAGGAGTCTTTGATAAATGAAAGACTCTTGATTTTTAATGCAACTTTGCAGATTGAGTCTTACTGGACATATGAAGTGTGCCACGGCAAGCATGTCAGGCAGTATCATGAAGAAAAGGAGACTGGGCAGGTGAGTGATTTAAGAGATTAACGATCAGATGACATGAATGAGAAGCCAGCACATGTAACCTAAAGGGTTATGATGACTGCTTCCACAGAAGATCAGTGTTCAGGAGTATTACCTGGGGAATATGGCAGGGAGGAGTCAGTCAGCTGATACAGGTAAGTTATTTTGTGAGTGTACATCCTGATATCTGTAATTTATTCTCTGAAATGCGCTAAGACTCATTTTCAACTTACTTATGCGTATGGCTGAACTTTTTCTTTTTAGATCAAGCTGAAGAGAAAGAAAATGCCAAAGCAGCTTCACAAATAGAAGTAAGTTCAATACTGAATCAAAATTGCCAAACAGATTTTTCTCACATTTGTTACTTCCATTTTATTTTACTTTTGGTGCTTAGGTGCCTACTAAAAACATTGAAGGTCAGCTGACTCCATACTACTCGGTGGAAATGGGAAACGGGACTCCATGTACGCTTAAGCAGAACCTGCCACGCTCCACCTCCGTGTTGTATGTCTGCCATCCAGAAGCCAAACACGAGATCCTGTCCATCGCCGAGGTCACCACCTGTGAATATGAGGTTGTGGTGTTGACACCTCTGCTGTGCGCACACCCAAAATACAGGTAGGACCCTAAAAGAGTCAGCTATTCTAGAAATGCTTGATGTAGTGTTCCTCTGAAATGAAATCATTGTTTCCCAACTCAATGCATATTTCTTAGGTTCAAGTCATCCCCAGTGAATGCCATCTTCTGCCAGGCTCTAGAGGGCTCTCCCCTGCGACCTCAGCGGCTCACACAGTTAGACAAAGAGCAAGAGGATCTGCTTAAACCACCTTTCAGCACCAATGCCGACATCAGAGAGGTGAGAGAATCAAAAGGTAAAAAACACTCCTTGTTTACAGAGTTTAATCAAGTTTTATCTTTGTCATAGGAGGGAGTGTCACCGGTTAGAGAGGAAGCTTTCACCTCCACACACAAACCCATGACTGTAGGGGGGCAGGTTCAGGTCACAGTGGGCACGACACACATCTCCCGTTTGACAGACGATCAGCTGATTAAGGAGTTTCTCAGTGGCTTGTATTGTCTGCAAGGGGTGAGGCCTGTTTGCATTTAACACAGAAATCATTTCTAAAACTACTCTGTGATCTATAATCACCTTCATGTGTGTGTTTCAGGGCGTGGGGTGGTGGAAATATGAATTTTGTTATGGAAAGCACGTCCATCAGTACCATGAGGTAAGATGACTTAAGTAAAAACTGAGGGAAGAAGGCTCAAAGTTAGCTATTTTCAGTATCTGTGAAGTGTTTAAAAATGAAGTTACAGGAAGGATAGAGATGCGAATTAAGATCAAAAGATTTTTATACAACTTTTGAGACATGATTCTGTGATTCATTCAAGCATGGAGATAGTAAGAGCTTAAGCAGAGAACAGGAAGGCTTACAGCAAAGTTACCCTGTTTTATCCCTTTGAGCTGTTAACAACAGCCTGTCATGGAACAGGGAATACATATGAAGACTGCTGTTTTTGTTATGCCAGCCATACAAATTCTTATTACTAGTAACTGGTGAGTATAATGCAGTATTTATATGATAAGATGCTGAAGATGATTCTTTTCTTGCTCTCAGTGAAAGCAGATGCTTTTTATTCTTCTCCCGCTCCCTCCCCTATCTTCCCTGCTTCTGCTTTCTGTCCTGTGCTGTCTTGTTAATCTTTTGGAGCTTCTCTTTGCATATCTTTCGAATTGCAAATCATGGATCTGGTCAGCTGGTCTCTCAATGCAATTGATAAAATTTTCTTGAGGAAAAGACTGGGCAAAGGAGAGCCCTCTTCCCCTGATGGGACATTTGCAGCCAGATATACAATGGACTCCTGGCAGAAGTGGAGGATCGTGTGTCTGTCCATATTGTTGATCGAGGATGTTGAAGATGCGTACATAATTGGATTTTTGATAATTGGATTTCTGCTTTTTGGAGTTGACGGTTACCTGGCATATCAAGAAATTCGGAAAATGTCGGCAGCTGTGCTGGCCATTGTGAGACTGCCCAGCATGTGTGATGGGATATGCTGTGCTATCAACACTCACTCAGATGCTGTGTGAGCAGAATCACAAACTGGATGTGATCCTTGCACAGAATCGCAGGTTAATTGCGGTTCCTAGAGTCATTAACGAGAGGGGATAGACCCTGCAGAAGTTGCAAGCTTGGCTTTGGCGAAATTGACCACAAATTTGGCTGTTTGTGATTGTGATGTACCAGTGAGACTTTAAGGCAGACAGAAAATTAATGGAGTCGGCCTGACCCAAAACAATTGTTATCTGAATCTGGCTCCCCTGTGTCGGTCTTGGAAGGCTGGTTATCTCGATTTCTCCTGGATGTTATGTGCCCGCTCCCTTCCTCCATGGCATCTGTGGACCTGAATCAGAACTCTACCGAGGCCAGCTGATAAATGCTCATTACTTATCAAGGACCATGGTTGGGGGGGTCTATCTGGGACAGTGTTCACAGACTTACTTACAAGTCCCCCGTCCTACTCCACTCTCACCTATGCCACATGTTTTATGATGTCTGTATGTTGCTATTTTTGTGCTGAGGTGTGTTGTTTTTTTTTTTGGTTTTTTTTTCCCCCTCCTCTTTCCTAGTGTTCTTTTTTCTCATCTAATGAAATGCAGCACTTCCCATGGCTGCATCCTCAGTCACCTGTCTACCCATGTCTTATGCTGTTTGTTTGTTTTTTGTTTCTTTGGACGGGCTGTACTGAAATGTCAATCTGGGGGACTAGTAAAGGTATTCTGATTCGGATTCTAAAGAGCATTTAAAATGTCAACTCCCTAAAAGTTTTGTCTTTATTTTAAATTAGTAGCATACTCCTTTTTTTCCACAGCAATTGCTCTCTTATACATACATGGTCAAACATTGTCTCTGCTCCTAATGTAACTAATCAATGACTCCTTAAGGCAGGAAAGCTGGAGACACATATTTTGAGTTTTCTTATATATTCTTATAATATAGTTCTTAAAGAGAAATTAGAATGGACTAACATCTCTACTGGCATGTCAAAGTTTTACGAAACTAAATATTATTAATCAGCTTCAAAATTCTGATCAGTACATCGATGTATCGGCTGGATGTAGACTAAGAAGGTGGCAATCAATCAGCAATGGTTCAAAATTGGTCAGTGGTCAGCAGGTCCAATAATGAAAAAGTACTTTGTCTTTGAAGGATTTTCTTTTGTATAGCTTATAGTCCTTTGAAGAAAAAAACAAAATGATTCTAAATCAACAGGTTGAACCTTAAACAAAACTGGAAATAAGTATTAGTTTGATCAATTATTTGAAGTTCAAAGGCTTTAACAGTCAGTTTATCAACTATTCTTTTCAAGAAATTCAAAGATTCTTATCTTTTCAAATCATTTTTCTCTGTCAGATGTATTGTAATTCCTTAGATCTTTGGTTGCATTTGTTGTGTATTTTAAAAGGCCTTTCTGTTTTTCAGGACAAAGAACAAGGGAAGAACATCGTAGTGGTGGGGAATTGGAATGCAGAGGAGCACATTGAGTGGGCAAAGAAGAACGTCGCTCGATCCTACCAGCTCAAAGAAGATGGAGCACAGAAAGTCAAGTAGGCAATTTAAATTTCCTTTGCATGAACCAGAATCCAAATTACTGTGATTTTAGTGTTACCTTTTCTCTTTTTTTTCCCCCACTTTTCTTTGCACCATCACAGGGTGGTTTCCCACTTTTATGGACACGGGGATTTATGTGATCTGACAGGAAAGCCCAGACAGGTCATTGTAAAGCTCAAGTGAGTCAATAATCTATAGGAGAAATGAGTAGCATCACTCTACATCAACATAAGTCATTTAATAAGTTAATATTTGGATTAATTCATGATTTGTCTCTGTCAGATGTAAAGAATCAGAGTCTCCTCATGCTGTCACAGTCTACATGATGGAACCTCAGACTTGTCAATACGTGCTTGGGGTAGGTTTGCTTGTTATATTAAGGACATTGTTGGTAGCATGTATTTTATAAAAGTGATAGTCACTTGTGTGCCTGAACAAAACACAATGTGAGTAAGTAGAGTGGCTATTATCTCAATGACAAGTGACGTAACATGTTTTTTGTACTCTCCTGGTCTTTATGTTGTTCATTAGGATCCCTGTCAATAGGATTATCCTTAATCCTCCGGTTTGCTGAAGTTGTCTTTTTTTTCGTTCAGAAGTTTTGAGACTGAGTAGAATGACTGAAGTAGGCAGCTGTGAAATGACATCTCATCTCAGTTGTATGGAACAGTTGTTGACAGAGCTGAAAAAGCATTTGCAAGCAATGCAGCCTGTGAAGTTAACTGAGTCTTTTTATACTGTATGTAAATATCTGGTTTCTGCTGTATCTGTATATATATATATATATATATATATATATATATATATATATATATATATATATATATATATATATATATATATATATATCCTAGGCATACAGGTACACAGCCTCATCCATCCTTCCTTCCAGCAAAATCCATCTGCGGTATTGCACAATTTTGTACACTAGATATCGGAAAATAAATCTTTTAAGCTCTTTTTTGATTTTTTTTTATCTTTTCTCATATTAATCATAATTGAAAACTTGTGCATGACAACACAATCACATTTGTCTTGGGTCGGTAGTATAGAAAACACTGCATATGATACATCATGCAAAGCAAATAGCAAAGTCATTTTATTTTGTATGAAACTATATAAACAAAATAGTTATGTCTGAAATTGAATTGCATTTGCATGCCAGGTTTTGGCACTGTCGCAGGTTTGTCCATTTTAAGCCATTTTCCTTCAACACATTGTATTTGCTGAATTAATGACAGTTTTACTCTATGTTTTATGGTGGCTGTAATTCTTTGAATTCACTGTATGCTGTTCCTAAAATTTAACTATTGCTTTATATTACCAAAAAGTAAACACACTACACAAGAGAGGTTGGAGTTTTTGGACATAGTCTGTGACTTGGAAAAATGACAGTTATTGATTTTATTTTATTTTTTTCAGAACTTGTAATAAAAACCAGTGTTCTTATTGTTTCAATTTTACAGTATATGAATATCACATTTTTGGTCTCCAAACAATGGTGTGAAATATCAAATAAATAAAAGGAGTGCAGGTTTTAATATGCAAGTTTCTCAAGGTAAATCATCACTCAGAATTACATCTGTTTCGTTTTATTTATCTTTTGCTTAGGTTGAGTCTCCGGTCATATGCAGAATTCTCGACACGGCTGATGAACACGGACTTCTGTCAATCCCCAGTTAAGCTGAAAAAAAAATGCTGTGACAGTCTTTAGGCATAAAGGATGAGAGGACACTTGTTAAACAGAGGCCTGCTTAGTGAAAGAAGAGAGACTTTCAGTGTTGTACTAAAAGCTAAAACTGTGGTTGAACCTGATTGTAAGGCTGGACTCCATGTTGCCCAGGAGCACCGGCCCAGTCCAGGCGCTGCGTGCAGCCCGTCATGTGACTTAAGCTGACTGTTAATGAGTGAAAAGGGGCTCCTGCCTCACCCAAAAGGCAGTGGATTTAATGCCTGAACTTCATATCTATGCTTCTCTTCGAGTTGATGAATTGCAAACGAGACTTGATGAGTCAGGAGATTTTTTTTTTTATTTTTATTTTTTTAAATCATTCAGGGTATTCAACTCAGTTCATGGTGGTTTTATTTTCTCTACTGTGCATTTCTGTGTGTTTGAGAGAGATTTGAAAATGATTATCTACTTGTCTGGTTATTTCTGTTTGTAGATTTAAAAAAAAAAAATGCACGTTTAGGATCACTTTGCAGCAGGAAGAGTGAGTGTGGTGCCAATTTACAGAATGAGTGTAAATTATGCATGAGAGTGTGAAGTGGACAAACAGCAAAAGTTTGAGAGAAACATTTGAAGAATGTACAGAATGTATGTTGGTTCAAAGATATTCTGTGGTTTTATGAATATGCACACTGGGGAATCTTATTGCTGCTGTATGACAGGGTACAAACCAATGCATTTGTGGCAGAAAATAAAATGACATGGGAGTTCATTTGTTGTGTTTCGTTACTTCACAGGAATAACACCGTGGCAACAGATTACTTGGTATTCCAAATCAGAGGACACACATCAGACTTATTTTCTTTATGGAAAAATATGGTTCTCATGGCAAGTTACAGGCCACTAGAGGGTGCTGGTGTTCTGTGAATTGTAATATATTAACTTAGGAAACCATTTGATTCTGATCTTTGCAGCTAGATCATAAGAATTTATCATCACTGTCTCGTGGTTAAATATCTTAACAGTATAATCTGCCATTATTTTCTTATCAAAGTATAGAGAAGTGCCATCTTTTCAAAACCCAGTTAGAATTATAGATGTGACATACCAATATAAAAAAAAATTAATAAAAAAGGAAAAAAAAAAAAAAGGCAAACCACAAATCTGAAGCGCTTGCTGACAATTTATTGTGTTAAAAAGTCTGAGGTTCACAAATACATTTTCTTAAGAAGCGAAAAGTCCATCAAGGTGCAAAAACATGCCACTGACAGTTGTGTGGGCTTGTGCAGGTTATTTTGGTAGCCTGATGTTGCAGCAGTCCAACTAGCTGTTGTGTTTGGCAATACTTAAAGCCTTAGATTTGTGGGTTGTAATGGCACATGCGTGCACAACATTTCTGTGAAACTGCATCTGTGAGAGCAAAACAAAAAATCAAACACTTCATAATAAATTGGTTTCTTCTCTGCTGTGTCAGTGGCAAAGCTTATAATTCTGACAAACTGCAGAAGAGAATAAAGTTGCTGATTCTAACGCATTAAATGAGCCATATTGTCTTTTGATTCACATTGGATTTAAAGCCATAGTGAAACTGCTAAAAAAATTTCAGTGGTCAAACTGAAGGAATGGGAATCTGGTGTGCTGAGGTGCTGTCAAAGTCTTGCAGTGCATCTTGGTGAGTGTGGTAGTGCATGGCTACATAAGACTTGACAAAAGCAAATGTCTGAGAACTGACAGGATGCAGGCTGGTGGGGGAACTGGGCCCTGCTGAGGGACTGCTGTTGTAAATACTATAGTATGGCTCAATGCGGGTATTCATCGGCGTAGAAGTGCTTGGGAGGCGAGGTTTCCGCACCCCTGTGGCTCTTGGACTACTGTCACAGTCTCTAGACCGACTGGGCCCACAAGCCTGGTCCACCAGCCTCCTGGGTGGCTTTGGCGAAAGCACGTATGCTGAGTTGGTTTCATGATGGGAAGATTTATTGCGATTGACTTCCAGGCTGCCCTTCCCCATTGCGTGGAGGCGAGTCTTTTGCTTGCAACAGAGAAGGCCCAGTGTGGCCCACTGAATACAGCAGAGCACACGGCGGCGAAGGCCTGCACTATTGCGCGAGTACACAAATGGGTTGATGCCTGATTTGAGAAAAATGAGCACAAAGCCACACAGTTCAAACTGGTAATGTGTAAAGTTGCTTTTTGGTGACAAAACATCCTGAGCCAGTGAAACTCCCATTGGCAAGCAGCAAAGCAGGACAGAGAACACAATAACCACACAGGTGACAACTGCCTTTGAGTCTTTGGCTGTGGCTAAGTTGACAGAAGAGACTATCTGACAGCAGGTGGCTCCTTGGGCTGCTCCTGGGACTATAGGTTGGCTGATCCTGTTTGCATAAGCGTGTGTCTGTACATTTTGTAATTTGTTATAAGTCTGGTTGCGGTACAAAGGAGGGCCTTGAACAGCACACTGCATGCTCTCAAAACCTGCTGCAATAAGAGGTGCAGGCTGTGGTGGGCATGTGGCATCTACGCTGATAATTGGACATTTCCTCACTTGTGCATTTTTTCTTAGTGTCTTAGCAATCATGAGATAGGACACAGACACCACAGCGACGCAAAACGCAAAGTCTGCCAGGTAAACGTACAGCACAACTCTGGCTTGTCCACTTCCCAGTCCAAAGTGTGGCAAGCAGGGCCCATCTCTGCGTGGGTATGCTCGCATGGTAAGGAGAGCAGCCATGGTGAAGCTGGATGTCCACAGAAGAGCAGTGAGGGCTAGCGTGCAGAGGAATGAGGCAGTGCGGTTGGGCTGCTGCCCCAAAACCATGCGAAGCCTGTGTAGGGCAATCACTGCCACTGTCTCCAGGGACATGATGATAAAGCCCGAGCTGGTCAGGTGGAAGGCGAAGCAGAAACTCTTTGATACACCGTCGGCTCCACCAGCATCCAGAAAGAGCACCAGTGCAAACATGGGAGCCGTCACGCAGCAAATGAACAGGTCACAGAAGGACAGGTTGAGGATCATAAAGTCAAAGTTGGTGCGGAACTTGCGAAAGGCCGGGTCGAAAAAAGACAGGAACACTACAAGGTTGCCGTACGAGCCCAGAAAAAAGATGAAGATGAGGAGTAGGGAGCAAAAGGTCAAGGTGGCAGTGTGGATCACAGCCCAACCTGAAGGTGTCTGTATACCTCCGGTGCCATTGAAGCTCTGCTGTCTTGGCACATCCACCAGGTCTGATGGTGAAAATGTGTTGTTCATTGTATTGTTGGCTGCTTACATGGATCCCACTGTTATCAGGCTCAGCAGTATTCCTCATCGTGGAAGGAGAACATGATGATCTCAGTACCTGATGCCTTCATTATTCCTAAAAAAAAAAAAAAAAAAAAAGATATAAAGAAACTATTAGTTATTGATATAAATATTGCTACCTAACAACTCATTTTTAAATGATAAAGCTTTCATAAAGGCTTACAGGTCTGTTCTACAGATTATAATGCATGACTGATTTTGGGCAATTATAAGCTATTTTAGAACCCCCACACCCTTCACAGTCTGCAGTAATCCAGATAATACATGCACATCACCGTTTTCCTAATGGATGTCAATTATCACCCTTTTAATCGCTTAAAAATATCTACAAAGAGAATAACCTGTAATCGATCTTGGGTCCGTCATCTGATTACAGCTTTTCTTCCCTTTTAAAGCAGTTCAGCAGTAAGTGAAGCACCGTTGCTAAAAAGAAAGAATAAAAAATGTCCTCAGCATCGGCAGCAGCAACTCATGCACAGTACAGCAGCATGCTGGCAAAGACACGTTTCCTGAAGCATCTGCAGAAATCTCGGTAAAAATAGCAAGAGCGTTTATGGACGGCGGCAGACTCGCTTTTCTCGGAGATGGGTGCATCAATCCATTCTCTCACAGACACGACAGCCGCTGGACGTGCGTTGAAAAATGAGTATGAAGTCACCGTCTACGTGTCTGGGCATGAGCATAACCACTGCATCCAAGAAGTCCGTCTTAAAAACCAACTGCTCCTTATTCATAATCCTAAAGGGTAAAAGCAATCAGTGAGGATGTACTATTAAAGGGGGAAGAACGCACGTTGCCCCTGTTATCTTAATGCGATGTAAGAAAAATGATCACCCATAGCAACCTATTTATCTATTTTGAAGATGACATGTATATATATTTTTTCTAATGTTAAGGCTTCATCGGCGCAAATGCTACATAGTGCCAGATATATTTGGCTTTCATACATTTAACAGTCTGCTGTTATGATGAATGGAAGGCATCGGGTGCATTTCTGTAAACTAAAGTATCATTAAAAAGTTAATTTATGTCAGTAATTCAAACCAGAAATGGAAACTATTAATATATTATAAACTACAATATTATAAACTATATTGTACAAACTAATTACACAGTGGTAATTAAAAAATAGAATATTAATTGTATAAAGTAGCGGTTACCATAGTGCTACATGCAGAAAGTTGAGTGAAAGGAAAAACGGGTGCATCAAGGTAACAAATGCAACTACAATTGCAGCCTTGAAAGGACTGTGAAGCAAAGTCCATTCAAGAGTCTGGCAGATATTCAAAAGGTATGTTGAAAAGCGGCCTCCAGGACATGGGCTACAACAGTCGCATTCCTTGAAATGGAGGTGTCAAAAACATCTTACCTGGCCTCTGGAGGAAACGGATTTGACTGCTGCTCAGTGGTCCTAAGTCCTCTTTTCAGATTATACAAAATTTTGCATTGATATAAAGATTTGACAAGCAGTATTAAAAATTTTAATTCTGAGAAATGCACCAAAGTGACTGAGAAAAACTAATTAGCTGTAAAAATAATCACTCAAAATATATCACAATGAATCCATATAATACACAAGCTTTAAATAAACGATCACATTCCAGTTTTTTTATTTTATTTTTTTTTTTTAAATATACCCATTTTCATTAGATTGTTTTACTAAACCAGAAATTTCAACAAATGTGTTAAAGTGCTGAAGACTTATGGTCTTATGCTGTTGCAAAATTTAAATATGCTTCACATCCTTTCCAAGAACTTAAAAATTCCAAGTAGTAAGTTGGAAAAAAGAACAAATAGACCGGGAAAGTCAGAGGTCTGTTACAAACTCAGATCTTAAAAAAAAAAAAAAAAAAAAAAAAATACAGCTACATTACTTGAAAATGTGATAGCAGTAGTAGAAAAAAAATAGTTTTGAAAATGTATTGGTGAACATGTTAAGAGTTTGAAAGTACAAAATCCTGAGAAATACATTAGCTTTTAACAGTAGTTAGCCTGGTCACTGAGAATATCATCTGGCAAATCCTAGTGAACTTTCAAAAGTAGGAACAAGTAGTTGATTTGAATTTTGTTATAAATTACAAGTTCCAGTTGTAGACAAAATGAACACAGCATAACAAACCAGTAGTACTTGTTCCTGGCTGTTGGTTCTTCTCTCTGAGTTTTCCAATGAGCCAAAGATCAATGCGCTTGAACACCTTATCTTGTATTGGTAATTAGTTAGTAGCTCTATATTGCAGTTAATTTATTAAGCTTTACCAGCCAAATAATTTTAACATTTTTTGTAAACTCAATCGCATGTGTCCCCAGTAGTTCATGCACCACAGTTTGAGGACTACAGCTGTAGAACAACTGTGTTTCATTGCACTACTGGTTTATTATGAATAGAAATTACTACTTTTAAAATCAAGGCAAATGAAGAAAGAAGCTGATTCTGGTTTAGCTTGTTGCAGGAGGTAAATTAAAGAAAAATTCACAAATGCTCTTTTTGTTACAAACAGTTTATTATTATCCCAGAAAGTCTAAAAAAAAAAAAAAAAAAATCACTGCAGTTTTGGCACTACACTATTTGTGAGGTACTAAATGCTTTGATGCTTTGACTGGTTTCAAGTCAGAGGAAAAAAAAAAACAAAACAAAACAGACACAAACCAAAGTAACTTCATGTCATTTCAGATTTTCAGAAAATGTCAAATGTATCCGAGGGAAAGGGTCCATTTATGGACAGGCAAATGTGGCTTTTTTTCTCTTGCACTGAGACTCATGACACAGTGATCCCACAATGTTTGGGGTCCACACAGCAAACGCATCACACAGAACAGCAGTGGGGAGCTTGCTCTCTCCCTTGAAATGAAAATAGGCAAACAGCTCAGTCAGCTAGATAGTTTCAGATGACGACCATGGAAAAAAAAGAAAAGAAAACTCGGCATTTCAAAAAAAAAAAAAAAAAAAAAGGTAAATAAATAAACAAGTTTGTGTTTATTTTCTATACCATGATATATACACATACATGATGCATATACTCATATATAGATTGAACAACCACACAAACATTGTGTGTTGCAAATTCAAGAGACCACTGTTTCGTAGTTCAATCTCTGTGGCTTGTAGCAAACACACCACGGCCTGAAGATATAGTAAAGACTATGTCCTGCACTGGGCATTGTGTTGGCTCAGAGTGGATACTTGGGATATAATCCTGAGAAATGTATGTCATACAAGCAGATGTCTTCAAGCATCCCCACGCACACACATACCTGTGTACATGCAGGATACACAAGTCAGAAAGGAAAAAAAATATATATCTGTACAGTAATGTTACAAACTGCAGGTCATTCCTTCCTGTCACGATTGATCCTTAAATATTAAGTATAGAGAAATGTAAAGGTGCTAAATACATAAATACACAACATTTTAATCCTTCAGAGAGCTGCAGTGCAGTTTCTGTGTGTTGCCACTTTTCTTCTGGGCTCTGTGAGAATGTTGTGTTCTTAAATCATTCAGGAACGAGGGACTCCTCTCCAGTGCAAGCTGGTGTTTGTGTAGTCTGGGATCGTACTAAACAGACAGAGAAACACAAACAACTGTAGGAAAGGTTTAAGAAGCTAACACCTGCATTGATTCATTTAGAGCAGTTTCATTTGGCAGTATGCAAAAAAATTAAAAGCTTTTTCATTTTCTTGCAAGCACATTGAGAAATTAATATTTAAACAAATCTGCAAAATTAAAATGCTTTACCAGGTTTCAGGCATAGTAACAGGGGGAGACCAGCAGGTCGGTGAGGACCAGCAACTGATCATCTGTGAACTGCTGCTTGTGTTGCTGCCAGTTGTCGTGATGAGTCCGTCGGAAGTTTGAAAGAGTTTTCTTCACAGTCATCTGAAAAACATAAAACAATAATTCTGGTTATTTTTCCATCTGGGGAAAAAGGGATGACCATAAAAAAACAAAAAACAAAAACAAAGACACATACTTCAATGGGTTGGGTGTCATTAAGGTGGGCACTCAGATCCATCAACAGCTGAGGCATCCAGGTGGGAACATCATATGGGCTGGAGAGAATACAAGCACTCAAACCGAGAACGCCTGCATGACGACGCACCAGGTCTGCAAAGATGCACCAAAATGGATTGCAAACTAAATGCACCATCACCTCAGAGATTTCAGTGGATAATTTCCAACCAACTAATCTGGTGAAATGTTTACCAGCAGAGGGGATGGTGTCCACAACAGAGCCAAGCTCCCTTTTCCTCTTCTTGGGTAAACGTGTCTTGCAGAGAGCCTCAAAATGCGCCTGCATGGGGGCATCCATGGACAGAAAGTTGCACTGTAGGAAGCCACTGAGAGTGGTCGCGGCCATTTCTCGTACCTAGGATAGAAAGGAAGATCAGGAGGTTTTTATGTACTGCTTTGCTGATAAGTAGCAGTAAGAACAACGCTCACGTTCTGGGACCAAAGACAAAGAATGTCTTTGTTTTCTTGCATTCACAAATAACATGTTATCTTTGTGCTATACAGCTGGATGGCAGTATATTGGAATAAAAGGTTATTTCAGCAATAACGTTCAAAAAGTAAAACTCATATATAGAATACTTGAAACCAAGTGTTACATTTCAAGCATTTATTTCTGTTCATTTTGATGATCATGGGTTAAAGCAAATGAAAATCTAAAATCCAATGTCTCTGGATATTTGAATATTACATAAGGCCAATGAATAAAGACATGAACATAGATATGTTTTGACCATGTAATGACCTACTCATCCAATGGGGAAGACCGCCGACTTTACTGTCCAGCAGACAGCCGCTGAAAGTCATTGTGAAAAAAAGCTCTCTGGTCACACTGCTGTATCCAAACATATTTTTGGGAAGTTGAGTGAAAGGAAAAAGTGTGACTGAAAAAGATGCACAAGCACCAAGGATGACTGTTAGCTTAAATGGATTGCAAAGTAAATCCCATTTAGGAGTTTGGGCACCATACACAGTCACCACTGCATTCTCGTTTTCAGATTAAAATAAAATTTTAATCTAAAAACCATGTCATTTGCTGGTCTTGAGCTACTGTGTTTTGTCAAGTCCAAAGACAGTGCGGGTGTCTACAGGAAAATTTAGAGCACTTTCTGCTTCCCTCTGCTAAGAAGCTGTTTTATTGGTCTAATGTAATATTCTAATTTTCCCAGAAACTGAATTCGGAGTTTTCATTAGATGTAAGCAATAATGATCATAAATAACATAAATAAATAAATCCTTGAATTGAGTAATGAATCAATATGAGTTTCAATGTTTTAATTAAATGACTAAAATAAATGAACTTTTCAATGATGTTCTAATTTCTTGAGATGCATGCTTACACTGAAAAAAACAAGCTGAATATCCCTCTATTGTATTTTCAAAATAATTCTTATTCATACTTAAAGGCTACAATAACTTAAATGCTGTCAAACAAATACAAATTCTGCATCTTCGAATGTCGCTTGTGAAAACCACTGCTACTTCAAATCCAAATAAAGTAGAAAGGGTATCGCTGCCTTGTCAGAATTACTTGCGGCATGGTAGGAAAAAGAAACAGCAACAATTTGATGAGGTATGGTTTGTGCCCAGTGGCTAGAAACAACCACCAGTTTGGCAACTGGAGTGAACCAGTGAGTGAAGCTGCTTCTCTATTATTTAGGCTAAATGAGCCGTTGCACATTGTGCAGTAAAAATCAGAAGTAAAAGGCCAGTGTGCTCTTAGCAGTGTTGTTCTGAGGTGACGTTTTTAGATAATTTATTGTCAAAAGCATCATACATAGCTCAGGTCAATAAGTGAGGCTTAGGTTAGTTTATAAGGTCAAATAAAATGGATAGTTTCACCCCCTGCCCACTCACACAGGCACACACACACTTTCTTTGTCTCTGTTCCTTTGCCTCTCCCTCTTGTCCTCCATCAAATTGAACATTATCTCCATAGCAACAGATTACTGCAGCCACTGGTTTCCATAGAAACAGAGAGAAGACTGGGGAGGGGGAGTGAAGAGCCAGGAGCAGAATGCTGAATCACTACAGTAAAGCTGAAAGACACTGAGTGCCTGCTAGCATAAACAAGCATGCGCCGGCCAAAAGCTTTGTGATTGTTCTTGTAATCAGAATGGATGTTTGTTTATCCTCCCCTGTTTATACAAGACTGTGGCCAAGTCTGAATGATTTTAATCTTTATAAAAAAAAAAAAAAAAAAAAAAAAAAAAAAAAAAAAAAGGTTGACAGTTTTTTTTTGTTTTTTTCTTACCTCAAGCTGCTCGTCCTCCAGGAGTTTGATCACCAGGCCCCGCACGTCTTTCACTGCTTTCTGGTCACTCATGAATGTGAACAGGTTGTAAAAAACCATGATCTGGAGGTATGTGAGCACCGTGTAGCGGGCATGCCAAGAGCTGCTACCAGCAATCTGTAACACACAACAGACTACGATAGTAAGATATTTTAAGCCTTTGTTTCACAAGAGGAATATTGAGTGTCTTGGATTGCTGCCCAGTTAAGCACAGGTTCTTTGAAATTGAGGATATACTTTATCATCTGCTTGTATTACTGTTTCAATCCATGCAAAAAAAGCATGTAAATTTCTTAACACACTGTAGTTTCACTTTTTAATCTTGTATGTAGAGGTGGGTGATATGGACTTAATAGTGTTATCACGATATTTTGTACAACTATTTTGATAACGATAAAACTCACGAAAAGAACTATTTATTACTTCTTTTTAGGTAGCTGTAAGACACAGCAATCATTGCCCTGAAACACATACTGCTCTTGAAAAACATACCCATCTGTAATACACTTTTTTAAGACAATAGTCATAAAGAAGTGTGATTTGTGAAACTAAGCTACACACAGTAACTACATTTTTTCATATTTTCAAATGTATTGAACGATCAGCGGAGGAAATAGTAAAACTAACATTCTCGACAATACAGTTTGGGGGTTTGTAAACATCATTAATAGGAATTTATTGTGACAGCGATAAATCAAAGTCAGATTTTAAAATTGTAAGTGTGTAAAAAAAAACCAAAGCTCTTGACCAGAAGCACCACAGGTTTGTTTTTCAGTACATGTTTCACATATGTAGATCACTGTTGATGCACCACCTCCCACCTCCACAACACATGTAAATGAGCGCCAGCTTCTGTGTGATTAACAGCTCAATGCTCATGTGATGATGATTTAAAGGTATATAACATAGGGTTATGACTCAACATTTTTGAGATTAGAGTTGTTTTAAAATGGGAGAAGTCAAATTCACGGTCCCTTTCTGACCATTCCTTACGACTCTTGATTTACAGTAAATGAAGACTTTGCTACTGCGTTTATGATATTAAATGTCTAACATTTTAGCAAGACCTCACGCCAAAAATCCTGAACTTTCCCTTTAACTAAGTAAGATGTGCAGTAAGAGCTTTAGCTTCCAGATGACTCACCTCTTTTAGGACATCTAGGACCATGGGGATTTGATCTGTGTAGAGGAGTCCCTGAGACATTAGAGACAGACAGGTCTTTGCATCTCTCTTCAGTTCATCATAGCTGTCATCATTTTCAACTGGAGCAATCTGGGATAAAAAACAGAGACAGATTAAAAGACTGTTCTTTCTGCAGTGCGCATATTCATGAGAATAAGACAAACGTTGGATGATGTCAAGGGTATAAATCAGATAATATTCTACCTTGAAGAGGAGAGGAAGCAGCTGTAGTTGTTCTGGGACGGCGGTGGTGAAAGAGCGACCAGCACTTGCAATCAACCACTTGAGCACTGCAGAAATTTAAGACATGTTACATTTAAATAATGCCTAACGGCTCTGAATGTTGGAGCTTTTCATAACTAAATTCGTTTTCTGTTGCTATGAGCTCCTAAACATTTTGCGACTTCAAGTGAGCATGAACTCTTTTGGTGATGGAAGAACTCACCTGTTTTTAGTAACTTTATTGCTTGTGTTCGTTCATCCTGCTCCCCCACCTCATTCTCCTCAATAACATGGTTCTGGATTTCCTCGTCACCCTCTGTTAGGGGTTTGAGCTTCAGCAGAATTCGCTCCGTGAAGTCTGAGATGCGTGGGGAGGTGGTTGGCTGAGTGAAAGGCAAGTTGACATCAATCATGAAGATGTATGTGAGCACGCTGGAAGGACAATTAGAGACAAGATGATGAGATTAAGACATCAATATGTGAAATGAAAATTATTTTGACACAAAAAAGAAAATCATTCACCTTCCGATACGTTCTCGTACATTCTTGTACACTTGTGTGAGTTTGGGCTCCAGATATTGAAGCAATCTGTGCAAAAGCTCAGGTACACGCCACTCCTGCTGAGCTAGACCTCCTTGCAGCACGTAGAGACGACTGGAGAGACAGGAAAAAAAAAAAAAAAAAAAAAACCCTCCTCACAATTTGTCTGGCTCAGCAACATCGGACAGAAACACTGTACTACTGCTTGGTGCGTGTCAACAAAGATTCTTTTATATTTATTCAAACAGACCATTTTGTCAAAAGCAATTTACTACAGGGAAACAGAAGGGGGCAATCTGGAGTTCAGTTTCTTGTTCAAGAACACTGAGGGATCAGTCAACCAAACTTTGCCATTTTTCACACTCCCAAAAAAAAAAAAAAAAAAACAAAAACAAAAAACAAACAAACAAACATCTACATTCCTACATATCAACATAAATTTCAACACAACAATAAACATCCCAATTAAATATTATTTACCAGGAGCTAAGGAAGAAACGCTGTCTTTACTATATGTTGATGTTTTATAGTGAACACAGCATCATTTAAAAGATGTTTCAAAACAAGAAATACAAGGTGATGCGTTGAAGGGAAGACTTGGAGAAAAGCCCCATGATATGCAGGTTGTGTAAAAATTAAATATTCTGAGAAAGAAACTGTATTAGAACGTTCCAGCTGGGGAGGAACAGCTGATCGTACCGCAGCAAGCGATGCCGAAGCACACGAAGAAGGTTCTTAAAATAAGAACAAATGTGCTGCTACATTCTGAAATATTTGTAACCTTTCAACTGTTTTCTTATGAAAACTAAAATGAAAATCATTACAGTAGCTCAATCTGCAAATAAAAGGAGCGGAGAATAGTGTATCCAAGTTGTTTCAAGAGAGAAAATGGCAAAATGAAGTGGTGATGTGAACTAAAGAAGTTTCCAACAGAAACATGGACACTCCACCTCCTGAGAGACATCTTTCCCAGCATCAGTGTTTGCAGTGCTCTGTGCTCATTACTCCAAGACAGACTTATTTTTAGCATTACTGTTCCTGAAAATACCCACCACCATTCTTTATTTCTCCCTGCCATCTGTCTGTGCATTTCAGCTAACCGGCTCCTCTTTAGAGGTATTAAGCCTCTATGATTATTTTCCTTTCAATGGCTCCCTATTGGTGCTGGGAGAGGCTCATGTCACATGACATCCTGCAGCGCTGCACAGCTGATGTCTTTGTACTCACCAGGCATCTACAAAAGAGCCCCCCTCTCCATTGACAGGAGACTCCATGAGCATCTCGAACAGCCGATGAAGCTTGCGTGGGTCTCTGCTCTCCTGTCAGAGCCAGAAAACAACAGCCAATTTAAGTCCCTCAAGTTAAGCATAAGCGCAAGCGTTACGGGAGCATACTGATAATTTGAGCAAAAAGGCCTTACACAGGCTGTGGCGATGCAGGTACCCCAATCTGCATAGGTTTCTATAGTGATGTTTGACAAAGCAGTACGAAGTAAAGGACACAACAGCTCCCAAAGGCTCTCAACCTGCCGACAGAACAGATTTGCATTGTTAAAAGAAATAAAACGAAAACACACAATGGAGCATGGGTCAGCGCAACTGAATTTGTTTACAGCCACAAAAGCAAAGTGAATCTTCCACACAAAGTGGCTCATTGTTATAATACCCATTGTAGGAAATTTGTTTAGATTTTTGAATTAAAGAGCATCAATTTTATTTTTGCTTTTAGGTTTAGTAAATTTAATCAATGGGACATTACATTTTTTTAATAGAAAATGAGGTAAAAAAAAAAAAAAAAAAAAAAAAAGCACAGTCTGCAAGCAACTGACAAAAAGAAACACTTCATTAAAAACAAGAATATTAATAATACTATTAGTTATTCGTTGTGGAAAAGGTATGCATATATTGTATGAAAACACATATGAAAAACACCTAAAGCTAGCATTTTTTTAAATTAGCTTTACCTTTTAAAAAATTGCTCAGTTCTTTACCATTTTGGACCAAAGTTATTAAGAACCAGAGTGGAGGGTCTAAAGAGCCATAGGTTGCAGACCCCTGCCATATAGAGTTGAATGGTAATCCAACATTAAATTGCACCTATAAAACTTTTAGAAAGCCACTGGAGAATTTTGTTTGGGGGTCGGTGGGGTCAATATCTGCCTCAAGCAGAGGAGTTGAAGTATCTCGGTATCTTCTTTATGATGGCAGGATGGAAAGGGAGATGGATGAGGCTCTGCCTGCAGTAATGCAGGTGCTGCTCCACGCTGATGGGGGAAGGCAGACTTGAGCCAAAATCCAAAGCGCTCGATTTACTGGTCTGCCTACATTCCGACCGTCACCTCTGTGCCAAGAGATCTAGATCATGACTGAAAGATTGCGATTGTGGATACAAGTGGCTGAAATGAGCTTCCTCAGTAGGGTGGTTCCCCACCTTGCCTCAGCCTTAGAGATTAGGTGAGGAGTTCTGCAATCCCTGGGAGCTCAGAGTAGAGGTGCTGCTTCTCCACATAAAAAGGAGTCAGTTAAAGGGGTTTGGGCATCTGATCAGGATGCCTTTCTTAGGAGGTTTACATGGCATGTCCCACTGGGAGGAGACAGACCCACAACCCACTGGAGAACTAAATATCCCATTACTCTTGCAACCCGACCTCAGATGAGCAGGAAACAATGATGGATGGATATTGGACAAAAACAGGAACACAATAAACATGGGATATTTAAGAACTTCTCTTGTTTTACACCTGTACCTTTGAAAAGCTCCAGTGTTTGCAGCCTCTTATCAGTCCAGAGATTATCTCAGCAACGCAACGCTGCTTGCTCTCATGTGAGTCTGACACCAGCCGCTCCATGTGCGGTCGCAACACGGGAAGAAAGGTATCGCCAAAATTTCGGAACAATCCCTGGACAATCAAAAGGTGGAAAATTAGCTTCCGTGTTTTTCGCTTTGTTTTCCAACCCACCCGTTTGTGTCGGCTCTCACCTTGAACAAACAGAATCTGCGAGGGCTGAACTTGTCTTTGCCTTTACGATCCTCAAGAGAGAGAAACTCAATGAACTGGTTGATGAACACTGGGTCAGTGAAATGGTCAAAGATGATAAGCTCACGCTGAAGAAAAACAAAACAAAAAAAAAAAAAAAAACAAACAAACAAAAAAAAAGCATAAAAAAAAAAAAAAAAAAGCATAAAAATGATTTTTACTAAATGACATCAACATGACTTCTAAATGTTATTTTAGTGCACAAACCTCAGTCATTTCTGCTCTGCTCAGATTCTGTGTGGGCTGCTCCTCTTCAGGTGCATAGAGCAGCATTTTTCTAAAGATCAAATATGAAGATAAAACATGTCAGTAAAACGGTGTTTTACTGAAAAATAGCCAAAAGTTAAAAAGTGACTAAATAAAACAGAACAGAGAAATATTGGAATTGAATCGGAACCTTGGCCAGCAGTAGTATCCCCAGTGAGTCTTTTCCACAAAGACACATTGATCCCACTCTTCTTGTTTGCGTGGAAGGCTGCTGCTGTTATACTGGAGCCACTGGTTGTCTGGACGGTCTCCTGCTACAATCCTACTAAGCTCCACCGCCTCACCTAACAAAAAGATGCTGATTTTTAAGAAGACTGGACCGAGCTATAATTTGAAAATAATTTTAAAAAATATGCAAAAGAAAACTAGACAAGGATAAACTTACAGTCCTTGGAGAGCTCGCTTGGGCTGACTGGGACTTTCTTATGTGGTCTCTTTATTTGTTTCATGATTCCAGCCACAGCTGATATTGCCACCTAATGGGGAATAATTATATCTCTCAAACAATGTTTTACAAGATACTAGTATAAGTACAGTTTTCTACACGCCTTGTCAATGATGAGTGTCCCACCTTGCGAACGTAGAGGGAATCATGGTTGAGACTTTTCACAAAGAATGTCACAGCTGCAGGTGGAAGCTGGTGGTCATCTCGCAGCAGCAACGACAGAAAGCCAATTGAAATGTGCTCAAACTTCCAGGGCCTGCAGCAAAAAATAGGCAAGTGTTATTGGCAGCAATGAGTAAATGTTAAAAAAAATAAATAAATAAATAAATAAATGTCTTTAAAGTAGATTCAAACAACCTACAGGTTTCTGTTGTTGAGACAATCTATCAGATCCCCAATAAGACCTTTGTATTTCCTGCAAAAAATCCAAAAGAAAATTAGTTTCCAATTTGATATGTCAAGAAAATAATCAACTGTATAATACAACTTCTTTTTATAGATTTAGAGATCCAGAGAGAAAACAACTAGTGATCTAAATCAGCTGATTTTCAGCTTGATCAGTAAGTCAGAAACTCTAAAATCCAAACTTTTATTGATCAGGGAACACACAGTTCCCAAGTGAAAACAGGCTGTTTAACAGCAAGACTACCATTCAGTTACTGAGTAAATATTGAAAGTTATCCATTACCATAAAGAATAAGGTGTTTAAAAATGACGTCACAGGAAGGACAAAAGGGGTAAGAAGTTGTTTAAAAGGAAATTATATATATTTTAACGGGGTCATGTTGGCTGTTCTGGCTGATACATTTAAACTCGGAGGGAGACTAACAGATACCAGCCTTCCTGGTATCTGTTAGTCTTTCAACCTCTATCTGTTATGGAAAATCCTAGATTTGGAAATGCTGGCAGCCTTATATAAATCTCTGAGTTAATGTGAGGTTAAATGTTGTCTTGGAAACACACTGAATGTTTTGCATTTGGTACTAAACAAATATGTAATATAGGATAAAAATGACTATTTAAAATATAAGGGCAATTATCAGTCTTTGTTGTAAGACATCAGTAAAACACTCTTTTACAATAATTGCTGTCATGCATGGAGAGACGTTGCTTCTGCTTCTTGCATGAACAGTTAACAGCCACTCCCAACAGGAAGGTTGGAAAAAAGTTATCTGAGCACCTGTAACAACTGTTGTAAAAGAATAATCTGAAAATTGTTAGAATTGGCAGGTTAAAGCTTTACAAACAAAAAAAAAAAAAAAAAAAAAAAAAAAAAAAAAAAAAAAAAAGGAGATTGGAAATCAGCTATAGATCTCTTGATTGGTGCAAGTCGAGCTTAGACTAAGCCTATCTCAACTAGCCCAGGGGGTTGGGGTTACAGTACTAAAGGCTGTTGCAGCAAAACTTACTCGACAGCCTCTGAGTTTTTGAGTTTCTGTCGTTTCAGACCCTCCTCTGATTCCTCCTCAGAGGGCACAGGTTCGTCAGGGAAAGGATTTCCTGTAGTCATTAGTGATTTTGCCACAGCACAACACTCCTCTGGGATCTAAAAGGACAAAAGATCAAATCAGAGATAGTCTGTTAAAATAGGCACAATTCAAACAAACTACTTTGAAGAAAGAAGTGTTGGGCTCCACAAAGCACAGTCCAAAGGACCTTTCCATCTCACATAGTGGATAATAACAATGGCTGTAGACGCCCTAAAGATCCTAAAGTTCTCCAGACTTTATGACGGTGCAGCCTTAACTCAAACAGGGAGATCTTTCAAGCTTTGCCATCCACTGCATATCAAGAAAATATAATAGTAATGGTATGGCTGAAAATTGCAAATGCAATATTTATATGATTAACCCACATTTTACACTCTTTTCTTTCTTTACCATTACATAATGTCCCCACTATCCTCAGTGGGCTTTAGCATCTCAGCCACTAAAACTATAAATCAGGTGTGGCCACTAAGGGTAGTTAGAGCCCATCCAACTGGTCAAATATATATTATTAATATGTAGAGCATGAATGCATGACAGTTGAGATACAGTATGCTATCAAATATTGTGTCCAAGCAATAAGTGGAAATTGCAACATTGCATTCACTGATATCGCCATAAAGACTGTGACTCAGTATATTGTGCAGCTCTACCATCCACTTACACGTAAATTCCAGTGATGCAACAAAAAAAAAAAAAAAAAAAAAAAAAAAAAAAAATATCAAGATGAATGATGAAGCTATCTGATCAACATGTTTCAGGTTTCAAATGGTTATTGAGGCAAGTTTTTGATTTTCTCTCATTGTGTCCAGGTTCACATGCCTTTGTGAGGAAGAGTTCCCAAATCATATGACTGAGCCCTATCTCGCACCAGGAAGTTGTTTGTCACAAGGCTACAGGCCTGACTGGTGCATGGTTGCAGAGATGACTGCTCTTACATCTTTACAAAGGAAGAAGTTATATATGCAGTATAATTGGGAAGTTATTGGTTGTTTCAATTATTATTAGAAATGCGCTGAAAAATTGTTTTAATCATTTTCAGCATGAATGGTCATTATAAAATTCAATCCTTTGGAGATGAATAAATGCACCAAGACGAGCACTACCAGACTGCACTGACAACCACAGCATCCACATCTTTGATGTGGATGCAATGTTTGCCATTTCCAGTATCAGTAAGGTGCTTAAAAAATACATCAACTGGTTAGGCGTTTGTTTTCAATCTAAAATAAATCAACAACTGTGAGATGCTTCATCAAAATTATGTTAACAATATAATTTTTCTGACTTCGTGAAACATTTAGGCATCAAAGGACTTTCATTAAGCTACATAAACACAACAAGGACAATAGATAGATTTAGGTCAATTATTCCAAATAAATCAAAGCTTCATAAACATCAACACTAAATCTCAAAATGTGTTTTGTGTCAAATACTTTGGAAAACAGAAAGATTCACATAGAAATTAAGGATGACTGTTATCAGACATGTTAGTTTTAATCCAGGGCAGGAACTTACAGAGAAGTCGATGCCGATGGTCTCATACTGCCGGTGGATTTTGTCTGCGAGGTCATCAAAAAGTCGCACGATGGAAGGTTTCTCAAGAGACATGGCTGAGCTGAGGCCAGAACGTACGATACCAGGCCATGTGAGAGCAATGCACTCCCAGTCGTGCAGATTAGCCAGACACACTCCACTATGATTCCCAAGCAGACAGTACAGAGCACCCTGGAACATATAGAGTTTTTATGTATATTACAATTTTCTAAAAATACAATTGCAAACAATTTGCTTGGGAGCTTCTGTGCTATGGAAAGGATGGCCATACTTTGAATTGCTGCTGAGTGACACGGCTGTTGTCTGGGTTAAGAAACTCGAGGACATGTGGGATCAGGTCCCTGCAGCAGAAATTGTAGGTTCCCAGTGCAGTGAACAACACACTTTGAGCTCTGCTGCGTATCTGGAAGGCATTAAAAGTCCTAATTTAGCTCCAATTTTTTTAAGGCTATAATAAAAATGTGAATTTATTAAAACAAAAGACCAGAACACTTAAAGAAAAGGCTGACAAGGACAAGGCGTTGTACTTTATAAAATGTAATATTTTGTAAAAAAACAGTTCCCTTTAAAACTCACTTGACTGTATGTGCTTGTGGAGAGCCTTAGCAGGTCTTTCATCAGCTCCTGGTGAGTGGTCCTGTACTGACATCCTTCCGCTGTCAGTTTCCTCAGCTAAAAACACAAGGATTTAAAGTTCTGAATGTAAAAACACATTGATATTCAAACAGTGCTGAAAACTATTTGAATTGAAATGTAGCTCAAGTCTTGTTAGAAAAAATGCTCGACGGTACTAGAAGGTGTCACATTAAATGATAAGTTCATGACGCAATGATTCATTTTGCATTCTGGTTGTGCTTTTCTCACTGCTATTCTGAAAAGTCAAAATCCATATATAAAGCTTATTTTAATAGGAGACATGTTATTGTTCTGCTTGCAGACAGCGAGATGAGTCAGAATTTAGACCAGCGAGTGCCTCATTAAGACTAGATGTTTCTATAAGCCCTTAAGGATGATGTTCTGCTTTGATAAAATCCAGACATTTTCAAAAGGAACATTTTATCTAAAGCTTAGAGTTATCAGATAAAAACTCCCAAGAACTTAACTTGGAGAACAACACATGCTGAGTCACTTTGAATACTTTAAATATATTATTATGAGTCTGAGAGAAATGTACAAATGACATAACAATTTGCATATATCTATTGTTTTCACTCATAAAATGAAAAAGAGGCTTGGAAAAAGTAGCAACATCTCAGAATAACCTAACCAGTTTGATAGCATTGTATTCACAGCGCTATTTCCTTCTGGGACTTACCTCATGTTGGAGCATGACTCTGTCAATGAGCAGAGCTCTGATGTGCTGTTTTCTACCATGAAGCTGCAGATACAACAACATGTTATACATTTCAAATCACTAGCCAGTGTGTATAACTAACTTACTCCAACTACTGCGTCTTTAAATGAGCTTTGATGGATCTCTGTTGTTAAGCCCACATTTAACCTAGAAGCAGTACATGAAACACACAAGCAAAACCTCGACTCTCACTCTGTTTTCCATAGATTTCTTCACAAGATTGAAGCTTTTCCAGCGTGAGTCAAACTCGTGCTTGTGAGAACCTTTAAAGTGCAAAAGATCACTGATGATCTGAAAAGAATCAGAAAAGAAATCAGTCAGTACAACAGACCTGTGCATAAATACCAGTTCTTGAAAAACATGCAATTTAAGATGGGAAATATGACTCAGTTTGAGTGAGACAAAATATACCGAAGGCATGTAATGAAATACCCAGAAGGAACAGTACGACACAAATGTAATGAGATACATATTCAGATCATAAATGGCTGTGTAAATGATCTGACTTGCAACAAGTCAGCACATCTGAGGCTTTTTTTTGTACTCCGGCCCTGGTTGTGTTTGGATTGAGCAGAATGCTGCCTCAAAAGCAGGCGAGGATCATCATGTCAAAATGAATTCCTGGTGAAGCTGCCGAGACCATCTCTTAAGAGACCCAGCGGGAACACGTATTTGTTCCTTTCCATCCAGCTCCTGTACGTGCTTGTCAGTGAGGTAAAAAAAATAAATACTTCAGCTTTACCTTTAACTAAATAAATAAAAAAAAATTCTTATCCAAGTATCATCTCTGAGCTGGACTCGCGTTTGATGCAGCTGAACCACAGCTGTGTGATTTCCTCCTGCTCCCCTTCCCGATGGGGAAATATTCCCTGATTTCGAAAGGTGCTTGTAATTCCAGTCTCAAGTGTGGCACAGAGCATGGATTCAGACTCCAAATCAACATCAAAACACTGAGACAATTGATTACACATTATTTAAGAACAATGGTTTGCATATTTTACCCCAACATGACAACAATTTCATTGTTTATATGTAGTTACTGGGGCCACAGTCAGTTTTTCTCACTGCAGAGAAAACGTTACATATATTTAGCTGCTTGATGTGTGACAGCATGATGTAGATTCTCCGTTCAGCTTGTTGAATATTATTTAAACCGAATGAAAATTAAATGCAATTACATACGTTATTATTATCATTTAAAAACTGACGGGTAAAAATAGATTATGAAGGGATGTTTTTGACA
Organism: Anableps anableps; assembly: GCA_014839685.1. NCBI lineage: Eukaryota > Metazoa > Chordata > Actinopteri > Cyprinodontiformes > Anablepidae > Anableps > Anableps anableps. The sequence continues at coordinate 14,315,835 of CM026076.1, forward strand.
TCGTCAGTCAAAATGAAGGGAAAAAAAAGAGGAAGATGACTCGTCTCTCTACCCGTTCCCGCAGCCAAAGACTTCACCAAAGTCATTTATTATCTTTATGTTTACATAATTACATCCCGATCAGATATTAGATTGCTTCTTCAAGATGTTCAACTTTTTATTTCAGTGAGTGAGTCTTAAAAAGGCTCAACTGTGTCTTTCAGAACATTGCTTAAGTCTGTCTATTCACCTTGATGATGGAGAAAAGAGACTTTGTGTCATCTTCAGAGTGCTCCAGAATATAATCTGCAAACATAGCAAAAAACCCTGTAAGTATCATGACTGAAAAAAAAAATTACAGCAGTAAAATAACAGATCTGTGAATACTGACGCAGGAGTTTTCTCATCACATTACAAATTGCATCTCTGTAGTTCTCTCTGGTCTCATCTACAGATGGAGAATTGACAGTAAGAATACAACAATTAACTCAAATTTCTGTTGGAAAATCTATCCTTTAATATTTGTGAGACGGTGATATACCATAATCCATTCCTGTGTAAAGAGTAGTCTCATCCAGATTCACCATGCTGTGAACCCTGAGGAAAAAAGGAGGATGTTTAATGATCAAATTAACACTGAAAATAACTTTTGCAAGACAAAGCTGCATTTCTTACATATTAAGACAAAAACAAATGGTTTTTTCAGAGCAAAGTTTATTATAAATAAATTTATAAGAAATAACTTAGTATAAATGTAAACACGACCACTCACAGGTCAGGGATTGGCTCTCCTTTCAGTGGAGGCATCAGACTTCCTGCTCCCAGGAGACAGTGCTGAACAATGGTGAGGCTTTGTAGGACATCGTCTCTGGAAAACATGAAATCGTTAACACCTAGGTTTATTCTGGTATCAGATGACAGATGTACCTATAAAAATAAAAACTGGCAAGATCAGACTGTGAGAGTTACACACCTGCTCATTTCCTGTTCTCCTGCTGAAAATCTCTGCAGCCGCTGAAGTTCAGGCTGCAGAAGCAGATCCAGCAAATAAAAAGCCAACGATATTTCTTCAACACTGGGGACGTGCCACCGGATATCCAAATTCCACAAATCTCCAGGCCGACCCCAGTCCTACATGGACAAAAAAGATAAAGGAGCAAAAAAGCATGTTATCTAATTTGTGAGTTAAAAAAAACAAAACATTTAAGAGACTTGAAGGGTAAAAATGGCACAAAGCTTATTTTCAAACAAAACAAAGTACTATTTAAATTCATTTATTCCTTCTTGAATTACAATTTAAAATCAAACTTTATCCTGAAAAATTGAAGTAATTGTTAAGCCAACACGTTTTGTAGCTGAAAAACGGCGGCACAACTTCTTCATATTTCAGCTGAAACAAATTTGACATTCATAAGCACTTAATAAAAAATACCTTGATAGGGAGGTAGTCACAGATTGGCTGGTGGAAGCCACCTGGCACACTACAGTACTCTGTGGGGTAGATAAGGGCAGTGGAGCGAAGGATGTGGTGCAACAGGTTGCAGGCTAGTATATAGCCCTGCTTACACTTGAGGTGAAGAGTCAGCTGCAAAATTTGGACCAGGTCAGAGCGATAGGGGATGAGCTTGTCACCATCCACACGAGTTACCTGAGGTTCATTTGGAAAAATCGCAGAAAAATAATTGTTGCAGCATAGGATTTTAAATAATGAGGAAAATGTGGGGTTAAGTGAGCTAATTCACCTCAGAAAGCAGCTGCAGATTCCACAAAAACTCCTTATCAAGCTCTTCATCATTCAACACTTCCTCATCTGTTTTAAAAAGTGTTTATCAGGCAAACCACAAAGAACTAATGGGGAAATAATGAAAAGTACATCTGGAAACCCTTCATGCTTTTTGTGTGTTTTATTGACTTACTGACAGCAATCTGGTTTATGGCATTGCAGCAGTGTGGCACAAACACCTTGAGCGACTCTGCCGGGTGACACTGAAAACAAGTACAGAAGTTTTTGATGCGGTATTAACCAAAGAGATGCTTTTGGACTACATGGAGGGAATGAATCGGTAAGACTTACCTTGGCAGCAGCTCGACACATGTCAGCCACCATTCTTCCAGCTACACGTGTCTCAAAGATGTTGGTGGTTGCAAAATTGAAAACCTTTTCCAAAGCCACCTGCAAATGAAAATGTAACAAATGTATCCTAAGGTTATAATTAAAATAAGTACAAATAAATTCATAAAAAATACCATATGATATATTTGAGAATATCTAGTAATAGGCCAGTTTTGTTGATGTTGTTAAGCATATGTAATTTATTATCAACAAATGGCTAGAAAGATGCCAAGACAGTTCTAGATGGACCTTTAGTTAAAAACATAACCATATCAACATAAAGTACTGAGATTTTTTAAAAAAAATGATACTGCTAGAGTAACATGCAATTTTGTCATGTCACACATATGAAACATTTGTATAAAATATAAAACAGAACTGTGTTTCTCTTGTCCAGATAATGCAATATCTTCTATTAAACAGTAAGAGATCAAACAACACTTGGTAGGGAAGCAGTACAAACTACATTAGAAAAATTACACCTGGAGACTGATTTTTAATCCCAGCAGCAGACTTTTACAAAGATGAAATGTTGTTTTGAGGTGAGATAAAAGTATACATGTTGTGCGAACATGTATACTTTCCAAAACGCCATTGTAATATTTATGGACCATGACATTTAAATCCTTGGAGGGACATGGCAGCATCTGGAAAACTAAAAGAAAAAAATCTTCCTGCTACCAGCCCACTGGCAAACAGCTAAATATGTATAAGCGTACCAGTGGATCTGAATGGGGTATCCAAGGCATGCCACAACTGATGTGCTGTTGAAAATGGTGTGCAAATGGCAGCCCATCTGGCACACACATTTCCTTGCTGAAGGAAAAAAAATGGTGCTGAACCAACAACTCAGCACAGTGGTAAACTGACACTGCAGGGCCTGATTATATTCATAAACACAGGAGATATGGTGCTACTGGTTACTATTCTATTATACTCCAACCAGAAACTGAGGGTCAATAGACTGGGCGGGATAAGTAATGTTCTACTTTAACAACAACTCTGGGTTTAATACCATAACTACAGCCACAGTTAAAAAAAACTCCAGAACCTGAATATCCAAGCTTCTTGCTCCAGGACTGATAGACACTCGCAGGTTTCACTTGTGAACACCATCAGTGGCCACCTAATCTTAAATGGGACGTTTGGGGATGTCTGCAAATCCTCACCTTGAAAATGTCCAAGGAGCACTGCGTAAGGATGGTGCTAAAGGTTGAGGAAAGTCCAAGCTCTACTAGACTCTCCAAATGAGTCATTTTCTCAGTTTCTGTTTCCTCCCGGGTTTGTTCCAGAGTGCTGCTGTCTATCAGGGCAAAGCATCTGTATAAAACAAAGAAAAAAACCTGAGAAAAATGGTTTGCATGTTTTACCAACATGACAACAATGCACTGATACAAGCTGCTTATGACTACTGCAGTAAATCCAACACCTAACTGCTCTCTTGTTGTCTAGAGATGTGGAAAAGTAAAACAGCTCAAACAAGTAAAATACTAAAGAAGGCTTAAGCAGTCACCTTGTTGTCATGCTTTACAAAACAAATACTGATGTGTCTGGTTTTAGCATGCAGACTTTTTGTTTTAAAATGCCTCACCTGTCCATGAACTGAAGCACAAAGTCTTCAAACTCAGCTGAGGCAGAGCACATCTCCCTTTCCACCTAACAGTCACACAAGTCATGTCATAAAGCTCTCTGCAACGATCATACCGCATCCGATTTAATTATGAGAACTGGTGCAAAGTTGCAATAACTTACCTCAGTCAAATCGGTTCTTTCGTGTAGGGCAGACGAACAGTCCACCAAAGGCACAAGAGTCACAAATGTAGCAATGAACTGGAATGTGATCTGTGAAAACATGGTCAATGTTTTGCTCAGCTGAATGCATTTTACCCCCGCAAAACAAAGACAAGAAATGTAAAGCAAGAAAGCAGAAAGAAGATAAAACGAGCAGTGGCGCGCACCATGCACTTGCTGAAGTCATTCGGGTCCACACCCGGTAGCGCTCTCATGAGCAGGGGCAGCATGTGAGTGGGTCCCTCAGGAAAGCGCTGTCCACCTGACACTAGGCTACGTGCTACACCAATCATGCAGCTCAGAGTGGCTGTCAGCTGGTGGGGCTCAATCAGGGTCTCCAGAGCAGGATATGTTCTATAGTTGAAAGAAGAAAAATAAAACAATCAACCCTTGGTTTATATTTTAAATCTGTGGCTCATTGTACATTGATAGGCAGCAAAACTTGTGGTCACAAGTCAGATGTACAGCACAAACTTACTTCTCAAGCACAGGGGGAATGACTAACTCGGGGCGCATCAGAGCTAGGTTTTGCAGGGCCTGGGCTGCGTCCAGACTGCCTGTCTTGCTGAACATGGCCAGCAGAACTGGCTGCATCATGCTCTGCACAAACTCTGTGATATCCTCCTCTGTGAGCTTGTGAGTGTCTGGAATTGGGGTTAACCAAGAGGGCTTTCTGTAGCGCTCCCGGTGAAGCCTCCGAACCACGCTGGCTGGGAGACGTTGTAGCAGCTTCATGAGCTTCATCTGGACGTGAGGACAAAAGGACAGAAAGACAAATACATGACAAAGGGGAGACAGAGGCAGACAACAGGCCTTTGTTTACACATGAAAAGGTATAGGGTGTCGCTTGGAGTATCTAGAGACACAGATGACATAATAGACATACAGACAAAAACAAATATACTGTAAACAGTTTTATCTTGTTCCTTATGTATACTTGTGCAAAGGATGGCAGCATTTTAGTAAAAATAGATGAGTTTGACAAAAGGATATCCAGCCTATATCCATAATAAAGCTATTTCAAATTAAGCCTATAAGTTTCTCTTGCTTAGTTTTCAGCACCTTATTTACATGTAATATCAAAACCTACAGCTAAGTGATGGAAGATTTCACACACACCAAAGCAACAGCCTCAAATAGACAGAACACACTGCCCTGGCAAAGACTAAAGGTTTCTGTATAAAAGCACATTGCTGTCTGTGCAGCTTCATATCTAGTGAAAGGTATCCTCAAAACAGAAAGGCATGTGGCTGCGGTGCCAGTGACCTTTAATAACACTGCTGCTGTCCCACTCACGTGTCCTGCTCTTATTTATGAGCTGGTTACCAATGTAAACCTAGAGAGTAAACAGGACCCAGGAGAACTTCCAAGAGTACAATGACACAGCCAATGTGCCCCATTGTTTTTTCATAATGCAGGAAGTTAAAACAAATTCAGGAATAATTTACTTAAACACACAAAAGAACAAGAAATCATGATTGTGAAACATTTTACTTTTTTCAAAGAAACTAATCAGGATTATTAATAAAACAGCTAATACACAACAAAATCTTTTTTGATTAGTCTTATTCTCAGACATGAAATGAACACTAAAGTAATAGGAAGTTTTATGTGATGCAGCAAAAATTATAGAGTGACTGATTGTCAATCTGCATCCTGATTTCAGTGGCGTGTGAAATAAAATATGATGATTCACATTTTTTTTTTTTCCCCTTCATGTTGACAGATATTTAAATAAAAATACAAGAAGTCATAAAATATTGTCTGGCTAAAGCAGACTTTTATGTTTTGAACTCACTAAAAGAAAACTTAAAATGCAAATTCTTATTCAGGAAACCTTAAATGGGGATTGAGGAAAACTTATTTTTTCTGCTTTTTATTAGCGATCTGTATCCTTGTGTGCTATAAAATTATTTATTATTTAAGTAAATAATAAAGATTTAAACTTTGTTTGAAATAAAAACTAAAAAGCAGCCAAGAGGTCCATGGTAACTCAGGAGGAGCTGCAGAGATCCACAGCTAAGGTGCAAGAACATGTTTGCAGAGCAACCTTTAATTGCACAATCAATAAGTCCTGTTTTTGTGGAAGTGTGGCAAGAGCAAAGCAATTGCTGAAAGAAACCTATAAGATGCCCATTGTCAAATTTGCCACAAGCAACCTAGGGGGCACAGCAAACATGTGGAAGAAGGTGGTCTCGTCAAATTGAACTTTTTCAATTTGCATGCAAAACACTATAGGTGGAGGTAAACTAACAATGAGCATCACGCTAAACATGAGCAAAAATTAGTCACATAGAAGTCCATCTTTACACTTTTGATTGTTAATCAATCATGTAAAATCCCAATAAAATACACTGACATATTTGGTTTAAAAATAACAAAATACTGTGAAAGTTCAAATATAGTTTGGCAAGGCACTGTCCATTTACAGATGTTAGTGTTCTTGAGGCGTTTCCAGTTTTACAGCCACTGACGAAAAATACATTTTGACTCACCAACCAACGGCCATGGTTTGATGGGTGGAAGAAAGATGTGATACTGTTGAAAAGGCCACTGAGCTGTGCTTGAGTCTGTTTGCTCGGTCCTCCCTGAAATAGCCACAGTAAGGATCAATTAAATACAGTGTGGACTCAGTACAATGAGTTTAACATAAAATGTTTTGGTTCGTGATCTAACCAGGAGGGATGAAACCCAAAGCACCACATGGCTGATATCGTAGGCATTTGTGACGTATCGCGGTACCATCATCTGACTGGTGCCTACAGGAAGATTTAAACTCCTCAAAATTCTCGTGAAAATCTGAAATGGTTGGAGGGGAACAAGTTTAATCTTCTTGGTACATTATTTTGATATAGACTAGTTCATTGCAAAACAGATCAAAAACATGATATAACTACACTCAACAGCTCAGGGATATTAGTGTTCATCAGTTGCACAAACTGGTGTCACTCAGAGGAAACAAACATGATGCAAGTTACTCTCCCTCTCAGTCAGGGAGTAAGTTCAAGAGGGAAACTTGATAGTTTGTTTCTGGGACAAGCAGCAAATGCAATGACACACAAATCATATAAACAGATGTGAGCACGTAACAGATTTACCAAAACAACACCTCAGTATACTACTGGATAGATTATGACAGTGATTCAGAAGAGGACTGTAGCAAACCTTGGGAATGTAAGGGTCCCAATCAATGTAGCCGATGTTGTCATTGGCCAAGCGAGCAAAGAGACTGACCAGGTGCTGAAAATGTGCAGAAAACTGTGTTACAAAAACAATCTAGAAACGTACAACTGCATGTCTGAACCATTTTTAAATTGTGAATTTACTCACAACTTCCCAGCTTGGGAGATTTTGCACAGACACCCATAAGTTAATCAGCTCATCACACCACAACCTGTGAAAAAGAGCAAATGAGGTATTTTAATGCTTATGATTACAGTGTGCACGCTTTATAGAAACACTTGAAAGCATATTTATGGCTTAAGACATTTAATATGTAAGGGTTGCTATCAGAGATGCTCCCCCAGTAATACAAAGATTAAATAAATTATGCAACATCTAAACTATAATACAATGATAGTCATTTACCTGTTTTTTTTTTTTTTTTTTAATCTAAAAAGAATCACCCCTGCTCAAAAATGTATTTATATTTTTAATAGGTCTGGTTACGAAAACAGCAAACTGGGCCTTGAATCTTTTAATGGCTTAAAATTGGATATGGCATTTTCACATAGACACTTATCCCATTATCCTTACCAGCCCTAAGCAGCTATCATGACGTCTGTATCAGGAGCCTTTGTAGATGGCTGACATAATTCTGACCGAGGACAGCAAGCACGTCACTCTATTCATTCACTCTTTTTCTTCTGATTCAAAATATATTAACAGTTTCTTTGAATCAACAACCTAAACAGGTTTCAGACTCAAATAATATCTTCATTATCTCTTTTACAAGTAGAAGAGGGTGAGAAGTTTCTTACTTAAACCCCTTATGATGTAGCTCAGGAGGCAGAGTTGTGGGTAAGAAAAGCTCAAAGTAGCTGATTGCTCTCTGCATGGTGACATCGAAGGGACAAAGGAGAGGCCTCCACTCATCCAGCATCTCCTGGGTAGCACTCTCCGAGAAGTACCTGGATAAACAAAGAAAATCAGAGTACTTTTTAAAAAAAAAAAAAAAACAAAAAAAAAAACAAAAAAAAAAAAAAAAAAAAAACCCCAGGGAGACAAAAGGACCCGTGATTCAAAATGTTATGAATGAGGTTTTATGTAAAGATGGCGCTTCTTTAAATAACAATACAAACAGATGCTAAATATTAAACAGAAAGAAGTGTTATGAATCAAATGGCCCCTCAAAGATGGTAAATAATATGGTCATTAATTTCACAAAGAGCTTCATACAGAGCCACCAGAAAGTAATGTTAAAAGCATTTCCTTTTCAACATTTTGCTACACTTTCACCAAACAAAACAGATTTAAGATTTTGTCATCTCAAGGACCAACACAACTTGATTCATAATGAAAAATTTCAAAACAATTCACACCAATGGCTTAATATTTTTGGTAAAGTACATCTGACACCCTCAGGTCTTCTTGAGTATGTTGCTACAGGACTGGCACATCTGTTTTGGGTCATATTTCCCTTATTCTTATCTGCAGATCTTCTCAAGCTCATTAAATTAGAGGGGAAGAACTGGTACACAGTCATTTTTAGGTCTTTCCAGAGATGTTCAATTGGTTTCTGGCTGGGTCACTCCAGGGCATTCAGACTGAAGCCAGTTCTTTGTTATCTTATCTGTGTTCTTTGAGTAACCATCATGTTGGAAGTTAAATTGTTGCCCCAGTCTACCTTGCAGAGCACTTTGAAGCAGCTTTTCTTGACGAATCTTTATATTTGGCTTTCGTCATCTCACTACTTATGAGTATTACACTACCAGTTTCTCCTGCAGAAAAACATCTCCACAGCATGATGCTACCACCACCATGCTTCACAGTACAGATGTTGGTCCGGTGATGAGCACTGCCTTGTTTTTCTCCAACATAATGCTTAGAGTTTAGGGAAAAAAAGTTCTATTTTTGTTTCATCAGACCAGAGAACCTAGTTTCTGCTGGTCTGACTATCTCTAAGGCGCTAATTGGCAAATTTCAGGCTCATTGCCAAGTGCCTTTTAGTCAGGAGCGGCTTCCATCTTGCCACTCAACTAGAAAAAACTGAGTGTGGGAGAAAATAAGGAACACTGGAGCTCCCCCTTAGTGATAATTGTTTTAGTTGGTCATCTCTGACTAAGTTCCAGCTTCCCTGATTATTGCGTTTGGTCAAGGGTTCAGATCTAGGGAGGGTCTTGATGATTGCAAACCACCTCCATTTCTAAAAAAAAATGGAGCCAACAGAGCTCTCCAAGAAGTTCAATGCAGCCGGAGGCTTTTTTGTAGTATTACCTTGATTTGCACGTTGACACAATCTCGTCTCAAGAGGTCTAGAGAAAAATAATTTGACTTCTTGCTTGACTTCTACTTTAACGTGCAGACATCTATGAGACCTTATATGTGTGTTCCATTCAAAATCACGTTCAATCTACTGAATTCAACACTAGTGGATTCCAATCAATTAGCAGAAATAAGATGTAGCTGAACTCAGGCATCATAGCAAAGGATATGAATACTTATACACAGGTTTAAATGTTTGTCTGAAAAGATTTTTTCACTTGGTCATTATGGCTATTTTTAAAACACTGTCAAAACATAAAAGTGTGAATACTTTCTGGCGCCGCTGTATCACCAACTAAGCCATAGTGTTGTGAATTCTCAGTATACTTCTGGTCACTTTATGTCTTTATGAAAAATGTAGCACTTGTGGTTGAATAACACCGCAGCTTCTGGCATCTCAGTATAGGATTACAGGGATTATATTATTCCATGTTGACATTTCTTTAACATTACCTAGCCTTTACAGCGATCTCTTCCACTAATAATTCCAGCCTCTTTCCCTGACTAACTGCTGATCCAAAGAGCCTGACCAGCAGCTCACAACAAAAAGACTCCCCCTTCTCACAGTTACAGGAACTCTAACTGAAGACAGAATTAGGTGAGGTAATAGGCTTATCCTCCTCCGGTAATGCAAACGAAGGTACGAGTCCTACAGCTTGCCTAAGATATCTGCATGGACACAGCTCTGAACTTGCTGTTGACAACACAAGAAACGAGGTTTGAGACTAAATCCATAAGACGCTTTAGCAACATAACACATTTTGCTGAAATTCCCACATAAACCCTCCCACCCAAAAAAAACGGACACAGGATGATGTTGAAATGTACTTACGGTCTGCAGTTTTTCACCAGTGTTTTTAACACGCTTTCCACTGAGCTATAACAAAAGAGAACAAGATGTTACTAACTGATTAATGTAACACTGCTGTTAGTAAAGCTTCTATCACCACACAAATGCAATTTGAATTTTATTCCATGCACAAACCCCCCCCCCCAAAATTAAATAACATCTGATCACAGTATTTTAAAAGAAGAATTTAGGATCAAAGTACTAACTGAAATATAATCGATCCAATTAAAAGACATAATTTAGAGATAATTATGTTTAGACAACACACAACTGTTATGCCAATTTATAGCTTCATGATGACAAGGCATATATTTGTGTGTTGATGTATGCGTCTGGATGGGGATGTGAGTGTGTGTGGGGTGGGTTACAGCTGTCTACTACTGATCAAATATATGGTTCTGTATCTCAACATTGTTTACATTCTTACAAAAGGTATTCCAATAGTTTTTATTCAGATATTATGGATCCATCTGCTAGAAGTGGTACATGAATGCCTGGATTAAGCCATGTTTTTTTTTTACCACTGTTAAACAATATTCAGAACAGGTATGATGCAAATTCAATGGTGAAAATGGATGAGAACCTTGGCTACTAATCAGGTCCAGAGTATGTTTAGCAAAGCAGGGGTAGCAAAATTCACTTCAAGCTAGCAGACTATATGTGCCATGACAGAACACACCTAACATTATGTGCTCAAATGGCAAAGTTATGTTATCTCTTGAGATGCAACAATCAACTGCCCAGAGATCGGAATCAGTCAATCTTCCCATGATCGGCTGTAATCGGGATATAAAATAATGAAAAGCAATGATTTTTGTCCTACTATTCATTAAATGTATCAGAACTAAGTGCTCCCGCCATCTAACAAAGCAGCAACCAACAGGATGTACTTTGACGGACTTTTAAGTTTAGTACAAAAATGATGCACATTCGGGATATGCTTTGATACTTGATAATCTTGTAATTCCCAATTTCTACATTCAAAACGATTACCCCTATCCAAAACCTGCAGTACATTTTTTGTCGTACTGTAGGTCTTAGAACAAATAAAGCAAATCAGAAAAAGGGTCAAAATCAAAATTTGCAGGTCACAGCACAAAGAAAAGTTTCCAGGAAGTCTGACTGGCGCATCTTTGGCCATCATTAAAGTCCCATTATGTTCCATAAAAGTCTGTTACTATATTATTATAGTATTCCACATTTTGTTGCATTAAATTATTATTTTTTAGCTGAAATAATTAAAAATCAAATGAGGCCTCAGGAGGAAATCCTTAAAAAAAAATAAATAAATAAATAAAAATTTTAAAAGTCCCTAAAATTCTCTAAAAGACTAATATAGAGGCCAGAAAAAAAAAAAATATGTTAGCTGCAGTGCGACAGTCTCCAATATGAGTGAAATGTTAACATTGATGAATGTTTTTTTTAATTATTATAACTGCAAATAGGGGTCCTCATTTTTGTTTTTACATGCAGTATCTACAAAGCAACATCCAGCCATCTGTAAAGTAAAATTTCAAAATAACACACAAAGAAGTATTGTTCTTACCACCTCTGAACCAGTTTTAACATTATGAGTTTAGTAGAAGAACGGGGGGATGGAGAACTGGATGTAAAAGAAGACAAAGGCATAAAGAACAATTGAGTACAGGAGCCAATTGCTCAAAACAGAGAGTGATGAGAGTAAACTGTTTTTTTTTTTGTAGATTAGTGTGATTTAATGTTTTAGGAAAGTGTAAACAAGCAATCAGCTAAAGCAGCTTGCTTTGTCAGTAGTTTGTCATAATCATACAATGTTCCCATAGCACCATAAAAGAGCACCTCGCACTGCTTTTCCCAGAGCAAATCTAAAGAATATCTCACAAGATTATCCAAAACTGAAACTTCTCAAAAACACTATGCTAAATTCAAGCTTCATAGTAGATATTCATCATTGTACAAGGCTTAGGAAGGCATTTTAGGGAAAACATAATCCAGTTGCTGCCATTCATTTGGCCCAATTAAGGAAAACAATTGGTCTTTATTCAAACCGCCAAAGCCCCAATAATGAACTCGGGTATGAAAAGATTAGTTTGCGAAACCTTTAAACTGTACATTTCAGCATATTTATCAAGGCACTAAGTATCTAGAAAGATTACATCTCAAATTAATAAAAAAATTATCATAGAACTGTAAGAAATTGAAAATAAACGCACTTCCTCAGATTTGACTGCATCAGATTGCCACATTGGGATATTTGCCCCATAAAGAAAGGAGAAGGTGGGGTTCTAAATTTATAACTAATTGTACAGATGCCACATAAAAAAAATACTGAAAATGTTGTCACATTCAGCTGTACACCTGTAACATGTCACCAGTTGTGAAGTAATGAATGTTCTAGAAAAGGCAAAATGATTACAGTTCTTGTCACCATTACATGCTGCTGATCAATTCCTGCATAAAGTAGATGTGAATGTTAGTTGTTTCTGTTTTTTTCTTTTTTTTAAAGCTCCAGATAAGGTTAAAGAAGTTAAAAGCTGTTTTTTTCTGTTTAAAAACCCTTTTGATAAAGGTTTTCTGTTTCTATAAAACAAATACGCACCTTATACAATTTTCATGTTTGTTTTAGTTGATAACATACACTAAACATTTAAAACAACACTCTTACTGTGCTGCAGCTCGATCTCAGTAAAGCTTATTGAATGGTTGATGTTTTTTAGACAATGCAATAACAATAAAATTGTGATTGTCATTTGTAATTTTTTCTTTCTTTTTTTTTATACCAGTTACTGACTTTTTTAAACCTTTGGATTTTAAATCAGGGGTGTCCAAAGTCAGTCCTCGAGGGCTGGTATTCTGCAAGCTTTAGTTCTTGCAGAATACGTCTTCTGTTGCAAACTTTTAGCTAGTTTTACTGATGGAGATATATCTTGAAAACCTTGCCCATTCGGACTAAGTATGGTTTAAAAAAACAAAAAGAAACAAAAAAACTTTTACAACAAGTAACTAATCACTGAACTAATGCATACTTAGGAAACCAGTTAAGACCCAGATGTTCTGTCTTTGAAAACAGAATCCGGTCATGCAGCTCATACAGCGGTCTCCACGGCAGCTCAAGGTCCTCCCTTGACAGCAGTTCCTTTTTTCTGTTAGATCAACAAAAAAAAAAAACATGGATAAGATTATCAATACAGATGATACTGAAAATTGTTCAAAATATGCAAAAAGATTTTAGTATGCATTATCCTTGTTGTGCTGTCAGTTTTTAGTATATCATGATTATATTACATTTAGGCAGCTTTACAAGATGGAGAACAGATTGCAGATAGCAGAACAGGCTTAATTTGCATTATATTCTGATTTTACTCAAACATATTTACACTTACATACGACGCAACAAATGGGATTTGTCTATAAACATATTGTAAGTTGAGAAGGTGTCACTGTGATTTTGTCCGTATCTACATCCATTCTTACTTGAGAAGGTTGATAAGAAGGCGAGCGAGGCCTTGCATCATGCTGATCTCCAGTTTGGGGATCGTCACTAGCTCGTACAGCAACTTGATGAACAGCACATGGTCTTCTTTGCTGAATTTCCGTCCATAGAGTCTCATGTATCTTAACATAAAATACAGATTAGAAATAATTACTTCAAGGTTACACGTGTGACAGATTGTTAGAAGACTTGAGAGTAGCGTCCAAATTACAATTGTGAGCATAATCAAAGACGCAGTCAAAAAGCTAACAGATTTTTAAAATATTTGAAAGAATCAACTAAATACAATACAACCAAATGAGAGCTCAGTTAAAATAAAATACAAAAAAAAAAAAAAAAAAAAAAAAAAAAAAAAAAAAAAAAAAAAAAAAAAAAAAAAAAAAAAATCAAACAGCTGTCAAAACCGATAGCTGTTTTAAAAATTGCAGGTAGCAAGCACTAAGCAGCATGTCTGTTAAGCAGCCAACATCAGCTTCACTGCCTGAGGGTGAACTAAAGAACCAGTTAGTCTCAGCTGAGTATATTTGTGTTACTTTATAAAGACTATAAAGACATAAAAGTGTAATACATTTGACAATAAGCACTTAAAAGCAACACTAAACAATGTTTGACAAACATATTTTGCTTAAGTCTATTTCAACATCTGAACAAAAATAGATAAATGTAAAAGATGACTGTTGACAATTTTTTTGTGATTATATCAATGCACTGAAAAGCTTTGGCATTTCAACTCAAGATTATTGTACCACGAAAATCCAAATTGGCTTATATTTGTTCACATGTTATATTTTCAGAAAAAAATGTGAATTATTTACCTAAAAGTTAAAAATACAAAAGTTAGAAATGTACGAATGTTTAGCAAATAAGTGCTTGAAGGAAACTGATTGGTAAACTATTAAGATATGATCAAATGAAAAGCAAATTTAGAGTCGAAAGATGTTGTTTTACACCATGATGACGCTGCAAATTAAAGCTTTGTTTATTTTGGATAGAACCATGTGTAGATGTTTGAAAGTAAACCTAGAAGTCAACATTCAATTAGGTGAGAGGTCATCCATCTAAGTGATTCAAAAAGTAATAATGAGAAGAATAAAATAGTAAATACAAAACAAAAAGCACGGCGAAAAATACAATGACCTCGTACCACTAGTCTGGGTCATGTAGTGTAACAGTCCCAACCCTGATTATGAAACCGGTAAGTATCCTAATCAGACACAAGGAACAAATTTACTTTATTAGGAATTCACCATTATATGACATTTTAGATGTCATAAAAGAACGCCATGCCACGAAGCGATTACTTCTACTAAAGTTCTGTTACAATATAAATACTATATGAAGCCAGATGAAAGATCAGTGTTCGGTTAAACATTGCACACACCAAACAACCACATACAAGATGCTGCTCAATATCCATCTGTTAGTTAAAACACTTTTGACATCACTCCATTAAGTTGAACATTAAATAATTACATGTGGGGGGCATTAATGTAAGATTAGCGGTACTTACGTTGAAAGTTTTCTTGTCCAAAACAGCACACCGGGCCATATTTCTCTTAGCTGTACAGCTCGCCCCAAGTTCCCCTTTATTCTGCTCAAAATCTCACTGGATTCATCATCTAGCCTTTCTGCGTACGGTAAAAGTTTGTTGTACACGATGTCTTTCTGAGGAACAAAACCCAATTTGTCTGACTGTGCCTTTTTCATCTTACAACTTCCAACCGGCTAGCTTCGGTAAGCTAGCAATTCCTTTTCACGTCGGTCAGGTTCTCGGAGCACGTTGGTCTGCTATCCGGTTAAAATAATGGCTATCGGTTCCACAGTAGCTACTTTCCCGGCTGAAAAGTGAGGTTGTTGTGGCCCGCACAGTACCAAGTTAGGAGATTCACAAGTTGATGACACGCTAGCTTGCCAAGTATCTTAAGTTAAACTAGCTCCCTTGAAAAACAAAACACTACCGGCGTCATTTTAAAAAAGATATAAATGTTACTGAAAACACAACGTTAAGAAAAATAAAACGCCCCGTCACCGGGATTCCTCCCGTTCAAGCAACGTAATGCCAAACCCTGTTACCAAGCTAACGGTCTAGCTAAAGTTAGCTCTGTACTACAAAAGCACTGTCATATCCCAAGGACTGTCAACGTCAACTGATTCATCCAACTACTGCAAAGCTCACTGCAGACGGAACCTCGCTATCGGTGTTCCGTCGAAAAAGGGCCACCGCTAGAGGAAGAACTACGAAAGCCCGTTTCATACCATTTAAAGTCAAAAGTGCCAAACTGACTTGTTTACTTGAGGTCAACATTTTTAAATGGATGCTTTCTCGGAACCACGAAATTACGATTTAAGAAATATTTTAAAAATAAATAAATAAATAAATAAATAAATAAATAAATAAATAAATATTTCCAGATGGTGCATGTCCTGCACCTTCAATCTGCCGCTATAATCATTTAATCGAAAAGCGTAGGAATATGCTTCCGATTTTGAGAGCTCAGGCGACTGGAGGCATGGTGAGGGTCCGGATCATATAGGTTTAAGTCACCGTCATGCTGTGAGGGGCAATTTTGCTGAAACACAAGGAAAAAGCTGGGAAAATCTGTTCTATTTAGAACAATTAAGGTAAATTCAAGTGCATTTTAAGCTCATAGTACTACTGTTTTTTTCTGTTTTTGACGACCATTCTTTTTCTTTTCAATGATCATGACAATTAGAGCTTTACATAGCATATTTTATTATTATTATTATTTGAACAAATTTTTAACAAAAATAGTTAAACGTATTCTTTGGCGTTTATTTTATCTGAAAAAACTCCACTTGCTATGCTTTCCAAGACGAGCTTGCCACTCACAGCATAGCGGACGCCCTGATTTATCGTTTCTAAAGATACCAATGACGAGGTGTTCATTTTGTCAGAAGTACCTTTTTCAGCACAACACCTGATGGACAGACACCGGCTACATATGACATGCGTCACATCCGCCTGCTCCGACGCGAACTACGCTTCCCAGAACCCTTCTCTCTATCCGAGCTTATTAATGCCCTTTAGCCATTTCAAACAGGATGATCGACTTAGGAGCGTGTCCTCCGATGTCTTTTAAGCTACGGAAATGTGTAAAAAAAAATTTACAGCAACATTACACAAAGTCGCTTGTTTAAAATCTACGAAATGAAAAAAATCAAAACATTTCTGAACAGATATTTAGCCAAAGTATACCTTTTCATACAGTATGCAAACAACAACTAACTATAAAAACTATTTCTATAGAAACATATTTAACTTTTTTTGATGTTGTGGTGAACAGTAGCAAAAAAACATTGTCCGTTGGTTGTTGACCGCTCGCAGCCACTGACCACTTATATAAATCAATTGAGTGTATGTCTCGTTCTGTTCCTCTGAGATATATATATATATATATATATATATATATATATATATATATATATATATATATATATATATATATATATATATATATATATATATATATAGTTGATGCCATCTTGTGGTCAAACAAGGGAAATACAAGTATAGATATGCCTAAAAGACGTATCACTTTGACAGTATTTTCACACGTCTAATATCAAGTACAATGAAGTTGCAAAACAAATGCGAAACGTGGACTACGTTAATGAGAGCACCTAAGTGCCTTTATAAAATAATATAAATGTATTTACCATTTGAAAGAAAAGAAGCAGGATGAGTATATTTGCCTGACGCAAGTAAACATTTTTCACCGAGACGATCTTTTGTAGCGGAAGTGTGTCTTAGCAACGCTTAACGTTACTTCTCAAAACCTCTATCCTACGAATATGCAATTTTACTTTTAAATTATTTTAACCGAAAAATCCATCCCTGGAACACAACAAGAGTTTTGCTGAAATGATGAATGAAAAGCTGAGGTTTACTTGCGATATACTCCCGTCGCACCAACAGATCGCATGTTGTAACTCTTACTGTGGTATACCTCACCAGGGCAAGAATGTGCTTATTTACAGCAATAAGGAGACGCAACAGAAGGTTTGTTCACATTTCGCTTATTACGTGTAAGGAAAATCTAAAACTTAATTATATTAAAACGACTGTGCTGTCTTAGAGCATAACATGACTGTCATATATACAATTTATAGTTATGTCAATATATATATATATATATATATATATATATATATATATATATATATATATATATATATATATATATATTTTTTTTTTTTTTTTTTTTTTTTTTTTTTTTTTTTTTTTTTTTTTACAGCCGCTGCTGCTAACAGGTCACCATGGTGACATCAGTGCCATGACCTTCGGAAAACGAAGCAGTCCTATTATTCTCTGCTCTGCCTCTTCTGACTATATCATCATCTGGGATATTGAGGCATGTCAGAAAAGGACAGAAGGGGGTAAAAACTAAAAAACTAGTTCTGTGTGCACACAAGTGTCTGCAGCGCAGTTCTGTAATATTTTCTCTTAGCTTCTGTAATGTTACCTTGACAATTTTTCACATATTTTGAATGTTCTTTTTCCAAAACTTTCACAAATCTGTCATTACAGCCATATTTTTTCACTTGTATCTCATGTGGTCTTGGACTCCCTTAATTTTCAGTTCAGATAGACTAAATAGATTTGTTTGCAGGTAAACTTGCTGCTGGAACAGTGATCGGAACTTTACTGGGAAATGTTGTTCATCTCTCGTTCTGTTCCTCTGATAAACGAGTGGCTGTATGCTCAGGAACAACTATTTATGTTCTCAGTGCAAAGGTACATCAGTGTGGACACAAGTAACATTTTACTAGTAATTAACACACTAATTCAACATGAATAGCTATGCTTTAACTGCAGCACAATAGCATCAAACTTTGAGGTGCCTTATTTTTTTACATAAATCATATTACGTTGAATGTTCTGCACCACAACACCACGTCAAATTCCTTGTATATAAAAATACTTGGCCTGGTGATTCTGATACTGCTGTATTCATTTCCCAAGAACTTCTTGATCTTGATTAACCTTTTAGGGTCTCCTTTGCTCTAGATTAACATCTTTCAGTTTTTCAGCTTATCTCTATTTAAACGACAATTCTATATAAAATGTTATATGTTTTGAATGTCACTTGTATATAATTTCTCTTCACATCCAGCTGTTAGAAGATGCATATTATTGTTTGAAATCTGAATTTTGCTGTTGTCCCCTACATCAGAAACAGGAAGTGATTTGCACATTAAAGGGCCACCTCGGACCTTTAACATCTGCAGAGTTTTGTCCCTGGAACACTAATATTCTTGTCAGCACCTCAGAGGATCGAACTTTTAAGGTGTTTATATGTCTGTATGCCTATCTGTATGTATGTGCATACAGTATTTGTTAGTTTTTATAAAATGTTATTTACCTGATTTTTTTTTTCAGGTTTGGGATTTAAGAACTGGAGCTGTTTTCTACCAATCCTTTGTCCTCGGAGGTAAAACACATTGCTGTGATGCTGAAGAAAATGTATTACCCAAAATTGATATTAATTAATTCTGTGACATGACCTGAAACATGCTATTCACATGTGAAAACCCTCCAATATGGCTGAAGTAAAATAATTCTAAAAATAATACTTCCTCACTGATTTAAAAATCTCATTGCCGGTTATTAGAAATGCTTGATGGCAGCTATTGCTGCCAAGGCACAATAACGTTGAAGCATTGTATCAAAGCTTGTCAGAATAACTGAAAATAATTAATCCTTTAACCTTTTAGGGTCTCCTCTGCTTAGCATGTTGTTCTTAGAGAAGGAACAGTATCTTCTCACTGGCTCAACTGATGGGCAGGTTAGTGTCTGAGAGGGATTATGCTGGCCACCCCAATATTAGGATCTAAAATTCCAAATGTGAAAAATCACATGTTTGTTTTAGGTATGGTGCTTTTCTTTTGATGATGACCACAAATGCCACCTTGTGAAAAAAATGGACCTTCAGAAGATGGAGAAAAGACATCAAAGGCGCCAGGAGACTCTGGGCCATCAAAGAGGTAATACAACCATTTACTTGAGGCAGAGGGTGTATAGCAGTTTTCTTTTTTAGAAATCTTGTTTAAGTCAGTTTGTGGAGTGTCAGGCCAGGGTGGTGTTCCCAATTTTTTAGGTAAGGGGATTGAAGGGAGTGTTTCGACTTAAGAGGGATCAAATTTACTCAAATTCCCTGGGAAAGCTTACACAAGTATTGGAAACAAGGCTCCAATCAATTGTCCAACCTTGAATTTCTTATGGTTTTCATCCTGGCTTGAGAACAATGGACCAGATCTTTACCCATGTGGATTGCTTAGGGGTGCATAAGTGTTTAGTTGTCTGGTCCAGCACTGTTTTGTGGATTTGGCAAAGGCTTATGACCATGTCACTCATGACATCCCCTTCAGGGGATGTTGCTGGAGTATGAGTTACTGGTGCTGCTTTCGATGGCTATTCAGTCCTGTGTCCACATTCTTGACACAGAGTCAAGCTCATTTCCAGTGTGCACTGGACTCCCCTTCTCCTGTTTGTGGTATTAATGGACAGAATATTAAGGCATATTCGTGGAGAGGAGGGTGTCTG
Source organism: Anableps anableps (assembly GCA_014839685.1). Taxonomy (NCBI): domain Eukaryota; kingdom Metazoa; phylum Chordata; class Actinopteri; order Cyprinodontiformes; family Anablepidae; genus Anableps; species Anableps anableps. The sequence continues at coordinate 14,336,089 of CM026076.1, forward strand.
GGTTGTGCCAACTTTTCTTTTTGGAGATGATGTGGTTCTGTTTGCATCTTCAGTCCATGATTTTAGGCCTGCAGTGGAGCATTTCACATCTGAATGTGATGTAGTTGAAATGAGACTCAGCTCCTCTGAGTCAGAGTCCATGGTTCTCAACCGCAAAAAGAGAAGAACATTGGGAGAGACCCAGAACTTGATAAAACAATTAAATATTCCTTTTGACCTGGGAATGTCTTGGAATGTCTCCCCCAGAATGAGCTGGAGTGTGTCAGTAGGGAGAAGGATTTCTTGGTTTTCCCTCTGGAACTGTTATTCCTGTAACCTGATCACATCTAAGAAACAGGCAATGGATGGATGTCACTTTATGAGTATATATAACTGTGAGCAAGATAATTTCAGCATTTTGACTTTTTTGTGTTTCCAGGTGTTGCTGAGCAATCAGTTGTGAATGAAGTGGAGATCTCAAAGCCTGTCATCCAAATGGCTTCTTGTGGCTCATTTGCAGAAATCTATTTTGGCCAAGTAATGTAAGTAAACACAGTCAAGCTGAAGTAGTTGCATAACTTCTAGCAATATAGGGTGTCTTCACAGTCTTGGAGGTCTGGAAAATTATAATCTTTTCTATAATATTTGTCATTTTCTGGATTAGCATGGAAAAATGGTTAAAAAAGTTTTCACACTCAGTCCTTATTGTATTTTCTGAAATATTAATATCAGAATTTTTAGAATTAGAAGCATGTAAATAGTGATAATTACCACACTGCACATTTTGGCCACCAGTATCTGGATTTCTACTGGGATGCCCACAGATAAATGCAAATTAAGTTAAGTTAAGGTAAAACATGATTCTATGACTACTCTAATGTTAAAGCACTCAGTTTGTTCTCTGCTTTTTCTGTTGCAGATGTCACACAGCATAAACTATTGCAGTGAGCTATGACAGGGAGTAGGCACTTAAAAAGACATAACTCTATATTTTGTAGCCCATAGGAATAGAATTGACATTAATACCTCATTGCTGTTAGAAAAGCATATAATCCCACAGCAGTAGTTCACCATCTTTACTTTTAATATAAACAGAAGAATTGCTGTAAAATCCTTCTCATCTGTAGCTTTATGTCTCTGTTCAGCTGCTGTGTTACTGGATTTTTTTGGTGACCTTAAACAAACAGAAGTCTTTCTGTTGTTTGGTTAGATGAATCATGTAACATGTATGCAGCTGGATCTGTCAACTCCTTTTTGGCACACAGAAGTGGTGTTTTAATCTGTTTCATTATAGGACTTTTTGGCTCTGGCCCTTTATGAAAGTAACTATACTATATTTATAATAAAGGATCTCATCAGAATCAACACAATGCTTTTTTTTAACAGCCTGAACATTTGACTGAACACCTATGTTTATTTTGGTCTTGTAGTAGTGACTATGTCTGTTTTCTTACACAAAGAAAAACATATACTTTTGGAACAATCTAACTGGTGCAATTATCAAATTATTTATTACAATTCCATCCATAATAGCTGCAATTGTGCCATTTTGTAAAAAAAAACACTTATATACTAAAATGTAATTGTCCACAATATCATAGCCTTAGCATGTGGTCGAAGGAGAAAAAAAAACAAAGATTCTGTCTGTTTTGTGAGGCTTTCCATTTTCCAGAATATACACAGTCTAGACTACAGGCAGTCAAAGGAAACTTTATTACAATGTATAGTCTTGTGGTGGTTCTGCCTTGTCACTTTGTCAGTGCAATGGGTTTTTCCTTTGTCATTCCCATAAAAAAAAAAAAAAAAAATGCTTTAAAGGAAAACAGTGTAACAGTGATTTTCCATATGCTTCTGTGTGGGCCCATGCAGAGACAACAGCTGGTTTTGCATAGGAAGCTCCGATGGTCTCTATGTGGTGGAGCTGGCTACCTCAGAACTCCTAACAGTGCTGTATTTCAAAGGTAGGCTGCTGGGGGTATCATTTCTCCAGGTGTTCTTTTTTTTTCAGAAATATGGTGATGAATATCAGATTTTTAAAAATTGCACAATTTTATTTAAAATGCAACACAGAATTATAGTTAAATGTTAAACACATTCAGAGCTATGGCTTTCAAACTGTGGCACATGTACCACTGGTGGTTAATGAGATACATTGTTCAAGAGCATTGCTATTCTGCTTATTGGAAAATACTCAAAAGTGAGGATTCTGAACCAGAAACAGTTCTGGTAGGTACTTATGGTGTGTTCATTTATCTCTGATGTTCAATCTTGGATCTTGGGATGACATCTAACCCAAAGGTATTCCAGTTTTAAACAAAACAACCCAGTGGGATTTGTGAATTGAAATGCTTAGTGAACTACAATTTGTAGTATATGTTAGCAACAATGTATTTCTCAGCATTTTTTTAGTTATAAACACTTCAGGAACATATTTGGCAAAATAGTTTGTATTGGTAATTTATGTTTGACTGCTTTAATGTAATAAAAATCATCAAAGCTGCACCTTTTTAGAAAAAAAAAATTAATGCAATTAAAATCTCTATCAGTATGATGGTATTTGGAAAATCTTGTATTGGTACTTGTTACAAAATGTATTAAGAAACACAGAGCCAAATAGTTTTACTGTTTTGCCAAGACATTTTAATTACAGCCACATATGCAGGACTGGTTAAAGTAGCTAGTAGCAAAGTTAAAAATGTGATGGTTCAATAAAACAATCCCTTTAAGTGTTGTGAATGGTGTTTATTCATCTAGATAACCCCACCCTGAGCATCACTATGGCTGGATCGTGGTCAATCTGTGCACAGTCTGCTAAGTCTGTGAGTAATTCTAAAACAACATTGCTAAACAATGTAAAATCCCTATGATGGATTACTCTTTAAACTCGATTGTTACTAAAAGTTTTTTTCATCACTCAGATGGTTTTTCTGCTGAGCTCTTTGTTTACTCCATGTGTGGTCTTGCTGGAGTTTTGCTTGAGTAGCTTAAACAGGACGGGAGAAGCTGGTGGAGGTTTTTCTGTCTTTCCAAGGTAAGCCAGGAGTTAAAAGCAAACATTCAGTGGTGTTACAGCATAGAAATACAAATATATGTCCTCCTAAATGGATGTTTTATCTATCTATCTATCTATCTATCTATCTATCTATCTATCTATCTATCTATCTATCTATCTATCTATCTATCTATCTATCTATCTGATTACATGTTGCTATTTCTATCAAGTTAGTTAGAGGCAGTTAAATGTGTGTGAAAGGTTAGATCTGGGCTGTTTGGTGCCACTACAGTACATGTTCTAAGATTGTGGAAGTCTGACCTCAGCAGCAGTACTCTATGACAAAAGAATAAGGCTTATTTATTGCTCCTCTCTAAAGGTTCCTGTCACCCTGACATTTCCATATTAACTTACCCAATTATAACCAGCCATTGCAGCCATCTAGTTTCTTATGAGTCAACAATACCAGGGTACTGTAAATTTGAGGGACGAATAATCCATAACGATGGAAAATGCTGTATCCCACTGTTTCCAGTAAACTCCAACCCCCTGTTTCCCCTCCTCCCTCGTTTTCAGTTCTCCTCCACTGCTTGAATCTCCTCTGAATGCTGAGTTAAAGAGGAAGGAACCCAGCCATCCTAAAAAGAAAGGTTTGTTGTTAGTTTCATGTTTGAACACTCATTTATCTTTTAAGTTTTTCGCTTCTGAAAATATTTATATTATGTGTGTGCGTATATATATATATATATATATATATATATATATATATATATATATATATATATATATATATATATATATATATATATATATATATATATATATATATATATATATAGATAGATAGATAGATAGTGGATAAATGTGGTTCAACTCCCTGTGTTAATGTGGCCTTCCTTATTGCAAAATTTCATTGTACCATTCCTGTTTATGTTGGGATTTTTTAATGTATGTCATCTGGTACATTGAAGTTATGTGCCTGCGTGTGCTGAGGCTTACGTGTTCCTCATAGAGAGGTTATGCTGAGAAAGCCAGTCCAAGCCTGATTCCCCGCAGCTGGAGCATAGGGATTTGCTAATGTCAGACTCTGTATGGGATCTTATGTATAATTGAGAAGTGCTGTGTGTGTACAACATCAGAGCAAAAAAACCCACAAACATTTACAGGCTAACCTCCCGTTCTTCCTCACGCATCTCCATATTCTTAAAGGTATCTGCAAAATTGCAGACAAATTACACCATAAACCCCTGAGACTCCTGGAAAGGAAAATGTTTCTTCATCGTAGGTCTGGCACAGGTCTGAAGGAGCTCTTTTAAAAGAGCTGAGTGTAGATTTAGGGGCTGTATCCCATTTCACATTATGGTTCACCAGGATGGCTGACTTTTTATAATAATGTTAATGAGCTGTCTTTACTTTTTTGTGATGCACCGTATTAAGTGTTCACTGAGGATGGTAGTCAAAATTAAAGGTCCAGTTTGTAACGAAATGTAAAACTTTGCAAATTGCACATTTTCACAGCCAGAGTTGTAAAATATAACCAGAAACTTCCAAAACTTTGGTGTGATTTCCCTGATGAAATATTTCCATGGAAATTACCATAATAAAAACTGGTCATGCTTGCATTGCTTCCAAAAGAACAAAGAGAAAATTTTCACAAAGTTTGATCAGTATATTCTATTGATGTGCTGAATTCTAACAAGAAAACTGAAAAATGACAAGGCCAAAACTATTAGTCCTCCTGACAATACTACTACTACTACTACTACTATGGCCTCTTTGTCTTACAACTGACAACAGTCTCTCTCTGTAGTTTTTCACTATGTTGACACATGTCTCTTGATATAAACGAGCCTGCTCCTCCATGGCAAATTGTTTCAGCTCATCTAGATTGTGTGGTCTTCGAGCATAAACACTAACCTTAAGCACCACTGATTCTTAATGGGATTGAGATTTAAACTCTGTGAGGGCCACTCCAGGACCCAGATTTTTGTGTTTCTTTAAAGGTTTGTGACCAACTTGGAGGTATGTTTTGGGTCATTATCTTGATGAAAGACACAGCGGCAGCCTAATGTGAGACTTGTAGTAGATTTTTAAAACATTTTTAATGATCCCATAAACACAAACAAGGTTCCCAGTGCCTGAAGCAGCAAAAAGTCCCACGACATGATGCTCCCACCACCACATTTAACAATGGGAATGGTATTTTTACAGTTTACGGACTCTCCCTTCCTTCTCCAAACAAAAACATCCTTTTGCCCAGAGAGCTCAAGTTCAGTCTCATCAGACCAAAGAACAGACTTCCAAAACACATCACCATGTGTCAATGTTCATAGGCCTTTCTGCAATGGAGGTTTTCTTGACCTCGATGACCTCAAAGTCCTCCACAGTGAAGAGCTCTCACAATTGTCTTCATTGACACATAAATTTCAGTAAAGTTCAGCTGAGCAACATTCAACTTGGCAGAGACCCAGAATCCTTGTTGACATCTGCAGTTATTTTTCTTTCCAATTTTTTTTAAATCTTGTACTTACGGCCATGCCCAGGTTTGTTTGCAACAAAATTTATCTTCTGGTGCTTTGCAATAATGCATTATACAGCTGTTAGACACCATGAAACATTTGAAAATGACAGTGTGGCCTTCACTCTCACAATAAGCACCTATTGTCTTTCTGAGGCCCATACTAATATCTTTTTTTTGTTGTTTTTGCATGATGAATTTGCATCTTACCAAATATCTCAAAGTAGTACAAGTGTTCAAGTGTCTCTGGCACTGCTAACCAGATGTCCTTATGGTAAGTTCAATGCTGACTGATTACTCAGAAGTGGTGTGAAAGTTAATTGAATGTTTAGGTGTGGTTTTAAAGCAAAATGAATGGTCAGATTTGTCTTAGAAATAAAGAAAGCAGAGGAGGGCTAATAATTTTGGCCAATTCAGCAAATCCATAAAATATACTGATCAAACTTTGTGAAGATTTTGTCTCTGTTCTATTGGAAGCCATGCAAGCATGACCAGTTTTTATTATGGTAATTTCCATGTAAGTATTAGGATTTTGGTGTAATTTCATCAGGGGGCTAATAGTCCTGACCTTAACTTTATGTATTTACTAGTGCTGTCAATCAATTAAAACATTTAATCATGATTAATCACTATACTCAACTTTGTAAGCTTGAAATGTAAAAATGCACGTCTTCAAAAAATGTTTAAGAAAATGTTTTATTGTCTCAGACCAAACATCTCAGTTTTCCAGGTTTTCATATTCAGGAAGGTTTAAAGGAAGTTATTTTGTTTTAAGCATAATCTAGAAATATTAACTATAAACTGGCTGTGCTTCGGTGGAAGGATAATTTGCTGTTGCAATGAGTAGGCTACATACTACTTTGGTTTTATCCAAGCATCTATTGCAGTGTTTTGTTTTTGTTTGTTTTTCTAAGAAGTTTTTTGGCACTGGAGGCCTTTATTTGACAGTAATCTGACAGGAAGGGCACAGGAAGAATGGGGAAAGACATCCGGCAAAGGAAGTAGGACGGGATTCAAACTTGGGGTGGCCACATCAAAGTCTATATATAGCCTCTGTATATGGGGCACCCACTCTAACGACAGTGTTTTTTAAAGCGAAATTTGCCACTGAGCACACCAGTCTGACTGTCCTCACTCATCTTTTCACCCACGTTTGCAACTCTGCGCTGCTTTGAACTAAGTAATCCTCTGTGGGAGAGAGGCTTTTAGGTCAGCATCTATGCGATCAATCTTCATTATGTAATATTAACGCGTTAAACTTTTTAGATTAATCGCATGCGTTAACACGTTAACATTGACAGCCCTAGTATTTACATCCCTTTACTCTACCCCCAATTAAATTCCAGTACAATCAATGGTCTTCTAACTCACTTTATGATTAAAAACAATCAACCAGTCCATCCATCCATTATCTTTCGCTTAATCTGGGAATAGGTTGTGGGGACAGCAGCAGAGAAGCACAGATTTCTCTCTCCCCAGCCACTTAGGCCAGCTTCTCCGGAGGAATCCCAAGGTGTTCCCAGGCCTCCATTGTGTTCTGGATCTTCCTCTGGGTCTCCTCCCAGTGGGACTTGCCTGGAACACCTCACCAGCATCCAGGAGGCATTCTAACCAGATGCCCAAGCCACCTTAACTGGGTCCTCTTGATGAGAAGGAGTAGTGGCTCAACTCACAGTCCAGGAAGGAATCTGAGTAGAGCTCTACTCGACCGACCTTCTCACTTTTTCTCAATGGAAGAGCCCAAACACCCTGCGGAGGAAACTCATTTCAGTTGCTTGTATATACCATCTTTCTTTTGGTCACCACCCAGAGCTTGTGACCATAAATGCTCCATTTTTTTGTCATTTATTTGGGGAATTCTTTCACTTGGGGCAGGAACTTGTCACCAACCCGGAAACAGCACTTTGCCCTTTTCCAGCTCAAGATCATGGTATCATAATTTGAGGTGTTGATTCTTATCCCTGCTTCACACTCGACTGTGATCTTCTCTTTGGACATGACAGCATTGGCAAGAGCGTTGAATTGTTGAAGAAAAGCCATAAGAAGTTCCTTTTGCAATTTGCCACAAACTGTTCAGGGGACACAGTAAAAACATGTGGGAAAAGATGCTGTGGTCAGAGGAAGACAAAAATAAATGTTTTAACCTGCATGCAAACACATGTGTGGCAGAAACATGTCCCCACCATTAAACATAGTGAGGCAGCATTGTGTTGTAGGGATGGTTTTCTTCAGCAGGGAAAGGAAAGCCATTCAGAGCTGATGAGATGAATAGACGGAGTTCAGTACAGTGTAATCCTGGAATAACGGCTGTTAGAGGCTGCAAACTTCAGACTGAGCTGAAAGTTCTACTTCCAGCAGGATAACAGCCCTAAACATGGGTAAAATAAAATAAATAAATAAAATGGGTAAAAACTTAAATTGTAAAATTTGAAAAGGTTGTAGAGACTTACTTCAATATCCTTGGAGAGCAAACTTTTACAACTATTGACTCAAATGAATGTTACACTTTTCAGATTTTGTAAATCATGATTCTCTTTCCTTCTATTTCATCATTGGACTTGTAATAGTACTTGAATCAACAAGTACTAAATGAACAGAAATGAAATGAACATGATCTAAATGAACCTTTTTTATAACACAGAACCTGTGTTATAAAAAAGTTAGTTTCAGTTACTATACCTGTAATAGATTTTTATTTTTCCTCTGGCTCCAATCCAAAGATAGCCTTTGACATATATTTTAAACATTTTGAAAACTTAAAATTTTGAGAACTATATTTTGATAGGATCAACTTTAAACAGAGTCAAATCAAACCTTGCTGTTTTGCAGTGTTACTGCTTTAATTCTTCTGATGGTTATTGTAATTTGTCTACACATGACATAATGATAGCCATAATCAAATTACATCACAATATGCTTTCGGATGTAACCACTTGGAAATTTGTCTAAGACTCTCGTAGGGCTTTAAATGGCTTCTAATGTTATGTCAGCATAAATTATGTGAACTTTATTGCCCAATAAAGCTAAATGGCCATTTTATGTCAGTAGGGGGTCAGTGAAGTTGTTAAGAGATTCCAAGGAATTGCATTGCCAGGTAATTTGATCTTTAGCCTGAAAAGACTTTTTTCCTCACATGGTCTGTTTTGGATCAAAAGCTATTTTAAGCTTCCCTTTTTAAACACAATACAGTAGAGTGAATTGGAACCTCATGTGAGGGACCATGTTAACGTGACCTTTCATTGTTAAACTTTTGGGGGTGTTTGCTAATGTAATGTCTGGTTAAGGAATTAAAATTTATTTTATTTACAAATAACTGGTAAAAATAACTTTTTCAATTTAAATTTGATATAAATAACTGAAGTGAAATAAGTCAATCAGGATTGTTATTGTTATGTACAAACAACAGAGGATAAAGACATCAAAACAACATGGTATACCAAAAGAGGCTAAACTGAAGTGTAACTTTCGCATTCATGCAGAATTAAGACGAGTACCTGTTTATTTGAAAACTTGCCTCCTTTATAAGCTAAATAATGTTTATGTAAAAAGTGTATTGTGAGCTGACACTAAATAAAATACTTATTCATATCTGTTCTCATTGTGGGATGGTTCCAATTTAATTGAATGTCTTTATTCAGAAATTCTATCTTTGTTGCATGCATTTGAAAGAAGAAAGGTTTTTGGTAATCCTCATGTATTTTACCAGCTGTGGAAAAAGTGAGCTCATTCTATTATAATAAAGGGATTGACAGGGAACACTGAGGAGAATAAAACATCCCACAGGTTGTGGCTGATCTCTTAATGCTTGGAGCACAGTGAGATCATCCAATGTGTCTGACTCACCTCTTTCTTGTATAATCCAGAAAACGTGCCGCAGAATAACAAGTTGAAGAAGAAATATTCTGTCCATTTTTTTCACAAATTCACCTAATCATGTGGTCATAAAGAAGTGTCTGTGAGCATTTTTTGTCTTATACTAAAGAACTACAGTGCAGGGTATTTCTTTTCAAATATAGCAAATACTGTTGCTAGCAATAAATCCCATACTTGTTTTTAAACATTCAAAATGACATTCAAAAATTTAGCACATAAATAAAATAAAATAATTATTTTTCTATTTTAATTCTTTATCTGTCATAATTAGTTTTTTGTTTTTTGTTTGTTTTTCAAAGGCGGTATAAAGGAAAAACCTCTAGTTTTTCACTCAAAAGTGAAGTCATCTGGCTACACCACTTCCCCAAGGTATGTTAAAGCATCTTCCTGCACTGGCTAACTTTACTGCATGACTTATCTTTTATTCCTTTTTAACAGTCTAAAACATTGTTAAAAATTACAGCTGAAATATATTGTGATAAAACAAATAAGGTGTTGTGATTACAATTACATTTCCACAGTTCTACATTTTCCATTTTATTTCATCTTAGCTGTCTGATAATTATTATTTTACGGCCCTAGAGGTAAAGTCTAACTAATTCATTGATTGATTGATTATATTTCTCTTTGTTTCTGTCTTTCAGAATGACTATGTTTTCACCACAAACCAATGCTCAGAAGAAAACATCACCTAAAAAGTCTATAAAACATTTGTAAGCAGAGCACTCTACTGTATTTACTGTGCATGTATTTACTGTGCATATATATATATGTGTATCACATAAACTATAAAAACATGTTTTTGTCACTTAGGGGCTTACTCCAGAGCAACTACCCAGAGGACAGTGCAGCACCAACTGAACCACGTATTAATCTTAACATTGCAAGCAAACATGTCTTGTGCCTTCAGTATTCAGGTGACTTACTTCTGACAGCTAATTTTAACAAGCCAATTACTATTTGCGTAAGACAAGTCGCATTAACAGTTTGATTTGTTAATAATTGTGTTCTCTGGGGTCTGTCTTATGTTTTTTATATGAATATTTGGCTGTACTATTCAGTTATTTTCATTTATTTTAATGTACTGAAGTTTATTATTTCTATGTTTTGATCACAACCAAACCTGATGAAAGATTTAACCAAAAAAATGGAGAGAGAACAATAATTGAGAAAATTTCTAAAGATAGAAAATAAAAATTTAATATATCAGTGCCCTGTGTCTGTCTTTAAAAATCATAGTTGTAGGAGTACCTCTTACACAAGTCCAACCGGACAAGTGTGTTTAACTAGTCAGAGCTGCAATAGCTATACACTTAGACATGCAGCAATCAGCCACAGGTTGGAATCAGCCCCTTGATCCTTTCCTCTTTCTGGATTTTTGTATTCATCAAATGCCGCTCATTTTAGAACTCCTACAATGTATATACTCTTGATGAGTTTTTCATTTAATGGAAATTAGATAAAGGTTAGGGACCTATGCCTTCATGCAAAAATGGGGATAATCTTATACTTCCTTCTTTTTTTTAAAACTCAAAACTACCTGATAAAAAAAAAAAAAAAAATCTCTGATCTCCTTCGGCAGCGATCCTTTTCGAATCTGTTCTGTTCAGGAGCTTTAATGCAGGTGTATGCAGATGATGTAATCTTGTGTACTATAGCAAAAGATAAGAAACAAGTTTACCCAAAACTGACAGCAACAATGTGTAACTCTGGATACAGAGAAACTATTTACATCCTAATATATCCAAAATTGTAGTATGTTATTCACAAAAAAGACAAATACTAGGCGCCACATGGCTCAGTGGTAGAGCAGACGCACCATATACAGATTCTAAAGTCCTCAACACAGTTGTTCAGTTCTCGGCCTTGGGCCGTTAGCTGCATGTCTTCCCCTTCTCCTTCTCTCTTTGCCCTTCTTTCTGTCCATTTACTGTTGAATAAAGGCCACTAGTACCATGAAAATCTTTTTTTAAGGAAAATACCCCCAGTGATTCCACCATTTTTATTCAAGCCAAAAAAATAGAGTTAGTACAAATGCTCAAATATTTAGTGGTCATTTTGGACTCACAATTTTGTTTTAAACAACAGGTGAAACAGATTTTGAAAAGAATGAAATTTAATCTAAGTTTTGATTCATTAGAAATAGTTTTACCTTAGAGTTATATTTTGATGCCCTGGTTACACCTCATATGACATATTGTATAACAAGTTGGTCATCAGCTTGCAAAACAAATTTGAAATCAGTTGAAATAATTTATAAACAAGCATTAGCAGTTAGATAAAAAAAAAAACCCAAATCATATCATCATTGTCAGATACTCCAAAAACATGAACGACTAAGTTGGGACAGCATTGTAAAATATCATGATTTTGTATTGATTTATAAACCTGCCAATGGAGCTAGAGATGAAAATTAGCCACTTGGCTATAATCTTATGTATTTACATTTAAATATGTTCATTAATATGTATTGTCCCATTTTTAAAAAATAAACTAGAACCTAACGAAACCAAACTCCTGAGTAGAACCTTAACACAAAGACTACTACACTCCAGCTCCCTTAGCTGCCCTGCATTTGGGCTGCTTTAAAAGTTTTCTTCTCCTGTTGTACCATTTGTGGTGGAAAAACTGTTCGAGATGGACAGAAAAATATTTTTTTAAGGTTGAAAAAAATATATATGACCCACAATCTCGTCATTAAAGGGAAAGTGGCAAAAAAGTTATTGTGATTTCTCAAGATTGGCAGTTTCGGTGAGAAATCTAATTTAAGTGAAGATATAAAAATAATGCTTTGGTAATATTTTGAAAGTTAAATTTTTGCGTAGAGAGTAATTTTTTTTGTTATGCTAGGCTGCCTCAGCTGCTGGCATAAAGGGATTCAGCTGAAATCCACAGATCTTTTCTGAAGCTCCAAATGTTTGTTAACAGCATCATTTAATGTGCGTCAAAAAAAGTGCCACAGTGCAATGCTCCTGATGTGCATTTCCCTTTATAGTCCTTCTGAATCACCAGGTCAAACAGGTCAAGATTGTAAACTGATCTCAGCCTAAAAAGGCTTAATTGGTGCATGTCTATATCAAGAAATTAGTACTGCATAGATTCTGCAGTGCTTACCAAATCTAGCTCCAAAAGATAGGCTTTACATCAAAAATGACTGTATTTACTTAAATCAAAGCTTGTTTGATGGTTCCTGGGAAGTAATGTAATGAGTATAAGCTAGTCAAATTTTGACCACTGTAGTGTACAGTACCCATGACAATACCCATAAAAACTGATAGTTATACAAAGATGACTTAAAATGTAAACTTTGTGTTGGATAAAGTAGATTATACATCTCAAAAAGTGAACTGTGTGCTTTGCTTTGTTTTGTTCAGTCCATTCTCTGCTGAAAGGGCACAAATCCATGCACCAATCATTTATGAAATATAGTATTCAATAAAGCTCCACTGTGACAGAAACAACACTATAATTTCAAATTGATGAGACCTTTTCCAGTAAAAATTCTTTTATGTTCGGAAATGGCTGCTCTAAAAATATTTATAAAATTAATCTGTGGTTCCTTGTTTTTCTCAGGTGATGGAAAAAAAATCCTGTGTGGTCTTGGCGACCGGTCAGTGTTATTGTACAATTCCTGCCTTACTGGTAGTCCAACTGCCTACATAGGTGAGACATGATCCAAGAATGGTTATTCTTTGCTTCCCTCTACTCACTTAAGTGCTTTCTTTTTGGAAGGGGACTTGTGTGTTATTTTAAGCCAAGTGTTACCTTTGCTAGACTTATCAGATTTACATTGAAGTACTTTTAAATAAATCTAATGCTGTGAACAATTTACCAAGTTAGCACTTTAAATAATCATCAGTGTTGGCCTACCTTGTGACTGACAATTAATAGCCAAATGCAGAACATCCACAATCCACTTAATTTAGTACATTGTAGCTCCAATTTTGAAGGAAACTGTCCACAAGAAGGCAGCAGAGATAAAGAACAGAAGTTGAGGTGACGTGTAGGTCAGCATGAACCTCCTCTGTTCAGCCTGTCTTTCTGCCTGAACAGTACCATAAAAGTAAATGTTGTGACTGCACACTGTTTTACCAGGTTCATTTGAGACATGGGTTTTTGAATGTAGGTCATGACAAGCCGGTGAGCAGTGTGAGCTGGAGCCTCTGCAGACAATGGTGGCTGAGTGCAGCAGAAGATCTATCATTACGAATCTGGACCAACTCTAGCTCCGAGCCTGCTATTATCATGGTAAAAAAAAAAGCACGCATTTATTACACATTACTTGCAGACATTCAGAATCATAAGCTTCTGTGCTCCCTTGACCCTTAATGAAACCTTGTGTAATTTATTTTGTCAGTCGTTTTCATAACTAAAACAGCAGTAAAATAAGGAGAATCTACAAACTCAAATGGGCTTAGGAGTAATTAAATGCGTCAGTGATGGTCATGTTTTTCTATAGAATTTGTCCTTTCTGTTTTTTCTGGAAATAAAGTCTAGTTTAAACCAACTATACATAGGGAGCACATTATCCTAGAGTTTGTTTCTGCAATAAAGTACAATAACTTGATACTGACCTACTTAGTTATTGTTTTTCCTATTATAACTGCAAAGCAATTATAGCTGTTTCTGGAACACAAATTTATTCATTGATATAATTATAGAAACAACACGTTTGAAGTAAAGGACAGCAGTGAGTAGGAGTAAATAATGGATGGTGTATCACTGTCATGCAGCAAAAGCAATGCAAAATCATTCTAGTAAAACGAAATCCTCTCAAAGTACGGAAACTGGTTGTGTTGCAAAGAAAGCAATACATTTTGTTGTTCTGATAAATAAAACACAAATTGATCAGCAGTGTTGACTCCAGTAGCATGTGTTTGAATTGTCTTATTAAAATTATTTAATTTCATTAAAATGAGAAAATTTAGTCTATTATATCAAAGTCAGAAAACCGATGTACAATACCCCATCTAAAAGATATGGTTTAGATTTGTATTCAGTCCCCTTTCCTCTGACACCATTAAATAAAATCCAGTCGTTGCAATTGCCTTATTATTGTATGGAGTTTGTCTATTTGCAAAACACCATCTCTGAATACACTATTTTTACAATGAAAAATGGTAATGGCATGGCATGAGAGATTTATTACATTTTAATTGGAGCAATGTTTTTGTTTTCAGGAATGTATCTGCTTAATAGTCAAGTAAACCTGGAGGACAATTGCATCATTTCAAAGCAGGGAAGACATGAAAATGTGTATTGGAACAATCAGAATCCTATTTGTTTTTAAAGCAAAATTAGGGAAGGCTTTACCCTCAGAGAGGTTCTCCCATGTCAGATGCCAACTGCGCCTGTGAATTTCTGTCAAAACTTGGCTTCATCTATGCCATGCGAGTTCTTTGTGTTCTTGTATGACAACTTGGGAACAAATGGAAGTCTTCTCATAGGGAATGAACAATGCTGATGTGAGATAGATCTGCATTTCCATAGTTTAACAAAAAAGAAACATCCTGGATTGCCCACAACACATTATGTGTGGTATTGTAACCTGCCAGGCTTTAAATGTTTGGTGAATTAGTTACAGCATACCATAAATGAAAACAAAAATGAGCAGATAGAGAACAGAATCTCTGATTAAGATGTCTTTTCCTAGTCTATAGTCATCTTTTCAGGAACATGCGTCATTGGAGAACCATTATACATTTTAATATCATGTTTACATGTTGACATATCATATATATGCTTTACATATATTATAATCTGAAGTGCTTAAATAGAAGGCAAGTAGACTTCCTCTTTTGTTTATGAGAAAACCCAAAACTGAAAGGTTGGTGGAAAACTGTGCCAGGGATCCAAACTGACAATATATTTTATTAGTCCATTATATTTATACAGTATACCATGAGAGCCAACATGATCAAAATTTATTGAGATAATACCAGTAAAGTATGTCCTGATTTGTGTTACATTTAAAAGTTTTGCTTGTTTAGATTTAAGAACAGATATTTTATTAAAAGATTTGGTAAGACTGTATATAAAAGTTCTGCTTTTATATACAGTAGATGTCAGACTTCCTTTCTTTCACTTTTGTTTAATTTTCTGTTCCTTTAAAGAATAAACCTTGAAATATCTGCCATTTAAGAAAAAAAGTTTTCCTTAGGGCTGTTTTTATTTTATTAATTTACTATGTAATATCCCAGTGAAGATATTGGTGTGATATTTATCTATCTTCCATCTTTATCTATCCTTCCATTAGGGTGACACTATGTTCTCCAAACCCATTAGAGGTGCTCAGTTTTATTACCTGGACAAATTTCTACTTCTAACATCTGGACCTTCTGTGTACTTGTACCTGTATAGCATGGATCTTACCCGTGATGACATAAAAAGGTAATTATTTCTTTTTATACTGTGCAAACACATACAATGACTTGCAAAAGTTTTCACACCCCTTAAACTTTTTCATATTTTGTCACTTTACAACCACAATAAAACACATCATTGTATTTTATTGGAACTTTATGTAAATGATAAACAGAAAGTTGTGCATAATTGGGAAGGGGAAAGAAAACGATACATTGTTTTGAATTCATTTTGCAATAAAAAATCAAAAAAGTGAGGCGTGCATAGGTATTCAGCCCCCTTTACTCTTTTAACCCTAAATAAAAGGCCTATTGCCTTCAGAAGTCATCTAATTAGTAAATAGAGTCCTCCTGTGTGTCATTTAATCTCAGTATAAATCCAGCTGTTCTGCAAAGGCCTTGGAGGTTTGTTACAGAACATTGGTGATCAAACAGTATTATGAGACAAGACAAGGATAAATTTATGGAGAAGTTTAAGTTTCAAGTTTTCAAGTTTATTTGGATAGCACATTTCAGCCACAGGGCAGTTCAAAGTACTTCACATGATAAAAACATCAAACAAATACACAGCACAATCATCAAGCAAATATACATGAAAATCTTCAAAATCATCGAGCAAATATCAATGCATCAAGATCATGAGGCTCATCAAGCAAATATCATCAAGCAAATGTAACTCGAAAATACTGATCAATGTTCCACATTCTACTAATCAAAGGCAGCTCTAAACAGGTGGGTTTTCAGCCTTGATTTAAAGGAACTCAGTGTATCAGGTGTTTTGCAGTTTTCTGGAAGTTTGTTTCAGATTTGTGGAGCATAAAAACCGAATGCTGCTTCTTCATGTTTGGTTCTGGTTCTGGGGTAGTCTTGAACCAGAAGACCTGAGTGGTCTGGAAGGTTGATACAATGACAACAGGTCTTTAATATATTTTGGTGCTAAGCTATTCAGTGATTTATAAACTAACAGAAGTATTTTAAAGTCTATTCTCTGAGCTACAGGAAGCCAGTGTAAGGACTTTAGAACTGAGGTGATGTGCTCTATCTACCTGGTCTTAGTGAGAACACAAGCAGCAGCGTTCTGGATCAGCTGCAGCTGTCTGATTGATTTATTAGGCACACTGTGAAGACACTATTGCAGTAATCAATATGACTAAAGATAAATGCATGGATAAATTTCTCTAGCTCTTGTTGAGACATTAATCCTTTAATCCTGGAAATGTTCTTCAAGTGTGAGAAGGCTGACTTTGTAACTGTCTTTAAGTGTTTCTGAAGGTTCAGGTCTGAGTCCATCACTACACCCAGATTTCGGGGCTGATCATGAGTTTCTAGTTGTAAAAATTGAAGCTGCATGCTGACTCTAGCTCGTTCCTCTTTGGGTCCAAAGATAATAACTTCAATTTTGTTTCTGTTCAGCTGGAGAACGTTTTGGCACATCCATTGATTTGTTCTAAGCAACTGTTCAGTGCTTGGATGGATTCAAAGTCACCTGGTGACATGGTAATGTTGAGCTGTGTGCCATCTGCATAGTTATGGTAGCTAATTTTACTTGTTGTAATCTGAGCTAGTGGGAGCATGTAGATATTAAATAGAAGTGGTCCTAGGATTGAACCATGGGGTACTCCACATGTGACTTTTGTCTGCTCTGATGAGAAGTTGCCTATTGACACAAAGAAATCCCTGTTCTTTGTTTAAAGCAGAGTTAGGTTATAAAACAATATCCCCAGCTTTAGGCATCTGGTTAACTCTGGTCAATCTCCTATCAAAAAATAAAGCGTATGCTACTACTATAAATCTACTAAGATGTTGCCATCACACTGAACCGACAGTCCTGACAAAGACTGTATTGCTCATAAATGCAGCCAGGAAGCCCATGGTAGCTCTGGAGGAACTACAGAGATCAACAGCTCAGTTGGGATAATCAGTTGACAGGATGATTGTTGCATTGCTGAAAGAAACCCAACAGAATTTCTCTTTGCAGTTTATCACAAGCCATGTAGGGGGAACAAATATGTGGAAGAAAGTGTTCTGATTAGCTGAGACCCAAGATGGTCTTTTTAGTCTTCATCCAAAGCAAGGTGTGGTGGAAAACTTAACACCCTGAATACAGCATGCCCATTGTGAAATACTGTGGTAGCATCATTCTGTAGGCTTGCTTTCTTTGGCCATACCCTAAAAACACCCAGCGCTTCAACTAGTTGTTTGAATCAAACTATATTCATGTGTTAGAATGGCCTGGATTTGAATCTAATTGAGAATCTGTTGCAGTACCTAAAAAGTGATGGTTGAAAACACTCTGTCTAATCTGACTGAACTTGGACTATTTTCCAAAGAACTATGAGAAACAATGTTCTTTGAAATATTTCAGGGTCTAGATGTGCAAAGCTGGTTAAGACCATGAAAGAATTAAAGCCATGATTGTAGCAAAACTAAGTTCCAGTAGCTACTAAATCAGGATGCTGAATGCATGTACCATTTCCTAGATTTTTACTGGGAAAAAAATGCATCACATAATGTATCACATTACTCTTACTTCACAATTAATAGCTATGTTGTGTTAGTAATGCAACTATATTTTGTCACAATAGTAGTAACAAATAATGGCAAATATTCTGGTAGACAGAAGATTATAGATTTATAGAGTTTTACAACCTACTTAGGAACCAGACTTTATTGGAAGGAGGAGCTTGGTATTTTTAGTTCTACCGCAGACACTGCTGACACTCATTAAAACAAAACTCTCAGGTGCTTACTGCAGGCTGTCAGGACTTGTTTGGAAAGCAAATACAACAGAATGATGGACAACATAAAAAGGAAATTATTTCCAATAGCTGTGTATGACCAGGATCTTTAAGAATAATGTCATAATATTAATTTAAGTTAGATTTATTTTTTTTTATCGGTTTGACAAAAATTTGGGATTATTTTCTTCCTAGATATAAACAGCGAAGTGTCGTCAAACTGGCAAGTTGCTTAACGCCATCAGCCTCAGACATCACAGCCCTTTCTGCAGTCAATGATTTTCTCTCATGTATCCTTTTTATGGTTTTATAGCTTTGGCATCAGGAAGACCGTTGGTGCTGACTGAGTGAGTCTATCCCCTTTTTCTCAGAGAAGCTGGTCTGACAACTGCCTTGTAAACCACAACAATCTCATAAAGGCTATGCACATAGCTTAAGGGTTTCCACTGCAGATTTTAGCATTTAGGTGTCTTTAGATTTTTTTTTTCAGGAACGTCTGCATTCCAGTCCCCTGTTAGTCTTTACAGCACATCTACTTACTCCTGTAAATCCACCGCACAGAACTTGGGTTTGAATGGGTTTGTTCCTGTCAGAAACAATTTTATATCTCAGTGCTTTCTCAAATGAACTCCAAGTAAAATGCTTATACATCACAATGTTTTTACTTAAGAACATATAGTACATAAGAACATATAGTCAAAGTTAGGGGGGTAGGGGGGTTTGCACCTTTTTCAGACAATTAAAACAAGATACTGTAAAATTACAAAAAAAAGTTCAGTTATCCCCTGTGATGGACTGGTGACTTGTCCAGGGTGTACCCCACCTCTGGCCCAATGACTGCTGGAGATAGGCAACAGTCCCGACCCCCGCAACCCTGCAAGGATAAATGAGCATAGACGATGGATGGTTTGATGTTCAGTGACTCCACGTGTGTAACACAGAAACAACCAAATAAGCAGAAGTTTAGTGATGTTTTTGTGACATATTTTTGTTTTTGCCAATATTTTGATGTTTTAAAAGTGGTAACAAAAATATCAAAGTAAAACACCTGCAGAACAGCAAGTTTAAGTAGAATAACATCTTCAAAATCTACTTTCATTGCGTGGCGATGCAACGATAAGACCCTTCATGGTCAATTTCCAGTTTTCTTTTAGATCTGACTTACCAATTCTGATTTAAACCAATTAAATTTTTTTCTGAGGTCTGAAACACATAAAAGAGAAAAATGTGCTGTTGGTTCTTTGACAGAGGGATCATTTTGGAATTCAACAGAAAATGACATAATTACAAGATTATTCTACGTATACATCATATTATGTATCTCTAACCTTAATCTAATTATTATTGAAAAAAAAAATGCATCTAACAATTTTCTTGGTTGATTTTTTTATAGACTGAAAATAGATGGAGTTCTAATTTTAGATGGATTGTAAAATATAAAAAGAAAAAAGATTTTTCTGCATTTGACTTGCCAATCACGGATCAGAGCCAAAGAAGAAAAAAAATGGCAGATCAATTGGTGCATCTCTAATCCTAGTTTTTATTGTAGAACTTTACTATACTACCACAAAGATTTTTCTTAATTTCACCAGTTTTCTTAACAGTTTTTTTTTTCAGACATTGTTCTGGTGAGTTGTTCAGATCGGACCATTCAAGTTCTGGATATGAACAAAGGTGTAGTTGGCTCTGTGCTCCCTGATGCTCACAGCAGAGCTATCCACTGCATCAAACAGAACAAGGTGAGGCATTTTAAATGTGACAGAATAACTTAATAATTTACATTAAACTCTGAAAATTGTCCTTTGTACAAGCTGTATGTGAAAAAAAGAGGTTTCTGCCAAAGAGAGTTCAGCACTGATTCTTTTTGCAAAAATAATGTAAGTAATAGGACTGGGTAAATATGCTTCTCTTCCAACTTTTTGAGTATGTTGCTGATTTAAGTCCCAGATTTGTTTCTAAATACAATGTTGTATCCTTAAATAAAGTTCTGTTATCCTGTTGTTCTAGTAGGATATTCCAGCTATTTGCTTATTTTCATCATTTATCAAAAGCCATAGTTTGAAGAATGGTTATAAAGCATAAAAAGTATCTTACTGTATAAAGGTATCAATCAGGAGAAAGATAAAAACACCATGCACAGGGATAAATTAACAATAATCAGAAAAAAATGGGGAAAAAATGGAAATAAATGTAGGAAAGCAAGTAAAATTGTCCCAAGTGCTTTGTTAGTCAGAAACTTGTATGAATGAGCTTCAAGAATTTCTAGTTAGTACTTGTTGTGTTCTACATGTGAAAACAGTTTATTGTATATTCTTCATGTTTTGGATTAGAATTAGGGTATCAAAATACAGTTATTTTCTTCCAAATAAAACATTAAGGCCTGGCTGAAATCTCTCACAACCTTGAGGAAGAATGTGTCACTGACCAGTGTAACAAGACTTGAACTTTTGGCCACAATTTCAGTAGATTTGACTCAAAAATATTCTTGCACATCCACATCACCAAAAAAGGACCATACCCACAGTGTAAGATGGTGGTGGCAGCGTCATGCTCTGGGGTTACTTTTCTTTAGATGGAACTTAAGGCTGGGTATTATGTAAAATCAACTTTTTTTTAGCTTTATGTTATGTTAAAATGTTGTTTCCTCATCAAAAACATATATGGAGTGTTGCTTGATTCTTTCATGCATGTTTAAGGAATATTTGAATCTCCTGTGGCAGCCATTTGAGGGCGCCTTAACACTTGCCCTCACAAAGTGCTGCCTATTTACACAAGCTCCTCCATGGAGCTTTAGTCCCCAGCCGAGCTTCCGCCTCACAGAGCACCCCTCACCTGCGCCTTTCCCACACAGCTGCACCAGACTAGTGGCAGCAGCACTTAGCAAAAACCTGGTTGAACTGCGCATCTACTGAGCTTACCATACAAACTACTTCTCAATACAGCGCTCCTAAGAATGGTTGTAAATGGCATAATGGATGAACATTGTTGTGACGACATGCTGAAGACGGCATGTCGGAAAGAGTAGGGGCTTCTTAAAGAGACTGAGACCAATTTCAAGGTGTTGAATTGCAAAATCAAATTTCTTTAAAGTTATGTTTGATATATACAGCATTTTTATAACAACTAAAGGTAACAGTTTCTTGATTGTGCTATAAAATGGCACGATGTGCCTGGAGAATACAGAATACCCCCTTTTAAGTTGTTGTCAAGGTAGATGAAATAATAAATAGTTACAAATACTACTCAGGTTTTTCCCCAAAAGTTTTAGCTGTCTGCTGAGGATAAAGAGATATTTTGTTTTTCACCAAATCAGTAAGTCAAAACATAGATCCAAATCAGCTAAATAAGAGGAAAATAAATGTTTTTAAATGGCCAAACTAACATCCAGAACTAAATTTGGTGGTAAATACACAGAATTATCTGAACCTGACTGTGTACAAGAGACGTCGTCACAGTCTAATACATGTGGAGATCTTGTGCAAGCTAACGTGAGCATATATTGTCAAGCTGATGGAGGCTGATAGACAACTATCAAAGAATACTGGATGCTGAAACTGAATTAAAGTATTAGTTTAAGGATGTGCACGCTTTTGCAATTGAGATATTGCACCTATTTTATTCATTTTTTTCTTTCTAACAGATTTGTTTGTTTTTTTAGTTGGATGTTACAGGATAAAAAGTTTGTACACTTTTTGAGCCATTTCTGTAATAGCACCTTATAAAATAGTATTTTTAGTGTCAATAACATTTGAGTTAACATAAATATAACAACACAAATCCTTGCTGGAAGCTTTTAGGTGATTTTCTTTTAGATGTACTTTATAGAGGTTTTCTCATTTATAGTTTGATCAAATCCTATAGAAAATCTAAATCCTTGCGAATGGATAGAGGCTGAGACATTTCATCACTTTGCCCACAGAATAAATTACTTGTGGACCAAACCCACAAAGCAAAGAATTTGCTTGATTTGGCATCTTTAAGCAGTGTGAGCCCTATCTTCCATCTTACTCCTAAAGGGTCTGTTATTTGGCAGATGTCATAGGGTTACATAAGACATCAACGGCTACTTTTTTATGTGCGTTACGTAAGGAGCAGATTGTCTTTGAGGATATAAACGTGTTAGTTTCTGGTATTTAAAGCAAAAGGTCATCTTTAAAAAATGTTGTGGTTAACCAAAAGCTTCACTGACAGCTAGACATGATGCAAAATCATTAGTATAATTCATCTTGAATGTAAGTTACGACTGTATCAGGATTAATAATGTCATGTGTGACAGCAGGAGGACAGTCAGGCTTGAGTTGATGGCCTTAGAGAAAAGCTGTTCCATAAGGCTGTTCCATGATGTGTCCTTACTCCTACATGACTCTCTTAGAATAATGTGGACCAACTAATGTGGTAAGCAGATTCTGCGCATATCCATTTGCATATCCTCTGTATCGGTATTCATTATAGTGCTTACAAATCCAAATCCCGTGAAGCATGCATTTGTATACAGCCTCCCTGAGTCATCTTTTGTTGGAATTACTCTTTTGGGGTATGTCTCTACCAACTTTACACATCTAAGCGGAAGCTCAGTCAGATTGGATGGTGAGTTTCTATGAACAGCGGTTTTCAACTCTTGCACCAGATTTTAAATTGGATTTAGGGTTGGACTTTGACTGGGCCGTTTCAATGTTATGCTTTAATTGAAACAATTACATGTATCTCTGGGTGTTTATTTAGTGTCTTTTTGCTCTTGCAAAAGCTGTTCCTATTAATGCTTCTTGGGAAACATCTCAAATCCATACTTGAACCAACTGATTTAAAAATAGTTTTTATCCAAGTGCCATTTGGGAATTGAGACCTGGGCTATGCAATACTATGACTGGGAAATTGACTGTATAGGTAAATTTTATATTGTGATTGTGTAAGTACAGATTATTTTTTGATGGGATTGTATTTTATTGCAAAATGATACAATATAAGTTATTGTACAGTGTCTGGTTTAGTTTTGCTGAGGACTTGAGTTGTTTGTTGAGTTGTTGAGTGTCTGTTGAGCCAGGAGGAGTAGTATGTTATTTCATTGTACATTGTGCAATGATGATTAAGACATTTGATTTGACTTGAATTTGATTTGGATGATAAACCTTCTCCTCTAGTCATTACTGCCTCTAACAGGTTTTCTTACAGGATTGCCCTGTATTTTCTCTTTCAGTCTTCCCTATTTATTTCCCTGTTCTAGTTTATTTACTTGTTGGTTGTTCTGAATTTTATTCAGGTTTATCATAGAAAAGAAGACATACTTTCCAGGTTTTGATTGGTAAATGCTTTCAAAAACTATCTGTAACTGTCCTTCTACTTCACAGTTATGTGGATGGTCTATCAAGTACAATTCCAACAATCTCAATAAAATTCATATTTACTTGTGGTTGGAACATGACAAAATTTGTTCAGTTCCAAAGGTTACTTTTGCAAGGCTCTTTCAGGTTCAAAATGTAATAATTTAGCAAGGCACTGTATAAATATCATATTTCTTCTCAACAATATTTTAACAAATCTTTTCATAAAAGGTTTAAAATAAAGATCCATTCAATGTTTTTATGGAATTTGTTTGTGACAGAGGTTGTGCTTAGTGAAGCTTAATTGAAGTAACTTCTGTGTGTTCTCCCCCCACATGCTTTATGCTCAGCACAGCCTGGATTAGTTGCATACACTCCCAGTAGTGGCATGGATTAACCCATTCAGCTTCAATTCAGTCTTGCACAGCAGACAATATTTCTTTAGCCCAGATGTGCATGTTCTTTGTCATCACATCTTTTGTGAGCAATTCTCTATGGGAAGGCTCTATTTTGTTGTTTCAGCTTGGCTATTGCATCAATGAGGACTTCTCTGCCTAAGAGCCTGAGGGCCTTTCAGTGGTTTGGGGTTAGTAGCCGCGGATCAGAGGGCTTGCCCCTGGCTGGACACTGCACATATAACATCATACTTCCCTCCCCTCTTGCTTTATCGTCCCAGGGCGGTTCAGACATCAGAAACTGATGCTTCAGAAATAGCTTTTCCCTCTTGAAATTTCCATTGCCTCCTCTGCGAAATTCACCTGGAACTCATCAGACCTGAGGGCTTCTCGGAAAACTGGAAATGCTGTCTCAAACTCCTGTTCTCACACTCTAAATGGAAAATTAAACAAAGAACTCCCCCACAGCTGCTTTCTCTCTCTCTTGCTCACGTTTAACTTTATTATCTGATAACTTGGTTTGGAAGTCATAAATAGAATTTACGTGTAGATGTGAAATGGAAACTGCATTTTTGTGGGAGCCTATTTCAGTGGGATATCTAAAGTATGAGAAATTACACTGTTAATATTTACACAAATTTTTCTTCTATTACTTTTTTAATCTGCACGTAGAGTTAAGCCCAAATCATTCATACTCCTGTCAAATTTAGATCTAAAATTATTTTCATTCAATTGCAGTTTTACAGTTTTGATTGAAAATAAGACAGACGTCTCTCAAAAGACAGTAAAACAGTGTAAGGCCAATGTACTGACGGGCACACTCATGAGAAGTATCCCCTGTCTTGGCTTTTCTCCACTTGCTGCCTGTCAGTCTCACAATTCTGTTAAAAATCCTACTCATTACATTCAAACCACTCCATGACTCAGCTCCATTTAACATGAAACAACTCATTATTCCATATCATCTCACAAAAACCCTTCGCTTGCAGGATGAAGGTCTGCTCGTTGTTCCAAAAATACTCAGGTCCAGATTGAGAGGGAGAGCTTTTACTTTCCAGGATCCTATTCTCTGGAGTCAGCTCCTCACTTGAGTTCAGGATGCTGATTCTCCCTGGTCCTTTAAGTCTACACTAAAAAACCTGTCTGTTTGAAAAGACTTACACTTAATTTGACTAGCTTTACACAGCAGTGCCTAACAGACTGCTATTTTAATAACTGCTTTAGGTTGCTTTGTACATATATATCTTTTCGTATTCATTTGCAAGTCTTGGGGTTATTTTTATTGTGACAATGTTTATCTCTTCTTTTATTACATTAAGTACTTTGCGTTACATTAATGCTTTTAAAAGAGATAAATAAATTAAATTGTAAATGGAATATCAATTTTGAGAAAAAAAAGAACCTATCTTTTTTCATTTGTATTTTATTAATAATGCCATATCACAGAAAGATTTCTCCACTTCTCAATTCTCAGTGGAAAAATCTTTATTGGCATTACAGTCATCAAGTCCTTCTTATAACTCCTGACCAGTTTTTTGTATATTTTCACTGGTATTTTGACAATTTATCCTTGATAATGAGCTTCAAGTCCTTGATGTTGGAAGCCTTCCTTGGCATTAAGCTCCTTTTACAGATTCTCGACTGAATTCAAGTCAAGACTGGTTGAGCTGCTCCAAAATATTGATACCACCAGACAGAAAACTCATGTTTTTAAAATGAAAATATTACTTTAATCCTAAATCTGCCAGAGGTATGAATGATTTTAGGGTTAATTGAACACAGTGTGTCATGGAAAAATATTTATACCACATGTACCTTTTCACATTTTGACAATGTTACAACCATGAACTGCAATGAATATTTTTGGCATTTGATATAATAGACAAACACAACGGATCTATCATATTACATATTTTATAACACTGAAATGGAAGGAAAACAATAGCTTGTTCTCAAATAAGTTAAAAGAAGTAATACAGAAAGTAGCATACAGTGTGGTGAAAAAGATTTCTTCTGTTTGTTGGGTTTTTTGTCACCCATAAACCTTTCAAATCATTAAGCAAATTTTAATATCAGATACAGATAGCCTGAATAATTAAAAAAAGAAAACTGTTTTTAAACTAAAGCTAATCAAACCATCATAGCTCTGTAGAAACAAAGTTACTGACACCTAACAGTCTGGAAAGGGTTACAAAGTCTGAAGCTTAGGGTCTCCACGGAACCATAGTGTGAGCCAATAATAATAATAAATGGAGAAAACGTGGAGCAGTGGTGATCCTTCCTAGGAGTGTCTGGCCTACCATAATTTTTCCAAAAACACATCAACAGAAATGATCCCAGAAAAACATCTAAAGCACTACAGGCTTCACTTGCTTTAAGTTAAGTTCAGTGTTCATGATTTAAAAATAAGAAAGAGACAGAGCAAAAATGGCACTCACATCCAGACGATCCCCAAGACTTGTGGGACAATATTCTATGGATTGATGAGACAAAAGTGGAACTTTTTGGAAGGTTTACCCCTGTAGCATCTGGGATAAAACTAATACTGCATTTCAGTAAAAGAACATCAATCCAAGACTCAAACATGGTGGCAGTAGTGTGACGGTCTGGATATGGTTTGCTGCTTCAGGACTTGGATGACTTGTCATAAATAATGGAACCGTGAATCCTTTTCCTTGTTGGAAAAGTAAAATTGCCCAGCCGGCAGTTTGTGACCGTAAGCTCAAGCACACTTGGGTTATTCAGCAGGACAATCATCAAGTCCACCAGTGAATGGCTAAAAACATGCTAACATTAAGAACAAGAGGACGAAGAAATAACTTTTATTGTCCCACATAGAGGAAATTCAGGTGTAACAGCAGCATCAGATATATAAGTTCACACAAAATCTTCCAAAATGGTTGAAATATATATAAAAACAAGATTAACAATAACAGTAATAGTAAGAAAAATATAAAGTACAAGATTATTACATAAAGATACTGTGCAGTTATAAGGACAAAAATATCGTACTTACTATCCCAAAGTTTCAAGTGGCTTAGTCATAGACCACAGACCAGTCATAGACCATAAACCAGACTTAAATCCATTTTAGATGCTGTGGCATTGCCATAAAAAAGCTGCTCATGCCTTAAAATCCCCCAGTGTGGCTGAATTAAATCAATATTACGAAGAAAAGTTGACCAAATTCCTCCACAGTGATGTGAAAACACATTGCAATTTATCACAAATGCTGTACAACAGTTGTCACCAAGGGTGGCACAACCAGGTATTAGGTGTAGGGGTTATTTACTTTTTGACATAGGGACAAGCTGTTTTGGATTATTTTTTTTCCCCTTAATCAATGGAGTCAGTGTTTGAAAACTACTTTTTGCATTTATTCAGGGTGTCTGCTGCTGAAATTTATACAATGATCGAAGACATTTTCCTGTTTCAACATTTAACAAGAATTTAGAAGTTTTGTTAGTCTCTTACTAAAAGCTGTCTTATTAAAGCATCTTTTGTTTTATTTTTTGTATATTTTAAAGGGATCCACATTCACCTCACAGGCTCCAGAGTCATACAACCTATTCCTCACCAGTGCACTTACAGATGGTGTAAAGCTGTGGGACCTTCGTACAATGAGGTTTGTATAAATGTGTTTTCTGCAAGACAACTTTAATGTTAAACAAAACCAACCAAACTTTGCTATAGTATACCGTTTACAGTTTTTTTATTCAACAGTACTTCTGTTACTTAATGCCTTTCAGGAAGAAAACCCTGTTTAGATCATTACATTACTTTGACTGCCATATAAAACTGATTTCTAGTTTTACTGTGTTTTTTTTTTCCATTTGCTATTTTTTAGATTAAAAAATGACTTTATGTTCCAATTGCATAATCATTTTTCTAACACAAACATTCCTTACTTGATACTTGAATTAGCAAGTGTTTAATTTCTAAAGTTAATGCCGAAGGAGATATTTATCTGGCTTTGACTCACAGATGTCCTTGTAAGACTGATGATTTATTTAGACCTTTTTGGAGCTCTTAATGTTCTTTTTGGCCTCGTAGAAGACATTATTAAGTTTTGCATTCTTTCATGTCTGTGGCTGTTCTCATATCAAATTCCTCATCCCTAACTCTGTCAGAATCTATTGCTCAAATATTTGCACTTTGTTTCTAAGTCAGCTCCTAGTTTTTACAGCTGTATTATCAAGCATCCACATGCAGATGATTATATATATATATATATATATATATATATATATATATATATATATATATATATATATATATATATATATATATATATATATATGAAAAGTGCTAAATAAATAAACTTTACTTACTACTTACTTACAGGCAGAGTTCCTCTGAGGTGAAACACATGTCTGCATGAAAATAATAACATCTCTTACTAAATTCAGTTTTTTTCTGTGTTACAATAAAGGAATTGAAGAGAATTATTTTATGGTATTTCAACATTTCCTAAAAACACACTTCATTTGCTTCTTAGTACAGCTAAAAAAATTTAGTGACTACTTGTAACTATTGTACTACTATCAAGATAGAAGAATCCTTAGTTGAAAGAAGGCTGTAGATTTTTCTGGGTTGCATGTAAATTTAGCTGACAAGACTGCTCAGAAAATCACTGTGGACAGGTATAAGTTGAGTTTAGTTGGAGGTATACAATGTGTGATTGCTGAAGTCTTTGAAGAAATGTTATTGACTTGTGTCCAAAACCAGAAGTTATGATGATAAATGTAGTCATTTTGTGGTACAGTTTACCCTGCAATACACCTTTTATAGAGACACATGGACCCTCTATGGGTGTTGGTAGCCCTAGTAAAGATATCTAAAAAGCCTAAAACTAAATTAGTTTCTTATTGCAGTCTCATAATCTTAGACTAATATATTTAGACAAAAGAACAACCTTTAAATTTATTACATTTATTTGGTAAGAAGACAATTCTGCTGAGAAACTTTAACTCCTTCAAAATTAGTAATCCAAGACTTTCTGCTTCCCTGAGGTATAAATGGGATATGATTCCAAGGCCTACTTCTCTCCCATTCATCTTTAAAATAGGAAAGACAAGAGAACATTCTCTTTTAGTAAGGCAGACATGTGTGGATCTTCAACTGTTGGCAAAATTGCTATTTGTCTAAACTTCCCCAAGAGCCACAAAAATTTTAAAACAAGTGGAACTGTTACAAACAAGACTGAACAAGGACCCTCCACGAACATAAAGGAGGTTTAAAAAAGAATCACTGTTATATCCCTAAGAAACTAGTTACATAGGAAGATGTAGAGTTTAAGAAAATAATTTCATCATCAACTTCTTATGCATTTAACGCTGTCACATACAATAACTGATCACCAGCCAAGCAAGTATACAATGAATTCTTTAGACATGTCAAATCAATTCTGCACCATGAGTGTCACGACTCTAAATGACACTGTTAATACCACATGTATGTGCAAACAGTTGCTATGGAATTTACACAAGTTCTTTGCAAATGTAACAACCATGACCCAATAACAACAATACATACTTTATGCTTAGTTAAGCAGATGCTCTGTCTGTGCTGATGAAGATTTACTCACTTTCACATACTGAACACTTAAAATGATGGCAGATAACTTTCTGATTAATAATTATTTGACCTCATTGGGGCACTGATACAGTTTATAATCCCCCGATTCTCAGTTGATCCTTATGGAAAAAAAGCAAACCCAGATGGTGACAAAAGGGGAAGAGTAACATAACCCACCCTAATGCAGTACAATGCTGCTAGTTCTACGTCCATTACCCCAACACACATAGGAAAAAACAGGAGGGAAGATCTAAAGCAACATGTATACTACAAAAAGATGTGAAAGGATTGATGTTCCAAAAATATGCTTAATATCCTTGTGGTTAGACCACATAGGATGCAAACGGATGCTGAGAGATAAGTTAGTTGCTTGTCTCTAAAAACCATAAAAACTGTGAGAGAGCTCACTGAGGTTCAGTGGGAAGATTAGTCACCTTGCAATCCGATAGATG
Organism: Anableps anableps; assembly: GCA_014839685.1. Classification (NCBI taxonomy): domain Eukaryota; kingdom Metazoa; phylum Chordata; class Actinopteri; order Cyprinodontiformes; family Anablepidae; genus Anableps; species Anableps anableps. The sequence continues at coordinate 14,366,293 of CM026076.1, forward strand.
TGGGTTTGCTTCCAGCTTCCTCTAGCCACATGTCAATGTGTCCCTGGGTGAGGTACTTAATCCCAAGTTGCCTACCGATCTGCATATTGTGTATGAATATGTGCACATTTGTGACTATGAATGTGGCTCAAGAGTAAAGCATTTTGAGTGGTTGGTATGACAAGAAATGTACTTTATAAATTCAGTTCATTTACCATTTTCAATACAGCATGAATACGAATTTATTTAAGGCTTTTTGTAGATCTTACAGAAGACTTTATAGCTTTTTAGTCAGAACCACTAAATTTGTTAGTCTTTTTAAAGCACTGCGCCTTACTCAACAATTTTATTCTGATTTCTGAGGTGTTTGAGTTAGGGGGTTGATGCACAAGCATGAAACAAGTTTGAAATTGATCAGATTCTTAATATGATGACAAATAACTGATAATGGTTTTTAGTGACGTATTCTCTTTAAAATGAGTAGAATATATATTATTTTGTGAACAGATTGTAAAAATACATTTACAAAATAATTCCAAATTATACAATATGACATATCAAATACTGACCAAAAAGCAGTCCTTGTTGATTACATCGATGACTGACACTGAGAACTCAGGTGGATTTAGTAACATCATAGGCTACTACTTAGAGGGATCAGAGCCGCTAATGCAATCTGTGTTAGTCATCAGGAAAATTCCATATAATCATCACTCACACAACATGGAGAATGTAGCTTTGTGGAACTCACATCAGCACCTTCCCTCCTGAACCATTCCAGCCACATTCTGACCTAGAAATAAAATGAGCTTTAACCCTGATCTGTTGAAGCTATTTTAATGAGGTGTTATGATGACAGGCTCTTGATCTGTGAATACATACAACTCTGGACAGATATGTACACCTAGAACCAAATTTACTGAAGCATAAATATAAAAGCATAATTTTTGCCCTCTTCAAATCTATAATTTGTCCTGAATTGTTTGTCATCAGTTTTTTTTTTTTTTTTTTTTTTTTTTTTTTTTTTTTTTTTTTTTTCATTTTTTTTATTTTGGGTGATAGCCACAAACCTTTTTCATTTGTGCATTACTTTTAATAAAGTACATAATATTACAAAATATAAAGCTCTACACAGGAACATACTGGGTGCTTAAATTCCAAAGACATGTTCACAAAATTTGGCAAACATCCTTCTAAATAAAGTCAGACTTTTACTGAGAACATAAAAAAACTGCTCTTAAGATGAATCAGTGTTCTGACAAAGTCTTTGTCTTCATCTCACATAAAGTCTATTTCCATACCTGGCTTCTGCTGCATATATCAAATTTCTTAAATGGTCACAACTGAATATGACCTAGTTTCAGTCCAACTTAATAACACTAACATGTGAATCTCAAAGACATGCTCTCACCAAATCCATTTAAAGTGCAACACTGCCAACATGCCATCCTCTATAGAATTCCTAGGTTAGCCAGCTGTTGTTGGTATTATGGTATGGTAAAGGCATTACATGCTGCAGCAGACCAAATTAAATAGCCCAAAAGTTGCACAAGGGATCCATTCATAGTTGTCTTTTCCCTGTTTCCTGCATTTTGACCTGAGTCATGCTAAACTCTATGTGTTCAGCAGCTTAAGATGTCTGCAAAATGTGCAGCTGCTGAGTTCTGATCTTTTGTGCACCACTGGTTATTGGATTAAGTTTGTGAAACCTGTTTCTTTTTCGTATCAGCCTGTCTTTGCACTCAGGGAAAGGTTTTTTTTATGTTTAATTTGAGTATACTGATTGAAAAGAGGAGGTGAAAAACTTTAATCCTTCACGTTTACTGGAATGGGTTTGTTGAACAATATAAGGTAGTCAGGCTCTGACTCACTTCACTTTTAATGTAAACTTTGTATTACCCTGTGTATCTCTACCACAGGTGCGTGCGCCGCTATGAGAACCATGTGAATCTCTGCCACCCATGCTCCTCAGCCTTCTCACCATGTGGCCGGTTTATCGCCTCTGGCTCTGAGGATAAATGTGTGAGTTATATTGATATATTTTTAAAAATAATATATAAAAACTTTGTTCAAAACCACTACCCAATGTGGTGTTTTTTTCCATACCGAATAAATGTACACAAATCAGAACTTGGATTTTTCAGAGATGTTCAGTGTGAGTTTATGGTATAGAAAGGCAGTTATTTTAAGTCTTTCTACACATACTCTTACCAAGGATGCCCAGAAGTTTATCACAGCAGCATTCTTTGCTTTATTTTACACTTGAAATGCTCTGAGAATTTTCCACATAATAAATGGTAATTTGGTTGACATCAGCTACATAAGTCATTTAAACTGCATAAGCTATATATTGTTTTTAATTTTTAATGTAAAAGAGAAATAAAATACAAATAATGTAATTTGATATATGTTCACCCAACAGTTTTTTTTCTCTCAGCTAAACAAAAACTACAGTACCCATAAAAAGTTTTCAAATATCCTTGGATGTTTTTTCCTTATATTGCTTTTTCAAATCATCGTGATCAACAAAATTGGGCTTTTTTTTTTTTTGAAAAAGACAAAGATTGCTGAAAAAGACACTGAACATCACTCAGAGTTTGGTCAAATCCATCTTTAAGAAAAGGAAGGAATATGGCACATGTGTAAATCTGCTAGATCAGGTCGTCCTCATAAACTGAGTGACCGTGCAATAAAGAGATGAGTGAGAGAGGCCACCAGGACACCTATGACTACATTGAAGGAGTTACAAACTTCAGCAGATTAGATGGGAGAGACTCTGCATACAACTGTTACTTGGGTTCTTTACCAGTCAAAAGTTTATAGAAGAGTAGCAATGAGAAAGCCACTGTTGAAGAAAACTCAGATCAAGGCTCAACTAGAGCTTTTCAAAAGGCATGTAAGAGAGACTCCATGGTCAAGTGGAAGAAAGTTATTTGGGAAGGGAGAATGAAGTAAAATTGTAGTGACCAGATGTGCAAGCCTGATTGAGACCTATCCACTCAGACTTCATGCTGTGATTGCAGCCAAAGATGCATTTACTAAGTATTGAAGGGGGCGAATATTTTTGCAATCACTTATTTTGTTTCTCATATTTTTATTTTGTAGAAATCAAATTTCACTTCACAGGTTTTTGTAATTTATTTTGTCAAAAAAGCAACATTTTTTGATCATGATTGATTTGTAAAAGCAATAAAAAGGGTAACACATCTAAGGGGGTGAATATTTTTATAAACACTGTAAATAGAATTAGTTTTCTGAAGAGAGAATCATTAGATACAAATTAAGACTTTTCACACTGTTTAAACAAAACCATCAGAAGAAAGACAAGTTTAATTTGTAGGGATGGAGAAATTTTTGAGCTTTTCAGACATTAAATAAATTAGCAAAATATACTCACTGAATTGTAATCTAAAGTTCCTTTTTATATCCAAAATCTTTAATTTGGAACTTAAATTCAGCCTATGCCTACAGCAAGCTGCACAGATATGATGAGGAAGTGTGACACCATTTTGATCCATTCTTGCAGTTGTTTGGTTTTTTTTTTGTTTTTTTTTTACCAGACCAAAAATATTCTTAGCCCTGAACTCCTTTTTACTTTGGAACATCAGAAACTTGTCTTGTACACTCCAATACTTCATTTCCCTTCCTAAGGTTACTGCTCTTCAGTTCTGGAAAATGTAAAATCAGTTGTTACTGATGTGATCAGGGTTTTTACTGAAGAAAAGAGTGATTTAATTGCTCCCAAAAAGCCTAATCACAGTTCTGTAAACTGGGAAGAACTTAATGAGAGTAGACTTGTAAGTATAAAGAAATGAAAAAAAAAAAAAAAAAAAAAAAAAAAAAAAAAAAAAAAAACATCTTAGCATAATAAAGTTTTTAAAAAAAAGTCTGTTTTTTTTCTGTCTAAACATTTTCAAGGCTTTTCAAAAGAAATTTGTAGGAGAAATAATTTTGTTTTTGATTGGAACAACAGCATAGCTTATAGTTTAGCTCCCAGTTTTATTTATTTCCTCTGGCTTAGGTGTTTGGACCCAAAGTGAATATGCAAGCAATTTTGAGAGCCAACTAGTGTACTGCCAGTGGAGGAAAACCAGATTTATTGTTTGGGTACATTTAAATGCTGCCGCTGTTATTTCGTTCTTTTATTGTCAGTGCACAATGAATGTGTAAAAGTTGGTGTTAAAGCAACATGTCAGTTGAAAGGAGGAGATAAAATAATTTTTATAAACTGAAAAGACATTATACATAAAAAAAATACAATGAAATGGCTGGTAGGTTAAAAAGACAATAAGTGAGTGGATGTTTAAAATCATATTGCACATTCAAAAGTTAGTCATTGGAGTTTGGTTCTTTAACAGCACTTGGATAAAAACTGTTTTTAAATTTGGAGAACCGAGTTTTGTAAAGACTTAAGTTTCTTCAATGAGGAAAGCAGAATGAAGAGATGGTGACCTCTGTGTGACAGGTTTCTCATGTTGTTAGTAGCACACTAGAGGCACTGTGTCCTATAGTGGACTAAGCTGAGTCCCTATCATTTTCTGGCTCCTGTGATGTCTCCCTGTAGGCTTTTTTTGTCAGCTGCCGTACAGCTCCAAAACAACACCAACATCCTATTGGCAAGAAAACTGAGTCCCCTCTGATTTATAGTGAACAGGGTATTCTCTTTGTCTCCTGACTATTGAATAATTATCTCCTGAAAAATTATCTTCTTAGATTTGAAGGTGTTAAACACCACCAAGATATTCATAGAGAACTATTCTAGCTCAACCTTGTATGCAGATTCATCTCAGTTTTGCATTTGGTCAACTGGATTAGTGCCATCCTCAAATTTCATGATAGTGTATGTGCTATGAGTTGGGATGCAACCATGTGTGTAAAGTAAAAACAGCCGAGGACTCTTCATACAGCCTTGGGGGACCCCGGTATTATCTTCCAGGAAGGGAGAGGAGTAATCACCATATTGACCACCTGGGTGTGATTAGTTAAAGCTGCAGTTGGTAACTTTTATTAAAAATATGTTTTTTATATATTTGATAAACCTGTCACAGGATAATATGGGATATATAATCTTTGAAAAAAAAATCAAGCTGCTCTGGCTCCTCCCAGTAGTCCTACTGCTATCTGCAGAAATACACTGTTCCTGGCCAGAAACATCCAATCAGAGCCAAGAGAAATGTCTTTGCACTTCAATCATGCTTGTGTACACGCTGCTTACACCCTCCCCCGCACAACACATACAAGCTCAAGATTGCTGTTTTGCTGCAACTGTGCTAATGGCTGAGAAACAACCTAACATTACAGGTGAACTGTTTATCCGCTGCCATTGGTGGCCATGCTAACTAGCCTGTGCATTCACGGCAGGCTCCGCTGTGGAGGAGGAGCTGTTGCGCAGCAGAGAGTAAGAGGGAGGGTGTGAGCAGTGCATACACAAGCGTGATTGACACTGGTAAGGCCCTCCTCCTGGCTCTGATTGGTTGTTTCTGACCAGGAGCAGTATATTTCTGCAGATGGCAATAGGACCATAGTGAGGAGGCAGAGTAGTTTGATTTTTTTCACAGATTATTTGTCTCATATTATAATGTCAGGACATAGTGACAGTTTTAATAAATATGCAAAGACGTATTTTTCTTTATAAAAGTTACTGACTGCAGCTCTAATGACCATGTTCAACATTGAACTAAGGTTCAGCAACAGCATCCACAAAGATGTTTCACAGTGATCTGGTAATATGAAAGCAAAATGTGGTGTTGTCGTTATAGCATCCTTTGTTGACTGCTCAGTTCTGTATGGAAACTGGTGCTTTTTCAGAGTGGGTGGTTATGCTGCTTTGATGTAGCATAATACTAGCTTCTCAAAACATCTCATGAGACTGCCAGGATACCGGTCTTCCTATTTGAGCACTGTATTGTAATATTATTAACACAATTATTCTTTTAAATGTCAGGGGTTTAAATGTTTTGCTATGTCATTTCTCATCATGATGTTTAAGAACCTTTCAAACATTCTACTTACTTTAAAGGCGCAGTATTATGGGCAGTATTATGTAAAACTGACTTTTTTGAGCTTTACATCATGTTATAATGTTATTCCCTCATCAAAAACATACCAGGAGTGTTGCCTTGATTCTTTCATGAATGTTTGAGAAATCCTTTAATCTCCCATGGCAGCCATTCAGCGGTGCAAACGCCTGGATGAATCTGGCACCGCCTTTGAGACCCAGCTCCTCCTTAGAGCTGCAGTTTCTAAGCTTTCGAGCTTCCGCCACACAGAGCAACCCTCCCCCACAACTTCCCCACTCAGCTGTAAGACTAGCTCGCAGCAATTAGCAAACACCTGGTGGAACTGCACACCTACTGAGCTCATTATACTAGCTACTTCTCAGTGCAGCGCTGATAAAAACATTGTGAAAGGCTTAGTTTTTGTGATGGCTTCCTGAAGGGGGAGTTTTAGAAAGAGTAGGACTTTCTTTAAGAGAAAGAGGCCCGATTTCAAGGCGTTAAATTTACAAAGTCAAATTTATTTTAAGTCATATTTGATATATACATCATTTTTGTAACAACAGAAGGTAACATAGTTACTTGATTGCGCTATAAAATGAATCTGTGTGCCTGGGAAGCACATAATACTTCTCCTTTAAATTACTGCAATGAACATAGTTTAATGAGCAAGCCTCTAATGAAGCAGCTACAACACAGAGTGATGTCAGCCAAAGGGTGTAGACTAAAACCTCCAACAAGAGGAATTCTAAAACTGCTGACCACATCATTGCCCTCCTTATCTCCTCCTTATGTCTGCTGGTTCAATCTGATGTGAAGGTAAACTTCCCAATTTCTGTCCAATTCAGTCCTCTAAGGTCTCAGCTACGCTAATGTTCCATTTCTTCCTCACTTCTTCTCACCCTGCACCCCTGCTGACTGTCCTTACTGTCAAAACTTTTCCATTTTTCCTTTTTCAGACTTTTAAGTTTCCTGTCTGGATTCCAAATCTTTTTCTTTTGCAGCACCTCAGGTTTTTCATATCCAGCTGCTAATCATAGTTGCAGACAGTCAAACTAGTACAGTAGAACTTGTATCATTATCACTTTTATGTCAATTTAGAGTGATGATCATGTATATAAGACATTTTTCATCTGTAGTCAAGAATTGTCCCAAAGAAAATCAAATAGAGCATTCATATAAGACTGAAGCTGTGTAATTGCTTTTCCAGACAGTTACCCTTACTTTCAAGATTTTTTTTAGCAGACAGACTCCCCTTTCTTTACCCATCTCTCTTCTGGAATATGTGTTTGTGGAAAGCAGTGAAATAATGTATCCATTCTGGTTGGTGTTATTAATTATGGGGATTCAGAACAGCATGGACATTTCGAGCATCTCTGTTAAGATCCGACATTTCCAACTTTTCCTGGAAACTGGGATAATATTTGTAGTGTGCTGCAGGGTATTTATTTGTGGCTGCCCTGAGACACCTATAAGCCAGATACATTTATACTTGTCATAATATATCAAAAAGCAATCATGGCCAAAAAGGACAGGAACACTCTTAGAAGAATCCCAAGATTGTTTTTACACTTTCCCCAAAGTCAAAATCCACAGGAATATGATTTTGATATATAAAAATGATATTCCAAGATGATTTTGACTAAGGTCCTAATTAATTACATTATACAAACAATTAAAATATGTTGGTATTACATAAACTTTCAGATTATGATCATCACTGGTGGGTTATGGGTTGTTTCTTACCATCTTAACCAATAATTCTGCCAACAACAGTGGTAAAATATCTGCCATTATTTTTCAAAATCTTTTTGTTGGCTACAGAATTGTGTGATGGAACTTGGTAAGAGACATTTAACAAAATATTAGGGAATATTTGTATATTTTTGAGTCTGTATGTTTACCTCTGACTATAAGAAAAAGTTTAGAATAAATTCAAACTTGCTCCCAGTTCTTATTTTTAAATATTTCTGAAGTTGTATCTTGATAGTATTCAACATACAAACATTTTTTTTAACATTCTCCTGCATCTGTGCTTTAATGGATGGTAATAGCTAATGTTTGATAAATGTGTCATTTCAGGCCTATGTGTACGATATCCGTGGCAGCACCTACCTCCACAAACTCCAGAGGCACTCAGACACAGTACTAAGTGTGGCTTTTAACCCTGCAACACCAGAGGTATCAATAAGCTTCCTACACATTTGAATTTGTTTTTTCCATAAAGAAGTCAGATTTCACTACATCTTTGTAACCTTTTTAATAATTGACTGTGTTGACACTGTGAGATAGTCTTGTTTACCAATGTTTCCCTAAGAAACACAGCAGACAGGTCAGAGATAATGTGAATAGGTGAAAGAAGGGTGAGCATATAAAACAATATCCCAAGCTTTGAACATCTCATTGAACACTGTTCAGTCATCTGAAAATGAAAACAATATGACACAGGTGCAAACCTACCAAGACACGACTGTCCACCTAAGCACACAGACAGGAAAAGAAGACGTTTGATCAGTGTAGCAGCCAAGAAGGCTTAGGCCATAGGCTTCTTGGCTGCTACACTGATTAAACTTCTGGAGAAATCTGGAGAAACTGCTGGGCTCCACAGCTCAGGTGTGAAAACCTCATAACTAACTAGTTAGACTTCCAGTTGGACACTCTGAACTTTATCAAGGAGTTATAGTTGATAGGAAGATGGATATAACTACATGCAGAAGAAAAAAGGGTAAAAAAGAAAATAAAACGTTAAAGGCGGCAAAAGACATGAGACTGGGTCACAGGTTCCCCTTTTAGAAGGAAAACAACCCTAAACACACAGCCAGAGCTACAATGGAATGGTTTAGATCAAAGCATATGCAGGTGTTAGATTGGCCTGCTCAAAGACCAAGCCTAAATCCAGTTTTGAATCTTGGTGAAACTTGAAAATTAATATTCACTGACAATCTCCATCCAGTGTGATTGGGCTAGAGCTGTTTTGCAAAACATAGGCAAAACCTTCAGTCTTTAGATTGCAAAGCTGGTGGAGATAGACAGAGACTTACAATTGCAGCTATAATTGTGTGGTAAGGGGTTGTATAAAGTGCTGGCTCATGGGTGCAGAATGCACAGATTTTATTTATTAAAAACCTTAAAAAAATGTATAATTTTCCTTCCAGTTTACAACTATCACATAAAGTCCCAGTACAATGAAGCAAGGCACTGTATACACACATTTGTTAACTGCTGTTTTCAGACATTTTTTTTTTACAACAGACCTGTAGTGTGAGACAAGGAGATTATGCTCGAACTGTCTTTGTAGATGATTCTTACTTTTATCAGTGTTTTTGTTGTATTTTATTGTTATGCAATTTAGACAGAAAGCTTTTAGAACTTTGACATGGACCACATGGGAAAAAAGTTCATTTTCTTGTGCATATGCATAGTAACCCCCATAAATATAATGATTTTCATTTAAACTGATCTTAAATATCCATTTTTAATTTAATTTGTGATGGGCAATTTGTGGTTGATAAGGAAAAAAAATTACTTTTGTTTGGATCTGCGATGGGCTTCACACTCGCACAAATAAAAACAATACACAGTATCTCTCTCTCTCTCTCTCTCTCTCTCTATATATATATATATATATATATATATATATATATATATATATATATATATATATATATATATATATATAATTTATATAAATTTTCATAGATAGATAGATAGATAGATAGATAGATAGATAGATAGATCTTTCAACATGTGCAATAGTACACCAATTCCTTTATAAATGATTTATAGTTTGTTTGGAATGCCTCAGAAAGGGAATTTGCACCTGAAACATTTTTAAATTTGCACCAGAATCAGAACCTCTACATGATGACTCCTGAGACTAGTTGACCGCCTGTTTGACCCAAAGCACATGTTTTAAATCTGCACATCCATCTGTGTAACTCCATTTGGAGAAAACTTTTCATCACATCATTGATATGTTCAGATTTTCTAGTCTGAAAATGGAAACCTTGGTCCACAGCCATTCACCGGCTACAGTGATCTGCACAGTTTGAAGGCACACTTAATCAGTCAGAGCAAACTTGCTCCATATTAGCTCTTCTGGACATTATGTTTTATTTGATAAGATGAGGATTAAAAGCAGACACTGAAAAAAAAAGAAAAAAATGTTACCACATCAAGTTAAATCTTGATTGTTGGTTTTTCACTCAAATACTTGACATGTTGGTTTGTTCTTATAGAGCCAGAAGAAGGTTGCAGTGACATATAAATACAAATACAAATTGTTCTATTAGAAACTGAAAAATTTAACCTGGACTTTTAGGCATATTTATACACAATGTCCTCCACACCAGTGGTACAGATGTGTAAACATTTGTAAAAAGATACTTTATTTTTCATTGTATTAGCATAGTATTGCACAAAAAACCTTTTTTAATTTAATTTTTTACAACATCACCTGTGCCACACATACTGGTTCACCAGCTTTGGTTTGTACACATTGTACAACTCCCATTTACCACTACTCTCCACCACTTACTTGTTTCCTATAAGTTTAAACAAAGTTAGAACATAGGGAGATAGAAATCCTTTTTATACTCTTCTTTTAACAGTCTCTCCAAATTGTCAAGTCGTCCATTTGGGGTTCTTCTCTTCATTCAGGATTTCCTGTAGGATTTAGTTAGAAGGACTAACATGGCTATGAAGGATTGTTTTTCTTTTCTGGTTAATCATATCTGTGTTGATTGGGGTGACGGTGGTATGAGTTTGTCCTGTAACCAGTGGGTTTCTGGTTCAAACCCATCAGTGTCAGTCATTGTGTCCTTGGGCAAGACACTTCACCTGCCTTGCCTGCTCGTGGTGGTCAGAGGGCGCGGTAGTGCCAATTGTATGGCAGCCTTGCTTCTGTCAGTCTATCCCATGTTAGCTGTGGCTACAATGTAGCTTGCCACCATCAGTGTGTGGATGTGTTTATGAATGGGTAAATGATTGAATGTAAAGCACTTTGGAGTTCTCTGGACTAGATAAAGCTCCATACAAGTACAGGCCATTTACCATTTGTGTCCTTGTATTTCAAAGTGTCCATAAGGTCATGCACCCTAGCAAGGTCCACAGGTTCACACTTTTGGTTGACAAACAAGCCCAGTCTGTCACATGTCCTTTACCACACTTAAAGGGCATAAACAGCTTTTCCACATATTCATCTTATTTTATGCCAAACCCAAAAATAGATAGCTAGCATGCCGATTTCTTTCTTCTGTAATGTGGGCAAAGTGGATTTATGCCAGACCTACCCTGAGATGTTGCAAAAAGCTCAATCTTAGTCTCATTTGACCAGAGTACACAGGCCCACTTAAGATCCTCAGTCATGTTTAGCAAACTTCATATCTTTACATTTGTGCTAATCATTCAGAAAAAGCATTTTACTGTCATAAACATCAAACAACAGATTAGCATAGATAGGTGTAATTGATTCTGTGGAGACTTAGTGATTGCAAGATGTCCTTCCTTAGTGCTAAACTGAGATTATTATTTTTTTTTTTTACTCAGGAGCACTTGGGTCCTTGTTTGTCACAATCCCAGTTGTTTTAAACAACCTTTTTAATTTATGGCTCTGATTGCAGTTTGGGCAAGTTGAGGTGTGTAGCTATTTTCTTGCACCCAGTGTCTGATTTAAGACGACCTCAATTCCATTTTCTATTGTCTTCCCATTTTTTAAAGAGAAGCAAAGACAAATGTGTCTTTTTGTGATACCTCAATCACACCTCAAGTAAAACACGAAATTATATACTACCAATTAACTTTTTACACACTCTAATGAACTTAAATAAATTAAACATTATACATGTAAAAATACTGAAGTTATACTTATTCTAAAAGAATAGTTGGGGCGCAAATAATTGTGGTAATGAAGATTTTGGATGCTGTAGAAATGTTCATGACGTGGGTTTGATTCCAGACTTGTTTTTTTTGGTGATCACACACTGCAAAATAATCCCCAGGCGAAGATGTGAACTTTAATGAATGTTGATGTTAAATGAACACAGAGATCACAAAAGATATGAAATTTCCTAACAGCTTGAAATATAGCATGGTGTCATGGGAACATGCTAGTTGTTAGTTGTTGTTTGATTTCTTTTGTCTTCACTGGGTGTCAAGAACTGTGGCCTTTTTCAGTTTAGTGCAGTTGATTCACTATAAAAGTACTTTTCCTAGTTTTTAAAGCCTGTTGTGGTTTTGTGAGGCTGCCTCATCTTCAAACAATTAATCTTATGTCAGAAACAACAATGTAAAAATGTTTAGAAGAATAAGATGACCTGCAAAATAGCTTGGATACTAGCTTACTAAATTTGCACTTTTTAAACTGTTGGTGAAAAAATGTGTCCCCACACTGTGCTCATCTTGCTGTTTAGCCACATTTAAGAGCCAGATGTTTTCTATATTTGCTGTTGTGAGAAGCTTCTGATGTTTGACACAGGCAGATAATGTAATACATATTTCTCCACTCATTTTTCACTCATGTTTTCCACTGTATTACTTAAAAGGCCGTGGAACGGGCAGTTCTATCATTGGGTTTCATTTCCTTGAGTCATTTTATCACTTTAGTCAATTGAAGGGCCCAAATTATAATGTCATTTCACTTTGCTGTCCTGTAAAATCTTGTGGGCTTTCATAGTACCTCTGCTTTATAAGCTTACTAGTGTGCAGTACATACAATACAATTAGATATAAAACAGTAAAAGTGCACCTCCAGTCTTTTGCAAAATTTACACCTAATGAAAGACTTGTCTTGTTACATCGAAATAAAACTTGTTGAGAGCTGTTAATCTAAGGCATTGTGTACAAGAAGATAAATTGTAAAGAAAAGTATCAGTACCATCCTAATAAGGCTGGTTGGTCACAGTTTTCTGTTCTAGACTTCAGTTCACGTGTCATGTTTTTGAGTTCTTTTCTCTCCATTACTGTGACTCTCAGTTGCAGAGAGTCTGCGTAGAGCTTTGTTCACTTACCAACACAACCAGCTGTATGTGAAAAGTTCACACACAGTGTCTTCCAAGCTTAGATGAACATTGAGTGAATCATCTGAATGACTTCCATGCTCTCACTACTTCATATGTCATTTTGTATCATCTTTGTTCTTTGCAAAGTATAACATGCAGCTGGGGTCCCACAAGACCTTCTTACTTTATTATTTAATTTGTGATCTTTTGGCATTTCAAAAGGTAATTTGTATTGGTTAGCAGGGATTGACTAAATCATAAAAGTCTCAAAAGTTTGACTTAGAGCTATAGAAAAATTTAGTATAACAAAACAAGTAAAGTTGCAGACTGTAGCGATTGGTTAATTCATGCATTTGTGAATAAATAGAAATATCTCCCAACAGATAACTGGTTGAGGTAACTTTGTGTTTACCACATTTTTTTCTTTGGATTATTTAAAGTTTATTCTCTGGATTTGGGTTGTTGATTGAAATTTGAAGAGATCCTCCTATATTTTCTTTCATTTTACTTTTTGTGTGAGACTGCAGTTATTTATAAAAGAAATCCTTCCAGCTGACTTAAGCAATAATGAAAGGGAAGGCAAAACAAACTATTTCTACACAGGGCACTGACCTGGATTCACGTTGTAAAGTCAAACAAACCAAGTTACAAATAGTAACAAAAAAAAAACAAACAAAAAAAAAAAACATAGTTTAAGTCTAAACACTGAACTTTGAAGATTGACTATGAATACCACTCTGTATTTTACTCTATTTTTAGTGTTTTGTTCAGGTCAGGGTCAGCTTCCATGGTCATCACAATGATGATACAATATTTCTTTCAGTTATTCTGATCTAATTCTTACACAGCCTTCTTCTTGTAATGGCCATACAGCTAACATAGAAAATAAGTTGTTGTGGTCTCTATAATATGGAGACTACAATACATATAGCACAGAGAAAACTAAACGAGAATGAACAATATAAACTTGTGTTAATCTATCTATTATAGTCTAAACAGAGGAGGAGGTAGATTCCCCTACTGAGGAAAGAATGAAAGTCAGGCGCAGAAGTTATTCACTGTGCAGTGCATTGCATGCGCATGTGGCTCCACCCTAGTGCGCTCCTATCAATCACACATTCCTGAAGATTTGCACTTGACTCACCCTGCGGTTACAAGAAGCAACAAAATGGAGCTGGAAGATATTAAACAAAAGCTAAAAATGGGGGAAGTTACACTACTAAGCCAGCAGATTGCTGAATCAGATGCCTTTAAGTATTTAAACTGGTAGCAGTTTAAAGTAATATGTCTGGTTTACTTCAGGCTCAGAGTTCATCAGGCTATGTTCACACTGCAGGTCTTAATGTCACACATAGCGAGCGTGCTCAGTGTCTGTGGAAGTAAACATGGATGGTAATGGTGGAGCACATCTTGCGATTTTAGAGTTGTTGTCCAACCAGAGCCAGCACATTAACAACTCTCTCCATTGAGTGCTCTACGCATTATCGTCCGCCATGGTCGTTTTTCTTTCTGTTTCCACGTATCAGGATGGAGAATAGTGATGCTTGTCGAGTATAAATGAAGTACAGGTCAGATGAGTGCGACCTGGCCATACAGACGCAGGTCACATTTGAAAAGATCAGATACGTATCGGATTTAGGACCACATATCCAAGTGGACCCATTTGTAAAAATCAGATCTGTCTTGTTCAGACTGTCATGAAAAAAATCAGATACATATAAGCGCAAAAAAAAAAAAAAAAAAAAAATCAGATTTGGGTCACTTCAGGCTGCAGAGTGAACGTAGACTTAGTCGGGTTGGATCGGGCTCGGACATAATGTCTAAGGGCTCGAGCCGGGTTGGGTTGGATCTTTTTTAGGCCCGATCTAAACCCTAAAGCTGGTTAATTTCCTAGTGTCAATATTTCAATTCATTTTGCTTTTAGAATATTTTGAGTATAAAAAGGTCTCTCACACCAGCATACCACACAAACAAATATTTCTCTCAGCACCCTTCTCACTTACTGGCACCCTCAGTGTAAAAAAAGTGAATATATTTTTTGAGTTGTGAAATAAATCCCACAATAAGACATACCTATGCCAAACTAATTAGCTGTCTCCTGTCAATACATCATGCATCTACCCTTTTGCAGTTAGGAAAGCTCTTTCTTAGTCTCCTCCTATAGGATTTCACAGTATTGGAGCAGATATAGTAAGGAATAGTCTCTCATTCCTCTTTTCACAATCCATCTAGAGTCCAAAAATCAATCTATAACCATTTCACTACATATTTCTTTCATTGCTTTGTTGGTATAGTGAAAGCTTGACATTGTGGCTGCCCTCTATTTTTCCATGTATCAACTCCATCTTCCCTTTGGCATTCTCAGTACAGATTAGTCTTTTATGGTGCTATTAGTAAGTGTTGTGCTACACAACTCAAAAAACATAGAGATGGGAAAATCAATTCTAATCATATTATCACAGTTGTAGATTTTCAACAAGCTGACACATTCTCTCAAAGATGCCAATATTTGAGAAAAGTATCCATTGAAAATCTAATCTGTGCTGCATTTTTAAGTGTCATATTTATTCCTGCTTTGAACTATTGATTTGTGCTCTGTGGTATTGAGCCATCATGGCTGACAGTAACTTAGATTATGTAACGACACTAAACATGCATCTCCTGCAAGTCCAAAATCTGATCTCACTTAGCATTCCTGAAAGGTTTTAAGTTTAACTTTGATCTACAAATAACAGTAAATCAGCAAAAATCACAAGATGTTTTGGAGACTATGTTTTTATTTATGTATTAGAGTTTTACAGATTATTAAAGGGCAAATAGTTTGAAATAACAATCTGTCCTAAGCTTGTGTAAGAGTTGAGCTGACTTACATAAGGACATCTGAAGGTGTAAATCAAGACTTTAAACAGAAACCAAACCTATGAGGACTGTTTTTCTTCGAAGTGCAGATTTTAGGAAAACTCGATAACTCACTTGAACTGGTGCTCCCTGACCCCACCATGTATGTCTCCAGTAAATCATCTTGCAATAAGCCCTGACATCTGGCCCTGAGGATCACCCAAATTCCCATTTTACGATTTATGTGTTGGATTGCAGACATTTGCTGGAAGTACAGAATCTAAAACAAAAAAAGTTTAGTACTTTTTAAAAAATCAAAATTAGTTATGTAGTTTTAATCTTGCATGTTTACATAAGAAAAATGGAAAATAGGTTTCCATTTGATAAAGAAGGTTGTAGTGTCTTTTCGAGCTGATCTTTGACCCTGTTAAGTTTTAAATAGCTGCTTCTGCAGTGTGGGCGGAAGGACCTAAACTGTTACTTAAGATCCCTGAGTGAGAGGAGAAAAAGACAACTCCTTAAAGGTTAAAGAAACAGTAAAGTGAGCTGTGACACTATATAACAGAGACCCATGTACAGACATGATGTTCTCATTCTTATCTGGCTACATTTAGAACAAATTTGCTTGTCTTTGGCCTTGAAGCACACTTAGAAATCCTTTGTGTATTGAAAAGAGGCTGAAACGTTTACCCATCAAAGGCAGATTAACTTCTCTCCATTTTATGATGCTTGAGTCATCCTCGGACCACAGCATGTGTGACTCCCTTTTCCAGCACAGTCATCTGCTTGCTGGTAAAAGATTTCTCCTGCATAAAAGTGCTTTAGCGTACATGGGAAACAATGTTGGACAACAGCTGGGCCAAATGTCTTTTTTTTACCAAGTAGTTTTGTTCTATTCCTGTTGTTGGAGTTTTCTCTATAAGATAGTTC
Source organism: Anableps anableps (assembly GCA_014839685.1). Taxonomy (NCBI): domain Eukaryota; kingdom Metazoa; phylum Chordata; class Actinopteri; order Cyprinodontiformes; family Anablepidae; genus Anableps; species Anableps anableps. Next base: position 14,383,034 of record CM026076.1, read on the forward strand.
GTACAACCACCCAGCACCCCCAAAGAAGTTGGCATAAAGGATATTACAGGCACTGACATTTACACGAGAATCTCCAGGGATGCAAATCAAGGAAGCCATTTATCATTTTTATCGTCTTGTAAAGTCATTTTAGTCCTGGAGCATAAATACATTTTAACGACAAAACCTTATTTAAATGCTATAAAACAAAGTTAAAATGTGTTGTTAGAAATTAAAGTAAAATTGTGCTCATTTCACAACTTTAACTCTCTTTTAACCACTGCAGCCTGAAAATACATTGACTTGTATCTTTTTTTTTTACTCCATGAACTGTTTCACATTTTGTCACATTACCACCACAAGCAACTGTCTGTTTTATTTGGAGTTTATGCCTTAAACCAACACATAGTAGTGCCTTATATTGAAATGTGAGGGAAAAAAATAAATGCTTTTCAGCACTTCGTGCAAATCAAAATCTGCAAAGTGTGGCCAGCACCACAAAAGTTACCAAATTATTAAATAGAGTTCACCTATGTGTAATGTAATATCAGTATAAACAGTTGTTCTGTTGGAGAAGATTACTAAAGAGGCAGCATCATGAAGAACAAGGAACACGCCAGACAGGTAAGGGATACAGTTTAAAGCAGGATTAGGGTATGAAACAATATCCAAAACTTTCAACATCTCATAGAGCAGTATGTAGTGTGGCACAGCTGCAAACCTAACACAACGTGGTCGTCCACCTAAACTGAAAAGCAAAGTGTGATTAAAAGAAACAGGCAAGAAGGCCATTGTGACGCTGGAGGAGCTGCAGAGACATACAGCTTAGAGAGCAGAATTTATTGTTTGGATGATTGCTGGTCAAACACTACAAACTTGGCCTTTTCTATGTAAAAAAAAAAAAACCATACAAAATGTTTCAGCAAACTTGTGGAAGATCATGCTCTGGTCAGATAAGGCCAAAATCATCTTTTTTTTTTTTTTTTTTTTTTTGCTAACATTCAAAGAGAACTTTGGGGTTTAAAAAAAAAAATTACAGCACATCACTGAAGATTGTGATGGAGGGATTTCTTCTTCAGCAGGGATAGGGAAACTGGTCAAAGCTGATCAGAACTTGCGTGGAACAAAATACAAGACATTTCTGAAAGAAAACCTTTTGAAGGGGTGGAAACGTGTTGAGACTGGGGCAGGGGTTCACCTTCCACCACTGAAACAATTCAACCAGAGATACAACACTTTTCAGTAGTCAAAAAGTGATTACCATTATATGTGGTTCTTAATTATTGAATAGAGACCAGAGTGGAGATTAATTTTAGCTTACTGCAGTATTAGTCAAGTCAAGCTTATTTGTATAGCACATTTCAGTAGCAAAGCAGTTCAAAGTGCTTCACATCATAAAAACATCAATCAAGTATACAGCAAAATCATCAAGCAAATATACACGAAAATCATCAAAATCATCGAGCAAATATCAATGCATCAAAATCATAAGAATCAAAAAGCAGATATCATCAATCAAATATAGTTCAAAAATATTGATCAATGTTCCACTACTACTAATTAATACCACTAATTACTACTAATCAAAAGCAGCTCTAAACAGGTGGGTTTTTAGACTTGACTTAAAGGAACTCAGTGTTCCTCAGTGGCTGTTTTGCAGTTTTCTGGGAGTTTGTTCCAGATTTGTGGAGCATAAAAACTGAAAGCTTCTTCTCCATGTTTGGTTTTGGTCTGGGGATACAGAGTAGACTGTTCAGAAGATCACTCTAGACCACTCAGAAGACCTGAGTGGTCAAGAAGGTTGATACAGCAACAACAGGTTTTTAATATAATTTGGTGCTAAGCCATTCAGTGATTTATAAACTAACAGAAGTATTTTAAAGTCTATTCTCTGAGCTACAGGGAGCCAGAGAAAGGACTTTAGAACTGGGGTGATGTGCTCTATTTTCCTGGTCTGAGTGAGAACACGAGCTGCAGCGTTCTGGAGCTGTCTGATTGATTTTTTAGGCAGACCTGTGAAGACACTGTTGCAATAATAAATGTGACTAAAGATAAATGCATTGATGAGTTTCTCTAGATCTTGTTGAAACATTAGTCCTTTAATCCTGGAAATGTTCTTCAAGTGATAGAAGGCTGACTTTGTAACTGTCTTTATGTGTCTCTGAAGGTTCAGGTCTGAATCCATTCCTGCACCCAGATTTCGGGCCTGATCACTAGTTTTTAACTGAAGCTGCGTGCTGACTCTAGATCGTTCCTCTTTGGGTCCAAAAATAATAACTTCAGTTTTGTTTCTGTTCAGCTGGAAAAAATCGACCAGTTATTTCACAGTGATTAGCACTGACATCTATGTCTAGTTAATAAAAGTCATATATCAGAGTTTAGGTCATAACCATGTTTTTATGATAAATGACAGGTATGGAAAATCCATAATTTTCATAGGAAAGACCTTATTAGTCCCAAACACAGTGGGAGGAGGAAAGCAGATCTGTATATAACTCTTTTTAAAAGTAGGTTAAAAAGAAGTGTATTGAATGTTTGTTAAGAAAGTTCATCCAGAAAAGTAAAAGCTGACACTGATGTCATTCTTTCTCTCTCTCCCTTTCTCTCTCTGCTCTAGCTGTTAACAGGAACATTGGACGGGAAGCTACGACTGTATCAGTCAAACACAGGGTCCCATTTGTCCCATGACACCAGCGCTGCTGTGCATTGCGTCTCTAATGTGACTGCGTAATTACAGCTGGCTGCATGAAACACCATGAAGCATTCATTAAGGGAGCTGAAACCCACAGGCAAGGATTTTATAAGAAATGAGGAATTTAAGTATTTTGTTTCTGTTGCCTTTAACTAAATGAAGATCAAAAACATGTGAAACATTAATGCTGTTGTATGTTCTTATTTGTGTACTATGAATTTTATAAATAAGTAACACATGACAGCTCGTTCATCTTAGCCAATCTCCCAGTGCTTACTTATTTCCTTCTGACTAAGATGCAAAGGAATGTCAGAGTTCACGAAAAAAGCCTTTGATTCAGTTAACCACATTAATGTGGCGTGTATGTATTTGACAATTGTAGCTAAATTTTCCAAAAACATTAATATAAGTCAATCTAATTTCTTACACATTTGGACACTTAAGCATCACAATAACTATTGTTACTTATGTAGAACAGATGTATACTATCACAGGCGGTGGCCACTATTTAGCAAATCACTGCTTAGAGCCATGACATCAACTGGGTGCAACCTTTTTGACTGCCAGAAACACAGATGCTCCTACTGTTCATACTGACAAAACAGCCTACAGTTTCTTTAGCTGCATATTAACTCTTTTCTATCTGAATCAAAACTAATGGCACAAATGTGTATGTTCATAGACTAAAGTTTGATGAGCTTTATTATTGTCTTAGTGGAATATAAATTTTTGAAATAAACTCTTAGTTGAGTTTTCCTTTTTTTAGTTTTGTTTGCTACGCTCCTCTTCTCTGCTTGGATACAAGAAAAAAAAATTATGAAATATTTTTCCTATGGATGTTACTTTGTAAATCATATTAAAACTCTTGCTTTTGTTTTCTCCAGAAGAACTTCTACTACTGGTATTTGCAACTCTTAATCAACTCTTCAGAGGCTTCAGAAGACTTTACTTTTATGGAAAATAATAAAATTTCCAGCTTCACTTGTCTTCTATCCATTATGGAAGATATTGTTCTTGATGCTGTTGCTGAAAATGGAATGATAAATCCACTCGTGGGCTGCTGATTCATAGTAGTTCTCATTTCCTTCTTGTTCTCTGTCCAGTAGACTGCTTTTGATTTATGCTGTCCTTTTGGACTTTGTACTTTAATTGATTCCAAAGGCAGATTGCCATCTGTTCTATTTTGCTTTCAACTTATATGTTATCAGCATCCACATTTCTTATCAGAAATTCTGGTGTTGGGTCTGTTGAGGATTACGTTTGTATGTAGTATGTGGGATTTTGTGTATGTTTTTGTACCACAGAGACAGATATGTACTGGCAAGGCTGGGTCTATCCCATCATGGTGAGCTTTAGTGTTCCTCCAAGCAGAAAAATAGGAAAACAAAACATAATAAATTGTCTTTTGACTAAATTTATGAAGCAGCATTCTCCCTCCATCTGCATGCTGGAACGTGTCTCTATCTTCTATTGAATGAATTAAACTGTTGCTTTTATAAACAGAGTACATTTTTTTCAGACAAAGGTTATACATTGCCATATGCGCACAATCCTCCATTTTATGAGATCTTTTTTTTTTTTTTTTTGGTGTCCTCCCAGCGTTGATCTCATCAGAACAGAATGGGGTTGTAGCTGAAAATGGCCACACCCATAAACCATCATTTATTCTGGAACAAAGTTCAATTTTTCACAAAATGCTTTTGTTCTGCTTCATAGAAGAACTTAATCTGGACCAGGAAATGCAAATATTTAGGACACTGTCTTTGTGCCAACACTGAACAGAATTTGGAAGCTCTTTCAGTGAAAATAATTTGCATCCCACTGTTATTCCAAATACAAATGCTACAAGATCTTGCACTGCTGTCTCATTACCCCTTTAAACTTTCAGTTGATTGGTTCTTGTGGCTATGTTTTGGACTTTAACTTTGACATCCCTTTAAATAACATCTAGTTCAACCAATTGCCTTCAGATTGCACCTAATTACTACAAAGGACCAACCTGTATAACTTAAACTCAACATAAATAGAGTTGTTCAGGGAAGATTGTAGAGTTTTCACTAGCAAGGACCACGCCAAGATACAAATTTAAGGATTTTATTGAAGGATGGGGTTGAAGGGATGACCGATAGGATGAGGGATGAGTTATCTGGGGAGATATGTGGATGGAGGCTGGGGTGAAGACTCTCAGAGTGGAGCACAGTCTTCGGGAAATGTCCTTTCCTGAGTCTGCTTAGGACACCCCCCCACCCCCAGATGGAACCTGAAAACAGAGAGGAGTTAGACGGCAAACTCGAGGTAGGGACAAAGGGATGAGGGACCGACAAAGGGACGAGGGAGGGAGGAAGGGATGACAGAATGGACGAAGAGATGGAGGAAGGGGTGAGGGATGGAGGAAGAGACGAAGAGATGGAGGGATGAGGTGGCGGAGGGATGAGGGCACAAGGGAGGGATGACAGGAGTCGAAAAGAGTGTGACGGAGGTGAAATGGCAGGTGAATTGAGTTTATATAGACACTGAATGATTAGAGGAGTGGTAGAGGCGTGGTCCTGCTCCTGAACCTTAGTTAACCTTAGTTAACATATTAACTTCATTTGTTAGGAGAACACTGGTGAATAAACAGCACCATGAAGACCAGAGAACACATAGGTTGGGGGAAAAGTTGTGGACAGATTTAAAGCAGGATTAGGCTGTAAAACAATCCAAAGTTTTGAACGTATTAAAAAGAAAAAAAAAAAAATTCTCACAAAAGCTATTTTTGTCTCTCTTGCTAATTTCCCTTACTAGAAGCAGAAACAGCTGGACAGCAGATAGAATTTTGTTTTTCTGGCTGATTAATCAAAAAGGGATTTAAGCTTTAAAAATTTAATTACATTGTTTCATGAACAATCGAATGGAATAAATCGTACCATAAAACCAGTCAATGTGTGGTTTATAGAGCAGTTGTTTAGAATTGGATGACTAAGGTAGTTATGTAGATCCTTTGAGAGAAAAAGCGAGATTCCTGGAAAATTAAATAAAGGTCTGTAAAGCACTAATCAAGCGCAGCAGCAGACAGAGAACAAGATGGGTATAAGCATTAATATGGTGAGAAATTTCAGCAAATCCCTTACTGTTAACACAAGCAACACAGGCAACAATAACACATCATAAAAATACCAATATTGTAGACAATTTCCATACAAACTGCAGCTATACTTCTCTGTGAAGTGAAATGCTATTCATTCAACGATTGTGATATTTTAGATATCTTCCCTTTGTTATCTTTTCAATGACAATAAAGAAGCTTCAATTTAAACTAAATATGATTAACTTGCTCTGTTTAAAAAATGTTTGCCTTGAAACAAATCTTAACACATGAATACCTACCAGAATACCAAATAATGAAAAGATACATAATTTAACAAAAAAAAAAGAAAATCACCACTTGGTTTCAAATTAACTGAAAGATAAAGCACCCATAAAATCATAGGAGATAAAAAAAAAAAAAAAAAAAAAATTTTTAAGAATTCCTTTTAAAACACAAAACAGGGAGTTTGAAAAATAATTCAGTATGTACAAGGTCTTAAATAATCTGAAGATAGTTTATTACAATATTCGTCCATTTCTTATACCCAGATAGGCAGAATTTGCTCTTCAGAATGGTGGGGGTGGCATATGTGACTCTAGTGCACAGTTTTTAGAGTGGCGAGAACAGTACCGTCATATTCAATAATTTAGAATTATACGTCCCGATGAGTCTCGTTTGTCAGATTAAAAGTACCTTTTGAAAATACCAACCTTTAAGCAGGTATTAGACACATTTTTCATTAAATCCACATTTCTGGGTTTGAAAATAGTTTTTTATTGGTCTGATGTAATATTCTAATTTCAAATGTCATGTTTTCATTAACTGTAAGCAAAAGAATCATCATAATTAACAGAAATAAAGGCTTTCAAACATCCATTTGTATGTAAATAATCTATACAACGTGTTTCACTCAGCGATAAAGTTCCTGCAATAAATGGACTTTTCAATAATATTCTAATTTATTAAATGGGTCTGTAGAAGGCCTGCGACACACAGCACCCAAGAGTAGCCAAGGACAGGTGGACTCAGTTCTGGAAGGCCACAATGGCTTTACGGAGACAAACAGAGGGACCTCACACTCACCCCACCCACCCCTCAGGACAGCCACGAATTAGGATGACAGTGAAGCAAATGAGCAGCACCCCCCAGGCCAAAGAGGCACAGGCTGAGACATAGAGCACCAATGCCTCCGAACCCAACCACACCCCCATGTACCTGCCTGCAAGTGAAGCCCAGGACCTAGTCCCTTGGGCTGCTCAAGACCCCAGGCAACAGGAGAGCAAACAGGAGACACTATATATCCTCTCCCACCCACCCTCCCACTAACCCAGAGCCCAACATGCCAAGCAGGCACCAGCCCACTGTGTGGATAGGCACATTATCACCCTTAGGGGGTCAAGAGGGAATGTACACCCACCAGAGACACTGAGCATCAGACCTGTCTCAAGTAGTCAACAGGTGAAGCAGTTACCTCACAGTTACATCACATGGCCAATACAGACCCAAACAACCATTCATACTTGCACTATATGTGCTATTTGAACTATGTTAAAGGAGGGTATTATGTATTTTGCAAGCACATAGTGTCATTTTATAGCACAATCAAGTAACTATCTCACCGTCAATTGTTATAAAAATTCTGTATATATCAAACATAACTTAAAAGAGATTTGACTTCGCAATTTGACGCCTTGATATTGGCCTCTCTCTCTTTAAGAATCCCCTGCTCTTTCCAACACTTTGCCTCAGCATGTCATCACAACAATGCCTTTTCATTATGACATTTACAACCATTCTTAGGAGCATTAGGCTGAGAAGTAGTTTGTATGATAAGCTCAGCAGAAGCGCAGTTCTACCAGGTGTTTGCTAGTTGCTGCTGCCACTAGTCTGGTGGAACTGAGTGGGGAAGGCATGGCTGGAGCTCAGGTGGGGACTGCAGTTCCAAGGAGGAGCTTTGTGGAAATGGGCGGTGCTTTATCTAAGCAAGCATTTTGACACCCCCGAATGGTTGTCACGGGAGATTAAAGGATTCCTTAAATGTGCATGAAAGAATCAAAGCAACACTTCAGGTATGTTTTTGTTGAAGGAATAACATTATAACATGATATAGAGCTCAAAAATGTTGATTTTACATAATCCCCCACCCCAATAAACCAAAGATCCTTAAAGATTTGCTCTTGCTCACAGAGAAACTAAAAACTCTAATCAGAAAAAGCCCCAGCCAAGATAGGATCTTCTTACAATCTTCTTACAGAATTTGAGCTAAAAGACAAAGCCACTGGTTTTCTGTGAGTTTAGGGCCTATCCATTATGACCAGTTCTTTGGTCAACGTATGTTGCTACCACTAGTTTCCAGTGGTTTACCAGGAAGACTGTTTTAGTTTAAATAATTTTTCTGTAAACTAAATTAATTTATACAATCCACTGACATTAACATCAAACTTTTACCATCTTACTATTTCTTACTTCATCGTATGTTAGTGATTCAGTGAAGTTGGTTCAGATTGTTCTAAAGTTCAAGATGGTGGTGTATTGAGATAGATGAAGTACCCTTTAGTCTCTTTTTAACCAGAAAACTAGGTAATAGTTGATTCTGTCAAAACAGCATGAAACCAGTTTTTTAGTTTAAGAAATAACCCAGTTTTTTGTGTGCATAACAAATAAAAACTGTATCAACTTTTCCTAATTTATTAATCATTCTTAGCAAATATAGCCTACATATTGCATGACACAACCTTTCGACACACAGCATACATTAATTTTTTTTTAACCTGAATGCAGCACCATTTATTTAAACTAAAAATAAAGTATTACACAGAAATACACCTTACTTGATGTTTGAGCTATTAAATATGGTTCTCTGATAGGTTCTGTTCAAGTTCAGTTTTAAAGTACCGCATATCCTCAGCGGCCACTAAATCTGTGTGACTGAAGGAAAAAAAAATGTTACTGTGATGCACACAACTGATTCACAACAGCGTTGAAAATCTTGGAAAAACATCCAGATGGAGCCACACAGGTAGTGAGACTAAGAAATCATTGTCTCCATCTTTGACTGTGTCCCAAGCAGTTCCAGTGCTGCAGTGTGCAGACGATGACGGAAATACAGATTAGTAGCAGATGGTGTCATCCAGGGAACAAGGCATAAACATTCAAGTGCTTAACACTCCAATAAATCAACACAAGACCCTTGTGGAGTTTGCGGGAATATGGGGAAAACAGGAGCACATAGCACAAGCTTCCAGATTCCTGAATTAAACTTTGTTTTTTTAAGAACACTGTTCAGTTTCTGAAATTCCATTGAAAGGCATTCATCTGTCTAATCAAATTTTGTATTATGAGATATTTGCTGCTCTTAGGTTTAAAAGAGCAGCCCGTTTCAGAGTTCAGTCTTTCCTCAGGTTATTGTGAGGTTAAAACATTCGTCAGCTCCATTAAACCGAGGTGCAAGGAGGAGATAAGATAATAGTTTGGCATGTGAGTCTAAACCATCATCTGTCTGCATATTTCTCAGGAGCATTAACTCACCCCATCAACCTAAACTCAGTACTTTCACTGAACAAAGATAGTGTTTCAGCATCTACCATTAGCAAATTCCTTTCTTTTATGACTGGAGTTTTTCCTCGAAGAGGAAATTTTATGTTTTCCTCTTAAATTATGTCTAACTAAGCAGTGGAATTAACAGCACATGTGGCTGGGCTTCACTTTGGTGGATTGATGTGATCGGTATGCATGTCTCCATATGGAGGTTCTTGGACTTGCTGCTGTCTGTTTTTGAACTTACTTTAGTGTTAAGCACTGGTTCTTAATATTTCACTTATTCAGTTAAAAGAAATAAAACAGATAAAGATGTGCTCAATGTTGCTGTTCTAGTTTAGTTTTCAAAGGAAATTTGAAATCCAATAAGTCTGACATACATAAAACAAAAAACATAATGCGTCATCCTTTGCTTGAACTTTGCTTTCAGGTTGTATTTTTGCCAACTAGCTCCAGCCATCATTTGCTTGGCTAACTTAGATTTAAATAATAATAAAAATTTAAAAAAATCTAAATTTAAGAGCCAGAAATCCATTTCATATGTTGCCAGGTTTTTTTTTTACCCTCTAATGAATTCCAGTTCTGCAAAACAAAAAAAATGTCCAAATCTAATCCTAACTAGACACTGAAGGTATGTCTTTTTGCAGGAAGCCATGGTTGTATCACAATAATTTGCCCTGAATGTTTAAAAATGTCAGTGTGTGGAAAGAATGAAGATGCCAGCAACAAAACCTGGAGTCAATACTGAGAAAAAACATTCTGACTGGAACATAGCATTCCACTTAACTGCATTTATCCTCTCCCTGTGTGTGTTTTATATATTTTTTATTCTTTGTAGGGTACATTCCCTTCCTCTTTTGGACAACATGCCCCTTTTAGATGTTTTCTCTCTTTTTTTTTGGTCACTACTGACCCCACATTTTTTCTGTCATTTTAATTTTACTTTCATATTTCTCTTATGGTACAAAAAATGTGTGGAAATCTGTTTATAAAAGCAGTTCCCAGCAAATGCCACATGAAAGTTTTTATAATTTTTTTTTTTTTTTTTTACAAACCTAAATAAAAAAAATACTGAAAAATTTGTTTCCAATAACAGAAGTAGTTTATGCCTTTATAGCTCATTTAGAGGTACCTCTGTCTTCATTATGTAAAGTCAACCAGTTGTCCTGGATGACTGCTTCACACCTGGGAAAGTCTGCTTTGGATAACTACTTTATAATTCATTATATTCTCATATTATTGTTACTGGTCCATTTTAACCACAGCATTTTTGTGATGCAGTGAGTTAAAGTGAAGGGTTCTATAAGTTATACATGTTGTGTTGCAAAAGTGTTCATACACCTTGATTTTTTTGGTCACATTTTTGTCATGCTACACCTAAAAGCTACAAAGTATTTTGTAGAGATTTTTGGAAAAGACAAACACAAAAGAATGAGTAATTGTGAAGTTGGAGGAATATAATGCATTTTTTTAGAGATAGAAATCTGTAAAGTGAGCAGCGCATATTCATTTAGTGCTCCTAACTCAATACTTTTGTAGAGCCACTTTTCACAGTACCAGCTGTGGGTATGTCTCTACCAGTTTTGCACATCAAATGAATTCCATTGCTTATTCTTCTTTGCATTTAATTATTATTTTTACTGAATCAGGAAAGACCCATTGAGATTTAAAATCTAAGGGTGACCTGAAAAATAACAGCCCCATCATACATACAATTTTACAAATTATGAAATAACATGGTTATCAGCTCAGACTCAATCAGAGTGGATGGAGAGCATCTATGAACAGCAATTTTCAAGTCTTCACACACATTCTCAATTCAATTTAGGCTTTGACTGGGACATTCTAACACATGGATAGGTGTTTTTCTATCTACTGTAGCTCTACCTGTATGTTTAGGGTGTCCTGCTGGAAGGTAAACCTCCAACCCAGTCTCAAGTCTTTTCAAGCCTCTATCAGAGTTCCTTCCAGAATTTTTCTTGGCTGAAGACCATCCCCACAGCAAGCGTGTGCTACCATCATGTTTCACAATCAACCATACTTCACAGTGGGAATGGCATGTTCAGGGTGCAGAGTAAGTTTTCCTCCACAGAGAGCATATTTCATTTAGGCCAGAAATTTTTATCTTGGTCTCATCTAACCAGAGCACCTTGTTACACATTGTTGTACCCCTTCTTTCAATAATGGCTTTCTTCCTACCATTCTTCTGTAAAAGCCAGATTTATATAGTACATGACTTTTAGTTGTCCATTGACAGATCCTCTCACCTGACATGTGGAGCTCTCCAGCTTCTCTATTTTTTGATGGACAGCTTTTCCTCAGATAGTCAAAACTTGAGAGGTTATTTTAGAATGTAATCCTGCTTTAAACTTCTCAACAACTTTATCAGTGGCCTGTCTGGTGTGTTTGGTGGTGTTTGTAATGCTGTTTTTTTGTTTGTTTGTTTGTTTGTTTGTTTTTTGTGAATGTTCTCTAACAAACCTCCGATGTCTTCACAGAACAGATGTACACAAACATGGATTCAGTTTAATAAGTAAGTGAGTGAGCAAGTGTTTCACTGTATTTTATTTTAGGGTTACCAAAGTAAAAGGGGCAGAATATATATGCACCTTATACAGTTCATATTTTTACTTTCGTTTGCTTTTCCATGAACTTAGAACTGTATGTTCCTTTGCATTGGTCTACCACATAAAATCAAAGTACATAAAGATTTGTGGTTTTATTGTGACAAAATATGAAAGTTCAAAGAGATATGAATACTTTTGCAAGGCAAGGTTTCATAGTAAGAAATTATTATTTTGTTTATTTACATTTGTGCACTCTACCAGGTATCTTTAAAGTGTGACTCTCAAAGAAACAGAAAATAGAACAAAGGAAATGTTGGGAACAACTTTGGACTCAAGTGAAGCAGAAGTATTAAAAATGTTCTTTGAATACACTTTTTGAACTTTTTACCACTGGTGTAAGAAACTTTGCTGTAGGACAGATTGACTCAAGGATTACCCTGTTTAGCGCACCTGAGTGAGCAACAATGCAGGATGAAGTTGTAAAGGGTAAGGAGTTTCAGCTATGCTGCAGCACCTTCTGTGCCCAGGGACCCAAGGCCAGAGCTCCTCCTCCTCTTCTTTCCACTGAAGAAATCTCACCCTCACTTTATTCCCTCTCTCGTACAATGCTGGTCATGCTCCTTTTCTTGCATAGACATCGGAGTTTTTGGTGACTGTAGTCTCACTATATTTTTGATTTTCATACTTGTTAAGACAGTTTTTTCCACAAAACATTAACCCACACTTCACACAGTTCTTGCTCAGCATGGTCTGCTACAGATTTTCAATAAGTCAAAGTACAAAAATGAACATGAAGATCTGGAAGTCATTACCTAATGATTGCATCTCATTTATGAGATGCAATCATTAGGTAGAAATGAGCATTGTTCCAATGCAATCACTCATCTATTCACCTAAGTATAATTTACTTAATTGTAGGGAAACTGTTGCTGGGTTGCAGTCACGTGACCCGGATGACGCGCGAAATTCAGACGGGGGACAGGAAGTGATTTGCTCCGGTTTAAAACACAGCGAAATGGATGACAGCGAGTACGCTAATGCCTTAAATGTGCTGGCACAGACGAGATATTGCGAAAAAAAAAAAATACACGTACATCTAGGATATGACCCATATAGTTTAAATCAGGAAGTCTTGTCATATAATCTGGAGGATTTACCCGGCGTGGAGGCGATTGATATGAACTATCTGGTGCTGCAGACCTCCTATTATACGGCCAGCCAGATGAAAGCTTTAAAAAGCGTCGAAGCTTACAATTATTTTTTGTTTCAGGTTGGGTCAACCATCTAGGATCCAAATAAGCTTTAAATGGCTGTCGCCTTGTTCCTGCCTGGGTGAGTAGCGAGTTGTGCTATTTTAAGTAATTAGCCTATGATAACAATGCTAGAGCTAATGCTAACAAGTTAACTCCTGTTATTTCTATGTGCTTGAATCTACTTGTAAGTAATTTATTTAGTTTCTGTAAACCCAAATTCGTGCTGGAGTTGTATGTATATGTTGATGTTCAGCCACACTGCATTTCTCAAATGCCGGTCAACCATTCGCATAGATCTACAGGAACCTCATTAAAAACAATGCTTGTCTGTCGAAGTAATTGTCCGATAAAATATCTGAAAATATGATTTAATAAATGATACCATCCTTACCTGTTAAAAAGTGGTCGCTGCAAACTCCTGCACTGTCCGTTTCCGCACCTTCTGTTTTTAAGCCGTTGATCCACTACTGTCCTCTTTTTTGTGTAAGTTTTTTTTGTTTGTTTGTTTTTTTAAATGAGCTCCTTTGTGACACGCTTCTTTCGGAACACGAGAAAAATGTTTATCTTTCTCCTGATTAGAGTGGTTGCAACAACCGTATGCGGCACAGAATTTAGGCATTTTTGACACTGCATCAACAAAATGAAACGGTATTGTGTATTACTGTTTTTAATTCCCGCGCCTCTTCCGGCGCCGCGCAAGCAGGCAGCCAGCCACAGCTACAGCAGCTCCGACTCGATTCTGAGTTTTGTTTTATATTTTTTTTGTTACAACTTTGTTTTTCGAATTGCTGGTTCATACAGTGGAACTGACCGTTTTGTGGACAACTTTGTATTTATTTTCGTTTTTTGTGTTCGGAGAAGGCATGAGCGCCCATGTGTCCACTGTCTACACCCGGGATCAGCTGCTAGCTCTCGGTAGCTCCACTGTTCTGCCTCCCACCGAGCGACCCGACATTCCCCGCGAGCTGAGAAGGAAGTAGCGTGGGAAGCGCGCGGGCATCGGGCGTCACAACTGAGGAAGAAGGTACCGACCCGTTATCCCGTCCATCATCATGGGAAACGGGAGATTTCTTCCCAACAAAGAGGACGAGCTAGCGGTTCTAACGCGCCATCAAAGGAGCTACCTGGAGGCCAGTCTCATCTGCCTGACTGAGACGTGGCTAACCGCGCAAATTCCGGACTCTCGCATAAACATGGACGGCTTTCATTTACTCCGTGCTGACAGAACGAAGCAGAGCGGGGAGAAGAGAGGAGGGGTTCTGGCTGTGTTTGTGAAGGATAGATGGCGTAACTTTTGACATTTAATCATCAAAGAGACGCTCTGCAGTAAGGACATTGAACTGTTAGTATGAGGCCGCACTCTCTTAACTGGACTGGAGTATTTTTTTTTTAATTTTATAATTACACAGTATTTATGTTGAAATTTTGCCCTTGTTGTACATCATATTTTTATTCTTTATTCTGTTTTTATATATATATTATACTCTATCTTTGTGTGAGTCTGTTTGCTGTTATTGCCTGTCACTGTCACTTTGCAGCTGTTGCGCAGAAATTTACCCATTGTGGGACAATAAAAGATATTTCTACTACTCGATTCTATTCTACTATAACTTTCCTTCATCTTATTTGGTATTTCAATTTTATTACAAGTCAGTTCCTCTACTCCAGCCTTTCATTTAAGACCTACATTTTGGGGAATATGGCACAGGTCTACCAGTTAAAATACACATCTGGGAAGTCCTATCCCACTAAATTAAATGAGACTTGATTGGAGCTCTACTACAAGCATTGGTTGACCGTCATTAAACATGAGCAAACCACAGGCAATCTAATGGGATTCTCACAGGCTTGTATCCTCAGACAGTCCTTAAGATTCAGTCTCTTTGTCCTTACTGTATAGATTTTTGGCTGACTATGCAAATAAAGAGAGAAGTAACCTCATACTTCTTCCTTGAATAACAGTGTAGCTGGGGTACGCTATGTTAAGGTACATAAATAATCAGCTGCATAGTTTACCACAATTTATCTATAATCTGTCTGAGGTATGAATCCCTTTCCATGGTACAACATCATCACAAATTTAAAGAAGCAATGAGTTTCTGTGTATTCCTCAGAATTAGGATGTAGTTACCATTGGTAAAATTATAACATTTCAATCAACAATTATACTTGGAAAAACAATAGGAACTAATAATAATTGTGATTGAGGAACTGTCTTTAAACACTCTCAGATCTATTTCCTAATAATTTAGGTTAAAAGAAATTTTAAAAAAACACCTAGAAAATCAAATATCACTAATTCTACTTTGATTTTAGGGGACAATGGAAAAAAAAACAAACATTTTTTATTAAAAGGTTACTGGTCTCACAGGAGATAAAAAGGGGGAGAGCCTTTAGGGTGAGAGGGGAATTCATAATGTCAAGTCACCTTTTGATCCATCAGCTTCCACCACCAGAAATCCAGGGATAGAATAAGAAAAAAAAAAGAATCCCCACGTTGTGCTCTGGACTCAGGTTGCTGGCTCACTCAAGAAACTGGATCATTCCAGTTGTTCTGTTCTCTCTGTCCTGTGTCCCAGCTTGGCTGACTGGGAAATTTCAGCCCAGCAGCTGCTGTTCAGGCCAAAAAGTCCCTCACACTGGAAAGCTCTTAGTTCTAGGTCAGTTTTCTTCATGGATTTATAACCAAGTCAGGCTGGGCACATGTCTGATGTAGAGATACAGCAAAACTACAATGTTTGCAGAGATTTTACATAAAAATTAGACCAACGTAGCAAAGTATGATGTAAACAAAAAATATATATTCTTAGAAATTTATTAAGCTTGGTTCTAAATTGACCGGGTAAGATTTCTTGCTGGTTCTATTGAGTCTAAGAAGTGCACTGGGAGCCAGCAGCTTTTGGAGAAGGAGCTGCTATGAGGTGCTCATCAAGCAATCAGAAGTAGATTTGGGGAAACGTGTGTCCACTTGCAACAGATGGAACTGTTTTCATATTCAAGGTTTCCAACACGTAATTGTATTGAATAAAACATTTGCATACTATTACACAGTTTAACACATAAATTACGATTTAGAATTATGAATAAATGTGGGCTATTTTAAAAGCTTTCTCATTTTCTAAATGAGCAAAATAGGATCATTCATATTTGAGATACTTTGAGGCATATAGACAAATATTCAGACAGGAATGTGAGCATAGCACTTCAAAAAAAAAAAAAAAAGTCATAAAATGTTGAAATTTTAAGGATACCTACAATGTGGCATAGGAGGTTGTTTTTGCATCATCTGAGAGTTCAGCAAAAATATTTTGACTAGTCCTCATGATTGTGCTTAAAATATATATGTAAAAGGTCAGATCTTAGGTGTTTGTGTACACTTCAACAATAAAATAAATGGTTGCCTTAATGCTGCTGTGATCCTATGTGTAATGTCACCCAGGAAATATTCTGTGTTGTTCAATTTACTGATGACATATCATTAACTTCCACCCACACAGGTCAAATACAAACCTTTGAGATGAAAATAAGTCAAACATGAGCTATCTCCCTTTGATGAAATGCCCAGTGCATGCCAAAGTATGTGAGCCTTTTTCATGTTAAAACTGGAATTAGGCATGCTGAAAGCAAACATGTGGTACCCTGGGAGCTTTTATAATGCAGACTTTGCTGATAGTGCTCAGATGTCTGTAAGATGCTTGATAGTAAAAGTCTACCCCTGTTGTGTCAGCCTCAGTTTGTTCAGGAACTGCCTGCCTTCATTTGTCGTGGCTGCAGTTAGCATACTCTTCAAAAGCCAGAAAGTCAAAGTTGTCACCTTGTAGTGTTGCAATATTTTGAATGATGTTGTGTGGAGATTGGCTTGAATGTTTTCCACTGTTTTCTAGCTCCCCTGGTGACTTCTCAGTTCCCTTATGACTACAAGTATAATTTAGAGAGCTCCTCATTGTAAAATGAGCACTGTTGAGTGGTTTGAGTGTTGTAACATACTACGCATGATGATCCATCTCAACGTTGGTGAAGATGCTCTATGTGACCTGTTAAAAATATGATTTTGACCTCCTAATTTTAAGGTGGGTGTGAAATTGTAGAACTTTCCACTCCAAATACTTTTCTCAGGTTTTGGTTGTCCAGAGGATTTGATTCAATGTTTCTGGGATGTGACTCTGAACAGCACCTTTAAATCACAAACATTGTTTTTGGGTGAACCGAGTATATGGAAAGCAGCTCGACCTAATGTAGTTATACTGAGAAACAGGAGAAACACAAAGTGGCTGAGAGTGAAACAGAACTGATTAGGAAGGGGCTAATATATTATCCTAACAGAAATAAATTACAAATCCAAACATAAAGTTCAGCATTTCCATTTTTCTTCTTTTTTTTTCTCACAGTTGAATGTTCGTCGGTAACTATAAAAACAAAAGGATTTTTAATATCCTTGTGGGTACACTTTCCTTCGCATAATGCTTATATTTAGAGATTTAACAAGTAACAAAAACATAAGTCTCTAATAAAGGCAGTGGTGGCAAGATAATCTTTGGCCCTTGTTCCATCTTGTCACAATAAAAATTGTTTTAAAGCCTTTTTCCCATTTTGGAAAGTGGTTATAGAAGTGTCAGATGATATTCTACCCAAGAAAACACAAATGTACTGACTACAAATTAGAAGTTCTTAGACCAAGGTCAGGTTGGTTTGGACAGCTGCTTTCATTTAGTAATCATCAGTTGAAAACTGCAATTTGTATTTACTCAGGTTATATTTGTATGATACTGAAATCTTTCAGTATCATATCTTTCGAGGACCTAAAACATTTAAGTATGATTGAAAAAAGCTAAATTCTGTAGGAGGGGTAAATACTTTTTTCACAACACTGTACACAATTTACTTGGCTTTTAATCATACTTTTTGTTGGGTCAAATGTCCAAGTGCTTCTAATATGTAGAGAATGACTGTGTTTCCTTAGGGTAAATTATGATGTGACGTATATGCTCTCATTTTCAGTTTAAAGGTGTAAAATTTAATGTAACTGCTTTGTGTAGAAAATTGTAGCTTTAATTTTTCTTTATGGCTGACATGACACTGAACCATCTGTTACCGAGTTGCCATTGCTTTAAGCTTGTGGAGTCCATATGAGATTCAGCACTTTTTATACCAAATGATATATCTTTGACTGGGACATTCTTCCTACTCAGTTGTGAATGAGCCACCTAAAAAAAATCTCCTCATGGAGGAGCAACTTCAGACAAATTTCTTTTTATATTTTTATATTTTAGACTTTATACTGTTACAGCAAAACACATGAAAACACATGTACATGTCAAGATTGTGTTCCGTGATAAATCTTTTAATGCAAGGTGCTGCTGTACCTGAGAAAAAAATTATCTGACAACAGAAATTCCTACAAGCTGACTGGATGGAGGATGATGAAATTGACTTTGCTAAAGAAAGCTCCTGAGACCAGAGGTATGTAGGTTATTAAAGGCAGAGATGATAGCTGATTTAACACAGCACATTGTAAATCTAGAGTTGTCAATGTAAAGACTGGTTACAGTGTCGGTTCAATTTCCTTTTACCTCTAGATGCACCTCTGAACCCAATGTTCTTCAGCTTGATATTGATGTTGTCAGCGGCTTTTCACATTTTGGAACTGTTTGATATCTACATGTTGGAACTGAAGTTCCTCTGGTTTTTGTCTGAAGTTATGGACCATTAAGAAAAGCACAAGGTTGTCTTGACTCCAACTTCAACCCTGATTTTGAAGACAGATACTAGAGAAAAAGTTGAAAGTTATTTTGTGTTGATGAAAAAAGTATATTCAGAACATAACTGGTTTACTTGACACCATAGCTTCATGCAAAATATGATTTAATGTTATAAGTAAAGAAGATAGTAAATGTGAAAAACTGACAAAAAGATGAAAAAAAACCGCTTCTTGTCTTGACACATCTACATCCATGGAAACCAAAATGGTGCAATTTTCATACAAAGCGAAGGAAGCTTTCATTACATATGAGGGCTTATGCAAGCGTAGTTTACAGTGCCAGCACTCCAAGCCAAATCTGTTTCATGGGTATTACTCATCTTTTGGCATGATCAACATCAAGGGGATATTTACTGAAAATTCTTACCAAAAGGAGCATTTATAAGCAGCACATTTATTTTCACCATTCTCAAATCTATTGTATTCTGCATAGGTCCAGCTCTCAATATTTTACACTTTTTAACGGGCCAGGTTTCCCTTTTAGATCGTGGTCATGAGTCACACAAAAAACATTTTCTGCGAGTGAAAAAAAACACAGAAATATTGACAGTGAAGTCACAACCTGGAGAGGAGAGCTGGAAAATAAAGTTGTTTATCAACCTAACTGACATCCATCACCTCCATTTCACAGCTCCTCCAGATTTCTGGTGTTTGTTTAGCATTATTAGAGGAGTCCACAAGGGAGTGTGGATCTCTGTGCTGTATATCAGGTAAGCTTTGAATAGAAATGAAGTCCAGCTGATACAGGAGATTGTTGGAAATATTTTTAAGAGTAATGAAAACATGTACTGAGAATTTTGAGGGAGGATTTTAGGGCAGTGGATCATTGTGACACTGTTTATGTCTTCTTTTTGACTGAGATGGAATCAAATCAAGAGATGCAGTCATACAAAGAAAAGCAGGGCACCCTGTGTCAGATTGTGTTCTAATTTGGACATGTAGGTATTGAAGGTCAGTGTTACTATGTAAAATTTCAAATAATATGAATAAAAACCAAAAACTAAAGAAAAGACCCTTTTTCTGCAAAATGTTTTTTAAAACCTTTCAGTGAGCAATAAATTTGAAAATCTTGTCTGACATTTTACAGTACAGCACATAGTCTTAAAGGGGAGGACTTATAAAACAACTGCCAACATGTACAGGTCTGCTGTTTGAGCAACGAGAACTTCTTGAATAATTTCCTTTGGACAAGTGAATCTAAAACTGAAATACTATGTACAGAACAGAGGACATGTTTTTTATAAACCACAAACAGCATTCAGGGAAAAGAACCTCATGAACTGTGAAGCACAGAGCTGGAAGTGTCATGGTTTTAAGATGCTTTACTCCTGCAGGACCTGACCAGCTCACCATCTTAGAATCCACCATAAATTCCCCCGTGTATAAGATGGTGTTTAAGGAAAATGTGAGAACCTAAAATACCTAAAGTTGAAACAGAACTGGACCGTGCAACTTGACAATGACTTAAAACAAACCAGCAAACCCACCAAGGAATGGCTCAGAGTGAGGAAATGGAAAGTCCTGGGCCATGCAAGAAATCCCTTCAGCAAACTATCCTCAGACCAATATCAGACACTGATAGATGACTACAAGAGAAGCGTCTCACCGATGTTACTTCAACCAAACGAGGTAAGACTAGCTACAAAGATTAGAGAGTCTTAACTTTTTTTCTCAGCAACAAAAAGTATTTTTGTTTCTATCTTTTTTTTCTTTAAGTGCAATTAGATCAACTGCTTTTTCAGAGATAAAAAATCTACTTTCTGTTTTACATGACCAGAAACTGAAAACAAGTGCAGCTACATTCTAAAGATAAGGTTGTGTTGGTGAACAGTGTCTAATGACATTGTGGATAGAATCTAAAACCTAAGGTAAAGCAAAATGAGGTGGAACATGGGGGAAAGCACAGAGCAGTACCAAAGCAGAGATGAGAAAAAGATATAAGTTTAAAGAAAGCAGGTCTACCTGAACGAAATTATGACTAAATGAAGCACATGTAATAACCACAAATAAGAAACATGTAACAGAGGAAAAACACAAAGTAAACTGAACAAAAGGCATAAGACGTAAATGAAAAACAAGGTAAACCAAAGACACAGAATGACACACAGAACCAGAAACAAAATTAAAACAAAAGGATTCTGGGATCATATGCTGTGATGTTCAGCTAATATTGTACAGAAGAGGCCAAGTAGGTATATAGTAGTAGTGATACTAGGAATATCCAAATTTACTTTTAATTTGAGGAAATATTTTCATCTTCTGGTTAAATGTCATTCTATGGTTCTGCTATATGAACACAATCATAAGAAAATAATAACATGAAAATAATCAATGTAGTCATAGTTAATCATAACTATAAGTTAAGGATAATAGTAGTCAGAGGTTTACAAATTGGTTCAATGAAGTTTATTTATAAAATGCCAGTTCGAGACAAATATAATCTCAGGGCATTTTAAAAGACATGCAGGTCTGATCCATGTCCAACTACATACACTACATTGCCAAAAGTCTTAACTCACCCACTTAAATCACAGAATTCTGGTTTTCCAATCACTTCCATGGTCACAGGTGTATAAAATCCAGCCACTATGCTTGGAGACTGCTTCTGCAAACATTTGTGAAAGAATGGGTGGCCCTCATTATGTCAGTGAATTCCAGTAATGTACCATAATAAGATGCCACCTGTACAAAAGGTCCAGTTGTGAAATTTGATTGCCACTAAATAGTCCACAGTCAACTGTTAGTAGTATTAAAACAAAACAGAAGTGATGGCAACTTAACTGCAAAGTGGTAGTCTTGGTCAGAAGATGATAAAGTGCGCTAAGCATAAAGTCAGATGTAGTGGTATACAACCCAACCATTGCACTCTAAAGAACGAATGGCATCTGCCTGACTGCACTGTGTTAAATGTAAAGTTTGGTGCGTAGGGGAGGATGGTGTGGGGCTTTCTGGAGTAGGACTTGGCCTCTTAGTTCCAGTGAAAAGAAATCTTGATTCTTTGACATACCAATACATTTGGGAACATTTCAAGTTCCTTTCTCCATGGGAATAGTTTGGAGATAACCTCTTCAGTCCCAACACCAGTGCACAAATCAAAGTCAATAAAGAGATGAATAGCCAAGTTTGGTGTTGAAGAACTTGACTTACCTGCACAGAATCCTGACCTCAATCAGTTACAGCACCTTTGGAATGACTAAGAGCAGAAACTGCAAGCCAGGCCTTCTCAATCAATATCAGTGTCTGACGTCACAAATGCTCTTCTCAAAAATTGTCAAAAGTTACCATAAATACACTCTTAAATGTTCAGGAAAGCCTTCCCAGAACAGTTAAAGCCATTATAGCGGTAAATTCTAGGCTGAAATCACATTAAACCCTATAAGAATGGGATATCACTTAAATTCATTTTTGTGCAAAGGCAGTTGAGCAATAATTTCAGCAAAAATAGTGTGTAACCCAATTAAATTTAATTTTGGTTCAGTCCAAACCAATTACCTAATCCGGAATCAGATCCAATCCAGTATTTTTGGGGCTGATTCCATTGACTCAATTATGCTGCAGTCCTTTCCAGTTCTTCACATTAATGTTAACTGTGGACAAATCAAAGAACATCAAACTTTGCGATTTAAGTTTTGAGACACATTAGATGTAACTGTAAACTAAGAAGATTTTAACTTCTTATGTTATAAATTTGATAAAAAAAACATTCCCTTTTAAATTTAGGTTTTGTGGTATTTTGTATCCTTGAAGTATTGTTGTGGAGTCTTTTATTTTTTTTGCAAACCTTTCCATTTCAACTTCAGCTTTGTTTGATAAAAAAAAAAAAAACAAAAACATTACGTAACACGTAATGTGCAGATTTCTACAGCTGAAGTTATACATAATTTTTAGACCCTGGGAAAAGCCAGATCATTTATGTAATAATACCACACAATTAAAAGTACTTTTAGCCAAAAGTTACAGTTACAGTTTGTACCCTATTGTGCAAAACTCTTAAATCAGTTGTGACTGTGTCAAACTGTGTTATTGTTTTTCATAGATTAAATTGCAAATTAAGTGGAAACAAATTGGTTCTTTGCTAAGTTGTCTGATATGTGTGTAGAAAACACTTCTTGCACTGAAATTAGGAGGCTTTCACAATTCAATACCTTGTGGGTTTAAACGCACACACAAAAGAGACTTTCCTCTGAAAATAGATGGGCGGTGGTCATACTGACCCAATGTCAATTCACACCAATCGGGGGTGTTTTGTTCATGCTTTGATCTTAAAAGATTTAAATGAAGTTTTTGAAATCATTATCTAAACACACTTATCCTTGCAGAGTTGCTGGTGCTTATCTCCAGTAGTCATTGGGCAAGAGGTGGGGTACACCCTGGACAGGTTGCCAGTTCATCACAGGGCAACAAAGAGACAGCCAGGACAAACAACCATGCACACATAAAAGCCTAAGAACAACTTAGAGAGATCAATTAACCCAACAGTCATGTTTTTGGACTGTGGGAGGAAACCAGAGTACCCAGGCATGCACAGGGAAGAACATGCAAACTCCATGCAGAAATGCCCCAGGTCAGGATTCATACCCAGGACTTTCTTGCTGGAAGGCAACAGTGTTATTAACTGCACCACTGTGCAGCCCTCCAGTAAATAATTTCAACATGCAGAGGGTCACTCAAAGTTATTTTGATTTGATCATTGGTCATATTGTCATATTTCATAACAGACAATTGGCCCAAACAGGGATATTTATCCCCATAACTCGTCAAGATACTTAATGAACAAGAGAAATAAACTGACACACTATGATTGAGAACAAGTATGAAATGAAAGGAGGATAGCACAAAAGGTCAATCCACAGATATGAAATGGGGGTAGGAATTAGTCAAATGGTACAGCATTTTGCTGAAAATAAGTGAAAAAGCAGCCATTGCTTTCCTGATCACACCTGGATCAATCATCAATTAACTGTGATTATAAACCTTTTTTTTTGGTAAACTGACCTCAGTTTCACAAGCCACATCCAAGCTTGATTACTGCCACAGCCAGACCTGTAGAATCATGTAAAAGAACCTATCTGACGACATGAAGAAGGTTAAAAGATCTCAAAAAGAAACGCGTCATGCCTAAATCTAATTAAATTCAAGAACAAGTGAGTAACACGTCATTGGAAAAGTGCGGACTTGAATCAGATGCAGTGACATGATGTTAAACCTTGGATTGCCCCCCCCCCCCCACACACACACACACATACACATAAAACTAACTCAGGTTATCTTTGTATGATAATTAAATGTATTTAAAGATACGAAGCATGTGTTAAATGGACTCCTCCAGATCCATTCAGAGATGGTGACTCAGCTGCAAGCCCAGTGGGAATGAGGGCTGCACAGGGAGGGGGGCGGCTGGGCATCAAGGTGGAAGACAACAGGGGAGGGGCCACGTGTCCACCATTCAGGCCTTGAGAGGATAAGAATTTTGCGCAATAGCTATCGGAAGATTTCTTTTATGTAACTGTCTCATGACAACCCGCCGCAAACCGTTCATCCTGGAGAGACGGAGACAGACGCGCTTTCCTGCAAAATATAAAAGGAGAGAGAGAGAAGTGGAAGACCCAGTCATTGCTGAGCCTAGACTCCTTCAGACTGTGGATGTAGCGGACCAAGGTGGACTTAGAGCGTTTTTTTTTTTTTTTACGCACGGAGTTTGCAGGAAATACCGCATCTCATTAAGTTCATCCTGGGCGAATAAGCGGTTTCTTTTTCAGTTTTAGTGTTTCGGCTTTTGCGTTTCGGGTGGATATAAGTCAGAATTTGAAAAAAATAATTGAATTCATCAGGTAAGTTAGGCTTCATGAACCGACTTATCTTTAACTTTTTCCTCTCTGGTTTGATTTCTCTTTTAATCATGAAAACCCGAAAATCCAACTTTTAATGCCTTTTAGTGATGAGAATGAATTCTGGACAACTGCACAGTTTAAGTACGTCTTAAATATAACTGCACAATTCTCCAGAATTAGTTTTCCCTCTGTTGCAGCATTGTTGTATTCATTTTATATTGTCCTGCCTTCTTTTATATTCAACAGAGAGAATAAGGACAATAATACATGTAAATTATATTAAATATATTTTATTTTACATAGATTTTTGAAGTTATTTGTCATCTACTGCAGCAAATTTGTCTTTATTTCATGTCATCAGATAAGCTGACAAGGAGATAAAAATTAAGTCAACATCAAACTGAATGTTGGACTAAGCAAGCACAGCAAATCCTAATAATGATATCGTTGTTTTATGAAGGAAATATGATACTCAGAAGTCTCCTCTTCTTGTTGCTCGTATCTACATTCCATCAAGTAACATCCCAAGGTGAGTAGATCTTTATAAATTATCTATTTATTTTTAATTATCGGGACTGATGTTAATATGGTTACTCTAAAAGACTTTGTTCACTTTTGACCATCCTGTGAAATAATTTTAAGATTGTGCTAATGATTAATCAGTTTATTAATAACAGGTTTGCTGGTTTTGATTATAATTTTTAGTTATAAATTTAAAAAACCTTCTGAAATGTTCCTCAAAAGTAACCTAACTTCCTATTTTCAATCCATTGTTGTCTGATTTCAAGATGGAGAGCAGGAAGATGAAACATCATTTGATATGTTTGAAATCAGCCGTATCACACGCAAAACTCTGGGAGCCAAGCAGTTCCGGGGCCAATACTCTGATCTCCCTGCCTACCGTTTCATCCGCTTTGACCACCTGCCCCCAGTCAGTCCCCCCATACTGAAGCAAATACTACAGCAGATCCAAAACAACGAAGGCTTTGTGTTCATCGCCAGCATCCGCCAGGATCGGTCCTCGAGGGGCACCTTGATCGGCCTGGAGGGCCCCGATGGCCGGCGGCAGTTTGAGATTGTCTCCAACGGACGTGCCAACACCTTGGACCTGGTGTACTGGGTGGATGGCTCACAGAATGTTGTCTCATTTGAGGATGTGGACCTGGCCGACTCGCAGTGGAAGAACATAACACTTCACATTCACGGGGAGAATGCAAATCTGTTTGTGGGATGCAATTTGATTGACAGCTTCATCCTAGACGAGCCCTTCTATGAACGCCTTCAGGCTGAGGGGAGCCGAATGTATGTGGCAAAGGGATCGAGTCGTGAGAACCACTTTAGGGTAAGATGTAAGCTAGAGAGTGTCTTGTGGGAGTTGATCAGTGTTTTGCTCTTCTTGCATGAAAAACAATTCAGGTATTTAAAAGAGGAGGTTAAATGAAAAAGTTGTGAAATCATTTGGTAATAAACTTATTGTTCTTTAAAAAATAGTTCTTGCACAATTATATGCAATAAAGGCATTAACCAGAAGTTGTTTTGTTTTTTTTTTATCTAACAGGGCCTCATTCAGAATGTGCGATTCATCTTCGATACATCAGTGGAAGACGTCCTCCTTAGCAGAGATTGTGAAGTCACAAGAATAGGTGAGACAAGTGTTTTTTTTGAAAAAAAAAAAAAAAAAAAAAAAAAAAAAAAAAAAAAAAATGAAAACTCATAAAGCCTGTTAAAACAGCATTTATCTAAAAGTTTCTGGCATGCTGTAGAAGTTGAGACCTTGCACTATCTTTTTGAATCCAAAACGTGAATGAAATTTATCAGAACTGCAAAGTGTTTCAAGTCTGATCCCTTGCAGATGTGACTTGAAGACGCCTTCACATACAACTCCCCAGCCCTCTTACATGTGATGTCTGTGTTTTGTTAAATATCCACCACAGCAACCAGTTTAGCTCCACCATTTGACACCCACTATATGAATTTTAGGGCTTTTATATAGGTCAAAAAGAGGCTTGCAGCTACGTGGCAAAGATCTCCCGCTGTTGCTTGATGCTTGTGGAAACAGTGGTGCCTACGCAGTGGCTTGAGGTCGAGCAGTGAACAAAAAGAAATGCAGATGCTTACATTTATTTCCACTGGCAATGGACTTGGAATAATATCCTGGGAAAGAAAATAGAAAAGAGGGAAAGTGAAGGCTACACTGCAGATCACAGAGCTTCGACTTCCAGCTGCTTACACACATTCATGGTGAGATCATAAACTGGCTGCTTTGGTTGCTTTTCTCAGCTGAAGCTTGGCCCAATTTAAAAATAAGGACCTCATGATCTTTAGCAGGACTCACAAGATTACCAGCTATGAAGATACAGATATCAGAGTAAATTTATACGTGGGTACCTTTTACAATGTACTGCAAGGTCTCCAGAGCTGGAAGTTGATGCCTTGATGCATTATTGCAAAGTGAATCCATATGCATTGAGCGGTAATGTCTTGTGTCCCAGTGGTCTTCATACACGAGTTGCCACAAGAAGTGTTAAATTCCAACTTAAAGGAGTTTATTTCTTTAACAAATGTCACTAAGACCTTTAAGTCTTCTGTACGCTCACTGGTGCCAGTCAAGCTTCCACCCTGGCAGAGAGTTTAATGCAAAACGACACCCATAAACCCACACAAACCACTCTCGTAAAAGCCAACACACCGGACATTAATGAGTAGCGTTAAAATTAGCCCCCTCATTTCACTCTCTAGTGAATTCTTTCCTCACTATGCTTTGAAAAAGCACAGTATGTCAATCAGGGAGAGGGGAGAATGTGTAAACGCTTTCACAGACAAGCCCTCCTGAGATTTAAATGGATCCAGCAGACTGGGGAGGAAATAAAACATTGTGGGACATCACTGGGCAAGTCAAATGACTTTTTGATTTAGAGTCCCCAATCTGCTGTTAATCTTCACCAATTTACATCGCCAGATCCAAGCAGATACGTGCTTGTGCATTGGCAGGATGACAGGCGTTCCATAGAGCTTTTTGATATGGGTCTTGTTTATTCTGGAAATTGCACGTTCGTAAACGCTGCTGTGATATAATTAAACTTTAGACTTTGGAGAGGCAAAGTGAGAGGAAATGGAGGTGTAAACTGTGAGGGAATGTGGGTAGTTATTATGTTATAAGGTTCGCTGCAAACTCCTCCTTGAAAAGCTGTCCTTTCCTGCTGTGTGAACTTGTGTTTCTGCCTGTTTGTCCTTTGACCTGTCTTTGTGCAAAGATCCCAGCTGGTAGACATGTTATGCTTGGCTGGGCTTCCTGCTGCAGATGTGCAAAGAAAACTTAGAAATAAGCCTCATTATGCCCTTCAAACAGGCCAATAGGTAGAAGCTGAACTGAAGGATTAGGTTCCAGTGGCTGTAACTCAGAGATTTTCACTGTCTTAACTAAAATTATCTGATAAAATCCATGGATATTTGCTGGAGAGGTCTACTCATTTCAATGGTTTCCTGAAACAGTCTTCTCCTGTCCTTCAACACTATTGTTAGGAATCATAAAGATTTGAGGCAAATTCATGTTTAAACCAAACAGGGCTGCAAACTGCACATCTGGTTTTAGGAGAACATTAAACATTGCAGTAGCTATACTGCACATTACGTCGTCTTTTGGCCTTCTTCTACAAAACAGGAAATCACACTGTCTGCAGATCATAAACCTCATGTTTCAACAATGATCTCAAATGTGTTTCCCATCACTGGTCTGTGGTGGCTTACATCTCTTCTGCCGTTCTGTTTTAGATGATGACAACGGCTTGAGAGAGAGTGCAGAAATTGTGGATGTAAGCCCTTCCATCACCACGAACATCATAGGTCCGAAGATGGATGACCTGGGTGCAGATATGTGCGAACGCTCCTGTGAGGAACTTAGCACCATGTTCCAAGAGCTGAAAGGCCTCCGTGTGGTTGTCAGTAACCTTATTGACGGTTTGCAGAAAGTGGTAAGTTGTGAAAGTGACTGGACCAAGCACATTCCTTTTCTGTGTTTGCTTTCAAAATTGTACTGATTAATCCAAATTATAGATTTGAAATAAACAATGCAGTCTTTAATGTGAAATCCAGAAAGTAAGACATTTAAACTGGGTTACGAGGTAACCTACTTTGGTTTGAATGTAAACAGAAAGAAGCCGTGGGATTGTTTATAGAGCAGCCTGTGATAACTGAACCCGTTTGACTCCTGGTGTCTGTGGCAGCATGAGTCAGACAGATTTTATGACATGTTACATGTGGACATAGGAAGTGTTCCCCTGGCAGTGGTTCGGTCCAGTCTAATGTCTGACTTTGTTTAAACAGCCCTTGCGTTTCCTCTGGGAGCCTCCCAGCAATAAGAGACTGTGGGCATGAACCTTAGGGGAAAAAAAGTGGCTGGTATGAGAAGGGTCCCTGAGGCTCTTCCAGACCGAGTGGTGTCTTACACTGTAGTGCAACACGCTGCTGTTTCCCGATTCAAGAGGAAGCTTGCACAGTCAAACACTCAAATCTTTGGCAGTGGTTAATCGACTGACAGTTTCCCAAGTTTGAAGCAGTCCAGCCACAAATCCCCTGGTCTCCAAGTGAGTTGGAGGTTATATTGTGCAAAAGAAAGTAGGAGGTTTTACTGCTCTGTTAGCTCAGAAGCAAGAAAAAAAGAAGTTTAGTGTTGTTATAACTGCAACAGTACTGCTGGAAGACTGATCTTTCTCACAGTGCCTGAGGTAGCCAAACACATGTTCCTAAAAGAATCATTTTGTCAATATTTGATCTTCATACCTGCAACAGGCAGATGAACCTTTATATAATGAGTGTGTCTTAATTATTTGTGACTGATATCCTTCCTGACTGCAAACCTGCTGCTGTGTGTCCAGACAGAGGAGAACACGGTCATGAAGGAGGCTCTTGGGAGAATGAAGGACACTAAAGAGAAAAACATGTGCTGGCAGGACGGCCGCCTGTTTGAGGACAAGGAAGATTGGGTAGTGGACAGCTGCACTAAATGTACCTGCCAGGTAATTCCAATTCATGTGGGACAATGGAAATTTACTGCTGATGTCCGTAAATTTGACATATATATTTTATCATCTTCTAATTCAAGGAGTCCAAGATAGTGTGCCACCAAATTACATGCCCACCTGTGGCCTGTGCCAGCCCCTCTTTAATAGATGGAGAATGCTGCCCCGTGTGCATGCGTAAGTAGATCATACAAACTATGCTCCAAACATGAACACAACTTATGTTTTCTGCCTCATGTTCTTTCTTCTAAACTGATGGTGCCATGTGCCATAAAAACAATATTCCATCCATGTTAAGCTTTAATAGCACAGGACTCTTGCAGCCAGTTTGTCTGTGGGAGTAAACCACATATTTATTGACACTAAGAATGGCTTCTGTGGGTTCTTCAGATGAAGTCATTCGATAAACAGAGTGGCATAAAGAATGAAAGCAAGAAGTTATTATCTTTTTCCAGTACTGACTTGCAAAAAATTGCTAAAAAATAAGCAGATGTGTATTTTTTCAGCTAAAGACAGCGAAGATGGCTGGTCCCCCTGGTCGGAGTGGACAGAATGCACGGTCACCTGTGGGATAGGAACTCAACAGAGGGGTCGGTCATGTGATGCGACCAGCAACCCCTGCACTGGACCATCTATCCAGACCCGAAAGTGTAGCTTGGGAAAATGTGACAGCCGTGGTAAGTAGCTTGACTCATTTTTTCTCTTCAAATTGGTCTCATCCAGAAGTGGCTGCCTTTGCGATGTGATATTACTGTGTCTGCGTTGAATTATCTGTGCTCCATTACCACTTTGACTAATCGAAAACAAAACATTCGCGTGACATGTGGGGAGGTGAGAACATAATGGAGCTGCAGAAAAAGTCATCACAGCTCAGTTATAAGACGAGACTAAATCTTTCAGAGTGCAAAACGCTGAGCTTAAGTCTTCATAAATCTGGCTCCATCACAATGTGTCTAAGTGTGAGTGAGGAGCTGGATCTCATCATTGAGTTGAAGGGTGTACCCTGTCAAAAGTTAATTCCAAAGAAATCACTAGCAAAGAGGGTGTTCCACTGTGCAATGACTCACCACTTCCTTTCATGCAAAAATATAAAAAATATAGGATTTTTTACTGTGATGTTCTTTGTAAAATACCCTTTTATAGATTTCTTATAGTATTTTGCTTTTTTTTTTTTTTTTTTTACTTGACAAGTTCAGATAATAATACCAGCTTTAATACCATACAAAGAAAACCTGAGTAGATATTTAAAAACAGTTTTCAAATTATGGTTGTATTTATTAAGAGGGGAAAGCTAACCTGTAGATTCAAGAATTCACAATCTTAACATTTTTAAGAAGAGATCAGAAGTAAATCCACAGCCAGTTCTAAGGCTTTGGGACAGTGAGAGCCATTATCAAGAAAAGAAGAAAACTTGAAACAGTGGTGAACCGTCCCACAAGTGGGAAAATTACTCCAAGAACACATTGATCACTCATACAGTAGGTCAGAAAGGAACCAAGGACAACATCTAAAGCACTGCAGGTCTCACTTGCCTCAGTTAAGGTCAATGTTAATGATTAAAAAATAAGAAGGATTGGGAAAAATGGTGTCCATAGGGGAGTTCCAAGGTGGAAACCACTACTGAACAAAAAACACAAAGGCTCATCTCAAAATATTCTGTGAATTGATGAAAAAAATGAACATTTTTGGAAGATGTGGGTCCAGTTACATTGATAGTGTGGTGGTCCAGGGCTGCTTTGCTGCTTAAGGACCCAAAAGATTGATGGAACCATGAATTCTGCTCTTTACCATGTCCAGGCACCAGTTCATCACCTTATGCTCAACCATGTTTGGTTACACAGTTGGACAGTGATGTGGAGCACATCATCTAGACCACCTCTGAAGGGCTCAAAAACAAACAAAAAAAGGTTTTGGAATGGCCAAGTAAAAAGTCTGACTTCAAACAAGTTGTTCATCCTGCAGTACATTATTGAATTAAGACAATTCTGCAAAGAAGAGGGAGTTGGGTTTATTTGGGTAGATTTTCCCCATAGTAAATCAATAAATTATTATTAAGACCACTTTTTGTATATACTTATGTTACACATACATCCTGAGTAATGGTAGCTGAAAGCAATAACAGATGATAGCCCAATGACCAATCAAATATTGTATTCAAAACTTTAGCCTCTACTAAAAATCAAGCAACATCATCCCTATTAGAAGTGTCTGCCTCCTCAGAATTTGTTTTTGCTTTTTTGTTTTTGTTTTAGATTGTCAAACAATTTAAACATAGGAGGCACTAAAACTGTCTAGCCACAAGGAGAAGAGTTTGACCATTATGACATATAAATACTGGTGTAAACATCTTAGAACATATTTCAAAGTGGGCAACTGTTGCCAGTATCACACAGTGTTTGGTGTTTACAACTTGAAATGAATAGAAACCTAAAGAACAACATAGAATATGTGTTGTGGTGATGTCTGCATGATAGGTGTGCCTTTCTATACGCAGTTCGCCAGGACGGGGGTTGGAGTTTGTGGTCTCCATGGTCATCTTGCTCAGTGACCTGCGGAGAAGGACAGATCACTAGAATACGACACTGCAATGCTCCTGTACCACAGCTGGGAGGTAAAGACTGCGAAGGGAGCGGGAGAGAGACTCAGAGCTGCACTGCCAAGCCTTGTCCGAGTGAGTATTTTAGCTAAAGAAAAGATTTCTCAAAAGTTGCATCTTCGTTAGAAATTTCTGTTGTGTTAACATGTCCAACATTCAGTCTTTGGCTTCCCTCAGGGAGACATTCCCCATGTGCTTTGGACTGAGCTCTTGTCAGAGTGTTGACAGACGTCAACACTTCCAAACTTCTGTCTGGAAGTGTTGAGCAAAATAAGCTCAGTCTGTTTTTTTTTTTTTTTTTTTTTTTTTTTTTTTTTTTTTTTTTTTTTGTAGTGTTAGGGTCCATATTTCTGTTTCTGCAAAGATGTTTGTTTATAAACCAAGGGTTTGAAGAAATTAAGGTATAAAAGACCGAACCTTCTAAAAAATCACAACCCCATTGAAATTTTCTACACACGTGTTTTAATGGACTTTATATCATTCATTCTTATAACATAAAAAACTGCAAAATGTGTTTTTCATAAAACAAAAAAAAAAATTCAGATAAACAAAAAAATTATGTACATTATTAAATTCACTTAGGTAATACTTTTTAGAGACAACTTTTGCAGCAATTACAGCTGCAAATCTTTTAGAGATCGGTATGACTATAAATTTGGCAGTTCTTGTCACTGGGATTTCTGCTCATTTATCAAGGCGCAGCTGCTTCATCTTCATCAAGCTAGATGGGTGCAGCTGCTGTGCATAACTATTTAAATCATACCTCAGATTTTTCTTCAGCCTAACGTCTGGGCCATTTCAGGAACTTAAAATATTTCCCTTAAGGCCTTTAACTGTTGCTTTAGCTGTATGCTTGGGTGCACTGGCATAGTGAAAGACAAATTTCTGTCCCAATCTAAGGTATGTTGAAAACTAAAACAGCTTTACCTCAAGAATTTTCTTGTATTTAATAGTATCCATCACTGATTTATTTTTGACCTATTTCACCATGTTACCACACCATGATGGTGCCACTGCTATGCTTTTGTATGAGCAAGGTTTGATGTAGCATATTATTTTGGCTAAAAAAAAAGTTTAGTTTTAGTTATTATCTAAGTCCCTTTATGTTTGATAAGGATTAAAACTACTTTAAGTGCTTAAGTGTCAGCTTTTTTCTTCTCTCTTCTATGAATTCAAGCTTTTTTGGGTGAATAGAAAATGTTCTTAAAGCTCTGCTTTCCATGACCTATTAACAAATTTAACAGAGTAAAAGTGGCTTGAGAATCAAGTTTGTGGTTTTCTACTACAAGGTGACTGATTGATTATTGCTAAATGAAAAATAAAGGAAATATTTCAGGGATTCTAATTTATGAGGGTTGAGGTCATTTTATTTCATTTTAAGGCTTGGTAAGTATTTAAGGATTGATGTTTAGTTGTGAAAAATACTTTTAACTACAGGGGAGAAACTTTTTCTCTGACATGGCTGTAAACTAATTTGTACAAAGATTTAACATAGGTGACCAAGTTTACCTAATAATAGGAAATAAACTAAAATCAAATTAAAGAATAAAATCCTAATTTAGGTCTTCAGAATAAAGGGAGTAAAGGGAATAAAGGGATTTACTTGAATTATTTTAAGATGGTGTTGACAAAATCTATTCTAATGCACTAGAAAAGGAGAAATGAGTTAGCAGGGTTTTTTAAAGCACTATACATCTAATCTGTGATTATTTTCTTTGCGTTTAGTCGATGGGGGTTGGGGACCATGGTCTCCTTGGGCAACTTGTTCTGCAACATGTGGAGGAGGAATCAAAAGTCGTTCACGCGAGTGCAACAGTCCTCTTCCTCAATATGGCGGCAAGAAGTGCTTTGGAGAGGCCACTGACAACAACAGCTGCAACAAGGAAGACTGCCCTATCGGTGAGCTAACCGTAGGATTTTTTTCAGTTATTGCCACAACAGGTTTTAGTTATGCAGACAACAGAAAACTTGTTCAGATCATCACTTAGGTTTAAACAAAAATATTTCCCTTTGCTGGAAGTATGGCAGTTGATTTATGCATGTCCTCTATTAGAACAACATGGTGACTATAAATTAGGTTATGTCACAAACATACCGCCAGGAACTATCAACACATTTTCTTATGACTACTAGAAAAAAAAGACAGATGTTTTGAAAAAAAAATTTAAAATGTCAAATTTTTCCATGTTTGTTTCCACCCGTCTCTCTTCTGTGATAGATGGATGCCTGTCTAACCCTTGCTTTGGAGGAGTTGACTGCAGCAGCTCTGCAGACGGCTCCTGGGAGTGCGGCCCATGTCCTGCTGGTTTTCGGGGAAATGGTACCTATTGTGAAGACATTAATGAGGTAAAAGCCAAAGATCCTTTTTAGTGCATAACGCAATATGTTTTTGACACTTCATTTATCTGAGTTCTTTTATTAATTTTGCCGATGCTTTCTTTGCTTACTTTCCTAGTGTGACATGGTGTCTGATGTTTGTTACAAAGTGGGTGGAGAACAGCGCTGCATCAACACTGACCCAGGTTTCCACTGCCTGCCCTGCCCAAAGCGCTACAAAGGCACACAGCCTTTTGGTATGGGCGTTGAGGCAGCCAGGAAAAACAAACAAGTGAGTTTTTGTTACACTCATTCTGTGTCTTTAACTGATCGCTGTTAGGATGACAGATAGCCTTGAAGAAGTGAAAATAGAGTAGGAATGCATTTCCAGAAGAAGATCCCTGGATTTTGGTGTTGGATCCAAATGTATAAATGACTACAGCAGCAACTATACATGAATATGACTTACTTTGACCAGTATCAGCACATAGAAGATGAAGGATAGAGGAGAAGATGGAGGATAGAGGAGAAGATGGAGGAGACTGGGGTAACTCCTAACAATAAACATATGTCATACCTCTCTGATTAAGATCAGAAACAGACTGGCCCAGTTCTTAAAATTGTTTTTGAGTAAGATATTATAAAAAATAAGTAAGATAAAATAAAAAATAAGTAAGATATTATAAAAACAAAGTCACAGCTGTTACATTTTATATCTAGAACAGGTATTAGGACATTTCATATATATCACACTCCACTAGGACACAGCTGTTTTTGCTCTTTTGATCACAGAATTCATGAAAAATACAAAAAAATGAAGTATCTGCCACTTAACATCAGTCTTGTTTCATTTCCCCTTGTTTTGCTCTTTATGCTCCACAGATGCTTGTTTGATTTCATATCGACTTAGTTCCAAATTAACTCATTTTGAGAATGAAAACCATCCTATCATTGGGAATAAAAATGCTCCATTGCACATATTTGCTTAAAAGCTATATCATGCTGTTACTTTGGACACTGTGTGGTATCTAAAATGGATTGAAGTTCATCCCCTGATAATATAGGGTAGCTGTGTGCTGCATTAGACAACAGTGCTTGCTAACTTGGGATGGCATCAAATTGATGTCATCAAATAGGATCTTACAAAATCGATTGTGCCCGGAAGTGGCACCTGCTTAGATTTTTTTTTTTTAAATAAATAATAGTGATTACAGAGATTTAAAGGCTCATCTTTTATCTTTTCAGTACAGATCACTCCAACAACTGCTGTTCTTTGATGTAAACATGAACATATGTAATCATAAAACTGCTCTACTTCTTGTTTGTGTTCTTTTAGGTATGTGAGCCAGAGAACCCATGTAAAGACAAGACCCACAACTGTCACAAATATGCCGAATGTATATATATCAGCCATTTCAGTGACCCAATGTTCAAATGTGAGTGTCGCACCGGCTACGCTGGAGATGGCTTTCTTTGTGGAGAGGACTCAGACCTGGATGGATGGCCCAATCAGAACCTAGTCTGCAGTGCCAACAGTACATATCACTGCAAGAAGGTATTTTCATTGACTGGTTTGGAGGTTGCCCTCTCTGCTGTGATGCTACATTCAGCTGATAAACCTTCTGAACTTCTTGCAACTATTTCAGGATAACTGTCCTAACCTACCAAACTCTGGACAAGAAGACTTTGACAAGGATGGACAAGGAGACGCTTGTGACAAGGATGATGACAATGATGGAATTATGGATGAGCGAGTATGAGAATATCACAGTCTTTTACTATTACTAATCATTGTTGTCTGTCACAAAAAAACACCAAAGTGGCTTCATGATGCTTTAGATTATATTGTGCAGAACCCAGTAATTTAGTTTTGTGAAACAGCAACCTTACTGTTCTGCGAAGGTGATGTACGATCTAATAACAATGTGAAAGAAAGGAAAACTTAGCAAAACTTAAAATGCACCACAACACTCTTCAATGTGGACATGTTACTGAATGGAAAAGAGTCAAAGTTAACTATTTTTAGTGTCAGTAAGGTGTTTAAAGTGAAGTCAGAGGCAGCATAAAAGCTGCAAGAAGCTATATAAAAGGTAACTATTTTCGATAAAATGAAAAACATTTCTGTGGTTCTGAAGAGCATGAGAGAGCAAGACTTTCAGCAGATAATGAATTATTATCTTTGAATATTCTTAGATTATTAAATTTGTATCCTAAAATAAACATAAATCACACTGCTCTCTAACAAAGCAATGTAATGTTACCTTTGCTTCTATTAAAAATAATTAATGGCCACTTAATACAGTAAATTCAGAAACAGGTATTGTGAGGGGTTGTCTTTTTAGCTTCTTGTATCGCACTTAAAATAGAAGTGGGAATCAGGAATAATCTATATCAGCAGGTTAAAGTTTTACAAAAACCGGTGATTGTGAATCACCCACAAATTTCCGATTAATACATTTCTACTGCTTATTGTTTACACTGCACATATTAACAAACTTGCACTTCCATGCACAGGACAACTGTCCCCTCCTTTACAATCCCCGCCAGTTTGACTTTGACAAGGATGAAGTTGGTGACCGATGTGACAACTGTCCATATGAACACAACCCTGCACAAATAGACACTGACAATAACGGTGAAGGGGATGCCTGTGCTGTGGACATTGATGGAGATGGTAAACTAGCTATTCTCATTTTCAAACCGATTCACAATTGATTATTAAATCTATGCCCTTAAAATTAAAATACATGTTCTAATATCATATTTCTCCCCCAGAAATTCAAAATGAAAATGATAACTGTCCCTATGTGTACAACACTGACCAGAAGGATACAGACATGGATGGGGTTGGTGACCAATGTGACAACTGCCCATTGCTTCATAATCCCGACCAGGTAGTATCCCACACTGCAAATAATGAAACCACACAGCAGGTACATGAAGTATTATTAACTACTTTTGTATATATTCAACAGACTGATGTGGATAATGACTTGGTTGGAGACCAATGTGATAATAATCAGGACATCGATGAAGATGGTCATCAGAACAACTTAGACAACTGTCCCTATGTGGCCAATGCCAACCAGGCAGACCATGACAAGGATGGAAAAGGAGACGCATGTGACTATGATGATGATGATGATGGTATACCTGATGACAAGGACAACTGCAGACTAACACCTAATGCAGACCAAGAGGATGCTGATGGTGAGAATGTAGCCTTTAAAGGATTTAAAGTTCCAGGTGAACCATGTTCCAGACAGATGAAGGCTACTTTCATTAAGCAGGTCACTCCTGGGAGAAAGGAGTTTCAGCAATTCATTCAGGCTGTGGAAGAGTGAGAGAGAGCAAGACTTCTAGCAGATAGCAGGAAAGCTAAAGGGGAAGGTGCTCAGTTTTATTCTTTTGAGCTTTAAACCACGGGCCATAATTTAACATGCTGAAATTAGAAATGTTGGCAGGTTTTTGGAGTTAAGATGAGCAACTACATTTTTCAGGGAAAACAGACAGAGACTGGTCTTTCAGTAGGGCCAGCAATGCTAATCAGACTTGCCTAAAATCTGTATCATCAGATCAAAGCTTTACAAAAACATGACATCAGTGATTGGCTTCAATATTTTGATCAGTTCATCTCAATTTCTGTGCACTGAAGGAATTTTTCCCTAATATTTTACTTTGAAATAATTTATAATCTCTACAATATCTTTGTGAGATTTTTTTTCCTTTTTTTTTTTTACCACAGATTATTGTCGTTGGTAGGTCTGTCTTGTGCTTTTAAATTACATAAAATCAAGTGTTCCCTTTAAATAAATTTATTTTAGAGTATATATTAACTTATATTGAAAAGTAAAAATGCAGGGCAAAGTAAAGTTTTGCCTAAGTTGAAGCATCCATTGAGATCTCAGTATTGGTTGATTTTATGTTTTGTGTCTTGTTTTGTTTTTTTATTCACATAAGCAGTTTGTTTTATGTGTAAAGTCAAACTAAAAATATACACTAGGTCAGGTTTATTCTTTCTACATGAATGTCTTTTTTTTGCATGATGGGTGGAGCCTTCCAAGACTACATTGTTGCTCTTCTGTTTGTAGTCTGGTTATCTACTATATAGCTAAATGTGCATTGTTCAGTACTTTCCTGTCCACCTTCTCCAAACTCCACATAGTCAGTATTTATTCTCACTACTCAGTGAGGTCTTGCGTTCTCCCTGATGCTCAGCAATTAGTCTCCCTGCAGCAGGTGTGAACTACAGAGGCTGTGGAAAAAGTCGACAACTGGGTCGGTACGAGTGATGTCATTCCGCATGGCTTAGCTTGCCAGAGGGGTACATGCCAGGTTGTGAAGTTTTTATTTCCTTTCAGCTTCACTCGTGATTAATCCAAAGAGCCCCATTTAAAGCAGGGTTACCTGGAGTTTGTACAGCTGTCTGTAACTGGAAACAGACCACAGAGTAGGAAAGCTCTGGACAGGATGCCTCTTTAAAGCTTGTTAGATTGTTAATTTGATAGAACCATTTTAGGTCATTTGGACAATAATAAAGCTGCTGCTAACAAAAGGAAGCTAGTTACTTCCATCTAGTGCCCCTTTATTAACCACTGGTTTATTTTCCCCTGCTTTCCTGGCACTGCAGTCCAATTCCAACATACGTCAGACTGTACGTTAGGAAAAGTGTGGAAATTGTCACAACAACAAAAAAATGACTGATTTGCTTTAGTAGACTTGGCATAGGTATGAAAGCCAATTTTCTGGGAGGAATTGTTATTTTTCCATCCATTTTTCATTTTAACTTGCAAGTGTTCCTCAGTAGTAGGAGTGTTGGGATACTTACATCAGTTGCTGCAGCTGTTTTTCAAACCTATGCAAAAGTAGGTCAACCTTGTTGATGTTTTTTAAATATTGCTTATTTAAAACAGGTGATGGAAGAGGGGACGCATGCAAAGACGACTTTGACAATGACAGCATCCCGGATATCCTCGATGTGTGTCCAGAGAACAATGCCATTAGTGTTACAGACTTCAGGAAGTTCCAGATGGTCCACTTGGATCCAAAGGGAACAACTCAAATTGATCCAAACTGGGTGGTCAGACACCAGGGCAAAGAACTGGTTCAGACTGCAAACTCTGATCCAGGCATCGCAGTTGGTGAGTAGCACACATGTAATATGTTTACTTTCAGACAAGTATTTCATGCTGACACACTGCTTTTCAAAAGAAACCCATTCGACTCTGTAGACCCCAAGGGTGTATCATATCTGTTTTCATCCCGCAGGTTTTGATGAGTTCAATGCTGTGGACTTTAGTGGAACCATGTATGTGAACACAGACAGAGATGATGACTATGCTGGCTTTGTGTTCGGCTATCAGTCAAGTGGGCGCTTTTACGTTGTGATGTGGAAACAAATCACACAGACTTACTGGGAGGACAAGCCCTCCAAAGCCTTTGGCATCTCAGGCGTTTCACTTAAAGTTGTCAACTCGACCACAGGAACTGGAGAAAACCTCAGGAATGCTCTGTGGCACACGGGAAACACCGTCGGACAGGTAGGATGCCATCCAAATATTGTAATGACTTAGCAACATAGTCATAGCTCTTGATCTTTTGTACATTTTGTCTGGTTATAACCACATACTATAATGTAATTTATTTGATAAACCAACAAAAAATAAAGTCTACTTCAAAAGCTGAACTAATATTTTATATAGGTGCGCACTCTGTGGCATGACCCCAAAAACATTGGTTGGAAGGATTACACAGCTTACCGGTGGCATCTCATCCATAGACCCAAGACTGGCTTTATAAGGTAGGTCTACCTATTTACCTACCTGTATACTATTAACATCATGATAATTTTTTTTAACATCATCGCTTGTTTTTCTCTTTAGGGTTGTGGTATATGAAGGGAAACAGATCATGGCTGACTCAGGACCAGTTTATGACAAGACATTTGCCGGAGGTAGATTAGGCCTGTTTGTCTTCTCCCAAGAGTTGGTTTTCTTCTCCGACCTCAAGTATGAGTGCAGAGGTAAGATGGACCACAAGCGTGTTTGTTAAAGAAAAAGTTTTGCAAGAATAGAAGTATCTGGGTATCTCAGATAAATACAACCAGACATAAACCTATCTGATGTTATCTGATGTTTTTCTGATGATTAATTAGGATTAAGCATAGGCTGGTATGAGATTCCTAAGGTATAAAAACTATCACAGTTTCACTGTATTGGGGTATTTGTATTAACATTTAAAATAGAAATGTCAAACAAAATCACATTGTTTTTATTTAAAAATAGAAAAGTCCCAATTATTCTGGCTTAAGTCCCAATTATTCTGGCTTTTGCTAAACTCATTTAACATACTGAATAACACCTTTTTCATTCTGATATACAGATTTAAGAGGAAAAAAAGAATAAACTCCTAAATTTAGCTGTAGTTTTGAAAAGCCTGTTGTGCAAAATATGATCCAATTTTGCCTTTCTGCTCTTTAAAGAATCATATAAGTACAACAAACCTCTATTGGTTAATTATATGGTATATTTACTGGGATAGAGACTCCAGTCATAGCTGAGCTCATACGCCGCCCTTAACTTTCTAAACATAGTTTTTAAACAGCATTAAAAAATGATGGGTGATGTTCCTTTAGTTTCCATACCATGATTGTTGTATTTTGTGCAACTGGAAATATTTACAAAAAAGCCTGGATATGTCTTTCTTGTAAGTGAAAAAAAGGTGCAGTACTCCTCATCAAACCAATTGACCAGAAATGTGTAGAAACATGTGAGGGAGGTGTCACTCTGTGCTGGGGAAAACTTAAGTACTTTTTCTCATCTCATCAGAAAAACTTTAAATCATAGGACTGGTATAAGGAAACAGTTTTGCATTTTTGAAACTGTTAAATTTTTGCATTCCTTGATCCTGTTAATTAGCCGATGCCTAATTAGGACACTAAGAACCTGTCTGTGGGAATGTAAACCTTTTATGACATGAGTCAGAAAATAGTTAATTATTTTATATTTTGAAAAGTGAGAGAAGTAAGCACTGAGAAACAATCATGTGAAACCATTAGGAAACACAATGCAGCCTGTATTGTTTTTTGTTTTTTTTAACATAATTGCACATATGGATATTAAAAATCAATTTCAACAATACTGAAGAATTAAAGTAATTATGACAAGACCTTTAAACTTTGTCTATAAAATGTAATAAAACATGTAACTTCTGGTGGGAAATAAGTTAGGACAACCCCACATTTATTCTAACTTAAAATGGCTAAAATCACACACAGATATATCTCATCTGGTTCACATGATGAGAAGTTTTTCCCTGTTCACTCCTTGGTTCTGTGTAATTCTGTTTGATGGTAAAATTGAGAGTGAAAATCAATAGAGCTTTCTGATGCCTTTAGAAGGAAGTCTCCTAAAATTGTAAAATAATGTAATTACAGGACCACCAGTAGGCTCTTCCTTGGTACTTTTGCTGTGAAAATGCATACCTGCACAATCATAGTGAGATTTTAGAAGTTTAGGTTTCATTGTGCATGTGCAAGAAAGAAACATTTCCTCTTTGAAAAAAACACGAGGTCTAGACTAAAGTTTGCCAGAGAGAACATGGTCAAAGACTAGGACTTAGAAATAATGGACAGATGAGTCTAAGCCTTAATTATTTGGAATATGTTCAGAATAAACCAAATACAACATTCCAGAATAAGAACCTCATTCCCAGTGTGAAAAACAGAGCTGAAAATATCATTGTTTGGAGATGCTTTACTGCAGCAGGGCCTGATTACCTCACAGTTATGAATTCTACTGTGTATCAGAAGGTGTTTGAGACCATTTGTAAAAACAAAAACTGTGTTGAAGCAGAACTTGAATCTGCAACATGACAATAATGCAAAATAAACCAGTAACTAAGAAATGGAAAGAATATGAAAGAAACGTCTCAATCATCTCACAGCTGAAATGAAGACAGGGGTAAACTTTCCTGAGATGGCCACAAGAAGTAGCTCAGCTCACTTTTTTCTCTTGTGTAATGAGGAAAACATGTTAAATATTTTTGTTGTTTAAGTGCAATTAAATCACTTTCATTTCCAAATATAGACAAAAAAAGACTAGAAATTTACATGTGAACATTTTTTAAATAGGCTAAATTCCTAATTTTTTTTTCACATGACTGTATGAACTGTTGTTTCGTGCATGTAATGAAAAGTTTGTAAACAATCATTATGTTTTCCAAACTTCAGATAAACCGGAGTTTCCAACAGTGTTCATAAGGTAATGGGGAGAGGGTTTGTGTGTTGAGTGTGGTTGCAAGAACAAAACTGCCGTTTCTGCTTGTC
Organism: Anableps anableps; assembly: GCA_014839685.1. NCBI lineage: Eukaryota > Metazoa > Chordata > Actinopteri > Cyprinodontiformes > Anablepidae > Anableps > Anableps anableps. The sequence goes on from CM026076.1 coordinate 14,425,974, forward strand.
AGCTTGCCCATGCACAATGCCCCAGCTGCATTGTGAAAGGCCTTGTGCGTCAGTCCAAGGATCTTATGCTGAGTGCCAAGTGCTAAGCTGTGGAAAATGAGCCTGCGGCACTTATTCACAATCACGGCCACATTGCTGAAGACACGCTTCCTAATGCCCACAGTGCACATGTTGTTTCTGCATTCTACCGCTTTTTACTGTGGACGTTTTGCTCTGAACTTATTATTAACTATGGTTGTCTTTCCAATCCTTTTGCAGATAATTGAATTGAATGTCATACAGAAGATGGACAAAGACAAGAAGCTTTCCAAGTAAATCCTGTCATCAGTGAAGCCATCTGGACATAAATGAGACTTTACATACAGGCATCCTTTGCCTTAATACATTGACAGGAAACGACGTCACGGCAGATTGCAGTTTCCCTTAAAACTCCTATACAATTTTTCCATTCATGGGAAGAAACTAAACATAGTAAACATGCTTAAAAAGCCTCTGCAGAATATCAAAAAATAAAAAAATGTACCTATTCTACATCTTTATCTTTATTGTGTGACCACTTGCTGGAGAATCACTTACAAGGGAATCAGTTACTTGTGATTCCCTGCATTTGCCTTCTCGCTTTGACATGTAAGTGATTTCTCTTGACAGATATTCTTTTGTTTTTATTCACCTGCTGGCCAATCACCTGTCAGGGCTCTTTCTGACAAAACCTGAACCAACCAGCTAACTAAAATTGTAACCATCACTATGCCTCCTCATTCTTCTCATGATGAATGTGCTTTCCAATAGGAAAGTACAGTGATCGATTTCAACAATGCGAAAGATGTTTATACTAAGTCTGTACTATAATTTCTTTTGTAAATTATTTAGGCTCAGCCTGTTTTGTTTTTTGCATTTGTGCTAGTTTGTAAATAGTTTATTTATTTGTTTACACTGATATATAGTTCAGTATCACAAACAAGATAGTATACTACAAATATCTCAGTATTTTAAAAAGTTTTCATACACTTCCTTGTGAGTTTTTCAGTTCTGTCAGAGGGACTGCGTTTTAAAGTTGCTTAAAAATGATCACTTTTATACCTAGGTGATAAAGTATATTAATTAATTCTGGTTGTTCAGTTTTAGACATCAGAGTGATATGTATATTTCTATGTCTATATGAGTTTACTCATCAAAACTGGCTGCTACAGTTTTTTTCTGAAGTGCCTGTTCCCCGGTAAGTCTGGTGTCACCTAACAAATTGCTTATATGCACCTGAGAATCTGAGGGTTATTACATTTTGTGGTTAAGTCTTAAAAAAAAGAAATGTAAAAACATTTTATGCAAATAGTTTTCCATATGTTGGTGTTTAGCATCATCAATGGATATTGTGAAACCTTACAGCATTGGCTGAAATGATTCCATATGAAGTTCTCAAAAGACAACGTGTGACTGTACAGTGTGGCTGGGGAACATGATAGTGTCTCAGTCGATTGACATTAGTCTGTATATTGCTTATGTTCTTTCCTGCTTGCTTTCTGTCTTCTTCATTTACTTGAGTTTTGCAGTGCACAAAGTGTAAATGTTTTTTTTAAATTTTTGTATTGTTACATAGACATTTTTACAGATTTGGATTGTTCTGTTTACAAATAAACCATTTTACACCATTTTGTTGAACATATGACTAAAAACTAAAATTACTGACAGTTTCTGTCATATTATTTCAGTCTTTAAAATTGGCTGATGAACAACCTCACAAACAAGAAACACTTTCATCAGATATTCATAATTTTGTCAAACAGACAACACACTGAGTTGTCTGTACAGCTCATGTAATGAATATGAGAGCTGTGCTACAGAAAGTGTTCTGATTTGACACCTGATTCATTTAGAACCAATAAGTCATATTGTAAAGATAAAGCAAAGTTAGCACTGTGAATTAGCAATTTGGCAAAGGCTGAGCCTATTTATAATTCAGGCTCAGGTGTAAAATTTTTTTAAATAAATTTGACTAGAAGCAACAAAGCATTGTGTATTAAGATTAGGTGAGATATTTCCTCTGAGTTTCAACTGCTGTGCAGTTTATTCAAACCGCTTAAGATAATCCTGTTCCGGTTTCTTCCAAAGGAAAAGCTAAAACTTCAGTGACAAATTGCAGAATGAAAACTTCAACAATTTTCCAAAACATCTGCTTGGTAGTGTCATACAATAGGAATAAAGTTTACATTTCTATTTAGGAAATAATTCACAAATTTACCCATTTTTATGATAGATTATACTATTTTATATTTCTTTGTTTTATTATTATGAGTATTTTGATTTTGAAAGTAGAATAACTAGAATTTTCCATCCCAAACACCAGTCTGCATTTTTTTAAAAACGGTATCAACTAATACAGTCCTCATCGAAAATTACATTGAAGTTATGAAAATCAGTGTTGTATACAGTTCTGAAAAATATTTTCTTCCTTATAGATTCTCATTTTTTTTCTTTTTCTTGTCGCTAATGTTTCAGAGCCTCCAAACAAATTTTAATATCAGACTAAATAAGTTTAAGTATGTACAAAAAGCAATTTTCTAAATAACTTTATTTAAAAAAAAACACAGCCTAAAAGCATGAAATAAGTTAAGAACTCTCAAAAAGTAACACATCATGGTCTGATCTCAAGAAATTACAGAAGAGAAACAAATTACGTGATGTCTATCAAAGTTTTGGTAGAGAAGAACAGTGTACCATCAGTCAAACACGGAAATGGTAGTGAGATAGTTTGGGGCTACTTCACCTATTCAGGACCTGGACAACTTGGAATTAATGGAAACACAAATTCTGTGCCAGAAAATCCTGATGGAGGATGTCCGACAATCAGTTTCTGACCTTTATCTCAACCACCTTGCTTTGAATGTCTTAACAGTTACTGACTATTCGACACAGAGAGCTGGCTAAGGATTCCAGAGCACAGTCCACAGAATGGATCATGTCACACAGAGCTGCAGCAGCCAAGACAATTTCTCTTTCATCATGATTCAATAGATCAACAAAGTGCATTTCAAGTGCACAGTCTATATTGTAGGTTTATAAGCCATGCACACCAAAATAGGTAATGTTTTGTTTGGTGGTTTGTTTAACTGGTCGTATAAAGCCCTGGTGCATAGCTTTCTGGCCAACACTACAGGTCCAGCTGGTATAAAATCACAGATAATGCATCAACAACAGGAACCAGGAGTTGGGTTTAGTCAGAGAATCTGGAACCAGTAATTTAAAAAGCCTTGATTGGATAACCGATGCAATATTTGGGATTGGAATGAGACATCCCTAAAATTCATAAGGTTTTCACTTTGTTAGGATTTTCTGACCAGTTTTTGAAGAAAAGAGAACCTTTTCAGTAGAAAAATTTAATCAGAAAGTTGCCATTTTCCTAATTGAGGCTCTACATATATAACTGAGCTTGCATTGTTTTAAGATTTTTGATTGTGTGATTTTCCATCATTGTGCTTCACAAAGAGTAAAAGGGTTAAGAACATGCTTGTAAGGGCAGGAGACAAAAGCTATTAAGGAAAAAGGGTAAGTCAAACTTTGCTCCTGTAACTGTGTCAGAGACATTTAAGTTGAGGTTCTTGGAAACATCCATGTGGCACAAACCAAAGACTCACTGTATGGCCCTGGCTGGGGCAGCTGGTTTCAAGCCCAGAGCACGTTCCTTGGTGGTTCATAAAGCACTGCCAGAGGATGTCAATGCATGACACAGTAAACCAGCATTTTCTGCTGACCTGAGGATTTAGCAAGCAGGGAACATTTTAAAAGAACGTAGAATCTCCTACAAACTGGTTGGGGTAAATCCGAAAGTGCGTCAGAGAAAGACCACTCTTAGAGCAAAGTAAGTGGATTCCATTGACAGAGACCCCATCGAAGTTGAAAAATTAAAGTTTGGCCAGTTTTTTGCTGATGTGTATTAATCATAATGTAAACAGACAAAAGTAAGAGGATGGAGAGAAAAAGACCACATGAAAAAAAATGCTCTAGTTTTCCAGTGGTTTTTTTTCAAAAAGAAAACTTACATTGTTCCTAAACAAAGAATCTTAGATCCTGCTGGAGGCAAGTGTGCTGGGAAATAAGTGAGTCTGTCAGTTGAAATAACGAAAGCCATTTATTGCAAGGCAGGAGTTTCTCTCGTCATTTGGAAAATATCTACACTTCTTTTCTTTGCCAGGCATTGGAGCCACACACTCATATCCCAAAAGCCAGAGGTGTTGGGCTGCAAGTTGATGTCCTGCAGCACAGGAGAACTGTGTGACATTAAATCAGGTTGTGAAGTCTTTGCCCAGCAGTAACACTGTCAAGAATAAAACCAGACGGTGCAGATTGCTGCCTAAGGATATTTAAATTCAGATTTATCTGATTTACAAAATCAAATACAGATCTCATATATTCTGGAGAACAAAGATAATCCAAATTTCCCCGACCTCCCTTGCTGTGAGATTAATCCCTTTTTGTATTGGAGAGTATTATTTTTTGATCTTGTGCATCTTCAGAACAGTTTGATATATGAGAACCTGTGCTGGATGTGGAGACTTCAGAGACTCTGAAGTCTCCACATCCATTCATCCCCACTTGTCCTTCCAGTGTCTTGTATAGGTATAATGTAACACTACAGCAGCACTAAAGTAAGTATGCATTGAATGAATTAAGCTTTGAGACTGAGACATGTGGACAAAATTATTGGTACCCCTCTGTTAATGACCAAAAACCCAACAATAATCACTGAAATAACTTAAAACTGACAAAAGTAATAATAAATAAAAATTTTCTTAAAATTATCCAGTGGAAATTAGACTTTGCTTTTGAATTGTGGTTCAGTAGAATCATTAAAAAAAATTCAACTAATGAAACAGTCCTGGACATAATTGATGGTTCCTCTTGAAAAGATTGAAAATAATTTGACCATGGGGACATGTTAAACTAAGGTGCCTCCTCTAATTAGCATTACAGGTGTCTTCAAGCTTGCAATCAGTCAGTCTACCTTTTTAAATGGTGACAAGTAGTCATTGTGCTGTTTGTCGAGATGGTGTGTACCACACTGAACTTGGACCAGGAAACAAAGAAGAGTTGTTCCAGGAAATTAGAAAGAAAATTATGGACAAGCATGTTAAAGATAAAGGCTACAAGACCATCCCCAAGCAGCTTGATGTTCCTGTGACCACAGTTGCACATATTATTCAGACGTTTAAGGTCCATGGGACTGTCGCCAACCTCCCTGGCCATGGCTGCGGGAGGAAAATTGATGACAAATTGAAAAGAAGGAAAATACAAAGGTAACCAAAGAGTCCAGAACAACCTCCATAGAAATGAGCTCCAAGCTCAAGGTATACATGAATGTCAGATCGCACAGTCAGCTGATTGAGTCAAAGTGGACTTCATGGGAGATGACCAAAGAGTCATAAAAAAGCATGAAAAAGCAAGACTAGAATTAGCTTTTTGGCAAGGCACATCAACTTTATGTTGACAGATGCAAAAAAATAAGCATACCAAGAAAAGAACACTGTCCCTACTGTGAAACATGGAGAAACCTTGGTTGTGTTCTATGAATACTTTGCTGCACCTGCACAATGTGTCTTAAATCTGCGCAGGGTATGATAAAATCTCAAGACTATCAACAGATTCTGGAGAGAAATGTGCTGCCTCATGTCAGAAAGCTTAGTCAGCATGTGTCATGGGTCTTCCAACAGGATAATCACCCAAAACACACAATTGAAAACACCCAAGAATGACTAAGATCACAACATTGTATTGTTCTGAACTCGCCTTCGTTGACAGTTACAGAAATCGTTTGATTGCAGTTACTGCCTCAAAAGGCTGCACAAAAACTCACAGGTACAAACAAGTACCATCATTTTTGTCCAAGTGTGTTTCATCAGTTTTTTTTTTTTTTTTTTTTTTTTTTTTTTTTTTTTTTTATGATTCTGTTGAACCACAATTCAAAAGCAATGTCTGATTTTCATAGGTTATATTTCAGTAAATATTTATTCATTATTACTTTTGTCAGTTTCCAGTTGCTTCAGTGATTATTGTTGGTTTTTCATTCATTAACAGAGGGGTACCAGCAATTTTGTCCACGTATGTAAAATCTAAGAGTGTGTGACAGGACTCCTGAAATAACAGAGAGGTCAAACCAGTTTGCGACCATGGGGATTTGTCGCAATGCCTGTTAGCTGTTCGAAGCTTTAATGAGATAATGACCAGAAATTAGACTATATTGATGGTGATCAATAAATTATTTAATATTTAAAACATTTCAAGATGAATTATAGCCTTTAATTTAACTGTGATGGTTTGGTCAAAGTTTAACAAAGTTTAACAGTTTTTTTAATTATAATTTTTATTTTACAATTATTGATCATTAAAAGGGGTTGTCCTAAAACACAAATGTATCTTCATTTGTTACTCCTTCCTAGCACATGGTTGGACCCCATTTCAGAACTGTCTTAATGCTTTAAGTCACAGATTCAACAAGGTGTCTGAAACATTCCTTAGAGATTTTTGTCCATATTGATGCTGAAGCATCACAGAGTTGAAACAGATTTGTTGGCTCCACATCCTTCACTCCAAAGGGTCTATTAGACTGTGAGCTGCTGGCTGTGGAAGCCACTAGGGTTCGGTGAACCCACTGTCTTGCTCAAGAAACCAGCAAAGATATGAGTTTTGTTTCATGGTGTGTTATCCAGCAGGAAGTAACGATTAGAAGATGGGTACACCATGATTAAAAAGGGATGGGCATAATCAAGAACAATAGGTCAGGTAGCATGTGGTGTTTAAGTATTGCTCAGTCATACTCAAAGCCCCAAAGTGTGCAAGGAAATATCCCACACACCATTACACTACCACTGACAAAAGGCAAAATGGATCTTTTCTTTCATGTTAATAACACCATCTGAATGTCGGTGTGGTGCTCTGCTGTTGTATCCTATCTCCTTTTAAGGATTGTAGTGTTCAGAGATAGTATTCAGTGTATCAAGTGATTGTTTCCTACTGTTGTCTTTAATCAAGCTTTCTATTCTTCTCTGACCTCTTACATCAAAAATCCTAGTAGATCAGCAGTTTCTGTCCAGCACCAGCAACAGCACGTTCAAAATCACTTAAACCTCCTTTTATCCCACATCTGATGCTCAGTTTCAACTTTAGCAAGTCATTTTGCCACATCTAGATGACGAAATGAGTTGAGTTGCTGCCATGTGACTATCAGATATCTATTTTGACTAGCAATTAAGCAGATGTATGTAATAAACTTGAAACACCAAGCTTTGTAAATGCATTATGTTTACCTGTGGCTTCCCTTCTTGTCTGGTCCATGGGTTTAGATAGACCGTCTTTTTTGGCAAGTTGATTTTGAAGTCTTATTCATTTAGTCCAACATTTGGTTCTTTGACATGGCTTTGCTTCTGACCTGTTAGAAAATGTGCTTGGTCATTTTTGTAATGCTTTGGCTGATCTTTGGTGTTGTGTTTATCTGCAGCGATTATGTGACATAGATCATTCAGAAGGGAACCTACACAAACTAATCATTTTCTTTCTTGACTGGAATTTTCTGAGTCCCTGATCTTAAGTTAAGACCTTGGAAGCTTTTGTTCTTTAGAATATTTATTCATTTATAATACTATAATAGAGAACAGTCTTTGGATGTGCAGTTACCATTAACCAGTCATATGCATATAAAGGATCGCAGACAACAGCTGAAATGTTAAACATCTGCTAGTTTGTTGTTAGGATATTTTCACTGGTTCAGCTGAAGCCCAAACATCATGTTTCATTTTATGGAAATTTTTTTGTGTATTTTGGTTTTTAGTGTCAGTTCCTACAGAAAGACTGTATGAACCAGATAAACCATTGGCAGTTTTTTTTTAATAACCTGCAATCCATACATAACATGTTGTGAGAGATGCATACCAACTTCAGAAGTAATGCAATTAACTAATAATTTTAGGTTGCACAAGTCATAGTTAAATAAGTTATCATGTACTTTACTTAGAAGCAAATAAAAATGTCTTACAATTGCAAAGAGTTACAGTTACCAGCAGGTTTTAGCTAAGAATAACTTTGTTTGGTTTAACCATTATCATTTTTGGTTCAAACTGAAGATTTTGCTGCATTCACTTACAGCAAAGTGTAACTTTTTGATCTTTTAATGTGTTTTAATGATTTTGATATGCACTTCCTTTGGTATATGGAGGCAATGTGTTCACTATATGTTTGTATAAATACAGCATAGTAATTGTTGGTTTGTTCATTGGTTTAAAATGGCAAGAGAAGGATGCAGCCACTGCCTAATCTGCTCCTCATGAGGGGGACGATGACTGCAAACTCCCCTTCATTCAGCAGCAGTGGAAACAAGTGATCATACCATATCCTTTTACATCTCTGATGGGTTTTTCAGCCTTGTTGTGTGCTGCTGTAATGGAACATCCCCTCATGAAAATACTAATGGCAAGCTGTTTGAAGATGGTTATTTTCTGTTGCCTTTTCTCACATCATTCTTACATTTGGCCTATTGATACAACTCCAGGAAAATATACATATTTGCTGTTATTCAGATCTAAACAGTCTGTCATTTTTAGAAATTGTTTAATACTGTTTGCTGTTTGATCTGAAGCAGATAAGTGTTAAATGTGCTTGAAATTGGAACTGTTTTAACAGTGAAACTGTCACAAGATGTCTTTTTTTTTAAAACTTTTTTCTTTTAAATAGTTTTTTTAACAAATCACATCACAAGATTTTAGCCTGATTTATTAATAAAATTTGTAGGATTGATTCATGTTTTTTTTTGTTTTTGTTTTTTTTGCATTGTCTTTTATGAAAGCGAATCAAATTCATGTAAAGCATCATGCATTGGGGAAGAGTGCACAGAATGAAGTCCATCCTTTCCTTCCCATGTGTAAAGACCACTTTGAGTGAAAGTGCAAATTTCTTAGTGACATGTTTCTGTTACCTTTCAGAGGCATGTCTAAAATATCACAACTGGCTATCTGTATAAACTTGAAACCTAATGAACCTATTTGCATTTTGTAATTAAAACTTTATTTTCCCAGACCTTTTGCATGCTTGTGCTTAATAAAAAGGTCTTCTCCTCCAATCAAAATCTGCTTTTAAAGTCAGACTTTTTAGAGTAGGTCAAAATAACATATAAACTTTGTGCCACTGTTACATGATGAAGCTGCAGCTGAAGCTTACTCCCCTAAACTTACTTCACTAACTCTGTTGCTTTATTATCTGTCACTGCCACTGGATTGTACTGAGTCACATCTCCAAAATTCTTCTGTCTGGTACAGAGGGACTGCTTCCCACAAAGTCAATGTAGGAGAAAGAGAGGAGTCCAACACAGTAAATGACAGGGCTAAAGAAGCAAATATGGTTATATGTTAGGATTGACATTAAAAGTTCATTATTTCTAACAAAAACTAAAAAAAAGAAGTTAGTTTCATGTACCACTGATAGTATGTGAATACTCAGATAAAATAAAAGCGTAATATATGATTAAAAATAATTTTTATAATAATATTAATGCAGAAAATAAGCTGCACATCGAAAATGTGTGTTTGCTTTGCCACATGTGACCACGGGACGCAGCTCAACAAGCTGAACATGCATTAATGCATTTGTATTTATTCAAAATGTTTTCCACCTCACTGTCCTCCGGGCTTTAGATTTAAATCAGATGGTGCACTGCAAGAAACTTCATAGCTCATACTGTTTGAACCTTTGTGCACTTTGTTAAGTTACAACCACAGATTTCAGTGTATTTATAGGGATTTTATGGGCTGGACAAAGTGCTGTCAAGAGGAAGGAAAAGAATGCATTGTTTATAGCTTCTGATAAATCTGATAAGCCTTGTGTGCATTTACATTCAGAAACCTTCACTTTGATACCACTAAATGAAAACATCATGAAGACCAAGTAAGATAGCAGATGAATCGAGGATAAAGTTCTAGAAAAGTTAACAGAAGTGGTAGGTTACAAAACACTATCACAATATCTTCAAATGTGAATAAGTTCAAGGGGCAGGAATACTATTGTTCCTGTTAGTCTCTCTAGGTTTGGTGTTCAGAGTTCAGTTTGTCAGTTCAAGTTAAATCCCTTTTCCATTCTCATCCATTTCAATTCCAAGTCTCACATCTGCTCCATGAAGCTGGAGTGAAAGTTGAAAAATAGGTCATATTGTTGCATAACCATTTAATTTCTGAGTTTCATTCACCTCTGTGATGGCATTACATCAAATAACTTCATAGAGGCCTATACTTTTTGGCATCTGCACTGGGTCCTATGCATGGGCCCCTGAGAGCTGTTGAACAGGTGTCTCCAGAAAACCTCCCAGCGTTTTACGGACTGTCGGATGCGTCTTTGGGGCCCACAGTCACTTTGACAATCGGTGCTACTAAGTCCAGTACCTGACGAAACAAGCATTGGGATCTCATTATTGCCTCGGTGTATGTACACACCGAGTCAAATAAAGTTTAGGGCTTGATCTATGGTGTCACTTTTTCTGACTTGCACTTTTTTCCTATACGTCCAAAGGCTCAACAGCATACGATTTGAAAATTTGAGTGCATTATCTCATTTTATGGCATTCCAACATGTGGTCATTCAGCATTACTTGATCAAATGCAGCAGCTTTCTTGCAATTAGATCTAAGCGTTTTTATGATGTATTAGGAAGACATACAGCTGGATGTGTCATCTACCCAAATAAAAACTTTAACTTTTCACTCAAATGTGTTTTGAGTTCACTGTTCTATTTCCACATTTAGATTTTTTTTTTTTTTTTTTTTTTTTTTTATCATTCGCTTTCTACTGTTATGAGGCAGCATAACTTACTAAATCAGATATGTACACATCATTAGGATAACAAGGAGCATAAAAAAATGTCTTTCTCATGAGGGACCAATGGCCTCTGAGAGGATGTCGAAAAACATCTGCTAATGGAACCATTACCTTAAAGAGTTGAGGAGAGGGGCTGAAGGCATATTAATTTGTCAGAACCTGTCACAGTCAAATGACGCAGAATGGCTTATAAATCACACTCATGCTGCAATTTCAGTTAATCCTTGGCACGTCCTTTGAATAGCATATCCGTCCAGATCAGCCTTGTGTTGCTGGGCCAAAAGCCTGGCTTGTCCTGGTTTAAAAATGTTTGCTTTGGCCAGCTGTGTCACCCAGAAGACTGAAAAAATGTCAGTTGCAGCCAGTGATTTGTATTAAAGTCTAAATAATGTTTCCCACTAAAGTAATAATAAATAACCAAATAAGCTACTCTATTGTCATTCTGTTCCTATAGATGTGACAGCAGAGAGATTTAATAAACTGAAGTGGATATTTTGCTGTCCTGGTTTTCTGCAGTCCAGCCTTATTGTATTTCTTCTTGGGTTTGATAAAGTAAGGAAACTTTAAAAATCATTTCCATACCTTTGTTTGATTTAAAACTGGTCAATAAATAAGAAGAGGGGGGTAAAGATTCATTCAACTCTTCTCTTAAACTTTTGACAAGACTCTTATATGTTATTGAGTAGCCTGCTGAACCAAAAGAGGCCCATAAAGTGCAAATTTAACAGTGAAACATAACTCATTGGATGAAAAATGACTGTTCCTAGAAAAGGGAAACATCTTGTAGAGATCTGTCTCCGCTTCATATCTTTAGGTCCTGTTGCCCAGGATCAAATGACTTCTCACTAAAAAATGTAAGAAAAAACCTTGGCTGTCCCTTGCTGTCTTGGCCTCAGTAAAGAGACATGTTTTCACTTATGTGTTTTTTTTTCTGGAAAATGGTGAAAAATTTGTGCTTTAACCACCTTAAATCTAATTCATTAAGTTTGCAGATTTTGAAGTCACTCCCAAACTATCAAAAACTGAAGCAATGTAAAGGTTTTTGTGAGGCAGAGTATATTATTCATACAAAGATCTTTACAGTATTGTACAAGTATAAATACATAATCACATATACTTTCCAGCACACCTTTGCTTTCAAAAACTCTTGACTCAAATGCTTAACATAATCCAAGCAAAAAATGTTCAATAACACCAAACAGCTGAAAATATCCTTCTATGGCTTTGATTAAAACTCTACAAGTGTATGTTTGTGAGTTAATAAGAGTAGCTTGGGGCCTTTTCTCGCAATACAGTCAGAGAACATTCTCAGAGCAGTTGTACTTCTCTGTCTGGTTGTTCAAAGACATTCTCATTTGTAACTTTGAGTGGTGTGCTAAAATTAAGAGCTATCCAGTGAGTTTCTAAAGGTACGCCATGATGCTGGAGGTGGTGGTGGGGAGGTGGCTAGTGGGCATATCTCATGTTAGCTGCTTTTTGTGAAGGTAGAGAAATTAACCATGACTTATCATGGCTATCCATCTTAGCCATGGCTATCATGGCTATAAGATGCATATTCTGTAGACTGTTTTTCATAATCTACCCAAAATACGTTTTCACCTCTGCAATTTTTTTTAGTTTGGCTTTAAACTTAGGTTCACAAATGCCACTTCATTTTACCCTAACTATGCAGATGTTCAAGGGCCTTTCGTAAAGGTTAGTAGTTACACAATCAGGAATAAAATTATGACCACTGTCTTTATCGTTGCAGCTTTTAGTGTGTGGGATATATTAGGCAGCAAGGGGACATTATGTCCTCAGAGGAAATGTGTTAGAAGCAGATAAAAAGAGAACGTAAGAGCTGCAACAAGTATGCAGATGGTGTTTCTAGTCTGAAGTGGTGTCAAAAGTGGTCTGAAGACAGTATAAAAATAAATTCCTTTATTGTAACAGCACAATGAAGCATAATGACATTTAGAGATGGTAATAAAAATTAAAAACCTTGTAGTTTAGCAAGAAAGTACAAAGCTGCTCCATGTGGATGTACCTACATCATGGAGAAATATGTAGTGAAGAGTGGCGACCCAGCAACCAGATCATGGGTTTTTTTTGTATGATCCACAAGATGAGCTTTCATAGCTCAGTTTGCTGAAGAAAATGACACTGGTTCAGACAGAGAGGTGTCCGAATACACAGTCTATAGCAATTTGTTTCATCTGGGGTTTCAAAGCTGCTGTGAGCATCAGAACTGGACTATGAGGAAATGGAAAGTGGTTCAGTTTGATCAATCACATTTCCCTTCACATAAAAGGGATCACTGGGTACTTGTGTGTTTCTTAGCTGCAACACATGGCACTAAGATGCACTATGGTAAGAGGGCAAGCCAGCAGAGGCAGAGTAATGATGTGGGCAATAGTCTGCTGGGACACGTTGGACCCTGCCACAGAAGTGAATGTTACTTTGACAGTTACCACTTAGATTACCAATACTGCAGACCATGTACACCATTTCATGGAAAATGTGTTTCATGTGTTCATTGGACAATGCACCCTGCCACAAGGCAAAATGTTTCTGGAATAATTTGAGAACAACAACGAGCTTGGGTTGCTAAATCTGTCCACGTATCAATCCACTCCACCATCTTTGGGATGTGCTGGACAAACAAGTCTGATCCACGAAAGCCCCACCTTGCATTTTTCAAGACTTGAAGGATTTGCTGTTAACATCTTTGTGCCAGATATCGCAGTACACCATCAGGGGTGGAGAGAAGTCAGTCCCTCAATGCATACGGATTTTCTTTGGCTGGAAATAATTATCACCACTAGGCAGGCTGTTGTAATGTTTGATTGGCATACCCTCATTTTAAATGCTGGTTGATGGCTTTAAATGCTGCTTCTATCAATAGTCCTCTGAACAGGTCCCTTTTCCATTGTGTAAGATGATACATCTTCCTCTTGCAAAGGACTCCATATCATGATGTCTTCAATAAATGGCTACAACATATTGTTAAAATTTTGTTCCAGCTCACTGGGCAGTATGTTTTGAAACAGAAATATATTTGTCTCCTTGCAAACTTATCGGAATTTTTTGACTTTCTTTAAACTTGAAAGGAGAGGATTTGGCTATTTTACGGTAATGTTTAAAAACTATTTCTGCCAGAATCCTCAGATGATTCATTTCTGGTATTCTGGGATTAATTTGCTCTTTATGTCCAAGAAACAGAACATCCCTTTCATTTAGGTGTTCACACTTGCGTGCTGTTGTTTGTACCAGTGACTGTGGTCCAACCAGACGGTTTAGAAATGGATCCAAGGGATAAACTGAACTTAGAGTCACACAATTCTTTTTAAATATTTTGTTGAGGTCTTTGATATTTGTTTTGATTTTCCCAGGATGAGAGACAAACAGACACAGATTTTTTAGAATCCACCTCATAATGACACAAATAATGTGGAGTGGAAACTTCTGAAATTGTGGCCTCATTTTCCGCTATTTTCCAGAAAATAATCATACTTAAATATAATATAAATCTCTGTCTATAAAACACGACAAGTTGTGACATGCAAACTTAAGACCCATAACAAATACCACAGTTTTAAAAATGGATTTCTCCAAACAATTGTTTAAAATAAAAAGTCTGTTATGCCTAATTGTTTAAAAAAAGGAGGGGTTTCACTGAGATCAGTCTTTAATGTTGCCTTTGGCTACTTCATGAAGTCAAAGCAATTTAAGATAACTGAGGCAGGTCTTAATTAGGTTTCTCAGTTCACACAGTGTAAAATATGCTATACACCATCACACCCGCACTAACAAAACATCTTGCACTGCTTGAATATTATTCCCATGGCCCACTTCACATTCTTTGAGTTTGCATGGAGAGCTTCCTGAACCACTTCACGGTATGTTCTGACCACTGCAGTCATTATTTGACAATGTGGAACCTTTAAAATAAGAGTTTAGAAACACTTCCCAGTGAGCGCCCCCTCAAAGTGGAATACAAGACCAATTACAGTCCATTCAGGGGAGCTTCACGTTACAAAGAAAACCTACAAAACATTGTTTCATTTGGAATGGAGATAGCATTCAAATGAATCACATTTCTTGCAGACAAAATTTCAAAAGTGTGCGTTCATGGAAAGGTATTTAATGCATCTTTGTTTCCCCCTAGTGTTTGAAAGTGGAAAATGCATTTGACGTTTTTAATTTGAGTTAAAATGATGCATCTTTCTTTTCTGTGAATGGGGAGTGTCTTATTTACTTTTCAGCTCATAAACCTTCCAGTTTAGTTTTTAAAGTAAAAACCTTCCGTTTGTAAACTTTAGGTGGAATTTTGCCAAGTTATTTCCATAGGTTATTTGAATAAACTTAAGGCTGATCATCACTTTAACTTAATCAAAACTCAAGAAAGAAAACAGCATTGCGCATGTCCTATACTTTGCTTCTCGACACTCTTCCCATGCCTTTCCTGTGACCAAACAGAGGCAAAACGAAGAAGAAAAATCAACTGAGGTCTCACTCTGTTTTTTCTTTTCAAACAAACATACGTCAGCAACTATTACAAACTTTGCATTAAAAACACGTTATTATAACGTTAACCAGAAGCCGAACGCGATACATTGTTTAAAAATATGTTTAGTATTACGTGGTGGGTCAAGTGTAAAAAAAAAAAAAAAAAAAAAAAAAAAAAAGGATTGTTTTTTTTTTTCACAACAGCTGTTACGATGGCAACTGTGCGGCTCCGGTTTGGAGTAAACGAGCTTCAGCATGGTGGTCTTCAACTGCAGAAATAGACGATCTTTCTTTGGTCCATGAGACAGAGATCTTAACCATACGCGCACGCTCTTACGCACGCGCGCCCAGACGTTATTATGCTTTCAGTTCAGGCGTGGCTTTTAAATGGGTGTGGCGGCACATGTGGGGAAGTGTTAACAGCCACCAGTGAGTAGGGTGATGAATCCACATCACGGTGAAGTAATCAGGACAGATCTGAAGAGGAAGAGCTGAAAAATCCCGCTGGCATGGATCTACAGTGATTCTTTTGCAGTGTTTTGGGAGTTGAAAGTCTCCGGGCCAGGCTTACTGGAGCTCAGGATAAAGGGACATTTGTTTGTTTGCTTCACCTGAAGGTGAGATGTATGACATAGTGTAGACATATAATTTTTTTTTCTTCCGAGAGACAGACTGAATATTAAAGTGATTCTTGTCATAAATAAACAACCTCTGTTTTGTGAAACGGCCGTTAAACCTCGGTTATCTGTCTCTGTCCAGGCCGTAATAATAACACAAGTGTTTAAAGACTTTTCTCCTTAAGGAAATTACAAAACGACACCAAAGCTGTTGGTTGAGTTGATGGTTACAATTTCTCATTCCTATATAAGTCACGTGTTCTCTTCCGAGCAAATGTTTGCTCTGTAATTGGCTGTTAGTTCACAGCTCAGCTCAAACGCTCCATTCATTAAACAAAAGACTGGTTAAAGAAACCCTTCATGAAATAAAACGGCTTACAGTGCTTTACAAAAGTATTCATACCTCTTGAACTTGTTCGCATTTTGTTACATTGCATCTACAAGCTTTAGTGTATTTTATTTGGGGTTTTATGTGATAGACCACCACAGTGTAGTGTGTAATTCTAAAGTGGAAGGAAAACGATACATGACTTTTCAAAGAATTTAACTGATGCAACTCTGAGAAGTCTGACTTGTGCATGCATTAAACCTCCATGAGTCAGTACATTATAAAACCATCTTACACTGCAATTACAGTTGTAAAGTCTCTCTTGTTTGTAAATAAGTTCTAGCTCTGTCACATTGGTTGTAGAAAGCCATATAGATTAGGGTCCGGAGTTTGACCCATTTTAACCCATAAATATGCTTTGATCTAAACTATTCTATTATAGCTCTTGCTGTATGTTTTGGGTCATTTTCCTGCTGGAAGCTAAAGCTCCACCCCAGCCTTAAGTCTTCTGCAGCATCTAACAGGGTTTTTTTTTTTCCTGGATTGCCCTTTATTTGTTTTATCCTTCATGCTATCAATTCAGATACATTTCTTCATCCTTGCTAAAGAAGCGCATCCCTACAGCATAATGCTGCCACCACCATGTCTCAGGATGGTGATGACATGTTCAGGGTGGTGTGCAATATTAGTTTTCCACCACAGCCTTTTGCATGTAGCCAAAACTTTAACTTTTAGTCTCACCTGACCAAAGCTTCTTATTTTGCATGTTTGCTGTGTTCCCTGCAAACAGGACTTCTTCTGGCTTTTCTTTAACAATGGCTCCTTCTTATTGGCTCTCTTCTAAAAAGGCCAGAGGCAAAGAGTGCACAGCTATTGATCCAGTCAACAGATTCTCCCATTTGAGTTTTCGAGCTTTGCAGCTTCTCCAGTTACCACAAATCTCTTGGCTGCTTATTTGAGTAATGATCTCCTCGCAAGGCCTGTCAGTTTAGGTGGATGTCTTTTTTTTTTTTTTTTTTTTTTTTTTTTTTTTTTTTTTTTTTTTTTGCTAACAGCATTTTCAGATGATGGATTAAACAGTGGTGCATGAGATGTTATAAGCTTTGGATATTGCTTTTAATAGTTGATTTCTGAAAGTGGTTACTTGCACTGTATTTTTTTTTTGTTTGTTTGTTTAGGTGTTTTTTTTTTTAATGTATCAATAGTAAATGGGTCTGAATACAAATGCACACCATACTTTTCAGATTTTCATGAAATTAGAAAAGTAAACATTTTGTTTGTAACTCACAATCATGCACTATCTTGTGTTTGTCTGTCGCATAAAACTGAACTAAAATACATTGAAATTTGTGGTTAGAGAACTAGTCTTGAACGATAAATAATAAAATATGCTGCTACATAGTCATTGCTTTGTTGTAACCTTTTTCTTTTTACCAGAAGAATGGGACTGCTGCAGTTTCTAAAATCACAATTTTTGTGCCACCTGATCATATGCTATGTGTTCCTGGTAAGCGGACTTATTGTCAACCTAATACAGCTCTGTACCTTACCTCTGTGGCTGGTCAGTAAGCAGCTGGCCCGCAGGATCAACATTAGACTGGGCTACTGCATCGCAAGTCGTAAGTACTGATCCTTCTCCCTGCAACAGATACAATATAATAATGTGTTTTCTGTTGTTACTTGGTTTGCTTTGCTGCTGGAAAAAGGAGCTGATATTGCAACAAGTAAGGTCAAAAAGGCAAACGATGTTGCACAAACTTTGTTGCAAAAGCGTAAAATTGTTTTAAGAAGTGATTACACTGACAAGACAATGTTGGAATTTAATCAATAAAATGACCACAATCTGCAAAAATTTGATCAAGGCAGAGTAACATAAATATTTGAGTAGAACTTGTGTACATTTTATAGTTAAAAAGCACTTGAATAAATAAAATGTTAAATGTTACTACTCAACAAAATTAGTTAAATTCTAACAAATTTTAAATATTTTGCTAAAATTAGTTGATTTACTCAAATTTAGTTTTTATGTGTTGGGTTTGTCATTGATCTAGACTTTAGATACAGCATGCAATCTTTGTCAGTTTTATTTATTGATCAAACAAAGGTGCAGAGCATCCCTGCTTTCACTACGTCTCTGATGGGTCCTCCGTGGCAGAAGAATCAGGGTCACATGAGTTGAGGGTTGGATCATTGGTTGACTTCAAATATTCTAAAAATATGTTTGATAATAAAATCTAAAACTCATTGTTTCCCCATAATTATTGCCACATAACAATAACATAAAACATGCAGAGTAATAACTTTATTTTATTTTACTGCAAATACTAGTTGTTCTTCTTCTGGTATTTCATAGTATGTTCAGCCTGGTTATTTAATTTAAAGCTATTAGTCAGTTTTCTACAATTAGATCCACTTTTTACCTTTTGACTTAAATACATAAAGTAGGGCTGCACCATACTGTCAAATTGGATTGTAATGTAATTTCTTTCACTATTCTTTGTGACCTTTTACATCTTGGGTACTATTGTCTGTCAGGAGAGGGAATCTACTGTTACAGAGTGAAAATTGTATTTGCTTGTAAAGTGTGCATTCATGACAACTAGAAATAACCGGCAAATATTGCTTTTCAAACAGTCCTTTGCAATATGACTAATGACACACACTATCTGAATTGCAAGTCTTAAGACAATTCCTAATTCTTTTTTCAAAGATGATATATTTGCTAATACACAATACAACCCATATAAACTTATCTGCTTTACTGTTTTTTGCTGGAGACGGCACATGATGAACGAAAATAGCTAACACTTAACTAAACCAGCTCCCGCAGTTAAATTCTCATCAAAATCTTTCTTTAGAATTTATCATTGAACATTACATGTACTTACTTTAATCAAAATTATTAATGTTTATCCCCCCTCCAGAATTCCTTTTTATATTGTACACATATTCTTGTCTGTTTATGTCAATGTGTCCCTATAATCTTTAGAGATGGTAGCAGCCCTGGAGTGGTGGTCTGGGACAGAATGCACGCTCTACACTGACCCAAAGAGCTACCCACTCTATGGAAAAGAGAACGCTATTGTGGTCCTAAACCACACTTTTGAGATAGACTTTCTGTGCGGCTGGACCTTCTGTGAGCGATTTGGAGTTCTTGGGGTAAGTCGAAGTGCTGCTGAGAACCCCACAGTTTGTCTAAGGTTCTTTGCTCTACCTTTTTTTTTTTTTTTTTAATTATTATTTTTAATTATGCTTTAACCTACAGAGTTCAAAGGTTTTGGCCAAAAAGGAGTTGGCCTATGTCCCAGTGATTGGTTGGATGTGGTATTTCCTTGAGATAGTTTTCTGCAAAAGGAAGTGGGAGGAGGACCGGACAACTGTGGCTCAGAGCCTTCAGAAACTGCGGGATTACCCTGAAAACTACTGGGTGGGTCTCAGTCCGGGGGGAATGTGTGCGTGGTTATTTATTTATTTTATTTATTTATTTATTTTTTTTTTTAGAAAAGTCAGAATGACAGTCATATTTTTCAATCAGGAAATGTTTGGGATATGCCTGACAATGTTATTTTCTCCCACAAGTTCCTGCTTTACTGTGAAGGAACACGCTTTACCCCAAAGAAGCACCAGATCAGCATGCAAGTGGCTGAAAGCAAAGGTTTACCTCAGCTCAAGTACCATCTTCTGCCCAGAACCAAAGGATTTTATGTAACTGTCCAAAACCTCAGGGGGACTGGTGAGTATCTGGCAGTTGTTTTCTTTTTGCATGCCGCCCTCAGAAATGTGCATACTGCAAGCCTTGTTTGAATGTGGAAAAACCAGATAAATGTGCAAATGAGTCACCTCGTCCAGTGAACCGCTGCTTTGTGCTTTCTTGGTGCAGCTGCGGCTATTTACGATTCAACACTAAACTTCAGGAACAATGAAGTTCCAACTCTTCTTGGAATTCTTAATGGGAAGAAATATCATGCAGATTTATATGTCAGGTAGGACAAAATATTGTACCACTGGATAAGGCAAGATTACAGTTTGTGATTCCTATTTGGGTGATTGATCTTTTTCCTCCCCATCTTATCTAATGTAGGAGAATTCCTTTAGAGTCAGTTCCAGAAGATGAGATGGAGTGTGCTGCCTGGCTGCACAAACTGTATCAAGAAAAGGTGAGCGTTGCAGATAAAAAAAAAAAAAGACATCCTATAAATATGTTAATAAGAATATTGTCTTAAGCTTGACTTAAAATGAAGAAATCTGGCCTTAGTTGGAAAGTAATGTATAATAGTTTTATACAGTTTATCCCGTAAATAGGATGAGATAAACTAATGAATCAAATGTTTTTTTTTTTGTTTTTTTTTTTTCTTGTTTTTTTTTTTTATTTAATCGAAGGAAGCTAAAGGTCAGACAGTCCTGTTCAGGGCTTTCATGCTGTTTTTGGCGTCTTGATTTTCCCGGCAAATACTATTTTTGATCTTGATCCTAAACACAAGACAAAGGCTTGACTCAAATGTCATTGAATCAGAATATTATATTATTAAACAAATTATTATTATTATTATTATTATTATTATTATTATTATTATTATTATCAAAGAAAAATAACTGACAAAATGTCTTTGAGTGATGTTTTTATCTTGTTCTGTTCACAGCTGATTCAAAGTTAGACAAGAGGATTTCTTTTTTTTTTTTAAAACTATTAGTGCTTGTTTGTATAATGATTCCAGATACAATTAGTTGTGTGGTTTGGAATGGGCCAACTTATTACACAATAACTGATATGGTAGAGAATCATTGTGGTAAAAGAGTGTTGATAAGTCTAAAATAGTTGTAGTTGTCAAAAAGCTTTTTGTTTTTTGTTTTTTTTTTTCCCTCTGGGATTTTTTTTTCCTCAGTCTGGAATGCTTTTTAGAAAGGGTGGTCAATGTAAGTCATTGAGGTTTAGTCGAGAACTTTCACTAAATTTTTCGCAGGAAGGCCAGAAACGCATACTTCTGCTTAACCCCCGAATACTCTCAGGATGATGTTATAAGAAACTGTTACAAAGCAGCAATGTTTCTAAACCTGCATGCCACCCTCATGATAAAATGCGCTTTTAAAATTGACCAACGGTACAGAATTTCAGAAAAAGGAGGCTTTCTCAGCTTTGAAGCATGTGGCTCATGTTTTGGGATTACATTGCAGCTATAGACTACCTTTTTTCTAGCTTTCCTCTAGAAAAAGGTAAAATGGGTTCAAATAAAAATGTTGATTCAGGAAGCAAATGCTAAGTTGTAACAAAGCGGATAATGACAACAATGAATTATACTGTAAGATGATGGTCTATAATGCAACTCAAAATGCACAGTCACCTATCTTTGGCTGTCTCTCATTGGCACTCTGGCTTCTGACAGAAACAGCTTTGAAAGTCTGAGAATAAACTTTTTCAAATCTGTATATGCAGCAAAAAACTGTCTAAACAAATAAAGTGACCACTAAGCATACTAGAATCCGTAATAAAGAAGATGTCCACTTGTGCTGACCATGCAGGGTAAGTTCATTTGCAGAAACTGAATTTAGAAATATAAAATGCTGTCAATCTTGCTTTGAATACTGTGGTACATCTTAAATGTCATGCCAAGATATGGCCAGCAACATGGCAATAAAACAAGCTATTTTATTCGACCAAGACAGCTCAAGTACAGCTGTGTTTATGTGTGAACAGGATAGCTTTCAGGAGCAGTATGCACAGACGGGGCATTTCCCTGGCCCCATTGTGAGCCCTCAACGTCGGCTGTGGTCCCTGATCAACTGGCTCTTCTGGTCCTGCGTGGTCCTCTACCCTCTAGGCCTCCTACTCGCCCAACTGTTCATCTCCGGATCGGTCCTCACCATCGCCACAGCTGTGGTTGTGTGCTCTGCAGGTTGGTTTCAGACCTTTCCAGGTGCATCTCTATAAATTAGGTTATTATAAAACATTTAGTTCAAAAAGGGAAAGTCAATTATATTAATTACATGCAAAGTGATGTATTTCAAGTGTTTATTTCTGTTCATTTTGATGATTATTGTGTGTGCGGATTTTGAACATGAGAAAACACAGTGGACAAACACCAGTAGACGACATGGCTCCAACAATCATCACTGATTGAGGAAACATCCCGCTGGATCTCAACCAGCTTGGATTCTGCATTTCTCCGTTCTTCCCCCAGACTCTGGGGCCTTCCAAATTAAAGGCAAAATTCACCTTCTCCTGTACTTTGACCTGCAACAATCCAGTTCTCTTTCTCCTTAGCACAAGGAAGAAACTTCCAATGTTTCTGGTTCACAAGTGGCATAAAACAAGGAATGCAATAATCCTAAATACGTCTGTGTGTGATTGCACTTGAAGCACTGCCTCCAGCTGCAGTCCACACCCTGTGAAGCTCCACCAAACTATTGCTTTGCAATCCTCTCAAGGGTGCTGTTATCCCTGTTTCTTGTGCGACTTTTTCTACCACACTCTCCACTGATATACTAGGATACAGCATTCTGCAAGGAACCAGCTTCTTTAGCACTGACCTTTTGTTACTTAGACTCCTTGCAGAGGGGAGTGACTGCTGGCCAGTTGTCGCCGTTTTCATAATTGTGTGGAGTATATCATTGCATTTCTGTACTAAAAGTCTTTTCTTTGTTGGACTTAAGTAATATTCCAATTTTCTGTTTTTTCATTCACCATTACTCATAGCTACCCAAATTACCAGAAGCACTTGGTATATATATATATATATATATATATATATATATATATATATATATATATATATATATATATATATATATATATATATATATATATCACTCTGTGTAATTAATCTAAATAACAGCTGGGTTTCACTTCTCTTTTTTTTTTTTTTTTTTAATCGATGTTCTGATTTTATTAAGTTGCATCTGTACACTCAGGTCTTCAGAATTTGGGTGTAGTATCCCACTTCTCAATTTAACCAGCTCTTTTCTGTCCAAACATTTTACTAAGCAGCAGATTTGACATCTCCTGATGTAAGTTCCCATTTTCTTGTAAAGTTTGACGTCTCTGTATGAGGAGCATGTCCTTAACAGCATTCAGGCAATATTTTTATTTCACAAAGTGAGCTCATGAGAAGCATGTTGCAGTTTTCACAATAAATGCAGTGCTCATGCCCATGTTATTGAAATTAAAATGACAAATGTTCAAATGTCAACTCAGATTTATACACATGATAATGTGACTTAAACAAAAATGTCAGTGTTTAACATAAGTGACAACTAATTTCAGAGTAACAAATCAAAGCAGCTAATTAAAGTTTTGGAAATGTGTATTAAAAAGAATTTTACTATAGAAATAAAAATGTTCTTTACAAAATCCACTACTACAATGACTTGATGCAGCAGAATTCTAAATAATCTCTTGTCTTTTAGTGTCGATGGGAATTCGCTGGATGATTGGCCAGACTGAGATTGACAAAGGCTCAA
This sequence comes from Anableps anableps, assembly GCA_014839685.1. Lineage (NCBI taxonomy): Eukaryota > Metazoa > Chordata > Actinopteri > Cyprinodontiformes > Anablepidae > Anableps > Anableps anableps. Next base: position 14,449,706 of record CM026076.1, read on the forward strand.
ACTATGGGACTCTAAATAACAATTAAGGATTGCCGCTTTCTTCAGGGGTTCTTCGTGGAGATCCACAGATTTGTAAGCTGCCAGCGCCATAAATGCTAGATGAACAGCAACTTGACTTGTCCAACAAGTACAGACCTGTTTCAAGATACATCACAACCAGGCTTAAAGCCGTGCTGCAGAAGCTGATATGAAAGTTGCAGAAACAAGAACAGGGTGTGGGTTATCTTCAGAGTGGAAATATTTTAACAGTACCAAGGAGACATCATCACTGGTTCAATAAAATTTGAAATTAAAATAAGTCAAATATGGACTACCTCTCTGACTGAAGTGTACGTCAAATGGCATTAGTTTTGGAAGATAATGGTTTTGATCAAATATTTTATGTGCAACTCAAACTGAAATGGCAGTTAAGTAATTTTACATGTTAAGTGTGCAGTGAGTAGGTTTTGTTCAGGATCAGTGAGCCATAGCAGGGCCTCTTCCTCTACCTTTTCTGGCTTTGCTCCAGTAAAATCTGCCAACAGCAGTAGTACTTCCAAAACTCACTGAAGGGTTCAAGATGATATTTACACGTAAGCAATGGCAAAGATGAATATCATACTCAAAAGAGCAACTATTGTGCTGCTGAGACTCTGCATTAGATGCTCTATCTTTTTCATCTTGACTTTATTTTACAATACATTGAATTTCAAAATATTAATAAATACTTTAATTTTTTATTAAAACTACAATTCCAGTGTGCTTTATTACATTTTTATGCAGTAGACCACACACACAAAGGACAAGAATGCATAATTCAAAATAAATGAGTTAAAAAATTTTAAAGTCTTGTGGAATTTCAGTGTGGACTTTGACTGGGCCATTCTAAAACATGAATATGCTTTAATCTAAACCAGAGGTGTCTGAAATTTTTGCCATGTCGGCCAAAATTGTCAAGTTGAGCTCAAGTTTTTTTTTTTTAAATTAAAAAAAAAAAATGCAAAAGTAAATTTATTGTGATGTTTTATTTAATTTTTATATATATATACTAGTCTGTTTGAAAAATTGCTACCTCTAAATCATATCAATCCAAAAGGTTTCTTGGTAAAAAATTTTACCCTGAAAACAACCTGTAATGGTGGGGCAAATTTATATAGTTGAATTGTGGTCGGAGGGCATAAAATCATTCCCAGGGCCATAAATGGTGCCCGGGCTGCACTTTTGACTCCCCTGATCAAAACTAGTCTATTGTAGTGCTGGCTGCATGTTTAGAGTTGCCGTCCTGCTAGGTGTAATGCTGAACAGGGTTTCTTGCATGATTGGCCTGTATTTGGCTTGATCCATCTTTCCCACACCCAACTTCCCTGTCCCTAATGAAGAAAAGCACCCCAGCGTACCACCCTGTTTGACTGTCTGTGGTGGTGTATTTAATTCTAACCTACATGGCTTGTGGCAAACTGCAAATGGAACTTCTTATAGCTTTCTTTTACCAGTGGCAGTTGTATGAACAGATTCTCCCACCTGAGCTGTCAGTCTCTGTCGTTCCTCCAGTGTCAACATGAGCCTCTTGGCTGCTTCTCTGGTTAATTCTCTCCTTGCCTGGCCTTTTGGTATATATTTTCAGTGTTGCTATACTCATATTTTTTTAGATGATGGCCTGGACAATGTTTTTTGAGTTGTCCAAAGCTTGGGAGATTGTTTTATATCCTAACACTGCTTTAAAAGTCTTCAAAATGTATCCTGTGACCTTTCCACTGAATTCCTTATTATCCATCAACAGCAGTATTTATACTGAGCATGAATACACAGAGAATCGTTCTGGTGCTTTTTGAATGCACTTGATTGTATTTGATTTAAGAGTATCAGTAAAGGGAGCTGAATGCTAATACATGCTACACTTTTCAGATTTTTTTACTTGTAAAAAAAAAAAAAAAAAAAAAAATTAAAAACCATCTATCATTTTCTTGCACTCCTTTATGTTGTTTATCACATCTGAAAACATTCAAGGGGTGTTAATACTTGGGCAAGTGTATAGAAGCTGTTCTTTTAATTTGATTTTTGTCTGCTTCTTTATGCTCTAAAGTTTACTGCCCTGTTGCAGAACAAATAAGCTTCACATCAGCATCAGTTTCTGATGATAAAACACCAGACAGTTTGTTTAGAGCTTACAAAAGCCTCCATGATTGCACAAGAAGCAGTCTGGGGATTAGGAAGAGTAAGGTGTGTTTTTTTTTTTTTTTTTTTTTTTTTTTTTCTTTCTCTTGACATAGCTGCACCTTACTCCAAAGTTCAAGGGCAGTGCATTACAGCTTGACAAGGGTCATCACCAGAGTTTTCATTTCTGAAATGTTAAGTCCTGGTGGGATGAGCTGATGACATGCCTTGGAAAAACACTAAGCAGGAGCTGAGGGGTCGGTGTGGGAGTGAATCCTGGTGTCACTTCTCTCAGTCAGGCGTTGACATGAGGAAGTGGCTTTTTTTTTTTTTTTGTTGTTGTTGTTACAGGTTTTTGCAACACAAAAGCCCTTCAGCAACTGGTGGAGAAACTCCTGTTCTGCTGGTGCAAAAGTCCTATCCTTTTACTCAGATGGTGCTTGTGGGTGAGAGGTGCACACGTCAGTATTGATGACTGTTAATATTTAACTGCATGTCTCAAAATAGGCACCACTCAGTTATCCTCTTGTGAATGCAAACTTGAAAACAACTAGTAAATTAATATATTTTATATCAGATAAGATCTGAAGTCACTGGTAATATATTCATTAGCTGAATTATAAATGATTAAAATGGGCTTGAAATTATCTGGTTGGGTTAAGAATAGCTACCTCTAAAGAAAGTGTCATTGCTTTACATCAAAGTAGCCTAAAAATCTAAGAAAACTTGGAAGTGAGAGGTCTAATTACAGTGAAGAAGGGTTCAGAACATCCACTAGTGTCCAACCGGCATCAGAACAATTTCCTGTTGATGACTATATTGCAAAATTGTACCAATGCAGAGCTTATTCAACCTTGGAACAGGCAGTGCGAAGGTGTTTTTTTTTTTTTTTTTTTTTTTTTTCTTCTTCTTCTCTCTGATCAATCATCCTTTTGATTCTTAGGAGCATCTGTGGACTCATTTGCCTGGGGAGGAAAAAATGGGTTTGACCTCAAAGCCTGTGTTGTGCCAACACTGAAACACCCTGATAGAATCTGCCCAGTGAACACGTACATAAAAAAAAAAAAAAAAAAAAAAAAAAAAAGAAAAAAAGACTTCCTTAAAGAGCAACTTCTTCCAACAATTCAGGCACAATGAGGTGATCTGGGACATGATAGGGCACTGTGTCATAAGGCAAAAGTGATAATGAAGGCGTTTAAAGATCACATAGCACTAAAATTTTTTGGAACATTGCCTGGAAACTTCTCAGGTCCTATCCTATCCTCATTGAGAACCTGAGGTTAACTTATTTTTAAAATTGTGTGGATGAGCACAGGCAACATACTGCCATCAACTCAAAGCTCTAAAAGTACAGGAAAAAAAGTCACCACCAGCCAAGATCTCACCCAGACAGAAATCCAGCGAACCCAAGTGAATTGGAGAAATTAATTTAAACTATTGAACATGACTGTCCTTATTGCAATTAGTAGTAAATATCAAACTGATTAATGTGACATACATGTAAAACTATCATTTTTTTTTTTAATTTAAAAAAGGGTTCAAATGTAAGGCAGGGTTCAAATAACTGATTCCACTTTTACTATTTCAAAGTAACCAAGACAATAAGAATCCACATTTACTTGAGATTTATTTGATCAGAGCCCTAAGCTATGTTAGGATGTTAAAGTTGAGATAATGACCAAACATGTATTGTTTGTTTGAATGGGTTGCTAGGAGAAAGTTTTTATTCTCTAAACAGAATATAGCAGCATGGCTTAGGTTTACAAAGCTCCATCTGAATAAACCACAAGACATCTGAAACGAATGTGTTTTAGGCTGAGCAGATGAAAACATAGCTGTTCAGTCATAACACACAGAGCTGCACTAAAACATATCGATACTAACACCTCAACCACAGAGGGCAGGAAGAGGTTATGGGAGATGACTTTGGCTTGTTTTGGAGCCACTGCACCATGGTAGCTAGCAGTTGTCAAAACAATCATGAGGGAGATTTTTTTTATAATAAAATCTTCCCTCGTCAAATGAGAGACCATCTGTCCATCAGGTGAAGCCTTTCAGAAAGTAAGGCCTGGCAGAAGACAGTGATCCCAAACACAAGTCTACAACTGAATGGGTGAAAAAGAAAATAACTGAGGTGTAATGCAAGAGTTTCACCAAAGGAGGCAGACAGGGCCAATAGGCATCCCTCTTACACTAGATTCATTTACAAATTACTCATTCATCCTAGTTATTTTATTTCTGTCTGTACTGTGTAGCCATTTATTAGCTTCCATCTGAAAAAGCGTTGGTGTTAAACCAAATTTTATGTAGAATTTACAAATTCTGGAAAAAATGAAAACGTTTTAAAATCTGAGGAAAACTTGCTAACAGTGAACAACTGCATTATTGGTCTCACTCGTGTGACATTTAAAATCTGTTTTCAGAGCTCTTTCCAAATTCCACCAGGAGTTTAATAGGAAATGGCAGAGGGTTGTTTAATCTAACAAGCAACACAAGTACCTTCGTCTAATATAAATCAAGATTATCTTGATGAAAAGATTAATGGCTAGTTTGAGATGGGCCGAGACCAAAAAGAACTCCAGTCTTTCAAATGTTAATGGTTTATAGAAAGACTGTTACAAACTTTCAAATTGTCAAATTCCCATTTGGTGTTTATTCACACAAAAGGCGCCAACTATGTACCCCTTCTGCCCCTGCAGCGGAGGAAAAGCATCCCAACACAATGATACTGCTGCCATGTTTCATGGTAGGGATATTGTGTTCAAGGTGATGTGCAGTGTTAGCTTTCAGACACGCAAAGCATCTTGCACGTAGGCTACAAAATTCAATTTTGGTCTCATCTGACCAGAGAATGTTCTTCCATGTGTTTGCTATCTCCTGTAGTTTGTGGTAAACTTTAAATGGTACTTCTAACGGATTTCTTTGTTCCTAGTCTTCCATTAAACCAGATTTGTGAACGTCAAAATAGTTATCCTGTCAGCAGATTCTCTGAGCAGTGGATCTCTGAAGCTTCCCCAGTTATCATGGGCCTCTTAACTACTTCTCTCATTAATGCTGTTCTTGCCAAGCCTGTAAGATTAGGTGCACTGCCACATGACTGCAGGTTTGCAGCTGTGCCACCTCTTCTCATTTTCAGATCTAGATTGAACAGTGCTCGATAAGATTTTCAAAGCATGGGAAATCACTTTACAACCCAATGATGATATAAACAAAAACAAATAAAACATGTGTTGAATGTGCCTTAATTTGAGAGGTTTGAGTGTAAATCAGTTAAAATAAATGAATCTGATCAATATTTTTGAACTATATTTGCTTGAAGGTATTTGCTTGATGATCTATGATTTTGATGCAGATATTTTCCTGATGATTTTCATGTGTATTTGCTTGATGATTTTGCTGTATACTTGATGTTTTTACGATGTGAAGCACTTTGAACTGCCTTGCTGCTGAAATGTGCTATACTAATAAACATTTTCATCAGCCCTTAACTGGCTGATGTGTTTTGTTGAGTTTCATGAGGCCGTTTATTCACTAATGTTTTTTAAAATACCTCTAAGGCCCTGACAGGACAAATGGATTTATAGCTTAGTAACTAGCTGACTTCAAAGGGAAGTTGTTAATTTGACCTGAAATGGTTTATAAACTCATCTCCAAGAACATGTTTCATACAGGAAGATAATTAGTGGTGCACTCCCTCCAACCTCCGTTTTCCATGTCAATAATTAAAGACTTCTCTGTAAATCACTGCTTGATGCAAACAGGACAAAAGCTTAAAGTTTGCTAAAGTAACGTTTGAAAGACTCCTATGAGATTTTTGGGATTTGAGTTTGTTCAGATGGTAGCTTCAGCCAACTGTTAATTTATTCTAACTGGAAAACCCCCAAGAGAGATATCTGCTGCATTTAATATAACTGCTTTTGAAAGAAGCTTACTTCAAAAATCCTGAACTACTCCTTTAAGCCAACAACTCCACATTCCACTTTGCGCAGATAATTTCCTAAAAGCAGCATGTGCGTACTTTACACTGGTATGCATACTGATGGGCTCAAAAAACCATAAGCTTGGGAGATAAGTTTCACATTGCAGTATTTTATAACTATATATAATAGTTTATAGTAATAATAACATTATTCTGAGAGATGAAAACAAACTACTCAAAACAAAAACAACAATAATAATTGGTTTATTAATATTGTTTGTACATAGCAAACACTGTTGGAGCAGCAGAGGACCACACGTTTTGGTGTATGTCAATGTGTGTGTGTGTGTGTGTGTGTGTGTGTGTGTGTGTGTGTGTGTGTGTGTGTGTGTGTGTGTGTGTGTTGTGTTCAGCAGCAGGGAGGAATAGCCGGTCCTGTTTTACCCTTTGAGTTGGCTATGCCACAGTCACACGGGCAGCTCATCACCAGTGACCAGTAGACTTGAACATTGCTCCAACTTGACAATTTCCCCTCAGCAAAAGGCAAAGAAAACACACTCAATAATCCTTCTTATTGCCCAAACCTTTAGAATAAGTAATAAAAATATTTAAATATTTGGATGGCATTCATTTAATAAAGGGAAAACTATTGCCTTCTTTCGTTCACAGAGGGTAGCCACATTTTCTTTTTTTTTACATTATAGTGACTGACTTAGGATCCCTCCTTTTCTACTTGTCCCCTTGGATAAACAGTTTAAAAGTGCGATAGATACTCCCCCATCCTCCACGTCCAATTAAAAAAAAAAAAAAAAAAAAAAAAAAAAAAAAAGTATTCCTCATTGCCTTTTTAAGAGTCTTCACCAGTAAAACAAATGTGGCAATAATTACTTTAACTTTACAACATTTTTATACATGAATTAAGGCCAATCCTACTCTTACAGTATGTACAGTACCACCCCAAACCATGGCTACATAAAGACAATTATTTAATTCATAGATCCAGTTGTCCTCTGAAATGATGTGTTAGTTCCTCAGTTTAACTCGATGTGCCTTGAGCCATAACTCCCTCTTGTGTCCACAGAATGTTTTTCTTTTGCCAACAGCATGTACAGTAGTGCTTTAGTTTGTAAACGTGAAAAGCCAAAAAGAAGGTGTCGTTCACTCCTCATCTGTGCAAACCTGAAACGGACAAAGACACGTAAGAGATCTTGTGAGGACTGGCTAAAGACAGACGAGTCTTTATATTAACTTTTCAAACATTTAAATTTTCATAGGTGCATTACACAGGGTGATATTTTTATTTATAAAGAAGTTATTTTCATTAATTTTGATGCTTATGGCTTACAGCTAATGAAATCAAAAATTCTAGAATATCAGATAAGGCATATAAAAAAGGATCTATTATTACATGAATTTTATGGCCTCATTATGACCTACACAATCATGATGAAGATGGGTAACTTGACAATTGTCCAGTAGACAGCCATCAACACCCTCTACAAGCTTGGATACAGAAACTGACGCCTTACAGTGTGCCGTATCCGAACATATTAACGGAAAGTTGAATGGAAGGAAAAAGTGTGGTAGAAAAAGGTGCACAAGCAACACGGATGGGGACAGCTTTGAAAGTGTTGTTAGGCAAAGCCCATTCAAGATTTTTTGGGGGAAGATTTACAAGTGGATTGAAGTCAGTGATTTAAGAGTCACCACACAGTGACTTATTCAAGATATGGGCAACAACAGCATTCCTTAAGTTTAACCAAGTTAGCATAGCCATCTACCAGGCATTTTAAAGCACTTAATGAATCTCTCTGCTGACAAACGTTCTGCCAGAAGTACAGATACCTGTTTAATTGACCCTGCAGTGCTATCACTGTGTTTGATAGCAGTTTAAACCACAAAGAGAATTTATGGAGTATTGTCAATAGGAAGACGACTGACAAGAGAACCAAGAATGGAGATGAGCTGAAGGCTGCTATTTAAGCAACTTGGAAATCCTAACAGCTCAGCAGCGCTACCGACCGATCATCTCTTCATATCATGCAGCAATAATAGCAGTAAGTCATGCAAAATGAGGCCAGACCAAGTACTGAGTCTTTATACTGAGCAGTACATGGAAGTATTGTTCAACAGACCGACATTTCTGGAATTTTTTTTTTTTTTTTTTTTTTTAATTGGTCTGATGTAGTATTGCAATTTACAGAGAAACTGAAATTTGGGTTTTCATTAGCTGTAAGCCATGACCATCAAAACTGACAGAAATAAACACTTAAAGTGTAGGATTCTTTCTGTAATTACCCTTTATAATATGAGTTTAACCGTCTAATTTTTACAAAACTCAAATATTTTAAAAGGGAACTTTGAAATTCAAAGGTAGTCTATCTTACCTTGACAAATGGGTGGTCAAGAAGCATGCTGGCAGTCCAGCGGCGTTTAGGTTCACTCTCTAAGCAGTGACCAAGGAAGTCCTTCCCCTCTGTGCTGAGCTTCTCAGGGATTGGCGGTTTGTGGCCCATCCCCACTTTGTACATGATCTGAAAGTTGTGCTCGTACTCATGCCAGGGTCTCTGCAGATCCAGATAAAAATAGCAAAATAAGTAATTTCCTTGTGGCAAGTTTTGTTTTGTTGTTCAGGTGAACTTACTCGAGTAGGAAGAAAAGAGGAAGTCAAAACACAACACGTTTAGGCCTGCAACTGAAAATAACTTTTTTTTTTTTTTTTTTTGAAGGTTTCTGTTATTTAAAAAGCTGCTTTAATCACAATCAGTTTTCACTGGAAGTTTTGCAGAGTGGCTCACTGGTGCAGGTTGAAAAGGAAACATGTCCCTAGAATGTGGAACTTTTAAAAACATAAAATTACTTTTCTAAAATTATAACAAAAAAAGTTCAGGTGAGAGCTGCAGTGGATCAATGGTTAGTCTTGCTTTATATGAATCAAAGCTATAATACCTCATGCATTAGGAGAAGGAAATATCTTTTATGTCACTGCTTACCTTTCCAGTCACCATCTCAATCAGGACGCAGCCCAAACTCCAGATATCTGCTGCTCGCCCGTGACCTTCCCCTTTTGCTCTTGTGATAACTTCAGGCGCCATGTATGCTAAGAAATTTGAAGACATATAAGCAACAATATAAACTAAAAATGCATTAATAATGATGTTGGATAATCTAGTACAAATGCAGGCTTATTATTAATAAATGCATACATACAGCACTGTGCTACAGCCTAGAGGCAACAATGAACAATTTTGATATTTTCGCTTCCAGATAATCAAGTGTTTCATTTTTTAATCTTCAAGTGCTCGTGTGATACTTTCTCCATCTTTCAAAAGGTCTTCTAGATTTTTTTTTTTTCTTCGAGTGTTCAAGATTAAGAAAAAAGTTGTGTACAGAGTAATGTATAAAGTCGAATAGCTTAGAGAAGATAAAAATTAACTCAAAAAGTCATCTTTGGCCTTTATTTGGACCTCAGCAGCTACAGGTCAGTAGCCCTGATGTCACATCTGATGAAGGCCCTCGAGAGGCTGGTTGTCATACAGCTAGACTCCCTGGTGACGTCTTCATTGGATCCGCTGCAGTTCGCCTACCAGCCTGGCATTGGGGGGGATGACTCCCTCATCTCCCTCCTGCACCGAGCTCTGACCCACCTGGAGAAACCTGGAAGCTCTGTGAGGATCACGTTCTTTGATTTCTCGAGTGCTTTCAACACCATCCAGCCAGAACGTCTCAGGCACAGGCTGGAGCTGTCAGGAGTAGGCCACCACGTGTCCCAGTGGATACTGGACCACCTCACTGGCCGCCCACAGTATATGAGGACACAGGGCTGTCTCTCTGACAGGGTGGTCTGCTGTACCCCTGTACAGTTCCCTCAGGGAACCGTGCTGGCACCGTTCCTCTTCACTCTACACTGCAGACTTCTCTTTCAACTCCCCATGCTGCCATCTGCAAAAGTTCTCTGATGACTCTGCCATAGTTGGCCTCATCACGAGTGAGGACGACTCAGGGTACAGACAATGAACTCAGGATTTTGTGGACTGGTGCCAGCAGAACCACTTCCTGATCAATTCTTCTAAAACCAAGGAGCTGGTGGTGGATTTCCGCAGGCACAGACCCACCTCACTGACACCAGTGAACATCCAGGGAGGGGACATTGAGATCGTGGACTCTTATAAGTACCTGGGTGTTCACCTGAACAATAAACCATACTTGGACTCATAACACTGATGCGCTTTACGCATCAGTCTGACCCTCCTCAGCAGGGTCAGAGCAGACTCTACCTGCTGAGGAGGCTGAGGTCTTTTGGAGTGCAAGGGGGCGCTGCTGAAGACCTTCTTTGACTCTATAGTAGCATCAGCCATGTTCTATGGGACTGTATGTCGGAGCAGCAGCTTATCTACAGCTGAGAGGAAGCAGTTAGATAAGCTCATCAGGAAGGCCAGCTCTGTGCTAGGATGCCCCCTCGACCCAGTGCTGGTGGTGGGAGATAGAAGGACTCTGACTAAAATAACATCACTGATGGACAATGTCTCCCACTTCATGCATGAAGCTATTCCTGAGCTGGAGAGCTCCTTCAGTGACAGACTGCTGCATCCTAGGTGCATTAAGGAATGTTATAGGAGAGCCTTCCTCCCAGCAGCTGTTAGACTCTATAACCATCATTGCTCCCAACAAAATCAATAAGTGTTTATATCCATGCTGGTATCTGTACAACTGTACTATTTTTCTATTGTCACTAACTGACTGGTTTGTATTTTTAATGCTCAGAGACATGCACATCATGTACATTTTTAATTAACCAACTCAGTTGCACATTCCTCTGGACTGGAGTATTTTTTATAACTACACGGATTCATGTTGAAATTTTGCCTTATTGTACAGTATTTTTTCTATTCTTTATTCTTCTTTTAAAATATATTTTATATTCTTTGTGCGAGTCTGTTTTTCTGTTGCTGCCACGTTGCTGCTGTTACACAGAAATGTCCCCATCTTGGGACAATAAAGGATATTTCTATTCTATTCTATTGGTAAGCTGTAGTAAAACATGTTTTTAATCCTTATTTAAAAGGAGACCATTTCTACAAATCTCAGATTTTCAAGAAGTTTACTATAGAGCTGAGGAAAACAGAAACTGAATGCATTTTCATCCTGTGAACACTGAATGAACAGTTCTCAGAAGGCCTCAGGTGTCTTGATGCTTCATACCTGCCAGAAACCCTGAAAGGTAATTAGGCCCAAGGCCATTCAGAGCAATATAGATCAGTAATGGTATTTTAAATCTATCATTTTACAAACAGTTAGCCAGTGCCTATTGTCATCTGCAGCGGACTTTTCTTTTTTTGAAGAAACCATCAAAAACACCATTATAATAATCCAACCTACTGAAAACAAATGCATACATCACTTCTTCTGCGTGCTGTTTTGACAAAAAAAAAAAAAAAAAAAAAAACCCTTGTCATTCTGACAAAGCTTAATAACAGACTTGAGGTGGAAGTCAACATTTATAATCATGATGACACCAAGGTTTTTGCATGCTCTGTAGTCTTAAGCCTCGTTGAGTCTAGTTGGTTAAACTTGCATTTTTGGGTTCAAAAACCAATGACTGTATTAGGGTGGGGGAAATTCTGATCCATCCAGTCGTTAAAAGGGCAAAATTTCTGGACATGTGGGGCCACAAAAATATAAAGTTATGTGACATTAGCATATGGTAAGAGATGTTACAGTGCTCCATAATCTGTGTTGCAGGAGCAGATAGATATTGAACGAAAGTAGTCCTAGAATGGAGCCTTGAGGAACCCCACTTGTGATCTTTGTTTGATAAGTTTTATAACTGCTAAATGGCAATTTGTGATCTACCAAATAAGATATGAACCAATCTAGCATAGCTCTAGACAATCCCATCCACTATTCCGGTCTATAATCTCACAGCACTGAGATCCAGCAATAACAACTAAGAACCATCTGCCTCCAACAGGTGTGCAACTCTGAGGTGAGATGTTATTTCTTACCTGCTGTTCCCAGTGTGCTGTTCACCTCCCCTGGCATGGTGTGAGTGTTGTTCCTTAACTTGACTGAGCAGCCAAAGTCGCCCAGCTTAATTAGGCCCGATGATGTAAGGAAAATATTTGCTCCTGTTACAAATGGAAAAAAAAAAAAAAAAAAAAAAAAAAAAACAAATTAATGAAATGGTGGCTGGTGAGAGAATTTTGAACTTTTTTTTTTAAACACATCTCATGAAAAATATGCATTTACAGAAACCTAATACTGACCTTTGATGTCACGGTGAACAATGCCATGCTCATGAAGAACATTTATGGCTGTAGTGATCTGTTTACTGTAAAGCCTGATCACATGTTCTTGGAGTCCCAGTCTGGAAACTTCCTCCAGAGTTCCTTCGTCACAGTACTCCATGAAGATGTACATCTCCTCCTACAAGAAAGCAAATACACATTCAAATCAGTCTGCAACACACATTCCCTTGATCATATGCAAAGTTCTTACTCGATGGAGCTCGACTCCAAAGTATCGAACAAGGTTTGGGTGTTTGATGCCTTCAAATATTTTCAGCTCATCAGCAGTCTCCTTGATGGTTTTGTGATCATTTGGCTGGAAGCGTATCTATATGAAAATGAAAAACACTCTTTACTATCTGCATTTCTGTCCCTGTGTTTTTTTAAACATACTGAAAATCTTCCTGTGCTACATACCTCCTTCATAGCCATTAGCTCTCCAGTGTCCACATTGATGCAGGTATACACTTTCCCATACTGACCTTCACCTAATATTACATACAAAAACCTAAAATTATTGTCTGAAGATGTACTTCATCATAACCAAAATAGCAGTCCCACAGCCATACCTATCTTGTTGCCTCTCTGCCACTTGAAAGTCACCTTCCTGAGTCCAACATGCATACCGTCGGACTTTGGTGTGTGACACACTTGACCAATTATGTTCCGCTGCTTCATCATGGCATAGCGCTTCTCTTCGAACTTTCGAATGGAGCGGCGGACGGCCTCCATTGGGCTCTGCCGGGCAGCCGTGTCTATAAACACAAAAATGAGAGTCAGCAAAGTGGTCATTATGCCTGAGCTAATGGATCGAGCTCCTCTGAATGAAGCAAGCTCACCTTTGGATGGGTTAATAAAGGTGCGGAGCTCCCAGCTTCTGCGTGCAGAGCTGTTTGGGTCGGTCTTTGGATATGAAGGTTCTGAAACGATCAACAAATACATTTTATTAAGTTACATAAATAAGTCATGGTGAGCAGATGAATATCTGCCCTGGAGATCTGTGGGAGCTCCCACCTTCTTTATCCTCAGTGGGGCTCGAGTGGCGGCTCAGTGATTTGAAATTTAATTCTGCTGCAACTGTTGAAAGACGATCATTCTCATGGAAACTGGAAACCCTGAGAACAATGAAGGAAAAGTTACCAACACTTTTCTCCAAACACACACTACTGACCGGAACAGAAAATTTCAGTGAAGGGGTTTCTCACACAAAAACCATGCAAAAAATAATGACTATAAGTAGTTACAATCTATTGCACTATTGGGGGGCTTCTTTGTACTCAATAACAGTGGAAACTTCCACCTTATACAAACCTGTAAAACCCATTCATCTTTTTAAAAAGGGTAGCTAACATTTTAAAACCATGGTTAACTTGAGAAAAATAGCATTTGGTACTTTTCTATACTTATCAACTAGGGCTGTATAATATCAAGAAAACATGTAATTGCAAATCTATTTCTAAAAATTGCAATAACAATCAATTATGATTAATTCACATTTTTCTGATTCTTTTTCCATCATTACAAATTCCCCACAATTTTTAATAAGCTTTAGCATTTTTCATTTTTAAATAAATGAAACAAACAGAAAAACTAAACCCATAAGCAGCTGTGCATGCATCAGAGACAGTCACAAGGTTAGACAGCTGGAACAAGTTTATAGATATTATCCCATTCACCAATAAGCAATCAACTCTAAAAGGAATCAAGCAGCATCAAAACCAAATTAATCTAGAAGTCACTATAAAGCAGAATATTATCTTACTCTTACTTCAGTAAGATAGTATTCATTTTCATTCCATGCACAACAACCAGTCTTCATATGACCAGTGATCAGGATTTGTCTAATCAATTCTTTGTGGGTTTGCAAAAGATTTGTGTAAACTTTAATGACTGAAAAAGGTGAAAAGACATATTTTTAGGTTTTATGAAACTAAAGAACTTTAAGAACTTCTGTGTCTTGTAACATCAGTGACAAAACAAAACTTCCCAGGTGACGTGGGAATTGGAAGGAAAATGGCTCTGAATTGATAACTTTTAAATTCATACATCTTAACTAAGACTTCTTTAAAAATCAAAGCAATTGATGCTACTTGTAAATGAGTGAAAAGAAATAATAAAAGTTCCAACATCTGCCAATTCAGTTTGTTTTAGCACAGAGAATTAACAGAAGCAGAAAATCTGTAGTTTGTCAGTGAAAGCTAATAATCAAACCAATAAAGATATACAGATGCTGTCAAGATCTGGTGGCTTGCATTGGCCAATTTTTAGCTCTGCTGAGCTGATCTTTTTCCCCAGTCACTGAATGCATGATAAGAAAACACAAGCAGGTCACACTTACAACACCTTATAGTGTGAAAGTTATAACTGTGAAGAAGTTCTGAAGTTAGCTACTATCAGAAAGGTGTTTAAGAATGTCAGAGGAGACACAAAAGGTGTAAAGAGCTATTTAAAAGGGAAAGTAATTCAAGCTAAGACACATCTGCGGTTTCATTCAGGCTGCGAGAGAGATTGAGACAGGAAGGCTGAACACATAACAGAGTTGCTCTGTTTAATCCTCAATAGTTTTTAACCTCAGTCATGGAACATACTGGATTTAGAAAATGTTCGCAGTCTTTTGGGAATCTTAGTCAGACTATATTTCCTAAGGACAACACATGGAGACAGCTAGTTTTTGGTAATGCTTACTATGCTAACTGCTAATATATAGAGGATGCTAAAGTCAAATTAAAATCTTATTTTGTTTTAAAATATTAATGGAACCTGTTTTAAGGAGAATGCTTTCTCACGCAGCAGCATCAAGTCGTCTCTGCTTCTACAATAAATAATCAGTGACCACTAGTGGCAGGAAGGAGGAGGAAAAATTTTTTTATTTTTATTTTATTTTGGATTTATATGTGCAAGTTATCTGCAGGTTAAGGCTGTACAAAAGTTGCATATTGGAAAATTGGCCACATAATCTGTCTGACGCATTAGTTCTTTGCATCACTACATCACTAACTCCAAGGCACTAAAGAAAGTGCAACAACAGAATAAAAATCTAAACATGACACACGAGGCAGTTCCTCCATCAGTTAGGAGAACTTGTACAATGGCTTTGGTTTGACACTGTTATTTAGGGGCAGGGCTACCTGACATCACTGGGGCTGCTGCTGGATTTCATGGGGCTGTGTTCCCCTGGGCCCTGAGGAATAGGCCGAGGGCCGTTGGGAACCAGCTGGTTCCGAAGATCGCAGGGAAGGCTTCGAGAGCTGTGTGGTGAAAAAAACAAACTGAGGAGCACTGCCTTGGGAGGGGAGGCAGTTTGTATTAGGATGTGTGTTGATGTGCATGTGTGACTGGTTGTGGGACAGCCACACTCACTCACATTATAACTATATGAAAAAGCAGACAGTGTCTAAAAATATGTAAAGAGAGGCTCAAATATGCTTCTTTTAGAAGCAAAGCTATAGGAATTTAAGAAGCAAAGCCATGCACACCAAACCACACAAACTGGAACAAATGAACTGTGGTAACCTACTTGAAACTTTCAGCATTGGGGATAAACAAATTGGAGTTTGGCGGGTCACTGTGGCAGCGGACTGGCGCAGGGACCTTTACAGGTCGAGGACTATTCCTGGGTGCTAAAAAAAAAAACATTTCATAATAAAATCAAATCTCATACAAAATGACATCTGGAACTCTTCATGAATTGATTGCCAATGTTTATAAACTAGAATTAACCTTCCTTTTTATCCAGAGATGAACATGGCCATGTTTTCAGTGTCAAGTTGTTCTTACATTAGGTTCTCTGAATCCCTTTTGTGACTCTTCATATGTAGTTTAATCAAAATTTACCGAGCTTGTGCAGTAACATTTGTGGGCAATTAACTTCTGAATGCATCCAAAGATTAACCAACAAGCAGTGGGATGTGATGAAAGCCAGCAGAGGCCAAAAAAAAAAAAAAAAAAAAAAAAAAAAAAAAAAAAAAATTAGAGAAAAACCTGCTGTAGTGTCAGATTTTTATGACCACAGCTCTTTGGTGTGAACCCTCTAATGTCAAGGCAAAGTGTTTTCAGTGTTTCAGTGACCAGATATATCTGTAGGGCTGCTTTCTTCTTATTAACTTAGCCAAGACTAGCAAAATACAGACGCATCTTTGGAGTAAACAGCATAATCGCAGCATACGCATTCAAACTGAAGGTTGCCTGAAAGCAAACAACACAATGACAAACTGACATTTTAAAAAGTTGTGTATTTTGGCTCAGTCCTGCATGGCAGTGCAGATCAGTTCACTGAATGTAATGACAAAGGTAGTGTAGCTTAAGGACCTCCATACCTTTTGAAAATTAATTGTTCAACCTTTTTTTTTTTTTTTTTTTTTTTTTTTTACAGAAATATTAATACTAAAGATATTTTTCACCTGACTTTGTCTTAAAAAGTATGAAATTACTATTCCTGCAAGATGTTCAGTCAGTTACTTTACTTTGTAACAGAAATGACTTAAAAAGATGATTATGATGATGATTCTGACTTTGTAAAACAAACCTCAAAAAGAAAAATGACATTATGATCAATGGCATATCAATTGCTTAAGGAAAAATATGAAATCACCCTAAGATTTACATTCGTAAAACAAATGCCTGCTCAAGTCAGATTATAAATGAGTCTGCATCTGAAAGAGAACCCATGTGGATTTCAATGAGATGCTGAACCAGGCTGATTCACAGAAAACGTAGCCCCAACAAGCAAACTCACTCAAGAAGGTAAAGTAACGTTTGGAGTGGAAAACAAGCTATTTCTATGTATTTTAGTTACAATTATTGTAACTAAACTAACAAAACTCCAGTCATTTATCTTCCCATGATAAACTTACAGCATAAAAGAAGCTAAAAATCAATCTTAAATCAACAGTTTACACCACAAGGCAGCATCTTACCAAAGTACAGGCCAGTAACGGGGCTATGAGGCTTTCCAATCACGTGTCCAATACATTCATTCATCAAAGCTTGTAAGCTCTGCAGGAAGAACATTTAATTACCAGAAGTGTCCAATCTAAGCACAACTTTTGAGCAAGAGGTAAATAAAACAAAAAGGGAAAGAAAATAATCGGTTCTCACCAGGAAGTCATCCTCTGGTAATGCCGAAATGAAGCCAGGTTCAATCGCCTGAAGAAAGTCAAATCCCTGAGTCGCCCACCTGTAGAAGTAAAACCCTAAAGTCAAGCTGTGCGATTTAAAACAATGCGATAAACACAGGATGAAGTGGTATACAGTAGAGGATGGGAGGTAAAAGGAGAGGGACAATCTTATGATCTAAAAAGGTAGCGTATGTTTGAATATTTGCAGTAACAATTTTGTTTGCACAGTAGTTGAAAAACAGTCCTATTAATTATGACACAAAGACATCAGATGACTAATATGGGTTCCCTCGATCAAATTCTGCATGTTCTATTGCATACTGTTAAGTGCAGTGTTTTTATTGTAGGCGTAGGAAGAAAAGGAGGACTAAGATATGCAAGAAATATAAAATGAATGCAGCTGAAGTAGGAAATGAAACCTATTTAAGAGGCTGAACTAAAAAGCAGTTCTCTGATACAATTTTACTTTTGTAAAAGGCTGCAGTGAAATGAGTGAGTATCCCATCAAGATGCACTAATATTGTCATATGAATTCATTAATGTTGTTTTCAACAATAAGCAGTGTTGATGGGAGCACAATCCAAACCAAATGATGTCTGTTTGGTACCAGTTGCACCAGAACACAGGAAGTTCATGAAGTGGTGAAGCGTTTGAACGAGGATTCATTAATAATATCTGATAATAATAAAAGATATAATAAAAGATATAATAAAAGATTTAGCAGGAAATGGGCTTCATGGTTGCTGATTAACATACTGTCTGTGAATGCAGCCCAACTTAAACTCTTATATTTTTAATCTTTTATTAAAGTTAAAACTCATTGTTTTTATAGCATTTCATGTTAAAGTAAGTGGGCAGAACAAAAGTGAAGCCTACTTTTGAAGGGGGGGTATTATGTATTCCAGGCACATAGTGCTATTTTATAGCACAATCAAGTAACTATGTTTCCTTCAGTTGAAAATCCTGTACATATCAAAAACAACTTAAAAGAAATTTGACTTCACATCACAGCCGTATGTAACGCCTCTTTAAGAAGCTCCAACTCTTTCGACCACTCCCCCTTCAGTACGTCATCGCAGCATTGCTTCTGTATGATGCAGTTTACAGCCGTTCTTAGGAGTGTTGGACTGAGAAGTAGTTTGTATGATGAGCTCAGCAGACTTGCAGTTCCACCAGGTGTTTGCTAATTGCTGCTGCCGCTAGTCTAGAGGAGCTGTGTGGGGGAGGCACAGGGAAGGGGTGCTCTGTGGGGCAGGAGCTCGGCTGGGAACTGAAGCTCCAAGGCGGAGCTTTGGGTAATTAGGCAGCACACTGTATAAGCAGGCGTTTAGGCGCCCCATAATGGCTGCAACAGGAGAGTCAAGGATTTCTCAAACATGCATGAATAAAGTCAAAGCAACATTCTAGGTATGTGTTTGACGAGGGAATAACATTGTAAACAACATATAAAGCTTAAAAAAGTCTAATTTGCATAACTGACAATATTTTGAGTAGTTGCTGGTCTTTGTAAGCCAGCCCCAAACTCCTATCAAAAGCACTTCTTTCTTCAGGGGCAACTCGGAGCTGTTGCTGAGATGGCAGTGGTATAACAGGCCCAAAGCTTTGATGCTAACCAAGCAATAGCACCAGTTTAGCACTGGAACAAGTTTGGAGGTAAAATTCCCACTGGAAGCCATGTGGACTTATAACATTAGAAGTATCTCATACAGTGTACTTGATATGAACTTTTTTTGCTCCTGAAGTAATTTTCAGGAGCAAAGAAATATATATTGAGACAATATATATATATATATTTATTTTTTTTATTTATTTATTTATTTATTTTTTTTCTGAATGCAAAAGAGTTTTTGATTCCTATGATCATTTGATCCCCAGACATAATTAATTTAGTTTGACATATCTGGATCACCAACAGATGGTCTCACCTGGGCTTGGTGCCCCTTCCACTCTCACATTTGGTCAGGACGTAGTTCATCCATTTGCGTGCAAAAGCTATGTAGCGTTCCCCAATCCTCTGTCGGAACTCCCCTGACATCAGACGGACCACCTCCTTGTGGTACTGTTTTTAAAAGATGTTAATGAAAAAAAAAAAAACAAAGCTGAGCAAAGAGTTGGATGTTTAGGCTTTTTCTAAGTCCAAGTGATCATTTATCTTACCTCAAATGCAAAATTGTAGCCCTGTATCATTGCTTCCCTGTAGTACTGATGCAGAGTGGCTGACTCGGATTCCTCCACCTCTGCCTCAAACTCTGTGGTGAACATGTACTCCACTCGGTCGATGGCTGTGCTTATTTTGATGCATAGCTGCAGGGCTTTGTTCTGAAAGAAGGGTTTAAGATGAAGGAATGATTTTATTACCATCACTTCATTGTTTGAGTTACACAAGCATTCAAAACAACTCAAGGCTTTGAAACAGATAGATTATAACATCCTGCATTTCAAAACTGAATGCTGCAGGTTTGAATGTAGGTAACACTTCTATAAATAAGAGAGATTGGTACTCGTAGTGCCATTATACCAATATAGAATGGAAATGTGGGGTAAATCATAACAGCTACAGTAGAAAAAAAAGAGAGAGATGTGAATGTAGGACACTGATGCACAGCTGTTTTTGCAACTACACAGAGGTTATGCAATACCTTGAGATCTTCCAGAGCGCTGGCGATGAGAGGCTGACTGGATGTTTGCTCCCGGCTGAGGGTAAGCACATCCTCCATGGACTGCTGGAAAGCCTTTCGCTGGGTCACCAGGTGAGCTGACTGCATCACAATCAAGAGCAAGTTCTCAACCTGAAACCACAGCAAAACAGTGGAAAGCATGTAAACACACACATACACATACCTAAACAGATATTTTGTCAGAATTTCTTCAATACCTTCATAGCTCTTAGAGTGTCAACAGCTTCCATTTGTGGGACCAGTTTAAGGAGCTTGCCATCCCACCGAGCCCAGGCAGAATCTGTAGTGGAGTCTCCCACACCGTGTTTGCTCATAAGCAGGTAGGCATCATCCTCAGCCATTTCGTCAGGTTCTTTGGAGCAGTCTTTGCCAGCAGCAGCGTTGAGAAGCTGCAGAATGAGAGGCCGCTGGTCCTTCAAGCCACAAGGCACAAACACTTGGAGCTCATCCAAGCCTGGTATCTGAACCTGAGAGGGAAAAAAAATAGATTAGAGTTACATCAAGAGCTTGAGGACAGAGGAAATAAACTGATATGTGCAAAATGAACAAAAACAAAAAAGATCAAGCCCACCTTGACATAGTTTTTCTTTTTTAGTGCCTCCAGGAGACAAGGCACTCCACTGGTGATGCTAAAATCTGCAGCAACTTCCAAGTCCTATAGAGTATAGGGCAAACAAAGTGTTCAGGTTGTTTAGTTAGTAAAATAAACAAGCAGATAGATAAACTGAAAAACAAGTAAAGTAAAAAATATTTCTCACCTTGCGGAGCATTTTGGCAAAGCCAAGGGCCTTGGATGCCCGTTCCCTGGCCTCGTGGAACAACTCTTTTAAAGAACGACTGGTTTCAATAACTGAGCGCCTAACAAAAAAACAGAAGCAAAGGGAAAAAATAAACTAAAGAAAGTTGAGCCCAGGTTGAATAAAAAAAAACAAACAAACATATATTTTCAAATATGAATGATTGTGATCCCCCTCAACCTGATCTCATCTGAGGCTGTGCTATCATCTGCACTTTCCCAGAATTCATTGCCACTTTTCTGCAAACCAGCATCAAGAAACTCTCCAGTGGATTCCAGCAGCATCCCAGCAATGTTGCTGCAAAGACAATAACAGTCCTATTATTCTATTGGTTGATGGGCTCCAACAAACAACTCTTTATTACATGCCGATTACATTTTCTGGCTTAGAAATACAGATCTTTTCAGTGGTACTCCAACCCTTTTGACAATTTCACACATTGTAATGTTGGAGCAACAAACACTATTTTATTGGGATTTTATATGAAAGGCATCACTAAACAGCACATAACTGAAGCGGGAGAAAAATTACACTTGGTTTTTTAACTGCAACGTTTGATGGGAATTTATTTAGCCCCCCTGGTATTACTTTTATGAACAAAACTTTGCTGTATTTACAGTAGGTGATTTGGGATATGTCTCTATGAGCTTTGCAATACATTTTTGCCGGTTCTTCTTAGCAAAATATCTGAAGCACATTTAGATTTGATGAAGAGAATTTGCGCACCAATTTTCAAGTCCTGCCACATATCCTTGATTGAATTTTGGTCTGGACTTCAACTGGGTCATCCTATCCCATGAACATAAATAAACATTGATCTAAACCACTCCATTGTAGCCTGTGTTTCACTGTGGAGAAGATATAGGAGAAGGTGTTCAGGGTGAAGCACGACATTGTGTTGGTGTATCAGCTAAAATCCTAATAAATTACAGTAAAGTTTATATTTCAAAAGTGTCAAAAACGTTGAAAATCTTCAAGGAGTATGAATCCTTTCGGAAGACACTGGAACTGCTGTGACTAAAATAAGACGTCCATTTTTAATTGAAAGGTTTATACTTGTTTTGAATTTCAAAATGTCATTGGGGACTCAAATATCAGTATTTTGCTGGATTTTTGTGCCATTTTTTAAAGGTACATTTACTTGCTGCAGAAATCAGGGGTTAATATTTATATTCTCCACATAGCACAAGAAAAAAACCCAACAAACTGTGCTAAAAATGAGTAAAGAGAAAAATACAACAATCATGGAAATCATACAGTATGCAAAAGTTAGTTGAAGTCTCAGGTGCTGACAAATAATCTGAAAGTTAATGTGAAATGGAAGAACTGTTCTCTTTAATGAACAGCAGGGGGTGTTGATCTAAAAAAAGTAGTCTGATTTGTATGAGAAAATTACCTTGTTACTTCATTTACTTACAATTTTATGAACATATTTAACATAACCTGCTTAGTAAATATATGATGCAGCTTTTCTGCCTGTTAACTTGATGCTGACAAACACAACTTTTTTTTAAAATTATTTTTAGCAACCGCTTATGCTTCTTCTAAATTCATAAAGAAAAAACTTAAGTGAAAATACCACCAGAAAACCCTTGTCAAGGACTGCTGACTGAAAGTTGGTTTTTATTATTTTATTACTGCCTCTTTTTGATAACACATCTCTGAGTTTAGCAGAGGAACTGGATCTTGTTCCTATGGTAAGCAGGTGCAATGTGTATTATACAGTTTAGGATATTGATGCATATTCAGGTGCCGCAGAATGACTGATTATGCTGAAACCTGAGCACATTCAGCCTGAACTCACCAGAAAAGTTCCCCGGACTGTGCCTCCCCTCCACGGATGTAAGGCGTGATGACCTTTGTGAATTGCCATTCCTCCTCTAACAGGTTCTTTAAGCTGTGAGAGGCCTGAGGCAACTGCTGCAACATCCTGATCCAACTACGCATATATTCAAAATAAACCTACAGAAACAACAGATGACACACAAAAACATGTTTAATATGGATGCAGAATTACCAACTGGGAATTAGCAATGTTTTTTTTTTAACACCAATTATACATTTAAGGTAAATTCAGCTATTTGTCTGTATAACCATAACAGCAGGGGAAGGAAAGATTAGATGAAAGACGTACCACCAGCATCTTGTGCAGATCTTCTTCAAAGTCATCTATATTGGGATTTGTTTGCAGGCCTTGAGCATCATCATTTACCACTCCACGCAGCATAAACTGATAATACTGCTTCATCAGAAGGCCTCCTTTAAGAACCTCCTTACACTCTCGCACCAGCTGCTTGATACTGAGCAGTGAGGGGTCTCCAGCGGGCCTCTGTTCAAGTCGCAATTTAAGGCATTCGTGAATAACATTGAGAAGGACTCTACATAGAACGAGGAACGCCGGTCGGAAGGATGGGAGATCCATGTCCCGCAGGTCCTCCCAGGACACCTGGTCAGCTCCAAGCTCCGGATCAGTCTGACTGGTGCAGGATATGTGGCGGGAGAGCTCCGGCAGGTAATCGCTGTACAGCATGGGGTCTGGGAGGTCTGCAAACTGCATGTGGAAGGCACACAGAGAGCTTGTAAATCTGATCAGTGGAAAAGTCTCGTTTTCATAAGAGTAACAAACACCACTCCACTGTGTCGTAACAGGTTGATTAAACTATGGCTCCATCTAATAATTGTCATTCAGAACTGTGTTCTTGCTGCTAAACATTCAAAAGAAACAAAGAACTTATGTCTCCTGCCTCCTATTGCCTTACATCTTAACCTTCAGCTCTCAGATAAGATGATACTCCACTCTAATTAAGACAATAACTCATGTTTTGTTCCCATTTTGTCCATTTGTGCTTATCACATTAAAACACTCTGTGTTGTAAAAGCTGAGCTGAGACTACTTTTATTTTAGTCATTGGTGGGAACTTCTTTAATTTAGGTTTCCTCAAATTCCTGACATTATAATAATATAAAATAGCTCTGAGGCTGCTTTTTATCCCCACTTAATAACTTCAGACTGCAAACATGATTTGTACCCAACGTCATCCAACAATGCACCCTCTGCTGTTACTGGACAATTACTTACATGAAATATTAATAAACAAAGCTGATAATAATGACAGATTATGCAAAACTGAAAGACAATATTTTGTGGCTAAAAATATAAATAATTAATGCATGTGACAGACCATCAAATCAGTCTAACAGACCTAATCTATATTTATCTTGGCAGCTCAACAGGTAAATAATATACTTTGTTCATCCATTTGTTATTTCCTTGATGTGAATTTGTTGAAAATACTGCAACTAAGCTTAAGAGGCTAATTCAGATTGAATCATTCCCAAAAGTGAACATAAAAGGGTTATCAACTTTCCAAGAAGTTTATTAGAATGTTTTATTTTTAACCAAAACAATCATTGAATCAGGTGTAGTGTTGTGGATATCGTTTAGAGCTGCACAATATATCCAATCACAATTGTCATTGCAATAGCACAACTGCAAAGGACTGCTTAAATGCAATATTTGGACAGCTATAGACTTTTAGACGCAATGCACAAAAGCTCTGCGATCCAGTAATATATTTGGCCACTGAGATGGACTTTTACTATTCTGTATGATCACAATTAATATCACTGTTAGTGACCAATATCAGAGAGCTCAGAGAGTATGGTGGTGACAGAAAGGGGAAAAGTGGGCTAATTGTAATCAAAATGGCCATTGCAATATTTAACAAAAATACTGCAATGTCATACATGTCGTCCTAAAATTGTGTAGTCCTAATAGCAAGCAAAATATTCAATATTTGATCCTCTAATGATTATGGAAGTTTGCTAACTTACAAAATAAACGAAT
Organism: Anableps anableps; assembly: GCA_014839685.1. NCBI lineage: Eukaryota > Metazoa > Chordata > Actinopteri > Cyprinodontiformes > Anablepidae > Anableps > Anableps anableps. Next base: position 14,474,484 of record CM026076.1, read on the forward strand.
AGTCTCCATTTTCAATTAGTTTTATTTAAATGTAGAAAGAATAATCAACCAGAAATTAAGCATTTGTTTACCTCTAATTGAGTGAAAAAACTATATTATCCCCTTCAAATCAAAATCACTCACAAATCAAGAAATTAACCAATTACAGATACTTCTGATCTCAGCTTGCTAAACTTATAAAGCACATCAGTCCTGAGAAACAATTTCTTCAATTCTAACCTCTCCACCCCTATGAGCAAGATCAAAGGGCTACCAAAGGACGTTAGGGAAAAGATAACAGATCTGCACAAGGAAGTGTGGAGCGACAAGACAATTTGCATGAGGGAGAAAATTGTTGGTGTGCATTTGGTTTAGTTAGAAGAAACACAGAATAACCATCTGTTGCCCCTTCTATCCTCACTGGGGGCGAGGATAATTGGGACGAAACAGTGACACAAAAATCTATTCGAACCTTTATTGAATGTGTTTTTGGGGGATTTTCGGTTCATATTCTGCATACCCTCTTTAAAAAGATATTGTCAGTATTCATTTTTTCTAAATGAGCAAACAAAATCAGCAAGGGATCAAAAAAAATATTCTCCCCACTTGATAACAAAAATAGCGTTTTCCTTATCGATTCATAATTGATGATCATTTATTTAGTAATAATATCAAAAGAAAGCCATGGCATTGTCCCAGCATGGTTTGACATGATGGCACACAGATGCAAGTCGTTGATGTTGCAATACAGTGGGACATCTAAAATAGAAACTCTACGATAAAACACTTTAATGAGAAAATAACACTCAGTGAAAACTGTCAACACACTGAAATTGGTGCAAAATTGGCATTAATGTTAACTGCTCAACTGTGGCATCATGTGGTTGTCAACTTCATCTAAGCATCCCTCTTTAGGACCATCTACTAATGATATTATTATATCGGGTTTCAACTGAATGTTTGAGAAAGACGCAAACATCGATCGCATTTTCTCTCACAGAAAAATATGTAGCGATTTAGAAAGCATTTTGGTTATAATCAGCCACATACTAGACTTTAATGAAACACTAATGTCTTGACTGACAGATAAAACCAGAGAAGTGAAAAGCAGTGTTTCACAGATATTTAAAAAATGCATTGGTCAAAAATCAAGGCATAAGATATTGGTGTCAACTGGGGGTGAGCATTTATCGTATCTTTTATCATTTGTGATAAATTTCTTATCATGATAAGAATTTTCATTTATCATTGTCACAATAAATTCCAATTAATGATGCTTAAAAACCCCAAAACTGTCCCTATTGTCAGGATTGTTAGTTTTACTATTGTTTTTCCATATTAAATGCTGTTAGTGTGTGCAGTTTAGTGATATAAATCACATTTCTTCATGTGACTGGCGTCCTAAAGAGGCGTATTACAAACAGGTATGTTTTCCAAGAGCAGTATTTGTGTTTGAGGGGCTATGATTGCTGTCAATCAGTCACAGCCATACATTTACCTAAACCAACCAAGAATGTGTTTTTTTTTATAGAAAATGAGATGAGTATCTCTGAAAAGTTAACAATTTAAAGAAAACATTTTTTTTAATTAAGAAAAACGTCATGTCTGTTTTTCATTTCCATTTTATTAAAAAAAAAAAAAAAAAAAAAAAAAAAAAAAGGCAAGTCAAAAATTATTTATACCCTTCTCAGCAATCAACAGAAACATGAATTAAACTCTTCTTGTAATTGCTGACCATATTTTGCATGTTTCCACAGGTATTTTGATGATTTATCTTTGTTTTGTCTGGATATTAATTAAAAACACTGCTGTAAGACAAGATGGAAACTGGTCAGGGAGACAGCCAGGAGATTTATGTCACAACAATGTCCTGTATTATTTGTCTGTCTGGACAAAGTAGTAATTATGAAGAGAGAAATTTTACTTTTTGTGTGACATTTTGAAGAGGTACGTTTGGGGCAAAAACACAACACTACCTATCAACCAAAGACCACCGTACACATAGTGATACTTCGATAGCAGCATAATGATGTCCAGGTGAATAAAATTATGAACAGCTTTAAATACTAGTCAATTTTGACCCAGAATATTAACAGCATCACTGAATCCAAGCAATCAACAAAACAACAGTTTTACCTGATGAAAATGAAAACTGTTGAATGGCTTTACTGAGCCAAAAACTAAATCTATTGGGTAACCATCATCTTGTGGACAAGAGATGTTCTCACAATATTGGTATGCTGTAGCAACATATCGTTTAAGGGTGTTCACACAATAGTTTGTTGCGGTGTTTTGTTGTTTTCTGTTTTTTTTTTTTAACATATTTTGAATGTTTGTTTTTTTTTAACGTTTATTTTGAATTGTACAGGATATACAGTGATCATTAAACGTGGAAAATGTTTCTAACATCACCAAAACCTGGCCTTCAACAAGGGTGTGTAAATGTTCTAGAGCAACTGTAGACACAATTGATGGGCTGGATGTAGAAATGTAAAGAGGTCTACATTAGTTCTGAGAAGTAAAAGATGGTGATAAACTAGTCTGAGTGCTCATCTGAAGAAGTGATGGTCTTACCTCCAGTGCAGGAGTGTGTCGAAGCAGCGCTGCTCTTGCCCTCTGAAGAGAGCGGTCCATCAGTTTGTGCAGCCGAAGTATCAGTTTACGCAGTCCCATCTGTTTCAGAGCTTTATCCACAAATGGTCTGTAAATAGCTGTGGGGCAAAACACTTCACCTCCAGCAGCCGCTTCTGCACTTCCAGAAGTGGCGGCTGGGAGGAACTCCTCCTCTGACAGGAGGCGAGCAAATTTAGGTGTCAAGATGGGGGACAGTTCTTCCTCTGCTAGATTTCCACCTTCCATATCAGCGTCTCCGTCCTCAACATCACTTTCAGGGGTAAAAGTGGCCGTTGAGTCATTCTCCTCATCTTCCTCGTTCTCTTCTTCATTTCCACGGGAGCAGCGAGGCGAGGGTATTTCGAAGACAGGCCACCCGATACGTGATAGATCATGAAGACCCAACACGGTGGCCATAACTCGCAGCTTCTGGTTGAGATCCTGGGTGATATTGAGCCACAGACAGAGCGCCTGCACCCTGCCTTGGAAATCCCGAGCTGCGTATTTTTCATAGTCCTTCTGAAGAGCCTGCAACGAGGGGTACAAAGCTTCAACAGACTCCAAGAGTTCCATAACCTTCTTGACCTGCTCAAAGGCCAGCCGTTGGCGTTGGAGGTGCTCCCTGCAATCAGCGCCAGAGCCTAAAGGCTCGGCTGCGTTCATTGCTGACGAGGGGCAGGCACTGAACCCCCAGGTGTCTACTCCACAGTGGTTGGTCTCTGCTACAGCAAATGATTTCTCCTCATTCTGACAGAGTTCCTGGATTATTTGTGACTCCAAACACTGAGCTCCTTTCAAGCTGTCATAGTTGACCTTAAAGTGCAGCACTTTGTTGATGATTTCAGGGATAGCTTTGCGTTCAGTGAAAAGAAAAAGGTCCTGGTCACTAGTGGAACGCCTTTCATGCCATGCCTGCAGCTCCAACCAAATGACCTCATTGTTGTGCCCCATGAAGGCCATGTTCTCCAAGCCCCTTTGCTCCTTCTCCTTCCTCTTAGAGGACATAGACGTGAGCTTGAGCAGCAGGCGCAGAGTTTCAAAGAACTTGAGGCGGTCAGCAGGACAATCTGTCCTGGAAGTTTGCCGGTGGGGCCGTGCAATATGAGGCATAGTCACAGGCAACTTACAACTGCTGCAGCCCAGGCTCAAGTAATGTTTCCGTGGATCCATGTTGAAATGACCCGACTTTGCGAGTGGATCTAGCATGAAAGAACCTTCAAAGGTCTTCTTGTGGTCTCTCTCTGTAGAGCGACGTGTGGCCCTCTGCTTTTTGCCCTGCTTATAGTTGACCTCCTCAGTAGTCTCGACTGGCTTGGGACTTTCTGTCTGGACAGATGGGCTAAGATCCGCTGGATTTCAAAGGAAAACTGAAGTCAGTACGGTGGAGGAATTTTCTATAATCCTTGAAGATATCAGTTTATTAACTTACCCTTGTTTGGAGAACGCCCAGCACCTCGCAGCTGGCTACCCTTTTGCTTGCCACGTTTTATCTGACGTTGGGTATAAGGAGGAGATGTGCCATAAAGACTTTCATCTTCCTCACTAGGAAAGTCAGAGGAGTCATCAACCTCAGAGTTCTGTTGGGACACATCTTCCATCAGCTTGGCCTGCCTGTGAGGATTAAATGAAAAATGGAAATACAAACTACCTGGGCATGAGTTGGAGTTTTACATTTACAGAATCAAATATAAATTGGAAGAGATGCTAAATTAAGTCTTACACTTCACACACAGTAAATCTCTAAAGCAAGGCAAACATGTTGGCTAAATGGTATCTACACTGAATTTCTGCAGCAACTAAAAGTAAGCTTCAAGAGTACTCTGTGTTTTAAAGACTGGCAACTTTCTAAATGTATAGCAGCAGTCGTCTGTGACTAAAGATGTTCAGATATCAAATAAATGGCAGCTCAAGCAGCTGAAGAGACAAAGTATCATCAACCATGCCTGATATGTCATCAACCATACTGAATGGGTTTTCCAAGAACATTCAGTTAATCTTGAGGGCAACACTGTTTAAAAAAATATAAACTAAAAATGCGAAACACCATTTTCTTTGAAGTGATTATGATGAATCGTGGTGATGTTGAACTAATAGTCCCTGAACAATAGATATGCACCACGAAGTCAGCAGGTGATTGGATTAGATGAATTTTAGCTTGATTGGCCTTGACTGGTGGCTGACTGGTTGGGAAACAAAAACAATCTGATTGTATTTCAATCAGTAAACACATCATACCTAGTAAACACTCGTTCTGGATGCCATTAATTAGTAAAGATGACTTCAAGATAGCATCAGTATCAGCAAAGTGTTGCAAAATGAAGTCTCACTCTTGACTTTCTCCCCCACATTTCTTTTTTCTCATTTCCATCTCAGTTTGTTTTTTTTAAAATATATACTAAGTGGAGCATTATAGTGAAAGCTGTAACACTCCACTTGTGATAGTAAATCTGTTTGGCTCGTTTTTGGCACTCAGACAACAGCTCTGATTGCTTTCTCTAACTTTTTTTTACCGTGTCCTATCTGGCAGTTCAGCAAAGAGATTCAAGAATCTATTTAAACTGTATTTCAAAAGACAGAAAGTGTGATTTTCAGCTGATAAAAGACAGCTCAATGGACTACAGCGGAATTGCTCCGTTTTATCTTTTCAACCTTTTCACTTTTGTTATGAAAATGCTGGATCTAGAAACATTAGCAATCTTTTAGAAACCTCAGGGTAAACATAAGGAACTATATTCTCTATGGAGCTTAAACAAAGGCTGCCATTTTTATACTGCCGTAACCTCTAATCAAAGGTAGCTAACACCAGTTTAAATTTTAATTCTTGTAATCAGTTTATCTTTGTTTTAATAAACTAAAATAATCCTGCTTTGCAGTAAATGCTATCTCACACTGTGGTGTGACATCACCTCTGATCCCAGTATAAATAAATAATGACTGCTCACAACAAGAAGGCTAGAAAAAAACTTTTTTTTTTTTTAATCAACTTTAATTAATTTTTAAAGAAATGTTACTGATCACAAGTCAAAGTTTTACAAAAAGAGAAATTAACAAGAAATATTGAGATCTATGTGCTTCTAGTCAACATAAATTAGACATGACTTTGAGTGTCATGAAATCTAAGAGGAGCTGGCTGCAGTTCTGCAGAAAGATGTCATGGAGCATAGCTTGTATGGCTTCCTTTTGGGAACCAAAAACAAACGGCACGCTTCTTCCAGATTACAATGTGAAGAGCTTTGCTCCTCAATGTTTTTCTTCAGTGTTTTTAATAGGATTAGAAAGAAAGGCTAGAGATCTTGACCCTGCCCCCCCCCCCCCGCAAAAAGTTCAAGAAACAAACAGATGAGAAGTTGAAAGAAAATGGGTTATATCTATGCTGATCCCCATGAATCCCATCATTAATCATCTAACCAAGAAGCATTCCCCCAACACGTGCTTGTTAACATCTGTGTAGTGGAAATATAAAGGGAAAAGGCTGGATCCTTTTCCCTGGGGAGGAGATTGTTAAAGGGAGGGTAGGGGGTAATCTGGATATCAGTTGCTGAAGCTTTTAAAGGAGGTGAAGAGAGAACATCCACATTCTATTGCCCATCTGCCCCAAAACAGAATATGTCAGACAACACACTGAGTCTGCAGGCAGCTGTAGACTGACGTGAAGGGCAGACAGACACCTGCTGCCAGTTTTCTATGTGCAAGTCCAGATCTATCAATTAACTCATGAGGCGATCAACAGATTAAAACACAAATGGAAAACTTTTCAAATTTTAAAATACTAGTACTTAAGAGATCAATCCTATCACGGTAATAACTTCAGAGATCTTCTTTTGTTGAAAATGTTTGCATTTGTGCAAACATGGAATAGGTCTCAGACCCATTTCTGAAAGTAATTGTCCAGTCAAAGCTTATAAAATGACAAACACCTCCTTGGTGTTCTAAAGGAAACAACTGAATATTCAGCTTAAGTTCAAGAAATGCAGACAAACGATCATAATATCATGGAACTAATCTAATTTTTTTCATAATTTATCTACTCCCAAGCCTCAAACTGTTTTGTCAAACTAAAAATAATAATTTGAAAGAATCAAACAGCTAGAGGCAGAACACTACTATTTGGATGGCAGGAGGACAAAACCATCTTCAAAAGACTTTTAGGAAATAATTATGGAATCCAAACTACACCTACAATTGGTGCTTTTTGGTGGCTGAAATATTTCTACTTTATCGTCATTTCCTTCTAGTTTCGTCTGTAATGAAGCATCTGAAACATGCGTTTGATGGACAATCAAGAAAACTGTTTTATAGTGTGGTTACCAAATGTAGTTTTATGGCCAATTAATTTGAAGTAGTAATACTAATTAAGAATGTATACAAATTTTTATCTTTCTAATCATTCCAACCAGCAACCACTTCATCTATAAAACATAAAAGTTAGTTCATAAAGCTGAAGGAAAAGGAGGAAAACAAAACTGAAGATTCTGAGTAGGGCAGCACCGATTAATCAAATTAATCGTGATCACGATTATTCCTGATTAGTCGATTAATCGGAAATCATAATTGTCAACTAATTTAGGTATCGATTAATTGTTAACTGGAGTGTGTGTGTGTATATATATCGTTTAACAAAAAAAAAAAAAAAAAACTTTTTCTGTAAATATGTTCTGCTAAAACTCCTCAAGTGGCAGTTTTAGCTTCACCTGGTTCAAATTCACTAAAGGAAAGCTATATTATTGCATTTTAGGCAATAAAATGTTTATTTTCCCATTTTAAAAATGTATTTAATTATTCGTTTATTTGCCTCTTTTAATGTCTTTCAAATTTTGTATAAAATGCTCAAGAGGTTAAATTAAAAATCAGCAGAATGTTCCAATTTTTTAAAATCTAATTAATCAATTAATTGTCAAAATAAATCGATAGAATAATCAATAACTAAAGTAGTCGTTAGTAGCAGCCCTACTTCTGAGTAGAACAGCAATATATAGAATCTGGCTTATCGGCCATCCCAGATGACCACATCTCTAAATCGCTTAGGCAGATCTCAACACATCGTTATCCTTCAGGGTCTAATATTGTTATACTGCCGACCCCGAAGACAGTATGGAGGATGGATGGGAGGAAATTAACTTTGCTTAAATAAAACACCATTCATCAGTAAGAAAAGACACAAGGGGGACCAGGCAAGCCATTGTGTGTCAGAGCAAACACCACTTAAAGCTGTAAAATCACTTTTGTTTTGCAAAGCAAACCTACATCTCAGGTTAGACAAAAAACCTGGATAGAACCTTATCCCTGTAATACGCAACTACATATTTTATAAACCTGTTGTGCAAGTAAACGCTTGCTGTGTCTGTCACAGTGATGTCACAATAAGGATTTGGCAATGTAAACACTGAACAGATACGCAGGGCTGCTGTGGGTCTGAAGATAAAAATAGTCCATGCATACGAGAATTAAACCAAGCTTTAAAAAAAGACGCTTGTCACAAAAGTCCATGACTAAATCACTCAGGAATGAAATAAGAACCAGTGACGCCATCACTGCAGGTTGTTTGTTAGGTTGCCATGGGACATTTCAAGCACACAGTGTGCAGTTTCATTAAGGCTGAGAAAATTGTTCAGTTTTTTTTTTTTTAAATATTTCTCTAAACCTACGCACAAACTGCACAGAGAAAGTTACAAGGCCTTTGTGTCCTGCAGTTAACCACAGCCACACTATGGTCCTCAAGCTGCTCCCTGCTGGCTGCCACTAGTGAATTATCACTGCAGATGGTGTCTGGCTGCTCTCAATGGCTCATCTGATGCCTCATTGGGAGTCCAATAAAGGCCAGAGGAATGCTCGTGCCCCCGAGCAGAAACACTAAGTGAATAATAAACAGCACAAAATCGAAAGTCTTTCTGAATAGCGACAGAAGCGGCGATACCGAAGGCTGCCAGAGTCAGGGGGGGCTGACCTTTGACACCAACCACCCATCCTATTGTATAAGCAGGGGAACTTTATTGTGTTGATGTGACACGTGGCCCGTGAGGCCCACAGCTGAATGCCACACAGCTGGTTAGTGAGCACACTTGCTTACAATACCCAAACTAAAGGGGATTTTTTTTTTTTTTTTTTTGGGAGAGAGGAAGAGGAGGAAAAGGTGGCTGGAGTTTTGTAAGTGCACACTTTGCTCTAATTAGGTCATGCAGGCATAGCTGAAGCTCTGCAGGCTGAACACATACTTTGATTACCCCCCACTGCAAAAAGCATGCATCCACTAGCTACTGCTTTCAGCCCTGGTTAACTGCTGATGTTGTGCCAGAAAATAACAGGGAAGAAAAAGTGTGTGCACTTGTAATCTCTTCCATATGGAGGTGTACCTCATGCATTGTGCAGCATGAAGCTCTGACCTCCTTTGTTCAAATTGCTACTAAAGGGCAGAGAGAAGCACAGATCAGTCCTGGGATCAGAGTTCGTCAGAATTCACAAACAATGAGCACAACGTACTTGACCACACCCATTCACTGGAACAGTGCGACACTGCCAGGATTGGACCTCCCAGCCTCTCCAACATGTGCAAAGCAAGCTGTTTACATGCAACAGTAGAGCTTTATTCTGCAACATATCACATCTGAAGCATAGTTAAATAACAGTGCAGCTGAATTAGAAAAGAAACTGGTGTAATGCAGCAGTGGAGGCCAAGACTAATAACTCCATCTCCCATAACATAAATAAGGGGACTTTTTGCAGACTGTATTGTTACAGTATGAGTGAAATAGTAAAATCTGTGACTTCTAACCATCTTATGAAAGTTGCATCAGACAATGTAGCTGTCTGCTCTACCTTTTAAACTCATTATGAGACTGTGCCATATTGAGCAGCAAATATAGCTTTCACTTTCATTTGCAGGCATGTGTTGCAAAAATAAAATCAAGAACACAAATCCATGCACGTCCAGTGCTTTTCTGATTTGCATCTTTATATCAGCTGACTGAGGGGGTTTTTTTTTTGGTTTTTTTTTAAACACAGAGAAACTATTGTCACAAAAGAAATGACAGATTTTTGAGACAGAATGTGAGAAAGTGAGTTTCCATCTCAAAAGCAGGTGTGGGGAGAGATAAGATGCAGTTAGGAAACGTTAAAGGACAGCCTATCTGTATTCTGCTGCATGTGCCAACAGCAAATGTAGACATTAATGAGTTCTGCCCAAAGAGAGACTCTGGGGCTCCAGGCAGCAATCTGCAGCGCACAGTGCACCACATCCTGAAATCTCTGGAATGCCTGTGAGCCACAATGTCTTCAGACTGACTGAGAATGAGGCATTATTGACAAAGGACCTCTGTACTTGCAGAGATAGAGATAGCCTTCAATTGCAAAGTGAGCACATAACTCATCTTTCTCAATATAGCTGTGAGTTTGAACTGAGCTCCCGTGCTTTATATAGTGGTGCAAAGTAAAACTGACTTTTGCATACATGCATGGGCACCATTTCATTTTTAAAATGTAGTTTATTTGCAGAGCTCTGCACTCTGAGCAAAAAAAAAAAACAAAAAAAAAAAACAGCATCAGTGTTGTTTGATTGCAAGAACTGTGCATTGTCACTTTCCAACAGAAGTAAATAATAAACATGCACCAATCAATCAGTCAGGGGGATTTGAATCCACCAGTTCTCCTTTAACTGACAAGTCAATGCCAAAGAAAAAAAAAAAAGTTTTTCCCACTGTTCATTAAATGCATCAAAAAGAAAAACTACAACCAATTTCCATCAAACTCGTCAACCAAAATCAAGCTCTTTGATTGGAGATACACAGATCAGCCTTTTCTGGGCAGATGCCAATTTCGAGGGCAGATTCTGATTTTCTATTTTTTTTTTTTTTTTTTTTTTTTTTTTTTTTTTTTTTTTTTTAAATTCCAAAAGATTAACATATAAAAGAGTAAAAAAAAATGCAGCCCATTTGACTACTTGATAGAAGTAGTTGTTTTGAATGAGACATACAATGAAGAGATTACAACATTGTCTACAATTATGCATCAAAGCATAAGTTGCTAATCTTTATTCAAAGGGTTTATGACCAAAAATGGGAGGAGCTTTTGGTTTTGATGCAATTAATTTAAAAAATGTAATCACTCAGAACAGACCTATTTGACCACCCATCTGAATTGATTAAGGGAAAATGATTGTTTCTAATCTCCTCAGTCTGATGGATTGGTGCATTTCAAAGTAATAGAAAAAGAGACAATGCAGCTGCAGGGTCTTTGCAGCAAAGCAATGTTAGCTCTCCTGGATTTGCTCTAACTGCAGAGCTCTGCAAAAAACCCTATACTTTAAAAGTAAAATGGCATCTTCCTTTTTGGCCATTGATAGGTGCATCTCTTAGCTTTGTTGTACTGTTTGGAGTTTAACGAAAAAAGAAAATGTTTAATGATATATACTTTGATACATAAATGGAGATGCGCTTCATTTTCATTCATTTTTAGCTGAAATTAAATCTACGACCTCCTTTAAAGTACCTGCAGCACTACAGCAAAAAAAATTTTAAAAATTCAATCAGCGTGTCAGACCTTGATTAAATCTAAAAATTAGCCTGAAAAAGCCAGATGCAAGCTTTGCTTTGGGGTTGGGGTATCAAATGGTGCAAAAACTAAACATGATTTTGAAATAAAAGTAACAGCATTGAAAGGATCATAATTATAACTATTATTTTCATGCAGTTGTGCTAGACACCAAAAACATCAACAGGGTCAGTATTGCACAATCACTCAAGCTGTTTGTGTGTCCACTTCGACTAACTGGCCGCAGGACGCAATAACAACTGGCCTGTGCTCAAACATTAGTGAAATAAGCCACTAAAAAAAAGTACTGTTTATTTACTTAAAACCTAGATTGCGGCAAATGACAAGACTTGATTCTACATAATACATGTCCCCCAAGTTACTCTTTGTGCAAACAACTGCTTGTAAGAAGAAGGGAGGAGAGGGGAAGACATAACAGCGGATTTCTGAGTGTCTCTCGGAGAAAAAAAAACAAACGCAGCAGACCATCCATAAGAAGACGTACATTCATGGCAAACATCTAAAAATAACCTCACTCGTTCACCTGCGAGCCTGCAGAAATGTTGATCTGCATCATGTGGAATGATGAAAACATTTGTAGCTGCAAATAGCAATAACAATTGCAGAAACTATGCGGGTCTGTCCAGCGAATAATTGTGACGCAGTCCAAAAAAATACATATGCATCAACCGTGCAGAAAAGATGCGAAAAGTCTGGATTAACAATAACAGTGGGAGCAACATGCTAGCTGAACTCAGCAAAGTTTGCGGGTCGCGATTATGATGAATTACAGAGTGTGGAAAGCTAGAATAAAAAACGAAATGCATTAAAATCCACACTATGAACACATTTTAACCAAATTTTCCAACCTGAGCTCCGTCTGCTTGTGCTGAGCAACTCGCGGGTGAACAATAAACTGTCAGGCTACATGAAGATGTTAGCTAGCTGCTCCCTGACATGTCGCTTCACAGTTCCTCACGGTGTTACCTTTATCATCCCCACAGTATTCCCCTCTTCGCTGAAGACACCAATTATCTGCAGAGATTCAGATATTTGCACAAATGTAGCCGGCCCCCCCAAAAAAGTTTACAACTCTACTGTTGCAAATGCAATAACTTGCACACTATTTGACAGGAAGTCGATTTCAGACGGTGTACGCGAACGCTCCCATAGAGCTTAAATGCAGCTCCCTATTTAGCAAGGCAAGCTCCTGCTGGTGAAGAGTCTGTTCAACAAATCCAACATACCTGCTCGGTTTGTTGCGATCCGGAGGCTCCATAACAAACAAGTGGCTTCTTGCTCCTACCCGTGCATGGGCTACACCATCTCTGAACGGTATCTGACACAGTTTGCACCGATCGATCTTTGCACTGGAGGTGGATTTTAGTCTCTTTAAATCACTTTCTATCCGCCGGCACGGTAGACTCTCGCTTGTGCGTATGCTGTCGCCATCTTTCCAACGTTCATTGAGGAGGAGCGCCACAGCCTTTCATGACTACGGCAACCCGGATAGGTCATCCTTGCTGTCATATCAACTGAGAAAGAGAACTTGTTATTATCGTCAGAGTAGAGTCACAATGAATCAGTTGTTTGGGCACTACTTGACAAGTAAAGATGAATAGTCGTACTTGGCATAATGTGTTGTGTATTAGCTATTTCTTGTATAGAGATTGGATCTGATATTTTTTAGTAAATTGGCGCTACATCAATAAATGAAATTGAAATGCACGTGAACTTTTTCACATTTTGAAACATAAAAACAAATTAATGCATAACTTGTAGGGAATGATAGACCTAGATGGTTTTCAAATTTTCAGACATGAAAATCAGATAAGTATGATGTGGATTATATTCAGCCCCCTTCATTCTGATACCCCTAAAAAATCCAGTAAATTGGTAAATGGAATCCACCTTAATTTTAAACTCAAAATCAATGTATCTGTACCATGAAGGCCTCAGAAGTTTGTTAGAGAACTTTTCTGAATAACCAGCATTAAGATCAAACAGCAGACAGGTTATAAAGATGCTGCAATATTTAAAGCAGGGATAGGTTAAAGCACAGTATCCCAAAGATGCACTGCTCAAGTGAGATAATCTTCTGACAGAACAATTATTAACTGTGCACTTCTTTAATCTGGTTTTTATTCAAAAAGTGGTTAGATTGTTGACAGAAAGAAAGCCAGAAGTCCCCTCTGCAGTTTACTGCAAGACATGTAGGGGCACAATAAACAAATTGCAGTTGTTCTGGTCAGATGAGACTAAAATGTAACCTTTTTTTTTTTTTTTTTTTTTTTTTTTTTTACAAAATGCCATTTGCCTATAAACAAACATCCTGAATGTTTGTTTATAGGCAAAAATTATATAAAGTTGATGACAAAATGGATGATGTGAAATCCAGGTCAATCCTGGAAGACAATTTGTTAGAGAACACAAAAGACTTGAGAATGGAGCATAGGTCAAACTCAGAGTAGGACCACGACCTTAAATATACAGCTAAGAGCTACAGTTGAGTTGTTTAGGTCAAAAGTGAAATTCACACCTTGATTAATTACTCAGAATGTCTTGAATCTTAACCTTTTAGATAATTCCAAATATTTTTAATGACTCTCACACCTCATCTGTCTCATATGTTGAATTGTGTTCAACTTGGCTTAAAAAAATGAATCTGGTCAATAATAAGTTCATTGCAGTGTCTGAGTGCAAAGATGATTCTTATCTCAAACTCGAAAGGAAATGCTTGGTTACAGTGTCAAGAACAAGTTATAAACCATACTTTTATTTAGGATAATGAACACATCACACAAATTTATTTATTTATGTATGTATGTATGTATGTATGTATGTATGTATGTATGTATGTATGTATGTATTTTAAACCCCATTAGGAAATGGAACCAGTCAGCCAAAACTCTAAACTACAGTCTCATCTGTTGTTCCTGCAGCACTGCACATATTCCTGTGGAGCGTGATCATAGGACCAAAATATGAAGCTTCAAAATATGACCTTAGTGAGGTATTAAAGATTAATAAGAACCAGAGTCACTCATTTTGGCTCCAGAATTGCCTTAAAAGATATTTAAGGCAAGTTCTGAAATGTAATGCAGCCTGTCAGATACAGGTGGAATGTTCAACTACAAATGTTATATTTTTATGGTCTTAGGTGATTTTATGTAAGATCAATAACAGACATAAAGTGAAAATATATATTGTATTTTGAACCCCATAGGGCACAGCATGCTAAGTAGATAAAAATGAAATTAGAAGAATGAAGAAGTCTCATTTTAACACAAACTGTGAGTCTGTGCTTTGGGTTAAAATTTGCTTGTTGTTTATTTAAGGAATTAGCTTAGGTGGGCAGCGTAGCCTGAAATTCTACTCAAGTAAAAGTATTGTTACTTCAAAGGAATATTACTCAAGTAGCAGTAAAACGTATGGTGCTTCTATGAGTACTCAAGTAGTGATTACTCAGAGAGCTACATTTTGATCAAAAAGTTGCTCAAGTAAATGTAACTGAGTAAATGTAACTAGTAACTCCTCACCTCTGATCACTTGTGAGTGGTAAATAAATTTATTTGTAATCCATATAGCACTGAAATGTGAAATAGTATGCAATGCTAAAAATTAAACTAAAACGGGAGCATAGACATAGCAACAACAACAACAAAAAAAAGATCCAAGAATGAAAGTCTAAGGAACAGATGGTAACAGGAGCCAGGCAGAAGTAAGAGTAACAATGTGGCAATAGTTGTAATACTAACAGTGTCTGTTATAGTCATTTTATATCCAAAAGCTAATCAAATCAGTGGCTGTGTTTGAGCCAGTTACTGATATTACCATTCATAATCCTTCTAGAATGTTATAGATGGAGATGAAAAACACAGACAAACCAAGAAAACAAACAAGACATCATGAACAAGTCTTTGTTGAATTTTGTAGATTTTAATATGCATAAAAAGCAAAAGAAGCAAAATCTAAGTTTGTAAAATAGATTATTAATGATAAAACTCATATGATTTGATAGACAACAAATGGATTAAGGAATAGTCATATATTTGCTATGTGGTGACTCTTGTTAACAGTCGTCATTTTCTGTGCTGGAACTTGATTGTTTTAAACTGGTAGCAGTAAGAACGCCCAGCTAAAGGCTGAAAGACCTTTGGAGCCCTTTATAACATTCTTTACTTGGTTGCATTCACTCTGACCAAACAGGTTTATGGACAACTGGCTCTGTATCTGCGTGAACTGCTTGAAACCAACATGGTAATATACATTGGTTTTAACTTGTCAAAGGAAAGCTAACGCTTTCCCTTCAGGGAACTGGAATAGAAATATAAGATGTAAGAAGTGTGTTTTAATGCAGTTAGCCATTGATAAATTCTGGTTAAGGCCAGGGTAAAATTTTCTACTTTCAGGCTTAATTGAAATAAATTGTTGTTGTTTTTTTTCCTTTTAAAAGTCTTAAATGAGACCACATTTCATTGCAATTTTATGTGAAAGACCAACACAAAGTGGTATACAGTTGTAAAATAGAAAGAAAATTGTACATGATTCAAAACATTTTTTACAAATAAAAAATTGAAAAGTGTGGTGTGCAAAAGTATTCTGCCCCCTTTTATAAATAGAGTCCACCTGTGTGTTATCTAATCTCAGTACAAATACAACTATTCTGTGACAGCCTCAGAAGTTGGTTAAGACAGTAGTGGGGAGCAAACAGCATCATGGAGTCCAAGGAACACACCAGACAGGTCAGGGATGAAGTTGTGGAGAAGTTAAAAGCAGGTTTAGGCTATAAAAAGATTTCCTAAGCTCTGAATGTCTCACGGAGCACTGTTCAATCCAGCATCCGGAAATGGAAAGAGAATGGCACAACTGTAAAGCTATCAAGACAATGTCATCCACCTAAATTTACAGGCCGAACAAGGAGAGCACTGATCAGAGACGCAGCCAAGAGGCCCATGGTGACTCTGGATGAAATGCAGAGATCCACAGCTCAGGTGGAGGAACCTCTCCACAGGACAACTATTAGTCATGCACTGCACAAATGTGGTCTTTATGGAAGAGTGGCAAGAAAAAAGCCATTGCTAAAAGAAAACCATAAGAAGTCCCGTTTGCAGTATGCCAGAAGCCATGTTGGGGATACAGCAAACATGTGAAAGAAGGTGCTTTGATCAGACAAGACCAAAATTTAATTTTATTGCCAAAATACAAAACACTACGTGTGGTGGAGAACTAACACTGCACATCATTCTGAACACACCATCTCACTAACAAATATGGTGGTGGCAGCATCACGCTCTGGGGGTGTTTCTCTTCAGCAGGGACAGGTAAGATGGTCAGAGTTGATGGGAAGATGGAAGGAGACAAATACAGGGTAATCTTGGAAGAAAACCTGTTGAAGTCTGCAAAAGTCTTGAGACTGGGGCGGAGCTTCACCTTCCAGCAGGACAACCACCCTAAACATAAAGCCACAGCTACAATGGAATGGTTTAAAACAAAACTGCAGGGTTCAGTTTTTTATTTGTAAAAAATGTTTTGAATCGTGTATAATTTTCTACTTCACAACTGTATACCACTTTGCATTGGTCTTTCACGTACAATTCCAATGAAACATATCTATGTTTGTGGTTATAATGTGAGAAAATATGGAAAAGTTCAAGGGGTATGAATATTTTGCAAGCCACTGTATGTATGTATGTATGTATGTATGTATATCTATCTATCTATCTATCTATCTATCTATCTATCTATCTATCTATATATATATATATATATATATATATATATATATATATATATATATATATATATATATATATATATATATATATATATGAGAGAGAGAGCTAGAGAGAGATTGATTATATATGTTTCATAATTGGTATCAATAAATAGAAGGCATGATACATTGCTCTGGGTGCAGACATTGGAGAGAACATGGTTTAACCATTAAAAAAAGGATAAAGATTAGTCTCTTAAATTGAATTTTATCCTGTGGAGGGAGCTGAAGATTAGTGTGTTGTGAATCATAAAGTCCTGTTTTCCCACTTCCCTTCACCTCCCTTATATAATCTTCGTTGTACTATGTCCGCTCTATTGTCTGCACCTAATGCGATTGAGCATGCCTTATATTTAAGAAAACAAATAATGCAACAGTGAGAATATCTCATTCTCCATACACAACGGTACATCCTTAGAAAAAGGTTTACCCCAGTAGTTGAAATATAGATTATTTATTTATCAAAGTATAATGAATCTACAGGCCATAATAGACACACAGGCCATAAGATGGGCCAAAGCAATTTGCTGTATTCTAACGCTGTATATCCACATTCCCAGTTTCCTTTTTTTCCATGTGTATTTTTACTTTGCTAAGGCTCTTTTGGTCGTATCTTGCTTTGTTCAATAATGACATTTATGGTTACTGGCGTGGCTTTACGTCTGTTTCCTTTCATAGGAAGGCAAGAAAGGAGGAAGAAAAGCGCAGACGTCACAAAGGGTCTCACACGTGTTGATGCCTTCACGGCCATTCTGAAGCTCGGAAATACGACAAACTTTTGACAGTGGCGCACTTAACGAGATACATTTAAAAGTTGCGAAATGCCAAGATCCGTTTTAGACATAAATAAGTAAGGTGCATCAGAACTTTTCTTCATATTCTAAGTATAGGCGAGAAGTGGCGCAGGTGACGACAGAGACATTGGAGATTTACGATAGTACGTAAAAGTGTCAATAGCCAAAGCAGGTTACGCGAAGGGGAGGAGAGGATATTCATTTGAGCTTTGTCTCTTAACAACATCACTGTCTTATACAGTAGGACAGAATTGCTTTGCTATAATAAATTATTGCCGAGGTGATTAGCCACCGGTTAAAAATGCTCCAGTCTCTAGCCAGCAATTCTTGTGTGCGTTTGATACAGAATCACAAATCGACGTGGTATTTTGTATCTTTAATATTGGGCTATCTCCTTTATCTTATATTCGGCGCCGTCGTCTTCTCGTCGGTCGAGCTGCCGTACGAGGACCAACTGCGCCAGGAGCTGAGGACCGTCAAAAAGCAGTTCCTCATGGAAAATGAGTGTCTGTCCGAGGAGCGACTGGAGCGGTTTTTAAAGAAAGCCCTTGAAGCCAGTAATTATGGGGTTTCTATTCTCAATAATGCCTCGGCTAACTGGAACTGGGACTTCACCTCTTCGCTGTTTTTCGCCAGCACTGTGCTGTCCACCACAGGTAGGTCACCGCTGTATGATGCTTTCTGTCGCCGCCGTCCACCAGGTGCGCAGCTGCGTACAATGCGGAATCTACGAAGTCATCTTCACTGAATGTTTCTGATTGCCTTACACTACGTTATACGAAACCCTAAAGTAATCCCATATTGATAGGAATAATAACAAATAAGCTCTATAGTAAAACGCATTTACATATCCATTAATCTTTCATCTTCATGCATCTTTTGCAGCAATTCCACTAAACCGAAAGCAGATTTAAGGCAAATGTTGGCCTCTATTGAAGACTTGTTTTGGTCATCTTTACCAAACGCTTGCCAATTACATTTTTAATTTAGGTTAATAACGTTTTTACAGACGTGTCCTCCAGTAAAGGTACACTTTTCATGCTCTTAAATCATGCATTGCATAAAGAGCATCAGGAACTGTGCTCTAACCACATGGCAGCAGCAGTTATCTAAGGTTGCAACATACATCACCCTGATGATACCTTGTGTGATAATAATTTTCTGGGTTCGTAACATAGTGACTTTGCAGACATCTGCGTTATGTGGACCTGCATCTAAAATCGTTCTCCTTTTTGTTGAAGAATTCGACCTTCGTCTTACATGTTACCGGAAATCAAAGGGACTTTGCTGCTCTTTGACTTGTGATGTTTTTTTTATTACAGTTTTATTACAAAATGCAGACGCGAATTTGCCAGAGATTGCAGTTCGAGAAGGCCGTACCCAGAGCACAACTCTGTATTAGTGTCGTCCTTGCTGGCGTTGTCGCGCTGTGCATGAAACAATACACGCTAAGGAATAAGAAAAAGAATCACAAATATGAAGCATCATTTTTGTCTTTGTCACCTCACCTCAGTAAGTCTGGATATTTTAAAAACTGCACCTCACAAGAGTATGTAAAGTTTTTGAAGCCTTGCTTTCTTTACCCACAGGCAACATAGCTTCAAATCTGATCTCAGAAGATCTCCAACCAAATCCTGTCTAAACCTCCACTTCATATTGCAACTACTTATTTTCTCAAATAATAGTGTGATTTAAGCCTCTCACTGTTCATGTATTTTTTTGGGGATTTTTCAGTTGACATTCACTAGAATAAGATTTTCAAGACAAAACCTTGAGCACAAATACCAACAGTATTTGGTACTGTTAACTGGTAATTTTAACTGTCTGAAGGTATTTACATGTACATTTAAAACAAAAATATATAACTTTCCATCTGCTTTTACTTAAAACAAAAACAAACAAACAAAAAAACCCCACCAATAACTCCTACCACTGCTAAAATAATGTGTTAATCATCACAGCTTGGACAATGTTATGCTATAAATTTA
Organism: Anableps anableps; assembly: GCA_014839685.1. Taxonomy (NCBI): domain Eukaryota; kingdom Metazoa; phylum Chordata; class Actinopteri; order Cyprinodontiformes; family Anablepidae; genus Anableps; species Anableps anableps. The sequence continues at coordinate 14,494,157 of CM026076.1, forward strand.
TTTTTGCTATGTCAGAAATATTTCTAAACAGCCAAATTTGTCTTTCTTGTGGAAGGATATCTGAGTGAAAATCCAGATGATAGACAGTGCACAGCAACAGGTGTGGGAGGGGCTGGCTCTGTATTACTGCTATTACTTCTGGCAGCCAGAAAAAAAAAAAAAAAAAAAAAAAAGTTCACTTTCTCCTGCATCTCAATAATATGATTTTAATCTGTATAATTGTTATGATAAAAAAAGTTTGGCAGATTTGAAACTGCAACTTTTTAAAACCTTTGTTTTAAATTGCACATAAAGGAGAAAAAAAAGAAACATGTTCTAGTAAAGAGAACAGAAAAAACCTGTGTGCCAGCAAGAGCTAAAACAGGAAGTCACAATGTAATAAAATTATAAGGTTTGAATTAAAGGTGTCCTAACAGGCTCCATCTGTCTCTGAAGTATAATGATTATGACTACCTGATGACTTCCTTGTTCTGCTTTCTTTGTGGATATGGTTTCATCTTACAGAAGAACAAACACTGGTGCAGCTGTTCACCGATCTGACCTTTGAAAGCAGAAAAGCTAGATGGAAGTGATTCTTCTCTTAAAGGAAGAAGAATAACCCATGGGAAGATTTTCAAAAAACACCCAAATCACTGTCAGATTTTATTCTGTTTAAGACATGGTTTCTTCTCACATGTGAAATCTTATTAATACTATCCCTACAGGTAAAAAATACAGGTAAACATAGATGTTCTATGAAAGGGGCCTTAAGTTTAGACAAGATGGCGGAGGGCGCAGCAATCCTGACTGAAAACCTTTTCCACAACTCTCAGAAACTTAGACTACCATAGCAAAGGTTCAAATTTTTACAAGGTGGGACTTTAAACTATTCAACCTGGAAGAAAGAAATCTGGTAATGAAAAAGCCACACCTGAAGTAAACTGTTTTTGAGTGGAACTGAAAATTTTCTATGGTGCTTTATTCCAACCCTGTGGCTGAAACTTCCCACCCAACCTGTCTGCGGTTAGTTATTTCTGTTGAGAATTAGAGAACCGGTCAAAGAAAAGGTTTGTGAAACTTGCAGAAACACACTCATGAATACTTGAGGTGCCCATTGTTGCAATGATGTTTTTTATCAATTGCTCGTTGAATATGTATGAAGATTAACTGTGCCCCACCTGTTTTTGGTCGATTGTTCTAGGGAATTCTTTAAAACCTCATAAAAACTTGAAAAAACTGAATGCTTTTTACCAACACTATGTATCGGTAAACAATTACTGGACGCTCAAAATAAACCGTCCTCTCTTGTATTAAAATTCTGCAGAAGCTAATTTTTAAACTGATTAATTTTCTTTCTTTGTGTTTTCAACAGGATACGGTCACACAGCACCTCTATCAGATGGCGGCAAGGCCTTCTGCATTATTTACTCCATGATTGGCATCCCCTTTACCCTCCTCTTCCTCACCGCCGTTGTGCAAAGGATCATGGTGTTCAGTACGCGGAGGCCCGTCACATACATCCACACACGCTGGGGCCTGTCCAAGCAGCTCGTGGCCATCGTCCACGCCACCCTCCTGGGCATGTTGGCTGTCTCGTGCTTCTTCCTCATTCCGGCTGCCATCTTCTCTGCACTGGAGGAGAACTGGAACTTTCTGGAGTCCTTTTATTTCTGCTTCATCTCGCTCAGCACCATTGGCCTCGGAGACTACGTACCTGGAGAGGCAGCCAATCAGAAGTTCAGGGAGCTGTATAAAGTGGGCATCACTGGTGAGTGCTGATGCGATGCTACCATTTCAAGTCCTCTATTTTCATCAGTGGTAAACTACAGGGTCATAATATTACCTTGATTATTATGTTAATCTGACTGATAACTAGTTTTTTTTACTATTATATTCAGTTTTAAAGGTGTCATGACATATTGTTCACTTTTTTATTTTTAAACCACAAGAATACTTGTATCTATCTCGAAGGTTTATTATGGATGAGAAGATACATTACAGCCCATTTTTTTGCAAAACAGAAAGTTTCATTGTGTCATTAGTACACTTTGCAACAAAATAAACAGGATTATTACATAAGGAATTACTCAGCAGAATGCTTTTTTAAATATAATGATCATGTCTAATATAGACTTAACCTGCTCTGGCTTTTACAACAACATTGTATGCTTTCAAAAGTGTACACACCTCTGTTAAAATCCCAGGTTTTTGTGATGTACAAAAAAAATTCTAATATAACATTTACTTGATCAACAAAGAAAAGATAGCATTATACATCTTGAATTGGCAATATTTGCTCACTCTTACTTGCAAACATTCTCCAGGTCTAGCTGACTGTCCCTCCTCTCAGCCCTCTTCTGTTGACTACACAGATTTTCTGTCATATTTCACTTTGGAAAGAGTTCATGTCTACCATTTGCACTATGGTGGCACTGTTGCCTTGCAGCAAGAAGATCCTGGGTTCGAATCCCAGCCTGGGGTCTTTCTGCATGGAGTTTGCATGTTCTCCCTGTGCATGCGTGAGTTCTCGCCGGGTACTCCGGCATTTTCCCACAGACCAAACACATGATTGTTAGGTGTGTGACTGGTGTGAGTGCTGTCATGTGTGGTTGTTTGTCCTGTCCGTCTCTGTGTTGCCCTGCGATGGACTGGCAACCTGCCCAGGGCGTACAATGACTGCTTGAGATGGGCAACAGCTCCCCTCACCACCCTGCAAGGATAAGAGTGTTAAGATAATGGATGAACTCAATGAGACTGAAGCAAAAGATGCTTCAGCTAACTACAGCTGTGTTCACATTTATGCAATTCTAACAGATTTGTATGTTTTTGAGTTAGATTGTAAAGCATATTGGTCCATTTATTTGGGAAACAATCATTTATCATGGTCTCATTTTTATATCATAAGAACATGGCAGTGGGTACATTTTTCAGAACAACTGAAAGTACCATATTCAAACTGAAGGGGGTTTTTTTTTTTTTGCACTATTTTTTTTTTTTATTCTTGCGAATCTTCTTAAGCCCATAAATTCAGCCCTTCTTTTCTTTTGTTAACATTTATTCAACAATGGACTTGTAACATCAATTCAACCTAAAGGTAAAATGTGAAAAATGATACATATCAGTAAATGCAATGTCTGCTTCTGCAGTTAATGCATCCTAAAACCCATAGAACCAACAATGTTTTTTTAAAGGAGTTGTGAACAGAAACCTTTTGCCTCTAGGGATTTACTGATGGCTTCTGTGCAGCCACAGAAGCCAGAAGCTATAAAGCCCCTATAATATCCCATTCAAATTGTGTCACATTAGGTAAGGTATCGAGAGTGAAATACTTTCATTTTCTCAGAACAGGTATAGCAACATAAAAAGTTCTGTTCTATTCAATGGCATTTAGATGATTTTATGAGGGTGAGCTTCGACCTGCATACGTGGAACACAATCAACTAGGTCAGTTTCTTGACCCGTGTGTAAAAACCCGCATTAATGATGTACGTTTGTTCTGTTATATCACCATAAACATGCAGCTCGTAATAAAAACAGCTGGGGATCAAAGGCAAAATGAGTAATCCAAAAACAGATCAAATCAAGGGAAACAGAAGTAAATATTACATTTTAAACAGCACCAAATACTCATTACTAAAGAATGAGAGTAATGAGATCAAGAGCTCTATGTCAATACCACATTTTTTAAAAATGTTATAAGAAAGACTAATACAATTGAAAAATTAAGAAAGTCCTCAAAAGCAGAAATAGATAGCTAATAATAACTTAAATTAAGTTGACAAGTAGAGCTGTCATAGGTTCACGCTCGACATGCGTTGGTTTTCAATATCAAAATATATCAAGATTCTAAGAAGTTATGGTTGCAAAACTGCTAAAATTTTCTCCAGCTTTAAGAAGCATAGATTACCGATCACAAATTTGCTTGTTTCGAAATATTTCTGGTCCTGAAAAAAAAGCTCAGACAGGCATGGTGTGGAAACCGTCTCTTATTAGGGTCACACTGTTTTAAAAATATACTTGACTGAGTAAAAGAGGTAATTTTGCTAAGCAGGTTGCCACAGGTTCTAACCCACCCAAAAGCCCCAAAAGCCTGACTAATTAATCACCTAACATCAGTTTGTTAAACTTGTCCTACTCTGTAAAGAGAACAGTAAAATAAAGTTTACTTGCATCCTATATCAAAAGGACCTTAAATATATGTTGTAGATAGCATATCACTGTAATATTCATATTATTTTTGCAGCAGTGGGAATTATAAATAAAAGCAGTTGGATCATGTTTAAATTTTTGCATAAATATCACAATATCTTGTGTTGGAGAAAAACTAAATGTAGGTGCTACTGCACGTTTTTTGTATGTTTACTTGTTGGACCTTTTACTAATTTGGGGTGGTAAAAAAAACAAAAAACAAAACAGGTTTCATTTACCCAGACATTTTAAAAAGGGGGTGCAGTGCAAAACTTGTAGCTGGAATACGTGGCTGCTGTTCTCACAATTTTTCCATCATAGTTGATGAAAACTCCTGCTGGAACCCACACAGCTGCAGATCTCTAAACAAAATACACAGCTCATTAATAGTGGTGAGCAGTTGTTGAGAAAGCAGCATTTGACATTTCTCTGTGTGTTTCAAGCCATAACAAGACGGTGCTGCGCTCAAACTGGGCCATGGCCTACTGGAGGCATCGAGGCATGGACTGTATTTTCTGGGTGACTTGCGCAACTTGCTGTCAGCAGCCCTGTTAGGGGCTAATAGTGTCTTGAATAAAACTCAGTTTGAGCGCGCAGACTCTTGACAAGCTGTGGGTGTGCACGAATGCCGAAAGCTGCTGCAGCGAACAGTCTCCGACATGTGTGACGTGGGTGTGTGGTGTGCAGCAGCCAGAGAGGTGACGTCAGTCAGCAGGAACAATGTGTCAGTCTGTAGGAGGAGGAAAAGTCTCCAACAGAACATACTTGTTTGCAAAAATAACATCAGCTGTAGAACTTCCTTTATGCAAAACGACTGTAGGAAGTGACATCACCTGCATTTGCATAAGCATTATGCGACCCTAGAATCAAACAGTTTTGTAGTCGGTGCTTTCTCAATCAGATACAGACATGCAACATATTCCGAAATCTGGCCAATAAGAAACTCTCACCTGAGTACAAATGTTAGTGAAGATGGATCACTTACAGCAAATGCCAGATTTTTCTAAAAACTTTGAGTTCAGCTATGCAAAAGTAACAGAGATGTATTCACTGTGTAGCGACACCTGAAAAAAGACTTAGAACATAGCCTGAAGACTGTTTTTCAAGAGAGGCACACCCTCCCTTCTTTGTCATGGATAGCCAACTACTGCCCTCTTGTGTTAGTGAACATAGCAACAGATTTTGAGACGGTAGAGAGGAATCGGATTGCTTGAGCGAAACAAACCAGAGTCTTTACATTATGAATATAACAGTATTTCAGCATTGCCTAAAGGATTGTGGTGTAACGATGCTGTATACTGAGCTTTAGCAGTTTAAATATAAGCATCATGAAAACTAAAAAAAAAAAAAAAAACCTAACAGGTTCATCTCAGTAAATTGCAATTTCAGTAATTTAAATAAAGAAGTGACACTCTTGTGATATAGATTTAATACACAGAGAGTGATATATTTCAAGCATTTATTTCTATTTATTTTGGTGGTAATGACTTACAGATAATGAAAACCAAAAATACAGTTTCTGAGAAAATGGGAATATTACATGAGACCAATAAAACAGCTTTTTAGATACAGAAATGCTCTATTATGTCCATGCTCTGGCCTACACAATCATAGGGTAGACATTGAAACAAGGAAGGTAAGCCATGGACTACGACTGGATTCAAAAGCCATCGCTCACACACCTATCCAGTATGTGGGCTACAAGTCTCACATCTTCGTGTTAGTCAGCGCCTAAACCAGAGACCATGTCAGAAACCTCTTACCTGGACTAAGGAGAAAACCGATTTTTAAATGACAGTAAATTTGTGCATTTCACATGGAAGACAAAAGTTCTAGAGTCTGGAATAACAGTGGAGTGGAACATTGTCCAAGTTGCTTGAGGTCCAGTGTGAAATTTCCAAAGAAAGAGATCATTTGGGGGAGCCCTGCTATCTGTTGGTGTTGGTCTACTGAGTTTATAATATTTATAGATTTTTAAAAAAGGTGTTATGCAATATTCAAATTTTCTGAAAAAAAAAAAAGCGGCTTAGGTTTTCATTAGCTGTAAGCTAAAATGCTAAAAAGTATTACTAAAATAAACCAACTTTTAAATGAGTTTCAAATTTATTGAGATGTACCTGTATTTAAGCAGACACTGAAGTAGTAAAACCTGCTTGAACACTTCTTACTCTAATTATTTATTCATGCATATAATTATTTCCTGTGTTTCTCTCTCCAGTCTACCTCATTCTTGGTCTGATAGTCATGCTGGTGGTACTGGAGACCTTCTGCGAGCTGCAGCAGCTGAAGCAGCTCAGGAAGATGTTCTACCTGAAGAAGGAGAAACCCCAGGACCGCCTTGCCATTTTGGAGCAAGACCACCTCTCCTTCACCACCGTGTCTGACAACACAGGCGCCAAGACCGAGGACAAAACCAAGACGTTTGTCAGCGTCCCGACTCTGGTTTCTCCTAATGATGATCCGATGATCCAATAAAACTTAACCACAAAGGATAATGGAGGGGAATAAAAAAGAAGGGATTAACTCGTAGTGGGAGACAGGATGAGTAAACACCAGTCACAGCTTTAGTTAAACTCTAGTCGAAGCTAAAATCAGTTAGAACGATACAGAGAACGCAAACAATACCAACTACTAAACCACTACACTGACAATAGAAATAGTGTTATGCAGCACAGAATTTATCTACATAATAAAAGAGAAATTCATATTTTAACAGCAGCTATAAATACAAAGTCAGTGATAAAAGGAAAGTCCTCTGCTGTATTTATGACTCACAAAAACTAAGCGCCTTTAAAAGCTACATTATTTATGGCACACTTGGGAATATTTGATGAAGTAATTCGTCTTTTAAAACTAGCTTGAAGACAGGAAACCTTCCGCCACAAATTAGGACATAAGTGTGTATGCATCTTTTAAATAGAGTTTTTAGACAGGTCTTTGTACATAATCAGGTGAATGTTTTAAATGTAGGGTAAGAAATCAAAGCGGAACTTTACCTGATATCTGAAAAATCGTCGATAGTGTGTTGTGGCCTGTTTTTGTTTTTTGATTTTAGGGCATTTTTTTTATTTTTCTGGTTGCGAGCTGCAGGAAAACAGAGCTTCTCAGACCTTTAACTGATTTCAGTATTCGTTTAATTATTGATTTTCATTTTGAAAGAAGAAAATATGGGTTGCACAGTTGATTCAAAGAGTTACATAAGAACTGGTGTATCAGTTTTATTCGCAGTAAATTTGCTATTCATCAACAGGTAGCAGAATATGTTTGAAAACATAATTTAGGGAGCTGCTATGTAAGAATATTGTTTGTACAGTTCATATTTTGAAGTATTTCTGGATCTTCCTTACTGCGGTGTTAACTTTTTTGGTTGCACTATATGTTGTCATTGTGAGGGGGGGAAAAAACTCGCTTACATTTGTGTAACCTCAACTCGCTGAAATGCTGTTCTCAAAGTCGTTCATGTGTAAAGCAGTACAAGTCATTGATCCATCTGAATGGTTTAATGCCTGCCAGAATGTGTGTAAAAAAGGCAGCCGAGGTCAGTCCAGGTTACTGAGGGAACTGCTTTTAATTGTCATGACGGAAGTTTGGTTTGCACATGAGCGGCAGTCAGACAGAATCCAGACACATTAAAAGATTCTGTTTAATACAAGCGTTTTGGACTGTAAATTTTACTGTATTTGTAACATTTGAATGTAAAATTGCCTGGTTTTTGTTATGAATTGAGAAACGTTTACAAATTGCTTTGAATGACAGAAATACTGTACCAGAAATGGCACTGTTGAAAACTTGAAATCCGTCTCGAGCAGCAGTTCTAATTGTCCGCCACAGTAGTTTAGCTGCTATGCATCACATGACAAAGGCCTTTGTTTGATTTAAAAACAATTCTAATTTAAGAAAAAACACCTCATCATCCAGCTTCAGATTTTTAGCTTCTTGTTGACAGTTTTTTCATACTCCTGTCCTTGTTTGCATCATTAGCAGAAAAAAATGCATTTACAGTGAGTGTCGCTGCTATGTTCGCCTTGCTGAGCAGTTTTGTTTCATTTCACATCACTCCCTTTTTTAACTGCTTGAATGTAATGAATTTATCCTCTATTTCCTCTATGTGAAGCATTGTCATAGATCAGTTTTCACACTGGTCCTGGAATTAGTTTTTAATGTTTTCTAAATTTAAGCTTCAGCATGTTATCATTTGAGTTTCTTGCTGAGCTTTGACTCTGCAGTGTTTAAAAGAATAGTATCACCTTTATGGCTATAATTGCTATCCAGATCAGTTACTGTTTCTCACAGATTGCGTCAGAGGAAATTGACATATTCACTTTATGATGTAACGCTATATCGGTGCTTGCTGTCAGATTTATAAGCACGCTTTGCAACAGATGGAGTTTTATAGCTTGCGGCAGGATGATGAACTTCTTGCGTTATTTTTTGGGGTATAGAAGAAACAACATAAGGGCCTCCAGTAGCTTTTCTTCCATAAACCATATTAAGGTTGAAAATGCTCGTGTCAAGTTTTAGTTGTCCTGTCATTAACTACCTTTTGAATCAGTATCTTTCTATTTCCATTAGTTTGAAAATGTGCCTGGGTTTTTCTGAACTCCATTCATTCTGTATAATGTTTTTTTGATGCATGTTTAATTTCAGTTTTCCTTCCCATTCTGGGCCTTTGTGAATAACTGTGAAAGACTGATTGTCTGCTGAGTAGAAAAACTTACATTTTGTAAATCTCGTCTCTTTTACTGTATAATGTCTGTTTTGTAGCTACATTTCTAGCTCCGTGTTTGTTGTCTGTGATCTTGCAAAGTCATCGTTCGTATATACTTTGACTAGAAGGCAAGAAGGGAACAGAATTTAAGTTTCTATCAGGGATTAAACATTATGTGAATGATTCCAAATGGAAACCCTCTGACGGTTTGTATTTATGCTGAGAAAACTGACATGTTTGGAATATTTGCAACCAAGAGCTTTTGTACATATTTTTTCAGTTGATGTCAGTGATGCTGTATATTCAAATCCACAGTTAAGTATTTTACTGTTACAATATTAATCATTCAAAACAATGCTGTCACTGGCTACCAGAGATTCATTTCAGCATAGGAAAATACACTGTAAACTGTAAAAAGTTGTCCATGGGTGTGAAATAAATGTTGGATTATAATAAATAGAGTGTTGCTTGAATGATTTTACTGATAAAGCTTGATAGATTAGAATATCATTGAAAAATAAGTTTATTTCAGGAATTTCATCCAAAATGTGTAACGCATACAAAGACTCATTCCACAAAGAATTATATTTCAAGCATTTGTTTCTGTGAATTTTAATGATTATGACTTACAGCAAATAAAAGCAAAAGTTTCATTTCTCAGAAATTAAAAATTAGAACATTACATAAGACCAACAAAAAATATGTTTGACAGAGGAACATGCTTTGACCATGTTCTGAACTGCACAATTACGAAGAACACTGTTGACTTACTAACATCCTCCACGGGGATGGTAAGCCAAAAAGAGATTATTGAAATATAAGATGGTTGTTCACAGAATTCTGTCTGAAAACACAATAATGGAAAGTTGAGTGGAAGGAAAATGTTTGGTAAAAAGTTGCACAAGCAACATGGATAACTATGTTGCCCCAACCAAGTGCTTTTATTGTACAGTACATGGAGATGCTTTAAAGTAAACTGTACAAAGAGTCCTTTTTTATTAGTCATTCCCAAAGTTAGAATTTTTTTGGATAACCAAATTTTTGGTTTTTACTACCTGTAAATCATAATCCTAAATAAACACTTCAAATACATTACTCTGTGTCTACTGAATTTGTGAATTATGAGTTTCACTTTTAGAATTTAAATACTTTGATATAGAATGCAGTTTTCAATACATTCAAGTTTCTTGAGATTCTCAAATATTTATTTGTCCTCTCTCCCAAGCTTCTACCATATGGTAAGAAACAGAGGACTCCAGCTGATCATGCGTTAACTCAGTGGAAATGTGGTCTGAGTGCACTGTCAGCTCATAGAAACACGTGTGATTATATAACATAAAATTACCAAGCAAGGATATGAAGGATGAAGAAGGCTAACAGACAATCTAATCTATGCACTAGCATGAACTGAAATTACAAAAATGGGCATGCATAATGATATTGAAAGTGATTATCTGCAGAGTCTTGCTTAAAAAAATACTCTACTACTTGAATGAATTGCTTAAGCCTCTCATCTCTTTGATTTCTTAAAAGAAGGTGCAGGTTAATAACAACTTTGGAGAGTAATTGAAGCTGGAGAGCTCAAATATCCCAGTCAGTAATTAACTAAAAGAGATTTCTTTTTTTACTACAGCATAAAAACAAGATCAGACTCAGTTCTTCATATGACAGAGATAATGGCTGTTAAAAAATAGTTGCGCAAGAACTAAATTGGCACTACAGGACAATATCTGCACAAAGGAGTATAAACAGAAAACATCATTAAGCTTGATATATAAAAAATTTTGGTTTTTGATCTCAAGTGATGCCCATCATTCAACTACGCACAGAGTTTATTGTGTTTTGCAGCTTCAGGGGTACACAGTGTCAAGCTGAGGGAAGTAAATTTAATAGTGCAGCACTTTTGTTTTATTCAGCAGCTGTATTTCTTATCGCAGAGAAGTGTAATTACCTCTGACAAGCAGGCAGTTCTCCCCGCAGAGCCACTGAGCCGATATCCGTATTGTTAGGTTTTATGGGGAGAAGCAGCTCAGAAGCTTGCTAGCAGCAAGTAATTTTATTGGATGCATGTAGAGAAACAGCAATTACCAGTAATTGGAAATAACTGTCAGAAATGTTGCCAGGTCGTTTAACATACAAATGGGCCATGTTCAGAACCAGTGCAGGAGTTGCCATATTTGTTCATTCAGATGATGTTATAACATAGCAATAAATAACAGTATGATCAGATGAAAAATAATTTCCTACTACTTCATAGATTTTTCACTCTCTCTCTAAAAGCAGCTCACCATGGTATTTATAACTCACAGGCTGTCCTTAGTACCACTCAAAACTAATCTAAATATGTTGAAAACAGATGGTTATTGCATAATATTGTCTGCAGGTGGCAATTTAAATGGTTTACTGTTTGCACTGTAAGTTGTTAGAAAATTAGGTTTCTACCTTTGAATACAGGATTTGCAATTTTAAGAATTTTCAAATATTTTAATTTTCCTGTCTGGCATCAGTGTGTTGTGAAAGTATTTGAACATTTTTACATTTTGACACATTAAAACTACATATGTAGTGCTGTAGCTTAGGATGGCTAAAATGATATTATGAACGTATAACAGGGCAGGCATCTATACTTGAGTTGAACCGTGTCTTTAAAGTGCTGGTTTAGGGGTGGTGGGTGTATCTTTGGGGCTACTGCATCATTGCTTCTCTGTGGTTCTAAAATCAAAGTTTAGGTGTAAAAAAAAATACTTGCAATTTTGTCAGCCAGCTGTGGTCTAATTATAGTATTTCAACACAAACACAGACTATCAGCAAGGTTCAACCAAACCGTTGATCAGAAATGTAATGGACCAGACTGATAGTCACTATCGACTGAAGGCTCATCTACTGAGTAAAACTGACCAAGCTCATCATTGTTAATGTTGCTTTTTGATCTTTTTGGTTGATATGAATACTAGAAGTTCTGAAGCAACACTTAAACCCTACAAACTACTCTGAAAGGAAGAAAGTATTACACCCTGTATTTGGGGATTTATTAAGGATCTTTTGTTGTGGGTTATGAAACAACCTACAGCTCAGAGTAAACATGAATACATCCATGCATAGATGAATCAAAAACTGCTTCAATGCCCTACAGAGAGAGAAGCACACCTTATAGGATGTTTCACAGAAAACCCTTGGCTGCTCATTTCATCCCTATGCATGACAGAGTTATAGTCACTTTGGGGTCATTCAGGACAGGGGTTCAGTTGGAACACAGCAAGAACTGGCATCTTCCCTATAGCATTGCTTTCTGATGGTGGAGCAGCTCTATTTATATCCACACACACACACACACACACACACACACACACACACACACACACACACACACACACACACATGCACAGGGACTATCTGAATGCAGGAGGCCTGAAGCACAAACACTCCTCTCCGCCAGCTCTAACTGCTCTCATGTGAAAAATTTGTGCTCTTGTTGCAAGAACAAAATTAGGTTTCAGTTTTCTAAGCAATATCACAGATCAGCTTTTGTTAAAAATAAAGAGTAATGCTTTGGGGTTGTGCTTAGGGTTTAAAATTGATAAATTTGGATTGGACCAGCCAACAGTTAGTAGAAAATCCATACAGACTGCCCCAGTTAACTCTCTGTCGAATGTATACGAGATACAACAAACTGACAGGACAGAAAGAGAGAAGAGAAAGCAGGGAGAGGAAAATGGATGCTACAGCCACAGGCATTTACTCTCTTAGATCCATTCTGCACTCAAAGCTTTTCCTCTGCAATGTGGTTGATGTTTTAAGCACATCAACCCATAAAGCCAGCTCTTATTGTGCCTTATAAAAAAATTCAAATTAATCAGGCACTGGATAACAAGCATGAATATCAAAAAAAAAAAAAAAAAAAAAAAAAAAAAAAAAAAAAAAAAAAGAGCTGAAAGCCTATTTTTCTGAAAATTAATGAATCTCAAGTGGGATTACAAAGACACATTGTTCATTCCTCTGTGTTTTCCACCTTGTCATCTCACAGAGTTGAAATGAGATCTGAGACTAATCAGAAGAGTTGTGTGATAAGCAACTTACCAATGCAAGAATAGAAAAAAACACACTGAGCACACTAATGAGATGGCAGACAGTGCAATTCCACAACTGGAGTCAAATCAAACAACAATGCTACGTGGGACAGCATTGGCCAATTGTCATGTGTGTTCAGCATCAAAGAGCCTTGAAAAAATTAGAAACACTAAGGCTTCACAGTGGACAGCTTTGGACAGATAATTGGTTAGACAAACATGTAATTAATTGTTTAAAAAAACAAAGTTGGACAATTTTGAGAAAATATATGCAAAAAAACCCATATTGGTTTTAACACTGACAACTTGGCAAACAATAGTGAAAAATAGACAGTATAAATTGTCTTAAACAAAACTGAGGATATAGATGTTTTTTCCCCCATTTTTTCTTTTTTCCTTTTTCATGTGTCCTGTCATGGCATATCAGGCATACCAGATACAAAAACTAGCTGCTTATATGTGTCAGGGCATCTTCGCTCTACAAAAAGGATATCTGGAGATGGTATCCTAATTGCTTTATTGAACAGAGAGTACTGTTGAATGAGATTTGCATGTCCAATGAACAAATTCAGCATCTGAACATTTACAGCAAATAAAATAATCATTAAACACATCAACATTTTTCTCAGAAAATATATTTCTTATTTGTCTTCTGACATGAAATTCACATTAGTTGTCAACTAACACATAGAAACAAATCAAAACAAATGAATCCATGAATGAAGTTATATGAGATAAAATGGGTTTTCTCCAGGTACTCTGGCTTCCTCCTGCAGTCCAAAATATGATCTCTCTTGCCTTAAGTATGGTTATGTTTATGGTTGTTAGTCCTGTTGTGTCTACGTGTTGCCCTCTGACTGACTGGTGACCTGTCCACGGTGTTTCCTGCCTCTCAACCAGTGACCACCGGAGATAGGCACCAGCCCCCCACAATGTTCCAAGGATCAGTGAGCATAGACAATGGATGAATGTGATAAAATGGAATGAAAGACAAAATAAGAATTAAACACATGAATAAAGAAATGTCCATGAAAATAGCTCAAATCTGACAGTATTTAAAATGCACTCCTACTCCCTATCAGTACAAATTCATTTCAGTTTGCTTAGTCCTAATTGACGGCCTATAAAAGTCTTTTCACAATGTTGTTATTGAAAAAAATGCTCAAGGCATTTGTTACAGATGTATTTCTGAACTTATGAATGTTTGAGCGAGTACCTTCCGGGAAATTAAAGGAACATTGTTTTACTTTATATAAATTGGCTATGACCATGTGCTCCGCCCAAGATTTCTGATATAGTCACAGCAACAATTAGAAAAGTTGTCCAAGAACTGAGGACTACATGCAGAGTAACTTGGAATTAGCAGGTAGTGCTATTTCAAAGGAAACAATAAATAATCATTAAGCACCATGGCTGCTAAGACTGCTCACTGTACTAGAATCCACTGCTGAAGAAAATATGTTAAAGATCACTTAAACTTTGCTGGACAGGCCATTAAAAATACTGGAAGTTTGTCGTCTGGTCAGATGAGATAAAATGTAACTATTTGGATGTCATTGCACACATGTGGAGGGGGAGGAAGGGGACTGCACATCACTCCAAAAGTACCATTTCAACAATGATATTTGGGGGTGGGAACTTCATGGTTTTTGGCGCTTGATACTTGATGAGAATTAGAAGGGAAAATGTGAGGTTTTTTTCAGAAAGTCAACAATCCCACATCAAACACACATCCAAGGAAAGTCTCAATTGGATTCAGAGAAAGAAATAACATATAGGAATGTCAATCACTTGAAATCTAGGGAAAGCACTGAAGATCAGAGTGCATAGAAGAGGCCCCTAGAAACTTTGAAATTTGGAGACAGTTTGTTTTATATATAAAACTATAATCAAGCAATGCATGTAATTAGTTTGTCTATTTAACAGGCATAACCACAAAGGCTGTTCTAATAAGTACTAAATAAATTTCAGTAAGTGTGTTCAACAGTTATTCCCACACTATTCAAATTTATTACACATAAGTTATGGTACAACCGGCATTGATTCTTTTTGTATTTGTGGTTTTCTTGGGTTGTTACCAAATCTGGTGTGAATTTTATGTCAAACCCCCAATTAGAAATTAAATTTTCTGGCAAAAACATAAATGCGTTTGATACATATGTTTCCTGCTGCATGTAGGATAGGAAACATTAAAATGCATGTTTTTTCTTAGTATAAAAACATTCAAAACATTATTTACATGGACAATAGCTTATGACTGAAAGCATACTAAAGACCATACCAAGCAGACTTCGTAATCGATGTGACAAACCAGCATCCATAACACATTTTCTTTGAAGTACAGTCAGCTAAGGAGCACATCTCAAGCTAAATCTCAGAAATGTCTTTTAAAATTTATAGACAACAGGGACAAGTTGCTTGGTAGCTCCATGAGGTTTAATTACAAATTCTTAGCCTGATTTATTTGTCAGTAAATCAGAAAGATCCAAAACATCTATCAACAGATAATAATAGAAATCAGGTCAGTTCAGGATGGTTGAGAAATAAAAAGCAAAGATGCCAATCGTTTTGTTCCTAAAACAAACTGCTTCACTATGTTTACACCTAAAGCAAAACCTCGTCTCCTTAGAGATTCTGCTCTCTTCTCTCCAGCTGTTAGTCAGTTATACAAATGATGATGGATGAATAACACATGTACCCTAAAGGAAGTCAGAAGGACCGTTGAGACTACAGGATGCTAAATTCACAAAGGTTAGACTTTGCTGCAGCAGAAAGAACATTTTAACAGGCAGCAGAAGAGCAGCAGAGGTCAGACGTGTCTCTCTGGACTTATCGTAATAAACTGCCCCTTATGACAGCATAGCAGATCCAAAGGTCACTAATCAAATACTCGAACAAGAAAAAAGCATTTGTAACATTACTGCATCCTCAAATACATAAGAGAAATTTGACATTTTTACTGGCTTAGAGTTTATATTCTGCTAACATAGAGACCAATCAGCAGTGGACTGTCACACTGTTTCTAAGCGGAGAGAGCTGCATCAAATATTAATGATGAGAAGAGACAGTGTCTGCACCATCTTATATAAAAATGACTTCAAAACTGGTCACAACACTATAGGAGAATTAATGGAAATGACTCACACAGCAATCAGTATTTAAAACAGGGACAGCATTTGTTTCTGACTCAGCACTGAAGTATTGTAGTTTATTCTGAAATAGAGTAGAGCTAAAAGAAAAAAAACTTTAAAGCATAGGATAATAAAATCTAAAAGTACACAACTATTGCATCACAGGGGTTTTAGGTTAATTTATATAAAGATTGGTACAGAAATATGGGCTGTAAAATTTAAACAGTTATCGGATCTTATCGAAATATCAGTGGGAAATAAAAGAGATTTCAGAGGAGTAGATCTATAATTGATGTATCAGTAACACCAGTTTTTTTGTGCTCATTTAATATCCTTCTTTATCCCGATTGTTGTGGTGAGGATATGTTTTGGGTGCTTTGAAAGTCCATCAAAAGGTCTTTCATTTTAAGCTTCTAAATTTTCCTTGAAGAAAAGATGATCTCTGAAATAACACTCAAATTAAACATTGACAATGCTGTTTCAGACAGACAGCATTTGCTTTGAAGGAATGCAAGTTGATAAAAGAAGCTGTAAAATATGATTAATTTGCAAAGAAATTAGGTTATTAAATGGTTTACCTAAACTAGACAAAATCCTCAAAAGAATTTACATTCTGTCCAGATAAATGAAATAAAAACTAAAATTAGTTCTGTATTGCTACCAATGTCAACAAAATAACTGCTCCACCAAATGAGCTTTAAAAAAGCAAAATAGCCAGCTTATGTAAATATTACACACACATTTAATGAGTCAACACATCTTTTCAATACATTATTTAGCAGTAAAATACTTTGCCTTGCCATAGTGTTTATATCATTGGAAATTTTCTGCTTTCTGCTATGTTACAACCACAAACTTTCATATATTTTTGAATATTTCATGTGACAGACCAACACAAAGTAGTGTGAAGTGCCAGGAAATGATACAAAATTTTTCAATAATTTTCCAAATAAAACCCTAAAAAGTGAGACTGAGCTTGAGCTGTTTTGCAAAGATCAAAGGGGTAGCAATTCAGTTTCCAAATGTGCAAAGCTGATAGACATACCAGAAACGCTTAAAGCTCTTATTGCAGTGAAATCTGTTTTGGCAAAGTGTTGACTTATGGGTGCTGAATACAAATATATGCTACCTCACAACTGTATGCTACTTTGTGCTTGTATATCACATAAAATCCCAAGAAAATACGTCAGTGTTTGTTGTTGTACTTTGACAAAACTATGGAACATTTCAAGAAGTGCGAATCCTGTTGGAAGTACTGCAAATACATAACTTAGAGACAAACCTCCAGGTGTCTTTTGTTGCTTAAGTCAATGCAGCCATTGTTTAACATATTTGTGCTTTTTGTTAATATGTCACCAACCATCAAGCACATCTCAATATTAAAAAATGATGTCGCTGTGGACCCTTAGCTACTGGTGGACTGCAGCAGTCCTGTGCAGTCCACCAGGTAAGACTACAAAATGCACCGATTGTAAAGAATCATTGTAGTCCAGCTGTTTTAGCTAATATTACATTTTGGATCATATCTTCAGTGATCATTTCATGTTTCCTGGTCCTGGGCTTTGGTTGTAGCTTTATCTTTCATCCATATTTAGAAAGGAGTGCATTGCCCTGTAGATTGAGGGCTCCAATTAGATCACTCAGAGAGGTCTGCTGAAGTGGAACATGGTGTGCTGGGTAGCAGTGGATGACTTGAATACATGAGCACTGCTTTAGAACCGCTGTTTTGATATGTATGAGCAGTGTCTCCCTTTAAGGCAAGGCACAGTTCAGTCTTGAATTTATGTTGGCAGACAGGAATATCCTAATAGGAGAAATCAATTTGGTTTTGGCCGAGCTGTGGAGTTGGGGAGCGGCATAATTTAAGATGAACTTGATCCTCTCCTCCTGACGAGTGTCGATGTGAGATGTTGACCAGCTTATTGATGACTAAACATCACTTTTTCACTTGAGTAAGCACAGCTCACCCAACACACACACCTCCACCATTTACCGAATATACCTTAACCCCCATGGAGCGGGCTGGCCATTGATCAGTGTGAAACCTGTCTCCTAAAAAGAGTCACAGCTCTGCAGTCAGGAGCTCACACATTGCAGCAATGCAGGGAGTGGACCACAGACCGGGGATGTGTGGACAACACCCCTCAATTCAAGCAAGGTAGATTTCTCCTACGACATATTGTTTGAAATGCATGTTTTTTTCCAATTTATCTAAAAAGAAGGAAATGCAGAGGCTTTGGTCAACTTGAAACGCATATATATATATATATATTTAAGCTTATTTTTTAAGGAGCAAGCTGCATATTTTTAAAGATTTTGTTGACAGTCAAGAAGTTAAAAACAACAGAACACATATGTGCACTATTAGCATTGCACTGCTCACCCCTCTGATAACAGACAAAAATAAGTACTTGATTTCTTGGTGATAAAATCACCACCAGTGAGCATAATTGCTCTATTTCTAGCAGCTCTGATGAGTTGCAATCAGCCAGAGCAGTCGTTTTTGATTCTGTTGTACTGAACAGACAGTTTTCTGCCATCTCAAATTCTGCACTGGCTCAGAAAAATAGAGAATTATAAAACGAGAAAACTCTCCACTCCTGATGTGTTGAAATGCTGCTGGGCACCTTAGGTGATGCAAGCTGGGAATGACTGAACAGAGGGAACCCCCAAGCTCTTCATGCTGGAAACAGTTGTCTGCTAACCAAGCTGGTTTGATTCACCTCTGTACCAGAGAATATTTTGAACATTCTGTAAAAACGCTTCTGTTAAACTTAATTCATAGCACTTGGTACTGGGAGAAATGATAGTTGCAATGTTAATTTAATACAAGACAATCACTTATATTCTTCTATTTGCTCATCAAATCTAAGCAAGCCCTCTTTTGAAGCTAATTCCTAACTTTTGAAGATTAACATACACCTGCCTCACTTGAATGGCATGTTCTTTTGTCTTTCCCACTTTGAAGAGCAAATTATAGAAATACTCCAGGGAAAACAGGAACTGGTGGATGCTTAATAGTTCTCTAAGACTATGAGCAACAAAAATATTTTATAAACGGAACGCTTCAGTTAGTTTCACCTTATAGGCTTGCAATGGGTGTCTGGACCCAAATACATTTTTCGTTTTTCTCAAAAAAAAAAAAAAAAAAAAAAAAAAAAAAAAAAAAAAAAAAAAAAAAAAATCTGTGAGATTATGCTGCTGCGACAAAAGATAGATTCATTTTGAGGCTCTTTACATATCTAGAATTAAAAAAGAAATCAGAGCTGCAAATCTTGTTTAGATCAGAGATAGAACAGATCGCCCTGGTGTCCAGATAATTAAAGGCTCATTTTCCTGGCAATCCGGGAGATGACGCTGTTGCAATGCCGCCGCCAGTGCGCGCAGCGGCAGGCATCCAGAGCAGCGCGCACCCAGCTAGAGTTGAAACAGTCTGCGCTGTAGTGGCCAGGCATATGTTCGAGGAGATGAGCAGAAGACGGACGATGGTGCTTTTGCCTGTTTCCGTCAGCCTGGATGAGGTTTTAGATTATCTGTAATCGTGCGCTGCTGTGCACACCTCCGGAAGATGTTCGGCGACAGAGAGGGCACTGTGTGGGACCGGGTCGGACGGCCCCACCGGGACTGCATGTGCTACCTTGGACCTCCTACCACTCTTTTGCCTATGTAAGACATTTTAACTGAAAAAAAAAAAAAAAAAAAAAAAAAAACAAAACGCTCTGGGGGGAGCAGGAGAACCTGTTGCGCTCTTGATTTCACCTGTGCGCATGGAAAGTTGACTTCATGCGCTGAGCTGCTTTATAGTTGAATTTTGCACTTTATGTGTGATTGATGTTGTAGATGTAAATAAGTAGGTAACCTTAAGTGATACTAACATTTAGCTAAGAGATTTCCAGACTGGCTCAGTAAATGCTGTTTTTCTGTCACATGACGATGGTTTTATAACAGCTGAGGGGTTGACAGATCAACACAAGCCTCATTGTTTGGTTGCTTCGCTGCCTTTTCTTTTTATTCCACCTGGTGCTTATTCGCTTTCAAGTAGGTTACTTATCTTCTCTGCATGCAAATACAACCCTGGATGGGCTCATGCTTAGTGAGCGCAGTTTTTGTGGTCAAGTGCCCACTGGACGCCCTGAGATGTCACTGGAGTTGCTTCTCCATCTCTGCAAATCACTCATGATCGATTCATTAGTTGCACACTCAGATAAGTCTATAACAGGAGATGCACTGTGCATAGTATACAATTGCAGGACCAGTCACTTTGGTTTAGTGTCTATCACACTGTTGCTGTGCGGACCACTGAGACATGATGATGATCATGATTTCTCTACGGTACAAGGGAGGCGCTTCTGGGGCCCTCGACGTTCAGATCTGTGGGACACGCAACACCAGCCTCCCTGATTTAGCCTCCTATTTCACCGGGTCAAGATTTATATGGTCGCCTTCCCTTTACCAAGCGGCTTAACTCGGTCTTCTAACACTGCCAGCCCCCTTTGTTCTCTCTTCCCAGCGGGATGCGCAAGTCGCCCGACGTGAGCCCCAGAAGGCTTTCGGACATCAGCCCTCAGCTCAGACAGCTCAAGTACCTGGTGGTTGACGAGGCCATCAAGGAGGACCTCAAATCCTCGCGCTCAGTGGAGGACATCAACAGCGCGTCCATAGAGGAGCGGATATTGCGGATCACCGGCTACTATGGATACCAGCCTTGGAGTACGAGCTACAAGAGTGAGTCTTCAAACTTGGATCTCTTCATCTGTTTGATCTCTCGACAAGTAAAGTTGGAATAAGAAAACAATTATCCTGAATAAGACACTAAAAAAAGCTTTACTAGATACACATTTGACAAGCTTTCATCACTTACGTAATCAGAGTATTTTATAAAAAGGAATTTTGAAGGCGATTAAATATTGGTATTCAAATTATTACAGTTTTAATCAAGAAAATTAATCTGTAAATCGGATGTTTAGTATTGGTTAAATTGAGCTCATTTTAACAGTGTAGTACCTTATGATGCATGGATCTGCAAGTTTCACATTGTGTGATTTCCAAAGATGGTGGAAATCAGCCTTCAGTTTGGACTCTCTGATTTCCAAAACCGCTTTCATCTTCACTGATCTGTTTATACAGCAAATATAGTTTTTGTGTAATGTCTTCAGCACTGAATAAATGTATCCATCCTTCTGAGCCAATACTGAAGAAGATACAGTGTCAGTCATGATATTCTTCAGTATTATCACTGAGCACATTTGCTTTGTGTCTGTCAGTTGCCAAAGCCTCAGAGTTGTTTGTTGCTGCAGAAAAATGGAGCTGGTCTTTGCTTTAATGGATCTTTTTGAGCTTGGATTAGATCAGTGGGAATGTTGCTCCAAGCAGCTGATTCTTTGAAGAAGTATGCTGTCAAACCATCTTTTAGTTTGATCTCCTGATATTTAGTAGCTGGAGATTTTGTCTGGTTGAAGTGATGGATTACAGACTTGCCTTACCTGCTCAGTTGCTTCAGCTGGCATCGTAATGTTGCTGTCATTGTCTCATGACAAGATGCAGAATCAAGGATCAGCCTTCTTGTGTTTTGTATTGTTCTGCTGGTGTGGGTTAACTGGTGGGAAATATGCTCGATTTTATGAGAATGCAATATTTAACAGATGCAGTACATCTTTAGAAATCATGGGGCTGTACACAACACCATCTGAGCCCTGCAGAGCGAGACAGCAACTGTTCATATTTGAGTTGTGTGTTTATTTTGTAGAACTAGTTTAAAAATACAATAAAAACATTAAATCTGATGAAGAATGCATGGTTTTTTTTTTGTTTTTTTTTTTGTTTTTTTTGACACCTCACTGCTTGTCCATCTCTAGCACTAGATCCTGATGGGTCTAATTATTTTGGTGTAGAGTTCAGAACACCAAGTAATCAAGTTTTTTTTTTTTTTTTTTTTTTTTTTTTTTTTTTTTGCAATACAGTTACATTGTTGCTTTGTTCAAGATATAACTTCAGCAAGAGCAGATATGAGCAGAGATAAAGGAAATCCTGAAAGTCCATAAAGAGGAAGAGATGGGTCTTTAAATAGGCTCTCTAGTTTATAACATGCAATCTTTTTTAAGACACCTATATGCACAATTTTGTACATGTGCTCATTTAATGCAGGAGGAATGGTAAAGAAACTTGCAGATATTTACTGTAAAAAGCATAAGTTCCATCTAACAAATTTTAACAAGAGCATGCCATGTTAGATTAAAAGAAAAAAATAGCGATTATTCATCAGTTATGCTTAAAATAATTAATGTCAATGTAAACACTGTGAACAACAAAATCAAGCCCAAACCAGTTCAGAAACAACATCCCATGTGGTCAAAATGTTGATGGTTAAGTTGAGAGGGGGTCATCTTTAGCACTATGTTGTACCATTGGTTCCTGAAAAGTTTCCTGCAATGGAAGTGCACCTTTTTTAGAGTAGGGTTATTACACACAAGTAATGATTATAATGGAAACCATCAGCAACTAATAATCAATGTCATTAGACCTTCATTTTAGTAACAATCACATCAAGATGTAATACCTAATAATCTGATTAAGTACAAAGAAACAGAAATACTGAATGAAAAACATTAATTCTACTCTTGTGGTAGAGGAAAGAAAGGAACATTTTATGAATATTGGTAAATGTTCAAAATATTATCTAAGATAATTAAAATTCAGCCCTTGTTAAAAGTTCATTAGTATCTCAGAAATTTAAAGTCAGGGGGTTTGAGGCCTAATTGTGGATTCTAACACCTAATGTTAATCTAAGGAAGAAAGGGGAGAAAAGGTTTGGAGAGTTAAAGTTCCAGAACCAGCTTTTGACCATTAGTTTTGCACTACAGAACCACCACCACCACCACCATAGCAGAATAAATATCACCAGAGTCTTGGTTTACTCCTGGAACTAATCAGAATACTGCAGCCTTCAGGTCCCATCTCAGCTCAGCTGGCTGGCAAATCTGATCTTAAAAGTTGCTGTTCCAACCAAAATGTCACTCAAAATGGAAGCCTGCTGGTTCCAGTTCAATGTGCAGATGTTCTGGTGGTTCCTCATCTTGGATTCAGAAGTTGGTGATATGAAAGAAAAGGAAAACAAAAGTTTTGCAAGATTTTTACTGCTAAAGAAACACATGATGCAAACAAAAACTTTTACTGCACCTAAATCTTCACAACATGATCAGGTACTTCTTGTGGACTCCTTTTTGCAAAACTTCCTGCTCATTCTCAGTTCTTTTTTCCTTTGTGTTTTAGTCTCAAAACCCAGCTCCCTGAGGAGCTGGCAGTTTCCAGGGTAGGAGTCATCACCATGGCCTGAGCAACCAATCAGAAGCATACTATCGATAACATGTGGATTAGGTCACATTAAACTCAGCCAAGATAACTTGCCAAGATCACTCCTTTATTTGTTCCACGTTTTTTACGTAACTAGGAGACCATTAATGCCAAATACTATCATTGTAGATCAAACACTATTTTGAGACTGAAGTTGTTTCCACATGTAAAGTTTTAAACATGTACCCATTCTATTCCAAAGCATGTTTCAGTTAAGAGTTAAACATAGGAATCATATTTAAAGTTAACTAACCAGGGGTTACTTCAAAGCTTTTATGAATTTTTACATCATCAAAATAAGATGACTCAGATAAGACTCTGTCCTGACAGACATTTAGACAATACTCTTTAAGCATTACACTTCAGGGTATTAAAAACATTTATGTGTTGGAGATTTAGGGACACCATCAGTGAGATGTGAGTTAGGCTAAATCTAAAAGGTCCTTCAGGGACAGTTAATATCAGCAAATATCATTATGATCAATGTTTTCAAATCATTCAGGCAAGTTGTTATCTTTGACCATTAATTTTTCCAATTCAGTTAACTGATTTTGCACATTTTGCTATCAGATGTAGTTGTCAAAAGTGCTCATCAGAGCACTTGTGCTGCCATTAAATGGAGCAAGAGCCATGACAGTTTTTTTTTTTTTTATTCCTCCACATGTCCAACATTTTACATCCATTGGGAGAAAATTGAGGTGTTATTTCAAATAGTATCTATGTTTATTTAAAACACAGCAAATTTTATTCAAAAAGTCACCCAAAACACATGCAAAATGTAAGAAATATTTCTGTATCCCTGTTGCATCAGACATAGTCATGTGTGTAGCTCTCTTACTACTATTTCTGAAGCCCAATTATTCCAGCTTTATCCTTCTTCCAGCAAATTCTTACCATTGTCTAAATTAATGCATTTAGACATTCAGTTGAAGCTGTGATTTGTGGAGACAGATTCTGTACACACTTTGGACAGGTTGCATTATCAAAGAAACCAGCTCTCCTTAGCAGCCAAACACACGACACGACTACCAGGACTCACTGGCAACAAGAAAAGCAACATTTAACACTAAGGAGTAGAGGGCTTGATGCTGAAGCCAGCCAATTTCAGAAGAGGCTACAGGCAGAGTGCTTCGCAGCAGAGCGCAAACAGAATCCTGTTTGTTTCATTTAGCACCAACCTTTCCAAATTGGCACTTGTGCTCTTTTGCACAGCGGTAAGCTGAGTGAAAGTGGGAGCTGCTGGTCAGCCATGACTTAGGCTCCAGATGAAAGGTGGATTTGTCTTTTGTTTTGACTTAATAGATCATCTCAGTGTCCTAAGAGGGGGGCTTCAGGGTTCACACACACACACACACACACACACACACACACACACACACACACACACACACACACACACACGCTCTATTCTATAACAGACATTTGAGCTTAACTAAGTGTGAAAAAACTTGGCTTTTCATTGAGTCAGTGAGTCACTTTCCCCCTTAGTCCAGTACATGCAAACTCAAAGCAGCATTGAAGCAGTGTTTTTCTTTTGATGCGGCAGACATTAGTGATTTATGCTGCTGCTTTGTCCGTTTTATCCCATGGTTCCACTGCCCTGCATTTAAGCTGGGTTATGCGTTTGTGGACAAAGCTATGCGATATCTACAGTAATGTACCTACTATGTCTACTGTTTGAATGCAAAATTAATGTGACAGCTCTCTCCTTTCAAACACTACAGCCAAAATGGTAGCAGCCATTTCCCTTTTTGAAGATGAAAGTGTTGCTTCACCTTCCTGAAAGAAAAACATTTTTTACTTTACTCTGAAAAACAGATAGATGGATTGGTTTCATTGTTAAAGAAAATGAAGAGTTAACAAACAGAAGATAGTGAGAACACAAGACCAAATACAGTTCCAATCAGAACTTTGCATTCACTCATCGTGAATATTTTTTTCTAGGAAGGGACCTCGGGGCATACAAATCCTGCAAAATGCAATCCTGCACCAGATATACTCCAAAGCGTCGTGTCCATAACTCTCCAACTCGCTGTCAGCTCCTGGATAGCGAAATCCATTTAGTTCATTGTCAGATGGGATTTTTTAAAATTGATTTATTTAGTTTCCTAAAGACAGAAAAAAGAGTTTGGCAGACCAATCATTAAAAGCCCAGAATTAATGTGGCATTCATGCCAGTGATGAGTGTGTGTAAATATCTTCCTGGAGCTGTACGTCACAAATTAGTATCGCATTCATCATTTTTTGTATTCCCCCTACCTACTTATTTTTTA
This sequence comes from Anableps anableps, assembly GCA_014839685.1. Taxonomy (NCBI): domain Eukaryota; kingdom Metazoa; phylum Chordata; class Actinopteri; order Cyprinodontiformes; family Anablepidae; genus Anableps; species Anableps anableps. The sequence goes on from CM026076.1 coordinate 14,519,853, forward strand.
ACTTTCCATCTTTGCAGATGGTGAATTTGCTAAGAAGGAATTTTTAAGGGTTTAACAAAAAAAAGCGACTGACAGACATCTCATCACTGTGACAGAAATTTAAACTTTCCAGCTTTATTACAGAGTGGAAGAACTATTACAGTCAGATACATTCTGACTTTTCTGCCTCATGTATTTCCTCTCACCACTCAGTATTACTTCTGCTGAATTTGAGCAAGATATCTGATAACACCTTCCCAATATTACGAATAATAAAACCCATCTGAATGTCATCCTCTCAGACTGATAAGAATTTCAAGTGATGGAAAAAGATTTAAATATTGCTGCTAAAGGTTAAATGTTAAAGTTACCAAAAAATGTTTTTACTTGCAGAAATCATGAAAAGAAAGTGGCTGAGGGTGGGTCATTAACTTCATCTATGATCTATGCTTAGGATGCACCATATGTTTTTCTAAAATATGTATCAAAGCTATCTTTAATTGAGAAACATAAGGAAGGAATTGCCAAAATGGACTCCAGGGCCAATTTTAGCACTTGAAATGATTTTTTAAAATGTTTTTTTCCTGATGAGTGGTGACTGAAACTTTTCTAAAGATCGAAAATAGATTTGGACTATAACTTTTTTTTTATGTTCAATCCCCTAAAAGATGTCTGTTTTTGATTGAACTACACAGAATAAACATCACATTTATATGTGGAAGAAGTTGTCTCTTTTTTCTTTCCACCCTAAAACCTTCCATTTTTCAAGTGTGCCTGAGGTGGGTACACTTTTGAGAGCTGTTAAGACTCTTACGATTCTTAAGATTTTCAACAGTTAATTGTTGGAACATTGACCTGAAACATTGACCCACATTTTGTTGTGTTGTTCTGAATGCATTAGTGAACCACATAGTTGCTTTGGAAGACTTTCCAGGCATGAGCCAGGTTTGAGGGCAAATAGAAGCTGAAATTCGAACAGATAGAAACTATATTTTCTTCGATCAGGTCACTGCCTTTGTTGGTGAAATTGTTACTTTGGGTTTATGATGGTCTTCTTAGAAGGGAGCCATTTGCCAAACAAACAGACTTGGTTCATTTTCCTAATTTACTCACACTATCCATCACAAATGTAACATCCCCTCTGGAGCAAATTTAGAGCTTCACGAGGCATGAAATGAGGTTGGGTTCTATTTTAAGCTGAGGGGTTGGACGTGGTGAGACATAACAGTAGGGCAGGTTCGAGTGAGTATGTACCCACATACATGATATGTGCTGCCAGTTACAGGAAAGCAGGAAGGTTTGGGTGAGGTATGCCTGAATGGTGGAGAACTCCTTTCAACTCAGCTGAAGCTGAGTGGCACAGTGGCTGTACAAATGCAGACGGTTTACTCATCTTTCTATAAAAGAAAACCATTCAAGCTGAAGAAAAACTTCCTTTTTGCAGCAGTTCTCATGTTTTGTGATTGACCAGTGAGGCAAATTTACTTCAGACATCAGAAAGGGAATTTAGATTCAACGCATAGAACCCTTTGTTGTATTCCTAAAGGCTTTCCTGAGCAGTTTTTACTGTTTGTTTTGGCTCATTCTGTTTTTGTTTTTCTGTTGCTATGGCAAATTTTCTTGGTCTGCAACAAGGTTTAGTTATATTACAAAATGTTAAAAAAAAAAAATAAAAAAAAAATCGACTGACCTGTGTGTGGCTTTCTCATTATTTAAATGCAAAAGATGCTTAATGACAGTCCTTTTTTTTCTTTTGACAAGTTTTTCTGCTCTTTCCACATCCGTAACTTTCAAAGCAAAACCTCTGCTTTCAGAGAATGTGTCACAGATCAGTCAAGGGTCAGAATCATGTGTGTGTGCCATTTTGGCTCCCTAAATTCTGCATGTTCACATGTTCATCTATAGTTCTCCACAAATGGATAAGAAAATAACAGAAACTGAGGTGGTCACAGCTCTGTGTTTATTCTGCTTTATTTGTCCAGTTGCCTCTAACGAGCTGCTGGTGCTATTCATAACATATAACATGCTAAAACTATCTGATACCGCTAGCTTGACAACATCTAGATATTATTTTATATATTTATGTAAGTGGTTGTTGGACATTTGGAAATGTATATTAATCATGCTGCCACATTGAGTTAATTCAAACATGCAGCCTTTTCTATTTGTAGTTACTAATGTATCAATTTCTGTAAAGTCATACTGATTCTCTGGAAGAGATGAGTTTGCATAGAGTTTGAAAACTGGATGCCAGATTCTTCTGTTCCAGTTTGGAGAAGGGAATAGAATGTCAGCTACAGACTCGGCTTGGTTTGTGAGCCATTCCAGCCAATTTGTATTTAAAACAAAGAGATTTTAGTGTTGCACTATCAAATTTTATTCCCCATTCTGTGATTAAAAAACTTCTTAGTGTATTTGCAGAGGTGCTGTTTGTCCTCATGGTTTTTTGATTCTGCAATCAAAAATAGCCTTAAGGTGTTGTTTGACACACCTAATGTAGTTTCTCTTATTATTCCCTATATGCCAAAATGTGAATGCAATGTGTTGTTTACACTTTTTGGTGAACAAAAGTTGAACCATCAGGTCTAATATTACATATCCCACCCTCCATTTTCCTCAGAGTCTGGTCTCAGGTCTAAACAAGAAATCATAGGTCTAAATGGTCACATGAAACTTACTTCATCCCCTCTGGATGTATGTGATAGGATGTTTGATGATCCCAGCTCCTGTATTGTGGACATGATTCATATGTCCTTAAAATCTTTTAAACAAGCAGTTTTTGAGCTATTGCAGAAAAACACAATTTGGACCCATCTCCTCTAAGTAGCTACAGGTGTGGCGTGAACTAAACTTTAAACTTTAACTTTTCTTCTCCAAATATGCTCTTCAGCTTAATATAGCTGACCAGCTAAAATGTTGTTATTTTAAAATAAAGTCAGCTGCTAGAAAGATATAATAAAGCATATTTTTTAAACACTGAATGATGGCAGATATGTTGAGAGTTTGTCAAATGATAAACTCCAGTTTTCTTCTTCATTTTCCTTTTTTTTTTTTTTAAAGATTCTTCTGCCTTTGATACTGTTGATCGTAGTATCCAGATGAACAGATTCAGTTGGGATTTTTTTGTTTTAAAAAATCTTTTCATATCTTTGTGAAAGATATTTTAGTATCTGTGGAAATGAGGTCATATGAAAAATAATTGTCCTGTTTTGGGGGGTTTCTCGAGGCCCTATTTTTGTCTTACTTTATGTACTTCCACAAGGCAAGACAACAGTAAGCTGTTAGTGTGATCTAGTTATAGCTCCCTACAAGATTTGACTTAATGGTTCTCGTAATTAAGCAACATCCCAGCAGGCTCCTTCGTAAACTGGCCTCTGAAATCTGGTTATTGTTTTTTTTTTTCACTTGAGCATCAATCCAAACTGCTGATTCAAAATTGCTTTTATAATTTAAGGAATATATACAAACTCAGAGTACGACTGTCAAAAGCTGAACTAGAACTCAATATGCATGCTTTTTTTGGACTGGATTATGCTAATACCTATTTTTGCAAAAATAATTTTGGATTAACTTCTGATTGTGTGAAATGCAGCAGCTGGAATATAAAAAAGTTTACAGCAGTCCTGTTTTGATTTCCATAAACTTGTCATAACAAATTTTAAAATTCCTTTACCCTTTAATACTACCTTTTAGTTTCTCAAATGAAGAATATTTCTCAGACTTACTGTAACCTTTTTCATCCTCTTCATTCTTAGATCTATAGGCTAAAAGATGCTGGTGATGTTCCCTCAGTGTTCAACTCTGTGGAAGTGCTAAAAGAAGTTTTAAAAGCAGCTGAAGGGCTTTTATATAGACATAGCTACAGTTAGATCTATAACTTTATTGTTTTCTGCTTTAAAGTTGCAGGAAGCATTAAATCAAAAAACCCAACAACATTAAAGTAAATTGTGCTTGATGTGTGTTTTTTGTTACTGTGAAGTGTTTTGTGATTCTTATCTCTGAAAAATGACACATAAATAAACTTTACTTATGCATTTTCATATTCTGTCAGAACAGCACTGTCAAAGCTTGCCTCCAGAAGTGTATTTTGAGTTGTTTTCTCTCCAGTACAGTAGAAGTAGCTTCTGTTTTGCAACATTGCATCTATAATTGAAGACGATGCATAGATCAGAGCACACCTGCTTCAGAAGTCCCTCTTGTGCCATTGGGCTGCAGGAGCTGCAGATCTGATGTGTCACATTGCAGAGGAAAACCACCAATCTTGACTCTTACAGCTGTTCATCTTTGCTTTGTGTGCCATCCGAAGTGGCTGAGTTTACTGCAGTGTGGAGGGCGTTAGCAAAGAGAGCAAGAGAGAACCATTGACAGTCCGTCAAACTTGTGACAAAGATGGAGTTTATCAGAGACCTCAGAGAAAAATCCTTCTGTTTCTACCTTGCATGGGCTATAAGACAGTTTTAAAAATACTGCTTGCATGAAACGTGTGCATCTCTTTCAGTACTCAAGGCAGCCATTTATACAGTCATTTATTGTCACCGGGTGTGTTTTTCAGAATTATTCCTAAGGACAAAACCGCTAACCAAATTATGGCTTTGATCCTCAGTTCTTGGGACTTGCTTTTCCTTCTAATGGAAATTTTGCTCAGAGGGAAATCCTGTCCTTCTGTTATCCCTTTCTCTTCCACACTTCTTTTATCTGTTGTTAATTAGAACCTGTGAAGTGATGACTCTTATCTTTGTGTAATTAATCAAGGGTCTGCTGTGGCCATACACAGCACATCATTTTTTGCTCTGGCCGCTGAGCAGCTTGGCTCAACAGGGAGAGCAAAGTGTCAATGGGGTTACTGAAGTAATTAAGGGGTTTATTTTATTATAAAAACATTCAGAGTAACAGACCTTATGAAACCATAACCATGAAATATAAATGTAAGCTTTCACTATGCCGCTATCTAGCCCAAAACATTCATACACTTCTAAACTTGAATATATTCTCATATTACATTTAAAAGTGACATGGATGGCAAGGTAAGTTTATTTAGCATTCATGCACAAACCAATTTAAACTGTTTTACAGACCATCAAAGGAAAGAGAAAAAGAAAACAATTGCTTTTTTCTTGAAAAGAGAGCTTAATATGTCAAACTCCACAAGCCATGGCTTAAAAGAAACAACTGTTAAAATACAGACTGAAATTCAAATGAAAAACCAAATCTGAACTTCAGTCTCACTCTTCAGTTATTCTTCAGTGATCAGGTGAACAGTTTATTACATGTATTGTTTTGATCAAAAGCTGCAGTAAATGAACTCGTTTTCAGTCCTGATTTTAAGGAGCCAACAGTTTCGACATATAGAGGCAGAGGCAGCATTTAGCATGTAGGCTAAATGCTGCCTCTCTCATTTAGTTCTGGTCCTGGGAACACCGATTAAGCAGGTCTCTGAAGATCTAAAAGTCTACATAGTTCATACTTGACAAACAAATCAGAAATATATTTCAGCCTAAGATTGTTGATTTAAGAATTGGTGTGATATGATCCCTTTCCTGACATTGGTTAAAGCTCTGGCTGCAGCATTTTAGATGAGCTACAGCAGCTACAGCAGCCTGGTTGTAAAGCTGCCATTGCAGTAAACTAACCTACCTAATTATTAAAGCATGCATCAGCTGTTCTATGTCCCCTTTTAACAGAAAACCATTTATTCTGAATATAGTTTTAAGATGATAGTAAGATGATTTAATGGCAGACTTTATGTGGTTGTTAAAATGTAGATCTGGCTCCAAAACAGCATCAAGGTTTTTTGCATGGTCAGTGGTCCATTGAGTCTAATTGAGTGCCTATCGCTATCCATTGATGGGATTAAAAAAAAAAAAAAAAAAAAAGACTTCTGTGAAGTCTACATTAACCTGGAGGAAATTCGGACCCATCCTCTCATGTATTTTATGTACACACTGACTCGGTGACTGTAGTGGACTATGCAGTGGACATTTTTGTTGAAAACTGGAAAACAAAAAGGTACAATTTGTTTGTAAGGTACAATTTGTTTGTAAAGTTGTGCAATATATCAAATCGTAATCATCATTACAGTATCAATGCTTTAATGCTTTAATATTAGGTTAAATGTTTCTTAAGTATCAGATGTCACTGGCTGGCATGCTAAAGCTCACCAAGAATGCTGGGGACATTATGATGAAGGAGAAGAAAGAAAATTGTCAGGAAAATGTGGGTAATTGTACTTGATGTAGTCACTGCAATATTCTGCAAAAGTATCACAATTACATGTTTTTCTGATGCTGTGCAGCCCCACTAGATGGGACAGATGAGATCAAAGTAGAAATGTTTGGAGGTAATGCACAGTTCCAAGTTGGGCAAAAAATAAACCCAGCATACCAGTCGTCTTACCAGTTGCCCAGCATGGAGGTACACGGATGATAATTTAGGTTTGTTTAGCAGCCACAAGATCTGAGCGACATGAAGGCGACCAGTAACTCCTTTGTGTACCAAAGTATTGTACTGTCAAATTTAAAGCCAAAACTTTTTTAAAGCTGTCTGAAAGCTCAAGCTTGCTTGAAATTGGGTCATGCAAGCAATCAAACAATGTTCTATAAAGAGCAGGCACAAATTCCTCCATAACAATATGCAAGATTGATGAGGTCAAATGAAAAATGGCTTCATCTGTGTTCAGTAAATAACTAAATCTGCTGTGTATTTTTGAACTTGAAGTTAGATTAAAAAAAATTTCAAAAGCAAAAAAAGTCTAGGTCAACTCTGTTGTGCCATGATACATAAAATGCTATAAATGAACAAAGATTTGCTCCCTTTTTATCATAACATGTTCCGATGCATGTTGAAGTCACAAAGGATTTCCTCACTGCTTCACCAACCCACCTCTCACCCAAAGAGTGCTGGAGATAGGAGTTAGAGGAGCACTGCTTTAATATTATTTTACTAAAATATAAGTAAAAAGTAGTCATCCTAAAAATAACTCAATTGTAAAAAGTATTTGTTAAAAAGATTACTACCATACTAAGTGCATGAGTATTAGTGTTTAATCTGATTTAATTTGTGATAATGATGTGATCATACAGACTTAATACAAAAGTACGTGCAGGTCCGAGCACTAACTTAAAAATTTGAAAAAAAAAAAGAAATTTAGGCTTAAGAACATGTTAGAGCAGTGGTGCCCAATTTCAGTCCTTGAGATCTACTATCCTGTGACGTTTAGATGCATCCCTGTTTCTACACATGGTTAAACATGCTGGGGCAAAGGTGGTGAAGGCCGTAGGAGTTTAGCAGTTCGAGCTCCTGCCCCGTCCGTCTCTGTCATTGTGTCATTGGGCAAGACACTTCAGCTACCTTCCCTGCTGGTGGTGGTCAGATGGCGCTGATGGCGCGATATAGCAGCCATGCTTCTGGCTACAGTAGCTTGCCATCATCAGGAATCACTGATTTCATTATAAAGTATCTTTGAGTGTCCTGAAAAGTGCTATATAAGTCTGAAGTCATTTCATTAAATTGTGTTTGTTTGTCATTCAGTGAAGTAACTTGCCATGGGTAGAGCAGCCAGACATTGTATTCGAGTAAGAGTAGCCATATTTTAAAATAATATTACTCAAGTAGCTGCAGTAAAACTACTCCCAGAAGTACTTTTTTAAAAGTGGGAGTACTTTTTTAAAAAAGTTAATCATATTAACTGAACTAACCAAATGTAACTAGTTTCTACCTACCTCTGATAAATACAGATGGCAAGTTACCAGTAGATCATATCACTGACTCAAACACTTTAAAAAGAACAGCTGTGGGAAAGTGTTATATTAATATATTACACCCACTGCACAATATATTAATCATTCTCCTGCCCTGCAGCTAGTAATAAAAAATAGGAACATGAAAGCTTTTGTTACTCATCAGTGACTCAGAGCACAGGCCTGTGAACATGTTGTGAACACTTAGTAAACATTTCATATGCAGTCTGTGGTCAGTGATCCTGTCAGTATTAGTATGTCATGCTCATTTTGTCCTAACAGCACAGAGGTGGTGGTTGGTTTTTCAGCTCTGAATGCTTCTGCTAATGCTGTTACGTTGTTCCTGGACAGAGATGATGCAGAAAAAAAACTATCATCAGCTGGTATTTTGCCTAAATAAGTCTACATGGACGTTATTATATGTAGCTGTATTTGATGTAAATACTTGGTACAGAGCTTGACCACTGTTCAGACTCTCTGTTTTAAATCACGCTTGTAATTCCTCAAGTCAGTGGAAATGTTAATATTTTGCAATGTGCATGCAGCAAAAATTGAATAATGCAATGATCATTGTAAAGTATTAATCAGCTATGATATATAAAAAGTATTATTTTAACTGGCAAAAGCAAAATATTTTCTGGACTATTTGCAATAGACAGTTGGCTGTGATATAACTTTATTTGACTCTGCAACCAATTTAATTAGTGAACCGCAAAATCATTAGCAAACTTATCAACTTTTAAAAAACTGGTTTCTTCGTGGGATAGTTTACTATAAGGACCATCAATCACTTGAGGTTTAGCCATGTTTTTTGTGAAATCTCTTGCTTTTCGCACATCCATCACATTTTTGTTAAAGATTATATTGACTAACTTGACTAACCTTGCCATGAGAAGCTGATGCCTGTAACATCTTATCATTGATGTATCATTGCTTTTTTAGTAGATTTTAATAAAGAAGAAGAAATTAACAGAGTGATATAACATGACACAAAGGAATCACATTCAGCTAAAGATAATCATTAACATAAAAATCTAAACCCATACACAAAGAACAGAACACAAGAAAGAGCTAAGAATCACGCAACAATAAATAAACACAGTTAGGAAGGCTGTTCAAAATAACAGCATCTCAAAATGATCCCAATACAAAACCAAGCGCCAACATAAAACACTCACAGATTGTGACAGATAACAGTTTTGGCACATTCCGATTTCTCATTAAAATCTATAAGTAACAATGAAATGCTTTTTGTTACTTTCTGCATAAACTGAAAATGTTGCTGTCTTTGCAACTTAATGTTTATAGTCAACAGCTCAAAATTAAGTAGCTATCGCTTTCTGGATCAATGAAAATCTGCAAATGCAGTTAAACCCTCCAGGTGATGGGACAGAGGAATCTATACATGAAAACCAACCAAGAAACATTAAATATGTATCATTTTCTGGTTTGAAAGACGGATTATAGATCACTGTTTTCTTCTCGCCTTTTTATACTCTTCAAAATGTAATAGTCACCATATCACATTACTTTTGAATAAAATTTATTTCAAAAAATAACTACTGGGTCCAATTTAGTATGTTACGGAAAAAAACCCCTCTCATTTACTGTTTTGTTAGATTGTTCAATCACTTATTGCAACTATATGGCAGCCTAAGGACCTTTCTGTGATCATAATGTTTTGTTTATATCAGGACCAGAAATTGAAGTCACACTGTGTGAGAGAGAGCCGTTGAAGCTACACAGCCCTGCAGTGTTACTAAGACATTGCCATCCACCTAACTGACAGGCACAGCACAAAAGATTAGAAGCAGCCAAGCTGCAAATTGTAACTTTGGAGTAAATGGTAACTCTAGTGAAAATTCACAGGTCAAGTTTAAAAATTTAGAAAAAATAGTTGAAAGGACAACAATTAGCTTCACATTCTACAAACCTTGCCTTTATGGACAAGTGGCAAGAAGAAAGCTGAACGATGTTAAAAGAAAGCCGTAAGAGATCCTTTACCACTGTCCACAAGCCATGTAGAGAACACAACAAACTTGTGAAATGAGGTGATTGGGTACAATACGACATTCAAACCTTCCCATGAGCATAATTTTGATCAGATGAAACCTAAACTGAACGTTCTGGCTTACATGCAAAACACTATGTGTGGAGGTAAACTAGCAGTAACATATCCTGAACACGTGCCAAGATGAAACATGGTGTTAGGTACGCCATGCTGTGGGAATGTTTTTCTTTGGCAGGGGCATGGAAGCTTCTCAGAGTGAATGGGAAGATGGGTGAAGCTAAATAAAGGGCAATCCTGAATGAAACTCTGCCACGAAATTATTAACTAAAGACTGTGGTAGACCAGGACATAAATCCAGTTCAGACCAAAGCATGTTCATGATTTAAAGTGATCCAGTCATAGTCCAGACTGAAGTGAAATTAGGAATCCAGGAATTTAGACTTGAAATGTGTTTATGGATGCCCCTAATTCAATCTGGCTGATTTTGAGGTGTTTTATAAAGAAAAATAGGCAAAAAAAAAAAAAAAAAAAAATCAGTCTCTGGATGCAAAGCATTGGCAAAAACATACCCCAGAAGACTTTCAGCTGTAACTGCAGAGAAATATGGTTCTACAAAGTAGTAGCTGAGTGAAGCTGATTATAGATAAATGCTCAGGCCACACTTTTTGAATTTTTATTTGTAATGTAAAACCCTGTATAATTTTCCTTCCGGTTCACAATTATTTGTATTTGTTATGTGACAATAGTGAAAAATCATAATCTGTACCTTTATGAAGCACTGTATTCTTGGGTGTAGCTTTCCAAAACAGAATTGAGGGAAGCATCTTTCAGTGATTTCATATGGCTTCAGATTTTGGTGTTGCATGGTTGTTAGACATGACCCAGAATATTTTATGTGGGAAACACTCTTGGACTGTCTAATATGAGTTGTAAATTTAGGTCTGTGCTGGGGCAGTAGACTGCGAGCAAGAGCTGGTATAGCCGAGGGAATAGTTTTCCCCATGGATGTCACTATACGTCACTATTATAACCCCAAGCCCCTAGTGTACCAAGTATTCAATGTGGGGTCAGGAATCAGGCAATTAAGAGTGCTGTGGATGTGGATGAGAACGGACAACCAATGGGGGAGTGCAGAAGGAGCCAGGAAGGCTTGAACCTCTTCTCCCCCCTCAGGGTACTGACTGGTTGACAATCCTCTCCCCGCTACATGTACAGAGCAACTACTTAGTCACAGTGCTTATTCAAATCAAGCCAGTGCACAGGCCTCCATTTGTGCTAGGACTTACTGTACAACATTCAAACCTAGCCTTGAGCATAATTTTGTCAGTTTATGACCGACTAATTGATAGAATAACCAGGGTCAAAATGAGACTGTGTTGAATAATTTTTAAAGATTACAAGGGATTAGCATTTTGGTCTCTAAATGTAGTTAACTGTGGGTGGAAAAGAAAGGTTCTTCTTTGTATTTTTAAAAAATGGTCCTATCCACTAATCAAAAGGGAATAGTTTGAAACACAGATCATGAACCGTTAAGATTTAAAGCACCTCTCCCAATATTATCAGTGTAAATACTGCTGAGAATTGAACACAAGTCAGTCATCCATGTAGCTTACATCACACATAATGGAACACTTCATCATAATAAAAACCTTCCCCAGTGGGATGATAAATTGCCTCATCCTTTCTAATTCCATCTCCAGCTGATAAAGAAACAGCTCTTCCTCAAACCCCACAACAATAGCGCAAAGCTGCACATTTACAGCTATGGGAACACGAGAGCATCAAGTTCTATTTTTGTCCGAAAGTGACTGCTCTTTATTTGCCTGCATGCTCTGCTCTGTGTGCGCGGTTGGATAGAGAAGAGGTGATGGACGAAAGCAATGGTTTGAGTTTTACACTACTGACAGTACAGCTGCTTTTCCTTTTGAAGGGTCTCCAAACACCTGCCGCTGCTGCTGCGGATGGAAAAGCTAGGTTTTGCTGATCAAGCTCTGTTTTGATCAGAGTTGAAAGAGAGTTGGCTGTTCCTGGCATCCAATCTAAACACCTCAAAAGCAGCTCTAATGCATTAGAAGCCTATGGATGCTGATTTACAGGCCTAGTATCATATTTCAGAACCAGAAAACCTAAAAATCTTGAAGGAAGAAAAACAAAGGAATGATAACTGGCCTTTCAACTGTTTTTTAAAATAAGTAATTTTAAAATGCAGTTCTTTGACACAAAATGTCTTTTGACTTATGATCAGAAAACCAGAAGTTCACCTTCATACATAAATACATGACCTAGCATACATAAAGGCTTTGTTTTGTAGTTTAGTTATGGATGTAAATAGCAAACTGACAGATTTCTTTTTTTAATGGGAATATGTTGAATAAATGTATGGCTGTGTGGCACTTTTACTATAAAGCTGGAAAAGTGGGTGAGCTCTGGGATAACAAGCACAGGTGAATATAACAGATTTCTCCTCACCCGCCAAGAACAGCCTCTCAGTTGAAAATACTCTTTGCCCCAGGAGAATGAAACAATTTTGCATTTAAGGTAAGGAAACATATCTGAGGGAAGAGGAAAAACGAAGGTCATGCCATGGCTTAGACAAGTACCTTGAGCAAGAAGTTACCTGGCAGAACCATGTGTGTGTGAATGGTTTGTGAGCAATAGGATTTATCAAGTCAGAAAATGGTTTCTTTTACTGCAATTTTTACTTTTTATACCCTTGTATGACAGACGCTGTCCTAAGAACACAATTTTGGCAACTAAATTACTCTCTCTTTGTTTTAGACATGGAAGTAAATATAACTATTATGATCTACAAGAATTAACACAATTTAAAAGGAATAACTGTAAAAAAAAAAAAAAATTATGATGCATTCTATTTAGTTCTACATTCACTCGGCAGTCATTGTAAGCCATGATGAGAAGTTGGCAACAAACTCTACACTATTTTCATAGTGTCTTTTTTAGAGTTTCTGATAAATTATTTATATCAGAAGTTGGTGCTCAATGCTCTGAGCTGCACACCAAGATTTACACAAATAATTAAAACATTTATATAAATTAAATTTACATGGGAGATATTTTTATTCTATGTCGATCTATTTTATTTTGTCTCTATGATTACTGTTTTTGTTTTGTTTTTTTTTTGGTCCAGCAACCATTTCAGTTGATTTATGGATGTGCTTGTCATTGTCTCCATTTTATCCCCAATTTTTCCTGAGCTGCCAGACTCAATTATCTTGATGCAAAAATTATTTAAAAAAAATAATAAATCACCAAATCTCAGCATAATTGAGCTGTAGAGTCTCAGGTGTATTATTTCCCTGTTTTGTCAGCTGTCTCCACAACACCAGCTGTTACAAAGATGGAGATTTGTTGAAGCCCTCATTTAAGCTCCCACATCACTGCTGGTGAGACAGCTGATGGCTGTTTGTGCTCTTTCAGAGAGAAAAAGGTTTCAACAGACCCAGCACTTCCAACATCCAGGGCAGGATTCTTTAGGCTCTGATAAGGCTCTTTTATTTGTCACTCATGAGATGCAGGTTCTGCCTTGGTTACAGCTTAGCTGTCTCCAGACAGAATGGAGGGATTGCCTGTCAGTCCAAAAATATGTAAAATAAGTAAATAAATAAAAATCCTCCTCCTTTTGGTTTGCCCTTTTATTAGCTGTGAAATAGCTGATATATAAAGGCCATGAATCATTTTTACAATGTTTGAGCTTGTATGGGAATAATCTTTTTAAAAAGTGTGAACAAATGAAAGAGAGCACAACACAAGGAAGAAGACAGCTGGAAGTTACCAAACAGTAATGATATCAAGTACTGAACACCAAGCAATCATCATTGCAAAACATAATAGCTACTTAAAACATCCATCCATCTATATATTATCTAAACCTGCTTATCCTTGCTGCATCATGTGGGGACGAGACTGGACGAAAGCTGGGTTTCACTTAAAACAATAGTACAGACACCAAGTTTCCTTGATTTAATAAAATAAAGGTTTGTGTGGTAGTTTGTCTGTTGAGGATCAGAAAATCAGGGGAAATGTTTCTAACTAGTAGAGTGGAGGCCTAATAAGACTGAATTGTAACCAGACATTTAAAAGTGCTCTATCATGATGCAAATGCCTGTAATTCATCTCAACGGTGACTAACGGCTTAAAAACTGCAATTCTAAAAACCAAAATGGTGTCAGCCTTCAGGTAGACAGTCTGATTTCTGCTCCAGTTTTGACCAGCATTTTTATACTGAGGCACACAAGTGTTAGCACTTCCATTTCTCCAAACACTTTATCACCCAAATGCTTCATATCATATTAGTAAGTCATTCAGAGATTATGTAGAACATAGCAGCAATTAATGGAATCAACTGAAGGTTTTCTACACTCAGCTAGCTCATTCTTTTCCTAAACTACGAAAATGTGAATGTAAAACCTTAATCCAAGGACAAGGTCACACCACTCAAGCTTTATAAATCCGTCTACATTTAGTATTTTTACAACAATATGCCACGTGGCCTTAAAGAGTCTCTTCAAGCTAAAGCTAAATATGCTGCTTTTGAAAAGGAAGTCAAAATACTGAAATAGAACCTGTTATTCACTTGATTCAGAAAGAAAAAAATTAATCGCTGCACTGCAACTTATTGTAGGTAGACATGCAAGAGTAATATTTGGAGAGAGCAGTTATTGATTCAATTATTAACACAATATACAGATGCTAGCAGATACTTTATACTGGCAGAGGATAGATGAAACATAAATCCCACTGTAAAACAACCCATTTTCTTACTTGATGAAGTTGATGCTCGACCAACATCTAGAGCGATCACCCCATCCTTTATTGTTTTACCAATAGGCCACACATCCAATACTTTCAGTACATGTCAATTAGGAAGTTCTTTTTTCAGAAAAACAATCTGTTTTCTGTTTAAAACAATTGGCAGTCCCACTCTGTGGTTGCATATACAATATAATTGTTCATTTTTATTAACTGTTACTGTAGGAAGTTGTGGCTCCAAAGGCTGTTTTTGTGCCAAAAACATGCAATTTATAACTATTGAACTGTTTTGAAAAATAATGGAAAGTCAGATTGTGATTTATTTATGCATCATACTTTCAAGATTTCTACATTTTCGAGCTTTAAATTTTGATTACGTTTGCCTTTTAATGTTGAATCTCTGAGTCGATAAAAGGGAAAGTATAGTTTTTTTGCTTGAGGGATGAATAAAAAATTTCAGCATAGAGGGGAAACTCTGGAACCTTGTTTTGAAATTCATAAAACCTCATTGGAATTCATGCTCATTTACATCTCTAACAGTGGGGATTTAAAAAAAAAAAAAGAAACCTGCAATGCACCAGTGCATGAAATCCTGTTATGCATGTTAAGTACATGCTTTTCACATGCTTCATGCTTTCCTGTTTCTGTATATGAGCAACATGTGTTTGTGTAAAATTTGATCAGAACTGAAATGCTTATCTATTTTAGAAAATTACTTATTTTTTAAATACATCTTTTATATATAGATTTTCAGTTTGCTACAAGTCAAGTTCTTCTGAAAACAACTGACAATTATGAAAAAAAAAACTGCACTAAAAAATACACATTTCTTTTTACTTTCTATTTGCTTTAACCTTTCATAAAAGCCTATTCAAATATCAATTTGTAACAAAAAATATAAATTTCCTTGCTTCTTTAAGAGCTCTCAGTGTTTTCCAGGTCACTCTGGACTCCCTGCAGCTTTTTGTCACCAGACAATAGAGAAAAAAATGTCATAGATTGGAATGAGTGCCTCACAGTATCTTAGTGCTTCAAATATGTGCCCAGAAGGAGGGTCATCATCACAAAGAACTCTATCATTTTTTTTTTTATTTTTTATTTTTTACTATATTTTACCTTCATATTATTTTAACTCATTTGTGTGTTTCTATGTGTGTGTGTTTCTGTGTAAAATGTACTTCATTTATCATCTGTTGTGCTTCATTGTTAAGTCCGTGAAGATGTGTCTCTGTGCTTACATAAGTCTTGTACAGGTTGAGTGTGTGCGTGTGTTAAGGCAGTGTATCTGGGTCACTTTATCACCTTCGCTGCTGCTATCCATCTCTTTCCTTTCCTACTGGCCTGCAGGTTGATTTCCTGGCTGCCATTTATCTAAACCCTGATCAGGTGTCATTTTTGTCTATGACTCTGTGGTTACAGTGCCCTCTAGAGGAATAATTGTTCAACTGCAGCGTCAAGAATCCCTCAAGGCAGTGAGAACTGTTAGAAAACCTGACTATAGAAAGGGGCCCATGGAATAATTTTGTGTGGCCCCTGGCTGCAGTTCAACAATGGTATAAATTTGACCCTTCAACAATTGGAGCTGATGCAGGTGAACACTTTCAAAAAAAAATTTTAGAATATTTTTTTGAAGACAATTTTATATATTTTCTTAGATGGAAAATGTTTGGTACAATACAAATTATTTTCTTTTTTTAGCCATGTTTAATTTTTCTTTTCTTTTTTTCTTTCATTTTAATACCATGGTAAATCAGGCCAAAAACATCCAGCAACTGTTTACCCAAAAACAGACTTGGGCACACCCACTCATCAAACTTGGCAAAACACAATAAAGACTGTTGAAGAAAGTTCTCAATTTTGTTGCTGGAAATAGACTAAAATATCTTCTAGACCAAGAAAATAGAAAACATTTGACCAAAAAAATTCTGAAAACTGTAGACCTTTCTTTTTTTAATGCAAAGCTCTCAGACCCTTGTTCAGACCTACAATAAATTAGTCTTTTCTATTTTGTGAAACTATTTGTCTTTTCTACTTTGTTTCATTACAGATTTCATTCATTGCATGATTTTTTATTGCTGGGTAGGTAATGAAAAGAAAGCACAACAGAATTGTTTTGTATTTTTAACTAAGAATAAAAGTGGTCCCCAGTGCTTTTAACTTGACGATTTTGGCATAATTTTGGCAGTGCAAAAACTTTGGACACCACTGCTCAAGAAGGTGTCCCTTCAGTGTAAAATTTACATCACTAGGAAGTAACTAGGAAGTATCTTAATGAATTCCATTTGATTGAGCTTAGTCCAAACAAGAGCAATCTACATGAACTCCAGGCCCAAGAAACATGATCATATACCTTGAAAGTTCCCGTATTTTGCTTTTTTACAACCATAACCTTTAATGAATTTTTGGGAATTTTTAGTAATAGACCAACAGAAAGCAGTGTTTATTTGTGTTAAACACCATAATGCAATACTTTGTCGAATTACAATTCAGTGCAGTTACAGCTGCCTTTGAGGTATTTCTTATTTTCACATAGAGACAGAATTTTTTTTGCCTGTTCTTCTGTGCAGGATAGCGCAACCTTAGTCAGATTGGATGGAGAGCAACGGTGAACACCACTTTTTAAGTCTTCTTGGTTGGATTTAGTCTGAACTTTGATTGGCCCGTTCTGATAATTGACTATTCTTTGATCCTAACCATTTCATTGCAGTTCTGACTCTGTTTAGGGTTGTTGTTCTGCTTTAAGGTGAACATCTTATATGCAGCCTCTAACAGATTTTCTGTTGCTGTGCATTTAACTCCATCCATCTTCCCATTAACTCCGACAACCTTTCCTGTCCCTGCAGAAGAAAAGTGTCCCCACAGAATGATGCTGCCACCACTATGTTTCACAGTGGTAAGGTTTGTTTTGAAGTGATTTAGTTTTCCTCCATACATTGTGTTTTACATGTATGCTAAAGAGTTAAACTTTTTGGTCTCTAACCAGAGCACTTTTTTCCACATTTTTGCTGTGTCCTCTTGACAGCTTAGGGCAAATGTTATGCTTTTTATGCTTTTATTCCAACAATGGCTTTTTTTTATCATGAAGGACAGATTTCTAAACTGCAAGACTCATTGTGGTCCTATTGACAGATTCTTTCACCTGGAGATGATGGATTGGACATTGTTCCGCTAGATATTCAAATCTTGAAATATTGTCTATAACCTAACTCTGCTTTAAACTTTTCCACAATTTTATCCCTGACCTGTCTGCTGTGTTCCTTGGTCTTCATGATGATGTTTGTTCACTAATAAACCTCTGAGGCCTTTGCAGAATAGTTGTGTTCATACTGAGATTAAATTGCACACAGATGAACACTATTCACTAATCTGCTGGCTTCTAAAAGGAACTGGTTGCAGTGCCTTTTATATACAAGTATCATAGTAAAGGGGATTGAAGATGAATGAATGTTCCCTTTGTTTGGATTTATATTTGCAAAAACTTTTTAAGCTCATGTATCAGTCTCCTTCCACTTCACAATTATGCACTACTTTGTGTTGGTCTTTCACATATAATTCTATAAAATCCCAAAAATCTTGTGGTTGTATTATGACCAAATGTGAAAAAGTTTATAAATTTAGCAAAACATTAAATGGACCAAGAATAATCAGTTTCTGCTTTTAAGTCAAAAACATCATATCTGGATGATTGCACAACTCTGATATTTAAATGCATGAAGCAATTATCTGCATTCTGGAATTGCAGTCTTATAATTACAGCAATTGAGAACAATTTCAGTAATTTCAAGCACTGAGAAATAAGTTTGGTTCAAAGGGGAGGTTTTATTCTGAACAGCTGGGGAGCAGCTTTGACTGTTTAAAAATGCTTCAAATGTACAAAATGGAAAGGAGTTACTAATGCTGGAGACATGAGAGCAGCAGCAGAACACGAAATCTGTCACCAAAGATTATGAAATGTCTGTTTAAAGAGCATGTAAAGCTATTAAGGAATCTTTAAAATTCTTAAGATGCTCCCATTTTGTGATGGTAAAAAGAAACTAAGATAAATCTGGAGAAAAAGAAGAGCATTTTGGAGAGAAATATGTTCTGCAGGCTTAGAAAATTGGATTTCAGGCAAAGGTCGTTTAGCAGGAGAATTAACTAAAGGATCCATTCAAAAACACAAAGGAAGGGCTGAAAAGAAACAAATGAATGGGTTTAAATATCCTCAAAATGAGCCCACTTTCAATGGTGCTGAAATTTAATACTGAGAAAAGAAACTAAACATACAACAGTAGAAGAGAGGCAAAAACTATCAGCAGAAATTCTTGTCCTGTTGATATATAACAATAATAATAATAACACTATATGTATGTTTTATTTCACTGTGTGATAGCCATTGTTTTTTGTTAAAATATTTCCTACAGCCTGGTCTCATTCTGTGGGGTTGTTTGCAGACGCCTGTCAAGAAGCTCTAAATTGTGTTTCCACCTTAGGATCTCATACCAGAACCAGTAAAGAATGTAATTAAAATATTCATATTTTACAGTAGCATGACAACAGGGGGAGCCAGTGCTACTCACTGAAGAACAAATATCAATGTGGAACCAGCTGTCCATGTTCCAAAGTAAATGGTAGATGAATACACTTGAAATAAGATATTTATATACACCATATAAAGACACATTCTCTGTCTGACATTAAATCAAGCTAAACTTTTCTTCTTTTAGATCTGTTACGATTACCAAAATTATTTCTATTTTCTGAATTCCAAATTTATAAGAGAGATCTTTTTATCACTTTCTTCAAATTCAGAGATTTACATACATTAAGATTACTATGTCTTCAAACAGTTCTGGAAAGTCCAAATGATAATCTTATCACTTTGTAAACTTGTGATGGATTAATTCACAACATTTGTGTTCAATTAAGGCACACCTCTGTGTGTATTTTAAGGCAACATCTCAAGCAAGCTGCTTTTTAGTGTGATGTTAAGGAAAAATTGAAAGAGATTGAGGCAGATATCAGTAACACAATTATGGACCCCCACAAATCTGATTCAGTTTTGGGAACAATTTCCAAATGTCTAAAGGTACCATCTACATCTTTTCAAATAACCATTTAGACTCCATTTAGAAAGGACAGACAGGTTCTGTGTCCCAGACATGAACATGTTTTCATGTAAAATGTGCAGATTAACCTGAGAACAGGAGTCAAAGACTTTTTGAAATTGCTGATTGAAGCTTGTAAGAAAGTGTCAGCATTCTGTGAAACAGGTCCATTACTGAGTATTACTATTTGCATGTTTAATGCACTGCGGGGGTTTAGTGGTTGTGGTTGTAATTAACATTAATTTAAAGTGTCTTCCTCCATCTTACTGCTCCGTGTTTTGAATGAGAAGAGGTTAAAAGCTCACTTTAACAAAGTGCCCCTCAGACAGTTTTGTGTGCTGGACTGAATGCTCTGCCTCTGTTATGCAATAAAGCACTGGAACAACACATGAATAATCAAGTGTATAACTAATGTGTAATTGATTAGATGTATGGGTATTATTCAAACCCATAAAAACTTTTGTCTTGAAACTTCCGCCTGGTGTTTTCCTATTGTCAGTTTATGCATCTTGCAAAGAACTGACTGGACTACAGTAGGCTTTAGCCAATTATTTAAGTACCATGTATTCAGACTTTCTGTGCCTGTAATATCTTTGATGACACTTGTTTAATGCCACATGTGTGTATATATGTATACACACACATACACACACACAAACCAATGTTGGAAATGATCTATAATTGTTATTTTCCTTGGGTGTTTGGATTTGCATTTGTCCTTCTCCTTGTTGCTTATTTATACTCATCAGGTCTTATTTTTCTTTGAGTAATTTTTCACCTTCCCTCAGCCTTCCAGCTTGCTTCTTTCCACAGTTGTTCCCAATCACCTGATTCCCTCACCTGCATCCACTGTCATTCTACACTCCACCCTCTGTATATTAGCTTACTGGCTTCATTGCTCATTGCTGGATTTTTTTGTTGCACTGCCTGTTCTCTGTCTGTGTTCTATGACCTGCATATCCTTCAATTAACTTTGTAAGTTTTGCTTTTGTTTATTATTAAAGTGCTCTATTATCTCCAGCTATCTCTGGCCTTGGGTCCTTTCACAAGCTACCAAACATGACATGAATGGTATTTGTCGCTAGAGACATTGTATTTGTAGTGAGTTACTTTAATTTAAAGCAGCAGTAAAATTAATGTAAAATGTTTATTCTTATGTTTTACTTAAGAGACGTTATTATAGGTGACAAGTTTTACATGTTGTCCTAAGATTTCTGAAATTGAACAAACCAAATGAAAGTGTGAAGTTTTTCAGCATGTACTGCCCAATCAAAGCAAATGCCACTGTTTATCCTGGTGTAAAAACGCCCAAAGGTACATTGCTTTCAGGAAATAATCTTTTTATACAACTGACACTGTAACATACCTAATTTAATTTGTAGCTAAGCCCAGCTGCCACAGATATTTTTAGACATGTTGAAACCTTTTGTCTATCACAACTTCGAGATGTTACATATATGTTTCTATTTCAAAAGTTGACTAAGCAATTTTTTAGTAATGACAGAACAATAATGTTAATCAATTCCAGGTTATGTAATGCAGACACTTTGTCTAAGATGATGAATATTCAACCATTTGAGCATGCCAAATGGTTAAAGCCATTTAAAAGGAATGACAGTCCAACACATTTTAACATTCTTTTAGTTCTTTTAGTTATTATTTAACCTTATCACTTGTGGGCGCTAATAGACTGTTTGGAGTGTTGAACATTCAGGAAATAATAAAGTGAATAAACCTCCCAAGATAGTTACATCACAGTTTAGTTAATCTAATTCCTCCTGACTCATTTTAAATCCTTCATCCCAATCCACATGGTACTTAAATAATTGGTAAAACAGGAGCACATCATAAGCAACACACTTCTGCTATAGTCCTTCTAAAGCAGGGCTTTATATTTTACCATCTAATTTAAGATAAGAAACATTATGAGAGCATTTTAAGAATGCTTCAGAAAAAAAGGCTTCAAATTGAACGTTTATTTTAAAGTCGAACATCTGTGTCTATACTATCAGAATAGTTTATCAGATTATTGTTGTGATTAAAGTCTGTCCATCCAACCGCCCATCCATTCATCCATCCTTCCATCCTTAACCCGTTATCATTGCAGAGTCACTGAGCAATCATTGGGTGGATGAGTACCATGCCAGGGACAGGCAAGGATTTGAACCCAGGATCTTTGTGCAATATAGCATTGCCACAAGATGTTATCTACAAAACGGTTTAAACTGAATTAAACTCTCAATATGCAGCATAAAAATATGCTATTTTAGAACAGACCACCAAGCAATTATGATTTCTTAAAGCATCCAAGTTTGATATAGGTGCAGTAGGAGCTGCATTAAATAGTTGTTCCAATTGTTCAACAAGAAATTGATTAGTCTTAAGAAAGGATTAGCCCTGTAATGGGATTGGAAATGCCAATAACAAATCCATTAATGCTTTGGCAAAGAAACAATCTATATGTCTGCTGTACGCAAATTGAGTCAGACACATTTACTCACAGAGGCCTTATTGTTTCATTTTAATCAAATCACATCAACTCATTTAAACTTGAACACAGCTAATAGCAGTCTGGGCCATATTATTTATTTTCCACTACAAAGTAATGTATGACCCTTTCTCAACACAGTGATGTGTTGTTTGATGGTCAGCTGTAGAAGTAGGGAACACGTAACATATTAAAGGAAACATATTGTATAACTGGGGATTTCTTTATACTGTTCAGTGTTATATACCCATTGTCATCTCCTGTGATTTATGCTTTAAACTCTTGTTTTTGTTTCCTCTTGCTTTCATGAAATTGCTTTGCTTTAATAGATGGCTGTGAGATTAGCTTCAGTGTCAATTTAGGGTGTGAAAATGTTATCTGGATGCTATTTTACAAATCCTTTCCTGAAGTAAGATCATTGCAGTCCAAACATGCAGATTCTGAGATATGTTTCTGTTTTCATTCCATGGAAGTTTTCTAAGAACTGTCTCTGGATCCAACTATCAGTTAAAGCTTGCTTAACCTGGCAGTCTGCATCTTCCCTCTTTCAGGTTAAATAAACAAAAGACAGAAAAAGCTCATGGTGCGCTTTGGAGAGATCCAGAACATTCCAGTGTATGTTGAAGAAAAATCACCACTCATTCCAGATCTGCTTCTTTCTGCCTCTGACTAAAAAGACTGTGCAGATTCAGGCACCTCAGAGAATTTTCTTCTTTTTTTTTTTAATCGACAATCTTGATCACTTACAATTATCCCAAATACAGTGTGGTACAAAGATAGAGTTGTCATGTGGTATTTTGGAGGGTGTGCTGGTTTGATCCTCCCCCATGTTTTCAGATAAAAGTCTATGAATCACTGACTGGAATATTTTAATGATCTCAACCGCTCCAACCATTCCTTCTCCATGGTTTATTTGTGAATGCTATCATATAAGCTCCTTTCATTTAGCCTTCAAGCTCTCTTCATATGGAACTGCTGAAAATTGATGGAATTAAAGTAAATATAAGAGATACAGGTGGCAGGTGCAATGCTTGAATGAGACTCAGACAGAGAAACATTTGCCTCTTGCACAGTATAATTCATAGATGGCATGTTTATGATGTTTATCCACCCTGTGCTGTTCATTGAGGTCATTTAGTGAAAGTCTTTGCTCTTCATCCATTATCTCCTTTCCGGTTTTCCCTGACATTTTCCCATTTATAAACCCAATCACAGGCCGAATAGGAAGTGATGGAAGGGATCCAGTGGATTTGGCTGCAGAAGGACACTGCTATGAGTGTTTTTTGGAGCTCCCTGTCCTATTTTGGCAGGGGAGGGGATTCTTGTATGAGTGTGCGGTACAGTCTAAGTGGTGAATTATTCAGAACAGCTTCCTTTAGGCATGCTCTTATTAAGTGGATTTTGTACACACATCTGCAAAAGGCTTAGCTGAGACAATAGCCTGTTTTTAAATTACTTTAAGTTTATATTACAGGCTCAGGAAATGCCTCCTCAAATTACTATTCTGCACACCTCTCCCTGCTTACTTCTCTTCTATGATTGTGTACTTTGGCTTCTTTGGCGTCCAACAAAAAATAAGACTGTAGCATGATACAGATCCACTCAGCAACACTCTCAGGTGAACAGTTGGCCTCATCAACTTTCTGACAGCTTGGAGTTTAAGAAAAGTATAAAAATTAATACAAAGGTCGAAATTGCCACTTCGTGCTCCAGAACCAATCTTTTTCTGATTCAAAGTCAGAACAGACAGGAGTTAAGAAACAGTCAGAAATATTTCACCAAACTTATGGAAAAGTCTGAAAATCATTTCCTCTCTTCAACAAGTCTGCTGAAAGAAACTGAGCAAAACTGGCTTTGGTAAAGTGACAGTCAGGAACAATGAAGAGATGGTAGAACAAGAAAACCAGTCTGGAGTTTCAGTTGTAGCCACTAATCAACAAGTTCCTTAATCATGTCAAGAGACAACAGGGGTTTGTCTTTAGGTGAAACAGATGCAAACTACAATCTGCAACTACGTACTGTCTGTACACAGCTTGGTATAGAAAGCAAAAAGAGGATAATATATGTTTGATGAAAATAATGAAAAGCGCAAAGAAAGGATTTATAATAAAAAAAAAAAAAACCCCACACCAGTCAAATGGAAGTAATAAGGGAACATTATAGCAAATGTCGCAACTACATCTATGAGATACATTTGAATTTAATTGATTCATTTATTTCTTATTTAATCTAGGAACTACATCTTAAGCATTTTCTTGCCAGTTGGTGGCAGCCATAGAAGACATAGCAGGGAAGGGTATGGCATTGATTGGTCTGCTCTGTTTAGACAACATTGAGGCAAGTGAAGTTTTAACTTTTGCATCTAAGGTTTAGGAGGCAAATACACTGGTTTTGCTTGTTACTTGGATGGCTAACTGACCCGTCACCAGGGCAGGGCTCTATCTCACAGTGGAGAGGAGAAAAGAGGTGTTCATGTGCTGCACCGGGTAGCGGAGCTCTGTGTCCACTTGTCTACTTTGCACACAGCTTTTTCATGTTGAGAGAGGCAAGCGGCAATGCACGTCACATGTGAGTGTTTGTGGGGGAGTCATGTCAGGCAAAATTACAAAACTTTGGGGCACTGGTAATATAGGCTTTTAAAACCATAAATACTATCTTTGGCCACTCAATATACATTGTTAAATTAAAAAAAAAAAAAAGATTTCACAAGGGCACTTCTTTGTCCAGTGGCACATGCTCTAGCCTCTCTTAGAGTCTATCTGTGCACTCCCCTTTGAAGCTATGAGTTAAAGACCAACTTTATCATCACAGGCATATGTTCTTCCACAGCTCACGCCCACTCCCCATTGAATAGAAATGCTAACAACTGATAGAAAAGTCATAAACTTAGAGAAACAACTGATTAATATCACCAAACTAGTGTGGTGTAGCCTGGTAAAAAAAAAAAAACAACAACAAAAAAAAAAAACCCCAGCCCCTTCTATGCTTTGCTTTGTACAGAGGGTCTGGACCCTCAGCTATTGAGAAACGATTGCTTCGTTGCTGGAAGCGTGGACTCTGTTGAAATTTTAAATTTTATCCAATGGCTAACGTTTGGTTGTGACTTATGTGATGCATCAGTTCAATAATTGCATAGGAAGACAATGGCCAGGTTAAGTGTGGTGAAGTGCAATGACAGAATGGCGCCCAGGGTGGTGAGCCATATTGCCGATATCTGTAACCGCCACTTACTTCCTTTACTGTGTTAAATTGATAAGCAGTACATAACCCTCCCATCTCCGATGTCTTGGTCCCATTTCTATCACTAGCAGTCCATTTATAGATCTGGAGTTTGTTTTAATGCCTCCCAACCGGGTCAGCGTCTGTTGCTTGTGGGCTTCATGCGGAGTTTCCTTTTTCCCATGGAGACCGCGGCAGGAGGAGGCACGACTGGGAGGACCACCGGGTTTCAACATGAGGGGTGATGTGTGGACGGACGTGGTTGTGAAACTAATTAGTTCGTGACGTGGGCGAATTGCAGCAAATGCCCAACTATACGTGAAGGAGATTGCAGCCAGGACGCACTGAGTGAGGCAGATTTGGAGTGGGAAGGAGGGAGAAGGTGGGGGAGAGAGGAGGGAAAAATCTGAAGCAGTGGAGTCGGATGGATACGAGGGGACAGAGAGCAGGGGGCCGACTGTGAGGGGTCCCATCAAGAGGTCTGGAGTCTGCACCGAACCAGCTTCAGGGATGTAGTCGAAGCGGTCTGGAGCTCAGCCCATCCGAGCTCATCATCATGAAGAAACACTCCGCCAGGGTTGCCCCGCTGTCCGCCTGCAACAGTCCGGTTCTCACCCTCACCAAAGTGGAAGGTAGGGAGCGTCCTTGCCCTTTCAGAGCGCGTCCGCACACCGGGACTCCGGGACGCCCGTTTACCGTTTTATCACCAAACAGCTTCTTACAGGCTGGAATGAGGTTAAAAGGCATATCATTAAAATTCAGGAAATCAGACCGCGACCAAGATATAACGACAGGAAATCAACTTTAAATTGGCATGCACTGTTTGAGCATTGGACGTATGAACAATTTTAAAATGATTCCCTCTGATTCTTATTAACTCCTTCATTCCAATTTTATCAATAGCCCTTGAGATTGATCCATGTCAAAAGCAATTTTCCAGAGATCCACTGCATGAAAACGCTTGTGATGTGCTAAAAACCCTGCACGTCCTCAGGGAGTGTTTTAAGTTGTTATTGCAGCAGGGATTCCCTCTCATTCTGCCTACCCTTCATCCATCGCTGGCTGCAAGTGTAAGGAGAATACAGTAATATCTTATGGCACAGCAGCTGGCATATGAGCTCAGCTTTTGAGGCTCTCTGCATAGATTTTATGCCGCTTTTCCTGAAATTTAGCCAAGAGAGGTTCAATCTAACAGTGTTTTGAGGCTGTGATTTGCTTGAACCAGAGTGGCATACCTTTGATACATCATCTGATTTTCTCTACTGACTCATGCTTGTGCAGTGATGCAGGCTTTTAAAGATTTCAGCTCAGTGTTTTTTCGTGAGCAGAAAGCAAAAGGCAAAAAAAAAGTTGAGTGGCTGCTGATTTTACAGTGCAGTTAACTGAAGTGTTCTGGGTCGTGTTTTATTGAACACATCCAGATTAATAGTTGGTGCAATGGTACTGAAAAATGTATTATTTATTTAGAAAAATTGGGGCAAATGAAATTAAGCTCAAAGAAATATGGAGGCAGGTAAATTCTAAAGCACTTGATTTGAAAGGTTGTTGCTTCGACAATGACCTTTGATCTTTACTGCAGCCAAGCTAAATTAGCTTTTGATTGCTTGTCTAATATATTTTGCAGATTATGTGGAGTATTTTTTGATTTGTCAATGAGTTTTTTGCATAATCTTTTTTCTAAGATGAGCTCCTGGAGCTACAGAGCAACCACAGCACATAGCCAGCGTTTTTAAAACAGTTTACATGTTTATTTGATAATCCTGCCCCATCTGACAGGTGTGCTGCAAACTGGACTCTCAAACATAGACATTTTAGAAGATATGCAATATCTCGCTGTAGACGTCAAATGTCCTGAACTCTCTCCAGAAGTGCAATCTCTATGTCCTTTATTGTAAACAGTCTTGGTGTTGCTTTTCGTGTCCAATCTGTTATCCTCCATCATCTCCACCTCTTCTGCCAGGGTGAAAATAGGGTTTTGCTTATTCATACTGCTTCTAAAGTCTAC
Source organism: Anableps anableps (assembly GCA_014839685.1). Lineage (NCBI taxonomy): Eukaryota > Metazoa > Chordata > Actinopteri > Cyprinodontiformes > Anablepidae > Anableps > Anableps anableps. The sequence continues at coordinate 14,547,148 of CM026076.1, forward strand.
AGCATCTTATTTTGTTTGGTTCACATCCAAGATGAGGAGACCGTTCCCAAACAAAACGACCCAACAGTACATTGCTGACAATTGCAGAGTCATTGGAGTATTTCTGTAGATAACAGGATTTAGAGTTCAGGATGATTATATAGTGAAAAATCTCATGTGGTGCATCTGGTGTCATCATTACAACATCTGTGGGGGTTTCTTTTCAAGCAAATAAGAATAAATCTTGCAGTGATAATCTCCCTGAGCCTTTTGTCTCCTTGTCACATGTCAACCACAAACCACAAAATTGTATGTGCTGTTTGCAAATGAACAATCATTACCTAATTTGGAATCTTTTTTACCACTGAAATATCTATTTTATATTATCATAAATAAATTCAGGCAGTAAGAGATTAAGGTCTACTATGAGCCACTTAGGGAAGAAAACAAGCATATGGAAGAAGATTTCAGTCAGATATGACCAAAATCCAACTTTGTGGCCTACACACGATATGGTTTATGTGATGGAAAACTAACTGCACAGCATCCTGATCACACCATCCTTCACAGTGGAGCATGGTGGTGGTAGCATCATGCTTCGAGGATGCTTTTGTTCAGCAGGGAAAGGGAAGTTGCTTAGGGTTAAATGGGAAGATGGATAGAGCTAAACACAGGGCAGTCCCGGAGAAAAATCTGCTTAAGAATTGCTACAAAATACATATATGCTATACCACATTAACAGGCTGTTGCATGTAATCTTTTTACATCTCAACCTCTGTAGTGCAGATATTTTGTCCTGTTTGCTGACTAATACACATCAGTGCTCAGCTCTCTGTCTGCACTCACTCTGTTTGAAAGCTGCAGTGTTGGGGTCTAGATGTGGAAATGTCTGACTGCTTTATTCATAATAAATGACCAGCTGCAAGAATATGAATAAGGAGTTACCTCATGCAGTTTTAGATGCACACTGCAGAAAATTAACTAATAACAAGCCTGAACTGTTAAAACTGTGTTTTCTACTTCCAGTCACAAAGCAACTTTGAGGAACCTCAGAATAATCACTGCTGCTGGATTCTTAGCTTATTGCTGTGAAATTCATCTTATTTTCAGAATAACTGAGATGTTGGGCTACTGTTTGACAAGCTCCTTCAAACAGAGTTTCCAAAAGTAAAGCTATGACCAAAAAGAGAGGAGAAAGAAACCTTTGGAAACATTTATTTAGGGTGATACTGTATTGTAAACGAGTGAGAGGAGATGTGAACATTCAGCAGCTGCTTTGAAGGAGACAGGAATCACAGGGGGCCATAGTGGATCAACATGCAGCCTGTCAGAGTCTCTGTTGCTTATGTAACACCAGCTTTAAAAAAAAAAACCTCTCTGTTCTCCTCACTAACAACCTGCACCCAGCTGACAAAAAGTTCCTTTTTTTGCAGTGTGGGGTCTGCAGTTGTCTTCTTTTTATTTCTTCCTTTTTTGTGTCCAGTTAGCTTCTCTATACGTTTTTATAGAATATGAATGTTGCATCAGATTTGGAGGTGGGAAACCAAAGGCAAAGGTCTAATTGGCACTTTTTCAAATTCATACACAAAATTATAGCTTCCTCAATACTGTCAGTAATCCTCATTAGCTCTTTGGGAGTAGTCACTTTATGTACTTTTGGGAGAGTTTGAAATAGATGCAGATCAATGCTGACACCAGCCTTAGTGGAAACTCATCTTGAAGACAGCAGAAAAACAATTCAGAGAGATCCATTCTGGGTATATGCTGACATTTCCTCTCGCCCTGGGTTTGATTCACTGACATTGTCTGAAATAGTTACTGCCTCCTCTGTGCGCTGTGACAAATTCAATGACCGGGAGGCCGGGAGGGTGATTATTGATTTCTCTTTAAATGAAAGAGTGTCCTTGGGGAGTGTCTGTGTTGTTCCTGTGTTGCTAGAAGCAGGGGTAAGAAGTTCATATCAGTCCCTTTAATCTCCATAACTTCATTATACAAGCTTTGAAAGAGACCAGGCTTCTTATAAAGGTGATTCAGCGCTGATGAGTCCCAGAAGACGATGGCCATATTTCACCAGCTGCTGTTCTGTCTCAAGGGTCTCATATGTTTTTACCATCAATTATTGTGAATAGTCAAACTGTTGGAAAGTCTAGAAAATCACAAAGACGATCATAATTTTACTGGAGCAAACTTACCCATTTTCTTAATGAGCTTGATTTATTGCATTAAGAATATCTCTACAGGTTTAATGAGCCCAATACTAAACTGTGAAGATGTTTTGAACGATCCTAAAAGACAAACATCAACTTTTTGTCATTATTTCCACAAGATTTCTTGCATACTCCTTACATAGTCACTTATTTTACAGAAAAACTGTAAAGCCTAAAAATATTTGTCCCCATACAGATTTCACTGCATTTTTGTTTTTTTTGTCACACATACATGTTTCAGATTATGAAACAAATTTTAATATCAGACAAAGATAACCTGAGTATATGCAAAAGGCAGTTTCAAATTATATATTTAATTTATTAGAGGAAAATGTGAAAAGGTAATTGTCCAATTTTTAAATCATGAATGAACTGTTTTTAAACACATTTTTGGACAGCTGCGTTGAATTTCATTTGCTACACCCAGGCCTGATCATTGCCAGACTTGTAGAATTAAAAATTCAAATGAATAAATAGAACCTGTCTGACAACACGAGGTAGGCAAAAATATCTAAACAATAAAAAGCAACACTTTATGCCCTGATCTAAAGAAATTCAACTTCCATAAGAAACAAAGTCATTGACATCTGTTAGTCTGGTAGCAGTTACAAAGTGCTTTCTAAGACTCAGGGACTCCAGCAAACCACACTGAAAACAAATGGAGAATGGAACAGTGTTGAACATTCCCAGGAGTGGCTGGTTGGCTAAAGCTTCTCCAAGAGAGGCTCAACATTTCATCAAGGAGGTCAACCAAAAACATCACCTAAAGAAATGCAAACCTCACTTTCCTCAATTAAGATCAGAGTTCATGAATTATTAATAAGAAAAAAAAGATGTCAAAAATTGCATCCACTGCTGAACACAAGATAGAAATGCCTGTCTCACATTATTCAATAAATATCTTGATAATCTTCTAGACTTTTGAGAAAATATTCTGTGAACTGATGATACAAACTTGGAGCATTTTGGGAGGTGTGTCCTGTAACATCTGATGTAAAACTAACGCAGCATCTCAGAAAAAGAACATCATACCTACAGTCAAGCATAATGTGTGATAATCTGGGGCTGCTTTGCTGCTTCAGGGCCTTGAGGACCTGCTGAAACTGATGGAAGCATGAACTCTGGTCTCTATCAGAAAATCCTGAAGGAGAATGTCTGTTCATCAGTTTGTGACCTTAAGTACAAGCACATCTGGGTTATGCAACAGGACCTTGATCTAGAGGATGTCTGTGAGTCCACCATTGAATGGCTCAAAAAACTAAATGAAGGTCTTTAATGCACTGAACCCCTCCAATTTGGCTGAATTATGACAATTCTGTAAAATTGCCAATTAAGCTTCATGATAGTCATCGCCACCAAAGGTGGCACAATCACTTATTGGGTTTAGGGGACAATTAATTTGTCACATAGGGCCAGGTTGACTTTTTCCTTAAATATATAAAATAATCATTTAAAAACTATTTGTGTATTTATTCAGGTTATCTGTCTGATAGTAGAATTTGTTTGATGATATGAAACATTTAAGTTTGACAAAAAAGCAGATAGCATAAAGAGGAGAAATCTGTACAGTCTGTAGTCATTGTAAAACTACAGCAGCTTTCAAACCAAAAACGAATTGAGTCAAATTAGAAAAACTTAAGCATGGAGATGACGCTTTGTCTTTCAGAACACATAATGAGCATCTGTACATATAAGAAGCATCACGAAGATTAACAGCAATTGCTTTTATTTCGAAGGTTTATTTTAGAAACGCCTTTAAATCGTTGCTTCTTCCAGTTCTTTCGTCCTTTGAATGTAATTGAAGTTGACTTTGAAGGTAGTCAGTGGAGTGGAAATTGGACTTCTTATTACAAATTTACTTTTAAAAGCCAGTGCAACAGGTTTGTTATGCTTGATAAGTGTGCAATGAATTCACCTTGACAGGAGGCCAAGCTTGTGCAGATTTTTCTCAAATGCAGAATTAGTGCAGGAAAGGCTGTGATGAGGATTGGAGCAAGACATTTCAATGAATTTGTCATTTATTTCAGGTGTGTTAACATAATTATTTGTGGTCAGGGTTGTATTTGCTACATGAAACCTTGTTGGAGTTTTTCAACTTTGAACAAAATCTTTCACAGAAACCTTTGAAGTATCTTTAAACTGTAATTATTATCTGAGAGAGATTTATGCCAGCACTTTCAGGTCTACATATACTGCTTTTCTTCTTCTTTTCTACAAAGTGAAACAGAAAATATATATTTCACATCACAAGCATGCACTGTATGCATTGCTGCATTTAGTCCAAGAACTTTTGGGTAAATTTAAAGTACAGAAAACAGTGAAGTTTCAGGGTAATAGTTTAGGAGGCTAACGGTTAGTCTAAGAGGGCCAGAGAGCAAAGAATCAGGAGGAAGAAGTCTGCTTTGGTCTTGGCCCCTCAGGTTAGCTTTTTGACTAATTTAGATTCATACTGAATGAAGGTGCCAGGTGAGGTAATTACTGCTGGTCAAATATGAACCAATCATAACCTTTAAATTGAGCTTCAATTGAAAAATGTTGAACTGTCCCTTTAAGCAAGATTGATTTTGGTTTCCTTGTGTTATCACCAGACTTTAGTTGGAAAAAAGAGTAAAACCATCACTTGGTGAGCCACACGCCAGCAGTGTTGGCCAATCCATTATTTTAACAAGGATGCTGTGGCCAATCTTTTAAATATTGATTTGTCATGCAGTGTACTGGGCTTTTTGCCAGTCTATTAAAGTTCAGGTCCAGCTCCAATAATTCACTCCTCTAAAAAAACTACAGGAGAAAGGATTGGATGGTTCAAAGCAGGTAGTGTTGGCGTTTTGGGGTTTTTATATGGGACCAAATATTGATCTTTTATGCTATTTTTATGTCAATGTTTTGTAATGCAGTGCAGAGACCCACTTAAACTTGAGAGATTCACTTGTCTCACACCAGTGAGTCTCCAGAGGGACATCCACATCCACCATGTGCATCTGTAGACCGAGCTGTTTAGGTCAAGGCAGTAACAAACAAAAAGTTTGCTGCTCTAAGAGGAAATTGTTTTGCTGTCCTTTGAGGCTGAAGGAGAAAGTGATCCAGACTAAAGTCTAGGGGGATCAGTAACACTTGTCCCTCCCTTGTCTGTCCTCTGGGGCCTTTGTCCCCGCAGCCCACGCGGTCAAGCCTATCAGCTGGTTGACGCAGCAGGGTGTGTTTTTAGCTCCTGCGATATGGAGTCAGACAGACTTGTCAGAGAATCTGGCTCTGGTGTGTTGAACGGCCTCTTTCTGACAGGATGGCCTGACCCAGCTGTCAGAGCCAAGTTTCACAGACTCCCACTGTCTGTCAGAGTCTGACATTACAAAGACAGTGACTGATGTCTGCCTGACTGTCTCTGCTGTGGTACAACTACAACTCTTATGTGTAGTCTTAACCTAACAAACATCTCACAGTGATTCACATTTCAAACACAGATTCACACTCAGACTCGTCTTTCACTCCGTGTTTGACCTCAGTCTCAGAAATGACAAACCTAATAGGTCAACCGGGGACTGAAGGATTTATTTTTGTTATTGATTTATTGACTGATGCTGTGTGACAGCTGTGTACAAAGAAGAAGAAAAAAATTGGCCTGCTTGTCATTTAGAATAATTCTCCTGTAAGTTTAGAGATAGATTAGAGGTTTTGAAGTAGGGTTCTGTTCAGAGGTTATGACCAGTCAATATATTGTATGCAGTGGATAACTATCTTAGTGTCTTTACTCAGGCTTGGGCTTCAGAAAATAAGATTACTGCTAAAGCAAAGCAAATCCGGTCTCAAAAGTGTAATTGCAGCTTCATATGAAGACTATTTCTAAATTCTTACACTTCTATTAGATTTGTGTTGAAAGTTTATTCAATTACCAGGACTGTAGATAATAAGATTTCACTGAACGATAGGAAAATGGCTAAGTCAAGAAAATTGTTCAAAAGGTTCAGGGTACAGATATTCTCAATGCACAAAAGATGAAAAGGATGTAAAAAATAGCAAAGTTGGTTGATATAGTTGGTAATAGACTTGGCAAGTTTAATGTTAAAGAAACAGTGGCTACACCACCTGGATGTGGCAGAAAGATGAAGCTATCAAGAGGTCAATAACCCTCAACTGACTGCAACCAGTCAACAGCAGGACTTGATGGCAGCAGCCAATGAGGTTTCAGTTTCTGTAGCAAGGGTCATACTAAACACTGAAGGAATCTATGCCAGAACTCCAAAATATATACAACTACTGACCCAAAAGCACAAAAAGTTAGCTCAAATTTACTTCAAATTAGCCAAAACGTTTTTTGGATTCTGTTGTCTGAAGCATTGGATTAAAACTGGTACTTTCTGGAATAATGGATTAGCTGTATGTGTGGAGGAGAAAAAATACTGAAAAAAACACCAAGCCTACATTGAACCATGACATTGCTTTGCTTCCTCTGGTACTCAGAACCTGCAACTTGTAGAGAGCAAGATTGATTCAGTCTAGTATCAGGAAATCCTGGGAAACAAGGTCTTTAGTTTTGATCTTACACAGTTGCTTTGACATTTGTTAATTGAGAGATGTTTTAACATGACAAAAGTTCCCTTTTATCTTATCCCTGTTCTGACAATATGGATTTTTTTTTTTTTTAATCAAAGTAAAAGCAAAGAATAGTTATCCTGCTGGTAAGATATTGATTGCTCATAACCTATCAACTTATCCCCAGTTCTAAAAAAAGACCTAAAAAAGTACTTTTGAGTGACTTTGTTTGTTGTCATCTTGGTATAGTGAATGTAAATTTAAAAAATTACATTTAGAGCTTTCAGTGTTTTGTTTTCAGTGAGATAAGCTAAGTAAATATCATTGGCAGGACCTCATGTATGTAATTAGAAGAGTGGCAGTCAGTCTCCCAGGTCAATTCATATTTATCAGCGAGCTGAGCCAGTAGCAAGACAAGGAGAAGTGTTCTACTGAAGTGTGTATGGATGATTGATCTGTTTACCCTCATAACTCACTGAGGCAGAACGCTGCAGTGCACTCCCACTTCAATGGAGTTGTGACCAAACAGCCAGCCAAACAAAACTCCTTCATAGATCTATTTCGCCCACTTACCCATGTTTCCAGAAATATTGCATGGGCCACCCTGTATAACAGAAGCTTGATGCTACCTACCACACTGCTGAAAATGATCCCTGTTCTTGCTATAGGGGAAGCAGGGCATGAGAGAGTTGGAAGGGATGGAGTGAGTGCTGCTAAATGCCATGGGTTGCAACTGAGTTCTCAGCCTGTCATAACCAAGTTGTGTGACATGTGAGATCGGACAGCCAGACAGGGTTCTACAGGCATGTTCGGGATTTGCAGCTACCAGCAGGAGAGATCTGCACTGCAGAGGCTGCAGGGGGAGGGAAGAGAACAGACATAGAAGTGTGGCTGGTTGGGAATCGGGGAAAAATGGACCAAGTGGTGGAGAACAGCTAGAAAATGGACTAGCTGATTGAGTGCTCCCATAAACAACTTATAAGGTAACAAGTATGTTAAAATAATGCAAACCGATAAGTGAGGATATCAGATAAATACTAATCTACAACACCTTTTGTGTTATAGATCAGTATGGATCTGCACAGGTAGAAGTTCACACAAGTGGAACTCTGTTAAGGCAGGAGAAAATATCCAATAGGGTTACAATATAATCTTTTCACTCTTCTCCATAAAACAGTCTTTCCTGTAGACAGCGAATCCAGAGAAGTTCTGATTCACAGAAACAGTTGAGAATAGATACATGAAGAGAAGGGAAAACCATACAGAGCTGTCAGAGCAGATCAGTTTGTGTTTTACTTGCAAGCCAAATAAACTCAACCTGTCTCTAGTGATTCCACAGCTTCCTGTTATGATTCATTTAAGTGCATTTGGACACAAAATGGGTCGGATACCTGAAACTGTTTTCATCTAGGGTTGAGTAAAGGATTTCTGTTAACAGTAAGCAAAGGCTTTAACCACATTTCAATCTGCTTTACATTCCCAAACGCTGAGATTATTTATGAGTTAAGACAATTTATTCCAAGTAATATTCAGTACATACAGGTATTGGTGTTACCTTGACAGGATACCTTTAATTATGAGCTAATGAGTTTAAAAGATCACAGTTAACAATTTAGTTGTTACATAATTTTTCAGGTGTTTCATTTAGAACAGTTAATTGCTTCAAATGGCATTACCGGTGAAGCCTTTTTTTTTTTTTTTTTTTTTTTTTTTTTTTTGCACAGCCAGTCCAGTCATCCAGCTCCATCACACTAATTAGTTCAGCCTTACTCCATATTGTTCATCAACAGCACTCACAGTTGGTATAGCATCATTAGTCACAGTTGATGTGAGTGTGAAGTGCATCAGCTAGTGTTTCAATGATATCCAACATAGTGCCTAGCAACAACCTTGAGGTTTATTACATGTTGTCACATTGCAACAACAAACTTCAATGTATTGGATATGCTTTTTTTGATAGTCCTATGCAAAGGAGTGAATAATTGTGAAATGACATGAACAGGACAAATGGTTTTCAACGTTTTCCACAAATGCGAATCTGAATTTAGTCACGTTTTGCTAGTTACAACTGCAGCTGTGGTTACATCTAGAGACTGACATTTTTGCCCATTCTTCTTTGCACAATAGCTCAAGCTCAATCAGTCTTAACTCTTGTCAGAAATGATTCTTCACATAGACTAACTAGCTTTCCATTCTGTAATAGAGAAAAACTTTCCCAAAGCATGACACTGCCACCATAGCTCACCATGACAATGCAGTATTTAAGGTGATGTACCGTGTTAGTTTTTTTTTTTTCCACACAGAATTTTGCATATTAGCCAAAAAGTATACCACTGGTGTAATTTGATCAAATCTCCTAAATTGCCTGTAGCAAACTTTAAATTGGACCTCCTTTGGCTTTCTTTCAGCAATGACTTTTTTTTCTTGCCACTCCTCCTTAAAGACCAGATTTGTAAAATGCACAGTTGTCCTGTGAACAATTTCCCCTGCCTGAGCTGTGACGCTCTCCAGCTCCTCCAGAGTTACCATGGGCCTCTTGGCTCTGTCTCTGACGAAAGCTCTCCTTATTTTTGCAAGGAACTCTAACTGTGCAATAACCTCTCAGAAGTTAATCAGATGAGCTCTAATATAGCAATCACTGTTTTTACATGTAAATACTAACTTATATTTCATTCCCCTATCAAAGCAGTAGCTTGAATGTATGATTCAGGCTGATCAATACAATATTTTGCTATTTTTATTGCCACGTCACTGGAAATGCCCATGTGGGCCCCTGAGCATGCCTGGGGGGTGATTGGATTGGCTGAAGGTTGCATTTGGAAGATTAAACTGTGTTGCATTAGAAGTGGTCAGAGCACCAGGATGTGGGATGGGTTCCCAGGAAAGACAAAAACTGGGCAGCACAGACATGAGATGACCTTCAGAAGAAGACAAAGAGGCATGGAGCTCAGATTAGGACAATTTAACTTGCATCTTGGTGCACAAGATTTACATAGACATCCATGTTTTTCTTCCCTCCTTTTTTCAAGGCTTGTTGATTCATCATGTCATTGCAAAAACAGACTGTGATTTAGAATTATCTGTCATTGGTAGCTAAATTACTCTTGGTACTGTCATATGGTTTTGCAGAAGCACTGAATGAAATGTTCAAACAATGCAAAAGCATCTCATTGCGTTTTTTTTATATACATGTAGCAATACACATGCAAAATTGTAATATGCTTAAATTCATTATGTAGCGTGGGGGAGCCAGAGAATTAGCATTAGAGCTTATAGGGGGAGTTATTTGTGGCAAGGTCAGCTCTTCCAGGGAGAATGAGCTGCCTCATTGAGCATGATGGATGACAACGTCTGCAGCTCCCCTAAAACATCTCAGCAATTCACATAAACCAAAAAAACAAGACCTTAGGTACAACTGGTTTAACAGATTAGAGTAATGGAAAGATTTTTTTTCTTCTGGTTACCTTTACAGCTTTCCAACAGGGTTACAACATAACCTTTTATCACTCCTCTCTATAAAACACAAGATTTATATGGGTTGGCTGAGACTGCCATTGGAGAAGGTGAAGAACACCCGGTTTTTAAAATTAAAATATTCAGGTATTTGTTTGGGTACTTAATGATGGCATGGCACTGTAATAAGGTTACCAGGGTGTTTGAAAAAAGAATTGGCCCCCAGGATCACAGGTCCTCTACCATAGATAACTGTGCCCATCAGGTGCTATACCATGTATTTATCCTTTGCTTCATGGCACACCCACCTGAAGTGTTTGTTTTGAATCTGACCAAAATGAGTTTAACATCTAAGTGGCATCTTGACAATATGGTGTTTAATGACGGTAGGGCACAAAAATAAAAAAAAATAAAAATTCTACTAGCCCTCCCACACAACCACTTGTCATATAAAGAGGGTCTAATGGTTATGTAGACCTGGTATTTCCAAGATGTACTTGATTTATAGGATTTATTCAGGGGGATTTTGTTAAAAACAGTATAGGATGTTTTCCCTCACAGAATGAATTTAAAACTTAAAACAAGCTACTCGCTTTTCAGTGTGAAATTAGGTTATCTCAAATGAATGTCCCCCTGTTTTTTTCTGTATAAAAGATCATTTTTACAGCATTGCTCTGATGTCAGTTAGAATCGTTCTTATCTTACTGAAGCTTGTTTAAGTGTGTTCAGTATTTCAGTCAGACGCATACAGCAGAGATGAATCAGCTTATAGTCTCCTGCGGCACCTCATATTTTAAACCCTATCAGGGACACACTCCCTTTTAACTTTTTGGAAGGCTGCCACAGAAGATAAATGGAGCTTATTATAAAGCTGCTATGAAACAAAGCTGCTGTTGGGTTGCTGTGTACTGTTTATTTCTCTGTTGCTGTTACTGAAGACACATGGTTGATTGATAGTCATAAGACAGACATGAATGAGTTATCAATGCAAGAACTTAACCCATTTAAATGAAAGGCTATGATGTGGATAATGTGACACAAATATAGGTTTGTGAAGAAAAAAATCCATCTGGAAGGCTCCACTGGAGGGGAGTAAGGAGCCTGTTCAAAGGGGCTCTGAGCTCCCCTGCTGTGCAGTCCCTGGCGTCACGCCTTGTGATTTTTTTGTTGGGCTATACCACTAGGTGTGTACCTCTAAGCCCTGTAACCTGTTACATCTTAAGGAAAAAAATCCGCATGTCCTGCAGAGCGGTCGGGGGAAACATGCTGCATGTTTTAGTGAAAGTGTAAAGGTTTCCTTCCAGCAAATCCCCCATTAAAAGTAAAATTTGTATTTTGATGATGGCATTTGTCAAAATGTAATGTTTCTTGCTCGTTAACTACATGATGTTTTTATGATGCACTTTGAACTGCCTTGCTGAAATGGGCTATACAAATAAACTTGACTAAACTTGACTATTAGCAGTGGCAGGAACCTGGTGTTGGTCCTCTAATTACATTTGAAGGTTTTTAGAGACTTCTTTTTGTATCTTGCGATCCACTTTCAGGATGAAGTTTTTAATGCTGTGTAATGGTGAATTTCAAATTCTTTTGAGATCCCTTACCAGACTCATAAGCTGCTACTATCCCCTTTCTAAAGGCCTCAGTCATCTCTTTTGGCCAGCTTTTTGATCTGGATACAGCTGCATTTTAAATGAGGAAAATGTTGCGGTTTCCTTTTATTTCTCACCAGAAATTTATTACATTTCACAAAGATTTTAGAAGGTCTCTTCTTCAGTTTTTATTCATTTATTTATTTAAATTTCTCTGAATTGTTACAGTTGATATTAAATCTTCATTTTTGTGAATATATTACAGAGGCAAACAGGCTTTTTTTTTTTTTTTTTTTTTTTTTTTTTTTTTTTTTTTTTACATAACTGTATTTAGTTTTTGTTCTCTTTACTTTTTTTTTCTTTAAATATATGATTTTCCAACTAGCTGAACTATTTAAAAAAGGGAAAAGGTTGAAGATCTGTAAGCTAGTTTAAAGGCTAAATGCAACAAAACAACCTTGGCAAGCAGACCAGTGAAGCAGTAGAGTGTGTGTGTGTGTGTGTGTGTGTGTGTGTTGGATGATACCAGGATTTATTGAAGACATATGGAGGCTGTTCAGTTTTTTGACAGGAAAACTGGAAAAGTTAAGAGGTGCTATGTTTGTTTGTGTCATTGTTGGCTTGTACAAATACACATCCCTCCCCTGCCCCCCCCACCCTACCCCACATATAGGAGAGGAGGTCTTGGATTAGATATCAGATCTGTCCTCTTTTGTCCTCTGATGTCTGATTGATTACTTTCAAGTTCATTTAAATCACAAAAGGAGCTATTCTTATCTGGAAAGATGTAATTGTTAGTGTGGTGCAGGACACACATGATTAACATCTGTTCCTTTGGTTATATTACAAAAATAGTTAACATAACTAAAACCATGTGTGTGCAGTTCCTTTTAAATTTCACATTTTCACATTTTGTCAGGCTTTACCTATGAACTATAAAGTCTTTTATTGGGATTTTTATGTGATAGACCAACATGAGATACTGCATAATTGTGGAGTAGAAGGAAAGTGATAGATTGTTTTCTTTTTTTTCTGATGAACACATGAGAGGTGTGGCTTGTATATGTATATGTATTCATTCACATTATATTGCGATACCCCTAAATCAAATCTCAGCATCTAATTGCTTTCAGGCATCCCCTTTATAATAAACAGAATCCTCCTGTGTGCAATTTAATTTATAAATATAGCTGTTCATTTTGTCACATGGGACCAAAACTGAACCTATTGACCTTCATGCAAACATTGTGTTAGAAAATTTACATTTCACCTTTAACACACTTCTCATGGTAAAACATATTCTGGGCAGCATAATGTGGCGATACTTTGCTTCAGCAGAGAAAGGGAAGCTGGTTTGAGATGATGGATGGATGGAGCTAATTACAGGGAAATCCTAAAATAGTACATATTGAAAGGCTTCAAAAGACTTGAGAATGGGACTGACCTTCACTTTCCAGCAACGGATCCCCAAAAAGACTTGCAGCTGTAATTGCCGTGAAAGAATTTTGGAAATCATGTCATTCTCCTTTCACGTCACAATTATCCACTATTTTCTGTTGGTCTATTACATAAAATTCATTTAAAATGCATTGATGATAGGGATTGTAACATAACAAAATGTTAAAAAGTTTTCTACATGATCGTTCAGATACTTACATTATCTTATATAACCTTATTACTTACGTTTGTCCGTCCACAGGAGAAGACCGGACCAGAGAGAATGTGGTGGGCTCCACAGACGCACAGTCGGCCAGTGCATCTGGGGCAGAATCTGGCTCCAGCAGGCGGAGGCTACACTGTTGTGTCAGAGTAACAGCCCTGCAGGTGCGAAAGGCCCTGTGGGGGGTCGCGATGGTGATATGCGTGTGCTCGTCCTGGGCGGGTTCCACCCAGCTGGCCAAGCTGACCTTTAAGCAGTTTGATGCCCCCTTCACGCTCACCTGGTTCGCCACCACCTGGAACTGCCTCTTCTTCCCAGTCTACTACATCGGCCATTTGTGCAAGAGTCCTGAGAGGCAGACGCCCAGGCAAAGATTGAGGTTGGAAGACTCTGTTGGCAAAAAAACAAGCAAACATTATGTCCAAAGTTAAGCACCTATGTGACAATTTCTGTTTGACTCAAGTTTCTCTTAGGCCAAAAGTAAAACTGAGTAAAGTTTGAACCCCTAGAGCACCTTCACCATGTTAAGGCATAGTATTGGAAAAATAGCACTTTTTTACATACAGTTATCGTAGCCTTTCTGGAAATTGACAATAGCAACATGGAAGAAAAAACGGTCTGAAGCTGTAAAGCAGACATACCAACAAGACAGCTCTCCAAAACATTTGGTGAAAGTGGTAAGGAAATTACAGAAAAGTTTCAGCCTCATTATCATCACTTTTCTGCGATAATGAGGCTGTCTCATTAAAGCCACTTTTCTGCCTCATTATCGCAGAAAAGTGGCTTTTATGAATGATAAAATGTTTAATTGCAGAGGTGATATGTAAAGTTTGGTAATAACGAAACATACCAATCTTTTGGTGCTCTACCCTGTGATAAACATGTCAGGTATTAACAAAAACCATAGCGTTTTAAAGGATTTTCTTTCTTGTTCTTTAAATGCATTAAAACATCAATTGTTTTTACACTAACCCTAAAAAACTGAAAAAGATCCATCCATCCATCAATTATCTATTTACTGTTACTTTAACCAGTGTACTAATAAAATATATGAAACAAAGCATGAGTGATAACAGACAAGATGCAATGTATCCATCATCAATCTAATTATTTGCTTTTGTGCTTAATTGTTTGATTAGATTCAGGAAAAAAATCCTGACTTTTTCAAAAGAGTTTCAAGATGAAATCAAAATATTTTCACCTGTTTTTTAGGAAATCTTTTTTTCAAGTTCTGATCTTGTTTAAAAATAGTATGCCACTAACCAGAGGTCACTGACAAAACTGAACTAGAGTGACATTCCATTCTTAATCCATTGGGTTTAGTATTATGTTGGCCCACCCGTTGCATCTATAACAGCTTCAACTTTTCTGGGAAGACTTTCCACAGTTTAGAGGTGTTTTTATGTGCATTTTTGACTGTTCTTACATATGTGCATTTGTGAGGTCAGACATGGAAGGTGGATAAGGAGGCCTAGCTCCCAGTTGCCGCTATAGATGTTCTCTTAGGTTGAGATCAGGAGTACGTACAGGCACTCAAATTCTTCCATGTTTTTAAGGATCTTGGATGGAGGATGGTGTGTGAGTGGCAGAGGATGGGGCACTCCCCCACCCCGACCACTCCGCCGCCCATTTGTTGTGACCAGGAGTAAGAAGTAATTTTTTTGGGGGGTGGGGTGGAGGGTGGGCATGGGTATTCAAAGCTACACTTGTGCTTTGTAAAAATCAACTGCAATTCTAGAGCGCAACCCATTGTGTTCTGTCTATCTGCATGCATCTCCGCTCTACCCACCCCGCCACGCACTTCGCCACTGTTCACTCCAAGCCAACCAGGAGGCAGCAGCTCGGGGAGGACATCAAATAAAAGAAAGGCTGTCTTATTCCATACATCGCGCCAGTCAATTTAAAACCTGGTCATTTTAACCAATCAATGAAATTCCCCAGGATGCCCTGGAAAACACGTTAAAAGTGGAGGTCGAAGACCAACGTCAGATTTGCAGAAAAATTGCAATGACTGGTGAAAATTGCAAGTCCGTGCAAAAATTGTGAATGATGAGTGAAATTGCATTAATAGTTGCGATTGCAACATTGCAACGTCCTGGAGGGACTGACAAGTGCAGTTCTCTTGGTACCTGTCAAAGCCATATTTGTCCATTGGATACCTTGACAGGAAAGTGTAATTCATCACTCCTGAGAACACGTCTTCCCTGCTTTACAATCCAGTGACAGTGCCCTGTGTTTGACACATGACATTACACTTGGTGATTTAAGTCTTGGATGCAGCTCCTCAGCCATAGAAACCCATTCCAAGAAGCTTTGTGATTTTATGTGGCCTGCCACTTCATAGCTGCGTTGACTATGGAAGTTTCATGATTTGACTTATGCATTTCAAAGGTTGCATCCTGGTACATCACCACAATGGAATACATCTATTCTTTCCCAAATGTTTGTAGAAGCAGTCTTCATGTGTAAGTGCTGGATTTTGTTCATCTGTAGCCATGGAAGTAATTGCATCATTTGAATTCACTGATTTGGATGGTTGACCTGGTTCTTTCAGCAATTCTTTGTAATATAACCAACTAACAGAGCATTCTCTTTCTGTACAAGAAGTAGTTCCACTGTATATATTAGCCAGCTTCTATAGTAGTCCAACTGGAAGTATTATCTGTCATCTCTTCTTCCCACCAGGTTACTTTAGAGATCAAGACGCTTGTTGAAAGAGGCATTAGCGCTGTATATCTGACATAGCTTTGTGATGTAAATCTTCCTTCTTTGATGGCTCACACAAAGATCTGGAGCTGCAACTCCTCAACTGGAGCTGATCTGCTCTGACTGTGAAATGTTTCATCTGCTTAATTTTTGTCTCAGACCATTAACAGAAACATAGACTATTTCTGACCTGTCTCTGTCAGCATTTTCTGCTGTACTTACTTGGTATAGTTATGGAACATTATTGCTACAACAAACACAATTCAAAACTAAGTAAATAAAAAACCCCAATCTTTAAATACAAATAGAAATGGTTTTGATGAGAGGAAGAAGTTTCTACGAGAAAAGTAATTTTTCCATCATCATTACATGTTAAAAGGCTGCTTAGTTTCCGGATAAAAATGTCTGTAGAAGTGATTTGATGAAGGTACAACATCTTAATATTTCATACATACACAAGTGAAACCTCCACATGTCTTTTTCTACTCATCTATAGGCTGAATGCGTCAAGCACAGATGCAACAACTTTAAAAGGTTTTCATAAAATCAGACTCGGAAGTAAGCTTCCTGGGCATATTTTTATCACCAAATTGCAGCATAAGTCTGGGCTTGATCTATAAGGGGAGATTCCAGCTGAAAAAGTCTTTCAATAAAAGCTGACTAGAAATGATCATCTTGAGTTGGAGGAGCAAAGTGTCTACCATCCATCCTTCAACTGCATGATCTGTTTTAAAAGTTGGCATGCTGTTCTATGGTGATACTAAAGATCTAAAAAAAAAAAAAAAAAAAAAAAAAAAAAAAATCTAAAAAGAGGTTTATGCCTCAAAGCTTGAGTCGCCTGTTTAGAGAAAAACACTAAGCAGAAAATCAAATGAAGTCTGATACACTAAGATTTATGGAAAGAAATTTAATGTGGATTCATCTTTTTTTTTTTTTTTTTTTTTTTTTTTTTTTTTTTTTTTTTTTTTTTTTTTTTGGTTTTTATACAGAAAAAATATTGCTTTAACATTTGTGCATAGACCTGAGGTGAAACCTGTGTGGAAATAGCTGTATTCCGTTGTCAATTTATTTGAAATGTCACAGGAATAAGTTATTGTATTATGCATATTTCCATGAAGAAATCTGAAAGAACCTTTACTAGAATATTAAGCTCAATGTTTTTGCACTTTTCTCAAAGCACTGTGCATGCAAGGATAAAATCAGATGAGATGAACTAGAGCTAGAACATGGGGACAATAAAGAAGATAGTGAAGTCTCAAAACACCTGCGACCTCTAAGCTTCCTGTGATCCTTCTTTTTTTTATTGTCCCCTTCTTTTCAACCTAATGTGCCCTCTGTACTTGATATTTTTTGTGAATCTGTGACCCCTGTGTTAATCAGATCACAAACAGAAATGGGTGCTTCCATCAACATTTTAAAAGATTGCTAATTTGCTCTTGATGAAAGATGAAACAGGTGCAGATTTTATACCATAGCAGGTTTGTAGAAAAGTGCTCAGCTGAGTATTTTCTAATTGCTCTCTGGTACCTGTACTTTTATTTACTTTTTTAAAATATGAACATCTAATTTAACTCATGCCAACTCATGTTGTGCAATTATATATTGATAAACAGATATGCAAAACTAATCCAAACATTTTTCTCTCGTCAGTAAAAGGATTTTAGGTGCAGTTTCTAAAAGCAAAACAAAATTAGACCTCTTTAAGCCAGAAGTTTTGGAACAATCTAAATTGAAAAAAAAAAAAAAAAAAAAAAAAAATCTAGATTTAATGCTCTGTATCAGGTCCACTCCCAAAGAGTCACCCTCAAGTTGTACTTGAAAATAACACATAACTTAGATAATTCTTGCATACCTACTTACATGAAAATGGAGGTACCTCAAAAGAACTGGTACAATGATTTGCTAAAGTATCCATACCCCCCGAATGAGTTTAATTTTGTCACATTCTAACATCAGACTTCAATGCATTTTATTGTAGTTTTATGTGATGGACCAAAACAAAGTTGTGCATAATTGTGAATTGGAAGGTTCTCAAATTTTTTGCAATAAAAATCAAGAAGGTGTGACATGCATTTGTAATGTGCTGCAGTTGCAATTCCAAGTCTTTGGTGTGTGTCTCAGTCAGCTTTGCACATCTAGAGACTGATTTTTTTCCAATTCGTCTTTGCAAAACAGCTGAAGTTTATTCAGATTGGATAGAGAGAATCTGTGAACATCAGTTTTTAAGTCTTGCCAAAGATCATCAGTCAGATTTAGGTCTGGACTTTGACTGGGCCACTCTAACTCACTAATACGACTTAATCTAACCCAGTGGTTCCCAATGTTAGGGGCTCAGAGCTCACTTAGGGTTGCGAATCAACAACTGTGAGGTTTTGACATCCTCTTTGGAAAATAAATGAAGAATAAATATAATAATCTGTAATTATATTTATACTATAAATGTTACGAGAGTTTATAAAAAACTAAATGGATAAAAACAATATGTTGGCTGTAGAGGTTGTTTGTGTTATAACAGTATCCATATCTAAATGACTCAACAACAGTCATTTCAACAAATCTGCACTCTTTCAGGGTTTACGTCACAAGTCACTTCCACTTTATTCACAGTGACAGGAGAAAATGAATCGCTCAGTGGGTTTTGGCAGATCTTATTGTATATCTGAATGTTTACTTATTTCTACCATATACAGTATGATGTGGGACAAACATCTGTTAGATCAAACTGTTGAGGTGGAAATTACTATACACACTGATTACAGATAAGTTTTTATGAGGCAAAGCTTTTCATGTGCATAAATCTGAACCTCAGTTACAGTAACACTGTCGTTATACAGTGTTCTTTGTTGCATTTCTACACAGGGAGTGCTGCAGGTTTTTTGGGGATGAGGGCCTGACCCCCAAGGTGTTTTTCACCAAGGTAGCTCCCTTTGGCCTGCTCTGGATCCTCACCAACTACCTGTACCTGCAGGCCCTCAGGAAGATCAACACAACAGATGTTTCAGCGCTTTTCTGCTGTAACAAAGCCTTCGTCTTTCTGCTGTCCTGGATTGTACTCAGAGACCGCTTTATGGGGGTCAGGGTGAGTTTCTGTGGGTATATTTGATTTATGGTGTCAAAACACAGGAGAAAACATTTTTGTATCCAAAGATGACTGAAAAAGGATGCTGCAGCATTTTATCCTTTTAAGTTTTAATTTTTTTAAATTGACGAAAAAGCCACATTTTCTTGTAAGGAGTGACTCACAAAATTCCCAACAATGCCTGAACTATTTTTACATCAGCATCTATGAGGTTATGGTTATGTGTAAAGCTGTTTTCTCCTGGAATCTACTGAGTCAAGTGATCCTAATCTTTTAATTCAATGTTTCCTGTCTTGTAAAATAATGTTTCTCCCTGATTTGTATTAAGACCAAATTGGAGTCAAAGATAGAGAAAAGAAGATAGAGAAAGCAGTTGGCTTTTCTTATTTATGGTTAACGTAGACAAATATGTTCTTAAAGATTAAATCTATTTCATGATGTTCAGGGAATGAAATGTGGAAATTCATCACAGCGTGCAATTTTGCAGTTTCTCTTCTTTCATTTATCACGTCTTCATCCTTTAGGCTAACAGTGCTGTGAAAAATATTTGCCCTGTTCTTTTTTTGTCACACTTACGTAGTCATGTTATTGAAAAAATTTCAATAATAAATGGAATATGAGTAAATATAAAAAGCAGTTTTCAGATGATTATTTCATTTATGAAGAGAAAAATGTTCTCCAAACTAATGTGGCCCTGTGTAAAAAAATGTAATTGCTAAACAACAGGTTTTTAATTTAATGTTTGAATTGTAGAATTGGGAAATCAGTTACTTAATAGAACCTGTCTGACAACATGAAGTAGGATAAAAGATCTCAGAAAGTAACACTTCATGTCCCATTCTAAGGCTTTGGGAGTCAATCAAACTACATTGAGAGCTATTATTTACAAATGGAGAAAGCATGGAACCATAGTAAAACTTCTCAAGAGTGGCCGGTCTACCAAAATTACTCAAAGAGCACATAAATGACTCATCCAGGAGGTTACAATTATAACCCAGAACAACATTTAAAGCCCTGCAAGCCTCACATGTTCCAGTTAAGGTCAGCATTCTTAAGTCACCAATTAGAAAGATACATCAATCATTGCTAGAAAACCACTGATGGCAGTTGTTGCTGCCATGGGTGGTACAAATAGTTTTTAGGTGTAGGGGATAATTACTTTTTGACATTAAAGGGCCAGGTTTTTTCCCTCTCTGAAATAATTAGAAAATTGCTTTTTGTATTTATTCAGGTTATCTTTGCCTGGTAACATTTGTGTGATTGGAAACATTAACAAAAACAGAAGAAATCTGTAAGGGGGCAAATAGGGCACTATACATTGATGGTCGGTGATGAAAGAGGGAGTTTAGCCTTACCATGTGTCTGTTTTTTCATTTGCATCACAAGTGAAGGCACCAAGAGATAGCAGGGTGACCTTGAGTGGGCTATAGGCTTCTTTTTGTGCCTCTCTGTGCTTTTGTACAATATAAGTGGGACACATTTTATCTCAGCTCTCATGGTCAGCATTAACATTTTGCCCCCAATGAAGCAAATAATTCTAGAGGCTCTTACTTGACTGTATGAGTTAAATAAACCGTACCAGAGAGTAGAGTGACAGCATGTTCAGTCACCAGTGATCATGTTTAATTCAATCATGTTTTGCTTGGACAAGAACAGACAAGCAGAAAACTAAGGGTTGTAGAGTGAAGCATGCCCTTCGCCTTTCCCATTGCACGCTTCTAAATCGTTCACCTCTGCAGTTCTCATGCTCTCTGCAGAAAGCATTTCCTTTATGTCATTTTTTTCCAAACACTGACGAACCACCCTGTCATTCCCTCAAGTATCCCCCACCGTCCCACTGCCATTATTATTTGTACTGAAAAGCATCAGTAAGGCAACAGTAAGAATGCGGCTTGTCTGCCTCTTGTACGCCCTCTCGCTCTGTTGCTTGGTGGTGGGGACTGCAGTGTGTGGAAGTCTGCGGCATTGCGGGGGATCTACAGCAGGTTTGTCAAAGAAGAAAGAGAAAGATGAAATATGCTGAAATGGCCTTGTTAAACAGGTGTTGGTGATATTTTGGTGTTATTGTGTTCTTAAAGATATGATTTCAGTCTGTTGGGTTTCTTTTGTAGCAGCAGTGGGGTCACAGTGTTCCTGTTACAATATGAAACTTTGATAGGAATCTTTTATGTGAGTTGTGTTTGGATTCATGTCATGTAAGGGGAATTTTGTTCGTTGTTCGCTTGTTCAGTAACTTACAAAAGTATTCATTTGCAGCGTTAATAAATGCACACAAAAGCTAAATTTGAAAATATTTGTGAATACACAGATGCAAACACTTTACTACTTTGACAAAAACTTAGGAAAGATGCCTTTACACCACAAGGCATTTTGTGCAACATTAAATTGCACTAATAATTTTCGATTTCACAGTTTGTGCACTTGAGATTCCCCAAATACAATCTCTGTGCTTTTGCTAGGATAAAATGTTTGAAACAGTTTGTAAAATTTACTTTCTCTTTAAATTTAATGGCCTTTTCCTGTGGGGGCAAAACTTATGTTTCCCTTTTAGACAAAGTACAGATCTCCGACCTTGAAGGAATACACTGTTCCAGACGGCAGCATTTGTATCCGGCATGTTATAAATTCTCTGTCCTCTAGGGATTTAAACAAAGCCTTTTGAGAGAATAGCAGAATCAGTTTTTCCGTAACAGCTATCTAATGTAGACACGGTAAAAACAATTTCCTCTGTGTGGGTGAGAGCTGAGTCAGACTGATGAAGAGATGATAGCAAGATAGATTTTCTAAATTCTAAGAGAGGAATGACTAAACAGTCAAGGACCTTTGGCCCAGAGAGACAAGGCAGAGAATCCTGAATCAACCTGGAGTAGAAGTCCAAGCTGGTTCTGAGAAGAAAAAAAAAAGTGTCTAAGCAGCCTGGAGATCTTTTCCATCTTGTCCTATGATGAGGCTGTTTTCTGGCACTTGATCTTACTCTGTTGGGACCTTCTCATGATTTCTTCCAAACCATTTCCTTGGAGTCCTGACAGTTATATACAAATCCAAACTATGCACAAAAACTGTGAGTTTACCTTCCCAGAGAAAGAGAGAATTTGACTTTGATAAAACTCCTGTATATTTTACATCACAACTTTGGTCTACCTTGTGTTGGTCTGTCAGATACACTCCCAATAACACACATTGTTGTTTGTGTTTGTAACCTGAAGAGATTCAAGATGTATAAATGCTTTTGCAAATTACTATCAACTGCAGCCACATCCAAAGGTAAAGTCTTGCTTCTTTGAGTTTCTGACAAACCACTTGTGCTGAAACATCTTTCATTATTGTTGATCCGGCAGGCAAACTGGCGTTCACTAAAATGAAATGTGCTGCTATGACTGACAGGCAGCCTGCAGTGCGGAAAGAGCAATTTTGCCAAAAAAAATAGTGCCTTGGGTCCAAGCAAAAACACACGGTTCATTTATCTTCCTGACACCTTCTTAACGCAAGAGCTAATCCACCCAGCTGGGCTGCACCACGTGCTCAGCGCTAATTCCTCAGCCATACGGTCCTCGTGCAGCTCCAGTATGAAAACAAAACATGTGACAGACACAAATGAGGGATGCTGATTTGGGTACATCTAGGCTGGCTGCGAGCAAGATGAAACCGATGATCTGGTGTCATCTTAGAGGCATGTTAATCATAAAGGCAGGAAGTGGGAGAAATGTGTGGGAACGACTGGATCGTGGTGGGGTGTTTGGTTTGTAATCATGATGGCAGTGTAACAGAAATCAATGTCAGCGCTGTAGAAGCTGCCGGTCATGTACTGAAAGCTCCTGCACTGTGAACCACTGAGTGCAGGAGCCTGAGAATCTGTGAAGAGTGACTGTTAGGATTTAGGAAAATGTGAATTGAAAATAAACAACAACTCAGGCATCAATTATTTCTTTTACATACTATTGTGAGGCCTTCTCTCAAAGACAAAGTAAAGAACAGGTAAAACTGCTGGTGCCTCAAACTGCAATAAAATACTTAGGTGTCTTAGTTACCAAACTACAGATAATATGTCGCCCATCTATCACTCACTGCTGCTCTGTCTCTCCACAGATAGTAGCAGCTATCTTGGCCATAGCAGGCATCGTCATGATGACCTATGCTGATGGATTTCACAGCCACTCAGTCATTGGCATCACTCTGGTCGTAGCATCTGCTTCAATGTCAGCGCTCTACAAGGTAGACTGTTTTCACTCAATCAAGACACAATATTACCAGGTCTAATGGCTTTTATTGATATATTTGGCCCCTGGGGAGCAAACATTCAAAACAGCTTTGCATATTTCATATGTCTTATTTATGAAATCCTTCTTAGTATATTATCAGGTGCCAGAAGAGAAAAGATTATAGTGTAAAAGTCTCATAATAAATTCATTCTTTACAGCAGTAACATAATCTTGCACAATAATTTAGAAAAATCCTACTGTAGTCCATTCATCCATGTAAAAAGAATATATATTTATTATTTTAAACAAAAGCAGCAGTGACATAATTATTGATACCTTTAACAGAGCTTTTAAAAATTAACCTTCTTAGTTCTACTTTTTAAAATTTGATTTGAGCTTGGGAACCTGTAGTTAGTCGTAGCTCTTTCCTTGAGGTATAAATATTACATGACACAGAGGGCCATTTCTTTTAGGCTCTGGCCACAAGCCTGGATGAGGACCAGAAGTGAAAAGTTTATTATTTACCACACACAGCAAGTCAGATGGGAAGGAAGGTATAGAGTGATAACTTAGGTTGCCAAGTCTCAAAACAACAACTGGACTCTATCTACACGCCAGCTGGTTATGTAGGAGTGAAGACAGAAAAAAAAGTGGGGTTTTTTGGTCATAGCATCATAAATTTAAACAGGCGGAATCTTTTAACTGGAACTTTTTGTGCCCAATGTTAAGTATGGCGGGGGATCCATGATACTGTGGGGCTGTTTTTCTTTTTAAGTCCTCCTACACCTTGTTGTTGTGCAGGAACTTTTTGAGATACCATAATAATTTAAAGAAAAACTGGAGGACTCTGCCTCATTAGTTTTTCAATGATATAATGAGCCTAAACATATCACCAAATCAAAACAGAAATACTTCAAAGAATCCTTCTTCCATGGTCATCTCAGTTTGCAAACCTTAATCCTATCAAAACTGTAGGTGGTGAGCTGTACAGGGTATAAAGAAGGAAGCAGGATAATGTAAAGAGATTATGCCAAAAGGAAAGGGCTTCTATCCGTTTGCTGTAACCTTATGAGTTGTTAGAGGAGAAGAATAAAGGTTGCAAAAGTGAACTGTGCAAAAATATTGCCAAAAGTGGTAGCAATAACAATTGTAAATATCCTTCACTTAATCAATGTAAACAATTTTTTCTGGGTTTTTCTTCAAATTTTCTATATGAGATCATGATACTTCAATAAAATCTGATTTTTTTTCCCACTTTGTACTATATGAAATGTAAGAGTCAGCTAACAGAGGTTTGTGATATCTATGATGAGGGTTGCTGGCTCCATGCATAAATTTTGATCTATAAGGACAGATAGCCAAATTTTGAGTTTCTTCTCATCCGCCTTGCTGTCTTTGCTGCTTAATGTAATACACAGAATCAGACATAACATGGCAGGTATTTGGCAAGCAAACCTTCTGTAATACCCTTCAGCTCCATAAAGTGGTGGGAGGCTGTTTGTTCATCCAGATCTCCCTTCTCATGTATCCTCAGGTGCTCTTCAAGATGGTCCTGGGCAGTGCCAAATTTGGAGAGGCTGCACTCTTCCTGAGCATTGTCGGAAGCGCCAACTTTGTTTTCATCAGCTTTGTGCCAGTAATCCTGTATTTTACTCATGTAGAGTACACTGGCTCACCTGCAGAAATCCCCTGGGCCTACCTCTGTGGAGTTGCGGCCTTGCTTTTTGGTATATGAAGACAAATATGAGTTTTTTCATACAACACTAAACGTTTTCCTTCACGTTCTCAATGTCTAAGATGTTCGTAATATGTTTTCTCCCAACAGCTTTCAACATCCTAGTGAACTTTGGCATTGCAATAACATACCCTACATTAATTTCCCTTGGCATTGTCCTAAGTGTCCCTGTGAATGCAAGTAAGTGTCTCAATCTTTCATCCAGTCCTGAATCTTTAGATTTGATTACATTCTAAAATTTTGTGGGCTTGGAGTCCGCAAATTCCCACAGATCCATACTTTTTATGTCAGTTAAAGTGTCAGTGATTTGTTTTTATACATATATTATGGGCATGGCTGTAAACCATGGCTGTCAATGAAAATGTAGGGATTTTAATGATGCACTTGTACCACAACTTTAACAGAAATATTGAAACAGGTGATGAAAGACTCCGCCTAGTGGAGCAATCAGGTACTACAGTAACATGTTTCAATGTAGTGTCCTTGTCTTCTTGCAGCAGGGGCTTTGCAATTAGTATGTCTAACATTTTCTTTATGTATAGGTTTTTTTCACACCATGTTGAAATCTACTATTTAAAACCATGATAACAAAAGGCATGCCATGAATAAGAATCAATATTCCGAGGTGTGCATTTTGCATACATTTATAAGGAATTTGAAAAGGTATTTGAACCGTTAAAGATTTCTTCTCTTTTGCATTTTGTGGCACACTTATTGTTTCAGATAATAAAAAAAAAAAAAAAAAAAACCATATTAAAGTACCCATAGGAAATACAACAAGCAATTTTAAATGGTGGAAAAAGCCAATCTAAATCAGCCTGGCCCTATTTGACAAACCAATTGTCCCCAAAACCTAATAATCGGTTGTGCAACTCTTGGCAGCAACAACTGTTGCAACTGTTGCAACAACAGTAAATGATGAGTTTTTTTGCATCACAGTGGAGGAATTTTGGCTCAGTCTTCTGTTTTAATTCAGCCACACTAGAGGGTTTTCAACATGAATGGCCTTTGAGGTAATGCCAGTATCATTTGGATTTAAGTCAAGACTTTGACTAGGCATGTTTAAAAACTTAATTTTGCTCTTTTTTTGTTTGGGGGCAATCACATTTTCACATCAGGCCACGTTATTTTGGATACATTTTTTTCTCTTAATGCAAGAAATCATCATTTGAAAACTGCATTTTGTATATGCTCAGGTTATCTTTGCCTGATATTAATTTTAAAAAAGAAAAAAACAGAAGAGATCTGTGGGAGTTGGCACAAATTCTTCCTCATGGACCTGTATTAATACACCCTTGTGTGATTTTACAGTGGTTGACCTCTACACCTGTGACATCAATTTCAACACGGTGCGCCTGATTGCTGTGTTCATCATCTGCCTGGGTTTCCTCATGCTGCTGCTACCAGAGGACTGGGACCAGTGTATCATCCAACTCACTACGAAGCTGCGCAAACGGGACGACCCGGCCGAGGCTGCCGGGGAGACGGGGGCCAACACAGGCATCAACTGGAGAGGGAGAGGCAGGACCTCCCTGTCAACATATGCACGTTGACTCCATTATAACCAAACGGGGAACATTAACACATCTCATCTGGCTGGTGGCCTACATTGCGTTTTGCAAAGCTAGCATTGGTTTGGACTGTTCTGTGATCTGACAGTTCAGCACAGTGGGAGAGATACAAAAGGCTCAGATTGCATAAGATTTAATCACATTCTCAACAGCTTTCTTTTTTACTGAAACAATGTATCAGATGTGACTAAAGTCTCACTGCTGCTCAACCTTTAAAATGTTCTAATTGTTCATCATATCCTTAAAAGACTTGCCAGCTTGCCTGATCAATTACAGTTACAAAAAAAAAAAAAACACTACAGGTTCGCATTTACTCACATTTTGATCCAAAGAAAAATGCCTGAGAACAAAGGAAAACCCTTCAGGTTTCATCTAATTATGAATACCTGCCTTTTCTGGACTGTACATAGCTGTATTTCACACCCTGGCTGCCTGGAAAGCTTTGGACCTGATAGGCTTATTTGGTGTGAAAGGATCTGTCTGATCACCTGAGGCTCAATCAGCACTAAAAACACATCCTTTTAAAATGCCTTTCTTTTTGATTAGAACAGAAGAGGCTCTTTTTAAACTCAAGATTTGACCTCCTGTAGGTGGGGACTTTCATGAGGCTAAACTTCCACTGTCATTGCTCACATGCCACTAAGGACAACATGAGAGTATATTGGACAGAGACATCCTGGATGAAAAATGGAAAATGGAAGTTTTCCACATTTTGTCAAATAATAACCATAAACCTCAATGTGTTTTTAGAATCTAGTGTGATACACCAATACAAAGTGGTCCATAATTATAAAGTGGAAGGAAAATACATGATTTTCAATTAAATCTAAAAAGTGTGGGGTGCATTTGTGTTCGGAAGGCAATGCACAACCTGATTTAATACTGTTCGATACTAACTCTTTCCAAAATAGCCCAAGCTGAGTCAGACTGGATGGCAAGCATTAATCCTGAAGTCTTGATAAAGATTCTGGATTGGATCTAGGTCTGAATTTTGGCTGGGCCATGAATATGCTTTAATTTAGGGCAGCGCCTCTGATGGCTGCAGCCTCAGTCACCCCGTCTACCCGGATGGGCTGTACTGACATGTGATTTCCCCCTTGGGGAACAAAATAAAAAACATTCTTGGAGCATGATGCTGCCGCCACCTCGTTTCACTGTGGATGTTCTGTTGGTGTAGCTTCTCGGTCATTGAGGACATGACAATCCCAAGTGGGTAAATAGAAGGGTATTGGACTCCTCTCGTTTCTTGAAGATGTTTCACGTCACATCCAAAAGTTTTTTTTTCTGAACCTAAAACAGTAAGGAGCAAAAGAAGCCATCTACATCTGCCTTAAAAAACAACACTCATTAGAGAGGGGGACTTCAGGTTTCATCTAGAGTCCAGGATTGACTCAGCCATTCACATTTTGAGACATGAACAAAAAAAAACCCTCACATTTTAGCATTGTTAGCTGAAATTTTTAAATTGTTGAATAACAATGACGTAAATTTGAACCAAATGACAGCTAGTGTGAGTGACTCGTAACTTGAACAACCCCATTGGTGACCTGAATACCCCTTGATTGTCCCAAGTACAGCTTATAAGCCTGATACGCCCAACCAATGTTCAGAAATGAAGAGGCCTTCTAGATAGGGGGTGAAACATTTTTATGAAACAAGAGAAGTCCAGTTCAATTCTCTTTCTGCCCTTCAGACCATGAGAATTGTAGGTTCAGGGTGATGTGTAGCGTTTCTGCCAACCTTATATCCTTTTCCTTTCATCTAACAGTAATGTGCTACTTTATTTTGGCTTATAACAAAACAAAAAAATTTGTGGTTGGAATGTGACAAAATGTGGAAATGTGGAAAAGGTTCAAGAAATTAGAGTACCTTTGCAAGGCACTGTATTTAAACCAGCATGAGATACAAAGTTTGATTGTTAAATTCAAACTCATATGTGCTTCAAGAAACCCAGACAATGGGTTGGGTTGAAACATACTTCAAAACTGGCAGGCTAAATGAAAACTATCCAGTTATTAAATTTGAACATTTGAGGTATCCCTGAGCATCTTAATATAATACATTACATTTTTAAAACTCTTAAGCACTCTAATAGAGCTACAGCAGTTCAATAAAATGTTTTTATTTTTAGAGAAAACATTAGATGGTAGAAATCTATCTCACTATGACTTTAGGAAAGAGTTTATGAAACATGGCTTGGATTTCCTCCATCTTCTCTACAAAAAAATATTATTTGATCTATTTTCAGTAATCATATTTCAGACAGTTTTTTTAGGAAAAGGAGCAAAGCAAAAGAGTATCTGAGGCCCTCGCCTTGTGAAGCAACACGTGTGAACTCTGTCTTGTTGTGAATGTATGAATATCACGCTACACATGCTCGCTACGAACTGCTCTGTTTAATACAGTGCCACTAGACTTCTGCAGAGAGATACACTTGATTATGGCTCTCCTTGTCCTCATCTAGATGAGTTGTTGCTTTTTTTCTGTGAGGGGACAATTTCTTGATGTATTGCTGAAGACTTTTTATATTGCTTTTTTGCATTTGGTTGCTGACTCACCTCAAGGACCTCTAGAAGAGAAAAAAAAAAACAACTGATAACCACAGAACGAGCATGCATATACCAGCTGAAATGTCCACTGCATTTTTTTGGTTGGTTTTTTTCTTTTGCAATACAGTACATTTAGCACTGTTTCCCATTGTCATTTTTTATGACAATAAATAATTATATTGTATTCCTCTGGAATTATCGCAAGATTTAAATGTAAACCTTTGTAAGGAATGATTTTTACACTAAGATGATGCAGCATATGGTTATATCACATCTGAGGAGGAAATATTTAGAGCGTGAATAAATGATGGATTTGTTAGATCTGCTATTGAGTGTCTTCAAGTGTAATCACATGATGTAAAATATAAAAAGATTTGTTTTTTTATTTGTTTTCTTGACAAGGTTTGTTCTCCCTCAACTTTCTGTTGTAGTTTAATAATCAAGGTAAAAATTGATCACCCAGAAAAAGATGGTTGTTACAGTTCCTCTTCTTATGAAAGTATAGCTATTGTAAAAATGAAATTATTTTTGGCACATCTCACATATTTGATTCACATCTACAATTATTATTTTTATTATTTTTTAGTTGTTTATTATTTTTTTTTCCCCAAAAGTACTGAGATGACACTTGGAGGATAAATTTTAAGCTTGTTACGTCAATTTTACCATTTTCTGACATTTTATATGTGACACAATCATTCAAGAGGGAGTCAGTGATGTCATCAGTCAAGTAATTGGCAGGAACATCTCAGATTCTGCTTGTGATAATTCTGAAAAAAAATGAATTTTTAAGAAAGTTAACTTATTTTAGTTATTATTCACTCAAAACTAAAACTCACTTTCAGTATTATATAGATTAATTGCAAACAGACTGATACATGTCCAGTAGTTATTTCAGTTAGTTTTGATGATTATGGCTTGCAGAAATAAATACCTAAAATACTAGTTTCTAGGAAGGTCAGAAAAAAATAATTTCTATTACAGAACTGTCATGTTCTGTCTAAGTTATGGCCAACACAGTCATGGGGAAGACTGCTGATTTGACAGTTGTGCAGCAGACTGTCATTGAACCCCTTCACATGGAGGATACACAACAAGAAGTTGCCTTTTTACAGCTTGTATGCACTAGTTTTGAAAACTGAGTGGTAGGAAAAGTGTGGTGGGAAAAGGTGCACAAGTGTAACCTCAGCCTTGAGAGTCCATTTAAAACAAAGACCATTCCAGTGCTTCAAGACACCACCTCACACCATACATATCCAGAATATGGACTACAACTTTAGGATTTCTTGCTTTCAGTTCTGAATGTAAATTGATCTGTTCTATAGGAACTCCCAGTCCAAGTCATGGCAAGAATGGAGAAGCAGAGTCCAAGTTGCTTGAGGGCCAGTGTTAAGTTGCCACAGTCAGCAAAGATTTAAGGAGCCATGTCTTCTGCTGGTATTGGTCCACTGTGTTTTATCAAGTTCAAAGTCCGTGCAGTCATCTACCAGGTAATGTTAGACCACATCAAAATTCGCTCTGTTGACAAGCTGTATGGAGATGCTGATTTCAGCTTCCTGCAGGACTTGGCACCTGGCCACACTGCCCAAGTACAAACATCTGTTTTAACGAAATATGGTATATATGGTATGCTTGATTGGCAAGCAAACCAACTTAACCTAAACTCTATATATTGTGTTATCAAGAGGAAGACTACAGACACCAGACCAATTGGTGCTGACAAACTGAAGGCTGCTATTAAAGCAACCTGGGCTTCCTTGACACCTAAACAGAGCCACAGGCAGATCGTTCTCCTGCCATACTGCATTGATGCAGTAGCTAATCCATGAAAAAGACCTCCAAACAAGTATTGAGTGCATATAATACACAGTACTTGGACAGACCTTTCAGTAGACAGTCATTTCAATATTAAAAATTCCCTTTTTATGTGCTATTATAATTTTCAGAGAAGTTTTGGATTTTTATTAGTTTAACAGAATAAACAATTCTAATCTGTCAATGTTTTAATGAATCAGTATATCTTTTAGAACTGAATTACTGAAATAAATAACCTTTTCAATTCAAATTTATAGAGAAGCAACAGTAAATGACTAACAGACATCATGCTCCACTGTCACTGTGATCTGGCCGAAGAAAAAAGTGGCTTGCCGCTCCTTAGTTAGAGCAGAGAACGGAAGTCTGCTGCCCTCTTGAGGATGAGAAGGGACCTGCAGATTGTGTGTCTTGTCACAAGCAGCGTCCTGGCACACAGAAGGGGTGTTTTCATGGTGGCACACGTTACATACATACATCTCAGAGTGACTTTTGAAGTCAGTGCTAACAGTGAAAATGGAGGAGGAGGAGTGCTTTGAATTGTCACAGTTCAAACTTTCGGAGCTGGTATGTGAACTGGGATGAGGAGTGGTCAGGGTACAGGGGTCAGTATTCCTGATGTCATCCCCCTCTGCTCTGACCTCCCATTCTCTGCCCAACACGCTGCACAGATGAGCTCTAATTCGGTGCCCAAGTCCCTGAAGAGCAATCTGGAAACGCTGGCTGAGCAGAGCGTACAGCAAAGGATTTACGTTAGAGTTGAGCAACATCAGCCAGTAGGAGAAGGTGATGGCAGAGTCTGGTACGAGGGTGGACTGGCCTGTAATCACAGTTTCTGTGGCCTGAACCAGAGCCACACATATGTAGGGTGTCCAGCAGAGGAGAAAAGCTGAGATGATCAGGACGAGGCGCACCGCTCCATGGTGCGGCTGCTGGTTGTTTGCCTCAGGTGGCTGTGAGCTTTTCTGAGCCAGGATGGAAAACAAACCCCTGACTTCGTTTCTCTGCTGTTTTGGAGCCTCCTGAAAAATGTGGCTGATATTCTCTCCCTGTTTACTGGTTTGAGACACCAACTCATCATTTATGTGACATGTAACGCTCCAGGGTCTATGGAAGTTCTTGCAGTGCTGGTGGGATGAATCCCCTGGAGCACAGGGGGACTTGCTGCGCTGGACAGAGTCCTGCAGTGAATGAATCCTCCGAGCGTGGCTGCGGGCCACCCTGATAATGTTCACATAGCAGAAGAGGATCACCACTGCAGGTATAAGATAGGTCAGAGCAGCCATGAAGGCTGTGTAGCTAGCAGTGCTGGCCCAGGTGATTGCACAGTTATACATGGGGACCACATAGGTGACAGAGCTCCAGCCCAGCAGAGGAGGGCTGCAGATGACCAGGGCCTGAAGCCAGATCCACAGGACCACAGCAAATGTCCTCCATAGGGTGCAGCGGGAACTGTAGCGCAGGCAGTCCATGATGGAGTAATAGCGGTCAAGAGCAATAGCAGTCAGTGTAAGAACAGAAGCTGTGCAGTACACAGTGGAGGAGTACCCAACATATAAACAGAGAACCTAGCAGAGAAGTCAAAGAGTCAATGGACGAAAGAAGAGGTGCAATGATACTAAGGGTCACGTAAACATAAAACATCATGTGACAGGACAGAAAATGCTTACAGGACAATGCACCCATCCGGTGTTTATGATGGACATGGCAACAAAAGGCATGACTCCAATGCCTACCAGGAGGTCACTGACGGCCAGGTTCAGGATCAGCACAGACGTCACTGCATGGAGAGTCCTGGTAGCTGCCACAGTAACGATGACAAGAACATTGCCTGCACAAAAATACATCACAGAGATTCAAACCATGACTCAGAGGTCACACTGGCCTTAAACCAAGCAACCAAAATAAAAGTAAAAAGCAGTTTAGAAATCACCCAAAACCATGGAAACACAGAAGGAAATCAGAAGCTTAGAATGGTTGCTTTAAAAGGGTAGGTGCAAGACTGAGCTATCTCTCCCGATAGCTCAGTTTAGATGGCCGACCAGCTCTAGGAAGAGTCCTGGCGGTTCCAAACTCCTTCCATTTACAAATGATAGAGGCCACTGAGCTCATTGGGACATTCAAAGCAGCAGATATTTTTTTTGTATCTTTCCCCAGATTTGTGCCTCAAGATAAATCTTGTGTAGATGAGAGTCTTGTTTACACAGTCTGAAACTGGTTTTAAATGTGGATAAAACTAAAGCAATGGTTTTCTTGCATTCCCGAAAGCTATCAGAGATTTCTCCACTGATTACTATTAAATACCTTGGCTTTGTACCGGACAAAAACCGCTCTTTTAAAATGCACATTGAAAATTTGGTTTGAAAACTGAGAGTGAGGATTGGGTTTTGTCTTCAGTCATTGAATACTATTTATCATTGTCCTTTAAGGTTTGTAATAGTCTTCAGACGTTTTACGCATCATTGTGAGTTGTATGCAAGCTGATTGGCCTCCTCTGAGTGTACGGTGATGCATTCATTTGATGACTTTGATCTATAACACTCTGCTTGGCCTGACTCAATCTTACTTAAGTTCTCTCCTACAAAGATCTAATACTGACTATTTTCTCCATGCCAACAACATTTTTCTTTTGCTCATTCCACGCGTTCGGAAAGAAAAAGGAAAACAAGCATTCAGTGATGGCTCCTACAGTATGGAATCATCTCCTGTCTGAACTCAAGATGTCGGATCTTATTTCTTTGGAATTATTTTGAACTATTCTTAAGAATAAGCAACGTGAATCTATTAACCAGTGTCAATGCGCTTAAATTTTTTTTTTTTGTTTTTAATTTGTTATTTTATGATCTAATTGTCTTTTAAGTATCTTTTTTCTGTGCCCAGGTCCCCCTTGCAAATGAGATCTTGATCTCAATAGGGTTTTAACCTGGTTAAATAAAGGAAATGAACAAATGCTGCCTCAGGATGCCATTCTTGGTGTTTGACCTCTGATGAAGTCAGCTGTGGGACCTTATATAGACAGGTGTGTGCTTTTTTTTTTCCAAATCACATCCAATCAACCAAATTTACAACAGGTGGACTCCATTTAAGTTGCAGAAACATCTCAAGAATGATCAGTAGAAACAGCTCAATTTTGAGCTTCATGGCAAAGGTTGTGAATACTTACATAAATGTGATTTCTTGGGTTTCTATTTTTAATACTCTAAAACACTCAAAAACATTTTCCACATTGTCGTAATGGGGTAGCTACTTCTGTGTAGAATTTTGAGAAAAGAGATTAATTAATTTAATACAATTGAGAAAAGGCTGTAACATAAAATGTGGAAAAAGTGAAGCACTGTGAATACTTTCTGGATGCACTATAACTGAGGAATTGGTTTTCCACCATTGCAGAGCTTGCTCAAGAAATGGTAGCAGGTGGGTAAGATCATTTCTGTATGTACGTAAAGGCACTGTCCGAGCATCAGAAAGGACAGTTAAGAAACCACTCTTCAATCATAACATTTGAGACAGACTGACATTCTGCAGGAATTCCCTCAACAAGTTTCCTTCCCACTGCTTAGAACATCTTGATGCATGACGGCCTGGAGAAGAAAATGTGACCAAAATGAGTCCTCTGTCAAGCTGACACTAAAGCATCCAAAGACCACTCATGTGGGGTTGCCTCTTGTCCAAAGGTTGGGCTCACTCACAATTTTGGCTAAAAACATTCCATTAATAATAAAAAAAAAAAATCCCACAGGGTGAACTTTACACAAAGATTCATATGCATGATAAAGTCTCATGTCACATGGCAAAACTATTAACTGACATTGAAATTAACCCAGATATGATCAGCTTTTCTCATTAAGAATGGATGCTTGAAGTTTATGACTTTCTATTATTACTAAAGAAGAATCTAAGTAATTTTTTCACAGTCTCAGTATTTCTGGACACAATTGCAATGTTTACACATATTTAATAAAATCACTTGGAGCGAAATGATCAAGTATTAACATTTTTTTATCTGCAGCAATAGAGGTAAAACTGTAACTTAATTTTCAAATTAAAACAACTTCTTGTTTAAAAAAAATAACAGTATTTTCTGTCAAAAAATAAGAGTAGACAACTTAAAATGTTATGCAGCGTTTATATATTAGAAAAAAGAAGTTAGCTTTCCACAGATCAGTATCTCACCTATGACAGCACCCATACACATGAGCACCAGAAGAGCCTCGAGGAGCAGCCGGGTCTGCTTGGACACCCCACCCTCTGCCCCTTCCATTCTGCTCATGTTAATCCCTGCAGCCTGCAGAGGCGACCTGAAGCCATCCAGATCATCCATACTATTGTTAACTAACTGTGTTCACATGTTGAAGAATGCATAAGCTTGATTTGTTTAAAAAAGAAATAATTGCCATCTCGTGCCCTCAAGCTAATGACTGTCTCCAGGTAAAGCAGCCTGTTTTTTTACACAAGGGGGAGGAGAATACACACATGCAAACATGAACGTACTCTTTAACCCTTACAAGGTTTTAGAGCTATTAATATCTTTTCTCAATAATATGTTTCATCAAGAAGGCAAGCAAATAAAGTCAAGTATGAAAAAAGGTAATATAGTTTATTTTTCATATTTTCAAAAAGTACAACTTAATTTTTAAAAAATATTAAACATTCTGAGTACAGACGAGCAAAAAGTAATAACGGTATATTATATAGTTTGCAATTTGAAAAAAAAAACAACAACTAATAAGCAACTTCCTGCTCGGAGCAACAAATGTTTTCATTCATTTACAAGCAGGCTGAGTGGAATATTTAGATAAAATAACTAATCCCAATGCAGGGATCTTATTAAGACATAAGACGTCTGCTGACCAGACTGACCCTTGACAAGACTCTGTGCCACACAGAACATACAAGTCCTGAAGGTCCACAGTCCACAAACTGCGTTTAAGTTTGTTTTGGAGCAGCAGCAGGTTCAACGTCGACTGTGGTGCCGTGTCTGCTTCTTCTTCAGCCGCACTGTGAGTCGACCTCTTTTGATCTGATTATGAGGTGCTGCCGTGTATATTCCCAGATCAACAGGGCAGCACTTACGTGCACGTTGAGCGAGCGGATGATCCCTTGTTGAGGGATCTCCACACACACGTCCAACATCTGGAGCAAACTGGCAGGAATACCTTCCCTCTCGTTGCTATAAAAGGAAAACAGACGAAAAATGGTGTAACGTGGTAATTCCAATAGTTGCTATTATTTTGAAAACAACAGTAAAATGACAAAAACACTTTTCTAGTCTTAGTAGTGATTAAAACTCCTCTTATGGAGCTAAAAAAATATGAAGTTTCATGAATTTTAATGAAAACTTTTAAATTAATCTGTGTATGAACGGGTGAATGACTGATTGCAATGTAAAGCGTTTTCACAGACACTCTCCTGCAAAAAGTTCAGTTTATTAATACTTTCAAAAATAAACATAAACCATGTATATTTATCATTCAACTTCATAATGATGCACCACTTTGTGGTGGTCTATCACAGAAAATCCCCAAAACACACACTGAAGTTTGTAATTTTACAAAATGTGAAAAATTTCAAGAGATCCTATCTTTAGTTTTATTTTAAATTCCCAGTCATATTAGTCATTGAAATGAAAATTCAGTTCTTAATAAAGATGATTCATGAGTTTAATTCCAACCGCAAGATAAACTGTAATAAAGTGAGAACGAACGCACGCACGCTGCCCCATATCGGCCATGAAAAGTAAACATAAAAGGGTAATAAGCACCTGGCATTTAATCTCGGCAGCCAGCCACACAGCAAGGAAACACTTGTTGATGGGTTACATTTATCTGGAGGGCTGAGACAATAGAGAGGCTGGTGGGAAATTAGAGCCAGGCCATGCTGTGCAGAGCAGAGCACAGCTGTGAAAGCATTAAAGTGTGAGTTTACACATGAGGCTTACGCCAACACCACAGCTTCCGTGTTTGAACTGAGGAAAACAAACCAGCAAGCCTAAAGGGAGGGGATCAATATTGTTCTCCCTCTGCCTCATGAGTACCACTATATGAGGAACATACATAGTTAACACAAAGTTTCTCCAACCTCATGTTACAGCTGTATGCAGCTCCAACGTGAAAAAATATTTGGTGACCAAAGTAGTGGATGTCGCAAATAATAGAGGTGAAAGTCTCTTGTCTCTTGTAATCACGCTCATTGTGTCATTTTGAGTAATTCATATCCTTCATTCCCCTCAGGAACAGCCAATTATAGTCCAGCATGCCCCGACAGGTACACGAGGCGAAGGAGGGGAGCGAGCCCCACAGGGGCGAGAACTTAACGGATAAGAGAACTCTAAATGGCCTTGTCAGCTCTCAGCTTCTTCACTGAGAGATCCACAAGGGCGTGGAACACCAAGACAGGTGGCTGCTTAGATGGAAAACAAACAAATAACAAAAAAAAAAAAAAAAAACCCAGCGGTCTGACCCCCCCCTTTTTAAATTTCATATATTTAGTACTCTCCTACCCCAGAAGTAGCAGAGTTTTCTCGGGGAACTTGAAGTCCTGGAGCTTCTGACTATTGGCAGTCTGCTCCACTCCGACAATACAGTAACCTTTGCTCTTCTTTACCTGTAGGAAATCAGTGAGCTCCACGGGCTTCACCTGAAGAAAAACAGAGTGATGCTGGTGATGAAACAAAGCATCAAGTTTTGAAGCATCTGCAGACCTTACAGATTTTTAAAAATGGAACAAAAAGTTCAACACACTGTGAAAAAGCTGTTTGCACAGAAATGAATCACAGTAAACCAGTGTTCACACAGGAAAGCAATCATTCAGAACAGTTATTTCTATTGATTTATGCAAAGCTTTGCAAAAACATTCACATACTATGAACTTTTCATTTTACTTTTTTTCACATTACATCCACAAACTTTATTCTTTTTATTGCAATTCAGATCCCTTTACTCGAAAAACAAAACCCAATCCAACAATGTGTAATTTCTACTCAGTTCACAACAGCTGTTTTTAGAGAACTTTAGAGAACCTGCATCATGAAGATCAGTCTTGAATATTGTGTGCTATGAGCAAAACTTTATGTTTGGAAAAGAACTAACTCACAGATACCCCTGAACACTTGATCTCCCCCACAAAAACACCATGGTGGCAGCATCATGCTGTGGGAAACATTTTAAAGGTTGCAAAAGACTTGATACTAGGGCCAAGGCTAACGTTCCAGCAGGAATACCACCCTATACACGCAGGCAGATCTAACATGCAACGGTTTAGATCGAACTATATTATATGAACACCACACCACTAAGCATCTGTAAAAGAGAAAAAAAAATGAAGACCATGTATCACTCTCCTTCCATTTCAATATAGCGTGCTACTATGTTGGCCTATAATCCCACTAAAATTGAAGTTTGTGGCTGTAATGTGGGAGAGGTATTAATACTTTTGATGGGCACTGTAGGTAGACATTAATCCTCAACAAACATTGTTAAGGCTGGTAAATACTACTAAGATAAATTCCCACAATTCACCTCTAACAAAGGAAGCCAAAGCTCAGATGAAACGCTCAGGGACTGGAAGTGTTTGTCATTGAGATGGTGGAGACTGTCCAGAACCAGACCGCTGGCCCCAAATATCTCACATGTTCTGCAAAGACCTGGAACAACAACGGCAACAAGTCAATTTTAAAGTCCCCCCTAAACATAATGGTGGCAGAATCATGCTGTGTGGAACACTTTAAAGGCTGCAAAAGACTTGAGACTATAACATTCCAGCAGGACAGCAACCCGAAACATACAGGCAGAGCTCCAATAAAATGGTTTGGGTGAAAAATATTCATGCATCAGAATGGCCCAGTCAAAACCCAGATCTAAATCCAATTGAGCGTGTGCGGCAAGGCCTGAAAACTGATGTTTAGAGACAGAATTAGAGCCGATGTTTCAAACCTCCCAAATTAGTCGGCTTGTCAATCAACGAGGCCACCACCAGCAGGGTGCTGTGCTGTTTGCCTAGCCGAGCCGCCCTCTGTGCTGAAACCAGCTTCAGTTCAGGTTCCTGCTCGTGGACCCCTAATCTCCAGGGGGTGATCTTCTTCTGCACCTCGGCCCAGCGTTCCTCTTTATCCTGCTCGCCTGGGGAATATGATATTAGACACACACAGTAAGAGGATGATGCGCTAGCCTCATGGTTTAAGTACTCCTGCTGCTTGAGAGAAACGTCACTGTACTTCGGTCTTGCTGGATCCAATCTCCAGGCTGGAGCTGGCCCAGCTCAGGAGCAGAATTCCTCAAAGGGACTGGCAGAGTTTTAGAAAACAATGACAGCTTTTCAAACTTCCACGCTGGGATCCACTCATCATCCGCCAACTCTGAGAGACTAGGAAAAGTGTGGAATATGGTCTGAAAGACAAACAAAAAAAGAAAACAGCTGATTTGTGTCCCTGTCCTTCAGCAGACCTTACGTGCCTAGCAGAACAATGAACCTACCTCCACACTGTAATCCCTGATGGGATGAAAGGCACCAAAGAAGAAGTGTCCCTGAATCCTCAGCCAGTTCTTGTTGGCATTTCTTAAAGAAAAACAGCAAATACATCTTCAAATAAAGCCATTTGTACATCGGAAAACATTATTGCTGCAACTGTTCATATCTAACCCGGTGCTCTGCATGGCCTCAGCCTGGTTCAGGCAGGCTGTCACCACAGAAGACAGTCCCCTGAAAGCTTCAGCCTCCTCCTCCTCTGTCAGGCTTTCTGCGAGGCTCCACACCCTCTTCAGGGCCAGCAAGGCGTACAGGCGCACGCTGAAGTTGTGGTTAAAACACGACTGCAGGATGATGTCTAGGGCTTTACGCAGCTGCCTGACCTTCAAAAGAAACAATGAAAAATAAAAGCTATGCATACATATCAAGGAACTAGAATGGCACTAGAATATAGAGCAGTAAAAGAAAGCTGAAAACTGTAAGGCCTTACCTTTTCCTCAACATGTGGAATGATGACACTGAAGTGTACCAGGACAGACAGGAAGGTGCAAATGCTCGTCTTGGTTTTTTCATGATCCTGCACAAAACAACATAAAAAAAAAAAAAAAAAAAAAAAAAAAAAAAAAAAAAAAAAAAAAAAAAAAATAGGACTCACTGATATTTCACTTTTATTTGTTCGACTAGACGTGTAGAACATGAGCTCACAAGACTGAAGCAGGTCCAGAATTTGTCGATATGATGTGGATACTTGACAAGGATAAGAATCATCATCCATTCAATCAGGTACTTCACCGAGGCCTGGTTGCTGCAAAATCCAGCTGCAAACACGTGGTTCAACAGAGTGGCAACAAATTCCTGCGTGCACAAATGCAACACACATATTTTACCCTGAAATCTGTTAGTTCCAGGGAAATTATCAGTAAAAGTCTTTTAACCCACCTCTTTAAGTTTGGGAAGCAACAGCAGCAGTGTTTGCCATGCTCTGTTTTTGACCCGATGCTGCAGGGAGTTACTATAGTAACGAACTTTAGACTTTGATATGAGGCTGTCCTGTGGAGATGGGAGTTGAGAGAGATGGTGTGAACTGGTTTGACTGAATTAGTTCGCACATTTATGGCATGAATAAATCAATAAAACTGCAATTTCAAATATTACAGAATAAATTAAAAAAATCTGTTTTAATTTATTAAATGGAAAAAGTTATCTAAATCAACCTAGTCCAATGTGCCTTCCTTTGTTAAATAACAAATTACCAAATTAACTGTATTTTTTGGACAGCTAAGTTTGATTTCACTTGCATTTTGTATTTAATCTTTTTCTGAGAGTAAAATCTGTCTGCCAAAAGAAACAAGAACAAGAAATCTGTAAATGGACAAATTCTTTTTCAAGGCACTGTAGAACTTTTCCTGTAGCCATTTCCTGGCTTATAAAAATCAAAACCCATTTATCTTCTTCTCTTTCCTTTTTCAGTTTGTAGAAAAATGGACCATTGCATTTCCCACCATGGGGAATAAGGAAGTCATGTATTAGTAGTTCTGTGTTTTATGTTTAACTTATAGATTTACTAAAATGTTTCACTTGCATTTATTTATTTACTATCAAAAGTAAAAATTACTGTGGCACAAATAAGATGTGGGATTTCTCCAGATTTTTCTGTTTAGAAATAAAATATGTAAAAAAAAAACACAGATTTTGGCTGGTTGCCATGGTAAATACTGAAATAGTCATTTTTAGAGACATAAATATAAAACAACAAAATAAAGCATATGCAGCAAAAAAATTCTTCATTTTAAGGTAATTTGGTGTTAGAAACAAGTTTGTTAACAGGAGGTCTATAAGAACATAAAAATGTCATTTAGTTTGATGGTTTATGACATATTAATTATGAGGGATTTTCAATAAACCCTGCAAAAAAATAGGAAAATAATCCACCCTGACTGTGAGTCTTGGTGAAAGAATGGGGATCTTTATGTGGTCAAGACAAAAATGACATGTTTGAGGTGAACATGTGATATGTAATAAAACAGGTAGAGGTGGAACGACACCATGGCAAACATGTCCTGCTTTTATTTTATGAACAAGATGATGACTTTCAAGCTGTTCTGATAAAATAATATAAGAGGTTAACAAAATGATTTCCAGGCAAGCTGATACAGATGCCCCATCAAATTATTTTCCCATCCACCCAATGTTCAGCATGTACCTTTCTCAGCAACTCCATCACTAATTCCTCTATGAGTCTTTGGTGCTGCTGATCAGAGGGATCCAGGCGGCTAAGAAAGGTCAACACACATGTGCGGGGCAGCTGATCATCCCTGATATCACTGGGGGGAAAAAATGCAGCAAATCAGCTATGAGCAAAGCAACAGGGACCTCTAGTGGTGATCTTGTTAACTAACAAGATCTCAGGATCAAGTTAGAGAAGGAGAGATGAAAAATCTAACTTACCTTGTAACAGCAACATTAGCAGCACACTTTTCACCAAGTTGCTCCACATATATTTGGACGTCCAGGATGAGTCTTTGAAAAGAAAAAGTGACATGGTTTAAAGAATGTCAAATAACAAGAACAGAAATCTTGGGATTGCTGCTTGGACTAACCGTTGATCTCTTCTGAACACTGGTCCATATACACAAGCCTCAGTGACTATATCCAGGTGGTTAAAAATACTAGAAAGCACAGCACCAGCCTGATCACTGCTGCCTTGCTCATTGGGCAGCCATGTCTGACAGCAGTGCTGAAGTAGCATGCCAAATACTCCGCTCTTCGACTGAGACAGCTCCAACAACTCTGTGAAAATCTAAAAACAAGCATTTATCACCACCATAGATGCAAACTTAGAACATAGAAAATGGAAGATAGAGACAGGAAAAAAGTTCCTCTGTCTTAGTGTGGGTCACCTTTTTCAGTGCAGTCGTGAGAATCGGAGCCTGATCATGTGTCAGCTTGAGGAGCTTGTGCTGGAAGGCCATGGAGATGAAGCCCTTTAAGGCTGGCCAGAAGTCATGAGCATTGGTGCTAAGCCCCTGTACAAGCTCCCAACTCAGAGTCACCGCCTGCACACAGAGCTCCTCCTCATCGAGCACCAACTATTTATCAAAAGCACACCGCAAATCACGAGAATGAAAGTAAACCATCCTAAGAAATTTCTTAATGTGTACATGTCCTTAAATATCTCATTCTTGCCGTACTGACACTCACTTGTGGCAGCGCCGTGTTCATGAAGTTCAGCACGGGAAGCACAAGGTCACTGGGCAGCAGAGCCAAGGCCTCAACACTGCAACTCAGAGCAGCTCCGAGGGTCTCGAAGACTCGGGAAATTTGTACAGACTCTGGAATCCCTACAGTCCTAGTAAGGAAGTTTAGACAAATCCATTGGTCTCGCAAGAAATTGGCAGCAATGCGTCCCCAGTCTTGTTGCAGAAGGCCTTGGGCTTCAAGGTCACTACAAAAAAAAAAAAAAAAAAGTAAACATGCTATAATTGTGGCACCACAATACTTATCAAGTATACCTAATAAATAAATTTCTCAGTTTAGTTTTGAGTCTCCACATACCTTGAACTATCTGATAGTTGTGGTTTCATCAAGGACTTATTAATGTTTCCGAGAGATAACTGAGATTGTGAGGATGTCTTTAAAGTGTAGAAATAATCATTCATGGACTTCAGGGCAGAAACAGTTTCTGATCGCATGTCACTTCCTCCCTGCTGCAGGAGACCACACACAGCAGCCAAAGACGCCATACTAATAGCCTTTGACACTTGGTTAGCCACAGATGGGATCTAAGAAAAACACAGTCCATGTTTAACTGCGGAGCAGCAAATCTGATGATGGGGCACATATATTTCAATGTGTACCTGTTTGGTTGGCTCTAGCAAAACTGAAAGGCTGTACTTGATGAGTTTAGGGAAAGCATATTGCTGAATGTTCTTGGGACACCGAGATGAAGAGCTGCACATAACAACCAGCTGCCTCAGGACACACAGATACAGCTCAGCCCGTTCAATGTCAAAGAGCTGTCAAAG
Source organism: Anableps anableps (assembly GCA_014839685.1). Classification (NCBI taxonomy): domain Eukaryota; kingdom Metazoa; phylum Chordata; class Actinopteri; order Cyprinodontiformes; family Anablepidae; genus Anableps; species Anableps anableps. The sequence continues at coordinate 14,590,705 of CM026076.1, forward strand.
AAAAAAAGCGTGTGCAGACATCTGAGTTCATAACTAAGGGCGCTTCTTTGTAATTGGACAGTGATGGTGAAAGCTGTTCTTCCTGATTACCTCCTGCAGCTCTCCACACAGCCGCCTCAAGATAAAATCCTGGACTGGATCGACAAGTTTAAGAAAGGTCCGTTCAATGGCAAACATCACATCATCCTCTGAGAAACAAACACAAAAAAGACCCAGTTATCTGAAAGAAAAAAAATGAAGTTATGGGTAAAATATGAAAAGAACTATGAATATGTCCCATTAAGTTCATAATTCTGTTTAGAAGGAGAGGTACATTAGGCCTACAGTATTTTTTTCATCTGAAGTACCTAGCTTTAGTTCTTGCATTTTCAATACTGTTAACCTATTATAGATAACCTGGTGAGAGGCTTAACAAGTGCAAATCAAAATATATTGTTGTGTTTTTATTCCTATTTATTATGTAGTCCCTATCTTTATGTTTTTTGGAGTTTCATACTTCAGCATGCTTGGTGCTGTTTCAACAATTCAGTTTTTACAATATTCAGCTTAGTCATGATATGCAATAACTTCTGCTATACCTTTTACACTGTTTAAAATACTTCACTTTTAAATATTTATATAATTTGCCATTTTAAAAAGAATGGAAAGAACTCAGAATTCTATAAATTCTTTTTGCTTTTTGAAACTTAACTATTTCTACTTTTAGCCAGAGGCACTATTCAAACTTTAAACAGGTCAGTTGTGCTTTTACAACATGATTGATTCAGCTTTTTTTGTTTTTCATACCTAGTACAGTTTTTTTTTTTTAAATAAAATGTACATAGTTTAGATTTTATGAAAATTTTGATCATTTTTATAAAAATAAATTGCAATCAATGCAAAGGAAAGTGTTTAACATGCTACAAGTACCATGTTAGTTAATGCTAGCATATAAGTGTATGCTATCATAATACCAGTAAATAGATTTGAACACTTGTTTATAACTTGGGAATATTATCAAATGTTAGCACAGTAGATAAGATATTTACTGCTAACATATTGGTAGTTATGTTAGCACTTCAGTTTATGCTACAATTTAAGCTGCTGTTAGCGTAGACCATAGTGTATAGCTTTGGGTTAAGGAATTAAACCCGGTTCTCTGAAACATGAGTGAGGTATCTCACTATGCTTTGCGTTGATATAACCTATGCTTTCATTTTTTTCTGCTGTGTCTTTCATTCTAGACTGCTTTAAACAGATTGGGAACAGATGTGTGTGGTCTGCTTTGTCATTAGCTTTTCTGGAAGTTTTTAGTGTCAGTTCCTGCTATTCATGACACCATAACACATTAGCCTTAACACCTGTTTCTTTATCACATCTTACACTAATATTTCTGATGTTTTGTGTTCTTTAGGTGTTTCTTCTTCAGTTCAGCTTCTTCAGCAATTTGGCTTAATAACTCAGCTTAGAGAATGTACAATGCTTATTCAGGGGAAATGCAAATTTTTCTAGCCATAATTAGTCAAAAAACAAAATCAATCAAAGCAGAAAAGTCTTACAATGGCAAATTCAGTATAATGGCAATACTGTGTGGTTTATTTAGTCTCCAACAAGACTAATCTAAATATGTTAGAACTGAAGATTGGGCACTTATTGAGTTAATTAAAAGTAAACTGCTAGGTTTGTTTGTTTTTACAGGCTAAAAAGTTTCTTATCCTAACTTATTTTGCAAAAATATCTTTGAGGAAAGACACACTTATTGACAAAAACAGATAAGCACAGAACGAATGATGCCTACCTTTTTTGTGTTAGTGAGCATATTTGAAATATGGCATTTAACCTAACTAACAGAAGTTAGCCATCACTTTTGGAGTGCTGAAAGTTTTTGTAAATCTGGTAGTGCATTTTTACTTTCCAAAATATCAAATAAATTGTATTTTTTAGAATTCTAAAAAAAAAAAAAAAAAAAAAAAAAAAAAAAAAAAAAAAAAGAAAGACAGGGAAGAGATTACTAAGCCTTCTTTTAATTAATCACATCTATGCATAAATTGAATTTACTGTGTTAAAGCCAACATTTATAGGGGAAGATCTGACTGGTGTTTCAATGCAAACCTTCAACTTCTTGTTGCCGACCACATGAGCTTGTGCCAAGCTGCAACAGTCTGAGCAGGAGCTGCAGACTCTTGTCACTCTTACGGACAGGCAGGTAGATATTGGTGTAGACTCGGCTCAGGGTGTCCAGTAGTGGAGACAGCAGTGAACCCAGAATTTCACTGGTTTCTCCTTTCAGTTGCTTCCTCTCCATGTCCACACACAGCAGAAGAGCCCTAGCCAGCTTATCAGCCTCTCTAGAGTCAGGTAGTCTTTCAGCCTGACCTGTGTAACAGGGAAACTGACTTTGATAAGAATCATATATGCAAATACATCACATTTACAGATATAATTATTCTCTGTATCTAAAACACTCTTACACCAGACTCACCTGTGCTTGCTGGAACACGAAGATAAGCAAATACCTCTTGCTGAACATAAGCTCTTATGGTTTGTTTTTGTGTGGGATCATCTGTGCAATCACCATCCAAAATTCTGGACTTGAAACTGCATTCATGTTCCAATAACCAGGTGCACAACTGTCAAAAGTATATGAAGTAACAATCAGTTATTGCAACTTCTGTAATATAACATTTAAATATACTTTGAGTGGATGTGTGTAAAGAGCAAACCTCATTCCATAGCTCTGTCCTTCTACACAAAGACTCATCAGCACGAAAATGCATCAGGAAACTAAACATGTCATCTATGGTGACTTCACTCTGAGGTAAAAAGAAATAATTAAAACAACTTAAAACTCACAGATGTATTTTTCCTAGTCAAAGCCCTTTGTACCCAATTTGACTGCTGCACATATGGAATGTAGTGAAAGTTGCTTGTATAAAATAGTCATTAGCACCAGTAAATATTTACATCTGATTTGAAACTGAATTTTCAGATTTTTAACCATGTGTTTTCATAAATGACTCAAAATAATGACTTACTATGAAATGTTTACCAGGAGTAAACATTTCATAGTAAAAAAAAAAAAAAAAAAGTCATTTTTTTAAGTATTATTTACAGATAATTTATACTTTCTACCTGCATCAGCACCTAAAATGTCATAATAACCTCCACCAAGCAAAAGTATTTTTAGAATATTAGTCTTAAAACTGTAACAGATCATGGAACGCGTCATTATTTTGAGGATATTGCTTTTTATTTTTAACAATCTAGATCACCATCCTCGTCTTACCACATCTGTTAGAGAGAGGGCGCTCTTTAGCAAAAAACACTGTGCGGCTCCTCTTAGCAGGACCTGATGAGTGATCATAGTGCAGCGCAGCACCTCCCTGAATGCAAGGCACAAATATAATCAGTCTCTTCTCCTAAAATAACGTATCCAAAAACAATCTTACTGTAAAAAATAATTATTTACCGTAGAGCAGAGAGCCCACTGACTGTCAGCAGAGGACTTGGAGGGAGATGGGAAAGAGCTTGACAGACAAAGAGGAGAGGTACTGCACACCAGTGCTTGGAGCTGAGCTGTTGAATCAGCTGAAGCAAAACAAAACCTGGAGAGCAAACACAACAGTTAGAAATAGATCAGAAAATGTGATTCATGGACTTGTATTTATTCTTTGGCTGCACCTCTGTTCTCTGATGGCAGGCTCGTGAAGAAGGTGACCAGGAATACTTGCAGTTTAACCGCCAGCTCAGGACAGTCTCCTACATTCTGCCCTGATGATCTATATATGGACAGAAGCTGAGTTAGAGAAAACTAATATGAAGCTAATGACATCATCTCCAGAACTGTCATTACTTTCAAAAGACAAAATTGAAATCCTCACCTACAGAAAAGGGATGTTTCAGATAGAACATTCATAAAGGAATCAACGACAAACTGCAAAAGCAATGCATCAGAAAAAAGGATTTTAAACAGAAAGAAAGTAAAATGACTTATTTTTGTGGCAATTAATGATTAGAATCGCCTTGCAGAAAATACACTATGCACCTGAGAAAAGGCAACTGCAAAGGCCGGCTGCTGAAGAACCTGCAGCTGAAGCAGATGGCTCACTCCTTCCCTCATTAAGGATTTATTCTCACTGTGGAACATGCGCTGGTACACACACAGCAGCCAGGAGGGGTGGAAGAGGCCTAACCCTGCAACGCCGGTGAACAAACTCCGAGTTAACCTACTACACAGTGCTGATACATTAGTTGTTTTTAAAACTTTACTGAACATATAAATAAATGAAAGGTTTTAGGAACACAGACTTGATTTTTTTTATTAGAAACTTCAAGAAAGCAACAAAGACTTATCGACAAAACATTCCAAGTTTTTTTTTTTTTTTTTTTTTTTTAGCCTTAGTTTATTATTAATAGCACGCTTCTAGCATTTGACAAAATGTATATAATTTATATAATTTTATATCAAGTAATGAATAGAAAAGTAAGTCATTTGTCCAAAAATAACACAGTAGTCACACAATTTAGGTTTACCTTCATTATCATTCACTGTTGCTTGGATTAACGTGTCTATTCTGTTTAAAACTGGCCGAACAACATGAACCTGCAGAGGGAAAAAAAGGCATAGTTTTTATTATAATGTCTCAAAAAAAGGTGAGATAACAACCATGTAGGACTTGGTACCTGATTCTCCTCCAGGGTCTCCATCACCAGTGTGTAATCTTCCCAGAACTCTCTAAGCAGTCTGCTTTTCTTGGGGGCCCATTTGAACAATGTCTCCCCTGCAAAAGAACATTTTTAAGAAGCCATACAACTAAACTTGATGTGGTAAGCAGGTAAGTGTGTATACGGTGCCCTGCAAATGTATAAATTTATGCACTCATTTAGGATTGCCTTGTATTTAGCTTCATCTATTATCAAATCTGACCAGATTCCTTTGTAGAAGTAGCCCACAGTATGACATGCCCACCACCATGTTTTCCCATGGAGTTGTGCAGTGTTAGTTTGCCACCACACATAGGGGGATATCAACAAGGTATTTGCAGGTGTTAAATGTATGCCAAACTGCCTTTAAATCTGATGGTTCAGATCTAGAGAGACAGAACTGCTTGCTAAGTTGCTTCATAGAACAAACAGCAGTTTAAAAGAGACATTATGTATATACTTAACACACATTCAGTTAGTTTAAATAAACAACTTCAGTCATGATAGTTAGTGATGGTCTCCTGTAAGAGTCTTAATTACAATGGATCTGAAGAAGTCTGTTAATGAAGACAAACGCTCACCCATATTTATGTCAATTGCAGTCAGAGGCAATTGCATACCAGATTGTGTACAAAAAAATATGGTCTGCTGAAGGTGGGGTAATTTTGAAGCAGCTGTAGAAATAGAGAGAAATGGACCTTTTTCGCTGCTAGTATTAAAAAAAACAGTCAGGAACGTCACAGAAGGTACACTTGATTCTCTCGCCAAGTAAAGCCAGTCTGTTGTTTTTGCAAATAACTTGTCTGTTTAAATAAATGATCTAAAACTGTGCCACTTTTCAAAATACAAAATATAAACCTTATAGCAGAACGTTCCAACACAAACTTCACCTGTAGTTTTACACACAGAACAAACTTCGTCTTTAATCCGAAACTTAAAAGAGGTGCAAGAAGGAAATTCTGCTTTCTCAGCTGTTGCTGTTCACGTGATTTAATCAGTGAAAATAAGTAATCGTTTTTATTCCAAATGCAAGTTAGTACTGTGCATCTGTGTGAAGTACATGAAATAAAATAATTTTATCATCTGAAATAGTTTGTCCTGTACCTATGCTTATTTCTAAATGAATCAGTTAAATGAGGGATTAATTTGTTGCATTACTTATATTGCAATGTGATTCCTCCAGTCAGATGTTCTTAAAGTTTTAATGAGTGTTTCGCCAGGTGGGGACCTGGTTTTCTGACATGTTTTAATAAGTAAGACATCTTTCTGTTTTGCCTTGATCACTTCAACTGCTATGTTGAAGCCTAAAGATCTGTGAACTGACGTTTGTGTGTATGTTTGATGTTTCTGTGTTTATTTAGTGCAACCTGCTTTGTGAACCCAGTGGAGAAATAATGCAAAAAGAGAACCTACTTCGAGAATTTGCCCCATAATGTTTTGCATGAAAAGCTGAAAACAAATGCATGACATAACATGTTAGTATGTGGTTTTGACAAAATATGAAAGAGCTCGATGGGTAAGAATACTTCTGCAAGGCACCGCGTTTCTGTATGTTACCATCCTCAGATGCAGAAGAATGGGAATCAAAGCCCTCCTCTTCGGATAGTGCTGCGCATCTTTTCAACAGGTACAGTGCCCTCTTGCGTGACACACTGTCCCTGTGAGTCAGTCCGTCCTGAACAATTACCCAGAACTGAGGACGTAGACGTGGGTCGGCCTCACGGTACCCGGAGGAGGTGGGGCTGTGAGACTTCAGGAGGTGGTCTGACAGGACGGTCAAACACAACAGAGTCCGCTCTGTGACCACCGGTGTGCGCTCCGCGGAGTGCCAGCTGCAAACGTCATCCAGGATGCGCTTGAGGATGATGTTGGACCTGGCATCGCTGCAGCAGTTGAGCAAGGTTAAAATGATCCTGACCATTACTTTGGATACCAGATCATCGGGGAGTGATCTGATAGAGGACAATGCACAATTTAAAGTGTCGAGAGTGAGTTCTTCATCTGCTGTGAGAAGAAACATGAGAGCAGCCAGGACTTCAGTAGCAACCTGCACACTGAGAGTCCCCGCAGCAAGCAGTTCCTCCTCTGAAATCCGCTGGAGCGACGGCAGGATTGATGAAATTACTCTTGTCCACATGTTTTCGCCGCACACGCGGACGCAGACACCGAGCAGTCTGCAGACAGTGGCTGTGCTCTCCCTGCAGCGCGCGTCATCCCCTGCTTGTGCTGAGATTCTGCAGAGGAAAGGCAGACATTTCGACCAGATGATCGACTCGATTTTGTCGCGAATACAACTTCTGTTTACAGCTGTCAGTGGAGCCGGAGCCAAATCCGAGACGGTCAGAAGCGGTCCCAGAGCTTCTATGAGAGCCGTGAGCGCCTCGACCTGCTCCTTCTGCGGCCATGACTCCCCCGCCCAGCACAGAGATTCAAACAAAATATCGTAATCAGGAGAGCTGCTCAGTACCGCCTGAATCAAAGCAGAATACATAGTTTATGAGTTAGGCTGCTCGACCCAGCCACTTAAAAGATATCCGACTACCGGCTTCTTAGCTGACAGATGATACCAGCTGCACGTTTTCCCCATTAAGAATGTAAACTTCCGCAAACGTAATCCGGAATTCTCGCGAGAGTGAAATAAAATCCATGTCTGCGTAATTTGGTATATCACTAACTAAATAAATATTTTCATGGATAAATTATATTAATAACTCCGGATGTTTTCCTCAATGTTTTGAATATATTAAGAAATTGAAAAATATTTAAACTCGTGTTTTCACCATGTACTTTTTTTTTTTACATGCTCAATCGGTTAGGAGGTAGGTTAGTTTAAAATACATACCCATTCAATAAATTTGAGTAATATTGAAAAGTTCATTATAGGAAGTGAAACACATAATATAGATTAACTACACGCAGATGGATGTCTGAAGCTTTATTTCGGTTAATGATGATTTTCCACTTACAGCTAATGAAAACACGACATTTAAATTTAGATTACATCAGACCATTTTAAAAAAGCATTTTTAATGCAGAAAAATGTGTTTAATGCAAAAGTATGTTTAATGTTTGCCTAAAGGTTATTTTCAAAAGGTACTATTAATCTGACCAATAACCCTCGCTCATACTGATTTATTGTATACGATAAAGTCTTAACTATCGGCCACATGCAGTGACTTTCAGAAGTGCTCACATCTGTTATACACCAGGTTTTTGTGATGTAAAAAAAAACAAAAAAAAAAAAACCCACAAATAATTTAAAAAATGTTCCACATGTGACGTTCTACACAATTAAATGATTTAAATATTAAATGATCAAATATGTTGAAATACTGATGCCGAGCTGAAAGTTTCTCTTTTTAACTGCAGAAACAGTGACAGCTGTGAAGTATATTCAAGAACTCAGGTTAAATAAGAGCCTGTTTCTGGTAAAATATCGCAAGAGATGCAAGATGTTCACTTCACAGATGATTAATTGCCATTTCCTGCCAGCAGTCCTTAGTTGTTACTAGATTTTACATATGCATTGTTTTAACCTGCAAGGGTGTCAATACTGGCCCTGGGGATTTGAAGAATTTCTTTGTGAACTTACACCTACTATCCAGTAAGAGGCAGTGAAGAGAACGACGAGGATCCTATGAAGAGGCTTATATCAAAGTGTACTATTGACACTTACACATTCCACGGAAATCCCTTTCAAACTGCTGTCAGCTGTAGGGAAAACTATGCCTACATTAAACAGAAATTCTTGTGTAATTTCATAAGGATTCTTTTATTTTCACTGGTATTAAAAAAAAAACAAAAAAAAAAAAAAACAGTGCTTTTTACAACATAACATTGAATGTTTGCAATGCAAGGCAGATTTTCATTAAGATTTGGATTTGGGTAAACATGTTTGTGTGTTTCATGAGAGAATATATCTCAAAGTGGCTCATATTAGCTAAAGACTTCACTTCGTATCAGTAACCCAAGCTGTGACAAAATTCAGAGGGAAAACCAACAAAGGCTTTTTGTTCCAGGAGATTACATAACACAAAAATGCTTCGGATCCATTGAAAAGTTACTAGTTACAGAAATAGTGCTTCACCAATAATACAACTGTCTTGCAATTATGGCAGACAGAACATGGTAGACTGGAGAAACTTTGGACAAATGCACTGCCATCTGTGAAAAGTTCAATTTTCCACATCAGCAGATAATAGTTGCAAAAGATTGAATGGCTGAAGCATGACAAAACTGCACTATACAAACCCCCCTCCCCCCCAAAAAAAAAAAAACAACAAAAAAAAAAAACAGCATATTATAAAAAAACATTAAAAAAAAAAATACAAATTACAAAAGTAATACATCAAATTTGATTACAACAAAAGACAAAAAGCAATCGAGTGAGCCACAACCTATTAGTATCAAAACGTACAACTGCAATGCTTGAGTTAAAATGTAAAAGCAAAAAGTAAAACTGAAGAAATATAATAATCACCTTATATGAAATTCTATGCAGTTTAAAGAAACATACAAGACTTAAAAAACATGTTAGTTTGGTGGTCTTTACAAAAGACAATAAAAACATTTTTGATAAGAGATATTTAAATGTATGCTGATAAGTGCAATATGTACATAATAAACAAATATGAATAAATATGGTCGGTTTACTTGTTGAAATGTTGCCATTTTAGTTTTCCGCCATTGGAATCACACATTAACAGAATTTCCGTATTTTAGCTCCAATATGAAATACAGAGACACAAAACACAGATTTTCGGGAGTCAGAATGCTTCATGCTTCACTGCGCTGTAAATGAAGGAAAGCTTCAGACATACTGCTCAGTGTCAGAGCTCTCAGAGTATGAATTCCAGAAACTGTTCATCACTTAGAGTGTCCAGGGAGATGCAGTTGGAAGACCTGTGGCCATAGAAGGAGGGTTTGGCTTGATAATGCAGAAAGGGGTAATAACTGGGATCAACCGAAGTCCTTGTGTTAGGTGTGATGTCCGGGAGCCCAGAGGTGCACCTATGGGACGAAACAGATGGCAAGGCCATCCCAATGGGTGCAGGGGGTGGGCAAAGACGGACATCATTGAGGCTGCGGCGACTGGGGAAAACCTGTGGTCTAGACTTCAGGATCAATGATAAAGAGGAAGAAAGGGAGGTTAAGAAACAGAGGAAATACAATAACACAAATGAAAGGCAATTTAGGTAATAAAATTTAAGAGTGATCCATTTTACCATTTTCTTGTTAGACAGAGCATTTTGATCAGCATGTGGAGACTGCCTTTTGTTTTCTGTGGAGCCCACATGATTTTACTGGTCAATATTGACAAAGATGAAAGCAGGCTAAGTTTTAGAATAAAAGCTGTTCTGTTTCCAAAATTTGAAGACATGTACTTCACTGATACCTGGTGATTGGGTCTCTGCAGAGCGCCCTGTAAAATCCACAGACACTCCCTCAAGAAGATTGGCCAACTGGAACATCTCGTAAGGATCATCAACAAGAGCCTCCTCTGGACTACCAACACTGGTCTTGATCTCTAGAAAACAGCATACATCTAATTAGTGCATTTTAACCTCAAGGAAGAATAATTTCACAATCACAAATCTAGAAAAAAAAAATGCCTAAATTTTATGATAAGGTATAAAATACACACAAGAAAAATCATTCTGAAAAAATAAATAAATAAATAAATAAATAAAAAAAATACAGGGCTTTGAAACTTCATTAGCTTGCATATAGAATCCCCATCTTTGCTTTATTGTTGCAATTAAACTTTTCAGGTCTCTAAATAAAACTTTATTTGACAAAAAAAAATAAATTCAAATTAGGATTTAATTATTAAAAAAGGGAAAAAAAAAAAAAAAAAAGTTATCCAATCTAATGTGGCCATGAGGCAGTTCTGGGTTGCTTTGAGACCTCCTGGATGAGTCATTGATGTGCTCTTGGAGGAATTTTGGAAAGCCAGACACTTCTGGGAAGTTTCATCACTGTTCCAGGTTCCTCCATTTGAGGATAATGGTTCTCAATGTGACTTTCTGACATCCCAAATCCTTAGTAATGACTTTGTAACCCTCTCCAGACCAACAGTCTATCAGTGACTATCACATCTGTTCTTGAATTTCTGTATATTAGGATATATTAGGATATTTTTGGAATATTATAACCTACTTCATGGTGTCAGACTAGTTCAATGCAAGTGATTTGCATCAATTCAATCAATTCTACAGCTCTGGAAGTAATCAGATGTGGATGTACTCAGTAAAATTGGATCAGAAAATGTGGTAAATCACAGTTAATTTATGGTTTAATCTTTTCACATAAGGCCAAGTTGGTGTGGAAAATCATCATTTGAAAACTAGATTTTAAATTAAATAAGGTTATCTTTGATCTGAAACATTCAAGTGTGACAAAAAACTAAACCAAAACAAAACCATAAATGGGTAAATACTTTTTCAAGCATCTTAAAAGATAAATCCCACCTCCATTTTGTTGGCACTGTTGATCTTGTCTTCGGTTCTTACTGCCTGTGTCAGAATCAGAGATGCAGGAGCTGTCATGGCTGGTTGCTGAGCTCAAACACTCCTGTCCCTGTTGTAAACCTTCTTCCCCCATGGAGGTCATCTCTGTGCTGATGCTGTGCTGGCGGGCATCTGCTTCAATGCCTGAGCTGCCAGTGGAGCGTCGAGACAGACCAGGGCTGCTCTCACTGCCCGGGGGGTCCAAATCCAGGTCATCACTGATGTAGGACTCTCTGTAACGCTTCTTCTCTAAAGATTAAGACCATTGACACTGACAATTATCAAACCAAACAATTAATGTAATGTGCTAAAGCAAGTTAGTTATCAGACTCCTCTTCAGTGCAACAGGCTCCCAGTTTTTGTCTGTGAGGAAGACATGAAGTCTACTTTTAAGACAAAGCTTTAAACCTTACTTTTGATAAAGCTTAGTTAGAGTCGCTTAAGTTATTCCGGTAGTTATGTTGCTATAGGCTTCAGCCTTTGGAGGATACACTGAATTCTTTCCCTCACTACTTTCTCCTACTACTCTCCAGCTGGCATCATCTGGATTTATTGCTGTAATTGACTTTATTCCTTCTCCATTTTTTCTATTCACAGAAGCTACACCTGGGCCAGCATTTCTGTTTAGCTTTTTTGCTACGCAGTCTTTCCTCAGCAATATGTACGCTTACACAAGGGAACTTAAGCCTTGATTTTATTCTTTTTGTATAAGTATTTGTTTAGGATGAGAATACATTGGAGCCCTGCGTATTCGTGGTTTAGTGTTTGCGAATTCACCTATTCACAGATTTTTTTTTGTGGAAAGTGACTCCACATTATTCACAGTAAACCAGCCTAGTAACAGATTTTTTTTTCATTAAGCATGTCTAAAATACTCAAAAGAAAATGCGGGAATGCCAGGAACTGGAAACAATGATGTTAAACTGTCTTACAGAGATGGGCACTGTCCTGCACTGCATTTGCGTTCAGTGTAGAGTTCTGAAAAACTGCAGACTGTACAGCGGCTCTGCCAAATAGTACTAATCTTATGCCTTCTTCTCTTTACCTTTGCTTTCCTCCACCTGTCGCAGGTGTTTGAGGGCTGGCTGTAGGCTGAGGTAGACCTGATGGCTGTTGCTCAGATGCAAAAGGAGGTGTCGAGAACGGAATGATGAACCGGTGTAGTAAACCAGCTTCCTGGCTGATGGCAAGCCATCTGGCTGGATCTCAAATTTCTTGCCCTAAAAGAGACAATGTAAAATTAATTGCCAATGGCCATTAAATAGTTACAAGGAGCCCTCTTACTCTCAATAGGGAATTGAAATGTGCAAACGAGAAGTGTCTGTACCAGGAAAGTTAGACGGCCGACATTTGACCACGGGAAGTCGTACAGCAGCTGTCGTATGTTGTTCACCTCCTTTGGAAACAAAAACATACTTAATTAAAAGCTTTTTGGATGTGGAATATGGAATCTGCTTTAATGTCTTTCACAATAAGTGACAATTAAGTAATTTTTATTTTGGTGCCATCTGGACTTGAATAAGACCAAGAGATTCTCCAGATATCTCATGGCCTGTTGGCTTTAAAAATCAGTCAGGCCTAGTGTGCTAATCCCCCCCACCCACCCAGATGGCCTCTGATTGACAGATCAAACAACTGACAGGCACAGCAGGCGGCCATCTCTTAATGGACTGCTTAGTGGTTATCCCACACATTCCTCACACAGCTAGTCAGTGGATTTATTAGGACTACGGATACAAAGGAGAATATCCTTGAGCTAACACAGAATCACTTTTTGTGTACACGTGCTGACGTACAAACTGTGCATTAATAACACGTACCTGATAAACTTGCATTCCTCGCAGGGTGAGACCAAGCAGGGCTGTTCCTTTCTCCTCCTTTTTGTCCTGAAGAAAAGAATGATGAGATGTCAGAGAGGCATCTGAGCAGCTCAGATAAGATAACTCTTTCACAGCTAAACCTCCCTCTTAGGTCATGACAGAAGCAGAGCTGATGCTAACAGAATATTTCAACCTGTAGTCCATTACACAATAAATTGACCAGGTTTCAAAATATGACTTGGTAGATAAGGTCCTTGAAATAAGGAAGATGACAAACTGGAACAGATGAAGGGTAACGCAACTGCATGGATCTTTTACTCAAGAAAGGATTTATAGAGATTTTCCATCTTAGACTCAAATTTCTAGATTTCTCTGGCAAGTTTTATAACATTCTGGAAATGTCAGAACAAAACAGTTTTGAATTCCGTAATACATATATGTTCGTCAAATCGTTAAACTTGATCATCATTACAAAATAAATAAATCCACAATATTTAGACTAGAAATCTGGACTGGATTATCCTATACTAAATAGCTGGCATTAAAGCACCGTGATTTAATATCTTAAAATGAAAAAGTAGGAGTTTTAACCATTATTTTGGCATCTACACTAAAACATGTTTAAGACCCTTGTGTCTTGTTTTAAAACCTAATTCAAAGTCATTTGAGTTGATATTTACATAGAAATTGGCTCGTAGTTGATATTGGATAATTTTACTGTTAATCAGCCCTACCTATCTTAAAATCCTAATAGCAGTACGGATTGGTAAGCCTGGTAAAAACCAGCCCTTTGTACTATACTTTGCTTTGAACAAAAAGTCTGGCCTCTCGGCTATTGAGAAACGACTGCTTCCTGGAGGCGTGGACTATTGAGTTTTAAATTTTACCCATTCGCTAATGTTTGTCTGTGACGTATGTAATGCGCCAGTTCAACACTATGATGCTTATCGGAAATTGCATGCACTGTAAACAACCATCCTCCATGGCGAAAAGAGAAGTGCCGGGTCGAACAAGATGGCTGCTGATGTTAGTTCAATATTTGGAAGTGAGGCCAACACGGACTGAATGGCTTCATTCACTTCCTCCGCTGCCATTGCTAAAACTACAGGCTGACTACACTTATAAAACAATGCAGAAAATTGACGTCATCATTCACAACTTCTTCTGTTCGCTGACTGGCCCGGTTGAAATTCTACCGGTGGAATCCCGGTCAATGGGAGAAAGCCCAGACTAAACTGTAAGCGAGATTTGAATCGAGCAGAATAGCACAGGAAGTCAATGGCCAGGCAAGGGATTGGTCATAAAGACTTCAAATTTTACTACAATATTTTGTGGTATATACTGAGATCACAAAAAGACTGATGACAAAAAAAGTATTTATAAACTCTTTGCGGTCTTATTTAGGTAATTGTATGGCTATGGCTGCATGTCACTGCAGTCAAAGCTCCACAGACAAATAATGCTCGTTAAAAACATCTGCATTTTGAAACGGGTTCTTCGGTACAACAGTTATATAAAGAAGTGTGATATGCATCACCAAGTTACACACAGTAACTTTATTAATATTTTTGAATTTATTGATATTTATTGATGCTCTCATAGAACAAAGAGAGGAGAAAACAGTAAAAGTATCAACCCTAACAATAGCTTCAGTTTGGGGGTTTTCAAACACCATTAATTATAACTTATTGTTGTCAAGATAAATCAAAATTCTTATGATAATAAATACTTCATGACATTGATAAACAATACAATAAAGGGCCATCCCAGTGTGTGAATGTGTGCGTAAATGGGTGAATGTAGTGTGAAGCAGTCTGGGGTCCTCTGGACTTGATAAAGCGCTATACAAGCACATTCCAAGTACCATTTACCATCCCTAATTAGCAAGTCAGAGTTTTACAAAAGGGTCTATTTTAAGTTAATTTTAGGAATTATATTATGTATGATATTTTATCTTGCAATGTTGTTTCTTTGTCTTTTAAATTGTTTTATGTTGTTAAAAGCCCATCTGGGACCGTACGTTGCAAATTAGGGTAAAACTATAAATGTTAGTGTTCTGTATTTGTTTATACTTAACACTTGTCCCATGCAAATAAGCAAAGAAAGAAAGAAAACTGGAGATTGCCAATCGGCCCAAAAAAAATCTTTGCTGCTGCATCTCTGATTAGGAGGTCAAAGAAAGGCTGTGAAATACTCTGTTATTTTTGAAAAAGTGTGCATTTATCTGTGGGCTCTCAAAATGAACAAAAATAAGCTGATGAAGGAGAATTCAAAAGATGAAAAGAACATCTTATTTTTCAGAAATTAGGATTTTTATCTTTTCAGTAATAGAATAAGGAACAACATCTAGAAACATTTTTTCCATACTTATCTAGATGTATAAAATGACAAAAAAAAATCAAATTTCGTATTTTTCAAAACTCCATAGGAAACTTCAGCTGAAACTTTTATCCAGTTTCCCAATAAGGCAGAGTTAAAACCCTATAAATAATCATGATTCCCTCTGAAACATCATAATGCAGTGTTCTGACCTTTTGCAGCCTGTAAAATGTGACTGGTACATCCTCCAGTTGGCACGAGTCTCTGATGAAGAAGAGGATAGCATCACGAGTGGACATGCCCCAGAGCTCCTGGTGTACCTTGGGCCCATGACAGAGAAGGTACTTCACCCCACGTTTAGCTATAATCTGCAGATGGAAGTTTGTACAGATGTGTGAAGTAGCTGATATTTAGTGCCTTGCAAAATATTCAGACCTCTTGAACTTCAGACTTTATCATGTTACAACCACAAACTTCTTGGCAAGAATCATGTATTATTTTTTTCCACTTTACATTTTGCAAAACTTCATTAGTCTATCACATAACATCCTAATAAAATATATATAAATTGAAACTTGCAGCTGTAACATGATTTAAAAAAAAATCAAGGGGTATGAAAACCTCATTATCTACTGACAATCACTAAACATATCTAAAGGTTTGAGAAAATAACAATATTACAAACAAGTTTTCTGTGTGTCTGGCACATGCTAATACATACCCAGGGGGGAAAGTAGTCCTTGGGTTTAAAATAAGAGGTGACCTCCATACCCTCCCTCTGCATCGGGCAGTCGCCGAGGTCAGCCTGCAGAGCATAACCTGCCAGCTGGAAGTACACCTCCTCCTGCTGACGACATTCAGAGCGTAGAACTCGTTCCCGCAGGTCAGAGTAGTAGAGATGCCGTGCCTTTCTCTCACTGGTACCAGAAAAACAAACACAGTCCCATCCCCAAAACAATTCAGATATCACAAGTCACAAACAAACACTAATGAAAAATAAGAAAAACTACCATAAAACAAGAAAAAGTCCCAAGCGCAAGTGAAAAAAAAATATTGTGCACTGGACATACCAAAAAAGTCTTCCATTTTCGACATAGAACTGAACTTTAAGGCATAGCAGTAAAGGGAATGGTTTCTTCAATGATCCCTGTGGGGAAAAAAAAAAAGGAGACATATTATAATAGGATTCTATGTGTTGCCACATTGAAAAATTACAGCTTCTATAATGCCTTGAAAAATTGAACAGTTTCCCATTTTGTTGTGTTTCAACCACAAATATTTTCTTACTAGAATTTAAGTGAAAGGAAAAAAAAAATAATGAAGTTGGGGAAAAAAACTGACAGATCATTCGCTAGAAAAATATGGTGGCATTTATATTTAGCCCCCCTGAATCTAATACTTGGTAGTACCCAGCAGAAGGCAAACCACAGCCCAAGTCTCAAGTCTATTGCAGACTGCAACATGTTTTCTTATAGCATTGCCCTGCATTTAGCTTCCTCCATCTCTTCGTCAACTGACCAGCTTCCATGTCTCTGCTGAAAGAAAGCAGTCCTACGGAATGATGCTGCCACCACCTTGTTTCTCAGTGGGGATCCTGTGCTCAGGGCGATGCATGGAGTCATTTCCACCAGACATTGTGTCATGCATGCAGGCCAAAGATTCTGTCTTGGTCTCATCTGACCAGAGCACCTTTATCAGGCGCTTGCTGTGTCCCCTGCATGGATTGATGCAAACTGCAAGTGGGACATCTTATTGCGTTTTTTTCCCCCCAGAAATTGCTTTCTTGTCAATAAAGATAGGATTTGTAGAGTGTATGACAAATAGTTGTCCTTTCAAGTGATACTTTTTCTTACACATCCTGTCAGTTAAGTTAGACCACTACTTCTTGGTAAGTCTGCAGTTGTTTGATAATCATTCCATTTTCAGAGGATGGATTGAATGGTGCTTTATTAGATGTTCCAAACTTGTGTTACCCTACTTTTCCATATTGTTGTCCGTGACATATCTGCTATATTCGCTGGTCTTCATGATGCTGTTTGTTCACCAATGTTCTCTAAGAAACCACAGGGGCCTTTAGCTGTTAATTTACAGATGGGTAGACTTATCTACTGTGATTTCTGAAGGCTTTTGATTGCACTTATTTTGGGGTATCAGAGTATACAACTACAACCCACACTTTTTAGATTTTTTTGTTAAAAAAAAAAAAAAAAAAAAAAAAAAAAAAAAAAAAAAATTCCTTCCACTCTACAATTAAGCAATACTTTGTGCTGTCAAGTTTGTGGTTGTAATGTGACAAAATGTGGAAAATTTTAAGTCATACGAAGAGATTTGCAAAGCACAGTCCAATATGCAACAGTATGTCCTGATTACCTGACGTGTAATTTAGAAAGTGGGCTAAACAGAAAAAAGGCTAAAAGTGATACCAAAATTTATTGCAAATGTTAGCCGCTTTACCTTTCCCGAGTCTTGCCTCCACTCCTTGGAAAAGTACTTGGCCAGTTTCTCTTCCATGTCTAAAAATATGTGTTCATTGTCTAGGATGGATATGAAAGAAAAGGAGACAGAAAAAAGAAAACACAATAATGAAACTGGCTATAAAAATCTACCAGACAATGGGAGTCATTAGAGGGACAGAAGACAAGAGCTTGATTTGGCATATTTGAGTGAATCTACCACGGAGCTGCAACCACAATGGTAATTTATGTGATGTCACCCTCTGCCAGGTTCTACGAGTCATGACTTGGACAATGTTTTTTTTAGTTTTTGTTCAACTGTGTGTAGCCAAAAACACGCTCGTCAAGTTATTTCACAACTTACTCATTTAACCTCCCATCTCCTCATTTCCACTCTGACTCACTCCAACTCCCTTGCTTCATATCCCTCATCGAGGCCCTTTGAGTAACAGCTGAACGAGGCTGCCTGTGTCATGACAAATCCATCCACAACTCCCACCCTCCTCTTCCCATCATCATCCCGTCCCTCCTCAGTGAAGCAGAGGAATGCAAGCGTGCATTCCAGGATTAATGAAGTTAATATTGCAGGAATCCAGGCCCGAGTGATCGCTGAACCAACACCACAAAAACAAAAGGCTGTTTGTTGAAGTGGTGAGCCACACAAGATTACCAGGGCATTTCCACGTATTTGTAAAACAGGAACGCTAGAAACAGAAAGTTCAGGACTTTGCTCTGCGGCTAAACTGGATTACACCGTTACATTACGCAAACAGGGAGAGCAGAATGGTATTTTTTTGTGTGAGCAAAATGGTTTAATTGTGGAGAATTGTTTCTAAAATTACATAAACAAGTGGCACAACAGCAAACCATTGCCATACAGTGTAAACAGGAATCAAATTAGGCAGTTAATAATCATATTTTTTCAGGTTTATGTTATGGAAATGCTTTTGTAGGGAGTTAGGTGTCAACAGGAAACTTACCTCTCAGTACTGTGAGGCCAAAGAAGTGCAGCTCTTTAATTCCAAGAAGCGCCGCAATACTGTTAAAAACATCCTGTCCTGTAGACTTTAACTGAAGTCAGTGAATAAGAGAAATAAAAAAACAAAAGAATTCTGTGTTTACTACACATTCACAATGAACAAATCACGGTATAAACATGAGCTGGTTATTGGTATCAAGGTATGCCAAGCTTTTAGAGGGTAATTGTTTTAAAGCTGCTCAAGTTTTCCCATCATACCATTCCTAAGGTTTACAGGCTTTTAATGAGATGCATTACAAAGTGCCGGAGTGACCATCATTTTCTCTGGCCATATGGAGTTCTTCCCCATTCCCCACCAGTTGCTGCCTAAAAAGGCTCCTAAACTTTCCTTGCATACAAGAAAGCCAAATTAGGCTGTTGTGAAATATTTCTGGACACAAAAACAGAAAATCACTTTAACGCAACGCTGTTTTAAATGAATAAAGATATTGGCTTCCGATTCCAACTGGTAAAGGGTGTGTTTTTTTTTTTTTGTTTTTTTTTTTGTTTTTTTCCCCACTGCATAAATAGTATCTAGACAAACTTTGATCCGCTCTACAAAAATCTGTTAGACTTGTCAAATCAACACTGGGTTGTCCTGCACTAAACTGAGTGTTTGTTAAAAAAAAAAAAAAAAAACAAAAAAAAAACAAACCCCAAAACAAACAAAAAAGCTTTCAATCCTAACCAAGCAAACAGATGAATTACAACACCCAAGGTCAGCTTTTAATTATAATTTTGTTACTCTATAAAAAGATCAGAACAGTGAATAATGGATGACATGCTAAACAATCAGAATGCCAACTTAGTAAAGATTTATTTATATATCACCTTTCAGATAAAAAAATAAATAAATAAAACATGAAAATTAAGACAATTATAAATACATAAATTTGAATAACAAGGAACAAATTTATCATTAAATACGTATGGGCTCACTTTGTAAGTGCTTTAAGATGATAACAAAAAAAAGAGACCTCATTCCACAGCTGAGCTGCAACGGTCTGGAAAGGGCAACACTCAGGTTTTATATGTGGTCCTTGGGACTGCCACTAGATTTTGGTTTGGAGACCTGAGGCCTCAAGTTGCTGAGGTGTTGCTTTTTATTGATACAGGTGACAAGTATTTACAGAATTTGTTGGTGTTTAGTTAATATTTTTGCTGAAGCGTATATACTAAGCTCAAAATAACAATTACTAGATGTTATATTCAAAAATTATTATATTTGCAATAATGTATTATTTTAGCAGTTGTAGAATATATTGCAGCTTTTCTGCTAAAAGTTATTAGCTCCTCTTTTTTTAACTGAATTTTTATATCTTGATTAGGAATGCAAACAATTAATCGACTTACGATTGTCGATTAATGGTTTATTAGATTAAAATTACTTCCAATCGATTAATAACGTCCGCATCGATCTTCTTTCAGTGTTGCAGTGTGGCCACCATCCAGAAGAGGGCGCCGCTGGTCAGCCAGTTCATACAGAAATAAAAATGGCGGGGCTATGTCATTACAGGAAAGGTAAACGATACAAAATGGAGTCCAGTGTGGGATGTAAGATGCACTTTATGCGGTTCCGTTTCAAAATGTAAACACTCGAAAAGCTCGTTCCGTTTCACCTTAATAGCACTGATTTAGTAGAGCAGCATCAACTTCTCAACCAACAATTACCGATTTGTGACAAAGGCGAGGATGTGGTGACAGAAAAACGGATGGCATAACGCAGAAAAAAAATTGTAACATGACAGAAAAAGACATGATGCCAATAAGCACGGTGGATGGTGAAGGATGTCGTGAGTTAATGCGCTTCCTGCAGTCAAGTTTTAACATTCTTCTGAGAGCAACTACAGTCACCTGTTTAGAGCCGCGCTACAAGGAGGAGCTACGTTGGAAGCATGACTAACAGAACAAAGTGTCGCTCTCACCACTGATTGTAGACTGATCTGACAGCAGAGTGCTATATCACAGTTTCTGTCCACTTCTTTGACATGGGGTAGCAAGAAAAGCATCTCTCTGTTCATGGGGGATTAAGTGTTTCACATATTTTCATCTATGATTTTTCTATTCAGCAACTTAAGAGGTTCTTGTTTTGTAATATTTCCTAAATATATCTAAATTTAATAATGTGAGAAAACCCTATCACTGTCAGATAAATAAAACCAAATCAAAGACCACCATACTATGTAGATTTAGATTCAGAGCTTCATTCAGTACTTACCCCGACAGTGACATCCATTTGGCTTTTGTTGGGAAGGAGAACACAAACAGTTCTCTCGTGCTTGCTTGACATTGACATGTTGGCTCATCCAGGTCTGTGACAAGTTCTGTGTCTGAAATAAATTGTTTTACAATTGTTCCTGCTTCTTCTGTCTTTTGCTTTTTATGTGTTCAAGCCAAGTTCAGCCATATTGCATCTATTAAAAATAAAAACACAAATAGAATGGAATTAAAGAAGCAAAAGAAAAAAAAAAAAAAGACATCACATAGTGCAACAATTAGATGTTCTTAAACGCAGCTGAATTAAGGAAACAATCAACTCAAGTGTGATCTAACAAACTAATTCTGCATCATGTCACGTTTGGTGCTAATGTTTAAGTTGCTTATGCATTGTTCATATAACAAAGTTAAAACTGGTGGTGATTAAATAATCTAAATTTATTTTTCAAGTTATAACCAAATTATTGAAATTACTTTGCATGTTTTACTTCCCGTATGACTTCCACCACATATGAAATGCAGATGGGGGGGAAAGAACTGGAATATTGTGGAATGCTATTTTAATATCCGATTTTTACAAATATGGGTGTTCTCTATGAAATAAGAGTTTTCCAACCTTTCCAATGATGTTTACAGTAAAAGAGCAGTGATGGAGCGACTGTGTTGGGTGCTGCAGCTTTCTGTCTGTGTGACAGGGAGCTAATGATTTATTTATTTATATAGACTTCTGATTTTAGGAAAGATGGCAATTGTGATATTTACTATTCTGATGAAATCGGTTGTTATCAAACCATGTTTTTCTCCCTTCTTTTCAATAATCACAGTTTCCACCCTAATTTCTGAGAAATTAGGCATTTTGGCCTCTGAAATCTACAGTGATATTAAATAAATTAGAATATGCATTCCAATAAGGCTTGTTTGTCAGGTTAAAAGTTCCTTTTGAAAATAGCCTTTAAGTGGCCACTAAAAAGCAGGTATTAAACATACCTTTCATTAAGCCCACATTTCTATATAACTATTTACAGATGAAACCAGAAGTTTACATACACCGAATAAAGAGAGACATACATTTTTTTCCCCCACCGTCTGAGGTTAAATCAGACCAAACTTCTCCTGTTTTAGATTAGTTAGAGTTGCCAAAATTATTTCTATTTGCTAAATGCCAGAAAACTTAGCAAGAGCATATTTTAGAGATTGTTTTTTTAAGCTTTCTTTGAATTCAGAAGTTTACACAGATTTGGTCAGTATCAGGGATAATTGTCTTTTAAACTGTAGGACTTGGGTCAAACCTTTTGGGTTTCCTTCCACAATCCTCTGATAGGTTAACTGATGCATTTGAGTTATATATAAAGGAAGAGAATTGTGGAGCTGTCTGGCTCATCTTTGGGAGCAATTTCCGGATGTTTGAAGGTGCCGCATTCATCTGTTCAAACAATTATACACAAGTTTAGACATGATGGGAATGTCCAGCCATCATAACGCTCAGGAAGGAGACGGATTGTGTGTCCCAGAGATGAATGTGTTTTGGTCCAAAATGTGCAAATCCATCCCAGAACAAAAGCCAAAGACCTTGTGAAGATGCTGGCTGAAGCTGTTAAGCCAGTGTCATTATCCACAGTGAAGTGTGTATTGTACTGAAATGGGCTGAAAACTCACTCACCAAGGATGAAGCCACTACTCCAAAAGAAACATAAAAAGCCAGATTTCAGTTTCCAAATGCACACAGGGACAAAGACTTTCACTTCTGAAGACATGTCCTGTGGTTTGATGAAACTAAAGTGGAACTGTTTGACCTTAATGACCATCATTACATTTGGAGGAAAAAGGAGGATGCAGCTGTGAAGTATGAGGGTGGTGTTGATGAACTGGTGCACTTCCTAAAATAGATGACATCATGAGGAAAGAACATTTTGTGGAAATATTGAAGCAACATTGAAAGATATCAGTCAGGAAGTTAAAGCTCAGGCACAGATTGGTCTTTCAAATGGACAACAAACCAAAGCGGTTCTAAAATGTTTTGGCATGGTCATCACAAAGCCCTGATCTCAATTCTAAATTGTGAAGTTACTAACTTGACTCAGTTCCACCAGTTCTGTCAGGAGGAATGGGCCAGAACTCCAGCAAACTATTGCAAAAAGCTTGAGGAAGGAAACCCAAAAGGTTTGGTCTAAGTCATACAGTTTAAAAGACAATCATCCCTGATACTGACCAAATATATGTAAACTTCTGAATTCAAAGAAAGTTACAAAAACAATCTCTAAAATATGTTCTCGCCAAGTTTTCTGGCATTTAGCAAATAGAAATAATTTTGGTAATTCTAACTGACCTAAACAAGATATCTGGTTTCAGCTGTATCATTTCTAGCTTAAAGTAGAGTTTAATTCATACAATATTTTTTTTCTTACAAAAATCCCCCCCCTCCCAGGTAGCAAAAATAAAACAAAGCAAATGCACAAATTACCTCAAGAACAGTGTAAAAATCAATTAATTAATACAAAATAAATACAACCCAAAAGACTCAAATCACTACCATATGTCATATGATTGCATTCTCAGGATTCTCATATTGTGATACAGGATAAAAGAAAAAAAAAAAAAAATCCAATCATCACAATTTACACATAAGGAGACTGGATAAAAAAAAGAAATAAATACCTTATAAAAACCACAGTAAGCTGCAATGGGTCAAATAACTGGTATACCCCTAACATAAGTAAACTGTGACCAGGTTTTATGAATTTATCCTGCTGTCCATGCACTGTATACCTAATTTTTTCCAGATCTAACCCCAGCATTACTTCTTTAATCCAGTAAGCATATGCTGGGGGATTCACTCCCTTCCAGTTCAATAATATCAGATGACGGGCATGCAATGAAGCATAGGCAATTCCATTTCTTTGAAGGCAGGATAGTCCCAGCTCATCTCTAACTATCCCAAAAATAGGTGTCAAAAGGGTCAGGCTCCAATGTTTTATCAACTATTACTGAAAGGGATTGAAAAACTGAAGACCAAAACCCAAGCAAAGATGGACACGACCAGAACATGTGTCCCAGAGAGATGGGGGAATATTGGCACCTAGGACAGTTTGGTTCAACATTAGGGTACAACTTAGACAATCGATCATTAGAATAATGCAACCTGTGGACTATCTTAAATTGGATTAAGCCATGCCTAATACAAAAAGAGGATGCATGTATACGATATATCACATAATTCCAGGTGTCCTTAAGCCCACATTTCTGTATTAAAAGGGGTTGTTTTATTGGTCAGATGCAATATTGTAATGATAAATGTCATGTTTTCATCAGCTGTAAGTGGAAAATCCTCATAATAAAACAGAAATAAAAGCCTGAAAAATTAAATCTGTATAGTAACAATCTATATATGTTTCACTTATATTTCACTAATCGAATAAACATTTTTCATACAAGAGAAAATGAAAAAGCTGTGAAGATGAAAAAAAAGAAAAAAAGAATTGCTCTAATATATATATATATATATATATATATATATATATATATATATATATATATATATATATATATTCTAAACAGAAATGAGTACTTGTGATAATCATGATATTAATTATGTATAAATTTATTGTAATTAGGATTTTTTTTTTTTTTTTTTTTACAAAAGATCAACCAGCCTTAGTTAAAAACCATCCCCATCAGTACAAGAAATATAAATATATTAGATTCATTGCACATATTGTATTTTATCCTTTTAACAGTCTTTAGTCTGGAAATATTGGAACAACTATGTTAATTTAAAATTAGAAGTGGTAATGGTAGAGGTCATTCTGTAAACAACCAGGGTTCCTGGATCGTGCCTCAAAGCCCCAACTGGTACGTCTAAGAATCCTTTAATCAGGTTAATTACTGCTGCGCCCCGACTCTGATCCTCTTAAACCCCACTCTGACAAAAAAAACAAACAAAAAAAACAAAACTCAAAACAACGACAAAAAAAACCACCCCACTTCCTTAACTGATGCCTCCTCTTGTACCATTGCTTGTGTTTTTTTTTCTTTTTTGAATAGAGATCGGTAGATCACTGCAGCTTTTTGTATTTACTTATGTGTCTGTTTGACACTTAAAAACCTCAGGAGATGAGTTTACAGAAAGATACAAGATAAGATTAATCATGAGGGAAAGAAGAAAACATTAAAAAGAGGTGTTGCCAGTGTGCATAACAAGTTGTGTGAACTACCAGAGCAAGTTTTCTTGGCTTACAGGGTCCAACCGAATACGAGTTATGGACAAGTTGAAACACAGCCTTGCTGATGACTGGGTGTCGGCGCAAACAGACATAAAAAAAAAAAACAAAAAAACAAAAAAAAAAAAACCTGAAATTCCAGTAGCATGAACTTAAGGAAGTCTTACAGAACTTTAACAGGAAAATCTGCTAATGCTGCAACATTCAGTTCATTTCCACACCAGGAATCATTTTTAAAAGTACTATATGCTTTTTTTTTTGTTACTGTTTTAGTTTAGGTTTAAATAAAATTACTGTAATCTAAACATATGAACTTGCTACTTGAGCCAATTGCATGTTTAAATCAAAGAGAGTCTAAGAGATTTCTTCAGGAAGGAACCAGCTGCTGGAAATTATGTTTCTAAGTTGCAAAAGTAAAGAAATTTCCTATTTGCACACAGGCCACACTTAATTAGATTGCATTAAAATGTCTGAAAAGTGAATAAACCCTTATCACTGCATTTAGCTACAAAATCAAACAAGTCCAAACCTCTCCCTTGTAGCTGACAAGAGTCAGACCTGGCACCACATGAGCGCTGCCATCTGTATGCTTTAATTCCCCTCCAAGACTGTTATAATCCTGACCTCTGAGGACACTGCTGGCCCGGGAAAACAAAAAAAAAAAACCATCACCTGTCTGCGCTGTGCAACCTCTCTCAGGTCTGAGAAACACCCACTAGAATTCTTTAAAACCCCACTAGAAAATATAAAAGGGGGAATTAGCATAAACAGGGGAACACCATGTACACTCATCCCACTTTAAAACAATAGGGTGAGCCAGATTTTCAGTTTGAGGGGAGCGGGTTGGCATCTGAGCCCAGTCAGGCGTTCAGAGTTTAAAACTTTGCAACAGGGTTTATACTGTATACATTTAATCATGTGTTTTATTCAAGGCAATATGTGTAGGCAACAAGTTTCGCAACAGCACAAAGTTTTTGCAAGTTATTTACTCGTATTACTGGTTAAGTAACGAAACATAAATGTGGAAAAAAAAAAAAA
The DNA here is from genome assembly GCA_014839685.1 of Anableps anableps. Lineage (NCBI taxonomy): Eukaryota > Metazoa > Chordata > Actinopteri > Cyprinodontiformes > Anablepidae > Anableps > Anableps anableps. Next base: position 14,616,979 of record CM026076.1, read on the forward strand.
TTGTTCTGCCCATTTCCACTCCATTTTATTTTAAGTGGCTCAGATATGGCAACAAAAGTACAGCACTGTTTTACCACATAACTGTTACAGAAATTACTTACTGCTAGAGGCGAAGGAACTCAGTTTTTCCACTTGCAGGTAATTTCACTGCTTGTTAAAAACGTTTTTAATCAAAGTAATGATTTAAGAAGAAAAAAAAAGATTACAGCAGCTTCACTTCCAAAGTGTTGTTCTCCACCTTGCATGTGTATGCCTGAGTTTCACCACACTGAAGCCCAAACGTTTGAGCGATACCACCTGAGATTGGTTATAGGGGTGTTGAGTGGTTCTTTCAGACACACTTCTTTACTTTTCTTATGATTTAAAATCCCATTTTATTTCAGTTATGTTGGAAATTGTCCACAATAGAACAATAATAAAAGGTCCTTAATGGACAGAGTCCAATTCATTAGTATTTGAAAGAAGTAGTTTTTCCACCCCGACTTGGTTTAGCATTGTGGGCTGTGCTAATTAGAGGCCCAGGCTCAAGAGGAGCAGTCGGGCCATGTGTGATGCAATTAAAAATGAGTTAGGTCATTATTAAAATATTTAAGAGAAGTAGTGTGCAGAGTGAAATACACTTATTTACTTATTTCGTGGTGATGTTTAAAAGTATAAAATATGACAATAATTCTTCAGGCAGAATTTAAGAAGATCAGAACTTTGTCAACACTGCCACCTGGAGGATCATTTGCGTCATTGCAAAAGCAATGAAAGTGCAAGACTTTTTGCGCCTTAGATAAGCATTCATATCCTTACTTTTTTTTATTCCATAATTACCACCACAGACGTCAAGTGTTGATAAACCAGGGGTCTGCGGCCTTTACGACCAAAAGAGCTAGTTTTTCCCACAAGCAGCTAAATAAAACTCACTTTGAAACGTAACCTGACCCGTTATTAAAAAAAAACAAAAAAAAAAATAAAAATAAAAATAAAAAAAATAAAAATAAAAACTTTTAATAAATACAACAGGAAATTTGCTCTCATTTTTAAACAACCATCATTTTATTTCTGTTACAAGGTTTTAAAAGAAAAACATCACTCTTGCAAAAATGATTCATATATTCCTTTAATGAGATGTTGAAATTTGTGGAAAATTTTATGTTTAAAAAAAAAAAAAAAAAAAAAAAAGGGGGGGGGGGGCGCTGCGGGGACTCTTACCAATCTAATGTCAAGAAAACAGATGTAGAAAATATCACTGGTACTTTTAGTGTCTTTTTGTGGAAATTCAGTGCAACTACTCTGCAAAAACAGCATTTGTTATTAAAAACACAAAGAGTTAAAACATAAAAACAATACTTGGTTCTTTATCATTTTTAGCTACTTAAAGCCAGTATGGAAAGTCATTTAAGTTACTTGCAGCTCCAGAGTCACAGGCTGCAGACCCCTGCGATAGACCAACTCAAAGTTAGTGAATTATTGAGAATAAATTTTGAATTCTTTTAACAAGAAACTCTGACAAGTACTCTACAAAAACGGTTCATATTCAGCTCCTTTTAATTTTATACAGGTAAAGAAAGTGCAACTAGAGTAACCAAAGGCCCTCAGACATTTGCATATGAGTCTACCTTTGTGTCATCAGTCAGAAAATACAGCATCTCTAATAGACCTTTGAGGCCTCTACAAACGACTTTAGTGAAGAAACAGTCATAAAGACTAAGTGACACAGCAAGGTTTTTCAAGTTTTTAACACAAAGCACTATTCAATCCAGCATCAGAACATGGAAACAGTATGGCACAGCTGCAAACTTTTCAAGACATGGCAATTCACTTAAAGTGATAGGCTGGAGAGCATTCATCAGAGATGCAGTCAGGAGGACTGTGGTAAATCTAGAGCAGCTGTAGAAATCCACAGTTCAGATGAGGGAATCAGCTAACAGGGAAGTCATTAATCGAGCACGCCACAAATCCTGGCTTTATAGAGAAAAAGCTATAAGATTACAAGCCATGTTGGGACCCAGGGAAAATGTGGAAGAAATCGCTCTGGTCAGATGAGACCATTAAACATTTTGACCACCATGCAAAACACTGTGTGACAGAAAACACTATATGTAATACACACAAAAATGTATAATTTAATACCCACTTTACAATTTTGCACTTATTTGTGTTGGTCTATCACGAAGCAATTTGCAAAGTAATATAAATACCAGAGCTACAATTTAAAGGACACATTTATTCATAATGTAGATTAAAAAGCTTCTTTGTATGACTTCATAAAATTAAGAGACCACACTTAAAAATTTGTTTGATAAAATTGTATTGGCAGGCATTGTAACAGGATTTCAAACAATTTTTTGCAATAATTTACCAAAGTCTTTGAAGTGCTGTTTATTTTTCAAAAATGAACATAAAGACAGACAAGTTAGGTTATCTACTTTACAGTACACATTTTAACTGCAGAGTACAATGAGATATATATATATATATATATATATATATATATATATATATATATATATATATATATATATATATATATATATATATATATATAAAAACAAACAAACAGCTGTTGCGGAAATTAATTATCACCAAAGGATTAACCAAATACTTTCAATATGTGCTTATTTTTCTGTACAATCATTGCTTAGAATTCTTATATTGAAATGCCATCATGTTGAAGGCAAAGCTTTAGTCTCCCAACACCAGGCTGGGTACATGTGCAGACAGCTCCACAGCATAAAGTATCAAGGACAAAGCCGAAGCTGCAAATATCTGAGCAATGATCCTATTTCAAATGCAACCGTTGCCTTTAAAAGTGATGGGAAATTGTTGATAGAAAAGTAACTTCTTCTTTTTTTTTTTTTTTACAAATGACGTTTTTAGTAAAAAAGCTTGTAAAATGTACTTGAGGTGCAAAAAATGCAATGTCTCTTAAAATTGGTGGAAAAACATTTGCAATGGAGAGTACAGTATGTGCAGAACTGAGAGTACAGTATGTGGGACAGCTCACCAAAAACAGCCATTTCATATTAGCAGCTACATTTCCAGTTCAACTTTTCAAATTTCTCAATTAACTTGAAGTAAAATAGTTCAAATAAAAACATAGCACATAAATAATACTAAAATATAACTTGATGGGAGAAATTATTTCTTAAACAAAACAAAAAAAAAAGTTCAAAAAATTAAGGTAGAAAAATAAAAATGGTAAACTCTACATCTACCAATTCCAGTATAAACATAAAAAACATGATCTTTCCTAAAATGTGCTTGAAAAGTAACTAAGTGTATTTTAATAGGAGATCATCTAAATCCCACAACCAGAAAAAAAAAAAAAAAAAAAAAAAAAAAAAAAAAAAATATCATAAGCAGTGAGGTATCAACACCACATTCCTTTTGTCCAGCCAAGTGTTTGATTCAGATGTGGTTTTACTGAAAGTATTTGAGGCCAGCAACGAGGAAGAACTTCTCCAGAAAGATCTCAGAATCCAGGACGGCGATGTGCGCTGCCCGGCCGATAAGGGAATTGGCCGTGTTGGGCAGGGCATGAATGACATCATACCTGACCAAATTACAGTCTATGTTCTGAAGTACTGGCAGCAGCAGGTTTTCAATCATCTCAGCATACACGGGCCCTGGTATTCACAGGAGAGAAGCAGGACATATAAGGCATTAGGTACTTTCCTAAAAAACACTGAAGTAGAAAAAAGAAAAGTGTAAAAAAAACAACAAAAAAAAAAAAAACAAAAAAAAAAACAAACAATTATGAGAATGGAACTAATGGAATAATCAAAAGATATAAACAGGTATCATCATATGTAGTAATCTTACACTCCCTTATCTGTAGTTAAGCCCCCATGCCAAAAAAAAAAAAAATTAAAAAAAATAAAAAAAATTACAGCATTCTTGCTTGCTCACATTGATGCTCATACACCAAAAATACAGCTAAAATATTTAAAGATAAATTACAGGCTGAAATAAGTGATGACTAGCTGAGCCTACAAAAATGGTCAGCAGGGATCGGAATGTAAGCTTTGATTGTGCCAGTTTTATTCAGAAATGCATATTAGCACATCCATGATCCATGCTCGGGATGAGGGATTGCTGTAAAATTTATGACTCTTTGAAAACAACTGTGGTGTTTTCAACATATGCTTGTTCATGCACCTGGATTGCTGCAAAGGCACTGGCTAGGTTATCTTGTAAAGCAATTATAACCAGTTGGCATAATATACTGAACTTGACTGCCTTGTTTTATAACTAGAATTGAACTGGAATGTATGTAATTTGAAACTGTCAATGTGATTAGAGTGACTTTACATTTCTGAATATAGTCTGGATCCATCTTGTAAAACGAATTGAGATTACATTCGTTGTGAACAGGTGCTAAATAAAGCAAATTGATTTGAAAACTAAACTGAAATGCAAAATTTACTTTCATCTGAAAAGAGGGCTTTGGACCACTGAACAACAGACCAATATTATTTTTTTACGAAGCCCAGGTAAGATGCTACTGATGTTTCTGGTTTCAAAGTTGCTTCAAACAAGGAATGTGAGAGCTGTGGCCCATGTCCTGGACATTTGTGTGCTGGCTCTTGAAGCACAGACGCTCACTTAAGTCTACACCTTGTAAATCTCCCCCAAACTCTTGAATGGGCTTTGCTTTATAGTCCTCTCCCTGTGGTCGTGCACCTTTTTCTACCACACTTTTTCCTCCCAATTAACTTTCCATTAATATGCTTGGATATAGCGTTCTTAACTACCAGCTTGTTTAATGCATCAAGCTTTTATGGTTCCCCCATAGTGTGGGGTGTCAATGTTTGTCTTCTCATCAACCGTCTAGTATTTCCGTATGATTTCTTTTTGGTGGTTTCATGTAATATTAAAATTTTGAATTTCCATCAGCTATTGACCGTCATAATTTAAAAACAAACAAATTCATCAATATGTGTAATGAATCTATACATGAGATTCATTGTATTAAATGAATTCCTGAAATAAATCAACTATTTAATTATTTTCTAATTTATACCACTACATTATGAGTAACAAACATATTAAGAGGAATCAAAGCCTTGCATTTTGATAAATTTCCTGCCATCATCAACTAAACAAAATTGGAGCGCTTCTTCAGTCTTATTTCATGTGCATCTTTATGATGACATTGCACAGAAACGTGTAACCATCTAAAGAGCAAAAACAGGATAGTGGCTTTGATCTTGGTTCAACTCACCTGTTTGTTTGTCTTTTAATGCCGTTTTGCACATCTCTATTCGAGCAGAATGATAGGGAACATAGCGATCCTGCAGTGACCCCACCAGGACCACATTCCTAAAGTACTGTAGACCTTAACAGGCAGATTGGTAGACAAGTTAGAACTATTATCTCAAATTGTGTTTTAAATATACAGCCAAACAAAAACAGTGTGGCTATAAGTAGCAAAGCTAACCAGATTTTTTGCTGAGTTTGTACAGAAAAGTTTGACGTGGGTCAGAGTGATCGCGACACGTCAGCTGCAAGAGAGATCCTGATTTTTTCCATTTCTGCATGAACCAAAGGCCTGGAACAGAAGAACATTTAAACTTTAGAGCTTATTAGATTTAACTGTGAAAAATATAGCAAGTGAAAGTTTGCTGAGCCAATAAATGTGGCCAGAAACTTAGAATCTCCAGTGGTATGTTTTTAACATTTACCTGTGTTGACCAGAGCAGAGCTGTTGTACAAAGTGCCCAGATGGGGTCCTGAGAGGGAAAGAAAGGTGTGCAGCTTGCTCAGGTAGCATTTAAACCTGGGTCTGGTTAACACTGAGCGAACTATGAGGTTCCCCAAGGAATGTCCCACAAAACTGTAAAGTAACAACATGGAAGATTAGTTATCATCTACGATGTGGTTAACCAATAAATCATTAACTTATCCAGAGGATAAATAGAAATAAAATATTCTGACATAGGGGTGGGCAATAAATCGATAATCTATATCACGATAGACACGTGGTCATTATCAAAAGAAAATACATCTGATAGAATGCTCGATAATTTCACTGAATTTTTACATGAACAGCATTCTGGGGGATGTAGGCAGAGGAAAGGCTTTAGCTGCTCAACCTCTCACGGCCAGCTAAACAAGGAGGGTGGCATCAACTAAGGCCCCATTTATGCAACAACGTTTTCTGGTGAAAACTGAAAGGTTTTGTTGCGTTTGTACTGTTCATTTACATGACAACGGCACAATTTGAGAGCGGGTTTCAGAGTGCAATGGCTTGAAAACGTCTCTGTCTCTGTTGTCATGTAAACAGAAAACCTAGATTGTTTTCGTACAGCGAATCCCTTGCTCATGTGCAGTATGACAGATATCAGAAGATGAACACCAACACAACAAAATGGCTACCTACAATTTTAAAACCACATAAGAACTATCAACAAAGGCAAATGGCTTGAAATTTGTTGGTTTTATAATTCAAAGTCACCTTAAACAACAGTTGAACCTTGTCATCTGTCCACAGAAACACGTTGTTCTCTGCCATCTCAAACATTTATTAGTTGTGCCGGCTTTTAGGCAGAGAGTTTTCAAAGAACATAGCACTAGCTTGTGGCGTGTTGAGAGAATTATACCATTTTCACGTCTTTACTGTTGCCGTGTAAACGAAGATTGCAATTAAAACGGTATGTAAACAGAAATGGGAAAAAATGCCGTATTCAATGGATCGTTGTCATGTAAACAGGTTCTAACTCACTCTTTGGTTACCTAGCAACAACCTATTGAGTAACTTGACCAGCAGGAGTTTCAGATTTCGGCACCGTGCCTCGTAACTGCTTAAAAATATAAAGTAATGGTGTGGAGTGAAGGGAGAAAATGAGGACAACAGCTCGAGAGGAAATTGTGGATGAAACAGGAAATGTCGGGTCACCAGTTTGGCAGTATTTCAGATATTTAAAACAAAAAAACTAATCAATAATTATTGATAGACTGATATGAAACATTTATATCGTGATATGTTTTTAAGCCACATCACCCAGCCCTATTTTATTAGTTTGAGACTGAACAGCTTACCTTATCTTGGACACAGTGAGGTTGTAAAGCTGAATGTACTGGACTATTTCATCCAGCAGGCGGTCTGTCATTGACTCAAAGTCAGCAAAGGTGTCATTCTGGAAATAGAAATGGTATGAGACAAACAACTGGAAGGAGGCTGTCATAACTGTTTTTGACTGTGTTTTAACTGAAAAAAAGCCCCAACAAAATCTATTACAGATGCATCAATTAATTGGCAAAAAAATTCCCTTGATCAGCTGTGATCAATGATCAGCAGGCGAGATGCTCAAAAATAAATTTCCTAGTTTTGATGCATTCAATAAATAAGAACTCCCACCATTTCTCTGTAAACACATCAAAGTACATTAATAAACTTTCATGAGTTAAATAAAAGAGAAAACATAAATCACATAAAAGGTTAGGGGCATATACTGTGAGGCATTATTTGGGATAATTTTGTAATTATTGAATTTTCTTAGATTTAAATCCCATACATCTGTAGCAAATTTTTGCTCTTTTATCTGTTAATGCCCTTAGAAAGGCAGACCACACCTAAAAGGAAAATGGAAATTGGTACGGGCCAGGAAAATGGTGCATCTCTAGTCATGACGGAAAGCAAAGACTTTATGATCCAAATACCTGATTCCTTTCAGACATTAAGAAGTCTATACGAGCGCCAGGCAGTCCAAGCTCCAGGTAAGTCTTCACCAGTCTCAAGTCTGCACTGTTACCTGCAGTGTTACAGGAAAAAAGGCGACCTTGAAATGGCTGCAGAATGACCAACTTTACTGTCAGAGATCCTGATGGAAGGTCCCCTACCGTCTAGACCATGGACACACACAATGAGATGGATGCCCTCCTCACAGCTGTCATCCTCCTCCAAGCTGAAATAGGGAACGGTGGATGCCAATTTAGGGACCTCACTGTACAAGAAACCTGGGAGCTTTAACTGCTTCATTTCTTCTTTAGCCTTGATGAACCTGCATATTGAAATGAAATGCATTAACTATTCATTAATTATGTGTAAAACGCAGCAAATATATGCACTGAAAATTAGATAAAGTGGAATATTTTTTTAATATTTCAGAGATGACTCACGCTTTCATCTGTGGCGTGGGTGCACATTCATACCAGTGCAGACTGGATGATAAGGAGATGGAAGAATATGGAGATTTACTTAAACTATACCTAACGCAGCTGGAGGCTAAGCTGGAGCATAAAGGAGCTTTTGATGAATCTTTAGTTTCATGGAGATGACCAGTGACAAGCTGCTCAAACAGAAGGCACGTCTCTTGAGGAGTGCCAACCCCGGGTGCTGTTGGATCATCATCAGCAACACCGTTCACAAAATCATAGCCATCACCTTCCTCATAGTAACCGTTCTCAATCATCTCATGTTCTGGCTCATCCTCATCCTCCTCAATGTGTGCTTCAGCCTGGATTCCAAGAGTAATAGCAGATGTTTCCACGGGACTGATCTCAGACACGTCTGTGCTGGAGCATGAGCCAAAGTAATTCTCAACCATCCCACGTTTCACCAGATCAGTGCTACTCGTGGCAGAATTGCTGGAAGGGCAAGCTGTGTGGGGATCACTACGGGATTCCTTTGACGTTCCCAGTCCAACCGCTTCCTCCACTCCAATTTCTGAACTTCCTGCAGATTTGAAATCTGCTTGAAGTTGAAAATCACCAGCAATGGTGTCAGGGTTGCAGGCTACGTCAGTTCCTTGAGCAATATCTCCAGAGAACACCACACTCTGCTCTTGCACCAGAACGCTGGACTTTCTGCACCGGACTTCAGCTCCACTGGAACTCTTAGAAGAACCTTCGCCCTCATCATCTGAGGGTAGGGAGTTGATGGAAGTAAGCGAGGACTGGACTCCACTTACAGCACTTGTATTTTCTGGATATAGAATTTCTCCTGTGCCCCTAGGCTTTTGCATCGTATTCTGCTGAACAGGGAGTGGAGCAGAACTTTGGACAGTCTTCTCAGTATGTGAAACAGTGAAACCAGATTCAGTGAAGCCTGGCCCTGCTTGTGGTCCTAGAACCAGCTGATTGGCAAAGGAGCTGGGCTCACTCTCAATGCCAGAGTCTGAGAGGCGAGATGAGGCACTAGGGGCCCCTACATCTTGGAACCTGATAGAGTCACTCTTCACCTGTACTGTGACTGCACAGGTCTGGCTACGCTGTGCTGCAGCTTTACTTGGCCTTTCAAAAACAGATTCCACTGCTGACTGCTGGGAATCACAAAGATCTGTCTGGGTGATCCTAGGAATATTACTGCTATGACTTGTAACCGTCTGATTTGGCAGAAGAATGTTTACGTTTTCACCTTGGATGATGTCCTTGTTACTTGGTTTTGACTCATTTTCCATTAAGCCAGGTGAGCACTGTTGCTGTTGTTGGCCAATGCGGTCCACATGAATGCTTTTATGAATTTGTTGACTTGTAATAACAGCCCCAGTACCAGCCTGAGGACTGCTTTTTGAGTCCAAAGCAGAAAGATTTTTAAAAACATCTTTATTACAAGCAGCAGTAGTTCTATTGTAGCCTGTAACAGAGTCATCAGCACTGTTTCCCAAATTTGTTGATGTGCCACTACAGTCAAAAACAGAACTTGCATTTGTCCGTGAATAGCTACTTGAGTCACGCCGCATGGTATCTTGCTCCTCGTCTTGGTTAGCAGAGCCCTCTTCTTCTTTGTACTTTGTGCTAATATTGCTGTGGGGTGCTTTAAGATTCTTATAACCCACTAAAACCACAGAGTCTTTGGAACCCTGTCTGGTCAACTTTTTGGAGTTCTCAGTTTTTGAGTTTTTCTTCAGTTTTACTGATTTGCCTTTGGACTTAGGTGGTGGATCAAAGTTTTCTGGCCAGGTGGTATCCAGAAGAGCACTCTGTGACTCGGGTATTGCACTGGCTGATGCACTGCAGTCCTTTGCGTTAGACTTGTCAGCTTTACTGGAAACTGAGGCAGTTCTTGTATTTTGCATGCCCAACCATGGTCCATCACGATCTTAAGAAAAAAAATTGAACACAAATGAAAAATGAGGACTGCTACCATGTATTTGATTAATAAACTATGAATGTCATCAAAAATGATGGCTAAATAACAACAGTAATGCTGTATGACTGACCTTCAGTGATAGATTCAAGGTATCTATCCTCAAAGATGATTGGCAAAGAGCTAACATCCCCATCAAGGTCTGCACATTCCACTGGTAGTGGAGGCAAACACAGGAAGTAACTGGAGCTTTTGATGGCATTAGTCATCTGTTGGTGGCTGTGAGCACTGATGGATAGGACATCCAGAAAGAAATGGAGTTAATAAGTTAAATGAATAAAGCAAGAAGGTGTTGCCCCAGGCCTAACAGCAAAACTATTTGTAAACAATCAAGATACACTCACAAAATAACTTACTGTAGTTCCTGATATGCAAGTGCAGATTGCCTTGGATGTTCAAGACAAAAGAAAGCCTCTGCAAACCGTCTTACCTGTTAAATAAATAAAAAGAAAGAAAAAAAAAAACAGTCTAAGTCCAATTTCTTGGGTTTATTTTTATTCATTTAAATATCTACATGTTTGTTTTTTCATGCATTATTTGAATATGATATTTTTGCAACCCATTTGCACTCAGAAATGGTGTTCATTATTAATTTTTATGTCTTGTTTTTTAACTATTTTTTGTTAATTTTGTGTTATTTGTTCCTTGACAACAGTAATAATAATAATAAAAAAAAAAAAATCTATCACAAAATAAATTCTATAAATTTGGAAGCAGTTGTCAGAAACAAAATTCATCTTTATGAATTAGTAACAGCTACTGGTGTTTTTTCAATGGGCGCTATGGCTCACTGCCCAGGGTGACAAAGCACAGTGAGCAGCAGGGGAAGTCAAACTTTCCATTTACTAATTTGTGGTAATACACTGCTGTCAGTGGGGAGTGAGTGTACCTTGTGTTGTGCGCAGCACAAGCACGGTCAAAAAACATGGCTTTACACCATCACTGGATAATGACGCTAAATTGGAGACCAATTCATGTCTTCCAATTCTGTGTTAACTTAAAAAATGAGTTAGTTCACTGTACTTGGTAAAACACACAAAAAAACAAAAAAAACAAAACAAAACATGAATGTCTTACTGGCATTAGGAGAACATTAGATTGAGACAAGCAGGAAAAGCACAATACACAGACCAGTCCAACCCATCTGACAGACGGTCTAAGCAAAGTTTGTGATTTCTAAAACGTTTACCTGTAGCTGAGAAAGCAGAATTATTATTATTATTATTATTTTTTTTTTTTTTGCTGAAAGGACTATGTTGGTGGAGTATCTGTGTTTAACCAGTTAAGTGTATCCAGATGTTTACGTTTGTGAACAACTGATATGCCAGACTCACTCTTAGTGTGTGGTGCTCCATTGCTAGTAGGGCAGCAACGTGTTCCTGTAGGGACACAACTTCCAGGAACTGTCCCCAGAGAGCCATGAGCAGAGAACAGAGCTGTGCCAGGTTCATATTAACAAGTTCTGCGAGCTCATCAGGTGACTCTGCCTTAAGCTAAAGGTAAAAAAAAAAAAAAAAAAAAAAAAAAAAAAAAACTAAAGTCAATCAACAACTGAAAATTGAATGTATTTTCCTTAACAAGATGATAAGTATCAGGAAGTCAAACAATTGTGCATTAGAGTGAGGAACATTTTGTCACGCCTTTATTGAATTAGTCTGTTACAAACTTAAGAGCTTTCCAACTATAAGAAGTAAATAAACCTAAATTTAAAATCATGACTGCACGTTTATAATTAGACACCTAAAGAAGATATTTTTAATACCATTTTAATAGCTGAAGAAACATTTAAATAGCTACCAGTCTGGTGACAAAACAGTTTAGTGCCACACCTTGAATAATAAAATTAAACAAAGGCTTCTCACCAACGAGAAAAGCTATACTTCCTTTGGCATATTAGCATCACTTCACTATAACTAATATTTGTACCAAGATTTGACACCAATTTCGCATCACAAACAGCTAAACACTTTGTTGTCAAGCAGATAAACACCGAATGATAAAGATCAAAAAGCAAAAAGTGAAGCACGAAAGAAATCTGACCTTTACTTGTTCACACAGTTCGGTTAGACGGGCCTCTAAGTCAAGTTGTTCTGAGGAAAGGAGGAGGAAGCAAAAAAGAAAATTATTTAACTGTACAGAAAGTAACACAAAGAATGTGAAAGCTGAAAAGGTTGTGCCAGATAGAACAGATGTTGGAAGGTATTTTCTATAAGACATGACCAGACAAGGCCAAGAATTTTGATAGAAAAGAAGCATCAATAAACTTTTTGCCCTTGGTCTTTAAACATAAAAATCAGGAATAAAAGTAAAGAAGAAAAGTAGCTGAAGAATTTTTTTTCTGGAAAGTGGATCAAAAGTGCCGTTTTCTTGATGGAGGAAATTGGAGTGAAGAGAAGGAGGGAGAGAAAGGCAGGCTGATTCGATGAGCTGAAAGGGTCAGGACATACCTATGTAGACGTGCCTTTGCCCTCTGGGATATGGTCTTCTGAGTACTCTCTCATATAGCGCCTGCATGCTGGGTTTGGCTAGTAAGATTGCACATATAGGCATGTTTAACCTTCATTAATTATAAGATTAATAGTTTTTCCACTCATGGGGATTATCTATGGTAACTATGGTTAGTTGTGCTTTGGTTTTAGTCCACTTCTCTAATGAGTGCAGGTGTTTTGTAAGCTTAATTAGTTACCCAAAATTGCAAAGCGAATAAAGCGTTCCGTTTCTGGAGTTTCTTTAAAAGGGTTTTAATATGGTAATGTGTCGGACCAGGTGAGTTTACATGGGATTACAACTACCAACACAATTTTTAAAAAGTAAAAATAAAGCATTGAAAGCAAAAAAGTGAAAAGAGGGTAATGCCTAATATTGTACCCTGTTTGCACTCATAAGTCAAATCTGATCCATCACCCCTGAAGTCAGGAATCCAACTTAGAATGCTGGAGGTTCCTCAACATCTGACCTCTTAATGAAATGTTTATTTCCACTTATCTCTGCTTGTAACTCATTAGGTCAGCTGGACACACAATATAGCCCAACTGCTATTTTAAGTTGTTGCAACAGGGCGTAAATGCACAAAATCCAAAGAAATATATTATCAGTCCAAGAAAAATATATCAGTCCATATTGTTATTAGCATAGAATAGTCAGAAGGTAGCTGTTAGCAAACCACACTTGTTTTCTGAAGGCCTGCTAGAACACTTAAGTTGGGAATAGCACAATTCCCTGTAGAAACTGAACTGCCAATGTAAACAGAACAACATTGGCATTACCCATTTTTCTTTGTGTTTTGTATTTAAAAAAAAAAAAAAAAAAAAAAAAAAAAAGAAGGACATGCAAAAATAAAAAAGTCACAACACTGTTACTGTTTGATCCAAACTAATGTGAAGTCATAATGTAGCATACGATACCTAGTTCCATACGATGTGAGGAGGGCAGGTCCTTGGTTATAGAGGTAAAGTAATCAAAGAGGCCCCGGTAAGCTATTAGGAGAATGGAGCAAAGGTTATGGTGCATGCTGAAGGCATGTTGGAGACAGTTGTCTGACACCAGGAATGTTCTCCCCTAGAGGAAAGCACAAAAAAAAAAAAAAAAAAAAAAAAAAAAAAAAAAAAAAGTGACATAAACCTCAGTTTTTAATCAGCAATACTTTTGCAAAACACAGCAGTAGTTGTAGACCTTTGCTTAAGGAACTATAACATAACATAAGTTCCAAAGTAACTTTTGTTTCTAAACATGAAAAATATATATATTTCCTGAGTTAAAAAAAAGTAATTGTGTTGCTTTTTAATTACATAAGGGAAGTTTTTAATTTATACTGGCTTCAAACCTAATTCCTTTAGGAAAACAAAATGTGACCAGTGAGTTGTTATTCCCAAGCTGCGCATTAGTGATACACCCAGGACTAAAGAGAGGTCCTGCCTCTGTTCTGCTGAAATGACTTTTTTAGAGCTGCAGTACAAAATCTTAGGGGAAAATCTGACCGGCTGACTTAGTTGTGAGAGACAAATGACTCATATCCAACAGTGAAAGTGGTCCAGTTTTCTTTCCCTCTTCTGTCTTATCCATCAGCAACCTGTAACATACCTGAATGTTTCTAAAGCTAAGAATGCAACCAAACTTTACCATAGAGGTCTGGTTGCAAAACTGGTCAAACAACACACACTCAAAATCTATTGAATGAGCAGGATCTTTATTTTACAGAACATCCAACACTATCATTTCTCTTTTATAAGACTAAACAATTCAAATAAAGTCTCAACACACATTTTTTTTAATACTTCTTGTTTTACTGACTAATACATGAGAGTTCCAAAACGAATACTTTACCGCTAAGAAAGTTAGTAACATCTACAACTTTTTTTTTTTTTTTTTTTTTACATAAAAAAGGGAATGGCTTACATCTGGTGACACCTGCTTCACATAGCTGCTGCCAAACACAACATTCTCCAGAGGTGGGATGACTGAATCTTTGCTCTGTGCTGGAGCGTTTCGGTTCAGCCATGTGGTTTTTACCGGTCGAGGAAAACTAAAAAAGAACAAAGTCAAAGTAATGATTAAGATAGTAATTACTAAGAAATGTTCTTTAATTTATACCGATGCACAAATATTTCTGTTGATCAGACCTGATTAGGGGTTGATGTAGCGCCACGAGGGAGGCATGGATGGCTACGGAGATGACAGACAGATGGAAGTAGTCAAACATGACATTGATGTGTTGGTGGATGCCCCGCTGAAGGCTAAAGTGCAAATGAAGTGTGCGGCTGCTAATATTCTGCAGAGAACTCGGATCTTCTGGTCTGAAGAGATAATAATCAAAGATAAAAGGCTTTAGCAGTGTGTGATTTGCATTGGAGCTGCTGTTAAAACAGCACTCTCATACACCTACGTGTAATCGCCATCTGTGAAATACAAATCTAGGCAGAGCTGGAAATCCATTTCATTGAGGGACTCCTCCACCTGAAGACAAAAAAAAAAAACCAGTCAAATCAGAAACCTCATTAGGCAAATTAGGGGATGTGTTGCTCTAAAAATAAAAACTAAATGGAAAGCAGAACAGACAATCAATAAAAGAAAAACATCTCACGTTATGACTATTAAACAGGAAGCAGTAGCATCACAGAAAATGGATTCACAATTACAAGTTAAAACAATATTCCTCTTTTCAAAACGTACCTTCTTCTCATCTAGAAGCATCATCACTTTGAAGAGAAGAACATCATTGACAACAACCTCTTCATTCTTATACAAGATTTGGAAAGTTTTGCTGCAGATGACATCATCCTGGACTGAAGCAGGAAACGCCAGATCAGAACCTAGAGAGAAACCATGATAACTCCATGATCATTAAGTATATGCAGTTAAAGGAGAAAATCCTATATAAATCCAAAATTTTACATTCAAATATAGGTTTGTTTTAAATGATGACAGATGCATTTTGTATAATTATTCCACGACGAAAAAAGAATAGTTAAAAATATCTAAAATAAATTTCCATTATGACAGTATGCAAACTCCTGATCACAACTATAATAATCCTTGTATGGTTAACCTTTCTGTAATGTGTCAAATTGACATCAACTCCACTTTAAGCATAAGATTTACTAAGAATAAAAATTTAATGACTGACATATTATCCTTTCTATAGGATTCTGTAAATCATCAGATCAGTTGGCATCAAACACAAGCCTTAGAAAAATCCAAATAAATATAGTGTCTTGTGAGGAAAAAGTTATGCTATATTTGAAACAAAGGAAATATTCAAAGCCTTAGATTTTATGAAAATTAAACACCAATCTAATTTTCCTCACAAAAAGAAATCACATAAGTGTCCTAAGAATACACAGAAACTACCTAACAAACAACAACAACAAAAAACAGTGGTAGCAAAAACTAATTTGTAATTGGATGTTTGTTTAAACCGGGTCTCTCTCTTGAGAATGATCGAGATGAAACACCCGAATTCTTCCAGAAAAATGCTGACACTAGGCAAACCACATTCTGCTACAAAACAAAACAAACAAACAAAAAAAAAAAACCAAGATTTAGGAATTCCTGCAGAAATATAGTTTCTTTCTGCACATATGACTTTACCTCCTGGATGAAGGAGACTGGTTTCAACTTTGTGTGGAACACGAGGAGGCACCTTAAGACTGCCACGCATCTGATAAAACCTGTAAATGGTTTAAATATTTTAAAATGACGACACGAAGGAAAGCAATAAAACTGCATCATTGGCTTCATCCAGAGCATTAACACAGGCTCTGCAAATGGAGAACAAATTGCACAGATTAGATACAAGTGTCCTGTAAAAGGACACTACACCTCTTATAAATGAATAATGAGCACTTCTTTTGCAGTCACTCATGTAGTAAACCTAAGCTCTTAAAGCCCAGATGAGTCACAAGCTGCTGAGAAGGAGTTTTATCCAAGCACACCAAGGTATCAGTTCACAGCTGTTGCAAAAAGAAACTTCTGGATGTTGAAGAGCAGTTTTAACATTGGCAGGCATTCTCCCCCCTCTAAGTTTCTATGAAATCAGGTAAATGTATTTGAACAGCACATTCCAGGCTTGTTTATCTGCCAGAGAACTATGAAACATTAGATGCATTTTATTTATGTTGTTAACATCAAAAGGTATTCATTGTCCTACAAATCTTCATTGAATGCATAAATAGAAATAGTCTGAGGAGGCCCGGGATCAAACCAAAGACCTGATTATTAGCTCACAGTTTACTATGAGTCACATCCGGCCCATAAATGTGGCAACAATGAGTTAGTTACGCAATACTTCATACTGTTTCTGTGCTCCATATATAAATGTTAGCTGTACTACTAAAAAAAACCTAACAGAATCAGTTCTTCCCAAGAGATTTATTTCCATCTTTTAGTTAGGATCTATCATTTTATGACTGTTAGCTTTATAGGACTCTGCCCACTACAATCAAATTTAAATGAGCTGATCATAGAAAAGTAATGACAGGCAATTTTATTTAATGGTTATAGGTTTTTAAGTGTTTCTGTACTATTTAAGACATTTATTCCATTTATTCCTGAATCTTTGGGATTCCCTTAACAGAGAGCTGTGGGAGAAGGGGAGGCACCTTAAAAAAAAAAAGATCAGATGAATGTTTGAAGCATTTAGTTTCCAGTGTCAAAAACAAACTTAAACTAAACTCCACAATTTCATGGTATGTACACAAGACTTTCAAGCAAAAAAGTACAAAATGATTTAATTGCATTCATTATAAACAAAATGTGAGAAATGCCAAATAGAAATAAAAAGCGGTACATGACAAAGTGAGCAATGCTCATATTGTTTTCACAACATGACTGCTTGTGTTTTTTTACAACTGAAAATATGTACAAAAAGAGACAAATTTGTCTTCTTCAAAGTGAGGTAAAAGTGTAATAGCCTTTTGCAGTCAACTAACTGGCAGTTCTCAGCAACAGATAGCATTATTCTGTGTACTAACTCTTAAGGCGTTTTGGTCCGAATCATTTGATGAGTTTGTTAAACCGTAACTTTTTCAGATGGTTCAGTTCCGTTTCACACAGGGAAATCTACAAATGAACTTAAACCTGCCCCTACAAACCACATGAGAACATCCAGTCTGTTTCTGATCACACGTGTCAGGGCAGGAATAGCAAATGTAAATACAGGAAGCAGATGTGTTTCAAGCTAGTCAAAAATATAGGGAATTTAATGGTATTAAGTTTTTTTTCTCAGTATTAATTCATGCAAAATTATCTGAGCAATATACTGAATTATTTACAGAAGAAGTCTTGAAAATTGCATGGGGTTTTGAGCTTTACAAAAAAGATGCACTGCCAGTGTCTATTAGTTTGTTCACTTTGTTGCATCCCACAGTGCAACGCAAACCTGGTAGTTGTGTCGGATGGAGGTGGATCACATTCACACCATAAACTCCAGAGTTCATTAGAACCGTACAGAGACCACTTCCTCCAACTAGTCTTTGCACGGTTCTTTTAGCGCGATTGCTGCGTTCACATCGACATAAATGTACAACACCAAGAGGGGAAAATCGAGCCAGAGTTCATTTTAAACGGACTAAACACCTAATATGTGAAAACACCCCAACTCTACGCAGCCAAATAAAAGTAAGGATCATCTTTATTCTACTTACTAATCTGGTCTCGCGTCTCTTTAAAAAGGGATTTTAACAACAAGAACATTATGACAGAAAAAAAATAATAATAAAACCTTCAGTTCATGTCTATCCTCAACCAGCATAAAAACACATCAGGTTCTGCTAAACACTGATCTCATCATCGCTACATCACTCTCATGCTAGCAGGGCTGACTTTAACCTCCCCCCGCCATCTCCATCATTCCATATTTTACATCTAGACAGCAGGAAGATGTCTCAAGCACTGCTTGAAATATTTTGTGAAAGAGGCAAATTCTGTCTGTGCAATGAACATTTGAGCCTGCCGAAAATGCCGAGAGGTCCAAGAGCGACTGCCATCTGTCCTAGATTGGCTTGGTCAGTCATAGTACACAATCTGTTCCCCTTCTGAGACAAATTGCAACATGTTCGTGTTGCAAATCCCTTTAAAGTACACAATAAATCTATATATTTTGCAAGCCATCACAGACCTCTGTAGTAGAGCACTGGTAAGCACATTTTATAGGTAGAGCATCAACAAACTACCATTATTAAAAACTACCAATATTAAGTGTCCTGGAGACAGCAAGAGAATACTCACCCTCTTTGGAACAGGTCCACATTGTAAAACTTGTGGAGCTCCACAGAGAACTCCACTGTGGCCTGAACTTCAGCCATCTTGGTCAATACAGGCAGAGGTGCCTTACATTATCTCGGAGACATCTGTATGCCTGTAAGGAAAATAAATTTAAACTAGTCAACTCTAAAAAAGGTCTGGAGGAAACTTAGCAGAAATACTTGTAAGACACAATATGCAAGACTGGGATTACAGTTAAGATTTGGTCATTATTAAGGCATTAGTTAAAAGAAATCCAACATTTGCGAGCGCAGGAAGTCACGATTCAGACCTTACTAATGAAAAGGATTTGCCAATATTACTGCATGCAGTTGATAGCAACTCCCGCACCACACCCCACCAAAAAACCCTGTTAAACCAATTATAAAAACCCTCACAACATTAGTCATGACGACTATAAATTAATAAAATCGTCCACCATACAGCATCCAAGGCCTTTTTTTAAAGCGAAGTCTGTAGTAAAAGTATGAGGAAAGTGTTTTTCTTTTAAACTTTAAAATAGACACTTCTTTATTGTTTTGAAGATATAAAAAGACATTTCAATGTTCTTGTACAAAATACGCATGTTGCCACAATTTTTGCATAATAAATTTTTGCATTTATTACTTTACAAATACTTGACTCAATACTGATTGAGCTGACTTTAATTTACTGAACTGACCTACATAATGGCATCACGGACACAGTAACTGTCACTATGAAAAAAGGAATGTTAACACAAACACAAAAAAACCAACAATGGGATGTCAATAAAAGAACAGTTTATATTGTAGATTTAAAGATGGGATGATGCGCACTTCAGTGGGGTAGAGATTGCTGATCGAGTTAGTTGTTTACAAAATAAGTTAGAATATGAGTAGATTTTTAAAAAACGTAAATTAAAATCAAATTTTAATAATGGAATTAGCTGCTGAATAATGTGGTTGATAAACACCTAACTTTAACTGTTAATCTGCTGCAGTAAATGTGTATTAATATCCAAACTTTTATAAGTTACAACGGGATGGTAAATAGAAAACTGACAGTAATTAATAGACAAAAATTGATAGAGAAAAACTATGCAATATTTGAATGATCAAGGGAGGGTCACAGATTTATAATGGCTTACTAACAGGGACTTAAACGTGAAGCTCGGTTTGCACAGCAACTCTTTTAAAAATATATGTTTAACAGGCTGTGATATTATTTTAGTGTTGCAGAAACTTAAGGGCAACCAATTCCCCTAATCAAAAGGTCATCTGACGACCATACAAATACAACAGCTATTCAAATACATGCAAAAAGGTTGAAAACCTTTCCGCAGCAGCTTGCAATCGTTTTAAGCCTACAGTTTTCGTTTTAAACTAAAGAGAAATTCTGTCTTGCACTAAAAGTTCAAGCACAGAATCTTTAAAGAGCATAGAAAAAACGACACAGCTATAGTAAACATGTTAAGACGTAAGGCCTTCATCAATCAGCCGATCGGTTCCTCTTTTTCAGAAGTCTTAAGGGTAGCTAACATAGACGAGTTTAATAATATACAGCGAGAGATTTTAGACACATAGTAAGTTTGATTCTATTCCGAATATGAGTGGGGGTGATAAGTCTCCAAACCCTGGTGGGTAGAATCTCTCCACCGGTATGGTTTCACTTTTTGCGGTGAGAAATGACAAAAAGGCCAATAAAAACTGGCGTTCGACACAACAAGGATAAAAGAGATAAAAATGAACAAAAAAAAGTCCATTTTGGTAGCCAGTCTGCAACCGCTGTTAGCCATCCACCGAACAGTTGTCACAGGGAAACGTTAACCGTACAGACAAGCTAACGCTACTCACCATTGCGTTGGGAAGCTAACATTAGCTCGCTAAAGAACGTTAGCTCCAATTTCAGTTCTGCTGTCGTCCTTTAACTAGTGGCTACTGATTGAAAACACCTCGTACTACTTTACTTTCTTATTCGGCAAAATTCACTTGTCGGGACCCCCTAAAATGGGATAAAAAGAATAGCGGCCATGTAGCCGTCAGACAGAGCTGTGTTTGCTATGCAAATTCAGCTAACAGTGCTCAATCTGAGGAGCTGACAGCAGCTGCTGCTGCTCCCTGAACACTTAACTGCGCTCAGCCACACATTACACAGGCGCAGCTGACAAAAACGCTCCGTGTGAATGGACTGTCTATACCAACGGCTACAAATACAACAGAGACAGAAAAAACAATGACAGCAATAATAATAATAATAATAATAATAATAATAATAATAATAATAATAATAATTCGAACATTCCGAAAGAAATGTTGATGGTTCCTGCCACGTTGCTTGTTTAGTCCTGTGGTACTAATGACACATTAAAGAGAATCAACAAATGCCCAACAATGATCAAAATTGTCTTTTTGTCCTTTTAGTCATTTCGCACCTTTTTTTTTTTTTTTTTTTTTTTTACAATCTAATCCGTGAAAGATGTTCATTTTAAAGATAATCTTTTAGCTTTATTTTGAAGGTTAATCCCTCCTGCTTCAAGTCAAAAAGGATTTAAGAAACCAGTCTTGGATCTCATCTATTTGTCAGGCT
Source organism: Anableps anableps (assembly GCA_014839685.1). Lineage (NCBI taxonomy): Eukaryota > Metazoa > Chordata > Actinopteri > Cyprinodontiformes > Anablepidae > Anableps > Anableps anableps. Next base: position 14,638,367 of record CM026076.1, read on the forward strand.
TTTATTTTGAAGACTGTCTTTGAGCTTTACTTTGAAAGGCCATTATTAACATTTTTCATTTAATAAATATTGATTTTTCTGAAGATTATTTTTTTGCTTTATCTAAAAAAGCATCTGTTTGTCATCACTTGTTTTTACGCCTTAGGAATTTAAAGCCTTCTTTCATAATTCTCTGTATAAAAGAGTGAGACTCTTATTTTGAAAAGCATCTGACAGCTTTATTTTGAAAATACAAGCATCTTCTCTTGTTAGGGGCAGCAAGAGTCCCCGGTTACCATGGTGATTTATCTCTTTTTTTTTTTTTTTTTTTTTTTTTTTTTTTTTGCCACATGTATAGGGCCCCAAAAATTGACACTAATTGATGACAATAAGAGCTGATATATGTAATAAAACTAATTATGCTCAACAGTACGGTTTCGTGGTTTTTGACATGGGCAACATGCCTCACCACCCAGGGCACACAGCACATGTCCATGGGTAGGTGTTGCAAAGGTTGAGGCACTGTAAGAAAATATGGCCATGGTAATGCAGAATTATGTATCTGAGATTATTATTATTATTATTATTATTATTATTATTAGTAGTAGTAGTAGTAGTAGTAGTAGTAGTATGTAAATTAAATTATATTTCACAGTTTTAATTAATCTGGACAGAAATTACACCATTATAGTTCAGAATTTATAATCCATAAATTTTATACTTAGCAGAGATTATTTGAAACTCAGATTAAGATTTATAAAATCATCATTTAATTTGTGAAAATAAAATAAAGTATTTTCAATGCTTCTTTTTGGCATTAGGGTAATATTAGATTAAGAAAAGCATGGGAACTTCAGCATATTTACTACTCAAACCTGGACTGAATTATTCTACACTAAGAGACTCTTGAAAAAACATGGTTTTGATTTGTGAAACTTTTGTTATATCTATGAAAACAAAGTATATCACATACAGAAGGTTGCCTAGGAAACCACTCATGCTACAACCAACATAATCAGTACTGCTGGAAGGACATCATTTTATCATTTAAAGCAAACTAAGAATAGTGGGATGCTGGGAGGAAGTTTGAGGGAATAAGATTAGTTCAGCAGTTTCTGATGATTAACCATAAAATTCACATCAGGCAATTACCATAAAGCATTTCTTTCAAATCTGGATCTCATCAGCATGTATTTCTTACCATAAATCAAAAGAAAAAAAAATGCATCTAAGCTTGACACATCCTAGCCTAAACTTTAAACTGTTTACTCAGTAAAGGCTATAAGGTACCTCACTGTGTGACCTGAGGTTTTTCACTCCCACGTATAGCGTGACAATGCAAGATTATGATCACTCCTGGAAATAGTCAGAAAATAAGCACAGAGCTATTGCTGTACTCGAATTCAGTCTTTGAAATAGGTGGAATCCCAAGTTAACCAATTACTCTAATAGTCACCGTCTCAGCTATGTGTTCTGTAATTGATGCAGATCAAGTCTTAAAAGAATTATAAAACAGCTATTTCACTAAACATGAAACTGTCTTTATCTGATGGAGTAATACAGGCAGTTTGTTTCAGATTCTATATTTCAGAAACTCCATGCTGTTTTCACTCTGCTGCTGCTTTATGATTCCACAATGTTTTGACTGGACTTTATTCTCAGGGTGAGTAATCTTTGCTGCTTTGCACTCACACAGAGATAAAAAAAAGATGACTCATGAAAACACAAATCAAAACCTTTTCTTGAAAAAGACTTTTTCTTTTTCAAGAATAAAACCATCAAGGTTTGCTTAAAACATGAGCAATGTAGTTTTGCAGAATATGTTAACTCTAAAATACTCATTCTTATTGCTCTTCCTATCAAGATTTACATTATTCTGAGCAATATAGATTTTTCTTTGCTTTTCTTTGAAAGCAATGAGACATTTGGAGATTTCGGTCATTTTATTTTTGAAGTCTGTTTTATGATGTGTTCAGCAAGTTTGTTATATACAATGGAACTGTGTATTTGCGTTATTTTTGCCTTTCCACGGTTGTTTTACCCACTGTGCTGCTGTGCTTGTCTATATTTTATGTTGCATGTACTGTGGTCTGTGTTACTCTTATGTTAAAATGCACTGACATGTACAACTGTGGTAAAAGTGGAATAATACAATATAAATCCTGAGTCAAATTGCTGAATAGCATCAGAATTTTAAAACAGCACTGGCTCCTGGAAAATGAAAGAATAAGTTTCTTCCAGATGATTCAGTCACACCTAATTAAAGCCGTCAGACTTTTCATATATTTTGTAAAAACAAGCTAATCTTGATCTTAAGTGTTCATAATCATAAACAGCCGAAGAGATAGACTAATGTTTATTCAATGCAGTGGCACAGCTTTCTAAACACTGAGCTTCTGTTCCCTCTCCACAAGATGCACAGACTTACTCTGACTACTAACACACTGCTTTTGCTTTCTTCTCCCCATTTTATAGCTATGAGGATTCCATCTCAAGCTGACATTCATGTGAAGGGGGATTTGCTATGCTCTCAAATCAGGAGAAGGAAAAATCATTTCTAAGGCTGAACCACAGAACATGATTTAAAGTAATACTGGAGATCACAAAAGAGCAGTTATTCTACTATCTAAAAGGAAATATGGCTTAAACATAAACTAAATAGTAATATTGCCAAGTAAAATAAAAGGCACAATTCATGCTTAAGTTTCTTGAAAAACTTATACTGCAGGATCTGATTATTTTATATTCAATCATCGCTTTGTGCCTTCACATTTAAGATTCAATATCATGTTTCAGTTCTACATTGCTGAGCTGGCAAGAAGAGGTGCAGTTAGAAACCTTGCTGTACCATGTCTTCATGATGGGGTTTATGAGATAGGCCCTGGCTTTAACTTCAGAATAAGCATCAGGTATACTGCAGTGGGTGGTGTTTTGTGGGTGAAGGTCGACATCTAGTGGCTGAGTTGTTTTAAACACCATTTACCCTATCCATGGTCCTGAACATCATAGACTTATCTTATCTGAGTTGTACAACAATACAGGACAAATATGGCATGTTAGCTACTGTTTAAATGATCTGGAGATCTAAAACACAATAGCTTCTTAGTTTTCACACTTATGAAAGTCAGTCTTTTCTGTTTTAGATCAGTTTATCCACAGGGAATAACTGTAGAATTTACCTTTGTGACCATACTGTCATGACTGCTTCTCAGAATATTCCACTAAGGCAAAAAAATCAGCCAAGATGGCTTCACTGTGATAGGACAACTCAAGATGGAGCCAGCATGCCCTGTTATGGTACTGTTGCAAACATATACACAACAAAGCTTTGAAAAAGATGATTAACTTTCTGTATAAAAAGTAACCAACATACCATATGTCTTTTGATGGAGAATATCCTAGTAAGAAATAAAAATGACAGAATGAGCCTAAAAAAGTGCTTCTAATTATGTTTTCCTCCTGGGGGAAGTTTCATAACTCCTCTGACAACTGAAAATTTAAAGTAAATTAAAATTCAATAATTTATTATTCAATTACAAATTAACTTCAATAATTTATATCTACCGATAGGAAGTCACTCAGAGACATTTTGGTTTGATCCGGGGCCATGAGTTGATTTTTTTCATGCCAGTCAACGGGCCAAAACAGAGCAACATTCATGGGTATGAAATGAAAGAATGAAAAGTCTTGGTTCCTGATTAAACTTTAATGTTGTAAGGTTGAAAGTCTTTCTTTCTTTCTTTCTTTCTTTCTTTCTTTCTTTCTTTCTTTCTTTCTTTCTTTCTTTAGGTTTGCTATGGTCAGTAAGAGCAAAAGTATCTACTCACATCCAACCAAGTTTCTGATTATTAGATATTAATCTAAAGTTTAATAATTTATAGTAGATAAATACATTTAAGTCGTGCTCATGTTGAAAATGAGAAGTGATTTTTGTTCTTCAAAATTTTAACAGTAAAAATCAATGGGAAATTAAAAAAAAAAAAAAAAAAAAAAAAAGTATGAATAAAATGCATTCTGGTTGTAGCAGAGGTTAAATGCCCCGCTGACGCTGCTCATTGGTGCTTACTACAGAATGGCCCCTCCCATGTGAAGGTTCCTAAAAACTCTTCCAATCTCCTTTCTGTGACCAGTCTTTGTATGAATATACATGAGCCCCTGATAGCCCTGGGACCTTGCACCGTGTAGCAGGATAGCTGTTTTCAAGGGGGCTCCATCTAGCCAACAAATTCTAAAGAAAGGACTCCAACTTTCACCCTTTCCGGTTCCTGGGGAGATCATGGCTGGGATCCCAGGCATTAAAGGGCTTTTTCTGGTGGTGCTTCTGCAGCTTGTTCTCCTTTGCTTCTCTCAAGTAAGACTTTTATATGTTTCAGTCCTTGTGCTTTGTTTTTTACCTTTAGACTGATTCTACAGAGGTGCAAGTGAGAGGTCTCCCTTTACATGCTAAATATAATTTTTTGCAAGCTTTTGAGATAAATAGTTCAGATTATTTTATAAAACTGTAATATATGAGAATTTATCCAATTAAAGATTAATTTACTGGAAATTTAGCATGAACCTTCTTATTGTGCTAAAATGACCATTTCACACAGAGTAATCAAGGACCCCCTGGCCCACCTGGACCCCCAGGAGTCCCAGGAATTGATGGCATTGCTGTGAGTTGCTTTAGCTGTGAAAAAATATCTGTACTTGGATTCAGAATCTAACAAGGTTCAAAGTTAGCTTTTGTTGACCAATCAAATTGCATGTGTTTTCTTTCAGGGGGAACGTGGGGAAGATGGCGAGGATGGTTTTCCTGTAACTATAAAACTTAATCAATTTCCAGTCTCTTGTTGTTTCCTACAATTGTTAGTGAATCATTTGTGGGATCTTTCATCTCATAGGGCCCTGATGGGGATGCAGGTAAACCCGGTTCTTCAGGATTACCTGGAATTCCTGGAAATGATGTGAGTAGTCTGTGCTTCATGTTTCATATAATAGCCACTCGCCATATTAATGGTCATGAGGAGGTCAGATACAATCTTTGAACTGTGGGTGGAACTGCAAAGTGATATCCTCCCACCAAGGAGGTCATGTTTTCACACACTAATTTAGTAGAGAGACTAATGAAACATCATATATATATATGTATACAGAGGGTTATTGACAGAAAATAGGAGCAAAGATGTGAGGAGTTTATTTAACAAGATTAAAAATTCAGAGCAGAACCAGGCCTGGGTATAATTAGATTAGAGGGCAAGGTAAAGAAAACAGGATCCAATAAATGGCATACTTTAACTGCTGAAGGAATTACAAAAAACCTGTACAAGAATTTACCTTAATTTAACAATAATGTTTTCATGAAATGCTTTATTAAATTCCTAGTTTACAGGTAAAGTGAACACTTTGTTAGAATCTAGTACCTGTCTGGACAATACCAACCAGGATTCTAAAACAATAGGAGCTTTGTTGAGCCACTGCAGAGGCCACTGTTAGTGTCTCCTGTTGAGAATCCTCAAGCCGGTGTGGAATGACCTCTTTCAGTGCTCTTATTTGAAAAGATCCAGACAGGAATGTTGTTCTGAACTGAACAGTCTGAGAGTTTAGAAGTCTGATTCAGAGTATATAATTTTCTGTGTATACTATATTAAGATGAAAACAAATGCAATGTATGATCAGAGACAAATTTTCTGTTTTGTTTTCTATATAGCTGTTTAATAAATATGACTGCATTCTGGTAACATAAATTGTCATCTCATTTTTACATCAAGAATTTTGATGGAATTAGGAAAAAGACATGTCTGTATAGCATGCACATTTTTTAGCTATATGTATTGAAAACATTTATACTAATTTGCTTCAAAATGTGTAACTTTATCTGGATGTGTGTTTGGTACAGGGTTTGACTGGTCCTGTTGGTGATCTTGGGCCTGATGGTCCCCCGGGACAGAAAGTGAGTGACCAATGAGCCTTTAGTTTCCCACTTTGGAGGCAAGGCTGTCACTGAAACTGTGCCAAGCTGCTGTCCGCTCTTTTGGCTTGGCAGCAAGCGTTGCAGTGCATAAACCAATTCCCCTTGACAAATGAGACATAATCTTGCAAGCCCTCTAAGTAATCCCCGTGGGGCTTGAAGCTCCAACATTGCTCCTCATTAGGCTTAATATTGCTGGGTCAAGTATGCTCAGCCTCAGTCATATGATTGTGCCGGTGGAATGTTAATTCTGACTGTCTGCAAGCTTGCACAGCTTAATTTTACCCACTCAGTATTTCTGTATGTCTCACTTTCGGCAGTATTTATGAATCAAATGTGTTTATTTCTTTTCTTCAGGGTGAACCTGGAAAACCTGGATCTCGTGGAGCTCCTGTGAGTAAGCATGTCAATCCAAGAGTCAGATAAACTATCTTTATAATCACATGTTCAAACCCAATTTTCATACTGAAAATGTCTCTTTAGGGTGTTGGGCCTGATGGATCCCCTGTAAGTAACTAATATAAGTGAGACTATGAAAACAAACATTTATAATTAACAAAATGACAATACTGTCTAATACATGAAATGTGCCTTTAAACAGGGACCACCAGGGCCTGGAGGACTTCTGGGTGAAATGGGAAAAGTTGGGCCCTTTGTAAGTAAAAAACAAAAAATGGCCTCTTTTTGAATTTTAAATGCAATAATGGCAAAACCAAAATTAGGACTAACTAAAATACATATGAAGTCTACCTTATGTAGAAGCAACATAAAATTTAACTGTCATGTAGGCAATATTTATCACATTATAGTCATTGAAGTCCAATTATAAGATGAACAGCTCAAGATAAGTATTATGTGGATCATTGTTCTTTAATGCTGTTATTCTTATTGTTTCATAATGTCCTACTTTTTTCCACGTCTTAGCTCCACACAAGAATTTCTATGTATCCACACTTATGTGTGCAGAAATGGCAAATAAAGATCTAATTAGCCCAACTCAGATCTACTTCCTCGAAAATGGACGGCAGCATCTGAAACCTTATGCATATAATAAGCAAAATTATTGCAACAAGTTTTACAGGAATTGCAAGTTAAGCTAAATGTGTTATTAAAATTACAAAATATAATCAGCAAGGATGAACTTTGTTCTGTAGTGTGTTTAAAATATCTATGTAAACACACAATACAGCGACAACACATCTATAAGATGTGCAACACATACTAATTTTCAGATATATTTAACCAGCTTGTTTCTGTATTTTCATGTCAGGCTAATTATATGGATTCAGCTCTTTCATTACCCACATGTAAAAGTACTGAAAGCTAAAGTAGCTCTTTTTATTTTACTTTGAAATCACTGTGCACCTCATTTATCTTTTTTATTCCAGCTAGGTTTTGTAACAATCTCTGGCTTGTAGGTTCAGGGCTGTGGAACTGAAGAGGTCTGTTTTTCTCTAAATCTTTAAATTGACATAACAAGAATCTGTAGATTACATGTAAAACCTTTAAATACAAAGGTAACAAATAACCAATATCAATTAGAATATTTAGTTGTCATACAAAGTTTAAGCAAGTCCAGATGGTTTTAGAATGCATAGCTGTTGTCAAGTATGGACGAGATGGTGCTAAACAGTTTAAACTGAAAACCACATTATAGGCAAGGATGATTTTTGAGAAGTCCACAGCTGAGGAACCTTCAAAATGAATATTAATCTCATCTCATAATCTCATCTCTTTTGTTTGATAAGGTTGGTTTTACTGCATTTATATTTCTTTGCATAGGGGGCAATGGGTGTGAGAGGGCCACAAGGACCCCGTGGACCAACAGGACCCAGAGTAAGTAACAAAACATGTTTAATTTGACCACATTTTCACACACAGGTGCATCTCAAATAAAATGAATATCATCAAAGATGTAATTCATTGCAGTAACTTAATTCAAAAATTAAACTTACATATTATTTTTGATTCATTACACACAGAGTAATGTATTCCAAGTTATTATTTCTGGTCATTTGAAGATTATGATTTACAACTAATGAAAACCTAAAATTCAATTTCACAGAAATCTGGAATAATACATAAGACCGATAAGGAATGGATTGAACATAGAAATGTTATGTTTTGATTCACATAATCATGGAAAGATAGCTGTTTCCAGAGAGATTGCTGACTTGACATTTATCCTGCAGACAGTCATTTAAAGCTTTCATAATAAGGATAAACAGCAAAAGGCCTTTACTAAACAAGGTGGTCACTCAGAGAGTGCTGTATGAAAGCATGTTTATGGAAAGTTTACTGAATGGAAAAAGTGTGTCAGAAAATGGTACACAAGCAACATAGATAAGAGTCTTGAGAAGATTTGAAAGCACAGTCTGAGTTTGGGGGGGGGGATTTACAACATGTGGACTGCAGCTGGAGTCAGTGTTTTAAGAGTTGCTACACTCAGACAACCCAGGACATGGGTTATAAGTGTTGCCTTTCCTGTGTTCAACAACCAGACATGAAACTTTTAACAGTGATCAGCAAACAATAAAAAAAATAAAAAATGAACTGTTGTTTAGTGGGCTTGTTTATGATGAAGTAAATTTTTCATTTAATTTAGAAAACAAGGTCCCAGAGTCTAGAGGGAGAGTGGAGAGGTACATAATTGAAGCTATTTGAAGTGCAGAGAGACGTTTCCACAGTCAGTGAAGATTTAGGGAGCCATGCCATTTACTGTTGCTTCTTGTTTTATCAAGTCCAAAGTTAGAAAATTTGATTTCATTTCCCAACAGAGCTTCTGCCATGCACTCTGCCAAAAGTACCAATACCTGCTTTAATGGCCTTGCTTTTGCTTTTGCTTGCAACTATGCTTGATTTGCTGGCAAATTCACCCCTGCACCACAAAAATAGAGACACCACAGCTAATAATGCAGACAAGCTGAAAATTGCTTCATAAACACCTCAGCAGAACCACAGACTGATCACCCTGATCCTTGCTGCACTGCACTGAAGCAGTTATTCAAGGAAGAGGAGCACAGATCAAGTACTGAGTGCATATACAGAATACATGAAACACATGAACATACTATTCTGTAGGACAATGCTTTGGTATTAAAATATTTTTTTCATTGTTTCTTTGTAATAATCTAATTTGCTGGGAAACTGAATATGCAGTTTTCACAAGAACTAAGTCATTATTACCAAAATTATTGTTAATAAAAGCTTAAATTACATTAGCCTGTGTGTAACATGTATAATATATGAATTTCACTTTTTTAATTGAATTACTGAAATATATTAACTTTTTGATTATATTTAAAGTTAATGAGAGTAACTGGATAATTTTCAGCGAAAGAAGGAAGATGCAAATGTGAGAAAAGCACAAGAGTGACAGTAGCTTGTTTCATCTGCTCCTGTATTAACCTCATGGGTCTGGATATGTATCTTGAAACATATCTTGAAACCCATTTAAGTCACACCTGGTATGATATGACCATCCTTATGATGGCATCTGGTTGTTTGTAATGGGCTGATTTTGTATATAGTGGCAAAATAATAACTTTATTTTTTCCTACTTTCAGGGTGCAGCTGGAATGCTTGGTACTTCTGACCTGGTAGTGAATTGTTTCATACAAAAACATGTAGAGGTAATTTCTTTGCACATGATCCCAGGAGTAGTAACTGACTGACCTTTTTCGGCATATAGTGTCCAAACTCTTGTCCACCTGGTACCCCTGGGCATCCTGGCCTACCTGGTATGAAGGTAAGATTGTGTGGTTCCCTTCTAAAACCGATGCATCTAAAATCATTACCAGTTTAATCATTGTTCTGTTTCTTTCTGGAATGTTTCCAGGGTCACAAAGGTGTGAAAGGTGAAGCAGGAGAACCTGGGAAACAGGGACACAAGGTAAAACAATGCTTACTTTAGATAAAAGGTTAAAATTTCTCATTATTTACAAATTAATTAAATTGCACAATTGCAAATGCAAATTCTTAAAAAAATGTATCAGTCAGCATTGTTCCACATTGAAAAAAAAACATGGATCACCTCAAATGAATAAAGGCATTTCTGATACTTTTTAGAAACATTTTCGACATGCTGCCTTGTTTGAGACAGCAGGAATGCAAGCATTTGTATAATTCCTCTGACCTTTTGCAATTCAGAAAAGATGAGTTATTTGAAATGATGTTCAAGCATGGCAATACTCACCTGTAAATGTTCCTGTGCACCATATAAATGGAAATGAGTCTGGTCCCATCTTCTCTTATCGCCCTCATGCTGGAATACAATTTACTGTCAGTTGACTCTCCCTCTCCAAGCCAATTTTCCTACTTGCTTTTCACATATATGAAGATATGCTGAATATGTATAACAGTCATGAAAACACACCAGCTGTTTACATGTGTAGGTATTTTGTTTAAATTGAGAATAATTTTGAGATGTATTTACAGTGTTGTGAAAAACTGATTGTCCCTACAGATTTTTTCTGTTTTTCCTGTTTTTGTCATAACTAAATGTTTCAGATCCATAAGCAAATGTTAATATCAGACAAAGTTAATAACTAGAGTAAATATAAAATGCAGTGTTTATACAATGATTTCATTTATTAAAAGAAAACGTGTAAAAACTGATTTTTTGAATTCACTTAAACAAAACCTGTCTGAAAACATGAAGCAGGTTAAAAGATCTCAAAAAGCAACACATCATGATGTTGATCAGTCTGGAAAGGGTTACTAAAAAGGGGAACTGTTTGGAAGGTGTGCATCCTGTTACATCTGGTGCACAACCAACACAGCATTTCAGAAAAAGGTCATCATGCTGACTGTCATACATGTTGATGGTAGTGTCAAGATCTAGGACCGTATTGCTTCTTCAGGACAGGGCAACATGCACTCCTTGATGGACCAATGAATTCTGCTCCCTACCAGAAAATCCTGAAGGAGACGGTCTGACCATCAGTTCATGACCTTACACTTGAGTGCACTTGAGTTCTGAAGCAGGACAATGATCCAAAGGACACCAGCAAGTCTTCCTGGAGGACACAAATGAATCCAGAACAATGTCTGAAGCACTGCTGGCCTCACTTGCCTCAGTTAAGTTCAGAGTTTATGGTTTCACAATAAAAAAGCGACTGGGAAACTATCCACGAGGCCACTACAAAGCTTTCATTTTAGGTTTTTTTTGTGGTGTTGAAAGGTGAACTTAAATTTTTTCATCAATAACAGCAACTTGTCCAAATCATGACATTACTACCACCATGTCTGAATGTCAATGTGATGGCCTTAATTTCTTTGGATAGAATAGAATAGAATATAAAACTGCTCTTGATTCACCAATATACAAGACAAATAAACAACAATTCTATAAATATGTTGTCTTGGGTTGTGTTTAGGTCTCCTTGATGGGTCATCTATACTCTTGAAGTAATACTAGTAGACTGACCACTTCTGGAAAGGTTCACTGTTTGTTTTCTCCATTTGAATTTCTGATTCTGATTGTAGTTAATGGGTCTTGCTGTTGTTTGCTGGCATCCCCAATGCTTAGAAATGGCTTGCTTACCCTTTGTAGATTGATAAACATTCGTGACTGCTTCTTATATGTTTTTTCAACTTTTTTGTGCATCAAGTGTTACTTTTTGAGATCTATTAGCCTACTTCATGTTGCCAGACAGGTTCTATCGAAGTGATGTCTTGAGTATTTAGGTCTGTATTTAGGTCAATCACTGTTTTAAGGGCTTCAGAGCCATTTCCATCAATCTCCCCACACTCTACAGGAACAGATAGGACACCCTACCCCTAAAGAAACTTAGGGTCAATATGTAAAAACTTGGGGCAACAGTCCTTAACACTGATGTTATTTATGAACAGACAACCTTTTGATCATACTTGAATATCTACTAGTTAAAATTCACTCCCCTCCTTCTTAACATCCCTCTCAACCATTTGCATATAAATGCAAAAAAATGGTCTTAACAAGAGAAAATGAGCAAAACTCCAGGCATGAAGCACTATCTGTCCAAATATAAGAGCTTCCCCATGTTTACCTCTGAGGCAGAATAGAGAATTATTTGTAATAAGGATTTTTCTTTGGAGCATTTTGTCTTGCAGTTTGTATTTAAATGCTTTCTCACTCATGTAATCCATTAAGATATGGGTGTGAGACTTTTTCTTTAGAGTGGCAACCTTGATTTCTAATTAACACACAGCAAATAAGGTCAACATTTAGCTGGAAAAGAAACTGATGGAATGTCAGTCCTAATCAGACTAAAGAACTCACTCTTAGTTAGGGCTGCTGCTCAGTGTTTCCTCTTATTAAGGTCATGCTGTTTTATGTCTGTCATTCTTTTCTGTTTTTTTGTTTGCTCAGGGTGAGGAAGGAGACCAGGGAGGTCCAGGAGACGTTGGGTCCCAGGGTCCAACGGTGAGATACTGTCTCTGTTAAATGATATTAGGGGGTATTTAGTTTTGAAGGCAGAGTTTAATCTTCTTCTTCTACTGATGTTCCTGTTTGACCCAACTATTATTTTAGGGACCACAGGGAATACGTGGAGCCACGGGAATGATGGGTCCCAAGGGAGAGATGGTGAGTCTTTTAAATAACAATTAGGGTAGTTGTGCTTGTCATCTTTCTGAATTACTTTCAATTACATAATTACCTTCATTTATTAAAAAATATATTGTTGTTTTGTGGCAGGGAGCTCGAGGTCCTGATGGAGATTCAGGTCCACAGGGAGTTGCAGGGGCAACTGTAAGCTTGTCAGTCAGAACAAATTTATGTATGCATGTCTCAGTGGTATGTTATATGTTTTACTTCTTATTTCAGGGGGACAGGGGTCAAAGAGGAGTAATGGGTGAGCCTGGGACTAAAGGTGAAATGGTTAGTGGGTAAACCTCATCATCACAGACACAAACAAGTCGGTACAAGACAGTTAAGAAAACTTGGGTGTTGTTTGTCATTTAGGGTGTTCTAGGGCCACGGGGGGTCACAGGGCTTCCAGGTCCTAAAGGAGAAGCTGTAAGTCTCTGATCATTGCTGAATAATCCTTCACTTTCAGATATATTGTCTCTAAATAACACATTTTAATGTATTCTCTTTACAATCAGGGATTAGCTGGTGTTGATGGCCGTGAAGGTATTCCTGGGTTGCCAGGAGCAAAGGTACAGAGAGATTTGCACTGTTTCACTGATAATTTAATATGCCTCAGTCATTCACATGAAGGCATTGCTTAGATCTTTATTTTACATTGAGAATCTGAGGTAGCTTAGAGTTTTTTTTCTGTTTCTCTGCAGGGAAACATTGGCAGGCCAGGCGTTCCTGGAGAGATTGGACTTCAGGGGCTTCCTGTGAGTATGACCATTGACCTCAAACTGTTGTGGCTGACTGTAATTGGACTGAAACTAACTGAACTTTTTTGGTGCACTTTAAAGAATCAAAGCTTGTGGTTTCCGCATAGCAGGACTGAGTTTGCCTCCTGCCTTGGAGTGACATATAGCTCTCTAAAAAATTCTTTTGCTTCTTTCACTTTTGAATAGTGTAGATTTCAGAGCTAAGCCTCTGAGAGAGAGATTTGCTGATACAGAAAAGTATTCATAACCTTTTGATTTATCTAATATAAGGAATTAATGACAATAAGTTTGCAAAATAACTGACAGAAGCAGCCTTATGAAAGATTTTGTATTACAGCTATTTGCAAAAGCAGTATGTTGCATTTTTTTTCAGAAGCTTCAATTAATTTTACAAGGATTTTATGTGTCCTACTTACACAAACTAATGGTGTGCATTTGTTTGCAATCCCCTTTACTCCGATACCAATAAATATAATCTAGTGCAAACAACTGACAAAGCACTGCGGAGGCCAAGGGAGACACCAGACAGAGATAAAGTTTTGGGGTAGTGTAAAGCAGCATGACATTATAACACAATACTCCTCACTTTGAACACCTCACAGAGTCCTGCTAGAGGAGCTGCACACATCTACAGCTCAGGTCTGACAATTTATTTTATAGGACAACTATTAGTTGTGTACTGGCATTTAGTGAATAGTTACTCGAGGAAAACCAAATTTGAATGACAGTCATAAGAAGTTCAGCTTACAGTATGTGCTGCTATATGCCACATAAAGATACAGTAGACATGTGGAAGAAGGTACTTCCACATGTCTGCTCAGATGAGACCAACATTAAACTATTGGGGCTACATACAAAATGCTAAGTAAACTTTTTTCTTCAGCAGGGGTAGGAAACTTGGTCAGAGTTGATGGAATGATGAATGGAGCTAAAACATAGAAGTTTCTGAAGAAGAGAGCCTGTGAAAAACTTGGAGCCAGGGGTGGAAGTTTACTTTTAATGGTCTTTTTTAACTTTCTGTGTTTAGTCATGTCATCTGTTGGATGATATACTGCACTTCTCATTTGTCAGGTAAAAATGAGGTTTTGAAAAATTTCATGACCTGCTTTCTGTTTTCAGGGTTTGCCTGGAACACCTGGACCAAAAGGGTTGAGTGGCTCCAAGGTTAATTGTTCTATCAATTAATAGCAATAATAAAAATTTTGTAATCAAAAACATGAAAGCTGATTTCTTTATTTTCAATCAGGGAGATATTGGGAAGCCTGGGTTTCCAGGGAACTTGGGATCTGCTGGAAAACAAGTAAGTGTGCGCAGAAACGTTTTGAAAATTCAGCATTGTTTGAATGTTCTCTGCTGCTTCACTGCATAATTTTACTGTCACACCACAGGGTGAAAGGGGAGAACAGGGAGAAGTGGGTCCTATTGGACCCATTGGCGAGCCTGTAAGTGTTTCTTCCTGATTCAGCTTCAAGCATTTAGTCAAGGACTTAATGAAATCAGCTAGGCTTCTTTGGTTAGAAAACCTTTTATCTATTTCCTGTTTTATTTATCACACTTGCGTGTTTCAGAGCAATAAAAATTGCCCAGACAATGTTAAATAATGACTTTAGATGCTTCTTGAAAGAATGTAGCTAATCAATACAGCATAAAGAAGGTGGCAAGATGTTGCGCAATCTGGGGGCCACAGCTTTAAAAGACTCATCAACTCCACTGAAACATTGCAGGCCTCTCTTGCCTCAGTTAAGCTCAATGTTCATGATTTGACAATAGTGAAGAGAATGGGTAAAAATAAGATCCATATAAGAATTCCAATATGAAATCCGTTGCTGACCAAAAAACCCCCAAAGACCCATCTCACATTTGCAAAAAAACACATCTTAAGGATCCTCAAGACTAAAGAGACAAAATTCTGTTTGCTGTTGCCTCTGGGATAAAACTAGCACGTCAAAAAATAAACTAAATGAAAATAAAAAAGACCAGAACCTGGATGATTTGCAGCAGTTGATGCAACCATGGATTCAGCTCTCTCCTAGAAAATCCTGAAGGAAAATGCCCGGCCATCTATTTGTAAACTTGAGGTCATGGAATTGGGTTGTGTAGAAGAGCTATGTTCTTATTCCCAACAGGAAGTCGATCTCTGAGTGGGCTACTCAAAGTCTGGACTAAAATTTTATTAGAAGTCTGTGGAAACACCTTAAACAGGCTGCTCATGTTCAAAACCCTCCAATTTGGCTGAATTAAAACAATTCCACAAAAAAACAATGGGCCAAAAATATTTCACATTGATGTAAAAGAGTCATTTGGAAATGACATTTTGTGTGTACTCAGGTGATCAAGGTTTAAAAATGTAAATGTTTGATGATCTGAAACATTTAAGTGTGACAAAAATACAACCTCATATTCAGTTATTGGTTCAAACCTTTGGATGTATAACTGGATTTGATTTGGACCTGTTTGACTTGTAAGGTGGCTTGATGTAATGTGGCTATGTATAAGTAAAACAGAATTGAATTAAACTAATGCATAAGATTCTTTTTTTTTTCATGGATTGAACTGAACTTGTCTTGATCCCCCATTTTTCATAGGGAGATACTGGAGAGCAAGGTCCTGTAGGTCCAGCTGGCAAGCCAGGTGCAAGAGTGAGTTATAAACAAGAATATAAATAGAAAACTTGATTGATTTTTAAAATATATATATATTTTGCAACAGGGACCAGGAAAACTTTGGGAGTCTGTAGTGCAGGTCGTTGTTTCTCTGGAATTTTTCAGAGAATACTCTGAGCCTGGATCTCACATGAGGTCTATTTTCACAGTAAGAGGAGACTAAGCAGCAGGCTGAAAGAGCTCTCTGTTTGCTCGGCATTCCTCTGTTGGTCAGTGATCAAAGGCAGAGCAGCACACAAAAACATACCTGAGAAAATACTGATCCTATAGTTTAAACTAACATTCACCTTGAGCTCAGCGTGGCTATGTAACTGACACAAAACAACCTTCACCTTGTGGTTGGTTGTTAGTGCAGTTTCGGCACGACTGATTGTTCATTATAATTATCTAGTCTCTTGTTTCCCCCTCTGCTTGTAATATTTTAATCCTGCTGATGTCCCTCTACTCATTAGATGTTTATGTTTTTTATTAAAGGGACCAAAAGGTGATCCTGGTCTTCCTGGTCTCCCAGGACCTCCTGGCCTGCCTGGAGTGAAGGGAGAAAGGGTAAGACATGAGGACATATTTGTTGAAGAGTAACTGTCTAACACCAGTCAGCGAATCAGAACATGAATAAACACAAGTGAGGCCTCATGTTCTAAATTTTGACTTTTGCAATCTGGTTTAATTGGGTAACACCTTTGATATGTTAATTACAGGGTGAGCGTGGAGAAGCAGGACCCAAAGGAGAACAAGTAGAAAACACATTAATTATAACAACAAAGTATTAAAATTAAAAGTGGTCTGCTTTACATAAATTAATAGATAGGTTTGTTTTGACAGGGGGCTCAAGGTGATGAGGGAAATCCTGGAGAGAGAGGGGACGTTGTAAGTTCTTACCTGACCACAAACAAGAATCAGATTGTTTTTTTTGGTTGAAGTAGAACACATTATTAAGTGTCAATGATGTCATAGGGGGATGCTGGAGAATCTGGACCAAAAGGAGAGGTGGGTTCCTGTTTCATTATATGCCAAGTTTTAATGAAATTTAGCGGCTTAGTAATATTTATATGGTCATTTAATTGTTTACTTGCAGACTGGTATTCCTGGTGAACCTGGCAAAAGGGGTCCTGAGGGAAGTCGAGGCCAGTCTGGCATAGAGGGCCCTCCTGGCACACCTGGACCACGAGGGATGCAGGGGAACAGAGGTCCACGTGGGGTCCGAGGGTCTCAGGGACCTGCGGTAGGTCAGAAACAAAACAAAAATATTTCAGAAACATGAGGAAGTTCACACCCTGAGTGATCAAATCTCTGAAGCCTGGAGGATATTATTTTTTTCCTCTTTGCTTTTGTGATTCTAAATTAAACTTCTCTCTGTCCTGTACAGAGATTAGATGTTTAAATAAACAATAAATTCTCAAGTCTGGATTAATCTGCTTGTATATTATATTTCTTTTTATCCCAGATATGACCAAATCTAATAAAAATGTCAAATATCAGTGCAATGCTTTCACAATTTCTGTCCAGTCTGTATAAATATCCCACTTTTTACAGTGCTTAAAGTGCAACAAGACTTACAGATACTCACAGACATTTATAGTACACTGCAACCTCATGGGAAACATGGCACTGTCTGCCCTCAATGAAGTGCTATTGAACTAGTTCTAAGCTAGTGCTTTTCCCTAGTCACTATATGCGTCACATCTAAGAAACTCCATCATTTTCAGTGTATAAAAACATTAATCAATACTTTTCTGAGTTTACTAAAAATCAGATTAAGTTGGAATCAGCAGGTCAAACCTCAATGAAAACCAGGAATTGGAATTGATAACCTGATACCTGGTACGTTTCTATTTTTAACACTGTTTTTAATTCAGAATCTGTTTTTTGTAACAGAAACTTTCAGATGAAATCTGGCTGCAAGTCTTGTAACTCAAGCAGACACATATTTGTAAGCAAAGCGATGAACATACAGTACAATATCTAAAGAGTTGTTCCAACTTCCTCAATAATTCACAGAAAGTTGGAACTCTGACAGCTTTTATAAAGTGCTTGTGACATGATGAACAGTGTTTGGGAATTTTCCCTCCTATAGCTCCAGTTTCATCCTTCACCAGAATATAAAAAGAGAAATAAAACTTTGGGATTGAAGTGATGGGTTTATCTCACATGGAAAAGTACTGGGACAAATTCTGAACACATACAGTCAGGTAGTTGAAACAACAGGGATAAAATCAAACTTTGTTTAAAGTGAATCGTCTCTTGCTTGGCTTTACTTGCCTGCAGCCTAAAAACAAACAAACACCCCCCCCCCCAAAAAAAAAAAAAAAAAAAAAAAAAAAAAGCAAAACTGGATGCTTACTTGTCGGCATCATCTGAATGCCTTAAAATATGTGAAATGTTGTGTTTTTAACATTTTTACATTGGAGGCAAGGACAAAAGTAGGCCTATTTTATTATTAATGAGAAACAGAATTAATTTTGTCCACACATCTGTCTTTCAGCTAAAGCAAATGATCAAACAATATCATAGAGTCTGTAGATAAATGCTTTAGTCACTGAGATGAAAGCTATTAAGATATTGTTTTCTTAATAGGGAAAGGAGCCAAGCGATCAGCACATCAAGCAAGTTTGCATGCGAGTTATGCAAGGTAAGAAAAGAAAAGCAAAGCTTTTGACCCCATTTATTATTCCCTTGTGTCCCATTTCATGGCTGTAATGTTTCTCATTACAACCTTAAAGCGTTGTTTCATTGATCTGGGCTGTCGCTGGATGGTCTTTAGCTCAAAAATCGGAGGGTCTTATAACAAAAACATGAAATAAGCTTCAGCCTTTGTTCATGTGATGGATGAAAGCATCCTTCTCCGAGCCTTTCGAAATGTTTCACTGAAGTCACAACATCTGCTCTCTTCATTCTTCTGCTCTTACATCTTCACAACTCATCTCCTGCTCTCATGACTTTTTTATACTTGACGTGTTGAAAAATTAATCTCACCTCCAGGAGACCTGCTCTTCCCTGCTCCGAGCAAAATCAGCCTGGAAAGGAAATCTTAAGAAGCAGCGCAGTCAAGCTGCTACTGCTGCATGAATTTCCTTCAGACACCAGAAAGCTGAAATCTAGATAAAAAGATAAAAGCTACAGGAGATTAATTTTAGTTCGTTGACACCATGGACAAAAAAAATCCTGTTTCATATAGCTGTAAATGAAGAATATGATCTCTGTTTGGCTCAGCTTAGTGATACTTATTTAGAAAAAGGCTGAACAACAGAAGGCGCTCAAGGGATGTCACGACCAAGGTTTCACCTCACTTAAATTCAGTGTTCAAGATATGCAGGAGACTTTGCATAATCTCCACAACATGCATTGCTTTGAGCTGTCAGAAATAAGCCATGTGAGCTTACTGTATTATTTATTCCGATATGTTATATGCTTAAAGATCCCTTTATAACTATCAGCTGTGCAGATGCTTTCATGTTGACAATCCTCTTCTTTCATTTGTGCCTCAACAGAACAGCTGGCTCAGTTAGCTGCTAGTTTAAGGAGGCCAGAGTCTGGTGTTGCAGGTTTACCAGGAAAACCTGGTTCTCCTGGGCCTCCAGGACCCCCAGGAGACAATGGTTTTCCAGGGCAAGCTGGAGCAAGAGGCCTTCCAGGACTTAAAGGGCCACCAGGGCCAATGGGAAATAAAGGTCCTAAAGGTACAAATTGTTGACTGCATTCTTTTTTTAAATGTAAAACTTGACCAAACTAGACGTGAAACAGTGGAACAACTTGTACAGCTGCTTTTAATAATATGCTATAGGTGAAATGGGAGATAGAGGGTCCAGAGGGCCCACTGTGCGAGGACCCAAAGGCCAGTCAGGACCTCCTGGACTTCCGGGTGAGTATATATTTTGTTATTGTTCATCTTTTAGGTCAGTCAGATCGGATGGAGAGCATCTTTTGAATGTCAACCTTACATTTTGCCTCAGATTCTTAATTAGATTTAGGGCTGTTGTCCTGCTGGAGAGTGGATAGTCTAAAGTTGTTTCCTACCTCAGCAGGTTTCAGACTTGCACTATATTTAGCTTCATCCATCTTCCCTTCAAAGCTGACCAGTCTCTCTTTCCCTTCTGAGAATTGATGCTGCCACTATATAATGTTTCATGGTGGGATGATGCGTTCAGGGGAATTGAGAGTATTGGCTTTACTCCACATAGAATTTTGCACATAGGTCAAAAAGTTCAGTTTTGGTCTTATCTGACCAGAGCATCTTCTTGCTTTTGACAAACCTTAAATTAGATGTTTAATGACTTGCATGACTAACAGCTGTCCAGAGCCTTGAGGTATGGACCTCCACAGCTCCTCCAGAGTTACCCAGAGTCTCTTGGCTGCTTCTCAGATTTATGCTTTTTTGGGTGGGTTGGGTTACCATACTATTTGCATTTTCAGATAATCAACTGAACATTATCAAATGAAAGCTTATGGTATCGTTTTGCAGCCCTAAATTGACATTAAGCTTTTCTACAGTTTTGTCCCTGACCTGTCCGGTATGTTCTAACATACCTCTGAGGCCTTCACAGAACATCACAGTTAAAATGTATTAATTATGTAACTTCTTAAGGCAGTTGGTTGCACATGATTTTATTTAGGTGTATCTGTGTCAAGGAGGCCAAAAGATAGATGTTCTCTGCAATTTGTATATTTTTATCTGTGAACAGTTTGAAAATTGTGCATATTTTCTTCCACTTCACAATTTTGTGCTATGTTGAGATAGTCTATTACATAAAATCTAAATAATATGTATTGACGTTTGTAGCATTGTGTCAAAGGTTTAAGGGTTGTGAATTCTTTTGCATTGCACCATAAAGTCCCACACACTGTGGACTGTTGAATTTAATCTAGATGGTGTAGAAATATTACATAAACAAAAAAATTATATTTATGGTCTAAAAACATATGGACCTAATACAAATAAAAAGTCCTTTGAAACTGCAACTTTAAGTCATCCATTTTGTGATCACAGGAGAGCCAGGAAAACCTGGGTATGGTCAAGATGGTCAGGATGGGCACAGAGGACCTCCTGGCGTGCCAGGACAGCCTGGCGTGCCTGGTCCTCCTGGTCCAGCTGGCCCAAATGGCTATTGTGACCCGTCAGCCTGCAACCTCCAGGCAGGAGCTGTCCAGCAATCTCTGGATGTAAAGGGACCTGCAGGGAACTAAGAGCCACTCTGGCAGAGACACAAAGACTGCTGGATTATCTCCCCGAGCACACAGCATTTGTCACGCTCTCCTCCCAGGGGCCGTCGTCGCTGTGGTGTCTTTGATACATTAACCTCTTTGTGTGAGCATGTTTTCTGCCAATAACATCTCCATCAAAAGGAGTCATCTTTGAGTTGTGAAAAAAGGGTTTATTTCATTGTGCTTTTCTGGATGAGAAGTGTTTAAATAAATCCAGAATGGGCTCCCATCTATAAATGAAATGATCAAAAAAATATTGTTTATCCCACTCTCCTTTGATCCCATCCTCTTTTTATGCTCCCCGTTTTCAGTTTTTTTCTCCGCTTTCTCACAAAATCGCTCACAGAATCCCCCATTGCAAGTCAATCAATTGTGAATTTATGTTATTTTTCTGTTATGACGTTGTCTCTGTCAAAGACAAACCTGTTGAAGTCCAAAAGTCTGAATCAACATTCCCTCATGTCTCACTGCTTTAGGAGCGAATAAAACAGAGAGGGTAAAAATGTCATCAAGTCACACTGACTTGATGACATTTTGTATATCTGTAAAAATGTGTGAAATGTGGTTAATTGTATTTCCTACAAAAATACTCCTGATTTGAGACTTTGCTTCACTGTACAGAAGAACAACAGGTTGCAGCTGTGCATGAATGAGAATAAATTTTACTGGTGACAAAATGTGCAATATTCTAACAAATAAATTTCACGTGAAGTTTTTTATTTATTTGGTACACTGATCACCTTATCTTTTCACCTACAAGTTTCTCAAAATGATAAAAATACATTTAAAATAATAACAATAAAATTAAAATAAGTTCTGAGATCATTGTAAATGGGTTGTTAGCAATCCTTTCTTTTAAAGCACAGAAATTTGTTAATTAATTCACTCAGAGCTGAGTTTATTCCTCACCATCTCCATCAATGAAGGGAGTTCTTTCAAATATAACAACACAGACCTTATACCTTTGTATCCTGTTTTTAGAACTGGCATGGTGAGCTCAGGATTAATAGCTTAAGTTTATATGTACTGCGCTTTGATTTCCTCCAACAGTCCAAAGTCATGCAAGTGAGGTTGATTGATGCTTCTAAATTTAATTTAACACTGAATGAGTGTGTGTCTATAGTCATTTATCTCATTTGTCTAAGTTTGTGTGTGTGTGTTGACAGCAACCTTCACCTATAGCTGTAGGTTATATAGCTAGATGTTTTCCCATTCTTCACTGATATTAGAGTTTTATTGTTTTGTGGTTTTATGGCTTTCAGTTCAGTTAATAGAATGGACAGATTTAAACGTGTAAAACCAAGAACCCAATCTTAAAGGAGACATATCATAATTTTTATAACTTATTCTTTTAAGTTGTGTTCAGGCTTGTGGTTCACAACAATATTACATATTTCCATGAACAAGAAATATGTAAAAAAGCGTGAATAAACAAGGAAGTCCAGATTGTAGCTAAAATTTGCTGGGAAGAGTGATAACACTGCATTTAGAACATCAAACTCAGGAATGGTAGAATACAACAATGGCCACTCAAGACAAAAGAAGTAATAGCAAAGTCTCAAATTCCAATTTGAATTGATAAATTGATGATTTATTGTTTATTTATTTATTGATTCTCCAGGAAGGAGGCATAAGTCAGGAAAAAAAACTGCCTGAGCACATTAACTGTGAGACTTAATGAGACCTATGGTTGATTTAAAAGCACTTTGCTGCAAGTCTGCCTGACAGGCACTACAGTGGTGAATGGCCAGTTGTGACAAAAGCTATAATTCAAAAATCAACATTTCTGAAAGCATTTAAATAGACATAATTTCTGCCCCCATTCTAACTAACATTGTTAATCTGTTGTGCACAGGCAGTATGTTTCCACCAATAACTGTGTGACCAGAATGGTGTATTTTATGTAAATAAGTCTTGCAGTTGGTTTCCTCACAATCACATGTTGTCTGGGTCTAAAAAGTTATTTTAAGCTAATGCTAAACATATAGTGGCTGGAAGGTAAGCTAAAAATACTGATGCAAAATCAGACAGCAGCTTATGTTAAAACTAAGAAGAAAAAAACCCCCTAATTATTGTGGATAAACATTCAGGAGGAATACTTGGTGAGTTTGGTTGTAAGATAACACAATCTCAGGACATCTACAAACATGCTGGAGTATTAGTTGACACATAAAAGTTAAAAAAAAAAAAAAAAAAAAAAAAAAAAAAAAAAAAAAAAAAAAGGCAAGCATTTTCTCTCCAGATAAATTTTATGTCCACAAACAACAGCTGCAGTTACTTCGGCACAGCATAGACTGCATTGTGTCCTCTTCCCTCAGGGTTAAGTTGTTCCTTCCTTTAAATCCAAGTTTCTAATTGTTTCATTAACCTGGGGTAAAAGGTGATCTTAAAAGAGAGATTTTTTTTTCCACCTGTTCACTTTGAGATGATTTTGGTTGCAAAAGAATCGTTCTTGTGTTGTCAGTAAACAGCGACAAACATTTTAGCATATTTCCATTGAAATGATACATTAAAAAAAAAAAAAAAAAAAAAAAAAAAAATAATAATAATAATAATAATAATAATAATAATAATGAAACAATCCACTCTAGTGGAGGAACTGTGGATGGTGCCTTTACAGACCGTATATCATTATCGATTTATGGAAGTGTTTTCCTGTTTTTAGTGGATGTGAGGGGTGTCAGAAAAGTGTGCTTCAAAATTACTTACCTGGTTTGAAATACAATGAGAACATGACTGATGCATGTTTCATACTTTCAGGATTCTTCTTTCTTAAAAATATTAGATTTTAAATTTATATAATCATAGACAGTATGTAGGAGTTTCATCTTGGATCATAGATGTGAAGGTCTACATATATGGTCCACATAAATGTCTAATTTAATTCAAATACTGCAAAAGAGACTGAATAATAATAATACAATAACCACCAAGTCTTTACTAAGGCCGAGTAAATATTATTAAACTAATATTTTCAAAAACAACAATATAGACACATTTAAAAAGGCTCAGTCTTTGGTTTTGTTCTGTTTTGTGCCTCAAGGAAACCACAGATAAGAAATACTTAAGAGTCTCAAACACCTAAGTTAAGGCCACAAAAGGCTGTAAATAAGATTGATTTTTAAGGAGCTAAGAAAATAAAGCCCAGCACAAGATATAAAGCACTTGAGAACATTTATTGCACACAGAAAGGCAGATGGCATTAACAGATGTAAATCAAAGATTCTACAAAGTAAAGAGTAAAATACAACCTCTGATACCTGGTAACCACAGTAACTCCTTTTTGTTTTTTGTTGATGAACTTACACTGACATCAACATAACTGCATCAAATGTTTCTTGCATAAACACATGAGGTTTTTCCCATTTTTCCAAGGCAATAATTCAGCTATTTTTCCTGATCACATAGACATGCGGTACACCAAGAATGAGGTAGTTATTCAACCAAACAAAAACTCCCAGAAAACAAACGTTAAAGTCACCCAGCATGACACAAACTTATGCAGGAGCAAAGAGACGTTTCAGTGAGAGCAGCAGGTAGGCGCTTTTAATCTTGAGGGTCCTTGCTGCGAGGCTGATCCATATTTTCCCTCATTACAAGCTTGCTCACAAGATTAGATTACACGTGGCAACAGGATCACCTTACATTACTGTGAAACACAAGCGATGATGAAATATGTGGACATGTGAGGTTCATTGCCTTGAGTGAATTTTACATTTTTTAACAAGCTTTTGTTTAGATACATTCTCAAAGGAAGCTGCCCCTACGATTTTGCCTCCATCAGACAATTTCCACTTAGAACAAATTGAGCTTAACTTGGTGTGATGGATAATAGCTTGAATTTGTAGCGAAGTGAGCTGTGACATTAACGTCCTCCCTTCTTATCATACTGTTTGGGTAAATGGAAGTAGCAAAGTGGCGCATATTAATAACAATTCATGCTAAATTCAATAGGCAGTGGGAGTTGCTCTCAGCAGTACATCGCAGAAAAAAGTTTAGATGACATTAATCTGCTGGTGCTGTCTCATTTGAATCTCATCAAGATCAGCATAATTGTCTCTGGTGGGAGCCCATAAACTAAATATGAAAATTACAAAGATGAAAGGACAAGATTAGGTACAAGGAAGGGGAATTAAAGTGCCCAAAAAACCAAGGATGGTTTTCCCTAATAGATTAAAAGGAGGATGGAAATCCAAACATATCCAGCAGGGGGCTCCTTCTGCTCACAAATAAAATCAGCTATATGCATTCATTTCTAAAATTAGACCCTCTTGCACTGATAAAACCAAGCTGGCATCATGAAAAAAATAATTGTTCTGCAGCATTTGAGTTATGTGTGATTGTATAAGGAAAACATAATGCCTATGATTTGAGATAGATAAAAGCAAAGAGGGAAAAGATGAATCAAAAAGATCTCTTATAGGATAAAACACAAAACAAAGTACTAACCTTTTAAAAATTTAACTGAAGCCAAACTAAAAAAAAATTAAAGCGTTTAGGTCAAACCCCCAATTGAACACAACTGAAAATGAAAGCTTAATATATACATTCAACAGGGTCCAGTTACCACTTACTTATTTATGATGTATCAGGATCAGAGAAAGAAAGTGTTTGCAGATGATCAAACACATTTCTAGAAATTAGTGTGGCTTGTTCAAGTACAGTCAACTTAAAACCATGAAAAAAAAAAAAAAAAAAAAAAAAATCAGGTGAAAGCATTAAACTACTTCAGAAAAAAAGACTTAAAATAAATAAATAAAGCAAAACAGCAGTCTCCAAGCTGTCAAAAGCCAGACAATTCATGGTGACACACAGTGCTGGTTAGTAACTGGAAAACCTGGATATAGAGTATGAAGCATCTTAGACAGTTCAAGTACATTCACAAGTAAAATATTTCCTCCAAACTGAAAAAAAACCGTCTGTTAGCTGTGGTATGGTAGTCCGATTTCCTTTGTCATGATGAAGTTAAATTATATACACACAAACCAGAGGAATCATCATTCATAACAATATGTAAACGGAATATGTTAATAATAATCTCAGACGCAACACATTCCTGTACAGTTGTAGCAATGTATGATTGACAAGTGATAACCTTGAAGTGTCGTTACAGTGACAGCCAGCTTGTAAAGTTATATTGTCAGGTCCCTTTTCAAGCCCCATTAGACTTAGAAGTAAAAAAAAAAATAAAATAAAATTATATACAGATAAAAAGTAAAGCGCAAATGAGGAGTTACATTACATTCATTGAAAATAGACATAATTTCAAAGTACATTCTTTTCTTGAGGAAGAATCTACCCTTAAAGGGATCCTTGGGACTTACTTGAAAGATGTCATCTCACAGTGTTTGTAGAAAAGTGAAGTACAGCTTAGAGTGGCTTAACGTTAACTGCAAGTCAGATGAAACACATTTTATTTGATTTCTGTAAATTAAACAAATCTAACTGAAAGAACATAGGTACCTAATGTTTTGAAATGTGTTGCCCTTTTTTTTAGTTAAACAAGTTCAGTTTTAGTGTTTTAAAGTTATGTCGATTAGATGCAGACTGCATTCATTCAACTGATCTGCTGCGACTCATCAGTCCACTATAAATCTGCCAAGAGTGGAGTAAATGTTTGAATTTTGTGTCAAGCTGTGTTTTGTGGTACAGCATTGATGAAAAGAGATTCCTTTCCAGGTCTTCCAGGTCTTTGGAAAATATAATGGCAGATTCATGGTGATTGGTTGTGCTGATACAACCGGTAACCTTCACCAATGTAACGTTAGCGTAGTAACATGAAGGCTTTTTGGCTGAGAAAACTGCTTCAAATTTAACTATTTCTTTCTTGTTAAGGTGTAAATACTTATTATACTACTTACTTATAATACCTATTATCTGCTAATTTAGCATTGTATCCCATGAATAGAAACATTTTCAGTTGTGTTGTTAAGGAAACTACTCTGGATATTTTTCCTCTGTTTTTTTTTCTAAATACTGTGGTTATATTGTCTCTTGGATTCCAGTTAAAAACACTGTGATGACTATACTGGGCTAACAGGTGGGGAGAATGCTGACATTAACTACGATAAAGTACTGGGCTAAAGATTCTCCCAAAACTGTTCAAGCTTATGCTTTCTTTGAAAGTTTTTAAACTATTCTCTTAGTCAAAAACTTTTTCAAATTGCATTTGAATTTTGCTGGTAACAAAGTCAGGACAAAAGGAGAAATATGTTGGGGAAAAAAAGGGAAAAATGACTGTTGGCTGCTGTTGTGGTTTTAGCATAGAGGAAATGTGCAAAGAAGGTCTCTGTGTTATGGTTTTCAATGATCTATGTTCAACCAGTCAACACAGATACATCACAAAGAGTATTTACACCTTGGAAAATGTTTTTTAAAAAATCTGCATTTTTTCCACCAAAAAATGCGTGGGAGGAGCAAATGGAGAGAGAGAAAAAAGCATCTGTTTTGCATAATATTGGTGTTAGTGTTTGAAGGGCTTAACTGTTAAAGAGCCTAGCTAATAGCCTTAACCACTCTAAGGATTTACTTATTTTTCAACCAACTCATGGAGATATTACATCTTCCTGCCTCAGGTAATGGGAACTATTCCCTACAATGTTTTTTACAGAAACTAATTTGAAAAAAATCCCAACTATTGTTTATGTAATGAAATGAATCTTCCCATAATTCCTTCCCCATATTAAAAACAATACTAGACGGATTGTGTGTGGGTTTAAAAAAATGCTTTGGCAACCTAATAAGTGCTCACTGATGTGACTTACAGAAAATGGGAAGACATCTTCAGCTTTAGTTTTACCACAGATTCTTAAAAAAAACAGGAACATCAAAACCTATCAGCAACTAAAACATGTGTTACTTAATGTCTTACAACTTAATTACTAAATAAAATTACAGGTTCTCCATGCTACATTTATAGCTGGCTAGTACCATCTTTTAAAGACATTCTTAAGGAGCACACTTGAAATAAATAATTTCCACATCAGATGCACCGGCTTAACTTTGGTTACAGAGGAAGTCATTTTAGTTACACTTGCTGAAAAACAAGTACGTTCACTCAGTTAATTTCTCTCTCTCTCTCTCTCTCTCTCTCTCTCTCTCTCTCTCTCTCTCTCTCACATAAACAAACAGCTAAACATGAGACTTACCTGGCTGTAGCCAGCTTATCTGAATAAGAACAGAAGAGTGCATTGACAAGCCCATTAAAAAGGCAAACAAATAATTATTAAGGTTATTCAGCCAGGGCTGAACCTGACGAAACAAAGTTATCTCTAGGTCTTGAAAGACAACTTGAGTTGATACGGAATGCATTGCATCACAGTAGGAGTTGGAAAGACAAGAAAAATACTTCAAAGTACAGCATTGCAAAATATTTTCAGCTGCATTCAAAACAAAACACAACAGCAATCCTAGAAAAAAAAAGAACAAAACCCACAGCACCCAAATGTTATTGTGAAATGGACAAAAGAGGTCAGTTTTGAGTCCGTTTGATACAGCAGAGCTGAAGAAGCTGTCAGACACAGCGGGATCATCTTTTTTTTTGCTCTGTGGCTGCAGCTTAGAGATCATGGATGACAACTGTCCTCAGAGCGCACCATACCATTTGACACTCCTGCTCTCTGCTTACAAGGTTGGAAGAATACAGTCATTCGGGTCACATGTCCCTGGAGGTCCACGGGGCCCTGGAGGGCCAGGAGGGCCTTGTGAAGAGATCCCAGGAGGGCCTTGAGACAGAATGTTATTAATTACTGAAGTAGACTACATCTTATCAGCCCTAAGAAGAGCTTTCCATTAATAATTAATCCGAAGTTTGGTTAAGTCAGTTTCCTTCATACAAGCAGTAATTACCTAATCATATGTAACAAGTAACTAGAAGTACAATGTTCTGTTTACAAATGCTCTTCTTGCAAGCTGCAAGCAGAGCATTTCTAAGGATTTGGTTGGGCAGTGAGAGGGCATAAACTCATAAAGACCCTGGCATTTTACTGACACTTGACAGACGTGGCCTCAAATCACCCCACAAAAGCAGAGCAGGAGTTCTTAGAAAGAAACCAAGAAGCAGAAAAACTGACTTAGCCTCCAAACTCCTCACATAAGTCTGATCGTATCACATTGCCTCATGTTCATGTAGTGTCGAATTTAGGAGCATGAGGGTCACTGGACTGGAGCCAGTTTTAGTGTGCTACCCACACAAATTACTTTTACTCATGCAAATTATGGTAAATGACAGGTAGACCACACATCAGTGGGTACAAATTCATGCATGGCTTAAAACATCACCTGGTATGCATTTAAATTTTGCTCTTGTAAGATTTGACTTGCCTAGGATTTGAACAGAGGAGGGAATACAACTTCATAATTTTCAAATACTTGAGTATTGTTTAAATTCATAAAAATATCAACAATATTAAAACACCTTACCTAATTTGGGCCTGAAAAAATGTAGATGTAGTGTGATATTTTACTGCACATTAAAGCTACTGAGTTTTCAAGCATAAACAAGGCATTGATATCATTAATCATAATACAGTATTGCACTGTGACTTGGTATTTGCAAAGACCTATTCTTAAATGACTCAGATCAATATTGGGGGGGAAAAAAAAATCCTGATTGGAGCGTCACTAATTATGATCAATATATTACATTATTTTAGCATCAGTACAAATAATTTTCTGTTTTGAATGAAAGCAATTTGATCAAAGCAATTAGATCTTATGGATATATCTTAAACTTTTGTGTAAAAACAAAAATACCCTGAAAACAATAATGTTTTACTCAAGGTTATCATACCATGAGACTCTTATATTGACCCATGCCTATAGCTGGGCTGTTATCTGCTGTAATTTGTCATAATTCTTTTATTTGAAAAGTAAGGAAAGTTTCACTCCTGTAATGTTTGGGAATGTAGTCATGGATCATTATGCTCTGAAGTAACTTTGCATATGTTCGCCACATCTGTGTTCAAAATGTTTGCATACTGAAGGATATCTCAATTAGAATTAATGAATTCTTTAGCTGCACTAATGAGAAGGAGAAGGAGAACTAACATTTCTCTCCGCTCTAATATGTTGAGGTGATTATGGCATCTGGGATATTATTATCTCATCTCACCTACCAAACAGCTTGTTGAAGGTGCAGTGCAGGCAACTTTTCATTTACAGTATTTTTCACACTGTTTATATTCTGGTCATTGGGCACAGTGGCCATCTTTAACACTGTCTTTTAAACAGATCTCAATAAACTTGTAAAAAAAACCCTCCTCTGCCTCAATCCTCCCAAAGGACTATCCATTACATCATTCTGAGCAGTGACAGCTCCACAAAGGCCTGCTCACTTTGAACAAAGAGACCTGCTTGGCCTTTACTTCAGTGTGATAACATAGCTTGCCCCTTCCATCACTGCCATAGCCATCTACTGCTTAACTCCTCACACAAACAAAGTCCTTTGGTAACTGTTAACACAAACTGTAAGAGAAAAGAGGTGTTTGTTAAATCTGTGCATTTGGGCAGCAGGGTTAACACTTCTAATTAGCTTCCGAGAAATGTTTCACTTGTGGACATAAGGACAAAGACTGCAGATGGAACATGTGATTTCAACTTAATTATTTTCAGTTTTATGCATTGGGATTGTCTTTGCTCCAGTGTTGACTTTTCCACTTTCAAAACACTGACATAGCAGCCTATCATGACAATTTTTAGTTCTCAGCATTTGAACTGATATAACAGCTGGGTGAATCTCCAGCATGGAGCTCATCCCAGCCTTTAGATTCCAAGGGAAACCAGCTCTGTATAGATGCCAGGATACTGGATATCTTTGATCACGATGGCAAGGTGGAAGAAATTTTGACTGGAAGAAAAAAATCTTCTCCTGTAGGCTACAGGAAACTTGTAAATCTAAAGCTATGGAAAAAAAGAAGCCTGTGGACCCGCATTCATATCAGTCAGTTTGAAGAACTTTCTGATTTTTTTCCAAGACATAGCTAGGGCTTAAGTCTAACCCCCACCAGTTATGCCGCAGGTGCTTCCCATAACCAAGCACCTCTAGAGATGATTTCTTTCAACAGCTGTGATTTATCCTCTCCAGCGGAGCTACAGCCAACTTTCCTTTGCCCCCGCACATACATTATGCACAGATTGCATGAGTGACTTCAAGTTCAATGATAAACTCCTGCTGTCACAAGCTTGAAGTAAGTGAAGTAATCCCACTTCTCAAACCAGCAGGGGGATATGCCAACATCATGGTTTGGTCTTTTTGTTCGGGAAGATGGCAAGATAGTATTTTAGTTTTCAGAACAGATGCCATTTTCCATTACTGCAGTATTTTCTCTTCTCTGGGTTTTTTTTTTTTTTTTTTTTTTTTTTTTTTTTTTTTTTTTTTTTTTTTTTTTTGTCAAAGCAGCATGAGGGTTTAACAAATAGAATGCAGTGTGGGGGCTGTATTTTTGCCACCAAGATGAAGATAACAAATGATAGCTGAAAAAGCAGTGAAGGTGTTAGTTTGACACAAGTCTAATGCACTTCCTTCCTTTCAGCAACTATGTAAGAAAACCGATAAAAAGAAAAAAGTGAATGTGGAGGGGAAATAGTTGTCAATGCAATGTCTGGTCATTCTGACCTAAAAGTGGCAGCTCAGAAAAGTGCTCGTACTTTTTCTTTACACATTTTACTTGAGTGCTTTAATGACCATAACATAGCTGTCAGAGCAAAATTCAAAGCTTGGAGGAGAAACTTTCAATAGCAGGTTATTTGTTTTTATATGGTTTGGTAATGGTTTGTCTGTGTAAAACTCTGCAAAGGACTAGTTTTATTATTCATAGAAAATTAATGCATGGTACAGCTAATGGTGCATTTAATCTGTTTCATTACTGATTTAAGTAACTTACTTAAGTTATTAATGCTCACATCAAGGAGGGTATGTCAAACTGCTTTTCAAGGATTAATAAAAACATTCTGATTGAGGGAAAAAAAAAAGTTGATGTAGCATTTGGCAAGTCTATTTTTGACCAAATGGTTAATACTATATTAAACCACTCACTATATATATATATATATATATATATATATATATATATATATATATATATATATATACATATACATATATATATATATATATATATATATATATATATATATATATATATATATATATATATATATATATATATATATATGTAAAAATATAATTTTTATTTTATTTTATTTGAGCACATTTCTTTAGTGAGGCAAAATGATCAGATCAGTTTTTCACAATTATTGACACACATCATGTTAATATTTTGAATGGGTTTGTTTGCCAATAGCACAATGCTTAATCTTCTTCTGTAACATTTCACTTGGTTGAAGCATTAAGGGAGAAGGCTTCTTAATTATTCCTCTTTGCACAATCTCTCTAAATCATTCAGATTTCTGGGTCCTCTTAATCTATATTCTCTTCATCTTACCCCACAAGTTTTCTAAAGGATTTAGTTCTGGAGACCGATGTGACCATGTGAAATGGTTTACTTTGTGTTTTGTGAGCCATTTCTTTGTTTATATATATGTGTTTATATATGGTTTGGATCACTACCCTTCTGAGAAACAACACATTTTTCATTTTCTGGCAAACGGTAACAAATATTTATTTAAAATATAATTCATGAGCCTTATGACCTTTACACCTTATGACCTTTGGAGCATTTTTGCCTTACTTATCATCGTGCTCAATGTGCGTGGGTAAAATGCCAATATAGGTCCTTATCTGTATTCATCACAGTTGCAGTTGTTTTTCACAAAAGTTTGAGTTACCAACAGTTGTGGGATTTTTGGACAATACAATTCAACATTCAAAATAAAATGCCTTTTATGTTGCTTTCTCACCTGGTGGCCCAGTGGATCCTGGATCTCCTGGTAATCCCAGGCCAAGTTGTCCTCGTTCTCCTTTCTGACCCCTATATCCTGAGAACACACAGATATACAATGATCTGAGTAAATACTAAACAACTGAGTGGTGTCATAGACTATGTAGTATGGTTAGCAAAATTAGAACAAATGCCACATTAAAGTGTCAACATAGCGACACGCTTGTGCAACCTTTATGCCTGCCAAGGAACCAAGACATCTTAACATTTTAAATACTGCTAGCAGGACAAAAATGTCAGACATCTGTTGAGCCCTTTGTTTGTCTGAGGGACACAGCTTTAGTCTGTAGATACTGACAGCTAAGAACCCCCTTTTCAGTCCTAAATCTTTAAATAATGAAAGATGTGCTGACATATTGTCAAAACAGAAATCATCAAACAATCCATCTGCAGGTTAGTTCCTTGAAGAGCGTCATGGACAATGACAGGATCGCAAGAACATGTCTTTCAAGACTTCAGAAGAGAGTAAAGAGGATTATTTCAACCAGGCGTCAGATATGTGGGTCACTGCAGGTGCTCAGATTCTGGAGACAGTTGGGCAAATAAAAAACAAGCAAACCAAAAATACAAGCACAAAAACTGTTATGATTAGAAATATTCTCTGTTGCTCATCTAGCGATATGCTTTCAAACTACTTGGGAACAGTGGTGAAGATGTTTATAAAGCGATAAAATACATGCATCTTTCAATATAGTAGCATAATCTCACACTGAAAACTTTAGAAAAACACAGTCTTTACACAGTGCATTTATTCAGTGGCAAAAAATTGTTTTAGCAAAATTACTGGTGGCACAGTTTTTGGCAACCCTAACAATTTCTATAAAATTAATGTAGTCGGCCAGAGTCAAAGCAATAATAAAAATGATGAACCCAAGTCTATCTTGCCACCAAGTATAATGAGTGGGATGGTAAGAGAGGTAAAAAAAGAAAAAAAATAGTCACAGTTAGGAAACTGTAATATTTTCTAGTGTGTTTATGCTACTTCCATAAAAGATAACTTGATATTGAAATGTTGGGTCTTTTTTTTTACATCTATCAGATGAGTGAGAAGAACTGTGGAGGACACTAATATTATGTGATAAAGAAATTAATTGTTCACAAGCACATGCCAAATATGTAGTGAAGCA
Source organism: Anableps anableps (assembly GCA_014839685.1). NCBI lineage: Eukaryota > Metazoa > Chordata > Actinopteri > Cyprinodontiformes > Anablepidae > Anableps > Anableps anableps. The sequence continues at coordinate 14,672,517 of CM026076.1, forward strand.
CAGAGAAAGATGATTTTCAGCTTGATCCATCTGTCGCCTGGTGACTGTAGTCATTTTCCTGGTGACTATTTACAGGGATCAAAAATCCAATCTTTTTACAGTTAGTGAATGCACCACAACTAAGCGCTAACAGGCCAAGCTAACTACAACACTCTTCGATGTGGATATTATCACTGAAAGAAGAAAAATCCAAATTAGCCATTTTCAGCATCAATAAAACATTTTAAATGTAGTCAAAACAATCACAACAGATAGTGAGATAGTGTGACTTCAGCAGAAAGCTAATGTATTACAGTAAAATTGCTCTCTTTTATAATTTTGAGCTTTTGATCTCTGTTAAGGAACACACTGAATTTGGAAATGTAGGAAGGCTTTTGGAAATCTCAAAGTTAAGGTAAGAGTATATATTATCTTGAGGGTTTTGAGGTGTCTTGAGTTATAAAAACAAATAAAAAAAAAAATAAATCAAAATAAAACATTATAAATAAAATATTATTATCCATTGGCAATGTAGGCTGTCTAAATAATACAACCAATTAAGGATTACATTCTTACTTATATATGTTTCTACATGGAAAACCAAGAACAAAAAGATCCTCTAAATTTGAAATTCAAATTGGAAAGTCAGAAGTTTCAGGGCTCTTCTACCTAATTAAATATTTAAAAAAATCATTCAGTGTAGCTGAATCAAAAGAATTTTGCAAAGGAGAGTGGATCAAAATCCCTCCAAATTATAAAAGACTCATTGCCTGTTAATAATAAAGCTCTTTGGTAGTTGTTGCTGCCAATAGTGGCACAAACAGGCTTGATTTGACTAGCTTTCTTCCTTTAAAAATTAAATCATCCTTTGAAAACTACTTTTTATATTTACTCAGATGATTTTTGTCTGATATAAAAATTTGTTTGATCATCTGAAACAATTAACCACAACAAAAAGCAAAACTAAAATAAATCTGTAAGGGTAAAAATACTAGTTCATAATAAAACCATGTGTTACAGCAACTCCTTTCTAACACACACAGCTTGAAGTTGTCTCTGCTTTCAATATACATAAAAACTACTCCAGGAAAGCTAGAAAAAATATTTTTGAGGGTTTTAGATATTGTTCTTAAAGTTGAATAATTGGATTTCAATGAGGATTGAAAATTGGCCACAATTTCATACTGGTGCATTTCTCTAAGTATGTTAAGAAAAAGCTGAAAAATAAAAACACATCCTATAGATTAAAAAGGCAGAACAGGCACTGTTGGTGTTTATAGCAAAATACACACAATCATCCTTTAAAAGCTTTTCTCTGCATGCAAAGTGGGTAAGTCTTCACAGCTAAGAACAGCAGCATACCAAGTAAAAAGGCAAGGGGCCACAACAATATTTCCCCATGAGGCACTTAAAGTAATGGAGTCTCACGACCAGCAGTTGCATGGAGTGCGTCAGAAACATTGACAGGAGTATCAAGCATCTCGCTGCCTGGCCCAAAGGGAAAACGCTTCAACGCTTACATGTCAAAGAAAATCTCAGAAGAAAAGGCTCACGAATGCTCCAACACAGAATCTCAAAGAAAGAGGGGCTATCCACACATCGCCACAATAATGAGACTTCTTTTAACACTCACAGAGCCAGGGGCATTCATTCAGGGAGGAGACGTTCCATGGAGAAAAAGTGCACTGTACCTTAAGCAAAATGAAAAAAATTTACTGAATAGCACACAAAGCAATAAGCTTGGGTGCCACACCAGATTGGTGCACCCTGATGAAATCGAAAATGTCACGCTGGGCTCTTGGTTTGAAAACAAATTGTTTCCAGGGCCACTAATGGACAAAGTACAACAAATAGATATTGTCATATAATAGTGTTTCATTCTTGATTGATAAGGTTGTGGCTCTACACCTCATGCACCCAATCAAAAACATTATTGACAGCAACAACCATGAATTCATGCTAACAGCAAGTGCCAAAAAAGAGAAGAAATGCATAGCAAAACTGTTTATGTGGAGCTTCTCTATCAAAAACATACAGATTTTTACTGAGACATCCATACTGCACAAGAAAAAGCAGAGCAACTCAAACAGAATGCACTGACTGATATTGCAAATAAAAAAAAACAACACTTCGTTTCAGTTGGTGTAAATAAATATACAGGGACTAAGTTTAAAAAACAAAATGAAAGCAACAACAACAAAAAAGAAATAAAATAAAGAGTTAATTAAATGTACAATCACACAGTAGAGATTTTTCATTTGGTACTAAAAAGTAAAAAATGAATAAAATTGTAGAAAATCACCAACTTACAACACAAGAATACAATAAAACAATTGCAGCTTTTTAGCATGTGTCCTCAAAGGCATGCTCTAACAGCTGGAGACCTCCTTGCTTGTTCAATCAAACCACAAACAAGAAAAAATAAAAGAAAGACAATGATTTCAACAGGGTTATTTTTCTCCATAAACAATTCATTTTGCCACAATAGGGAAGAAGTCAAATTGGATATTCCAGAGGAGCATGGTCTCCACCGGAGGATGACGAGAAATAATGAGGAAATATTACCCCAAACTCCCTCACCAGCTGAGTAGAGTCACAAGTCAACAAAGAAAAATTAAGAAGTTGTTGAATTCTTGATGTATCAAGGGAAATAAGTTTTCTTTTTATTTTCAATAAATATTTATTGGAAAGCTGCATTTTAAATGGCCTATAAAACACACTTTTAAAGCATAAAAAAATACAAAAACAAGCAAACAAAATCCAAGACGTGTATGGCAAATATTTGGAGTTGAGTAGTTGCCTACAATAACTATAGTGGAAACCAGATACTTACATGAACTTTATAAAAAAACACACATCACCATTTTTCTCACTGTTTGACATGAATCAGGTTAAAGGTTTCCTGTTTTAGCTCAGTTAAGAATACCAACATAAGTTTTAGAATTAATATTAAATTTTGTTTTATTTTTTATTATAATTTTCTTCAGTTCATGTGTTTACATACAAAAAGAACACTATGCTTTCAAACTACATGGGAAAATCCAGATGAAGCAATGGCTTTGCTAGCTTCTGATTCACTGAAACATTTGAGTTAAATATATGTACTTGAAGGCAACACCTCAGTCACACTGCTTTGTTGTGACATTATTAGGAAATCTAAAGAAATCACCAAAGATATCAGAACAAGAATTGTGAACCACCACAAGTCTGGTTCATCCATAGGTACAAATACCTGAAGGTGCTACATTAATGTGTTCAAACAATGACATGCAAGCATAAACACCATGGGAGTGCCAAGCCATCATAATATTCAGGAAGGAAATGGGTTCTGTGCCCCACAAATGAATGTGTAAAGCTGCTAGCTGAAGCAGGTAAAAGAATGTCTTTATCAACAGCAAAAAAATCCTGTATCGGCATGGGCTGAAAAGCCATTTAGCAAATAAGACATTAATTTGAAAACAACATAAAAACCCAGGCTACAGTTTGCAAATGCAGACAGGGAGAATTACTTTCTGAAGACCCGTCCTGTTTTATGATAACACTAAATTTGAATTGTTTTGCCATAATGACAATCAGTGCAAGCCTGAGCAGATTATCGTAACTGTGAAGTACAGCGGTAGCGCCATTATGCAGTGACGGTCTTATGCTTCAGGAGTGACTAGTGTGCTTTGAAAACACAGTAATTTTCAATAAATTTGAATATGTATTCCGATAAAGCCCATTTGTCAGATTGAAAGTATATTTAGTACATGCCTTTTGTAGCTTGTACTAAATATACTTTTCACAAAAACCATATTTCTGTGTTATTTTTTAATGGTATGATGTAATATTATAATCTCAAATGTAAATTTTTCATTATCTGTAAATGGAAAAAATCATCATAATGCCTAGTTCACACAGCAACATTTATATTCCAATTTTTGTCCCAATTTTCCCATTCTGACAATCTTAAAGACACCCCGATTATCAGTATGGCTTGTAAGATAATCTTAAAGGAGTCATGACAATAAATTTCTTTTTTCTGTAGTTTGGGGGGTATAATATGCACTGTTGTGCACTGATGAGACCGTGTGAATGTCAAGAGTAGGTATCAAAAGTCCTGCTCATAGACAGCTTTGCTTCTTTGCTCAAAAATGGACGAATCAGAGAACAGTTTATTCTTCTACATAGGTTATCTTTCTGCATAATTCATATTCTCCAATTAGAGCACAACATCAAGAAAACAGCCTTCCCCCTCCCCTGTTCCCTCATTCCCCTGTTCATGTGTGGTATGTTTCTCCTGCCACGTGGCTGTACACCATACACTGTATGACCAAACCTGTTATATTTGTATTAAAATTGGCTGACAAGTTTAAAATCTTGCCTAGTGTGAACAAAGCATTATTAACAGACAAAAAAAGCTTAAAAACATCAATGTGTATGTAAGCAACTTTTATAATGTGTTTCATCTGGTCAATTGGGATACTGAAAAAATAAATATATATATATATATATATATATATATATATATATATATATATATATATATATATATATATATATATATATAGAATTTAAAGTTAAAGAAAAAAAATTAAAGTTAAGAGACTGCAGATATCATCATGAGGAAAGAACATATTTTGGGATTATTGAAGCAAAATCTCAAGACATCAGCCAGGAAGTTATAGCTTGAGCACAAATAAGTCATAAAAATATAGAATATTCCCTATCATGTGGCCAAATTAGTTACAAAGTGGCTTAAGAAAGACAGTCAGTGTTTTAGAGTTATCACAAATCTTGAAAAAGGGCATCTGAACAAGGAAGCATACAAAACTGACATAGTTACACAAGTTCTGTCAAAAGGAATAGGCCAAATTCCAGCAAACTATGTGAAACAAATATGTAGGAACAGCCAACCTATTTGACCCAAGTCATATAGTTTAAAAGGTACTAAATACCAAGGAAATGTAGATAACTTTAGTATTTTTATAATTTTATAAATTTTTATAAAGTTCATAATCTAAGATTATTATTATACATTTTGGCATGTGAGAAAAAAAGTTATATGCTATTTTTATATATGTATGTAAATATCTGGTTTCAGCTATACATTATTCATGAATGAAATTAGCATTAGTAGTTATAGCTTTGATTGAAAATGTAAATGGTCTTGAACAATGTGAGGTAGATACAAAAGTTTAAAGAGAAAGGCCAATGCAGTGGTGCTTTGATGTGCACCAACACATGAAACACTCCTTCTCTTTAAAAGCTATACCAAAGTTCTGCTGTAGACACAATATAAATCTAAGCATGTTGGAGGTACAAAGCCTGACCAGCAAACCATTAGTGTTATGTGACCAGTCAGAGAGTCAGGATTAGTCTTATAATGAATGTCCACCCTCCAACCCGACTATGCTCCTTTTGTATTTCAGAAGCTTTCTCTCCTTGAGTGAGGTATCAATAATGGAGCTCTTTTCTGTCCACACTGATAACATTTTCTCTTATTCACAGCCAATTCTTCGTTTGTCTTCATATTTCCCAGAGAGCTGCAGTGCACCACACTCCTGGCCTTTCCTCTGCTCCCCGCCCCTCAGTCTGCATTGATATATGGGTCTATGCAAGAAAAAAATACTCATGAATCCATACAGAGTATAACTGTCAGCCTGACCCCATTCCAAGCAATCTGCAGCAGTTCAGATCAGCTCTTCTCATAACAAAAACATGCATAAGTGAATAGTCTTCATGAGATAGAAAATGGTGCATTTTTACAATGGTAATTCATCCTTCTTTCAAGCATAGTCCAGGCAACAAAGAGTACAGTTAGCTCCTCAAAATTTCTCAGTAATTTTAGAGCTTTGGTGGAGATATACACAGTACCTTGCAAAGTATTAATATTTCTTAAATCTTCTCACATTTTGTCATCCTACAAAGACAAACTTATATTTACTTTATTGGGATTTATTATAGATAAATAACTGACATGAAGTATAGCATAATTGTGAAGTGAAAGGAATTATATCAGATTTTCAACATTTTTAGAAATGAAATTTGAAAATGTGGGTTGCATTTTTCTCTACCATCCCAAAAAAATACTTCCTTCCATCCATCCATCCATCCTTCCATCCATCCATCCATTCATTTTCACTGCTACTTTTTAGTGGCCTTTAACAGGTTGTGCTCCAGGATTGTCCATCTATATTCCTATCAACTCTAACTAGCTTCCCAGTCCTTGCTGAAACAAAAAACATCCACATAGCAAATTGCTCAGTTTTTAGAGACAAGGATTTTCTTCTATATGTTTGCTATGTACCCCACATGGCCTTTGGCAAACTGTAAACTGGACTTCTAGTTTTCTTTCATCAATGGGTTTCTGCTTGCCACTGTTTCGTAAAGCTCAGATTTGTGCAGTATAGTACTAATAGCTCTCCTGTCAAAAGACTTGTCACTCTGAGCTGTGGAGCTGTGAAGCTCCTACAGAGTTGCAATGGGTCTCTTAGCTGCTACTTTGATAATTGCTCTCCTCCCCAACCCTGTCAGTTTAGGTCCAGTCCTTGAAAGCTACTATCCTGCTACTTTTAGATGCATCCCTTCTCTAACATACCTGAGTCAAATGAATGGGTAATGAGGGAATTTAACCAATGGTTTAAGAAGTATCGGATTAAGGACGCATCTAAAAGTTGCAGGATAGTATCTCTTGAGGACTGGACTGGATGGCCATGTCTTGGCAGTCTTTGGCAAACTCTTCATTTATGGAAGAATTGATTAAACAGCAATGTAGATCTTGGGATATTGCTTGAAAACCCAACACTGCCTTAAATTTCTCCACAACCTTATCTTTGACCTTTCTGGTGTGTTCCTTGGTCTTCATTATGTTGTTCTCTAACAAAACTCTGGGGACTTCACAAAACAGTTCCATTTATTTTGAGATTAAATTATACATAGGTGGATGCTATCAGAATTGTGGGGTAAAGATACAACTGTATGCAACACTTTTCAGATTACAATTTTTTTTAATGGAAAAATCTACATTATTTGCCTTCTCACTCATTTCCATGTTTCTTCCACTTCATAATTATTCATTACCTTGTGTTGATTTATCACAAAAAAGGACAAAGAAATACATATGTTTTGATAGCTATAAGATGTCAAAATGTGGAAAAGCTCAAGGCAATGGATATATGGTGCAGGCACAAAATGGATAAATATTTAGTAAATTAAAACACCACCAGATAATCCAAGCTATTAGTGTCACATTTCTGGTTTTCTTTTTGGGTTGGTCAAACATTTAAACCCAGAGTATTGAGCTCCTACCTTGAGGGCCAGGTGGCCCAGGCTCTCCTGGTGGACCTGGTGATCCATCCTTGCCAGGGGGTCCTGGAGGGCCTTGAAAGGATGAAGCTAAGATGCCGGCAGGTGTCTTCTGTTTCATGGCTGTGCCAGACACTTTCTCTGCAAGTCAGGAAAAAAATATGTTAAAAAAAAAAAAAGTTGTATGGGTAAAAAACTTGGAAGATGACATAAAGAGGGGGTGTTCAAGTGAATAAAAACACATCAACTAAATTAAATGTCAGACTATTTTTACCTTCAAAAATCCTCATTACTTCACTTTGGATAAAGATTTTGAGTTCGTCTGTAAAGCTGGGATCATCCTGTGTGAAGGGAGAATAAAAGATCACTTACTGAAGCATTTTAACTCAGGCAAGAAAGACTGAAAATCCAATTAAGAGACAACACAAGCTAAACCTTCATTCTGAGGCAAATGGCGGCAGAGGACATACAGTGAAGATTATAGTTATCATAATATGAAAATTAAATCGATACTCCTCATGTATTTATGCTCCAAAAAGTCCTCCAACAGACATTGTTGAAACCCATTATTGTCAAAAGCAAGAACAAGAAGATGATTCTATAGTTTTTAGAAATCATTCTTTATCATTCTATCTTCACTCAAGATCTGAACTCCGACTCAGCAAGAAATAAAACAGATTCAGGAAGGAATATTAAATTTAATGCTATAACTCTCTAAAGTGGTATTACTTTATGTTCAGCTCAGCAGTGATGCACCCTGTGCCACGAAGGAATTGTGTTTGCTTGGTGCCTCTAAAATATAGCAGGCTATTATAAAGACATATAATATAAATATAATAACATCCAGAAATATTTTCACAGTTAGACAGTCTATAAACAATTTGTACAAGTATAGCATAGTTACGGCCATATAAGAATATAGACTTCAAGGTTACACATAGGAGGAAGAGTTTATTCCTTGTAAGTATGTGATAAATAAATCATGCTATGTTAGGGGCTTACTTTCAACTGTGAAAATTGAGATAAGCAAAAAAACATATGTTAATTTCATTATTTTGCTAGAATCTGCAATGGCCAGTGCCTGAAACATGTGACTTCTGAGTGTTTCTGCAACAGGCTTCCTCTTTTGTAATTCTTTGTGATTTTTTGATTACCTAATGTATGTTCCAGTTCTTATTCATAGTGGGGGGGGGGTTCACCTTTGTGTGGAAATGGAAAACTTTTAACTTTTTCTATGTCCAAGTCTGTCCACTACCCTAAATTCAATTTCAATAGGGTTGCCCTACATATAAAATATAATGAGAATTGTAGGACTAAAGTGTTTATTAGCTTTTCTGAGGATTTTTCTATTATCAAACCAGTGCCACACACTGTACTGTATCTCTATTTGTGAAAATGTTCATTTAGGCACTGGATTCACAACATGGAAATAAATCTATACGCAGTAGATAGCCTGAACCCTGACCATAACAAATAGTAAATCTTATTGGTATCCTGACCTACAGCTAAAACCTGCTCAAGTTAGGTGTGATGTGATTCCTATATGTGAAATCCAATTTCCAAGAGAAACAAAATGCACACATGGAGGAACAGCGCCACCCTCTGAAAGAAAAGCTTATCTTAATATCAAAAATCCTTGTGATCCTTAGCTTCTGTAGCTAAGGCTCAAACCACCATAGTCCCACCTTCGGCCACCACCCATTCCAAACAGCACCCAATCCCTTTGGCCCCTCCCATAAGTGGTGAACCCATGGGAAGGGGGACCCATGTTTCCTTTTCAGGCTTCAGGGCAGTGGAAGGGTACGCTGGGGCGCACTAGGTGCCACCAGGTCAAAGTGGCCAAAAGGAGTTTCCTCTGCAGGGTGTCTGGGTTCTCCCTTAGAGATAGAGTGAGAAGTTTTGTCATCTGGGAAGGACTTTGAGGCGACTTGGGCATCTAGTTATCCATCCATCCATCATCTGCTAGATGATGGATGGATGGATGGATGGACCTGTGAAGGAATGGGTTATTATACTTGACATTTAATGTATATAAGTTTAAACTAGACATGAGCTAGTAAGTGCAATCAAGGTATGCCTGGATTTTTGAAACATATCTTATTCCTAACAGCTAAACTGTACTGTCTTAACATTCCTACATTTTAATGTCCTTTCAAAGCGATGCCTGAGAAAGTCTCAGAGTTTTCTCCAGTCATACGGTGAATAGAGAAGCATATTACTACTCTCCCTCACCTATTTCTCTAGCTGCTGGTATACTGACTCAATAAGGCTTCTATACTTATTTCACCCTCACAAGAAAAATTATTACATGGAAATATTCCTAGTCATAAAAACAGTGACACAAATTATTTTTAATTATTTTATTTTTTGCTGTTTTTAAACTACAAATGATAGGCAAAGGAGAAGCATATTTGTCAAGCAGCTGACTAACTACAGCAGACAGCCTTATTAATCAACCATCTAATATTAGCTTGCTATGCTGCCAGTTACAATAACATATTCTGCATAACCAGGTTATTTCAAAAACTACTTCTGAATTGAGTTGGTTTTGCTAATGTTTTTGTTTGAGAGTTTAAAAATCAACATAATTACAAGTGTTACAGATTGTAACTGTAATAATCAATATGGTCAATTAGTTTAGAAGCACAGCCTTTTCTAAACATACATGGAAATACAGCCTTAATACTTTATTTACATACTTATAAATGAAATAAACAGAAGATGAAGTAAATTGAAATTATAAAACAAAATTGGTAGAAATGATAAAAATATTTTTTCAGCTTTAAACAAAAACCAGGGAAAAGATTCATAGTTAATGAAGTGTACTAGGCTCTTTTTAAGTCACCTAAAGTAAGAATCCCTACTGTTGTTTTTTTATAGTTTGTTCAGCTTGTCAATACCCCAACAGTGTTTCCTAAACATTTTGGCTATCCTCCTTCCTGCAGTTCAAGCTGTGTTAAAGCTACTGCCCTGTAGGGTGCACAGAGGTAGTGAAAGAGAAGTGAGTGCTAACACTATAAATGCTCTGGCAAACCTCTTTAACAAAAAAAAAAAAAAAAAAAAAAAAAGAGCTGTTTTGTCCAAAAACATCAACACATTTTCCACCAGTTGATATAAAAAAGAATCCTGCCAAAGCTCCTCGGAAGCCAGCCTGACAGTTTTGCAACCAAAAAACCTCCCTACTGTCTTTGAACTACTAAATGAATGAATGGATGGGATGTGAGTGAGGAAACATTGCCATATGTTCAAATTTACAGATCATTTCTAATAATCAGTTCATTAATAACATCATTGTTTATCTGTAAACTTTTTCTGCTGTGCTAGACAGCTAAAATAACTTTACTTATCTGTATACAGTACATGTTGTTCCACTTAAAGGACTTTCAATGTCAAGTTTATGTCAGTCAGGAGAACTGTTCTCAACTGCATTGCTTTCCAGAGCAGCATTCATAACAATAACACACAACAGGCTGCAATGTTGTATTGTTGCATTCAAAACAGCTTTTCATCACTGTGAATGTTATATAACTACAGTGAGCGTAAAATGTCTGTGACAGATGGAGGTGTTTTCTCCGCTCTGCAGAGCTCTTGGCACGCCCACATATCTCTGTCTTTCCCTCTGTTTCCGACTCTCTCCTGCTTTGACCTTCTGTTATGCCTAGATGATCGGGAGTGGGAAGCGTTGAGCAGAGAACGAACAGCAAGCTCCCTCACTCAGCTTGGTTTGATGTTTCATGCAAAAACTGTACATACATTGCTTTCCGTCCAGGCAGGAAGAACTAAACTAGTTACACAAACTGCCATTTCTTGTCAGATGATTTAAATGATACAAGTAGAAAGTATTTTAATGCAGAAGCATTTGCAGTTTTGCTACTTACCAGGAGTTTTACACTCCCTAACTGTCCAGGGGGGCCAGGATCTCCTTTTTCACCTGGTGGTCCCATCGGTCCAACCGGGCCAAGATCTCCTATCCGACCCCTTTCACCTTGAACACCTCTTTCTCCAGGAATGCCTGGATCACCCTGTGTTAAAAAGAAAGCTCAGCTGTTTGTAAGGTTGTGCAAACTCAACATGTGTATGTGGTATACATACACTGATCAGGTTTTTCCAAGTTGAAACTGATTTGTAGTTTTCTTTGAGGTCAGAACTGCTTATTCTGATTTTGATCCGTTTTGACTATTCTAAGCATTGGAACACATGAAAGATAAAATATGTCCAGCAAGTTCTTTGATAGAGGAAGTAGTTTTGAATCTGACAGAAAATGAAAACATTACAGGATTGCCGACTTGCATTGATAAAAGCATCAACCTCTAACCTTGAGCTGATTTCTTTAGAAAATTAAAATAAGAAAAAGAAAAAAACGTATTAAAGAAACTTGCTGTTGGTAGCTTTAGTACACCAAAATTCTATGACCTCCTAGTTTTGATACATTTAATGTATAAAAAAATTAGTAGATTGTGGCCGGCTGATTGTACTGCACCCACTTGGATTTACTAAATAAACCCACATCAGTAATTAGTTTGGTCTCTAATGGATATTAAGAAAATCAGTTCAAAACAATCAGTACTAGCTATAGGTTACATTTTGTATTCAGAGTTGTCTTTGATCAAAACTACAAAAGCAATGAACATCGCTCAATCTTGTAACCTACAAACAACCAAACAACATATGGAACCATTTTCAGCCTATTTCCCACCAGTGCGGGCCCTGTTTGTAAATGTTTGCTGGGGCTTTCGTTACTGAAATCGCTGTAGGGTTGGATACTTTCCCTGAATGCACCACATACTGTGACCCCTTTACATTATTTGGCCTTGCCTTTACCTGTCCTGCTGTTCTTTTGTCAGCTAAAAAGTTAAAAGTCTATATTTTTCTTCTCTATTAGCTACATTTTAAAAAGATTACTGCACAACTATGACAAAGCTTGACAAACACAATGGAAAACTGCACTAAGCGTTAAATGCCCTTTTTTCCGGTGCTTATGTGCTTGTGGGGATTAGTAATATTTGTGCTGAAATGCACATTCATTGTTACGTTCATTACCATTCTTTCATTACCATTTTATGAACACATTTTGTTGCACTTGTATTTGAGACATAAACCAGATTCTATTCAGGAGAAGAGGGTCATGCTGCTTACGCGTTCTCCTTTGGATCCTCTGTCACCTGGTGTACCTGTGGAGCCCTTTGAAAAAAAACAAAACAAACTTTAAGACTGTGGTAGAAAAGTAAGTTTCTTAAATTAAGAACAGTAAGAGATAGTTATTCCTTTCTATTCATAGGAGGCATCTCCAAATTTAGAGATGCACAGAAAAACTGGCTGGTGACATGAATTTGGTGATTTTACGCATTTTACACACTCTGATCCATGGTTAGCCAGTCGGACATAAACAAAATCAGTTCTTTTTCCCATCAGTGAATGCATGAACGCTACCAGGTTGTGCTGAGTGAACATTGTTACTCCATGAAGAAGACTCAATTAGCTAATTTTAGTATCAGTGAGTTGGTTAAAAATGAAGTTTGAAGAAGAACTATATGTGCAGAAAGCTTCTAAAAAAGGAAATTATGTTTGCTATTCAGAGATGTTTGGTGTTTATCCACATTGCTACACTGGAGAGATAGATGTCAGAAGAAAATAGAAAGCAAAATGCCTTAAAGCAAAGTTACTCAGCTATATTTTTTTGAGGATTTAAATTCTAACATGCTGGATTTGGAAATGTTAGCCATCTTTTGGATGAAACCCTGAACTTGGACTAAGTCTACTGGGAACACACATAGAGACAGCTGTTTTTTAGTAAAGCTAACTATACTAAAGGTGTTAATCTTAAAGAAAAGATGCTAAAGATAGTCTATAATGTGGACTCTATAAATATGTTGTCTTCTTTTAAGTGTTAGTGAAACTGTATTTAACTGTAGTGCTGTGTATTGCTGGATTCTAACACACTGAGTGAAGTCAATTTTTCTTCTAATGTATATAATAATTCTTGATTAAAGGCTCCTATCTAGTTAGAAAGGACAAATGAAAGAATCAACAATCTTACATATCAAAAAGAGAAGATCTTTTTTCTCTCAAATATTAATTTAAACACAGCCATTATAGTTTTAAGGCATTGGAGATCAAAAGTTACTCAACGGTTGCTCAAAGGCTTGTGCTTTGTACCGCCAAGTGGCAACATGCAGAATTGATTGGCGCCTTGGTGGAGGCATTGAGGTGGTGGTGCACAACTCCCTTGGTCACGACACGCCGGCAGTGAGGCGCAAGGGCTGTTTGAGGCTGCTTGCAGCTTTAATTCTGTTTAATTTTCCATTTTTCCAGGAAGCAGAAAAAAAATATGTTATTGTAATTTTATTCTTCAAGAGAAATTGTAACTGGCTAAAACTTATAATCAGCTTTTTATAACTGGTGATTAGAAATTGGCTACAAAATCTCTGATTGGTGTATCTTCATAAAAATTCCTTCTGTTAGTTTTAGAAAACTCCCATGTACACTCTTTTTAGATGACTGTGCGTTGACTGCTTTAAACTCTCCTCAGGTTGTACTGCTTGTCTAATATCTTCCAGTATAGTGTTTCACCTTCTGCAATGTCACGGCTCCTCTGCATCACTCTAGTTTTGTTTGACAAAGGCCTGCTTTTCCACCAGCTGTCTCTACTGTATGAATGAGCCGCAAGGAAAATACCTGTCTCCGGCTTCATGTCACAACATCTTGAGTCATCCGGTCCCCTCCCTGTCACTCCTCATTGCTTCCTTTTACTTCGCTCACAGCATTACCTCAGGGAGCATCTTTGTATCAATTTCCCGCTGGATTACAGGAGGCACGCAAAAGACAATCTGGCATGATGTGGTTTTAAAGCGGGCACCGCTTTGTGATGCCATTCTCCCTTGCCTGCTTTAATCTGCAGCATGCTGTATTCCCCACTGCCTGATGGGAAGCTTAAATCTATCATCTTGCCCACTGAAATGTGCTTCCCTGAGCATTATATTAAAGCTCAAAGCAGTGAGCAAGCAATCTATGCAGATGAGAAAAGCCACCTACTAGATGGCACTGTTGTTCCACCAGAATGAGAGCCTCTATGAAGATGGCTTCAGTGGAACCCAGAGATTATAGTGGGGGAATATTAAATAATAAAAATGAACAAACAATAAAGCATTTGGTCTGCCATTTAGGTGTAAGGTGAAAAACATCTTGTATATCTGGGCAAAACAGTAATAACCACAATCAGTCAAGTTTGTGTGTTGGATCATATAATGTGTGTGGAATGGCTAGTCAAGCAGATCCATTCTGCATCCTCCAGGACCATTCTTAGTGTTCATGAGGTAAACGTTGTATAATAAATTTGATAAGCTATCTAAAAGCAGACTATTTCTGCTGGATTTGTTTCAGCTCGAGCCAGGTTCACCAAGCGAAAAAATACATCATTAATTTGAAGTGTCTAACGCCCTCTACAAACATTTTATCATTGTCTGAAAGCCTTAACTGTATAATTAGGTTAAAAAGAATAAAAGTCAACAAAGCCTTAAACCTGCAGGATTCCATTTAGTTTCTATCGTTAAAATCTCAAATATGCAAATCGGTTTAATGCAGTCAGCACGCTGTTGCTGGAGGGGGGGATAAAAATCTGCTGTGCCATCTCTCTGTAGCCTGGCTGATGTAAAGCACTTTCTATAAGGGGATTTAGAAGTACTCACCTTGTATCCAGGAGTTCCATCTTTTCCAGGCCTTCCCTGCTCAGGAACCGCAACACAAACAAAGACATTTTGTATCAGCTCCCACCTTCGATTGGATCAGCACTGTTGCACTCCTAGTAATCTCCACAGTTAATGAGATATCTCAAGCGAGGGATAATGATCTTGATTGCTGAGTGAACACTGTTCCATTGTGCACTTACAGGGAATATTACTGAAACTATCTCTGATGGTAATTACATAGAGGAATGTGGGAATATAATCATCTACAGGACAAGTGGTAGATAACGTTCGTATTTCATCCATATTGTCCTTGAATCATTTTGGAGTCTATGAGCACAAAAGCTAAAATCATGACTGAATCTACAATCATAAAGCTGTGTGGACATTACTGTAGGGTTTACTGATTAAAAGAGTTTCATCCTTACAGGAACACCTTGGGGTCCCTCTGGTCCAGGGAATCCGGTCTCTCCAATCGGCCCCCTCTCACCCTGTCCAAGAACAGAGACAGTCAGAGTGTCAGTCTGCAGTGACAAAGGAATGATGCGTGGATTGACAGTTAAAGGAGAGTTAGAGACTGCTGCTCACCGGCTCTCCTGGGATCCCTGGCTCTCCGCGTGTTCCGGGCTTCCCCTGTCAATCACAGACAGTAGGAGAACGTGCGTTGTTTGATAGGTCCTCAGTAGTGTCATATCTGCAGCCTCCCATTTATAATATAGCTGCACTATAATCCTTTTATATACTCCAACAGGCTACAGTATTCTTAGTCAAAGTAGTGTAGTGTTAACCAGCTCACACTCTGATGTATGTTGTTCAATTCTTAATGGAAACACAGCTGAACTGATGCTAGCAGGAACTTAAACAAGACAGATCACATATCACAAAGAATTAAGACACAAATAAGGAAAAATAATAAGCAGAATATAAACAAAATACTTACTGGAGGACCTGATGTCCCAGGGGGACCAGGCAGGCCAATATCACCCTGAGAGGACAACAAAGATCAGGGATATGATAGACTATCGAAACCTGTCATATCCTGTATATACAGTACATAGAGTGCCCTGCAAAGGTTTTTATATGCTTTGAATCTTTTCACATTTTTTCACTTTAGAACCACAAACTTAAAAGTATTCCATTGGGACTAGATGTGATAGACAAAGCTAAAGTAAAGCACAACTCAAATTGTGAAAAAGTTCAAGGGATATAATTACTTTTAAACGACACTGCCCATACATGTGGAGTGAATACCATTGTGAAACCCATGGTTTAATTAAGCAAATGTGGAGGAAGATAAAAAGGCTACAATTCCATAACAATCAGCTTAGATGCAAAGATTAAGTTTAAACAAGCTTTTTTCTTTCTTTTTATACAGTGAACACTTATGTGCATATGCCAGACTTCTGACAGTATTTTCTAGATGGAAAAACATCCCTCGATGTCACAGAAATTGACATATTCCAGTCTCACAAAATCTCCACACAGCTTATAGTCACACACTGCCAGTCACACAAAGCTAGATGCTGGCTCCATTCAGCCCAGTTTTGTTATCTTCAACAAAATGCATCTACACTAGTGCTTGCAATTCACTGTGCAGATTGTTAGCCATTACATTAATGCTTTGGCTCCAAATTGCAGTATATCCTCTCTGGAAATGTTGACCTGAAATTCCTCCCGGCAATATTTAAACAGAAACACAAGTAATTGAATTTCTCTAAAAAAAAAACAAAAAAAAAAAAAAACATTTTGTTTCCCTTTAGCTGGCTCATAACTTTAACTAGCACCTATAATGTTCACAGTGCCAAGCATTTTTATTTTTCAAAAGATGGATACATCCTTTCACAAAGAAGCTCTTTATAACTTTGTATAATGAGAATTCTCAAGAGAGAATACACTTTTACTTGTGCTGCAATCAAGGGAAGCTCATTTGCGGGAGAGAAACGGCTCTGTTGCCTACCTTGGCACCAGGAAGCCCTTCGAGCCCGGGTAAACCCATAGGTCCTGGTTCCCCCTGTGACAGCAGAACACACCACCTGTTGTGTCAAGCTGATGAGGTCACTAATAATACAGACTAGAGTTGTTACTTCTACCTATTTTGCAACCAAGGATGGGGCTATTTTTATCTCATATTCCTCAAATGCAGCACCATTGGCGACAAGCATAATTATAAACCTAAATTGAAATGCATAATAATGTATCTTCATAAACAGGAAAAATAAAAACTAAAGTTACAGTACTGAAAATAAGTATTTTATTTAGTTATTTGTCAAACATGTTTTGGATCATCAAACAAATTTTAATATCTGACAATGGTTAAAAACAGTTTTCCAATGATGATTTAATTTATTCAGGGAAAAAAAGGTGAGCCAAACCAACCTGACCTTATGTGAAAAGCAATAGAGCAATAAGCCTAATAACTACTTGTGCCATCTCTGGTAGCAATGAGTGCCATCAAGCATTTGTGATAACTACAAATGAGTCTTTTACATTTGCATGAAGGAATTACAGACCACTCTGCTTTACAAAATTGTTCAGTCGAAGAACAGTCTGTTTAAGGTCATACCACAGCATCTCAATTGGATTAAAGTATTTGACTAGGCCACTTCAGAACTTTCATTTTATTTTATTTTTTGCCATTCAGGGGTGAACTTGATGGTGCCCTTTAAATAAGGGCACCATCAAGCTGAAGAATGTTTTTTTTTTGTTTGTTTGTTTTTTTTACCTTGGAACTCTCTGATCTATCCTATTTTTACCCAGTGTCTCTATTATTGTTGAATCATGAACAGTAACCTTAACTGGGGCAAGTGAGGCACACAGTGATTTAGATGCTGTTCTTTGTTCTTTTGTGAAATCCTGGATGTTGATGCACTCTTTGAGTAACTGTGAGTGCTGATCACTCCTTGAAATGCTTCACCACTGTTCCAATTTTTCCTCCATTTAGGAACTTTGGTTCTCATGTGTTCTTGAAGTTCTCTTGATCATGCCAGGTTTTGAGATCTTCCAGCCTACTTCATGTTGTCAAATATGTTCTATTTAGGTGTTCTGTTGATTCTTCTGGTTTGGCAGTAAGGAGGACTAGGTGTGGCAGGTGATATCAAAGTCATAATTTGAAAATTGCATTTTGTAATAAACATGGTTATCTTTGATATTAAAACATATTGGATGGTCTGAAACATGTAAGCTGCAAAAACAGAAGAAACATATAAAGCAAAAACTTTGTTCCATTTGATTGGTTATTTAGATTTATGTCTATGCATTTACATCTAGGAGGAAATCATTTTTCAAAGAATCGTACATAGAAACAACAAAGTGTTTCTGCAACATTTCTTTTGCTCATCTTAATATTTTTAGTCCTCGATTGATGCGTGTCTCTATGTACCATTTGTTCCAAACAGCTTTTGGTTAATAGCTTTAAATGTTCTAATGCACACACACATCATGTAGGCTGCAGAACCATTAGAAGGAAAAAAGCCCCATTTCAAAATCAGACTTTCTTCTGCTCTAAAAATAGAGACTCATTCCCTGTTCTTCAGCAAGTGATGGCCTCTATCTACCTCCTCTTGCTCAGGCTGCCATGGAGAAAAAGGCATTACACAGAACAGAGAAGCAACCGGTGCCGACATAGATGAATTGTCTGGGTAATTGTCACACATGCAGATTGTCACGAATAAGCTATTGTGGCTAACCGAAAGAAGGGAGTGAGTGGACGAGCCAGAGGATCAGCTGTGAGACGGATTGGGGCAATTCCAGCATGGCTCTGTAGCTGGTCTGCACAATTTATTAGGATGTCAAATTAACATTCTGGTGAAAAATCACTGTGCGACCAACACAATAAAAAATGCAATTGGTCCCATGAGAATGAAGAATTCAGGATTACAGCAGAAACGTCAAGTAGGTTCCATGTCTATGTGGATTGCGAATGGATTGTTTTCCCAATTCAGTACAAAAGCAAGCGGGTGAGGAGCACATTAGAAATGCAGTAAGTGTTTGTGGGTTCCCACTGGCAAGACAATATATTACAAAGGCTTCATATTTGTTGGAGACAAGGTCATTTCTTTTCGTTTTCGTTGTATGTTGGGTTTCTACTGAGGGTGGTTAAGCACTCAGGCTCGAGGCTTTATTGACTTGTGTTATTCAATGGAAAACCAGGAAGATAATGTTGAAAAGCAGGTCTGAATTCTCCATTTCTATGTTGTATAAAAAATACGTTTCAGAATGAACAGCTTCTACTCACGACAGGTCCTTCATCTCCTTTTGGACCCTTGAAAGAGAAAGAAACAAAAAAGGCAGATTACTGCTATACATGTGACAACCAGAATAACAAAAAGCCTAAACACAGTCTGAAATGACATGTAGCTCTAGGTTATTGTTGGTAAAATTCATACTATTCATTGTTGCTTTATTTTCCCCAAATGTGTCTGTCTGTAAATGATGACAATACTGCAATTGAGTTTCAGGTAAAGATTACACAATCCTATATGGTTCTGAAAGAGGCTTTACACACCCAGGCTGCATTTTTCTAATAAAGAAAAGAAAAAAAACTGATAAATTGTCTGTCTTGTCCCTCTTAACACTGATGAGGAAGCTCTCTTATTGATTGCTCCTGAGGAGCTGTTGGGCTGTGATAGATGCAGTACAGGCTGAAGCATTCTTGAGATTTAGCTGTAGTTCATGTGCATTGTGCACCGGGGGACAGCACAGCGTCTGCTTTTTGTCACCTCCTTAAGTGTTCGTTTCAGCGAATGGATGCCTACAGGGCCAGTGACTGAATGTCTCTCTGGACTGGACAAGATTACAAACTGTCTGATAAGGCAGAAGGAGGTTGGAAGCGATAAGCAAATCAGGCCACTTCACCACCGTGCAGAGCATCCGAACTTCTAAAGTTCATTTTGCATATCAATGATGTTGTGTGTCCCGGCATGGATCAGAGGCACCTGTTTGGGAGTCAGGAAGCCTCTTGGCCCTTGCCAACCCCAAGTGATTGACTGTGATATAAAAGCTTCAGAACCATGATAACATTCGAGGCCTGGTCAGGTTATTTGTTATTCAGTTCTCGCAGGCTCTGCAGCTCATGCAGTATCAGCATGGCATTTTGCTAGAGTTGCTTACAGCACACTTTAAAAGATTTACCTGAGGCACAACAACACTTACCGGAGCACCAGGCACTCCAGGAGGTCCTAAAATAGCTCCACCACTCTGCAAAGACATTTCTTTATGTAATGACTAAATATTTGACAATAAGGGTCAAATTTAATTCACTAACAACAATAAAACATATTGTATCATAAAATTAAATAAATCCAATTTACAGCATGAGTTATTATTTTTTTTTACCTGCAGCTTGTACAGACTGCTCATCCCGTTTCCCTCCACATATGGCACACCCTGAAACACAATCAGTGTCTCTCCAAGAGTTCTTTGGTTTCAGACAGAGAGTCCATGCAGAAAACTGTACGCTAGGTCTTAAGCAATTAAACACAGCTAAGCTCTTAAAAGCAACATAGGAGGGATCAGTAGCTCATTTGGTGACTACACAAAGGAAGAGAGAGTAAGAATGTGTGGCTGAGAAGAGAACGTAGAGAAACAGATTTTCATAATCCTGGAAGCAGTCCTAACACAAAAACCAAAAATGTTTCAGACATACAAAAAGTATTTTGTAATTAAAAAGATTTTGGGAATGAAAACAATGCAATTGTGACTTTATGGGTTATTATTTTAAGAGGATGTTCTTCACAGATAGAGTTGATGAGGGCAGGTAATGTATACCAAGAAGAAGTCAAGGCTCTCATTTAGAAGCAAGTGAAGGTCTGTGCCCTTTTCAGGCCACTAAGCCATCCCCTTTCCTCCCTGGCTGCAGGTTTATAAGACCAAGGTGTGTGTGTGTGTGTGTGTGCGTGTGTGTGTGTGTGTTCGGGAGGTGCTTGGTAAGTTCAAGGAGATAGCCAATGAATTATAGATTTGCCACTGGAAGTGCTTACTCACTCGTCTTTTAAAAGGAATGGAATGAGACTCTGTGCCAGCAAGCATGTGGCCACAATTTCATCATGTTTGCACTTGTTTGTCAGTTGTGCTGTGCTATTACAGGAAATGCTAAACAAGTACCAAACAGATGACTTTCACACTCTAACCTTTAAAGGTAAAATTCCATGTCCATATGAAAGCTAAAAACCTATGACTCCGTGAAGTTTTGAGACATTATGGAAAACTAAATATTGTGAGACTAGACTAGAGCAACTTACTGGAGGTCCTGGAAGTCCTTGTCTGCCTGGAGGTCCTTCATTTCCCTGGGATATATAAACAAAAGAAAAACTTAAGAATAATAAAATGATTATTTTTTTATTTTTTTTTATTATTATCTTGGACAGACACAGCTTCTTTAGACGATACCTACTTACATGTATTCACATAACATTAAAAATAACTTATTTTTAATATTGTACATAAATGGACAAAATGTTCAAATCTTAAAAAAAAAAAAAAAAAAAAAAAAAGTACTCCCTTCTATATACTTTAAGCCACAAATACTACTTTAAAAGGTAACTGAGACATTAAGGTATATTTAACTTTCATAATATTAATATTTTCAGCAGTTGAGTTGAAATTCACAATTTTTTTTTCAGATTTAGTCTGATGCAAAGACTATAATGGGTCTCTGACGGATAAAATTTTGAGACACTGACTCGGGCCATTAAAAGTCAAAATAAAAGGATGTAAAAAAACGCGTAAGACTTTTTAAATCTCACCTGCTGCTACATCTACATTTCAACTTTATGGAGACAATTCACCATCTAAAATTTGAAACATTGTCTCCACACTGTAGCTCTAAAAGTCAGTAGTGCAAACTTGTGTCATCTGAGTTTGAAAGTCAGGAGCCAATGGTCCCATAGAGCCCACCTTATAGTATACATTTTTTCTAGTTAAATATATAGGCCTTCTTTGTTTAATCCACTCTTGTGTCCACATTTTTGAATCCAGGAATATCTATCATCATATTATGTGTTTTCTGGCTTGGTGCTATTCTAAAATCATCTTATTAATAAGGGTATGGTTTTAACTACAAAAGCCGATATGTTTTTTTTGGGTTTTTTTTTTTTTTTTCCAAAAAGCTGTATGCTTTCCTTTCACGGAAAGAGTAATTTTTTTTTGAACTGCAAAACCAGCAAACTATGCAGCTGCATGTTTTGTGCAGCAAACTTTAAATAGTCACAGCCTTTTTTGTGTGCATGGCTTTAAAAACTGTGTTAAAGACAATATTTTGCTGCTCTGATGAGTTGTGGATTTTGCACTATAATCCAAGTGTTTTTCAACCTTTACAATGGTGCTCAAAATAAAACAGAGACTGTATTGGCTGCTGCAGCTCCTGGAATTTCTCTATGCTGTGCATTTCAATTCCCAGCTATCCAGGAAAAGGGCTTTTGTGTGTGTTTTGTAAGTTTGTGAAGCAGGAGAACAACTGTTTCTCTGTGTTTTATCTGCACATATCTGACTGAAACTATGTATCAAAATAGAGTGTAAACATGCAAAGGTTACCCGAGAGTTTCCCCAAACTGCTCCATTTAAAAAGATTGTCAGGAGGAGCAACAAATAAGTTTTCTTTTTAGGGACTTTAGCTTTGTGTGTCAAGTGAGTATATATATATATATATATATATATATATATATATATATATATATATATATATATATATATATATATATATATATATATATATATATTTTAGAAGCAAATGAGATAAAGCTAACATGTTTCAGGTCAGAATCTTATCATGGTTTCTTAACCTACTTAGGCCTCTCATGGAGCTGCATATCAGAGCTAACCTGCAGAAATCCTGTTGGAACAAAATTCTTTACCTTTCAAGAAAAACTGATAGGAGAAACTGCAGCGTCCAGAAGGTCATATGAGTGTTAGTTAGGTGGGACACAATCCCAATGCTAGCATTTAACTTTGCATTACTAACTAAATGTAGTGTATTGTTCTACTCCATACACATAACATTGATTTTAATCAAGTGTTGAAATGAGACTTGGCATTGACAAATGCTTATTTTGAAATGACTCAGATCAGAATTAGGAATATGAATCCTGACTGGAACATCCCATGTAGCTTACATACATTTAAACACATAGCAACATACATATTGTATAAAACGCTGTTTCACACAGATAAAAAAACCCCAAAAAAACGCACGTATGCAAAAAAATTTACATATCATTATATAAAGAATTCCAGAAAGACACCAAGATAAACTGTATCACTTACACATTATCCAGAACTACAAAGCCTAACATACACAGACATGAAAACAAATATGTACTTAAAAATTAGGTGCAATATACATAATATGAAAATGCTTGTTTCCACACCCACACTCTATTAATTCATTCTTTTCCACTAACAAATGTCTTTACCCTACGTAAAGTCTGAGAAATCACTATGCATAATTGGGGTACACAGTTTGTTTCACGTTTAAAAGACGTCTCTATCAGTGTGTGTCTTTTCAGGTTTTTGACTCCACTGTCCTACAAAAAAAATTACGCAGTAATTGTTTACACATACACACATATGTATAATCGTAAATAATACACAGTTTGCCTTTTTTCAACCTATTCTTACAGCTAAAAGAAATTTTAAGTGAAACTAAATGTCTCAAGCACTACTTTTTTACTTTTCAGCAATTCATAAGTGTTCAAAACATTATCCGCCTCAAATTCTGTCACAGTAAACAACAACTATTGACTTCAGTCACTGTTACATTCCTTTAGAAATGTAGCTAAAAGAATGCCTTATGCCTTTTCCTGTACCTCAGCAAAGTCAAGGAAAGATGACTCAGTAAAAACAATGCCGCTTTTAATATTCATCAAAGAATTTTGAAAGAAAATGTATTTTCTAGAAATGTGACATTTTGTCCTCTTTTGCATTGCTGTTAAAAGCAGCAGTTTTTTTTTTATCCCTGTCACTAACAAAGAAATCAATAAGATATTTAATAGATGGTCATTTATGAAAAATAACATACATATTTGTTTTTATCTGCCTCATCTACACAATTGTTAACTAGAATGGCATCTAGTTGATCATTTTTGCAGCTTTTGTTAAAGTACATTTCATAGAAAGCATTTCTTACTTTTTCTCCTTTTAATCCTTGTGGGCCCATTGGACCAGGTCTACCTACAAGTCCCTGCAAAAAACACAAGATAAAAATGTGATTTGAGCACAAAATATAGAAACAAGGCATCTGCCCTCATGCATAACTGAATCAGCACTGTAGAGATGTTGAATTTGCCCAGGCCTTTGGACACTTTTCCAGACTTTCCCACATTTTGAACTGTATTTTTTTTTTTTTTTCAAACATCTTAATTCCACAACACCTTTCATAAAAGACAACAACCACTTCGAATTTCAAAGGCCTAAAAAGCATGGCGTTGGTCTTAAAGCATTATTATTGGGCAGCAAACATGAGAGCACCTTCTTTAATACAACCTCAGAAGGCATACATGGCTCGCTAGGGTTAAAGATATCTGTAGATAAAAATGTATCAGAGCAGAGTCACCAGTGTTCCTGATATCTCTGTTTTTAGTCTCATTTATCACATCCAAACATGTAAACCTGAACATCTCATTGGGTTGTTTGATGTCTAAAAGAAAAATGTCATGGTTGCCTTTTCAGATCTTTGAGCTGGCAGGTATTAAATAATTGACCATTGTTAAATGGACACTAAAATAATATTAACTATCTTGTGGTGTGTATTCCCATTTTTTGTTATATCCAAATCAGGTATTAGACTAGGGCAAATTTCCCACATTTGCTCATCTTAATATGAACAATTTACATGGTCGACATAGCTACTGAGGTTGAAGAAGAGCTCTGAGATGAAGCAATGTCACAACTCTGGTTGTATTCTATTAACACTCAATACAAGGTGATAAAAGATGAAGTCATGCATGGACCTGATTACTCTAAAGTAAACCCTATGTACCCTCAATTATCCCCTGTATGGGATAAGTGTCATTCAACTGAGCGGTCAATGACACACCAGCTCTTCTGCTGTCTGGTGTTAGCTACCTTTTAGACTGCATTTTAACACCTTTTAAGATCATACTTCAGCAGCAGCATCCCAAACCACTAAGGAACTGGATGGATGCTTCCATTCTGTGTTCAGATGAGTGTGCACCTTGGAAAGGTGATGCAAAGGAAACTCATTCTGTTTAACTGAAAATCTGTGACCTAGTCAAGCTACAAACACTTACTCAATGAGAAAAGGTCGGTTTTAAAAATAGAAAAATTGCACCTCTGCAAGTCTGATACTTAGGACATATTTGAGAGAACGTGAGGGCCCTTCCTGGCTTACTTGTAGCACTGATCCTCATTTAAGATAACACATTCAATACCTTTAACTTATCTTGTCCTTATTTTATTAAATATTAAATATTAAATCATTCACCAATCATCCTATGTTGTCACTGTTAAGACATCACTATGAATCATATTTCTTGTCAATTATTTGTTGTTGTCATTGCTGTGTGTCACCCCCCTTTTGTGATGATATATATTTTCTTATACTATGAAAATGAAAAAGTGAAAAAAACCCGTCTTACTGGGGCTCCTGTTCGACCTGCCACACCAGGAAGTCCTGGAGCTCCTGGAGGGCCCTAGAGAAGACAGTACTCAGTTTATAAAAAAAAAAAAAACAAAACAAAACAGAGAATAACTGCTTCAAATAAATGCAATAATTGCCTTAAATAAATTGAGAATAACTTTCTGCAACTACTGACTTATTATATCATGGCCATTTGCATATACTTGAGGAGAAAGAGCATAGCGAGCTTTAGCATTCACATCAGCAAACTCTTCAATCAGTTAAGGGCTCTGTACTGTCTGCACATCTGCTCAGGAGCATGTGTTTATATAATGAGATATCAGCTTCAATAAGAACACTAAGCAGGTGTGAGTTTCAGTAATCCACCACTTTGTGTGACTAGTATAATATCAGTTTATTTGACTGTTTCAATCTGTGACAGTGATGCAGGCATCTGGACATGCTGAGGGCTGCACAGCTGACTACACCTGGAGACATTTAACTGAGGATTAATGTGGAAATGTTTGGTTTAAGTATGCATTCTTCATAGTTTTCCCCAGATGATTTACACTTTCACCATTTTCATCAGAAACTTTCAAAGTGTATGGGTTCAAAATTATGTGTAGATTTTTTTATCAGTATTCAACAACAGTATTTTAGAAGTGCAAAATTTAAAAACAAAAACAGGAAAATGTCATTTGCATATGCTTCGAGGAAAAAAAAGCAGGTCAGTAAAGAAATATTTTAATGTTTAATTCTGGAAACAAAAATGAGACAAAATCAAAATTTTCACTGGAGGGGTTGGGTGGGTCTATACGATGTATACAATCAACCAATAGGATCAATTTATATATCAAATCTAAGAGTAAATAAAATTGTTTCAAAAAATTTGCAAATAGAACATCTTATAATGCGAAGTTTTACAAAATGCTTTTTAAATTATATTATCTAAGAAATCTTGCACAAAATAACATGCAAAAATGGATGATTAAATTCCCAATAATTAAGATATTAATCACTATTAACATCCAACTAGGTTTTACCTGCAGCGTGTACTACTGCTATGTTTAAAATGAGTAGTATTCAATATGTTTTTATTAGTTTGTGCATATAGCACATGTATTTTATTGGGTATAAACAGTCTAATCTACTTAAAATCCTGCTTGTTTGCAGAATATTTTCTAGTTGCTGCTGTAGGATAAAATTACCCTCTTTTTAATTACACAGATACAGGCACAAACACACACTACACACCATGTTCATAATAAAGTGGGTACTTTGAGAGAAGGAGACGGCCCATAGTGCATGCTGTGTCGTGGATAACTTTCAATAGCTCCCACTGAAAACTGCAGTGACTCAAAAAATTTAAATATGCAGTGCTGTATGTACCTTACTGTTTCAGATCAAACATTTTAATATTAGAAAAATAATCTTAATTGACATTGTATTTTTCAAATAATGATTAATTTATTAATGACCATACTCCTATCACAAAAAAAAAAAAAAAAAAAAAAAGAACTATCCAAACCAACTTGGTCCTGTATGATAAAAATAGCTCTCCCCTATACCTAAAGACTGGTTGTACCACATTGGTGGCAAAAACTGCCATCAAGTGCCTGAAATAACAAATTGAAGGGTTTTTGAAAAAGAAAAAAAAAGAGATATAAACAGGCAACTCCATAACCTTAATTTAGTTTTTCGTTTTAGCTATTTAGACATTGGCTTGGTGTCACACTGTTATCCTGCTGCATAACCAAAGCCGCTTGAGCTTAAGGACAAACTGGTGGCCAAACTTTGTCCTTTAAGATTCTCTGCTCGAGAACATAGTTCATGGAGCCATAGATTGCATCAATTAACTACAACCAGTCTTAGTTCATCACACTACCACCACCAAATCTGACTGCCACGTGATGTTCTTTTTCTAAAATGCAGTTAGTTTTACACCAGATGCAAGAGGACACACATCTTCCAAATCGTCCTGGGGATCATTAGAGTATTTTTTTTTGCCAACTATGAGACTGACCTTTGTGTTCATTTGGGTCAGCACTGGTTTTGGCCTTGAGACTCTCCCACAGATGCCATTTATGTTCACTCTGTTTAGTATTGATGACATTGTCCTTACTTACCTCATCACCCTTATCTCCAATGGGGCCTGGGAAGCCTCTCTCTCCCTTTACACCCTGCAGGGTGAGCAGAACCAGTGAGGTAAGGAAAAGTGAATGTTTTTCACCAACCACAGAAAAGCCTCAAACTAAAGGCTGACAGGGGTAAACTTCAAAATGTCTCTTCCAGCACACAACTTGAAATTGCTGAGCCTGTTTCACTGGTGCAAGGCTGTATCCATAGCAACAATTTCTGCAGAGAGCACCAAGTGATCCTAATAATATTAACAGCAGAAGGCTCTTTAGGTTTATAGCAATGATGCAAAATGTAAATACTGTATTGCAAAATTCACAAACATTTCAACAAAGAGCATTAAATCACCACAATTATTGAAACAGGATTCTTCCATTCTGATAGACTGTGTACTAGTTTTTAAATGCCTGATATCACCTTTGGGCCTTCCTTTCCTGGATTACCCATTGGACCTCTTACACCTGGATCCCCCTGTTCAGAACACAAATACTGAATATTAATATAGGTGCAACGTTTAGGTTTATGTTACCGTCATCGTAAGCCTAATCTTTTTTTGATGTTACTGTAATGTGACATTACCTTGACACTTTGAGATATACATTTTTAAGCTTCTTCTTTCACAGTGTCCTAGTGTTTGGCACATTAAAGTGTCTGTTATGTTTTACTCAATTTTTCCTGTAAAAAACATCTCTCGCTCTGAAAAAAACATATCTACAATGGGTATTAAACACGTCACAATTTTTCATAGTAAACATATTTATAAAGGTGTTATAGACATGACATTTTCACCAGGTGTTGGAAACAACCCAAGTAATCCATACATAGAAGAAAACCAAAACAAATAAATTCAGAAAATAATTTATAATGGGAAATGACAGAGGGCAAAAGTATTGAACACATGCAGAAAGGGAGGTGGAAAAAGGCATGAAAAGCCAAGACACCAGCTGAAATCTATCAGTGATCAGAAAGCCATCCTGTCCCTTGTCAGCACAAATAAATATCAGCTTCTTCAGTCAAAACTGTTGGTCTTTAAAATGTGTCATTACCAAGGTGTCACACAAGGAATGTCTCATGATGGGTAAAAGCAAAGAACTCTCTCAAGACCTTTGCAACCATATTGTTGCAAAACACTCTGATGGTGTTGGTTACAGAAGGATTTCTAAACTTCTGAAATCTGCAGCCATCTACCAGAATAATGAACAAGAAACGAGGCTGGACATTTCAGCAAGACAATGATTATAAGCACAGAGCCAAGGAAACTCTCAACCGCCTTCAGAGAAAGAAAATAAAGCTGCTAGAATGGCCCAGCCAATCACATGACTTGAATCCAATTGAAAATCTATGGAAAGAACTATGAAAATAGGGTTCATAGAAGTGGCCCGTAGAACCTTCAAGATTTAAAGACTGTTTGTGTGGAAGAATAGGCCAAAATCAAACCTGAGCAATACATGCGACGAGTTGCTCCATACAGGAGGCGTTTTGAAGCTGTCATTACCAACAAAGGCTTTTGTACAAAGTATTAAATAAATATCAGTAAGGGTGTGCAATAATTTTTCCCTCTGTTATTTTACATTATTACACAAAATTTATTTTCTGAACTTATTTGCTTTGGCTTTTTTTCTATATATGGATTATTTGGGTTGTTACCAACACCTGGTTAAAATTTCATGTAAATAGCAACTTTAGAAATATGTCTACTATGAAAAATTGTGATGTGGTCAACACTTATTTTATCCGCTGTATATAACTAATTTGGTTGCTCCATCTCTACAACTAAATCTGGTTATCATCAACTTCTGTTTCAGCTTCAGCAGTCTGCAAAACTTCCAGGATTTTCATTTGCAGGACCTCTGCTTCTGAATGTTTTTATGAGGATGCAACAAATTTTGCCTCTGAAGAATATTTCTTGAAGATTGTAGGAATTTTTGGCTATGCATCTGTAGTACATCGATGGGTCTTCGCTACAAAAGCTAGGATTTTGTTGCTTATAGTCAAACTTCCATCAGCCTATTTCATGGTAGATATTTTGACATAAACAAGTTTGGAATATGCATCTCTTGTTATCAGTGCTCCCTGCCACCTCTGCATCTGTGCATGTTGGTTGTTAGGTAAAATTCAGGAAAGATCAGAACTGTATTTAAATGAAATATCTACCTTGATAACAAGTCTTTGTTCTCTCTTCTTAATTACATCAAAATGTCTGCTGTGAAACAGGCTGATTCTGATTTATATATTTTTTTAAAATAAAACCATAGACACAAATCAATTTGATCTCTATTGTTTTTGTTGTTCATGATTACCTTCTTATAGCTGAAGCCTCTTATGTTGCCAAACATTGTTTTTGTATCTATGCATGTATGTATGTACGTATGTACGTATGTATGTATGTATTTATATGTATTTTTGTTTTTTGTTTTTTTTCTTAAAAAGAACATCTATCTATTCATCTTTTTACAAACCCTCTTATCAAGCCCGATATTCTTTCTGCACTTTCAGATTAATCATCTTGCGTTGGTTTATATCCTCTTGAGCCATATTTGGACAGTAAACTGTTGCAATGCAGTTGTGTCTATAATATTTTAATGTCACTCCATACCGATCCCAAAAGGCTGGATTAAATAAGCAAAATAAATTAAAATGTCAGAAACTGATGTACCTTTTCTCCCACCAAGCCTTCCACTCCTTGCACTCCAGGGGACCCTTTTTCTCCCTTTTGCCCAGGCAGCCTGGGAACTCTTGTCTGGCAAAGACTGCAGGCGTTCTGCCAAAGCAGGCGAGGCAAGAAGCAAAATCAGCGGCACAGATAAGATTTCATCAAGCTAAGCTGGCACACTGCATTTTCACCTCATGCTATGTGACATTCACCGGGAAGGACTCAGGACCTAGACTGACACAAAATGTTCCTTAAATGTCTGCTGAGCAGAATTAATGTGAACCAACTACTGCCTCCAAGAGGGCCTCTCAAATGAGGCAGAGGTTGAACTCTGTCACAGTCATGGAGAAAGACTTTAAGGTTTGTGTTTTTGTAACCACGAGTAATTCCAGGAAACAGATGCAAACTTGGACTTGGACAAAATATAAAAACAAAATTTATTTGTTGCAGCAGTGTATCAAAAGCATTATTATGTTGTCATTATGTAACATTAAATAAGTCTGTAAACAATAAATTAATTTAATTGGACAAAAGGCATAAAATCCGTTTTGCTCTGAAGGAAGAAATAATAATAATAATAATAATAATAATAATAATAATAATAATAATAATAATAATAATAATAATAATAATAAATACTTTCCGTCAATTCATCCGTAAAATAAACAAAAGTCAAAGATGTAAATATTGTGAACTATGCAGATGAAATACCTTAAGTAATGCACCCATGTCTCCAACAATAGGCAGGGCAGTCTGTCAGAAAAAGAAGAGAGAGTTTTGTCTTTCAGGGCAAATCTTTCATGTTTTTTTTTAATAATATGCTGCAGCTGTTTGGTTCAGCTGCATCTAATAAATCGCGCACACACACATGCACGCACATACACACACAAAGAAAACATTACCAGACCCACAAGACCATCATTTACTCCAAGATGAGTTTTTACACACACACGTTTATCAAATTGTTTTGTTACAGTTTTTATTTTCAGCACTTGAGGACAACCTTAAATCAAGATGCTATAGGATTCTGAAATACTAAAAACATTGTTATTGTCAAAAGCTTAAAGTCAAATAAAAGAAATCTTAAAAAAGATGCATATTATAAAACAAACAAGGGATGATAAATCTGTAATGAATCTTTAGTTTGCAGGAAACTGAAAATATTGAACTATGGTAAAAGGCTTTTATGTAAAGGCTGCAGCTCTTAGAGGGTAGAGATGTGACATATATTCATACCACAAGTTTTTGGTATAATCTTTTAGGTATGGCCCACATGTGTACAGAAACATTACAGAATTGTTTTAAATCTGTACACATGCACAACCTGTATGTGCAAAACTAAAGTGTTTAATTTTAAGTTCCACCACATAACTTTTAAAAGGTAGAACATGAAGTGACATGGCCAAAAATCCCTCTGCCGGTCAAAGACAATTTAAAAGTCAGATATAATATGCTCAGCAATATTCTGCAACAGAGCAGCCAAGGAAATGACTGCCAAGTAAAATACATCAAAGACAACTTTATTACAATCCATCTTCAGTAAATTGATGGTAGGCATTATTTTTCAGTATGTTGGCTGTTTTAGATGTAGCGTAATAATCTGTTTAATTAAGCCAACATTACCATCAATAATTACAGATTATGTTAATTGACCAGTAAAGCATGGCCATATATGTAAATGCTGGCTGATTTTAATTTCAATCTCAACAGAACATGTAGGCTCTTATTTGACTAACGGTGTCACTACTGCATTGTGTAAAGTTCAGGTGTTTTGAGCTGTGAGATTCGGAAAACCATTATTTATATACAGAGTATGGAGCATATGCAGCTTACAGTGCACAACATAAGATCCGTGTGTTTGTGTAAGATATCTGTAGTTCTCACTGCCTCTCAGAGATACTGAGTTACACAAAAGGGATATTTTCACTTACTGGTTCACCTGGAGGTCCAGCAGGGCCCGGTGGACCTGGTCTACCAGGGGAGCCCTTTAATTGAGACAAAGAATAGACTTAACAGCACTACTGTATGTAATATCATGCAGACATGCAGGACTATAACTTTTCACATTCATCTTGGTTGGTGGTGATTTGTGGCCGGGAGCTGTGATACATTGTACTTGGACATCCACAGCAGGAAGCTGACAATCTTTTATGCATCTAGTTATCTTTTATCTGCATACTTGTGGGACTGAATGAGATTAAAATAATAGACTGTACTCACTAACCTCTCTTCCTGGAGCTCCAGGAGGGCCAGATAAACCTGGTGGTCCACGAAGGCCCTAAAGACGACCTATAGTTAGCTTAAAGGTTTTGCTTAAAACAATTAGTTAATTTTTATTTGTGGTGAAGAATATTTTCCTGAAATTGTCCACATCCTAATTTAACCGAAACGTGACGAAAAACACGAACATGCTGTTTCTGTGTTGTGAAAGTGAGAATTTGCTACAGACCTCAGCTCCTGGCTTCCCTGGGGGTCCCACAGGGCCCTACAAACACATCACACATCTTGTTAACACCATCCGCCCTCTAGCACCCAGATCCAGTACAGTAATTGTGTTAGACACCTTTTGCTCTATTGATTCTTTGTCTCCAACTACCCTGTGTTTCAAAACTGAACACACACTCATTCACAGTCAAATTTGTGAAGTTCAAAGTACATATCGATGGATAGCTACACTTTGTAATGAATCAAGAACGTGATGCGCCACCCCCTTGAAATAATAACCAATGTTTTCACCTCAAGATTTATTTAATGACCACTTATCTTGGCGTTCTTTAGTTTCTATGACAAGCTATCATGGTTTGAGCTAAATAGTAAATGAAGGAGTGATAACCGAATCAATACAACATCATACTCACAATAATACTCTCCCCAGGTTCTCCCTTTTCTCCATGGTCTCCAGGCAGTCCAGGCACACCTCTTTCACCCTGACACAAACAAGAAGTGTGATGAATTCAGAAGATGGGAGAGCTTTTGTGTCGCATAATAAACTATTAAACTCAGTGTGCCTTATCTTTTGTATCTGAAGAAAGACAGCGGAGCCAGTGGTAGGCTCATCTTTATTATCTATTGCATTTAAACTCAGAACATAAAGTTTAGTGAAATGACAACACTAGTGATACCCGGGGATCATAAAAAGTGGAAAGCTTCGCCAACACATGATGTTAAGCATACACAGTTAGAGAGAATATTTTACATATTTAAAACATTAAATCCTTAGTTTTTATATAAGCCATATGGTCACTTGAAAAATTAAATAAATTCACAAAAAAGATTTAAGATATAACAAAAAACCCTAAAACTTTGACTTACACATTAAAAATGCATTAAGCTAGAGTTTGAACTTTTAGATTTTTATTTTACTTAACATTCCTAATGGAGAAACAGGTGAAAGGTCTTGTCTTAAATTATTCTACATCTAAAATGGACTTGCTTGCAAAAGTGTTCCCACTCCTTTAACTTGTGCACATTTTACCCCATTAGAACCACAAACTTCATAGTATTTTATTAATTTAGATCAAAACAAGGTAGCGCATAACTGTGAAGTAACAGGAAAATGATGCCCATTTTTTTACACCAAGGAAAACCTGAAGAGTGTGGCGAGCATTTGCATCAGCCCCCTTTACAAAATAAAGTGCAGTTCCACCAGCTGCCTTCTGAAGTCACCTAATCAGTAGAATCCACCTATGTACAATTTAAGCTCATTATAAAACTGTTCTGTGAAGACAAAAGGTTTGTTGCAAAACATTAGAGAACAAACAGCATCAAGAAGACAAAAAATATACTAGACAGACCAGAGATAATATTTGGACAGGTTTAAAGTAGGATTGGGTTTTTAAACTATTTTCCAAGGTTTCAACAAGACACAGTTTAATTCGTTATCTAAAATGGAAATGTATAGAGAGCATTTCACAATTTCAAACCCACCAAGTCATGTCTGTCCACTTAAACTAACACAGAAATCAGAGAAGCAGCCATGAGGCTTATGGTAGCCCTGGCGGTATGGCAAACATTCAGAGTCCAGGTCATAGAATCGGTTTACAGGACAACTAGTAGTTATGCACTTCACCAATATGGCATTTACAGAAGAGTGACAAGACAATTTTAAAACATTGGTGGAAACATTGTTGGAAAAGTTGTTTCCAGTTTCAGTCAGTTTGCCACCAGCCATGTAGAGGACACAGCAAATATGCAGAAGGTGCTCTAGTCAGATAAGACCAAAACTGAACTTTCTGGTCTACATGCAAAATGTAGACAACTCACATGTTGGTATTGTTATCACCTGTTACTGACCTCAACAGCCTTATTAGTGTGAATGTTCTGACTACAACTTATAAATCTGATAAGTCCATCCCATGTTCAGAACCAAAGAAGATGTTTGGATGAAAGCTAAAAGTAACAAAAGAAAAATCCAGCTGCCTTCTATTTAAGCAAGTTAAGATTGTTATGTCCTGGATGACTAAGAAATTACAGCAACATACTCTATTAAACTTCACATCAACTCTAACCAGTTTATCCATTCATGTGCAAAGCATTTTGTAGAGTGCTATTCTGCACACTTTCATTTCTATGCTGCTCCATTTCAAAGGTTTTTTAAATACACAAACAAATTTATAAAAACACAAACAGCATCTCCAGCAGTCATTAGGCAGAGGCGAGGAAGACAAATTATCCATATTGGGTAAATCTTTACACATTTTGTCACGTTACAACGTCAAACCTCATTGGGTTTTATTGTAATTTTATTTGAGAGACCAACATGGCAACAGTGAATGATGGTTAAGTGGAAGGAAATTGATATATGGTTTTTAAAATATGTTTACCAATAAATATCCAAAAGATGTGGCATGCACTTATATTTAGCTCCCTTCACTCTGATACCTCTAAATCCAGTGAAGTCTTTCATTGACTGCTGACCCCTTTGCAACCCAGTACAGATAAGCAGGTTTAGATAATAGATGGATGGATAAATGAAGAGTAAGAGTAAGTAAATCATTTGCAGCGTTTCTAAGAAGCTTCAATCAATTTCATTTTGGTATCCATCACTTTACTTTCAACTCCACAAATATACATTAACATAATAAACCACCTGATCTCAATTACCTCCAATCTTATATGTCCTGTGGGGTGTAAGGGATTACTGTAGGTGTAGACTTGCAGAGAATGATTGGCATTTGAAAATAATAAAGATCTGAAATTATTTAGGAACATGATTTTTGTACATCCATAAATTCCAGCTCTTAAGATCCAAGTTAAAGTAAGGTCAGAAGAGTTTTACCCGCATTTGCCTTGAAGCTTAGACCTGTGGCTTGCTCATTTTTTGAAGAAAATAGTTAAGTTCCATCCACTCTTTGGTTCTTACCTTAGGCCCACGAGACCCTCTACTCAGAGACAGCCCATCACTCTGAAAAAACAACAGAAAGAACACATCAGAATTGGAATTCACTGGACCTCTGTCAGCAAATCTTGCTGTCAACTGAGCCGCAGCTCCCCTCTCTTAGTATAAATTATAGAGCTTTAATTAAAACTGGATTCTTGAACTTGTACAACCTCTACAAACTACAGCGACCTGAACGCAGCAATGCATTATGAGTTCATGTTCAGTGCTGTTTTATTACTTTCAATGTGAGGAGGCACAGCCATAATGCTACAACGCAGAGAACAAAACGTTGATTGGAACCGAGGCTAGTGTAAGCATTATTTACTGTGCCATCCAGATGAGACATTGATTTCTTTGGTCAGCATGTATTAGTGTTACAAGCCCTACATTGCACAATGTAAATTAGTTCTGCTGAAGTTAGATTTGGACTAACACAGCAATTCTACAGTATTGAAAAGGGGTGGGGTGCACACTTAAACTTGAAACAAGAAAGTTGGGAAAGTGAAACCCTTTTCCAAGACAAGTACAATTTAATGGTTCCTTTTTTTAAGAGAAAAGTTCCAATAGATTTTATGCATCTGCACTTTACTGAAACAAGTAAAACATCTGTAATTATTTGAGAGAACAGTGATTGCTAATTTGTAATAATAATAGCACAAAAAACAAACAATAAGAAGTTAATTATTATTTATTTGAAGGCAAACCCAATTAAGTTAGTTAACATACTCATTAAAAAGTTCAAAGTTTTTTGTTGTTGTCCCCCCCGGAAAGTTATAAATGTGTTTTCTTCTGATTTCTTCTCATAGAAATGACCTCTGTAAAACACAGAAGGATGTTTGCTATAAATGAAAGCTATTTTTCCTTGTTGAGGTTTAGATGTACAATGCACTGAGGGTCAGTAAATCACCATGAACACAAATCTTTCAAATAATACCTTTAAAATTTTTAGAAAGCTGGAGAATTTTCAAGAGGTTTAAATATTTCTGCAGTCTTTCTCTTATTATACTGCTTACAGTAGGCTTTTTGTTGAGCCTCACATTTCCACAGACAAACAAAAATGATTGTTTAAAGAGCATTGTCCGTGATTAAGGAGCACAAGTGCTATTGAGCACGACTCAGGCACTTCTGTGTGTGTAAAGTTATTTCCATAAAGGAAAGTGCTTAAACAGCTATTAGCACCAAAATGGAAGGATAGGTGATTACACAGGTTGGAAACATCCAGAAATGGATTGCTTAATGGCCTTGCATCTCTCTAATATCATGGAGTAGTAAACTGTACAACAGGAATGCTGGGGCAGCAAGTGGTTTCAGAATACGTTTCCAGTACAAAGATTTCTCCCCCAGTACACCCCTCTGTGACTATGGCAATAGTCACAGAGGGGTGATTCTGGCTTCTGTTGGGTAACTGAGGCTCAGGCAATTTAAAGCAGTTGCCAAGGAATCAGAAGATTTAATGTTCACCTTGTCAGAGCGAAATCAGAATGTAAAATTAAATGTTAAGCCAAAGCCTTTATATATTAATTATATTTAAAAGTGTCACATTTAACCTTCACCTCACCACTGCTGGTGGTGGTCAGAAGTGCCGATGCTGCAATACAGCAGCCTCGCTTTTGTCGGACTGCCCAGCTGTGGCTACAGTCCAGTAGTTTGCCATCAGCAGTGTGTGTGTGAATGGGAATGACTGATATCATTGTAAACCTTCTTTGGGGTTTCTGCAAAGCACTATATAATTCTGAAATCATGTCATTAATGTAGAAATGTATAAAAATAAACCAAATCAAATTAACCTAATTTGTATGTATTACATGACACCCACCATATATGCACCACCAGGTTCTCCAGGCTCCCCCTTAGGACCAGGAGGTCCCTGTGGCCCAATCAATCCACCAGAGTCTCCCTGTGGGCAGTAAGCCAGATGCTAGTTAATAAACAAAGTGGCAAATCGGCTGTCATCTACACAGTGAAATAGAAAATATAACACACACATAACTGACCTGCATATGCAGACTCAAACAGAAGTTAGACTCTTTCCTATATAGGTTTTCACATACCCATTAAGTTTTTAAAATTATTATTTGAGGTTTAATTTTATTGACATGAAATCTATAACTATGTTTCTTTTTGAGCATAGATATACATATCTTGTGCCACTGAACACTTCTGGAAATGGCATCAAGGATAAAACAAGTAAAAAAAAGAAAAAATAAAGAAAAAATATGTTTTCAAATATTGTGCAAAAAAGGACAAAAAATATTTGACTTATCTCTAAAATACTATAACAAACAGAAATATCACATTGCATTTTCAGTAAATCATTGTGGACTTTTAGATATTTACAAAAAACTAACTTCACAACAAAACAGAAAATACAACAACACATATTAAAACACTAAATTAGTATTTCAGTCAGTGTGTTTTCTAAAATGTTGACTTTTGTGTTGTTGTAGTGCTTTGGATTTTAAGTTTTACCCAAGAATAGCTATAGCCCCCCATCAGATCATGGTTCCACAATCAGTTTGTCCTTCACATCATACAAATTGATCCACTCAGATTACGGCCAATCAGCACTTTTATAGCACACAGCTCAGATTACGGGACCAAAAGGACATGGTTTACAACTTTTAGCATCTACCTGAGCAATAAATCAGACAGGTCCAAGCTCAGTGTTGGGATCCTCACAAAGGCTGTTTTAAATAAATTCAAGATTTTAATACAAGCAAAGTTGCCGCACACTATCCTCAACATGTTATTGTCTTAGCTCAGACAAGCACTAGAAGATCATGCACTGCCTACGCAGACTCGTGCTGGAGCAGCTGCTGCCTTTCCTTTGTTAAACATACGACGTCACACTCATTTCTTATATTTCATTGTGGTTATGTGTTTGTAATACATGGGGTGGGCGGTGTTGGTGGGTTGACTTCAACCCCTTATTAAGTTGCTCTGCTCACGATGGGATTTTTCCCCCCCTCACCATTCTGTACTTTTGTCTGTTTTTGTCTTTTCATACCCATATTTGTACCATCTATCATCTGTTTTAAATGAATTGTTATATAGTAGTGGTATATAGTAAGAAAAACAGGTCTCAATCCAGAATGAGACCCTATGTCTCTGAGTGATGCCACAGCTCTAAACTGACTCCTAGTTTTTTTTTTTTTTGTAGAACATACATACATACACACACACACACACACACACACATATTTTTTTTTAATTTTGTGCTTTAATGAGTCCAAGAATGTATGACAGCAGAATAGCAGAATTTCCAACAGCGTTGACTAAACCACGGTTATCTTTTCTGCAAAAGCAATAATAACATACAATAACCAGTCACTGATAACCTATTTAACAAGTAAAGTAAAAGCAAATTATAAGGTCCCAAAATTAAAATGACAGCATGAGAGTACTTCCACAAGCCATTTTGGTTTACTTCACCCTTAAGTATTGCGAAGTGAATCCAGTAGATAGGAAACCTTGAGTACAGCTTTTGAGGTTAAATTTAAACTACACACTTTTCCACTTTCCTACTTTACTGCTTTCAGCTCTTCTGCTGCAAGACATCAGACATGAGAACATAAAGCCACAATGTAACTGAGGATGGTGTGCAGGACGAACAATCTGAAAGGTGTCGCCACAAGTTGTCTAGCATGTTCAAGTTGTGATAAAAGATCTTTGGTTTATATTTGTCTTTGAGGTGAAAGCTTGATTTGATGTTTACCTACCTTTTCTCCTTTCAGGCCATCTCTCCCAGGCACCCCTGGCTCCCCTGGTAAGCCCTGTAAATAGTTGTAAAAAGAGACACATCTATCACCAGGCCTTCATCTCCCCACACACACATTTATCTCCTCCTCCTCACTGCTTCAGCGGGCAGCTGTGCTCCAACAAAACTTCCCCTGGCCAGGATTTATTAAATGCCTCTTTCCCTCCCTGGTTTTGAATAAAGACAGATGCTCATTACCAAAGCAGGTGCAGAGAACAGATTGGGCTGCTGCCTCCATTGCTGGCATAAAGTGCTTAGATTTGCCTCTTTCCACTACTTAATTCTTAAATTTGATTACTGATCGTCAATGTCAGAAAAAGAAAAAAAAAAATAATAATCTGGACTTTTTCTTCTGACCTATTCTCCATCTCTGCCTGTTCAGGTTGATCTGTGTATCTCTCTCTTTTACCTTGACAGGATGAGTTAGTAGAGTAGAGGATATGGCAAGGTGACAGATAAGGCACTAAGGGAATAGAAAAGCTTGACATTAAGTGCTGCTGTTTAGTGCCAGAGTACTTACAGAATCGCCTGGGAGTCCAGGGAGCCCAATGGATCCAGATAGGCCTGGTTTTCCCTGGTAAAGTATAAATCAAAAAACAACACTTTAGGCTATGTTTTGCATTTAATTATAGCCATAACTATCTGCCCCAGCATTTATGGCCCAGCTTAAGAAAATGCCTTATCGGAGAAGTTAAATTCTGGGCTGGCAAAGAAGAGTTTAAAAAGCATGTTTTATTTCAAATAAAAGATTTGATTTTTGTAGTTTGTGATGTGGTAAATCATTCACATGTGCAATTTGCAAAACTAATAAGAAGGTCTAAGGTTCAAATCCAGGCAAGTGAATTCTGTGTGGAGCTTGCATGTTTTCCCACAGCTGTGGCATGCATTGTTGGATTTTCTGTGGGTAATCCAGTTTCCTGCAACAGTGAAATAATGTTAATTTTTTTTAATTAATTGGAGATTCTAAATTGTCCTGATCTGACAGCACGAACTGTTTGTCTTATATGTCACAGTGTTGCCCTGGTGATGAACTGCTGAGTTGTCAAGGTGATACCCAGTATCTCACTAAAGGACAACTGGAGATAGGCTCACAATCCTGAGCAGCATTAAGTAAGTAAACAAAGTTGCTTGATAGATTGATGGATGCATCCGCTGCTGTTCAACTTAGTATTTTGAAAATGTTCACATTTTGTCATGTTATAACCACACCAAACTTCAAACTTATAACTTCACCAAAAATGTATTTTGGGATTATATGCGACTGACCAGCACAAACCTTTGCAACAATCATCACATATAATGAAACTGATACCATTTCATTGCGTCTTTCATTACAATTTTGTACTAAAATTCTGAAAAGCGTGGTA
Organism: Anableps anableps; assembly: GCA_014839685.1. Lineage (NCBI taxonomy): Eukaryota > Metazoa > Chordata > Actinopteri > Cyprinodontiformes > Anablepidae > Anableps > Anableps anableps. The sequence goes on from CM026076.1 coordinate 14,713,331, forward strand.
TACACATTTATTCAACCCCCTTAAGACATTGCAGAACTAACGTTTGCTAATTATTAATTATAGCTGTGAGCTTTTTAGGACATGTCTCTACCAGTTGTTGCCAGTTCTCTGCAAAATAGCTCAGGCACAGTCAGAATGGATTGAGAGAGTCTTTGAACAGATTTTTACAAATTTGCCATTGGATTTAGGTCTGGACTTGGACTGGGCCATTTTAACACATGAATATGCTTTGAATTAAACCATTACATTGCAGCACTGGTTGTAGGATTAGGGTCGTTTTGCTCGAGGGTGAACCTCTGCCCCAGTCTCAAGTGTTTTGTCTTCAAAAAAATCTTCTTGTAGCATTTGACTGTATTTAACTAAATCAATTTTTAAATCATATCTAACTAACTTCCCTATCACTGCTGAAAAAGAAAGGTTTCCCACAGCTTGATGCTATCCCTACCATGTTTCATGATAGGGATGGTCAGTTCATGATGATGAACTATGATGGTTTTCCTCTTCACATAGGGTTATGCATGTAGGTCAGAAAGTTTACTTTTTATTTTAATCAGACCAGAGCAACTTCTTCCAAATGTTTAAAGTGTCTCCTCCAAGGCTTGCACCAAAGTGCAAGATAGACTTCTTATGGCTTTCTTTCTAAAATAGCTTTCTTCTTGCTATTCTTCCATAAATGGCGGCCATGTCTTAGTAGATTTGTAACTGTGCCATACTCTTCTAAATTCTAGAATACTTATAGACACCTGCATGGTGTGTTTCCTGGTTTTCATGATACTGTTTATTCACTTATGTTCTCCATCAAATCATTGAATCCTTAACAGAACAGATGGATTTAAACACTATTTTGTGTTGATCTGTCTATAGACTAACACAAAATAGTGTATAAAACCCCAAATGTGTTGAAGTTTGTGGTTGTAAGTTGGCATTTTCTGAAAGGTTCAAGGGTATTGTAAAGTTTTTGCAAGGCATTGCCTTTATGAAGAAATTGTCCCTAGACACAACCCCTCCTCACAGAAATGTAACAATTATTCACACAAAACATGAAAATTAAAAATACCCTAAATGGCACAGCGAATCTGAGATCCATGGCTTACCTCCAGTCCTTGATCTCCCTTCAGTCCCGGTGGTCCTATGCTTCCCTGTTACATCGCCACAAAGCAGGAATAAGAGGGATAAGGGAAAAGGAAAAGTTGAAAGAAAAAAAAACATATTGGTATTTGTGCTTTGTTGTGAAAAGGCATGAGTTCATATGTGACTCCTTTTTGACTCAGAAAGCATTAGAACTGTTTGTACACAAAAACAGTATTTCCAAACCTTAGGAAAGACATATCAGAACTTTGCTTGAAGGGGAAATGAATTAAATGACTGATGACAGCTCAGAAACATAGCTCATAGTGGGGCCAGTGTCTTATTTGAGAACTTGCATCAAAGAGTTTTCTCCACAGTAAAAATGACTTTTAACCTTCTACCAACCTAAAGTACTATAACCTTCTGGTACTGTTACACAGACCCTGAGAAAGACTACAATGGTTCTTTACAGACATGAAGGTCTTTTCAGCCTTATTTTTTGGCAGTGGATATTGATGTTCAGAATTTATTGCAAGCGTGAAGTCCTCAATAAGTCACCTTTAAGCCCGGCGGTCCTTGAGCTCCTTTTTCGCCCTGCAGACAGGTAAAGAAACAGGAGGGCATCCTTTGTCAACACAGGCACAAACAAAATGGTGAAGTAACTCATTCGTCTTCCTGACTATGTTGAGCTGTAAAAAAACTCTATGAGGACTTTCAAGAAGTAAGCCTTTGTGTTACAGCAGTTAGTGGAAAGAAAAAAAGAGTGGATTCTCTGTAGATTTTGAATGACATCAAAAAATATTTTTCTTGCCTTACAACCTTTAGACCTCCTTTTAATCAAACAAACAAATGTTTACCATATTGCAGAACATCTTCCATCTTTTGCAGATTGCATAAAATGTAATATACTGTAGTACACTGTATTTTATTTACACTTTAAGGGAAAGGTCATCTATTTGCACCCCTGGTGAAGATGAGATAGGGATCTTTGACTATCCCTCTTTGCACAATCTATGAAGATTGTCCAGAGACTCTTGTGCTCCTGTCTCCTTTAACTCACTCACAAATTTTCAACTGGATTCAGGTCTGGGGACTAAGATGGCAATGAAAGTAGGTTGCTTTTGTGTTTGATGAACTATTTCTGAGTCTGTCTGGCAATATGTTATACATCATGTCCTGTTAAAAGACCATATACCAACCCAGATTTTATGTTTTCTTTTATGGTCTACAAAATTTGTGTTTTTAATTGTTTTTGTTTCATATGCAGAAAAGCTCAAACACAGAAAACTCCACATGTTTATGTTTGGGACAGCAGGACAGAAAAGGGTTTTTCCTGGCATCACTCTCAAACAACCAGGTGACATGTAAATAGAGTCTACAGTCCCCTAATAGTGAGCTTTAAACATTGTTATACTTCTTATTTCAACCTGCTCATTGTGGATGAAGACAAAATAAATATGGGTTATTTTCCATCCTCATACCATGATCTGAAAGAAATGGGCCTCTCTGTCATGGCATATCCATACCCCAGAGGAAGACAAACTACTTACTAATTAGAAGTTCCTACAATGTTTGATCAACTTAAAAAAGAAAGTAGCACATTGAAAAAATGATTTTGTTACCAACAAAAACTATTGTTTCTTAACAGAGGTTATTTTTAAGGCTCTTTACACATCTTTACACATCTTTACCAGGAGTGCCAAAATACTGTAAATGCAACCAGCACTGTATGTATCTACGTATTTAAATCTAAACTAAAAAGTTAGAATGCAAGGAGATTTCTGCTTGTTCCACAGTTGTAGGAACATACATTTTTCTTTCAAGCAGCAAAGTTCAAGCAGCAAAGTTAGGTATTTGCGTTGTATCCATGAAAAACTTGCCAAATCGTTTCTGCCAGTACCAAACAGGTTATTCTGCCACTGACTTTTGTTTGGTGTGATATTTTGCATTGGATAATTGAAGTCTGAAGAAACAAACAGCATGTGGGAGAGTCATACACAGCCACAACAGCCTGGCATCTCTTTTTCATGGTGGTCACTAGCTTGGTCACAAACTGCTGTGGGATTGCATACCAATTCCTTAACAAGGACTTTTCATAATTCATTCAATGTGATTGTGTTGATTAGTCTGGCACAAACACTGCATGCCCAAGCTTATCCCAAAAGCAATCAATGGGGTTGAGGTCAGGGTTACAAGCAGGCCATTCCATCATCTCTTCTCCCAAATTCTGGAGGTAGTCCCTGTCAAGGGTTGACATCTTGAATGATAGAATTTGGCCTCAGACAGTGGAGATATAGGATTCCCACTGGTTGCAGAGTCTCATCTGGATTTCTCTCTGCATTTGGATAGCCTCCAGTGATAACACATCTTGTTTGACTAGGGAGAGAGATGTCAACACACTATCAAACTGCCTCCACCAAAAGCTGTTTGACGATAGCAGAGGATTTGACAAGAATTTTACGGATACTATACACATACACGACACTGCTGCTGGAACCAAAAGTGTATTTTCCTTAAAAATGCAGCACCATTTAAGAGGAAATTATCAGGCTTCCCAACTGTATAAGACCTATTGGTCAGAAGCATTGTTTCTAAAAAGAAAAAAAATCAGGCAAACAGAAATTTTGTGACTGTCTGTGTTATGTTTGTATTTAAACTGTGTAAACATACTGTGTGGGAAATAAACAGTTTTCATAGAGTACAATTCCCAAATTTAGTTTGCATTAAAGTAAATGAGATGTCTCATTACACCTTCAATTTGATTGCTTTCTCAATGTCCATAGTGCATTCTGTAGGATGTAGAATACACTCTAATTCTGGGGTTTGACTCAATCAATATTCAGTGTTATGCTCTTTATTTTTGGGTACATCAGAGCTTTTCGGTTTGACAGGAGTTACACCAACAGGATGTTAGATTAGTGGCTTTATTGTTGTGGCAAATCAGCATAAAAAATGACCTTGTTCTTTATTCCCCAAACACATCTTTTCAGTTTTGTTCACCTCTACCTAGACTGCTACCAATTTTCCTGATCTTTCAAAATGTTTGGTACATCCTGTTTTTACTGCTGCTTCATAGCATTCCTTTGTGTCTTTGATCATCTGAACTCCTTGGTCCTCTTTTGCCCTTTTTCTTTAACACCTGTTTGTTGTGTTTGCCTCTCTGCATGCCTCTAAGTGTTTCGATCACTGACAAATATGAAGGTCTGGTTGTTTTGTGTTATGTGTGTCTTAGGTTTAGTGTATCAAGGTTTAACCTTTTTCACACAAATTGTGATTCCTCCTGGTTGGCAAAAATCCATTTAGTTTTCTTTTTTACATGCATGTGTATGAATCTGTGTACCCTAACACTGCTTTTGCTTTGAAGATGATGTTTCCAGAGTAATGCATTTAACACATGGAGTTATTTGATCAAAAAGAAGCTGCTGTTTTGTCTGCTTTATTTTTCTTGCTTTGCACCTCTTTTATTATGAAAAGCATTCATTACTGGCAGTGAGGTCAATATGTGTTTTCTTCAAACATTTTTTTCTAATTGTCCTTTGTGTTACATTTTATCTTGCTTCTTATTTCACCATCCTGCATATCATTTTCTCCATCACATCAGAAGCTCTTGATTCTTAATTTTCTATCAGTTCTGAGTCACACATGATATTATCCATACTTTAACAATAATTCCCTTTCACACGCAGTGCCTACATAAACCTCATCCAGTTAAAGTTCAGATGGGGCTCTGTAATATTGTTTATTTCAGAATGTGGTCACACATAAAAACCCTGAAGATAAAAAATGAACTACTGCCTAAATATTTATGATGTGGGTTATATGGAGATGCCTTTTGATGTCTGGTCAAAAGCTGCATCAGAGGCTTTTATAATTTGCTGGCCTGAAGTAGATGCATCTGCAGTTCTTGGATACAAACAATAACTCCAAGCCAGTTTATTCTGCGATTCACTTTGCGATTCTCTACTGAGCACAAGGGTGCAATAAAACCCTCCATCTGAACAGCAGGTGATCAATTGTTATTTCACAATCAAATGTCAATGGCACTTTTGTTGATGTTACATAAGAAATGGGAAGTATTATTCACACTGTGGTGTTGGATGCAGTGCCTGAAAATCAAAAGTGAATCACAGTATAGTTTTCTTCTGCAAGCAATGACGAGGAAGAATAGTTACCTCGTCTCCCTTTTCACCCTTCTGGGCTCTTTCATCCTTGAAAAACAAGAGAAAATACACCTCATCAAAATCTAACTGTAATATATTTGGTGCAGTTTAAACAGTGTACATGAGACAATAAGACAGCATATGCAAACACACAAAAAATGTATTATATGCACATCTGCTTACAGTTCCAGAGAGCTGTCTTAACCCATGAGCTGTCATCACCTACAAGTAATAAAAGACACAGTGTTCTGGAAATGGTTTTCAAGAATTTGGCAGTTATTCCTGATAAACAATAAGTTGCCCTAAATAAATTGGTTCACAACTCTCTTGCGCCAACTCAATGATTCAGTTTAATTAGAAACTATAACATTTATATTTAGACCACTATCTTGTATTTCTTTTTTTAAATCCTCACCAAGGATAGTGTGACATAGCACAGTCATTTACCTTGTAGCAAAATATTACTGTTAATATTAGTTGAAATATGATACACACCTAGCTTATTTTACATTTGAACAGTCCAAACATTTCCTCAAAAGAAATGAAATGACAATGTTGTATACAATGACACAATATTGCCAATGATATTCAGCATGTTTGCTGTGTATCCTAACTCTGTGCAAGTATAGCTATGTCAGACTTTCAAATGCAAGCCAATATAGATTATAGAAAATAACTTGACCCATAACTAGTGTATGTGGGGACATCCTGCCACTCTCATTACACCTAAATTTAGTAAAAAATGGGGCCTTGATTGCCTTTTTTAGGAGCTTTATTTTCCACCTGTACAGTTCCGGTTTTCCTGATTAAACCGTGCCTTTGAGTCCTATCTGATCATTTCTCTGATTACAGGCTCTTTGAACTTGACATGAATGGGTCTCTTTAGCAACAGCTGTCCAGACGAGAAAGGTACCGATTCCCAGTGGCATAATCAGTCAATCTTTACCTGCTGTTAGAAAACAAAGGGGCTGCTTTGTCCTCAGATATGAAACAAAGCATGACTGCCATTAGTATTTGACAAAATTTCTTCAAAAGCTTTTTGCAAGAACAGGGCTATTCTGCAAAGGACCATTTCCTTTCAACATAAATTGGGATAACAGATTTGGCTTCACAGATTATAAAACACCAGTGTTCAGAGGTAGAGCAATAAAAACAGGACTGTTTTCTCCCTTAAAGGGCATTGCTTGATGTGATGGCTGTGCATGCCTGTGAGTCGACTTCCCCTCCTTGTCACTAATAAACAGAGGCACGGAAGTTTTATGAAGGGAGGGTAATGATGTGAACCCTTGCTTCTGCTGTGTAAGGGAAATCAATGCGTAACTGCCAAAATTATCTGCTGCGGGAAGGAGCAGAGCACAGACAGAGACTGGTATACTAAAATATTCAAACTGAATCATTTATCAAATAACTAATGCCTTCTTCTCCACTGTATATCTATAGAGGCAAACACCTCACTAAACAACAATGTTCACATGCTCTGCCCTTTCATTTAGAGTCAGGCAAAAACTACTAACTAAACCCTAGTGCTTTAAAAAGCCTTTCAAACCTCCTTCTGACGTATCCTCTTTTATTAAATGAACTGCCTTTTCTTTGGTAAAATCAAAACCAGTGAAACCAGAATAGAGAAAGTGATATTTCTTGGATCTATAATTAACATGTCTAATTTCCATATGAATTGCTCGTTAACAAGCAGTGAAAATGAGAATATGAATGAGAGCGATCAAACTTTGTTTCCAAGCTCTTGTCCAATGCCTTCAGTGGGTTCAATATACAGCTGTTCTTCAGAATAAAAGCCATTAGTAGAGAATCATCAAAATGTCAAAGCCCTCACTTTGAGAAACAAAGACTTCAAGAACATGTTTTTATTTGACAATTTAAAGCATTTTCAGTTGTTTTTGTGATATTACTGCCATCTTACACACTTTAATCGATTATCGCCACATTATTTTACTTTTTAATGTCTAAGAAATTAGTTCTACCCTCCGGCCACTTTGTGTCTTCTTTAGCATTCACCAGATATTCACCCTGACATAAATTTCTTTGAAAAATTTGTACCTACTTATTAACTAAAAGCTCCACTTAACCAAAAAATGTAATTTTCTATAATTTACAATTATTAACATACAAAACAATCCATGGCCTGTGACCCTCATTCATTAACATTATGAAGCCTTTTGAGTATCAAAAGGGAGATTAAACCATCATGGCTGGAGCAAGTTTTTTTTTTTTCTTCAACAATCTTCTGCAATCAGTAAAGATCTTTCATAGGGTGCTTGCTGGAAATTAGCAAATAATTACTTAAAATAAAAACAAAAGTTTTTCTCAGTTAAACTGAACACAAAATAGCTCATCTGCCATAAAAAGGCTTTTCATATCTGAAACCCTTATGTACTCTATTCTGTTGTTCATACACAAAACACAAAGTAAATCTAAACATAAAATAAGACAGAATAAGTCTGTAGCCTCTTCAAGAGGGAGGGAATTGTTTACAAGATGACATGGTAATATGTTGGGGGTGTAACAGCAAAGGTAAACACCGTTCTGCCTGTTTATTCCTTCTGCTTTGTCTCAAGATGGTATCAGCTGAACATTACTGACACAGAGATGTTTTGGTCTGTGCTTGTTGGTGTTGGTATAGGTTGAAAGCAATGTATCACTGTTACAGTAAAACATAAATAAAATAGAAAAAAAACTATTGTGGAGTTTGATCACAATATTGTACTTACAGAAACAGGAGGACCAGGAGGGCCAGGAGGGCCAACATCGCCCTAAAGATAACAAGAGGAACATATTGCCTGTAACTATCTATAACCATTAGAAACAATAAAATGGGCAAAAATAAGTGTGTAACTTTACATTTTCCTTTATGCACCCACACCCCTGCCCCCCTTTTTTAAATCCATTCACCAGTGTGCTAGAGTACATTTTTTTAAGATCTTGAAAGAAAGGTTACAGTTCTTAGCTCTTGTTATCTTTTGCAATAGATTTATGGGGAGCTCCAGGGAACCTTAAATAGTTCTTAATTGTGACATTTGCTGGAGGGAGCCTCCAAATTCATAATTTACATCTCAGAAATGTTCTCCCTCCAAACAAAACTAGAAAGCATCGTATTTGTACTCTGTGCCGTATTGAACAATTAACAAGCATGCAGGGAGCACATGCTGTGGTTTACCAAGTATACAAACTGCTGTTAAACTCATAATTTTGATCACAAATGGGGGCTTTTGAAGTCTTTAAATCCCTGTCAGTGCGAAGATATAAGAACATGCAGATATTCTGAGACAATATGCAAATCCTGAAATCCTAAGGGTTGTTCAGCAAACCAGTCATTTATTTAATTTTAAGCATTGCTTCAGGAGAGTCTGTGTCATTATTTCTTTGATTGAGACTGAAATGTTGCTGTATACAAGACTGTTTAGGATGTAAATCATTTAAAAGAGAGGACTAAAAACAGCAAGTTTCTCTTTCATTCCTTGAGTGCCAATCTACATGGGGAATCCTTTTTTTTTCTTTGCAACACCAGCAGAACTATTCACAGCTTGCTTTTACAGAAGCTGTGAAATATACATAACCTCTTCAGTGCCACAAGATATAGTAGTGGTGGGTGATATATTGAAGCTACATGCTGGTAAATCAAAAGCAATCGCAAAAGACAGCTTTAGACCAACAAGACAGAAAAAGGTCTGAAGAATAAGAAAACGGTTCTAAAGCTGAATAAATTTAGCAGATTATGCCAAGTGGTTGTGATTGGAGTTCATGGCATCCCAGCAAGTCTTTACCTTTTTAGTGGTTTAACCAACTTTCATTTTCAGTAAGAGATGAAATCATGAAATTGAGTGCTGAAAGGAATCAGGTAATTTTATGATTAACTTGCCCTGACCGGCCAGTCAAAAACTTAAAATCCAAACTTTTTTTTCTTCTTCTTTTGATCAGCAAAGGTACCTTACATAAGTCTCACAGGTCGCACTGGATGTTATACTGAGTGAATAAGACTCACTTGGCCATTTTCAAAATCAATGAAGTAATTAAAACTGAAGTCAGATGAAGATCAAAGGTCAGATCTAGAAAGAAAACTGTATTTTTTAATGGAGGCATGTTGGCTGTTTATTCAGACTGCCACAACAGGGAGTTAGACTTTGACAAATAACAGGGAATTGAACATATTATACCAAAGCTGCTCTGTTTTATCCTTTTCACTTCAATTCTGTCAGTCATAGAGTATGTTAAATTTGTTCATGTTGAGGTAAGGGTTTACTCTGTCTACAGGGAATTCAAACAGTGACTGTTGTTTTTTAGTAATGTGCACTTAACATACTTTTAGCAAATATAAGATGCTAAATACAGTATAAAATGTAAAGTCAAATAATTTTCTTTTTTTGAAATAGTGAAATCCTCTCTGATTGCAGAGCTGCGTAATATGGACAGCTCTCTCTCTCTCTCACACACACACACACACACACACACACACACACACACACACACACAGTTTGACATTGTCTTTGCTACTAATATAAAAAATGAATGATTAATCACAGAAAAGCTGCTTAAGGCTTCTTTATATCAATCAATAATTTAAGGGTATAAAACATACCAATAAATGAAGACTTTTTCTCTCAAATATTAAGTCAAACATCTCCTTTTTTTAATCTGAAATTATGTTGTATAAAATCATATATATCCTATGACACGGTACACATGGTAAACTATAAGTGGTACAGACACTTCTATGCCTATACCCTGGAGGATTTCATTGCATTTGTAGAGTTTTAGTAATGGAGACATGCTCAGGCAGATTGAAAGAAGGACATTCATGAAATGTTCAAGTCTTGCCACATTAGACTTAGATTTATTTATTGGAGTTTGATAGAGGCATTTAAATTGTCCCATACGCTTGCTGTTTAGTGTTGTCCAGTAAGAATGTGAACTTCCACCCAATTCTCTTGTCATCATTTCTCTAGTTTGTCAGGTTTTCTTCAAGGATTGCCCTGTAATTAGTGCCATCCTTCCTTCTATAAACTCTGACAAGCTTTCCTGTCCTAGGTGGTGTTTTCAGATTGATGTGTGGAGTTGTGTTCCACCACACACTGTTTTTACTGAGTAAATTACAAAAGGGTAGTTTGTGTTTACTCTTTAGGTGACTTCTGAAGGCAACTTTTAAAATGTTTTAAAACCATGTATCGTTTTCCTTGTGTGTCATGATTGTGCATGGCTTTGTCTTGATCTATCACATAAAATCCCCAAAAAGTGCATAGAAGTTTGGGGTTTAAATGTGACAAAATGCAGTAAGTTCAAAAGGTATGAATAGTAGGAGTTAGGCTTCCACCAGCCAACTTTCTGAGTTCAAGTCTTCAGATTTAGTCAAAAATATTTGACAAATACTCTAATAGGTTAAGCATGAATTGGGATACAAAAATAAGATCAAACCAAGGAGACCTCAGTTTTTTTTTTTTTATACTGCTGGCAGTTTCTGATGCAAAATACAATTTGTACAAAAATAAGCAAGGACAAAATGAGATACCCAACCACACACACACCCAGACATTAGGCACACCCTGTCTGCAGTAAGCAAATGACTTGAATCATGCTTACTGGAGCAAAGGAGACAAACAAGTAATAATACCTGCAGGTTCATTATATGCTGCAATATGATTTCAAAGACCTTTGAAAGGTCCAAGAACATGACTAACACAAAGGACTCTGAATCAAGTTGTCAGTAAATCTGCTTGAACTTCCCTACATCCTTTCAGCACACAAGCACTGAGTTTCAGGGAGCATAAACAGAGGGACTCATCATGCTTGACATTTGACATTGATGTGACTTACTTTTTGTCCTTTCGCGCCACCGGTCCCCTCGGCACCTGGCTGACCCTGTGGGAAGAGGCCTCGGTTAATGACTCTGTAACACGGCAGCATTGTAAATGTCACGGCAGGAAAATACGTACGGGATCTCCTCTTGCTCCCTTTTCCCCGGGGACGCCAACCTCCCCCTTCTCCCCCTGCATGTGAACAGAGCACAGCGTTGACAGTGACTGACAGCAAAAGCAGGGTAAGAAGACAGACAGATTCGAGACTGAAGCTAAGGCATGGACAGTTGCTATGAATAAGTAATCAGAAAAACATACAGTCCTGTGTCATTTTATAATCCCACCATGGCAGAGTAAAAAAGAAATCCATTTTACACATATGGATTCATGAGGCTGTGGTGCTACATGAGTCTTGCAAGATAATGAACATTTTTAAGCTCCTGTTGCACTGCAGTATGTGTCTATGTTTTCATTGAAAATCATTTCTTTGTCTACCAACAGATGGCACTTTAACACAGCTGTTGCAGTATCCTTGGAGCATTTTGATTGGATTTCTTCTTTTCAGTTATTTTGAGAAAACTCAAAATAAAACTTAGAGTGAGACACATGGACTTGAACCATGGTCCAGGTGGAAATGAACACTTATGAGACTAAAATCTTTATTTTGAGCAACATACATACAAGAAAATTTCTACATCTCACCTCACAGAATTTAATTTCTTTTTGGTACCTTTTGTCATGCAAACTCACAAGCCACAAATAATTTTTTCAATCAGCTTTTATCTCAGTTATGAGAAAATATGGAAAACAATCAATCAAATTCACCAGGATTCAGAGGAAAAAAAAAAAATCTTTCTTCTACTGAAACTATTTTGTAAGCATGACCTGGGATGAGATTTCCAAAGTAACTAAAAGTTATACCACAGTTCCCTGAAAGTACACTAATATGTAAAAGAAAAATCAGCATATCCAATGTTATCATATATCCAAAATTACTGATTGTGTAAAACAGTGTTACCTCAATAAGATTGATGGGTGGCAGTCCTTAAGCTTAGACAGTTATGGTTTTGAAACCATAACCATAACCATAAATAAGTTATGGTTTTGAAACCATAACTTGGAAAAACCATTGTATATCTTGATACCAGTAGCCAACCCATGCCTGCTATTCTGTGTTCCAATTATACTTTAGCTTAAGCAGCAGGTTGATCACCAAACATTGCTGCTTTGTTTTACATGTGTGAGTATTTACAGGGATGATTTCAGAGACTCTGAAGACATTATGGAGCATATGTTTAGAAATCTAAGGAATGAGAAAAAATATAGTGTATTTACTCACTCCTTTGCAGCTCCTAGACTCCTAACAGATTATATCATTGAGTTTCAAGTTTCCCTTCCCCCATTCCTTCGATTTCTTACTATGACAACCACAGTATTACAGCACTGCTCATTTAATGAGATATAGTCACTGTTTCCTCATCCAAATTAGGAGCTGTTATTAAGTCAGTGGACTGCTGGCATATATGAACAGATGGACTGTCTTATTAATATTTCAGCCGAGGAGGAGGGACTAGCAGAAACTCCGACTTTAAGATTTAATTGAATTGCGAAGAGCTTTAGCAACCACATGGATATCAAAGTCAAAACACAACTTTGTTATATGTGGTTGATGTAGTGATTAAGAATACAAGCCCTATTTGTAAATATAAATATGCTATATATATAATTTTGAATCGGTGAATATTACTGTTTTTAACTGCTCTTTGAAAATATACTGGCTCAGTGCTTGCTTAGCTGTGCTACTCTTAAAGCTAGTAACTGTGGTATTGCTGCCATTTAGTCTGTGCACTTAGTTTTTCTTTCTCATAGAAAGTACTCCAGGATCATTGACTGTTTTTTATTTGTCTACATTTTGTTTACTCAGATCCCAGTGTTGGTTGCTGCCTGAAAGCCTAAAAGGGCTGCCAGTCAGAATTGCTTTGTCCTTGACATTTGCATCTTTTTAAATGTTTTGAGAATTTGGTGTAAGCTGAATGAAAAGAAAATCTGCAATTTTTCCAGATTCAAACTGAGAAATTTTACCAGTTAATTGCTGAACCCTTTTTTGCTTTTATTTCTAAAACAGAGGGTCCACATCTTTCTATGATTACACAAGCAAACTAGAAGTAAAAGCTCAAAAAGGAGCAAAAATACTGATCAATGTGTTAAAAATCCACAAGGGTGTAAAAAATGACATTGGAAAGATTGACATTAATCTGTCAGATGTAGAGTCAGAGGTATAATTTTCCTCATGAACTGCTAAGATGGCAGTGAATTTTGCAGAAAGAGTGAGTTTATGCAATTAAAAGATTACTGATTTAGTATTAACTAAAAGGTCATGGTGGACATAGACACAGGACATGTTGGGCACTGTTTAAAATGCATTTAGGCAGTCTCTCAACCTCTCTGTTATGTAAATGTATGTTATTAACTTGTTCGTTGCTAAACAATTTATTTCGAAGATGCTTGCCAATGTTATTTGCATTCTTAGCCTTTTTCAGTCTTCTGTTGCCTAAAAAAATTAACATTTTATGCCAATTAAAAAAAAATTATATATTTTCAAAGATAAAATAATCTTTAAACTATTTTCACATTTTCCACCTTTAGACTGTATCCCATATTTTTTTTTAAAATCATAGTTGTGAATAAATATTGTCCTATCTTATTTCTTGTTTCTGTTTTGTCCATGCTACACTGTACACTGAAAATGATTTGCCACTGTGGAGGCAGTTTGCACTGAGTTATGACTGACACTCAACGTAAATCACATTTAATGGAAAGTTGGAATTACCCGGGATGTCACCTGTTGTGAAAAACTTGTGCCCTGCATTCTGTCATAGACTCAAAGCTCCATACTTCTCTTGTTATCTCAGTTAGATCAACACAGAACATCATTCACAGCCAATTTACTAGCTGAAGACCACGTAACAAGTGAATAAACCTTTCAAATGAGATTAACTGCAGCGAGGTCAGTGTTTATGTAGATTACTGCTGTATTTACACAATGATAAAGCCCAGGGAACTGTTCCACCTGTGGCTGACTGTGGGTGATGTGTTGACTTTGAGCCACCCAGACTCATCAAACTGCAATTAAGGCTATCAGCATCACTCTCTCTGTCAATGTCTGTAGTGTTCTGTCAGAGCCCATTTGAGACCATCGGTGGGGGGGCACAGTTATGGAAATGACACTTACTTTCCCAGCACATCCTGCACAACAGACCTCTTCTTCCGTCTTTTATTCCTAAAACATTCACACTCTGCTGAGAGAGTGAGAGGAGCCTCAGTTCATACAGATGCTACACCACCAGCAGCAGCATGGTCTCACTTCAGTCTATTCTATCCTGACTGAAAATTGTAAAAGAAATGGCACTGAGGACTGTTGTTTAATTATTACTGCCAATCAAAACTGTTTCCTCTTCAAAGTGTTTAGTTTATCTTCTTTCACTTATTGTTTTGGCCTTTGTAAAAGTCTAAATGTGCATGGCTTTACTGTTTTCATTATAAGAAAATGAAATGTTCTTCTATGTGCACAGAAATCATAAATATAAATGTATTTATAATGATACAGTAAAAATGCAACCACAGTGTAGGAGCATGACATTTATAGCCAGGGCAAAGCGTGCATTTACATGTATCTTGCAAGTATGTACAGTGACTCTAAAGGAACATCATACAGGCTGAATAGCTAGTTTTGCCATGATGTCATCATCTTGTTTTTGTTTCGTTTTCCATACTTAATTATTGTCAACCCCCTCCCTCATAATCAAGATCTCAATTTCAGTCAGAATAATGATCATAATGATCATGATCATAATTTTTGCAATAATCTAGCAGCCCTAGGATATATTGTACAGAAGACTTCCCAGTTCGAAACTACCAAGGAGGCTTTTTCTATCCCTTTTGTAACCTGACAATTTAAAGCTACTTTCTATAGTCTGCTAACAGTATACTTTGTGACTCTAGTAACAGAGATCTGCCAGCTGGAGGTCAATCAGAATTATTGTGGTTTGCTCAGTGGCAAAAATCAATTATATTTCAAAGGAGTTTACTATGCAAAGTGGCAGTCAGAACCAAAATGTATAAGAGGAACATAAGAGGGGGATGTGACCTGAAAAAGGAGGGGGGGGGTTGGGGCGGGGGGCAGTTGTAAAAATGATCCCAAAACCAACAAACGGTTTTATCTTTTTCTGCCAGGTCAAGATTTATGGCTTATTCTCATAAAAATATTTCAGTAAAATGTAGAGATAAGTTAACCAGGAAAACATTTATTTGGTGTGTTCTGTAGCTGAAATATTCAATAATATAAATGAAAATTCTGAAATTTGTTTATAGATGACAATCTTCTTTTCAAGGTTAGCCAGCTTACACTTCCTCTAGGCAGAAGGACCAGTGAAAACCATGCAGATGGTTTTCAGCAGTCAGTGATGAATCCACACACCGGATGAGTAGGTGCGGTCAAGAGGTTGTCCACTACACAATGGGTTCCACTCTCAGCATGATCACAAGTATTGGCCACTGGAGGCTTGGTGGGCAGCGGGTGGTTGTAGGTGGATTGGTGAAGGTAGCACATTGCAAGAAAATTTGTGGGAAGCCTGACAGAGGTGCATATCTGAGAGTTTTTGTGTTTATTATTTTTAAATCTTACAATCCATATCTCATGTGCCGCTGGTGAGCTAAAACACCCCTGGGCATCATGAAAATGATTGCAGACCCTTTTTTGCAAAAGTACGGTATGTAATGGCCATCTGTCAGTTTGGAGTGTGAGCACTGAGTCATGCTGTGCTGTGCTGCAGGAGGCACAGGCTGGGAGCAGCTATTTAACTTGCAGCAGATACGCTTCGACTCACTGAGTGGTGCCATTTCTGATGAGGGAGATCTGTTCCCGACTATTAACCCAAAAAGGTGTCAGTCATGGACAAAAGAGATCATTCTGCTGCCCTTTTACATACATCTGAATTGTCTGTGTTGGCTTAGAGGGGCAACAAGTGTGCAGCTTATATCCAGTCATCAGGACATTCAACATTCAGGAAGGAAACAGAGGTTAGTGTCCCAGAGATGAACATGCTTTTGGTAAGAACTGTGCACTATATCAACACCAAAGAAAAAAGAGATTGCAATGAAAACAATGACCTTAATTATTTGTAAATGTCCTATGTTCTGATGAAACTAAAACTGAAGCGCTTAGACATAATGAGCATCATTAAATTTGTAAAAAAACAAACAAACAAAAAAAAAGGGTAAACTTGTAAGCCTCTTAAGACTATCCGGACTGTGAAGTACAGGTGTGACAACATCACGTTGTGTGGGTGCACCAGTGCATTTCACAAAGTAGACAGCACCATGAGGAAAAACACTATGCATCAGTATTGAAGCAACATCTCAAGACATCAGGAAGGAAGTTAAAGCTTGAGCACAAATGGGTCTTCCAAATGGACAATGGTCCTAAGCACACAAGCAAATTATTTAGAAAATGGTTTATGGATGACAAAGTCAATGTTTTTTAGTGGCTATTGCAAAGTGCTGATCTCAGTACCATAGAAAATGTATTGGCAGAGCTGAATGCCAACAAATAAATAACCTGATTTGGACACAGCAGTTCTGTCAGAAGGAATGGGACAAATTTCCAGTAAGCTATTGTGAGAAGCTTGTGGAAGAATGCCCAGAATGTCTGACCAAAGTCACACAGTTTAAAAGGTACACACATACACATACAAAGGAAATAAATGTAAATCTCTCATTTTCATGAAAGTGAATAAAATTCTAGCCTGGCCATTGCCTTCCTACGCATTCCTTGATTCTCATCTCCTTTCAGTGCTCTGTCTGGGCTTTCTCCCATTAAGCTGTATTTCCCTGGTAGAATTTCAACTGGGCCAATCAGTGAACAGAAGGAGCGATTGTGAACGATGATGTTTTCTGCATTGTTTTAGAATTGTCGTCTGCCTGTAGTTTGGCATTGGCAGTGGAGGAAGTGAACGAAGCTGTTCAGTCCGTGTTGGCTATGCTTCCAAATATTGAATTAACATTAACAGCCATCTCATTCAGCTTGACACTTCACTCTTCGCAGTGGGGGATGAATGTTTACTGCACAGCCAATTTCTGGTAAGTTTTATAGTGTCAAACTGGCACATTACATACACACACAAACGTTAGCGAGTGGGTAAAATTTAAAACTTCAACAAAGTTCACGCATCCAGCAAGCAATCGTTTCTCAGTAGCCTAGACCTTGTGTATGAAGCAAAGCATAGAACAAGGGGCTGTTTTTTAAAAGGCTAATAAAATTCCCTCCCACTCATTATTTTAGTAATGTAATTAATATATATGAATATATATTCCTGCAAGTATGTGGTAAAGATTTAACATTCAGTAGCTCAATTATACCCAAAACAAATTAACTGGATTATATATTAATCAGGAAGGCCAGCTCTGTGCTAGGATGCCCCCTCGACCCAATTCAAGTGGTGGGAGATGGAAGGACTCTAGCTAACATAACATTACTGATGGACAAAGTCTCCCACCCCAGGCATGAAGCTGTTGCTGAGCTGGAGAGCTCCTCCAGTGACAGACTGCTGCATCCTAGGTGCACTAAGGAGCGTTATATGAGATCCTTCCCCCCAGCAGCTGTTAGACTCTATAACCATAATTGCTCCCGACAAAATGACTAAGTGTTTATATCCATGATAGTATCTGTACAACTCTACCGTTTTTCTATTGTTGCTAACTGTAAATAGCTTGTATTTTTTATGCTCTGAGACATGCGCATATTGTATATTGTATGCGCATTTTGAATTAACAAAGTTGCACATTCCTCTGGACTTGAGTGTTGTTGTTTTTTTACAACTACACAGTATTTATGTTGAAATTTTCCCTTACTGTAGAATATTTTTTTTTATTCTTTATTTTGTTTTTATACATATTTTTATTTTCTTTCTGTGAGTCTGTTTTTCTATCACTTTGCTGCTGTTACACAGAAATTTCCCCAATGTGGGACAATAAAGGATATTTATATTCTATTCTTCTACTCTAATATATGCTGTATATATTAATATGCATTAATATATAATAAAAAAAAATTTTTTTTATCAATCCTAACATACCTAAGCCGTTAAAAGTTAATTCTAATTTAAAGCCAGCCAGTGAAAAAAAGGTTATTTGTCTTTTTATACAGTGTAGGTAAATTTCTGCTTTTTTTTTTGTTTGTTTGTTTTTTTTATGACCCATCACATCATTTGCTAAAAGTCCAGATATCAACATTAATAACAAGTTTCAATGCATCATGTTTGTTTTGTGATAATGATTTAGATGTTACCTTAACACTTGTTCCCTCTAAGGCTCCTAAAGGACCCTGTAGAAAAAAAAAAGCAAAAAAAATAAATAAATAAACCACACACAATCACATGAATGATGGTCTTATGGATAGCAGAATATTATTTGTAATTCTCTAAATTACAAATTTATTTGAAAGTCACCCAATTCACAGTTGTTGGTCTGTGACATATTTTTGACACTTTGCACTAGTGTTAAATCAAATAATAACACAACTGGACCTTGGTCATCTGCAGGTAAATTTGGATTGTGGCTTTGTCATGCTCTTCTGACACACACCACTGTTGTTGTGTTATGCTAATTTGACATTGAAAACTAACCACCGACCCCTTTTGATTGCCCTTAATGTCCTGCTGCCACTGGACAAAGCAGAGTGGTGCCCTGTAGTGTGTTTTGAATACAAGATTTCACCCCTGATATCAACCTCAGCAAAACAGGTGACCACAATAAATGCCAATACCAGTGGATGGAAGTTAATCCGGCACATGTGGAGGATATCATGAGGACATTGCCATTTAGAAATGTCACGCCTCTGTTCTCTCATTTTAATCTCCCACAACTCTGTGTCCAAAAAGAGTAAGATTTATTCAGCAAGTAGGTGACACACTCAGTTATGTGGTAAAGATTTAACATTCAGTATCTCAATTATACCCAAAACAACTGAACTGGAGCACTGATGATAAAATCAGAAGAGTGTCTCTTTATTTCTCAATGAAATAAAGACAAACCCTAATAGTGTCCTGATAGGACAATCAAGGCAGTCGTGCTTGAAAATAATTGCACACTCAAAGTATCTCAGCTGCACGATAGCGAGACCTTCCTGTTTGTTCTGACATCAGCAGGTAACAGTCTGACAACCTGTCTCCTTTAATGCTCAGTGTTGTTTGTGCCCTTTAGTCAGTGGGTTACTACACAAACACACACACACACGCATGCACACACATGCACGCACAAACACACACACACATACACACACAAACACCCACACACACACACAAGCACACATACATCTGCGATTGGTTTGGACACCTGAGGAAAAGACCATAACTCAAGTACTCAATGGGCCTATGAGACATACTTGTACTACTCATCAATACAAACACATTCAAGTGCTACCTTACAATACCCCTTGGGGTTTTGTGCAAAGAATAGTCTGTTTGTGCAGTAACTTTTCAAACAAATCCATACTGTCTCAGCATGGAACTACTTAACACAGGTTTTTAACCGTGCGCAGCGAACTTGCACACGTTTCTGCTATTTTTTTTGTCAGTGTCTCTTTGCAGTGTAATTTAAACTTACTGTTTTGCTGCAGCACCTTGATGGAGTTCACATCTTGTAACATTACAACAACAAACTTTAATGTAAATTATTGGGATTCAATTTGATTGATCAACACAGAAATGAAGGTAAATGTTAAATGTAAGGAAAATGTTGCAAGGTGGGAGACTCAGCTATTACTTATGTCCTCTACAAAACTGACCTTTATGGAAGGTTTGCATGAAGAAAGCCAAATAAAGTCATGACAAGTTCTATTTGCAGTTTGCAAAAAGTCATGTAGGGGCACAGCAAATTTTGAGGAAAGAGTTCTGGCCTACAGAAGAGGACTAGGACCATTGGGGAAAAAAGTAAAATTCTGACTGCAAAAATGCAAAACAGAGATAAATGATCATCACAAAATAGGTGCCACCATGAAGAAAGAACACTATGTGGAAATATTGAAGAACCATCTAAAGACAACAGCTAGAAAATTAAAGCTTGGGTAAAAATGGGTCTTCTGTGTAGATAATAACTCAAGCATACCACCAAGTTAGCTACAAAGTGGCTGAAAGGACAATGAGGTTAAAGTTTTGGATTGGCCATCATAAAGCCCTGATTTCAGTCCCACAGAAAATTTGAGGGTAGAGCTGTTAAGATGTAAGACAGCAGAGAAACCTGACTGTTCTGTCAGGAGGAATGAGCCAAAATTCCAGTAAGCTATTGTGAAAAGCTCATAAAGAGGATATTCAAGGACCCAAGTCATGCAGTTCAAAAGGCAATTCTACAAAACACTATGGTGCTGCAGCATCTAAACTTCTGAATTAAAAAAATACCTTGAATACATTTTAAAATAATTCTCTTTCACATCATTTTGGCATTCAAAAAATATAAATAATTCTTGTTATTCTAATAAAGATAAACCAGGAAATGTTTACTCTAAGTTAATGTCAGACAGTAAAAAATGTCATTTCAGCATATTCGTTTTCAGATTTATAAAAAAAGGATGCCTATTGTCTATGAAAAGAGATACAGTAAAACTATTTCAACAACAGTATTTCTTTACTGCAGTAGATCACTTACTGGTGGGCCTCTCGGTCCAGGCTCCCCGGGCTTTCCTCTCCTTCCCTGAGGATAGTATAAAGAAACAGAAAAAACAGGGTGAGTATAAGATGAGTGGATGTATGACAACAGGTGCAGGAAGACATGGATGCTGCCAGCAAATAAGGATAGACAGCAACTCCTGTTGCAGTCTCTAATTCACTTTTAATTAAGAACAAGAAAACAGCTTAATTGCTGCACCCCGTGTGGCACACTACTCTTTGTTCCCTCATTTGGTTTACTGCCTCCTTTCCAGCTGTGTGATTTTCTCAGTGTATCAATCAACCTGAGGAGCAAATAGGACAAGCCAGACAATGGTTCAGAGTATTTGGAAGAAGTAAATTGTGAAATCCTAAGAATAATACATTAAAAAGTTATTGCTGTAAATCTGACATTTTAGTAAGATCTAATGCTATCTGAAGTGAAGCCAAGTGAGTGGTTACATCAACAGATTGTGTGCATGTGAAAAGATGATAACGCTCTGTGTATTTCTGCACATCTCTGCAGGAGCAGAGAATAGTTGGATCAGACTTGGGAAGTTCCAGGAATTTTAGTTGGCAAAGAAGTTTCTAAAATCAATTCCAACCAGTATCTATCCACTCCACAGCTGAATGGCAAAAGCTTGATATGACACATAGGCCTTTACCGAGGCTAAATGCCATTACCTCTTTCTAGTATGAGTTTCATCATCTGAGGGAAATGTGACATTGTGTTTCTCTGCTACTGTATGTGTGATTGCGGGTGACGCAAAAACACTTCTTTCCTCTGCAGAGTTAGCTGCAGTCTGGATCTGTGAAAAGCTAAGCTCTCTGGCTGCTGAAAGAAAAGTTGAGAATCACAAAGTGACGCCCCCGAATCTTTCCTCTGACACTCCATATGCACACTTTGATTAACTGGGTCAAACTTGACATGTGCGATTGCCTGCAACAAAGGCGAGGGAAGGAACTTCTCTTCAGCAAGAGCTACTTTTTTTTAATCATCTGTTTGCATGTGTGCTCAGGCTCCTTGGCTGCATGTGTACGTTTATGTTTGTTGTCCAGAGATATTAGGATTATGGAAAAGGAAGAAAGGAAAGTGTAGTGATGTAAATATTAACCCTAATAACAAAATACAACCCATGTGTGACTCCTCTTGAGAATTGTGCCCTTTCCTCTTTTTCCTGCTGTTTGATGTCCCAACAAAGCCCTGACCACCATCTTTTGATCAGTGGTGTTAATGCACCTCTAATGCCTCAGTATGGAG
The DNA here is from genome assembly GCA_014839685.1 of Anableps anableps. Classification (NCBI taxonomy): domain Eukaryota; kingdom Metazoa; phylum Chordata; class Actinopteri; order Cyprinodontiformes; family Anablepidae; genus Anableps; species Anableps anableps. The sequence continues at coordinate 14,735,322 of CM026076.1, forward strand.
GCTTTAATGTGAACATGAATGGGTGAAGAGCTGGTAGAAGTCAAATTGCCTTGATGTGTAGAAGCAGCATCTTTAAACCATGTAATCTTTTTGCCTCATATGGCTTCAATTATAAAACACCTGAGTAGCCTCTTTGAAGGCCTTGTTCTGTTTGCGGCGTAAAAAAAGCTGTTAGAACAGGGAGCCAGTGTTCAGTCAATAGGTGCTTATGCATGTGGGTGTAACATGAGCATTCAAAACAGATTTTTTTTGTGTTCAAGGTCTTTTTCTCAAAAGATAGCATGATGGTGAGACTCTATTTGATTTTTCCTCCTTCGGTGATAATTAACAGGTAGACACTGAGTCATTGCTACGGTTGAGAAAAGGAAACAAAAAACAATGTGTTCTTGCCTCAGTCCCCACTGCTGCCCTTTCCTCCTCTGAACAAAACAACAAAAGCAGATTACACAGATAAGTAATTTACCTGATGAATATTTCATGCACTATTATTCCAAGTAGGTCATGAATTATGCAGTTTCCAGAATTATTTCTCAACACTTGCTCTTAAAATCATTTTTAACACCAAAGTACAAACTGATTTTATGTCCATTTATTTACATACAATCACAAGAACAACTAGTGGCAATCCATTTCTCATTAAGAGAACTGAGATCAAAATCTAAGCTTCACCCTTATGAAGCTTACTTACATTGCTGAAAACATTTGAATTTCTTTGGTTCTTAATGAGTTTTGGGTTTGTTTTAGGTATTTTCTTGCAAATCTGAGATCCCCAATTCAAAAAAAATGGAGTTTAGGTTTACTAAAAGTGTTAAAAAGACAAATATTGGACAAAGGATTTTCTTGACTTTTACAATGGTCAAACTGATTTATTTACTTACCCATCGGTTAACCAAGGACAAACTAAACTTAATGTATTGTACCACAATATATAATCCATACCTTTGTGGAAATTTCCTAAATGACTTTGTAAATTTGTTGTTAAATTGCTGTTGCCATTTGTTGTGTTTATCTTAATTACATATTTACATTAGCCTGTTTCTCTTTCATTCTCTAATGTTCACATAATGTCACTATTTTGGACTCACACCACAGGTAATTGTTTTCAGCATAATGTAATCTACTGGAGTTAGATGGACAAGGACACCCTCAGTTAGCACTTTATTTCAAATAAATCTGAGCACAAGGTGACAAGAGAAAATTGGGCTGGAACTGTCATTGCTATTCGCACTCAATTGATTGTGCAAACTGAGACAACTGACAGTGACACAGAAGGATAGCCACCTTTAAATGGACAAAACAGATCCGGACTTCTGAGATTGTCAAGAAAGGAACAACAGAGTAGCATTATGATCAGCAAAGCAGTTTATCTTGAGGATAGATAGTGCCCAAAGAACATGCTAAAGGTTTTGCATGTTGATGTTATTGTCTGATTCTCAAGTGTTTCACTAGTTTGTGTTTTTTTGCTTTACAACTTATTCAAGAGCATAATTTTCTTTGTTTACTTTATCTGCTTGTATTTATATCCATGCTTATTGTTCATATAATTATGTTTATTGTGTTTTTGTGTTTTTTAGTATTATTTTTTATTTATTTACAATTTGTATTAAATTATTTTAACCCTCATCCTAATTACTAAATATATACTTTATTTCTTATTTATTTATCAATGTACTACTTATCTTGACTGACTTAGTACTTACTTAATTTCTAACGTATAGAATCTCTCTCTCTCTCTCTCTCTATATATATATATATATATATATATATATATATATATATATATATATATATATATATATATATATATATATATATATATATATATATATATATATAAACTTTCTTAACTGTTATTTACGTGATACTTACATATTACTTACTTCCTTGATGCTTACTTATTACATCTTTACTTAATAACTTACTTCGCTGCTCCTTACTTTCTTATTATTCCCTTTTCTATGATGACTGTGTCTCAAGAAAGGTGAAAACCTGAAAAGTACTGCAGCCAAAAGGCAGTCACTAGGCAACAAGGATGAAAAATAAGATGAAAAATGAAGGTTTGGGCTTCATTACAAAGGCAGAAAGATTAAAAAAAAAATGTGAGACAATGTGATAGTTCTAAAAGAAGGAATTTAGTTGCAATGAAATTAATCAGAAGAAAACTTTTGATCTTTCCATCTGTATAAAATTTCAAAGTAAAAATATCCATGTGATAGCAAACTTGGAAAAAAAAAAAAAGTAGAGCATACATTACCACAGAGAAGAATTTGGTGTCTGTGAATCCTTTTTATGGCGAAGACAACTTTAACTTTATTTCATTATGTGCTTTTGGTTCAGTTATTAATCCCCTGCCTGTGAATGTTATTGTTTTTTAAATTCTGATTTCCTTCCTCTTTCCTGTCTGCTGCTTTTCTCGTTACCTCACCTACCTTTCCCTGTTTTCTGTCATTTAGTCTTTTTCTTTCTTCACCCAACCTCCAGTGTCTGTTGAATCACCCTGACAATCTCTGTTGCCATGCAACGCTCAGTGTCCTATAAATTTGACAACATCCTAGTGCTTGATTATTATTTGAGCGCTGCAGTGTGAAGCCCTCCTTCAGGTCACTGCAGTAGATTAGATGGAGGTTGAGATGGAGAAAAGCAAGGAAGGACATGATTGCTGAGGAGACGGGAAAGAGTTGGAAAAAGGTGAAAGGAGTGTGGAGGAGAAAAAAAAGTGTAAGAGTCAGAGTTTCAGTAGAACTAGTGCTCTGTGTAAATCAAAGATGAATCAAAGGATGAATCACATATTCTCATGATGTACTTATCTGTTCCTCTATAAAAACTCGCTAAAACCCCGCAAACCTATGTAAAAATGCATATTACAAGAATTAATTCAATTACAGTGCAAGCTAAAGCTACAGTTGGCACACAGCCAAGCTGAAAGTAAAGAGGCCTCATACAAACTGACAGGGAGTTTGAACTTCCAATGTAATCCAAACGGATCCGAGTCTTTGGCTCCAGCTCAGTGGTGAATTGAAAAAGTATAAAGGAGCCGGGAGCCATGGGGCTCTGCTCAGTCCTGCAACACAAGCCTCAATCTGAGAGCAAAGTCAACAGCAACGGTGACACACAGCGGAAGCACTCCTTTATGATGACTTCCTAATCCTTATCCCAAATGTCAACATGTTCCCTGAGACATTCCATATCGTGCTATCCATGCTGAGTACAATACAACAAAACAGAGGTTAGAATTCACATTTGAAGCACTAAAACAAACGCATTCCTAAAAATTTATTTCAGTCATTTTTAACCTTTCCATACACGTTTAAAAGAAAAAAAAACCAAAACAAAACACACAATGCTGAAAAAACAAAACAAATACAGAAATAGATAAACAATATTTAAATTCCTGTCAATGGTAAGAACACAAAGTGTAGACCAAAAAAAGTATAGGTAGATGCATACGCTTATCAAACCTTAAATTTTTTGTACATACAGCATCATCAAAATCAACACATCAGAATCTTTCCTGTATATTTTTCTAAAACATATCTCCAATTCCAGCTGAGTCTGTGAACAAACTTGTAAAAGAAAACAAACAATCATAATCAAACCTTACTGTATTTGTTTATAAACATTATTTGCTATTTTTTTATTTAAAAAGTGAAAAACACAGTTTAATTCATCACAACAATTATTCCACACCCAAATCCCTCTAACTGAAGGACAGTTGTTCTGTAATATTTATCCTGACTATTATTTTTTTAAACAAACCCTTCTCTCTTAATTCATAATTTGTTTCTTTAATTTGTATACACCTTGGAAGGAGTTTATTATAGGCTTTGTACATAGTCAGTGGTGTTCTGAGCTCTACTAAATCATAAAATTTAGTATGCAAAATTTAAGTATGCAATGAAACAAATAGTTCATTAGTTGGATGAAAATAATCTGATGCAGTTATAATTCAGATAGCTTTATTCTAAAGCATGTAGACAGGTTTTGTGTTGGTTTCATGAGTTTCCTCAGATCTCCACGCAGCACTTTATGTATGGAAGTATTAAGCAACATGTAAAGTGATTTTTTTATTTAGAAAATATTTAATTATTTAATATTGCAATAGTTTTTGACATTTTAGCTGTTGCATTGTCAATATGAGCCTTCCAATGTAATTTATAGTGAAGTATCACCCCCACCAACCTGATTTCATATGCTCATTCTATTTTCAGTACTATTTTTTATGAGTTTGACATTGTTTATTTTCTTCTTGTTAAATATTATAAATTTTGTTTTGCCATAATTTAGTGATCATTTATTTGTGTCACACCATTTCTTTAATACTTGTAATTCTTCTTCCAATGTACTCAGAAGCTACTCCAAACTATTACCAGAGCACTATAATGTAGTATCTTAAGTAAATAATGTAAATGTTACCAACTTAGATTCACTGCATATATCATTTATGTAAAGTAAAAAAAAAGTTTTGGACCCAGCAACGACCCTTGTGGTACTCCACAGGTGACCTCCAGTAAATCAGAATTCTCATTATGTATTTGTACATATTAATGTCTTTGATTCAGGTAACTTTTTATCCAAGAATGTGCTATGCCTCTTACACCATATTTCTCCAATTTATGCAAAAGTAATTCATGATCTATAGTGTCAAATGCTTTTTTTTTTTTTTTTTTACACTCCCACAGTATATTCCTTTTTATCAACTGCATTTGCTACATCTTCCACCAGTTGCATTACAGCCATTGAAGCTGACCTTTTGGCTCTAAACCTGTATTGACACTCAGATAACAATGTATTGACGGTCAGATAATAATGAATATTTTCCCATGAAATTATCAACTTGTTGCAGAAACAATATTTCTAAAATGTTGGAAAATTGATAGAGAAGAGAGATAGGTCTACAATTGGAAAATTGATGTTTATCACCACTTTTAAATATTGGTATGACTTTTCTGTTTTCAAGGACATATTACAAATATATGTAAAGGGCTTAACCACAAATTCTATTATAATTTTTTACCAGCCACATATCAATTCCAGCCCAATCGGTAGACTATTTTTAAAGTTTTTCACAATGTCAAATATTTCCTTTCCATCAATTCCTCTGATAAAAAAACAAGCTGATGTTTGTGCTAATGCTCCATCTGTACCATCTTTATCCCTCGACACTATGATACTATTTGATAAGTCATGTCCAACAGTTACAAGTACTGATTAAATTCATTTGCAATTTTTTGGTATCATCTATAATTATGTCCTTTCTCACAAAAAAAATTGGAATAACCTCTTTATACTGCATGTTTTTTAATTAAACTGTTGATCGCTTTCCATGTTTTCTGGATATTATTTTTTTGCTGCTCCAAAAGATTGTGCTAGGACTCCTTTTTGTTTTGTCTAATAATATTTGTTAATTTGTTGGTATATATATCTTATGCTTGTTTTCAGCACATTTTGTTCTGTTTTAGAAATCTTTGATATAGTTGGCTTTTCTTTTTACTTGTTTGTACTCTTATCAAGTGAGATCAGCAGATGAACTAAAGGAGCCACAGAAAAATAATCACAACAGGACCAAATTCAGCCTTAGTACATACCTGAAATCAGCTAATTATTTTATACTTGTGATAATTTTCCTAAATATTTCTTTGAAATGTCTATCTGACTGACCTCAAAATGTTATCTTCAACTTTGTGTGTCCTCCGGAAAGCCAAATTACTGAAGCTAAAACCAAATTGGACTTCATGTTCTGGGAGATACAGCCTTTTCTTGAGTGAAAAACCTACAGTGGCTTGTAAAAGTATTCATACCCCTTGAACCTTTCCATATCTTGTCACATTGCAACCACAAACATATTTCATTGGAATTTTATGTGAAAGACCAACACAAAGTGGTATGCAATTGTGAAGTAGAAAGAAAACTATACATTATTCAAAACATTTCTTACAAATAAACTGAAAACTGCGGTGTGCAAAAGTATTCAGCCCCCTTTTCTCTGAGTGCAACCAATTTTGCCTGATGATTGCTAATGACTAAATAGAGTCCATCTGTGTGTAATCTCATCTCAGTACAAATACAGCTGCTATGTGATGGCCTCAGAAGTTGGTTAAGAGAATATTGGGGAGCAAACTGCATCATGAAGTCCAAGGAACACACCAGGCAGGTCAGGGATAAAGCTATAAAGAAGTTAAAAGCAGACTTAGGCTTTAAAAAGATTTCCCTAGCTTTGAACGTCTCACAGAGCACTGTTAAATCCATCATCCAGAAACAGAAAGAGAATGCCACAACTGTAAAGCTATCAAGACAAGGTCGTCCACCTAAACTTACAGGCCGAACAAGGAGAGCACTGATCAGAGATGCAGCCAAGAGGCCCATGGTGACTCTGGATGAAATGCGGAGATCCACAGCTCATGTGGGGGAATATGTCCACAGAACAACTATTAGTCGTGCACTGTACAAATGTGGTCTTCATGGAAGAGTGGCAAGAAGAAAGCCATTGTTAAAAGAAAACCATAAGAAGTCCTGTTTGCAGTTTGCCAGAAGCCATGCTGGGCACACAGCAAATGTGTGGAAGAAGGCGCTTTGGTCAGACGAGACCAAAACTGAACTTTTTGGCCAAAATGCAAAACACAAAACGTGTGGCAGAGAACTAACACTGCACATCACTCTGAACACACCATCCTCACTGACAAATATGGTGGTGGCAGCATCATGCTCTGGAGGTGCTTGTCTTCAGCAGGGACAGGTAAGATGGTCAGAGTTGATGGGAAGATGGATGGAGACAAATACAGTGAAATCTTGGAAGAAAAGCTGTTGGAGTCTGCAAAAGACTTGAGACTGGGGCGGAGCTTCAAATTCCAGCAGGACAGTGACCCTAAACATAAAGCCACAGCTACAATGGAATGGTTTAAAGCAAAACATATTCATGTGTTAGAATGGCCCAGTCAAAGTCCAGACCTAAACAAAATCAAGAATCTGTGGTAAGATCTGAAAACTGCTGTTCACAAACTCTCTCCATCTTATCTGACTGAGCATATGCTGTTTCACAAAGAAGAATGGGCAAAAATTTCAGTCACTAGTTGTGCAAAGCTGGTAGAGACAAACTCTAAAGGACTTGCAGCTGTAATTGCAGCAAAAGGTGTTTCCACACAGTACTGACTCAGGGGGGCGCAATACTTTTGCACACTGCACTGTTCAGTTTTTTATTTGTAAAAAATGTTTTGAATCATGTATATTTTTCTTTCTGCTTCACAATTGCATTCAAGTTTATGATTGTCTTTCATAAAAAAAATTCCAATGAAATACATTTATGTTTGTGGTTGTATTGTGACAAAATATGGAAAAGTTCAAGGGGTATGAATACGTTTGCATCCCACTGTATATGCCACCCTATTTTTCCTGCCTTCAGAGACATGTTTTAAAGTCACCTGAGCCTTTTTGTAGTACTCTTATCCTGAAAAGAACTGCTTATTCCATAAGCAGCAGCTGTGTTTCTTTTTATATATAAAAAGAAATATATGTAACAATTAAAGTAGTAAACTTTTCATAATATTTTGGACTTGAATTTAAGGAAATATTTTTCATTATAATCTCACAAAAACAGTTATAATGTTACAGACAGCAAAAGAAGTCAACCATCCTTCCTTGTATTAGAAAAGATTCTGCACTTCAAATACAGACATGTAGGCTACAGAAATGTAAATTTGTTTTTTAACACTCAAAATTAGGCACAAATGCAGAGACCGGCTGCCACTGCACAACCTGTCCCAATGTTTATTCCCTATTTAAAATGTTTGCTTGCTCCAAAGCTGTAAAAGCTAAAAAAGCTAAAACATACATTACAGATGCTTCTAATCTTCTCAGGCCTTTGGTCAAAGCCACTGTTCCTTGTGAAAACCTGGGACCATTTGCTGCAGTTTTACACACACACTACCAATTCAGGACTGCAACTTAACCAACTATAGCTAACTAAAAGCACAATGGTTTCAGGGAAAACAAAGACAAAAACAGTCCTTTTCAAATCAGGTAATGTCAGTGTTGATCTTAAAAGTCTTATCATATAAGGGCTTTCCAGCAAAGTATTTTCAGTGCTTAACCAGTTTTAAACAGGTCCTTCAAAACAATCTATTTGGTTCTCTTCTTCCAGAGAACAAGCTTGGTGTCATATTATTGTGTGACTATGAATGTCTCATCGAGTAAATATTTAATTTTTCTATCTACCTTATTCCTGGCAGGGTTACTGTAGAAACGATTATGAGACTTACTTCTGGTGAATGCTGGAAGTAGCAGTAAGGCATTAGCTAATTCTAGGTTTACTGGCTAATCTACTGATTTGCGTTTATTATTGAAGTTGCAATTCTCTTTTATGACCAAATTTTATAATTTTTTAAACAAAAATTGTTAACTAAAATGTCCTTGAGCTCAGGTATGTGTTGCGCTGTTCGTGGCTGTAGTAACAATTGCACCAAGCTGAATTTGTGGCTGAAACAAGAGGATGTTGAACACACTCCCGAAATGAACAGAGAATGTTCCTGTGATAAGCAGTTGTTTTCATCGCCTACCCTACCAGCAGATAAGGAAACTCAAAGTGATGTACGTATGCTTGTTTAATTGTGCAGAAAAAAAGCTAACTGAGGAAAATCCGCATCCCTCATTGTGGTTCGGCTATGACAAAACAACTCAAAAAGAGATGCCGGATCCTTAAAAGGATTGACAGCAGTGACACAAGAAAACCAGGAATGATTTCAGAGACAGCATTTAGTGTTATGATTTTCTTGAGTTAATGTAAAGATTCTATTTTTTCTGCTTTATCTTAGCAAATAAACATATGTATGCATGAAAATATCTATCTATCTATATAAATAATGTTTGTGTGTCCCAAGAGGGCCCACGATCACATGTTGAATGAGTGCACTATCCCCAGCATTGCCAAACTCTGTTCCAGACAGTATTTTGCAGACTGATGCAGATTCCCTCCTGTATACCAGGATTCCACTCATCGAGTTTCACACGCTCACACACCCGTCTTGCCTTCAGCCATTTGATCCTGCTTCCTCAACAATGTCTGCAGTGGACCAAATTCTAGTTACTTTGATGAAGCTAAGACAGACCTTTGTCATGGCTGATTTAGCATGCCGGTGCAGGTTTAGTGAATTTAAGAGCTGAGCTAATTTCAAATAAAAAGTGATGAGACATTTACTGTTCCACTAACCTATTTCTTCTATTAGATTTCCTCAAACATGTACAGGTGTAGTTGTAATAACTGTAACACAACTCTTAACAGGTATTGAGCTGCATAGTTTTTAAAGGATGCCAGGGTTTTTTTAAACTAAAAATTAAAAAGAGATGCAACTTTATTACAGCAAAGAGAGCATTTAAAAAAAAAAAAAAAAAAAAAAAAGTATTTTTGTGTTAAAATGACTTGTGTTCATAATGTCAGTTCTATACAGTAGTTGCATATGTATATTCTTATAAGGTTGTTTTTTGCTGTTGCAACATGTCATTTTAAAATCTGGGATTAATAAATACTTTTTTCTTATCTTGCATATCCTAATGTCAAAAGGGTTTTTTCTTTTTTTATGTTAATGTGCTCTCAGCAGTTAGCGAGTGTACTGCACATGAAACATTTTTATTTCAGGGATCTTCAACTCCAGAACTCCAGGTCCAGTGTCATGCAGTTTTTATGAGTCTCTACTTCAACACACCTGAGTCAAATAATGCAATCAAAATTATTAACATTACAAATGTTCTGCTTGTACCTTCTACAGTACTGCAGCAGTGTAGCTGCATGATCTAACTTGCTTTGCAATACAACAACATCCTGCTGCTCGTATTTCACCTGACACTGAAACCAAAACAAAGGCTCAATAATGTGGCGTTTTAAGACTTTGACTGGGCTCTTTGTCTGATTTAAGATCGATAAAACTGTGCCCCATCTCTTTTAACAAAACGCTGCCAGCCTTATTACTGTGAATATACTGATAAACTTCAGAGATTTTCAGATTGTTCATCGCTTCGCCATCTGAAGCAACCGAGTCAATGAAACAGCTAAATATGCTAGTGTAGGCTATCTGTGTCCAATTCTTCAGGTCGTTCTCCAACCATTTACTAGCTGTAAGTAGTAGTAAAACAATATTGCCACATCTGAGCTGTGATTGTTGATGTTGCCACATATTTTATAGCTAAAAACCTGTGACGAAAGAGAATTTGCCCATTGGTAGCACATAAACAAAAGCCGGTTCCGGTCGCACTCATAATTCGCGCGAAGCGAATTATGGGGCTAGGAATAAGGTGGATAGGATCACAGTGCAGTACAGTAACTACAAAAACACAATATTCATTGCAGTATACCTGTAAACAAATGTCTTAGTATCAATGTTTAATTGCATAACATTGTTTTAAACAAAATCCCTGTCAGCTTTTCTCTGCACTGACATATACCAGCAGGTAACAGTTTAACACTGTGTTAAAGTCAAAATTTATTACCATTATCTGAGGATGTTAAAAGACCAACAGTGTGGAAGAAGATTCTGAAATCGCATGTTTTAGAGTTAATTGCAATGACCTACTTAAATTTCATAATGGTTAAAACAAACAGTGAGAAGAGTAGAGATTTGTGAGATTTGTGATTTGTAGAGATTTGTGTCCATTTGTGGGTGGATAAGTTTTCCACCCGCAAATGGGTGAAAGTAGCTACTGTATAACATTAAGGCTACCAAAGAGTGGACTTACAAGGAAAGTCCATAACTCGGAACATTAACAACCAATATTTTGGTTAATATTAATATTTTTGTTTTTTAGTTTAGTTCTATATGAGAAATGATCAGACTAAAGAATAACAGCAAAAACAACATAATGTCTAATAGGACCTTTATTGAAAATTCATATTCAATATGAATTTTATTCCCTGTATAAAACATTGCTTGTCTATATTGACTTTATTACTGATTGTATGGTTACAGTATGAATGTTGAAAACTAGCACTAGCTTACATTAATACTAACAATATAGAAACTCAAATCACTGAAATTAAGATTACTACGCAGGATAACTTTATGTTCTTATTATTTTCTATTTCCTCTTCTACAAGGTGTCCACTAAGGTCTGACCTGTTGATTATGGATTTAAAAATGACTGTCTGTAAAGAATAATGAGCTAAGATAGGTTGCAATTTTTGGCCCAATGTTTGTTTGAAATTACCCAACCTTGGTTCCAAACCATAGACCAAGCATTTAGGTTAAAAAAAAACAAAAAAACAGTTGTTTTTTTGTGTAAATACTGATCAGTCCAGGCATTAATGTCAGCCCATTAATAATCAGCTAGTGAAAGAGATAAGTATTCCTCATGTTTGAGCAGCCCAGTATAGTGTGAATTGTCAAAATCTGCACCAAAACCATTTTTACTCGGTCAAATTCGATATCAGTGCTTCTGGAGTAAACACAGATTCACACCACTTGCTTGAAATGGCACAAAAAGTCACTACAGAGAGCATGGCTGTACCTGTTATTAAAGACACAATTACAGGCAGACAGTGCAAATTTCCCACTTCTAACTATGCTCCACAAATGCCATCTTAGGACACTGCACAATCTTAGAAAAAGCCTGAGCACTGGAGCTTGCGGAGATCCCTCACACTTGGTAAAAGCCACAATAAAATAGGATTTGTTCCAGTTGTTTACTGAGGGTTAAGAGGAGCGGCCGGGGCAGGAAGAGAACGGCAAAGCCGACAGCTGCCTGGCAGGGTCTCAAATGCAGCTTAGCATTTTTCACCATTCTGACTGGCACACAATGCGCTCTTTAACTCCGAGCCATCTAAATATTCAGGGACGTATAAAGAGATGCCTGACACTGCAGCCGACTTAAGACACAGCTCAGCTGGCCAAGATTGCACCTATAGTCCTTTGGCTGAAGCTTTCCATGAAGGCTCCCCCTCACAGAGACTCAATCATGGACCCTGTAGAACAAAATGGTTATTTGCACAAGAGCCACTAGATGGCAAACTGGTTTCATCACAAATTGTGTGCTCAGGAGGGTATGAAGCCAGTGATGAGACTGTAGGCTCTCTTTGAGAGAGGATGGATGTCCTCAATGCATGAATGTATGATGTGTGTTGGGTAACATCCCTAATTAGGGAGTCTGGCAATTAGAGACTGAATACTGTAAAGGAGATTTTTTTTTAAGGGCCTACAAAGCTAAGAAGAAGGAAACAAACACAAGACAAGAAGCTGTATGAAAGTGAGAAAATAATTCCCATTCAGCATTACATGTCTTTTCAGCTGTCATACAATAGTAGGGGACAGAGGTAACAGTACAAGGGTAAACAGCTACAGAATGCAGCATAGTGTTGGTTAAAATAATCATTACAGAGCATTTTCTGCAAACCTCCTGCTAATAACCAGTACATGGTGTGCAAACACTAAAGCCAAAGGCAAACACAGGAAGCACAGACAGTAGATGTCTATAGAAACTGAGCCACAGAGGTCCTAAGGGAGCCTGAATACAGCTTTTTACAACAGCCACGTTTCTACCACATCCTCAGCCATGAGTTTTAAGAGCTCATTGACTTTAACGTCTCCTAAGGAGTGGAAAGAAGGCTGCTTTACTGTATGAATTTGCATCTTTATGTGGCGAGGAAGTGATGATAAATCTATATTTAACTATGAGCTCAATACCCACCCATCAGCTGAATATCTGTGCAGTGTTTCAGTGCAAGCTGGGTGCCTATTGCAAAGGCTCCTTACTGGGTCAGGAATGCTTTTTCAATGTTCACATTCCCGAATGGATGCTGTTATTAGTGTTGGCTGTTTCACAGTTTTACAGTCTCATCTGGACTTTTGGCCATGCTATTCATGCACACCAGATTGCTCCCATCCTGTGTTTACAGATATAGAGTGTTTTATTACCACAATATCTAACAACTGAAGAGAAAATGCACTTTGAAAAAACCCTGATTCATTTTACAAACCAAATATTTAAGGTCAGGGATCCACAGAGCACTCACTATGTGTTCTGTGGTCCACAGCGAGTGTCACGCTTCATATCACCAAGCAAAACAGAGTACAAAAAGGTCCCATACAGTAACGTGTATAATATCAGGCCACTGCCAATGCATTACTCCCTTACATTCCATTAAAGTGGACACAGATGGATGTATTTAAATTGGCTGCAGGGCAGGATGACACTGTGAAAAATCAGAATATGGATGGCAGGCTGTAACAGGGCTGAAAGTGATGCAGCCTCCCACTATTATGCCTCTGTGCTCTGCAGCGTTCAGGGCTACATCTCTTCCAGCTTCCTTTCCCCATGCAACACTCTGCTTTCTGTGTCTTCCTCTCTCCCCTTGACTGACTTGGGGGAAAACGACTGACACAGACCAAGCTTACTTGGGGCTCGCTCCAATCAAAACATCAAGGATCAAAAATGTCTGTTTGAAGGTATTCACGTTTTAAAACCATGGATTCTCTTTTGAGTGACTGAGACAATTGCTTGTACTTTCCTAACTGCTTGAAGCCATTGAGGTTCTGCTGTTTGAATGAGCAAAACTGTGTCTAGTCACCCCCTGCACGTTGACGTATTTCATTAAATCAGTTTTGCTTATCAGACCGTGCTCGACGCATGGCTCTCTGATGGATCTGACCTTGGTTGCTTTAAAGCCCTGTTTAAAGACATTGGGCAAATGTAAAACAAAGGCTGTGGGGCTCCCAAACACTTATGATCAACTTGTTAATTGTATTCTGTATATAATAATATTCTGTTATTATTGCCTGATATAGAAGCATTCCACGAGTTATTGGTTAAGAGTGTAAATATCCCTTATTTATGGATCTGTTTTTAGCTTATCTATTATACGGATTATTTAGGTACTTGTGGTACTTCCTCAGTTACTTCTCATGCATTTATTATTTTCTCACTTGTTCATTAATTGTTCCTTCCTTTCGTCCTTCCTTCATATATGGATATCACTGCCATTCAGCTTACTTACATTAACTCACATATTATTTACTTATTTCTTTTTTATTATATACTTGGTTACTTTTAGAGTTTTCTTTGTGCATCTGCAGACAACTTGGAGTAAATTAGTTGTGATTGGTTAAAACTGTGACCTATCATGTCCTATATATATATATATATATATATATATATATATATATATATATATATATATATATATATATATATATATATATCAACGTATTACATTAAATCAGTTTTGTTAACCTGACCATGTTTGATGTTGAGTTGAATTGAATTGAATAGAATTGAATTGAATTGGGATTCTCCAACAAATCCATACATTGCCTGCTGTGGTAAAATTATCTTCTGAAAAAAGGCTATAGATGTGTGAGTGAGGGCTGTTTTCATGCCAGCTACAACAGGTCTATGTAATTCTCAAAGGGTGTGTTGACCTACATTACCCTTTGTTGAGCATCAGTTTTTCACACCTAAACCAACATACATTGACTTATTCACACACACAAACATAAATAAACAGAAATACCAGAAAAGCCACAGACCAAGGTGCAATCAAAGTGGCCCCATTAAAGTCTTGCCTTCTGTATTCATCCCTGTAATTAATTGGCCAATTAATGCATGTTTATTCTGGATACTCATAGATGTAGCAAAATCGTGTCTCACTGGGAGGGACGAGAGTCAGACAGATAAATCAAAGCTTTGTGCAACTGTCCTTGCATGTGCCAAACGCTTTCCCCTGTAACCCTCCGCTCTCCCAACAGGGCCCAAATGAGAGACCTTTTCATAGCCAATCAGGTCAAATCTTTGTTTCATCCTCTCTCCCAATGCACTTGACATTGACAAGATTAATTGCCTTGTGCTCTGGGCAAACGTGTTACCTCCTAGTGTAATACAGGTGTCAAAAGCATGCCTCTCTGATTTTCCTCAATGTGAATGTGTGCAGAAAGGGGAAGAATAACCTATTCTACTTTGTTCTGCAAAGGGTTAATGAGTCCTCCGCCTGCTTGTAAAATCACAAAGGGTGTAAAATCCTGCCATAAAGTCTCAGCTGTGAGCCCTGCTGACCTGTAAATTCTTCTCTCTGTGTTTCTCTGTCATTGAGCTTCTGCAGGTCAGGCCAAAACTGTAACTACATATCTACATCATGCAGCTGCCTTTAAACACTGCTTTAAAAGCACAGCATTTTTATAGTAATGAGCTGTTATTAGACACAGCTATTTTTTCATAGAAAAATTAAAAGTAAGGCATACAGTGATGTGAAAAGGTTTTTCCCTCTTACATTTTTTCCCCTTTGTTTATTCTTTTTTGCAACACTTAAATGTTTCAGATAATCAAACTCATTTTAATAAAATACAGAATACCTGAGTAATTGTCCCTCTGTGAAAATGTAGTCACCACTTTTTTCAAATTATAAACTAACTGTAATTTTCATTTTTCAGGTTTAGCTTCACTGTCCACTCCCAGGCTGGGTTATTGCCAGAATCAAGAAATTACTTAAGCAAAATCTGTCTGACAACATGAAGTAGGTTAAAAGATCTCAAAAAACAACATATTATGCCCCTAACTGAAGAAATTCTAAAACAGATTAAAGCTCAATCAGGAAAGGGTTACAAAGCTATGTCTGTGTGGGAACCAAAGTGAGAACTATTATCCCCAAAGGGAGAAAACATGGAATAGTGATACACTTTCCTAGGAGTGGTAGCTGTAGAAAAGAATGCAGAACAGATCGTGTAGGAGATGACAAAAAACCCCCCAAGAACAACATCTAAATCACTGCAAGTATTTCTTATTTTAGTTAAGGTCAGTTTTCATGATTTACCAATAAGAAAATGACTGGGAAAAAATTATACCCACCTGAGAGTTCCAAGGTTAAATTCAGTGCTGACCAATGAGAACACAAGGGTCCTTCTCACATTTGCTAAAAAAAAAAAAAAAAAAAAAAAAAAAAAACTTTTGATGATTCAACAGACATTTTGGAAAATATTCTGTTGGATGAGGAGAACATGGACCATGTTGGATGAGTTCTTAGAAACATTGGAGTGAGAAGTAGTTTGTATGATAAGCTCAGCAGATGCACAGTTCCAACAAGTGTTTTGTAATTGCTGCTGCCGCTAGTCTGGAGGAGCTGTGTGGGGGAAGCATTGGGGAGGGGTGCTCTGTGAAGCAGATGCTTGGCTTGGGACTGCAGCTCCAAGAACGAGCTTTGTGTAAATAGGTGGCACATTGTATGAACAAGCATTTAGGCACCCCTGAATGGTTGGCACAGGAGATTCAAAGATTCCTCAAATATGCATAAAAGAATCAAAGCAACATTCCAGGTATGTTTTTTATGAGGGAATAACATGATATAAAGCTCCAAAAAGTTGATTTTACATAATAACCTCCCCACCCCCCTTTAAAGAAAATTACAAACAAATAATTATTTTTGTTATAAATGTGAATCCCAGTTTACCTTCTCATGTTTATAAAATCTAAGTAGAAAAAATATGTACAACATTATTACACAGCATCCTTAATTAGACAAGTTAAAAAAAAAAAAAAAAAAAAAAAAAAAAATCTAGCTCTAATCAAGGTGATGTTATTTCATGCATTTACTGTATCACCAAAATCAGCAGCAACCTCCCATGGCGAACTTCTGGCAGGAAGGCTGGTATTCTCACCAGGGACTCGTTACTTAATAATCTTGCACTGCAGGTGCTCTGATGGAGGTCAACAGTCTGCAACAGCGACAGTTCATATCTGCTTCCACCTATAGAGTAAGAAGTCGCTGCCAAATGTTCCAGTGCTCCCAGACCACAGCCATTACTCCCACCCTATCACTGCCAAAGCCCTTGCTTGTCTCCACAGATGCATAGATCATCGAAATTAATCTCAGTCAAGTGCATTAGATATGATATGAATGTCATCCATACTGTGCTGCATCAATTATCTCAAAGCATTTGTTCTGTCCTGCAAAGAAAAGACATCTACATTACAGTTAGAGCATGCATGTGATTTGCAGAGAGTGGCATACTTTTCCAAATTAGGTTAAATGACAACATGTATTAACTATACAATGAGGATACATAGTATTAGGTTTAGAGTAAATGACTGTTATTGTATTACATCTGACACTAATGGCTTGACCACAGGGAAACCACAGAAAGTCATCTAAGAAAGCACCAGTATGATAATGGTGCCAAGTAAAGTTTTCATTTTCTTTCGTTTGACACAAAAGTAAAAGAAATATCAAAGTTTATAAAGCTGTAGTGCTTGCTGTAATTTGTACCTACAGAACAAATAACCTTTGAAGTGTCTCAGTAAAAGAGTGAAGGCAGTGAATACAGAAAAAAAAATCCAGAGCTAAGGTTAGGACATATAAACAGCTGTCTCTGTCATTCACTTCAGAGGACACATGAAAAATATAAACATCCCAATTTCCTCCAAAGATGGAAATTACCGTTCTCTTCTGTCAAGAAGTAGACCAGTCCAGTCACCAAGCAGGCATGAGACAGTCCATCTTCCCTATTGTTTTGACAGATTAAATCAATGCAACTTTAAAGAGCCCCAACAGCTGTTGTTGACATTACTCAAATTCTAAGATTTTTTCTTACACAAGGGAAGAACTGAGAGTGTTTCTGATCAACTGTTTGTGATGTAAATTGATCTGGAATATTTCTACGAAATCATTTTAAAGTAATGACAACAGATGTATGTCATTTGACCCCAAAAGAAGTGCTCAAACACACACTTGTTTTATATTAAAACTGACTTGAAGAAATACCCTTAAACCTTAAACCACTAAATCAATGGACATCAACTTTACACCAAATTTCTCCATGTGTCTGACAGGTCTAAAGTCCTTACTGAAACATTTGTGGTGATGTAACCTGTGCGAGAACATGAGGAAAAGTCATCCGAAGTTAAGAGCAAACTTTCTGACTGCTTAGTGCCTCCTGCTGGCCTTGGGACCTTAAGAGCACTTGATTTAATGTAGGATGGGTTTAACAAATGCACCAGCTGTATGGAAAGCCCCCGGAAGTTTAGTTATCTTAACCCCTAAAGGACAAAAGGTATTTTCCCTTTTTTCTTTCTATGTTCATTTACCTTTTTGAAGCACTTCTACATATCTAACTACCTGTTTTATATTTCATACGGTTCAGCTTTATGCACCCAGAACACTTTTGCACAAGTGGTTAAAGTGTTTTGGTGCTTGAAATGGGTTTTCATATTTTAGCTATGCAAAAGTAGTCCAATTTAAGATTCATTTAGCAGACAAATGCATGATAAATGCTCAAAATGAAATGTAGTAATATTGCTTTTTGAGAAAAAGTGTTGTCATTCTGCTTTCAAAGTGATGCACTCCTATTTTACAGTTGTATACACTACATTTACATGTTTTTATAAAACAAAGACTTTGTACTATACAGTCATATGTAATTAATCAAGATATAATTTAAAAGTTAATTTGTTTCCGTAATCCAATTTGCTAAGCGAAACACATTATGAAGATTAATTACATACAGACTGATGTTTTAAGGCCCTTATTTCTTAGTCTTTGTTTTTATGTTTTACATCTTTTATTTAGAATATTTTTCAGCTCACAGCTAATAAAAACACATGTAGGATTAGAATATTACATCAGACCAATAAAAAGAAAAAACATTTAAAATACAGAAATGTGTACTTAAGTATCCTTAATACTTGCTAACAGTAGTTATTTTCAAAAGGCACTTTTCATCTGACAAATGAGCTTCAATGAAAAGCATATTATAATTTATTCAATATGATTGTTTTTTTTCCTACCACACTATCACAATATTTAATTCTAGAAAAGGTAAAGTATTATATTCATGCAGCAGTAATATAACATTGATCAGCTATTCATACATGATGACTTCTGATACAGAAATCTGTATAAGCAGGACTCATTCCATATGTTTTTACTACCCACTTTACCCATAGCATTGTGTAATGACTCTTTATAAAATAAGTATATCAACATCTTTAACGTTTACACTGGACAAGCTTATAAAACATAAACCCACTTGTTATCAAAATGCTTATCATTAGAAACAACACTGGACAACATTTAAAATCCATTTCTAGAATTATTACCACAGATACGTATAAAAATGAAAAAAAAAATGTTGATGTATTAGCATGCCATCCATTCTCTAAAGGTTAACTTCCTACTCTCTCAATTTATTCACAGTTATATAATCATGATTTATATCTGTATTTGTTCTCAAACACATTGTAAAATAAGTTCAGATTGTTCATTTGAATATAGCGTATAAATAAATATAAATGTAGTATGCAAATTAACTCAGTTACTCATTTTTTTTTTTATTTAACTCCAACTACTAGAAAAGAGCTTCATATATGATCCTAGGTATGTATTGAATTTGCACTAATAATCACCATTAGTGCTGTATACCACCATGGCTGTGTGGTATGAGGTAATCTCAAGACAACAGTCTACAAGAAGTTAGAATTAAAATTTTAATGTTGATGCATCTATTACTGCTTCTTTTCTCAAAGTCACATTTTATGCAAGTTGTTATTGTTTGCAACTAGATCAGTGAGTAATTGCCTTTTGTGCCTTTGTTGCATGTGAACAAAACAATAAAAGTTGCTCACCCTTCCTGACTGAGCCTGCAATCAATGTATCGGGATTAGCTAGAAGTGGGCCCCAAAATGAAATTCTGCTTAAAGCCCTTGGAGAGGCTCCGACATGAGACAATGTTAAATTCACATTTATTTCTCTTTTAGGGTGATATTTGTACTCATTGACCCCATATCACTGTGAAAAAAAGCATTACCTTAAAAATCCTTTTCATATTTAATCATATATAATTTTAAAGGGAACAATAGACATAAAAGCACAGTGACTTTGAAGTGAGTAATTGCTGTGTTGGACACTATAATTAGTAACCATGGTGGCTCTAATGCAGGAAGACAGAAGAGGAGAACTGATTCAACACAGGATAAATCACCTATTAGAAAAATCAAAAGCCTGTCATAACTCACAGTCCTACTCTGTAATGTTTCTCCAATAACCATCAATAATCTGTTGGGATTCTTTCATTACTGTCATTGATGGGACACATTTTGCAGGAAACGTTCCCTCCCACAGTTCAACTGACCTTTAGTGGCTTCTTCCTCTTTGTTTTGTGTTACCTAGCTAGCGATACAATTTAGGCCTTTTAACCTTTATTATTCTGTGAAACAAACAGGAGATATTCAGAAACAGTCAGACTATCGTAATATTGGAAAATGTCAAGACTTACTCAGTAAAAACTCTGAAGCAAAGAATGTGAATTATTCACAGCAGACTGAACACACCTCATAACCTCGTAGACAAAAGTCACCTCAATGTTTGTTACTGAGCAGCCACTCAACAGAAACCCAGCCATTTATTTACCAACTGTGCTAAACTGTTCATCCTTCACTGAAAAACATAAAACACAACAGAAATAACAAGTTAACGAACTCTGAATATATTAGGGAATGAATAGATGAGAAGGAGAAGGCCTTCACTTGATGATTCATGTGAAGAATCCACATCTATAAGTAGAACAGAAGTTCCCTTCTTCATTACAGAGTTTAGATCTATAGGTCGGGTCAAAATTACATGGTTGATAGTCAAGTTGAGTCAGACTCAGGCTTCTGTGGCACATTTTTATAAAGCCTACAAAACATACAAAAACAGAGAAAATCAAAAGAAAATGATTGATATAAAGTTGTTTTAATCAACTTATTATAGTCTAGATAGAGGAAAAAGAAACCATTTAGAGTGGGGTTTCAAAGACTTTGCATTCACATTAATGAAGTTCAGCAAATTCAGTCTGTTCTGGGGTTTTAAAGCATAAATCTGTGATTCCCAAACTCTGGAATCAGATCTGGATCCAGAATGAAAGTGAAAGTCAACATACACCAAGAACACATATTTTTAGCCCCTTTGATTTCAAAATAGATCTGAATTAGGCATACAAATGACATGAAATTCACTGTAAAACATGTAATATCATAGAATTTGGTAATTTATGTATTTGACTGAACAAATCTGGGTTCTTGTTTGAACAATCTAAGTGTGTACTCTTTGCATTGACAATCACAATGAAAGAGCAAGAAAAAAAATAAGCTTTAGCTTTTGCTCATCTGTCCTGTCTTTGTGATGTGATCTGGTTAGATTTGCCTCATCTCTTTGAGAGACCTGTATTAAACATATGCTGCTGCTATAACACTAATCATTAATAATTACAATCTACTAATTTAAAGCAAAGCACCTAGTTTGTGATAGAGTTGAATGACTTTTCCTGTATTTTGTCCATCAAATAATTTGCAATGGGAACAAGTCAGCAAAGATCTCACATTGCAAAGAACCTCAGCATAGAGAAATGAGAATTTACTAATGACTTTTTAAGCCATGATATTGCCTAAAAATATGGCTCTAAAGGACTGTTTGACATATTATGTCAGACAGTAAAACTAACACAAAACTAACCTTTAGAGAAAAATGATAAAACTTTGCATGCTTTAGGTAAAGTGTTGTTAGAACATTATAGCAGCTTTCTAAAATCCAGTTAATGCACGATCAATCAAGAAAGACTGTTCAGAAACTCCAGGAGGTACAGTATTTCTGTGGCAATGTAAAAGAAACCACATTTTACAAGAAGTACTTTCTTTAATTTCATATCAATTGTGTACTGCTTCTTACTGCAAAAATACGTAGGGATAACTGAGAGGTAGATAGAGGTAGATTGTAAGATATTTGCAAAGCATTAAAATAAAATATTAAATTAATACAGATGTAAATGTGCAATGTGCAATCTGTAAATGTGGGTTATTTTTCAAATGAACTGTTAAATTTTAGACATTAACCATATCAGTAGCTTCTTCATAAAGTTAAATAATAATAAAACAAACTTCTTCGTTTAGAAAACTCACTGAAAGCAGATAGTGCCAATTTGGACAACAAGTTGCTTAAACTTAAATAGGTATCTATAGCTTTTACTGCCTTTATTTTGATGCAACAGTGTCTTTTTGCACACTAAGTTCCATTTATTTATTGCTCTTTACTTTTGTATGAAAATAAAGGCACTTTATTTTTTACTCAATGAAAAATAATTTAAAT
This sequence comes from Anableps anableps, assembly GCA_014839685.1. Classification (NCBI taxonomy): domain Eukaryota; kingdom Metazoa; phylum Chordata; class Actinopteri; order Cyprinodontiformes; family Anablepidae; genus Anableps; species Anableps anableps. Next base: position 14,757,400 of record CM026076.1, read on the forward strand.
AAGTTAAAGTAAAAATTCTAATTATAGTTTATTGTCAAAAATTAAAGTGGCTTTGGATCACAGTTGCAGATACAAAGCAACATTTAATTTATTTGTAAGTTAGCAAGTTGCAAGTTTAGCAAGTTCAGTATAGAATCACACGAGACAAAGTCCACCGTCATTACTCATTAAGAAAGATGAGGACAAAATGGAAAATCTAAGTATGCCCCAAAAACCATAGCGATGATCAAAATACCTAAAACCCTAGAATTGAAAGGTGTTTTCCTTAGTTTTTGTTGTGAAAAAACTTGGAAAGAACATATATTACTACCACAATGCATGATACTATCACAAAGTTACACTTACACAAGAGAAGCAAATACAGCTTAATGTGAAGTTAGATATGGTTTAAACTTCCAAGATATGAGCTGGTAATAGGAATTTTCAAAGTGATTCATAATCAAGAAGGAACCTGCTAACATTCCCAGGTATGATCCCAGTGCCTGTACTGAACCCACTCACAGCTTCATGCCAGCTACAGAAGCAGGGTATGCTGGAAGTCTTGGCACAACATGAATAAGCTAAGCCTGTAGTGGTCTCCCCATGTACTTCAGCGTTAAGAAAGCAGTGTGCGCACTGTGTAGGTTTTCAGTCCTATTTTGAGCGAGCAAAATTATGTAATTTGTCAATTTTGTATTGCTCCCTGGCACAAAATGAACTTCTCTTTTGTATGTGTACCGAACTTCAATATGCTCACATTGTTGTGATGCAGGCAGGCACCTCCCTGCCATTCACCCTGAATGAGCATACCTAATACTTGGCTTTCCAAGTGACTAAACAAAAACTGTTTAGCATGCTTGTCTTTCACCTCAAACATCAGTATGGAGCAGAGCCAGCATACAATGACAACACAGAGCTTAGAACATCATCACTGAGTGTGATGAATATTTCAGCTCACTATAGTCAGCACAGGGGACATATCATTTTTACCAGCGATCCCTATCTTCCCTTTTGATTGGCTATAATGGGCCTCTGAATCCCAGAGTCCTACTCTTGGCCTACCATTCTGTGTCAATGCCACCCAGATTAGACAGAACCAAGCACATTCATATTATCACTAATGGAAATGTGCAATGTGGGAACACATTCCCATTAATTACTTGTCATGGTTGTCACCCTGACAAACTTGACCAGACATCGATCAGGGTAATAAGACAAGATCAAGATTCTGAGGATATTAGTAACAGGGTTGCAGATGGGTTTGGGTGATTACCCTTGATATTCTCTGTTGCATATGTTGCTTTAAGCTTTGGAGAAGGATCAGTGCAAATGGCATCATTCCTCTTCTCCCCACTACAATGTCCTCCACATCTCCTTGAAGTAAATCTAGATGGCTTAGAGTGGTCGTATTTTGCTCAACAATAAATTAAAGCCGACAGTTTGAGAGATGGTCAGGCTTGAATCTAAGACTTTGTGAAAGCTTTTCACTCCCGGCTATTCCATGAAGGATATAGAGCAGTCCTTCTGCATCAAGCCATTCTGCATCATTTGTATAGCAGCTATAGCTCTTTGTAAAACCAATAAGATGCAGGCATGGCCAAGAATTGCTAATTGGGTGAGAGCCTCTGATAATGATACATGTCCCCTCTTTCCTAAAATAGGTTGTCAGACTGCAGAAACACACGTTGGTCTACAAACTGGACTCCATGTGACTTGGAGCTAAGAATAAGCAGAAACCTTAGTGCATTAACAGTCACCATGAAGTCAGCCAGCCATCAAAGATGAGGTATTAATAGATCAGAACTGTGTCTTCAGCAGTAACAACAACACAAAGTCTGGAATTGCAACTTTAATACTCTCTGGCTGTTTCACCTACCAAATCTCCAAAGAAATATCCATCGATCCATTCATCCATATAATCAAATACAATGGGATATCAAGAGGGCAAAGCATTAGGGAGAACAACATTCGGTTTCCTTTTATCCAGTTATGTTTTGAATTTTATCATAAAGATGTATTTCAGAACAAATATGCACTTCCTAAATTATGTTGCTATAAAGCTCAGTCTATGTAGATCTCAGTCCTCTCTCAAGCAGGATTATGTGTAAAAAAGCAATGTGACTAATGATGTGGAGACAATTGTACCAAAACATCTGTGCCCACTTTTTTTCAATGGGAATATTTCTTTTACAACAGATTCAGTAACTTCATTCAGTGAAATGATCCATTGAGGTAAAAACACAACTGATCATCCAAAACAATATTAAAAGATATTGTCTGGTTAAGAAGGGCAAAACTCATGACAAACATGTATCTACATAGCTTGAGCTGCCAGCTTGATTCAAGAAATTCATTTTATATTAGCTTAATACAAAATGAATATTTTCTTGACCTACTTGTGGTTGCTCTAAAGCTCTTGTGTAGATTTTATATTTTGCAATAATATTTTTTTAAGTTTTAGAACCATATTATATAGGACAACCAAAAATACAGAGCTGGATAGAGAGTTCATTTTTTGTTTTCTGAAATACCTTTTCCACCCCATCCCCAAATATTAGCCTGCTGCTAGGTCAAACAAAAAAATACTAGTGCAGGGCAATATTCACACCAGCATAATTTCATGTTCACCTTATTACAGTTGCTTTGGTTCATTTCTCAGGACAGAATTGAAATTCTCAAAGCTACTGTTCAATCTTCAAATCATTGCACACAAAAAAGCAATTTCTGATACCTTTGAGTAAGTTGCACATGCTTTTGTACATCATGCAAGTGATTATGTACAATTTCCTGCTTTTTTTTTCTACATTTGCAATTGCTTTTGTCACGATCAAAATAAGTTAGATGGGTCTCCCTTGAATAGTCTTAACCTCTACATCATTTAAAGTGTAACTAACCCCCAAATCAACTTTTTTGCTGATACACTGTCTAAATAGGTTATTTAGGGTTCTATCTTTATGTTTCTGTGCAAATTTTTACATTTTTGTGTAAATTTGTTTAGTTTGGCAATATTTTGCCAAAAACCATCTCAGTACTGGCCTCCTGTGGTCGAACGGTTCTTAGGTGATTGAATTCTACTATTGGTTACACTGGTACAGCTGGTACACAACATCACTTTTGGGTATAAAACCATCTCACTCAGACACACAGCTGCGCCCGCCCGGTGGCGAGTCAGGAGTCGAGCAATGATCCATAGTGTTACTCTCAGTTTAGCGAATGTGCGATTTAGTTACAATATGGACACGGAGTGGAATGGGTCTCCTCCGCTCTGATTACTGGCGATGGTATACTGCAGGACGGATGCCTGTCAGACTGACTGCAGTGCTTGGGAGGCAGGAAGTGCCAGCACAGCTCTCTGCTTACTTAGGACACAGCAGAGCTGTAGCTGAGCTGCAAAGAGCTGTCACCACAAAAGTCTCCAAAAACGGAAAAAAAAAAAAAAAAAAAAAAAAAAAAAAAAAACGCTTGGTTTGTCACTTTTTTTTTTTTTTTTAATTAAAAAGTCGCTAAATATAGCAAAAAAGTTTATGAGAAAGCAACAGATCTTCGTTCTTCCTGACCACAGCCCCACTCACCCTCTCCTCTCATCTCCAAACTCTGCAGTGCCTCTTAGTATCTCTCGGCTCTGCCCACTTTGCTGAAATTTTTCAAAATGTGTGAGGGGCGGGGTTAAGCTTTCACAGAGGGGGTTAGTTACACTTTAAGCATAAGTTCATCGTATAAGTCTTTACATGCACAATGCTTGAACAGGCTGTCATAATATTTCAAGCATATTTCTATACATTTCCAATAGAGGTTTTTTTCTCTAAATCTGTCCTGAATTGGTAAATTGCTCCCAGGTGAATCCAGTTTCTCCAGCATAGGTAAATGTGTGAAGCATTAGATAAACCAATGATCAACCAGTTTTCTGAAATAGCTCAAAGGTTCCATGAACAATCAACTGGTAAGAATATGTCATGGTTTCAGAGTGTTTTGTGGTTTTATTTATGGTTGTATTCTTCATTGTGGTGTTCCATAGGTTTGTTATTCATAGTCCTTGCTTCAGTCTGGTCTCTGGGTTGGTTTTTAGTTATCCTGGTGTCTTTCATGTTTTGTATTGCTTTCTCTTTTTGTTTCAGTTTTATTCTCTTGTTTAAGTTGCTTCTACATCTGGTCCTGTCTTGTGTTTTGCCTTGATTGTTTTCCCCTCACAGTATTTAGGTTTTTCTCTTCATCTTTATTCCTAGTTTAAGTGGTTTTATTTTGTCAAGTTTCTCTTATTCCGTAGTTCTTGCCATGCCTGTTCATGTTTTGTTTCACTTATTCTCAAGGTTTGATTATTTTTCCTGTCAGGTTCCAGTTTTGGTTTTCTTATCAGTCTCTTTAATTCTGTTCATGTTATTAATTTCTTTGCTATTGCCATGTTTTATTTCTTAGTGTTCTTGTATTTACCCTTTTGTTTGCTTTTCTGTTATTCTTCATAGATTCTTAATTCTGCCTTAGCCTTGTTTCTTAGTTTTGATTTACTATTTATTTGTGGAAGTTTTTATTCCCTTCCTTGTTCTAGCCTGTTTGTTTTGTCTAGTCCATTCATGTCTTTGAAATTCCAAGCCTTGATTATCATTTATCCCCTGCATTAGTCTTAGGCTCTAGTATCAATGTTTTAGTATGCTCATTAGTTTTATTTGTGTTGAACAGGTTCTGTTTATCAGTTAGATGTCAGGTTTTATTTCTTGTATTTATTTCTGTAGTCTCTGTCTTGTCTGTTTCTCCTGTTAATCTAGTTTATGTTTTTCACCTGTTACCTGATCATCAGTTATCCTACTCACCTGTCTCACATGCTATTTAAGTTCCTGTTTGACTTTTGTTCCTAGCTGGTTCCTCATTTGTTTATGGTTGGTTCTTGTCCATGCCCTGCCAGTTATCTCTTCAGTTTTTGCAAAAATAAACCTGCACTATACCACTCTACTCTGGCTGTCTGCGCTTTGGCTCTCTCTTGTCTCCAATCATGACAGAATATAGTGTACATAGCTGGAACACAACACAACATTTCTGACAATGGAAACACAAGGATTTGGATGGGGTCAACAGCCAAAGAGAAGAGGAAGAGGAAAAGGAGTGAGGCTGTGGCAGAGGAGTTAGGAAGCAAAACAAAGGAAGAGGCAGAAGAGGCTGAGTTTCCATCACTCCAACATCATCAGGCAATGGTTTGCGGCCCTCAACAGGGTGCTGATGGAGTTCCCAACAGCTTACCGGGGACCCCCTTTGCAAACCCACAGCCAATGTAACAAAAATATTTAAAGAAACATTGACTTTTAGAATGTTTTTTTTCCTCACTTTTATTAACTAATCAATAATCATTACATTTGTTTAGCACAAATGCTGCCTCATACCCAGAGGGGAAAAACAGTACAAAAATAATGTACTCAAGTAAAAGTACAGTTACTTTACTTGTATTTAGATGAAAAATTATTAAAGTTTCCAGTGTAAAGTGTTACTCAAGAAAAGTAAAAAGTACCTCATTAAAATTTTACTTTAAGTAAGTTACTTAGTTTCTTTTTATGAGCAGAAGAAAGTTCACAAAGTAAAAGATGAGATCTTAGTTTTGAACTGTATTTAAAGGAGCACCTTTATAAATAAAAACGCAACATAACATAAAACATGTTAGCATATGACATCATGAATATTTGGGAGGTATTATGTATAATGTTAATGAAGCATAAATTTCCTACATCTTCTGTCAGCTGCTTTCTAATAGTTTTAAATAACTGACTCCAAACTACGCACCTGGTCCTCTGTTTTCAGCGTTAGCTGATACAAATTATAAGAAGTACCAGATAAAATTTATATTATTTACATTTGTTGTTACAATGGTCATAGTGTTGAACATAAACCAAACTAAATTTACACTGTATGATAATGCTGTTGCCTTTCTCATACTTATAGTTAAACTGATCCCTTAAGTACAGTCATGTTTTTCTTTTTCTCAGAGGTTATAACTTGAACTATACTTGACGGGTTTTTCCAAGAGTCTCTGTCTTCCAATTGATGCAATACCATGGGATTCGATTACTAACCCAGCCAGCCGATCAATGCTGTTTTTTCTGGTGTTTTATTTTATTATTAACAGATATGATTTCAAATGTAGATGAGTAAAATAATTTACTCAAAATAAACTCAAGTAAAAGTTCAGGTTTTTTAAACTACTTTAAAAAGTACAAAGTACAGTCAAATAATACTTAATCACAGTAATGCCAGTAAATGTAACTAATTGCTTTTCCCCACAGTCCTTGAAAGTCCCTAGGAAATAAATCAAATGTAACCTTTAAGATAATAGGTGCATTTCTGTAAGAGCTGGGACTCACTGTGAATACTAGCTTGATAGCATCATTAAATAAAAATGGAGAAACTTTGAAACTTCCATTAACAGGTTTTACTAACAGATTCTCCAGTATGACTACAGACATGTCAGACAGTTAAGCTCAAAATTCTTCATACTCCTGGTACATTTAGTTTTAAAGTGAACTTTTCATTTAACCAACATGTTTCTTTTGACTAGAGATGATATTAAAGTTTTGGAGATGCCCAGCCAGAGTCCTGTGGAGGGAGCAAAGAATTAGGATGATGATAATGTTTTCCAACCTGAAAGAGTTGGAGCTCATAACTAAAGATAAACTGTTAAAATACCAGTGAAAACATACAAAAAGCTAATCAACAAGAAGGGTTTTATGGTTATAATGACAATGATTATTTTTCTACTGAAAAAGGGTATAAATAATTTCAAACATGCCATTTATAATTCAAGGAATCAGAAACAAATTTTGTGATAAAATGAAAATAGTTTTAAAACTAAATCGGCCTGGAGTAAGAATGATTTGGTCCTCAACTGTATATTATGCGTGTAATATAACCATAACGACGAAGATTTTACATACCGTAATGTAATTCAGAGGGGACAATATCAATTATTTCCTCCTACCATTTACGTTTATATTATTGATGAGACCTGAGTCTGAGTAGAGCTGTTGTAACTGAAATGCAACTCGAGCCTGAGTCGCAAACTTGAGTCACCATGTCTGTTCATCATTTAACACTCCAGACAAATTTATTCTTGACCACATTTACTACATTAAGAAGTGACAAATAAATAAACATGGTATTCTATCGACATTGAATCAGTCATGGACATTGTGTCTATTCCAAATTGAGCTTTTAGAAACTTAATACCGCTCAACACAACTACCCACTGGGACGTCACCATGTGTGCTGCCAGTCATACTGTGAGTGTGTGCATGACCCTTTGACCATGGATCCCATTCATTAATTGTCATACAGCACGCCCTCACAGACTCATCCCTGTTTTTTAGGCCCACCACCATGAAGGGTCATCTACAACGACAACAACCACTCAGTAGCTGTTACTGCAGGCCAAGTCCTCCCAGTCAGTGCAAGATCAAGCTAGGCCACACAACTGGTTAACTGTTGCTGTTTACTCACCCTTTTGCCCTCTTTGCCTGGCTGACCCGACACTCCAGCTGATCCCTAGGGAGAGGACATGTATTATCGAGAATTGTGTACTATATTTAGCAATGCAGCGACTTTCTTTTTCATCTTGCAAAGTCTGACACGGGCTGATGTCTGTACCACATGTTTTCAGCATACCAGAGGAGTTTATTTGTACCAATAAAATGCAAGTAAGCACAACGGATAAGAAAAGAATTAGGTTAGTTAAAATAAATGCATAGGTAGGAAGGAGTATGTAAAGTTGCACTTTCGTTACTTGGATAGCTTCTAGGTGCCTTCTCCAGTATCTCCTTAATAGGCAATTTGCAGCCTCAGTTGATCAGGGCTTCATTCCATTACTCTATAAAGTATCCTGATAAGAAACTATTAGCAAGCTAATCAAGGTATATTCTGAGTTGATTTTCTTGTTAAAGAGTGCATATGGTGTTTCGATAGTTTCTTGTTCAACCTAATAGTTGAGCTTGACTGAATGAGAAAACATAGCTCGAGAACTTTGTTCAGCAAGAAAAACAAGTGATTGTAAGTTTAAAAATGTGGATCTTGGTTTTACCTTTTCTCCTTTATCTCCTCGAGGACCCTGAAAGAGTTAAATCGAGATTTTTTTTTTTTTGTTCACAAGAAAACAAAAGAATGACCTTAAAATTATTTGTAAACAAGTAAGAAAAAGTGCATTGCAGAAGTATTCATACCACTAAAAATTCTCCACAGCTTGTCATTGTTACAACCACATACACTAATGTATTATATCAGAACATTATGTGGTATGTCTGCAAAAAAATAAGACAAAATTATGACGCCAAGGAAAAAAGTGAATGCTTTTCAACTTAATATGACTAAATATCTGAAAAATGGGGTGGGCTTACATATCTAAGTCCCTCTACTCTGATACTCATAAATAAAAAACCTGTCTGTAATTTGTTCTTAGTATAAACAGCATTATGAAGACCAAAGAACACACGAAACCAGTCAGGGTAGAAATTGTGGCAAAGTTCAAAGTTGTGTTAGATTATAAAACAATATCCAAAGCTTTGAACATCTCATCAGTCACTGTTCACTCCATCATCTGAAAATGGAAATGAAAAGAGGATATTGTAAAACAGCAAACCATAAGTGTCATCAGACCCGTTTAATGGGCATAAATAATCTATGCCACTGTCAAATTTGTGATCAAATTTCAGTACAATGAGAAAATATAAATATAATTAGACAATAACTTCATTAGGAAAGCACGTGTTTTAAAGTGAATGAAGTGTTGTTCTTTTATACAGTATGTACAGAAAGTGTTCACCCCCTTCGATATTTTACCCTTTTATTGTGTTTTCAAATCAGTCTCAATCAACATAATTTGGCTTTTTTGACTACCATCCACCCCCCCCCCCAAAAAAAAAAAAACAAACAAAAAAAACACACACACAAAAAAGACCTTTTAATGTCAAAGTTAAAACTGATTTCTACAAAATAATGATAATAAAAATAACTAACAGAAAATAAGTGATTGCTTAACTATTCACCCCCTTCAAGTAGATATTTAGTTGATGCATCTTTGGTTGTAATCACAGCATGGAGTCTGTGTGGATAGGTCTCAGTCAGGCTTGAGTATCTGGAAACTGCAGTTTTACTCCATTCTTCCTTGCAAAAGTGTTCAAGTTCTGTCAAATTGCTTGGGGATTGGCTATGATCATCCCTTTTCAAGTTCTGCCACAAATTTGGATTGACGTCTGGGCTTTGACTCGGCCACTCCAGAACATCCACCATGTTGTCTTCAAACCATTTCTGTGTCGCTTCAGCTGGATGCTTCAGGTCATCTTACTAAAATATGTTCTCCAAAGCCGTAGTTCTCTTGCAGATGGAAACAAATTGTTCCCTTAAGATTTCCCTATATTGAGATTTTATATGACGTTTTTTTCAACAGTGGCTTTTTCATTGCCACTCTCCCATAAAGATTTGACTGGTGAAGAACCTGGGCCACAGTTGTATGTGGAGTCTCTCCCATCTCAGTTGCTGAAGCTTGTAACTCCTTCACTGTAGTCATAGGTGTCTTGGTGGCCTCTCTCACTAGTCTTCTTCTTGCACAGTCACTCAATTTGTGAGGATGGCCTGATCTAAGGAGATTTACATATGTGCCATATTCCTTCCATTCCTTGATGATGGATTTAAATGGACTCCAGAGAGACTTTTTTTGTATCCATCCCCTGACTTATACTTTTCAATGACCTTTTCTGTGATTTGCTTGGAGTGTTCTTTTGTCTCAATGCTGTAATGGCGGCCAGGAATACTGATTAACCAGTGACTGGACCTTCCAGACACATGTGTCTTTATGCATGTGTCATTTGAGACACACTCACTGCACTCAGGTGATCTCCATTTCACTCATTGTTAGACTACTAGCACTAATTGGTTGGACCTCTCATGAATTAGGTCAGTGATTTTAAAGGGGGTGAATATTTATACAATCACTTATTTTATGTAAAATATTTTTATGTAATTGTCATATATATATATATATATATATATATATATATATATATATATATATATATATATATATATATATATATATATATATATATATATATATATATATGCACACACACACTTAACTAACACTGTAACGGGTAACTAACACTGCACATGGTCCTAAATATTCCATCTTCACTGATAAATATGTTGGTAGTAGCATCATACTGTGGGAATACTTTTTTTCAGCAAGGACAAGGAAGGTGATCACATTTGATGGGAAGTTGGATGAAGCCAAACTGAGGAAAATCCTGGAAGAAAATATGTTAGAGGCTACAAAATACTTGAAACTGGGGCAGAGGTTCAACTTCATGTAGGGCAGCAACAGTAAACATACAAGCAGAGCCACAATGAATGGTGTAGATCTAAGTATTTTCTAAACATGGAAAGGTTCAAGTGGTATGAATACTTTTGTGAGTTACTCTGCATAAAAACCTTGAATAAATTTATCAGTACCTGATCTCCCTTGAGATGTTCATTCCTGGCCTAAAATTCAAGTAAATATTAACAATTAAAACCATTTTATTTAGATAAAAACATCAACATTTATTAACAATAGCAGTTATGTGCAAACAATATAATGGGTAATGAGGTCATTTTTCTTGACCAGGGTGATCTGAAGTAAACCAAGTCCATAACAATCTATCCTGACACCATGCTGGGTATTGGTCTGGGAGAGAATGCAGTCATCAACCCCCAGGAGGCAGAGTAAATACAAAATCATGAACTGAATTCCAATTTTTGCTAAATAATTTTTGACTTCTTTCAGTAGGCATCCAAAAGGCACACAGTTGATTTTACAAAAACACAGTTGTAAATAATCTTTAATCTTTAATCTTTCAAGTGAGTTAGTTGCCTTATGCAAAGTAACAAGGGAGAAGAAACAAACAGCACAAGGTGGCTGACGACCCAAAAACCTTTACAGATTCATCTATGAAGAAAGAGACAGCTGTGACCTGTGATGACTTAAGTTAAAGATGTCTCAGTCTTTCTGCAGTTGTTTTGTTAATAAATCATCATCTTCTCCTTTAGTTGGATCGTGAGCACAGTTTGACCTCAAGTAACAAGCAATTCAATACCACTGCACTAACAGCAAGTCGGCATTTTAATAGTCTACCTTCAACATTTTCTGCTAAGGCTCACCAACTCATTTGCTGCTGTAATGTGAGAAAGTTAGCTAAAACTGTATTTGCCTGTCAGAGCATGCTTGTTACTTTGCTTGTTAAATAAAATTAGCATGAGAGTGTAGATAATGAATGGTGGCAGAGGTCTGTGGAAATCGTAAGCATTTTGGCAACATAAAAGGAGCAAGCCAGCAGCAGAGGGACCGTTTTTCTCATATATCCCTGCAGTGTTGATTTAAACTGGCAGGCTGATCCCCTCATGATGTGCACATAATTAACTACCCACCCACCAAACACCTTTAATCTGGGGCAGCCTTCAATTCTCTGGTCAGAATCCATTGAGAGCATGTGCCTTTGCATTTGTGTCCACACATTTGTTAAAAGTGTTGATCGGTTCAAGAACATGGGAATACATGTGCAGTTCCTTGCAAAAGTAGTCATACTTCCTCATAATCTCAGATTTCAAGCAAAAGCTACATTACAACCATAAACCTCAATGTATTTATTGGTATTTTATATTACAGAACAACACAAAGTAGTGCTATTGTTTAGTTTTCAATTTGTTTTGACAAATAAAAATCTGACAAGTGTGGCATGCATTTATATATATATATATATATATATATATATATATATATATATATATATATATATATATATATATATATATATATATAGAGAGAGAGAGAGAGAGAGAGAGACACATAATAAACTAAAATATCACCTCACACCATTCCAAAGATGAAACATGGTGGTAACAGCATCTGGTTGGCCTCAGTCCAGAACTAGATCAAACTGAGAATCTGTGGCAAAACTTGAAAATGCTTTTCAGAGATGCTTTCAGTTCTCCCTGAGCTATGTTGCATTAAAAAAAAAAACAAAACAAAAAAAAAAAAAAAAAACAGTAAAGGTAGATGAAATTTGGGAGAATACAAATGCATGTCTCACTTCTCAGACGTTTATTTGTAAAAAAAATATTTGAAAATCATTTATCATTCTTGTTCTAATTGTCAAATATGCAGTGCTTTATGTTGGTATATCATATGAAATTCCATTGCTGGTTGTAATATGACAGAATGTAGAAAAGTTCAAGGGGTATGAACAACTAATGTCAGTTGACATTAGTTCATTGAATTTTTTTTTTTATTTTATTTTATTTTTTTTTTATCTCTGGGTTATAGAGTGTTCTCTATTTGTTAAATTTTACATGACCAGCGAAAAAGCACAAGTCAGTCTAATTACAAGGGTGAAAAACAGTAGGCCTGCAGATGGAGGCACCAACCCAGTAAGAGCATGTTTTACCCATGTAAGAAACAGCCAGTGACTACCTGTCACTCTCCACCCCTCACCCAGGGGCTTGGAGCTGCACTCTTTCCCGCCTGACTGCTCATCCCTACCCTTTTTAGCCCAAGTGAGAAGGCCTTCTGAGCCCGTTTTCCTATCTGCTCTTTGTTTGAACCTTCCCAGGAAATGGTAATGTGACACAGAGCCTCCTCAGCTGAGCGCCTCACTTCCCATCACTGTAGTCCAGATGTTTTAACTCCATATGCAGTTCCTGATCTGCCAAAGTGCCGTGATATTTACAAAGCTCTGTCTACCCATTTCAGGTCATAGTCTCTTGTGTACATTACAACCTTATAAGTTGTGCAGAATGACCTTACATACTATACAAAACAACGTAATGAGATGTAAATGAAACTGTTTGAACTTACAGGCAGCCGTGGGTTTTCAGCTAGGCCGTCATCACCCTGTGTGGGAAGATAATAGCATGAGTCTACAGTATCTTTATCACATACAGCTAAGTCCATACTGTTCATTTTTAACTATCTGACATCCAACCTATAGGCCATCCATCATACTTGTGACAAAACCTGAAGGTCAGGTAAAATGAGATTGACTATGCATGGAGGTAATTTTTCAACACATGCTCCAGTGCAGTAGAGGACCATTAACTGGTATTTACAGTATGTCATGAAATGAAGCATGTCTGATGACTGCTGCACTGTCAGACAACTGGCAGGTGGTTTGGAGCTATTAAATGTGGCACCCTAAAAATAAACACAACCCTGCTATATCATGTGAAATCTCTGAAGCATTAACAACAGACAGGTATGATAACATTGTTTGGTGACTGAAGCACAGGTTGTCAACAAAAAATAATATAAAAAAAGGACACCAGGATCAATCAATGTAAGCGATGCAAAAACTGTTTGGGTTTCTTGTTTTTTTTTTATAGATTAAACCAGTTTATTACTGTCCAGTAAGCAGTTTCACTTTCTATGAAACAGTAGACTTCACAAATGGCAATATCCTGCTTTCAGATGTTCTGGAAGAAAGGGGAAAAAAAAGGAGGGTGAGGTGGGCAGCATTTTGCTGTCTAAATGAATGTCACAGCTAAAATATGCCAGATATAGGATATTCAGAAGACTCATTACTTTATGCTTCTAAAGCTGCCTCCCTCTGTCAGTTTCAATATAAACAGAGGCCCCCTCCACGCCACTTCCCCACACCCTTCCATCCAGAAAATAGGATAAAATAGCCTGTGATTCTCTGTTGTCTTCACAGAGACCTCATTATAACTTCAAGGCTGGCAGGCAGTGCAATGCACCTACAATTATGTGGTGCATTCTTTGAAAAGACAACAACACTATAAAAAAAAAAAAAAAAAAAAAAAAAAAAAAAAAAAAAAAAAAAAAACAAGGGGAGAGAATGAAAGAGCAGGATATACCAACTAATTACAGAAGAAGCATTCCATCACGTACCTGGGGAAAAAAAAAAAAAAAAAAAAAAAAAAAAAAAAAAAAAAAAAAAAAAATCCTATAGTAGAACGGAAACGGAGAGAAAAAAAATAAATAAAACAAAAACATCTACCTTTCTACATTGGTTCAACAGTTAATCAAATTCATGCCACTGATGTCAGAGAATTGACAATGAGGAAGCTGTATTTTTACATCAAACTACCAGCTTGTTTTGAACACATGGATTATAAAATTGGTTACAGCTTCTATGCAGGACGTTCCCATGTGCCGCCTGCCTTTTTATTCAATTTTAAAGCCAAATGTAAAATTTATTCTTACTCATGTGCCTATCAGCAGAGATCAAAACAAAAGACAATGATGTGCAGCTCTTATTTAGCATTACGTTTAGAACTAAAACGGTAAAAAGAATTAGTTATAAATGTCAATCACACAGAATGACAAAAAATACTATTTTGAATTCAGTAACATAAACTGAGTGGAAATCTTTCTTTCAGACACATTAAAAGCTCTGTTACCACTTTACTGAGGTATGCCAAAGCTATAACAATAGAGCATACAATGTCATAAAAAATATTCAACCACAAACTAACATATTTGGAGGTTTTTTTGTGATAAGCCAATACAGAGTGCATAACTGTGAAGCTGATAGAAACTTATACATGGTGATATTTTTACAGCTGATAATCTGTATAGTGTGTCTTATGTATTCATAGACACACCATCCCCAAGATGAAACAAGGTGATGGCAGCATCATCCTGCCATGAGTTTCATCTAGACCACCCAAACCAAAAACTCTTAAGTTACCCCCTTCAGCTTCTGAAAGGCACTCTTACTTTTAGTTATGAGGTAAAAAACAAAACAAAAAAAAAAACCATCATGTGTTACAGTATGTCAGCATACTGACACCAAGCACACAATCACATGTGAGTATACGATTCTCAGTCACTCAAAAGATCAGATAATGTCAATCACATGCCACACAGTTCTGCAGTGTGATTCACAATCAGCTGGCTATAATGTGTCTACCCCTTGTTCTATTTCCCTGTCTCCCCATGCTGCACTTTGGTTTAGCAAGGACACTGCTTGTCATTGCCTTTGAACCTTGAAGCAGGGAACCTCAGGGTGGGACTGAACTATGCAGGCTCAGGGAGCAGTCAAGCCTCCCGGTGGTGAAATGTGAAAGTAGAAGGACAGCTCAGATGAAGAGTTATAGCTGATGAATGAGGCCTGACACATATTGACAGGCTAAATTTGCAGCAAGCCTTGTTAGGTATGACACATTTGGGCCATTGGCACCAACACTTTAAAATAAGTTAGGGCAGGAGTAGGAAAGAGGGAGTGTGAGCAGCCTGTAAAATGATTCAGAAATCCAATAATTTGTCATGGTTAAATTTAGAGTCAGATAGGCTATTAATAGTGAATTATATATCTGCAGAGGATGATTACCTACTCTTATCACATTAAGTCTTGCTACCAGAGACGTGACTAATTCCTTGGCAGTTTTCAGCAAGCCTTGTCTGAATCACTACCATTCAGAAAACAGAAGCCATGATAATACTAGTGTGACTGCATGTATAGTAATGATGGCTATACAACGACATGGCTCCCATTAAGTTATTGAAAAGACTATACCATGACTTGACCAGACTGTGAGTTAATGTGCTTTCTTAGCCCACAGACTGTCAGGAACAAGGTGACTGTCAAATCATTCACACATGGAAATCAAGCAGAAAATTTCTCCATTAGTATTTTATTTTTATTACCAGAACTGTGGCAGAAGTTCAAGATTATGGAGAAAAAAAAAAAAAACTTTTTACTCTTTGTTTTTCAGACTAGGCTTTAGATTTTTGTATAAAAATGTTGGTGTAACAAAGTAATAAATTCACCTTTATTGTTATTAAAATAATATACACAAAATAGTGCTTCCACGCTGTAAGTAGAATTATTAAAAGAAAAAAAAAATATAATCGTCCATACACAACAGGACACAAGCTTCAAACCATCCTATACTTTACAAATATAGCCAGTCTAATCTTTTCACGTTTTCTCTGACACTGCAGCAGACCCATACTTTAAAAGAAATATTATCAATATGCTGAAACACATTTTCAAATAAACAGTTACAATATTTTCCACAGATGTAGGAGCTGTGCTCAACTGCACTATTTATTGTAATAAACAATTGTTTCTTGTTTTGAAAGTCTGATGTAGGAGTTGTAGATTAAAACAAATTATTTTATAGTTTGTTACAAATATTCATCTGCACTTTGTCATCATCTGCTACGTTCTATTTTGGAAACAAACAAACAAACAAACAAACAAACAAAAAAAACCCAGATGTATAATGACAGCATGTGCAAAGTAAAGATGGACAGACAGATGGACGGACGGATGGACCGACAGACATAATATACTTAAAATGGGGTGAAATACTCTGTTTAAAGGTGTTCATGGTTACTGTTATGAGCATATTTTAAACATATAACCATAAGGTGTATTAACTTGTAAGTTATTGTAGCAGGGATTGGGCAGTATACGCACAATTTCAAAAACCAAACTCGGAACTTCACTGACAAACATTGCAGTCTATGTCAGTTTTTGATAAATGAGACTAACCTTCAGGCTATATCCGCATTACAAACTAAGTAATCCAATGAGGATAAATTTGAAAAGATGAGTTGTTTTCCAGTGGGTAAACATGTCAGATATTCAACTCATAGAAGCTCAGTCAACCAGAAAGTTACTGTCTTACCATTAACAGAATGGTAGCTGCTCACACTGTTTAGCAGTCAGGCTTTAAAACTGTTGTTGCAAATAGATGTTCTGCTGAATGGTTTCTGATGGTAAATACTTTAATTATGTCAATCAACAAAGTAGGTGTCAACTGGCCTGATAGTAAGAAGACATATAGAAATGAACGCCTCTTTATCAAAATCTGATTCTGGAGAGGGTTTAAAAGAGGAAAGGACAAGGGTCAATGCATTGCAGCAATAATGTATCTATCTATTTACAGTTGAAACCAGATATTTACATACGCCAAATAAAATGACACATACACATTTTCTTTCTCACTGTCTGAAGTTAAATCAGATCAAACTTCTATTGTTTTAGGTCAGTTAGAATAACCAAAATTATTTCTATTTGTTAAATTCCAGAAAAAAAATGTTCTTGCTAAATTGAGATTTTTTTGTAATTTTCTTCGAATTCAGAAGTTTACATACATTTGATGTAACTATGTCATAGTTTATTGTTGTGTTCCACTTCCTGAATATTCATTTCCTTTAGATTTTTTCCTATCATGAACTACTGTGTTTTTACTTCAGTTCAAGTCTTGCCATATTCTGTTCCGTACCCTGTATTTATTATTGCTTGAAAGGTCTTGCCATGTAAATTTATTCATAGTTTTTGTTCATTCTTGTATTTTGTTCTTTGTACATTTGTTTGGTTTGTGTTATGTCCTCTTCAGTTTTTCTCATGTCATTAGTCTGTCTCCCATTTCTATTGCATTCACACTCACCAGTAATCTTCACTCATGCCATTCACCTGCTCCCTCATCATCCTCATGTGTTTTTCCTGATCTTTCCTCTCAAACTCTTGATTTGATTTTGCACTCTTCAGCACCAGGTTCTTTGTCTTCATGCCCTGATTCACATACTTCTTTGCTTCCTTCCGTGTCACGTTTTTCCTGTCCCTGAGTTATGTAAGTTTTCCTTACTGAATTTCTCACTAATGCCTCTCACTAATGGCTGTCTGTACATTGGTTCAGTCTCTTCACCACAGAACTTGTTGGGATGCCGTAGGCCCTCGGTGTTCGAGCAGAGCACGCCACTTGCAGACTGAATGTGAGCATGAACTTTTTTTTGGCTGCTTGTGGGTGCAGAGCTTTGGGGGAGCATTGATGGGGAACGCAGACCGACGTAACACTTGTTACAACATGAAAAAAAAAAAAAAAAAAAAAAAAAAAAACACATGAAAAAAAAAAAAAAAAGCATACTGGGAAAAAGTTCCGGTATGAACAAAACGCTGGAAATAAATCCCAGTACGCTGAGGGGTAAAACTTATAAGTGGTGGTACTGCGTACCAGTCCGTACCAGCCCACTTAAAGCACTAATTATCCCTGATGCTGACCAAATGTATGTAAACTTCTGAATTTGAAGAAAGTTACAAAAAAATCTCTAAAAAAAAAAAAAAAAAAAAAAAGAAAAAAAAAAAACCCGTTCTCAGTAAGTTTTCTGGCATTTACCAAATAGAATTACCAAAACTATTTCTAACTGACCTAAAACGAGAGAAGTTTGATCTGATTTAACTTCAGATGGTAAAAATGTGTGTGTCTTTTTATTTGGTATATGTGTGTTTTTATTTGGTGTATGTAAATATCTGGTTTCAATTGTATTTATTCTTCCATTTATATTATTATGCTTCTTTATTTGTCTTTCATAGATCCCAATTAGAATTTTTGTCACTCAGTACTGGCTCTGCCCTCATCTGAGGCCAGACCTAAACATTCAGGTAAAAAAAAAAAATAAATAAATAAAATAAAAAAAAAATCATGTTTTGAAATCATATTTGCCATATGTGATAATATATCAAATCAGCTTAATTTTGGTACAAATCTTCTTGAAAAGATGTTTAAAAAAAACAAAAAAACAAAGGGCAATCAAGATTTTATTGGAACTAACCTAACCTTAAAGTTTCACTGAAGCAACATCGCCAAATAAAACCTGAAATGGCAGCATACTTTTTGGTTTTCATGAGCTATTCAAAGATTATTAGTAGCTTTCATCAAGCCACCTTTAACAAAACTTTCTGGAGATGTTCTGTTTTTTTGTTGTTTTGTTAGTTAGTTTGTTGAATAAAAATCAACCCTTCTAATTTTTGAAGGGTCCATGCTTTAAAACCCTGAGTTGTTGCTTCTTACATTTATTTGGAGAAACATATTAAGTTTAATTTATAGTTTATTGTGTCCAATTTCATTGACAGTGACAATTTTTATTGCTCCTCACCTGCTATAAGCTTTATGACCACTGTTTCTCTGTAAACTCTTAAAACACTGTCAGAGTGGCTTCCCTGAAGACTTTCTTCAGTATGTCTTTAGCATTTATGTATGAAGGAACAAAGAAGTGCATGAAGCACAGAGATGCCTTCATCATTGCTTATGTTGATTTTTAATTAGATAGATGGTTATTTGACACTCATGAACACTAAAAGGTCACAAAGTATGTATTTTATCTGTTTTTGATACAATAAGGAAAATGAAAACATCCATGCTGGGAAGAACATGCAAATATCACATTTGTTTTTAAAAGTATTGTAACTGTGGAATTTTACTTTGACAAATATACTTTTAACACTACAGTTTTTTGCATTTTGTGTTAGGATATAAAGTAGTGAACAAAAAAGAGAAAAATAGGAAAGTAAACAATTTATATTATGTCTAATATAAATATTCTTCACTTAATTTTGTCTTCAAAATGCACAGTTTTTTTAAGAATACGGTTCCATACAACCAAATTTATTTTTATTTTGCATTATAATTTGAATAACAAAAATAAAAATCTAATATCTGCTAATGATGTGATGATAAAGTATACATCATAAACTGATAACCTCTTAGAAACAGTTTGATCTAAACAATAATGTTGTGAAATATATGCTTTGTGGATCAGATATACATTACAAGCTCATGTTGAAAATTGTAGACATCTACACATTTGCAAAGGAACATTAAGGAGGAAAAAGGTGGTAACGAAAATACTGGTGCCTGGCTGTGTGGCAGTTGTTCCTGCAGCACGAGGTCAAAACACTGTGGGGAGCTGTGCACACTCGTCTGTTAATTACACACTGCTCTGTGTCTCGTCAGTCCTGAAACTGTGGGGCCACAGGACAATCTGGCAACTCCCCAGCAGAAGACAACTAACACAAGCAAACAAAGAGCCAGGGGAAGGAAGGAGGAACACATGCAGCCTAATTATGTTTACTTAGAACTTTTAGCAGGCAGAGCATCTGCGGGTCAGAGAGCTTGTCTCATAAGAAGTAAAACCATTTCAAATTTCAATCACTACAAAGAGGTTTGTCATTTCCAGCTTGATCTACCCATCCAAACAGAAGTTAATCAGCAGCAAAACTGAAGATACACTAAATATTTGTGTTAACTTGAGGCAAAATTTTGATCTTGTAGGCAATGAATCTTTAAAGCTATGTGAAACAAGATCTGTAAGTAACACAGATATCTTGAGTGCTGGCCTACAAATGCCAGGGAGGTTACGGCAGGAAATGCCTTTTGTGACTTTCCATCCACTCAGCGATACACCATCATCTTCAGTGTAGTGGAAGATTTCCCTTACTGACACAGTGTCCTAAAAACGAAAACAAATTAGCATGTCCATTACACTCCAAATAAATAAAACAATGCTCCATTGTGTGGGGATATCGCAGTACCCTGTCAGAGATCCTCTTGTGTAAAGGATATCATGTTCTATCAGTGTTGCTCAACTCCATTTTCTTTGACACTTCACTCTACAGCCGAACATCTTGTATCCACTTGAATTACCCACAAGATAACACAGAGTACACTCCCCTTTTCCCATAGGAGGTGTATCTGCAAAGCGATACTACATCACATGCACATACTCAGAATTCTGGTTTCTCAGGTGTCAACAGGAGCTTTAAATAACACATTAGCTTTAAAAATGGAATATGAGCTAATTGCAGTAAAAGGCCGGTTTAGGTAACAGAATCTGCCACATTTGTACTCAACAGTAAAGAGGTTTACATCAGTTTAAGTGAAAAACAAAAATTTACTCACTTAATTTTTCTCTGAAGTTTCTGCAGTTTTTTGTTTTTTCTTCTACACCTTTAATGTAAGTCCATCATCACTTTGCAACTCTATTCAAGAAATATAATTTTTGTGTCCAAACCGGTTCGAAATCTAAAGAGAGAATCCACTGAAAAACTCAACCTGAACCAACAACCTCCTGCCTAAGTAATCTCTCAGTCAGTGCAACAGTTGGTGAGATTTTGACACTACCAGGCAGCATGAACCAAAGTCAAAGTTAGTTCTTTGAGTTGTGAACAGCTCAGTTCTGAAAGACACACTAAGGCTACGTTAACACAGCAGGTCTTGATGCTCATTTCTACTGTTTTTCTGATATCCGATTTTCTTTGTGTGGTATTTCATACCACTAATTAAATACAACTGCAATTAGACTTCTGTGTGAATGGATTATGACCCTAAAGTGAGTTGCATATGCAAAGGAAGAACACCGATGTCACAGATATCTACATGAGCTGTTTATGGAACTAATAATGGATGCTGTTGTCTATAGAAGCTTAAAGCTTATTCAGCAATGGGTGCCGACAGTATTGTCACAGAATCATAATAAGATGAAGGAAGCTAAGAAAAAGAAAGCACAACTAATAGCAATGGCCTTTTGTGGAGTATTAACTGCAATTTCTGTACAGAAATCTCTTTGGATGCGTAGTTGGGACCAGGAGTGGTGGAATTGTGATGTAATGCGCATCAGTGACACAGACTTATTTCATAATTTCAAAATTATAATTTTCAGCAATTGTTTACCTTATGATTTACAGTGTCTGGCTTCTGCTGGTGCACAATTAGGATGCATGTCTCACATCAGTGATGTAAAAGTCGGATGAAATGCTACATGACCGTTCAGACTGCAGACGCTTTGAAAACAATCGGATACGTATCCGATTTGGTACCACATATGGAAGTGGCATAAATCTGATTTTTTGGGGGACGAAAAGATCGGAACTGTGCCATTCAGACTCTTGTGAAAAAGTTGGATATGGGTCACACATAGGCAAAAAAATAATTGGATTTCGGTCCCATTTGGCTGATATGTGAATGGAGCCTAAGAAGCTCAGTTCTTTCTTCAGTGGTATCTCTGGTTTTGAAAGCTACTGGACCAAAGGCCATTCCACAACTTTCAATTCCTCCTCCTTTATTTTTAAACCGCCCTCAGATTACAATGAGATATTGAAACTCAATCTGGTAGTCAATATAACTGAATGTTTCATTCCCTAGTCATATACTTCCCTATTTTAGTGAGAAATAGTTTATAATATTATAAGCATTTTTTTTTATTTATTTATCATGAGCTGTTTGTGTTTCTGTTTCTGCTTTAAACCATGAGTAAAGACCTAAGTGTTTTTTTATTATTTCTGACTGGATTTCATGCTTCATAAACCTTAACTGAAAAATATACACAAATACACATGCCTCTTTAAATGTATGATATGATTGTTAACTGAGAATGAATTCTTCAGAATTGATTTGAGATAGATTATGGAGCAGATTTATTCATGCAACTTAATTTAGTCTAACATAGCATATCAACACAAAAGACCAAATTAAAAAAGAGGCTCACTCTGTAAATCTTAAATACAAAAATATGCAATTGTATAAGTATTTACATAAAGTGTCTTTTATGTCTGTGACCACATGACCCACTTATACCATATGACAGAATCTCCATTGTATCATTGCTCCAAATAGATATCTTTGGGAATTTTAAGTCTCTAAGAGTAGATTACTGTAAGTGATTACCAGAAGAGAAAAGAAACCCACACTACAATGTTATTTAGTCTTATGAAGTTCAACTTCATGGAGACACAGGGGATACTGGTTTTAACCCATTAATCATGTGATTTTCAAAGCTCATTGATAAACCATAGGGACCAGCTACATCCTGTCTTTTATTTTAGTGTCTCGCCTTCATATTGTTCTAAATCATATACGAGTGTTGGGTCAAGAAATCAAATAAATCACAAAGAGAGCACAGCTGCAAAAAAGACTAATAATGAACAGTCCGTCACATATTGATTTATGTTGTAATTTCTTTCATAGGGAGACTTTCTGCAGGTTTCTTGAAAAAGGATGATCACAAGGAAAAGAAAAAAAAATACTACATGGATTGTGATTAATGGGAAAACTTATGTTTGAGTTCAGTCTCAAAACAAAGCTGAAGGTGGAAATGAACAATTCAACTGCGGCCCAATATTCTTAAATTAAAGCGCGATATCTTTTTAAACATCCTTTAATCTATTTAAAACATTTTTTAATGCTGTTGTAAAATCTTTTTATGTCGAGAGTTGAAGAACCATAACCAAAATGCATACCTATCCATGTTAGCTTATGTTATTTTAACATGAAGGAGATAAATTTAAGAACTTTGAGGGAGAAGACCACAAACAAGAGAGACAGAAAAAAAAATAAAAAATGGAGAGCACCAACATTTGTCTCGTGCACATTACTGCAAGTGTAAAATATGCAAATTGGATTCACAGTCGTCCATTGTTACAAAGTTATTTGCTGGTGAATAATCTATCTATCTATCTATCTATCTATCTATACAAAGATGTACTGTCAATTTTTGATTTCTCCAATAGAATTCTTATACAACTAAACATCTCAATAACTTGCAGGTCAAGTAAAAGAAATACTAACATTTTTTAATCAAATAAGTTTAAAAAATTGAAGGTTTTTAGCGATAAATTTTTCACGCTACAAGGAGTACAATTCTCCTAAGGAGACAACACTTGGACTTTTGAAGAAAATACTATTGATAGCTCTCAAGGTGCTCCTGAACTTAACTGATTTACTTTCATGGATTTCACTAAAAATCTGTAATTAAATATAGCAGCGCAGCAGTTTTTGTGGGTACAAAAAACATTTAGTCTTTGTACAGGAAATTATAATGGCAAGTTTAAAATGTAAATTAGAAATTAAGTTAGCAGAGATGTGCTTCATGCATTAAATGCACTCACAACCTCTGTAAATCTGGAGACAGTATTGATCCTACTCCTGCAGCATAAACTTAAAAAAGGTCAAGGGAAGCAGGTAGCAGCCTACATTTGTGTTTTTGTTTTTTGTTTTTTTAGATAGAAAAGTGCTAGTGAAAAGGAAATAGATCTGGCAGGATGCTAAACCTGTAATCAACCCAAACTGACTGCTGCATCAACATTTTAAATACTGCAGAAACATCAGAAAATAGTTTTTTCACTAAGATGTGTTCTTCTCAAGCTAAATTGCATTTACTTTATATTTCAAGGCCTTTTAATGCCTTCTGCATGTGAATAATATATTTAACCAACTGGAGGGACTCTAACTGCCCCTAATGCTCACACTTGATGTACATTTTTAGTGGCTGAAATATTAAAGTTCACAGAGTTTGGTGGGGTTATTGTATAATTGTGAAGAAAGAAAAAAAGTCAGTAAAATGTGTAGAAATCATAATCAATATTGAATCTACAATTTTTAAGTAATAGTGTTGCATTTACTTTCTTGATATAGTGTAGACCTGGAAGTTACCATAACAATTTAAAATTTAAAATTAAGTTTAAATCTTATGTCAAATTTATCCTTCCATTTGGTGATGCTTTTTTTAAGTGTATTTTCTAACTAAGAAGACTTAAAGGTGTCAGCGTATCATTTTGTATCACTTGTATCTTGAATAAGATACAATCCCTATGTCACTCTGGGTTCAGTTAAAGGTCATCAGTTCTAAATACATTTCAGAAACATATTTTTCTTCTATTACACATATGTAAAACGATGGACAAACCCATCTGCCAGAGGCAAAGTTGCCTGGGG
Organism: Anableps anableps; assembly: GCA_014839685.1. Classification (NCBI taxonomy): domain Eukaryota; kingdom Metazoa; phylum Chordata; class Actinopteri; order Cyprinodontiformes; family Anablepidae; genus Anableps; species Anableps anableps. The sequence goes on from CM026076.1 coordinate 14,781,895, forward strand.
CACAGGAAAATGACTACCTGGAGAGTAAAGATAGTGAGTCATGTGTACATGACCAAAGCAAAGACAACCAGCTAGGAATGTTTGTAGCTCAAAAACAATTACTGCTCCAGGAGAACTTATTTGTGTTCCAGAAACTGTTACTCATGACAGAATATTTGGCGAAAATTGGATTGTCAATTTCAATGTTTATATCTGAATAATGATTGGGAGTTTTCTGGTTTGCATCCACAGGGAGTAGTGAGGAGCTGGCAACCTTAAAAATTCAACAAAAGGCAAAAATCACCACACTTATCATCTGCACATTAGGTAAACTAATTACCTCTTAAAGAGGCCTGTGCCTTTGAAGGATGCAAGTAATTACCACATATGATACTCTGAGGTTTTCTTGTTAAAAAGTTACAAACCATTTCAGTCTCGCTGTGGTGAACCTGCTTCCAGCTGTTTCCATTTTATACACTGCTAATGTCAAGTCAAGGGGAGCCCTGGCTGAAGAGCTCCACACTTTTCCCACTGATCATTGAAGGCACCTCTACCAATCAGTAAATACTGTGTATGATCCAAGGCATTGCACACATTCACAACTTTCTATTACAGTTTGTGTGATGTTGTGACTACAAAGCAGTCAGTCTTTGATGTGCATGGAGTTAATTTCTAGTTAGGTGGTCTTGAGATTCCTGTGTAAATAAACCTGATTATGTCATTCATATGCAAATGTTCTTATGACGTCAACTGGCTTTTCAACATGTCAGGAAGTACTTATGCTGGAACACAAGGGCCCATGCTGCTTGTTGGGATACAAACCAGTGCTTGAATTTAGATACTGCCAATTCAGTTTGTTTTTTCACTTTAATTGGTTTACTGCTCAATTGCAGTTACTTTTGTCTCAGATTTGCCTCACAGGCAAACACAGCAAGAAGCAGGTACATGTGGACAGTACTGTAAGTCATGCTATCTATCTATCTATCTATCTATCTATCTATCTATCTATCTATCTATCTATCATATGGAGAACTGAGAAATGCCATCATGAAAAAACCTAAATAAGATATAAACATTATTATTGTGTGATTAAATACATTTTAAGTAAATGAATGAATGTAGCCAGTCATTTGATCACTTCATGATAATGTAACAGCACATCAAGAACTAATGTAATACTTGAACTAACAGCCACCTATCCCAGCTGTGTCAAGGATTAATAGCCTCTGGATATGGGGAACCAACTTTGCTTCTATACAACATGCACCCCAATGATTCACTCTTTTAACTGGCTTTGGTTCAATCTATTATCTGGATTCTATTTACCTTGGATACTCTGCACATCAAGTCAATCAGATGTTTGAGGTTGGCCAATGAGCCACTGTGTCAATAAATCTTTTTTTAAAGGGACGCCAAGACATAGGAACCTTAATATAGCTAAAAAAAAAAAAAAAAAAAAAAAAAAAAAAAAGTTGTATAAATTAATATTCTCAGAATTTTATGTCATCAAGGGCAAAAAACAGAAATGAAACATTTACTGAATAGTTTATACAGTAGCTTATAAACATAAAATTCTCATTAAACGGTGCATTTCCTTAAGATCTTTTTGAATTTGTATTTGTCTATATTCTTTAGTTTTTTCCTCATTTTAATCACTTTTTCAACTTTTATGCCTTGTCTTTTTTATTAGTAAAATGTTCTATTACAGTTTTTCTCAGTCATTTTGGTGCATTTCTTTAATCATCCTCAAGATTTACAAAACAGTAAGTGCATTTCTCAAAACAATTCGTACAAACAGCAAAACATCAAGGATTACCTGCAAAAACCCATCTCTTTCTCAAAATCCTTAGTTTATCTCCCAAAAATAAATATTTGTGTCAATGAATATGTCAGTGCCTCAGTATGACAAGTCCTTGTTTCATTGTGTATGGATAAGACAGTCAAATTACTTCATCATGTTGTCAATATAACAGTGTACTCTGGAGGGATGTTCTGTTAATAACTAAGGCTAAAGTTTTGATGACAAGTGTTGTAAAGAGTAATTGTGGAAGATCAATAGTAAGAGCCTGGACAAGATTGACATTTAGGTTTTTACTGTAATTTCTTCACAGACCATGTCATTGTGATATAGAAAGGAAAAGACAGCACTGCAGAGCATGAAGGACAAAAACTAAAGTAGAAATGGGAACATAAGACAATAAGGAAAACTGTACGTGCAGTGCTGTAGGAATTACAGTGCTGGCTTCCTATACTCTACAGCTACATGCTAAGGAAAATTCCTCAATGAAGTTAACAAATGAGGAGTGGGGTGAGAAAATTCCATCAGCATCTTGTTGTGGGTTGCGAACCATATCCTAATAATGTTAGAGCAATGGAAATTGGCATTATGTCCTCGGCCTCTTCTGCCTCTTTCCCTGTTTTGCTCTTAACTCCTCCACCACAGCCTCATTCCTCTTCTTCCTCTCTCTGGCTGTTGACTCCATCCAAATCCTTGTCCTTCTATTGTCAAAAATGTAACTTTGTGTTGTGCTCTGGCTATATACACTATATACTTGCCAGTTGATGGTTCAGGAGATGCACCGTTGAGCTATTTTAGAATACCGGTTGATCATTGGTTGATCTGAAGCTTCACACATTTACCTTTACTGGAGAAAGTCAAGATTCATCTGGAAGCAATTTATCAATTCAGGACAGATTTAGAAAAAAAAAAAAAAAGTTTAATGGAAATATATAAAAATATGCTTGACATACACATTATAACATTATGACAACTTGTTCAACAATTTTGCATGTTAAGACTTATACAACAAATTTATGCTTAAATGTCGTGAAGGTTAGTAGTATTCAACAGAGACCCATGTAATACATTTTGATCAACATGACATAACTTAAAATGTAGGAAAAACCTGAGAATTGTACATAATCACTTGCATGGATGTAAAATAGCATTTGCAACTCATTAACAGAAACTAGAAACTGCTTTTTTGATGTGCACAAGTAGGCATGGGGCGATATGAAATTATGATGGTATGATAAAATTAGGTAAAAATATTGCAACATTATAATTACATCTCTGAAATGTGTTATTTTGCATTTTCTGTAGCATGTGAATGCATAGGTGATATGCTTCTTAAATGTTTGCTGAATTGTGGGCTGATCTTCATCCTTTGACATGACCTGTTACTGACAGACCCACCGTTGTTCTAAAAGAACAATTAGGATAGACGTGAATTTAACCATAATCTCACCATAATCTCTATCGTCATAGTCAACTTTAATGGTCTTTGGAAGCTGTTTTTAGAGCACAGGTGTGATGCTAAAATTTCATTCCCCTCCTGTGAGCATGTTTATACTTGATTACTTGATTTTTTGGGGGGGGACTTGCATTGACTTGCAGAGCTGCCATGCAGGAATGCACAGGGGAAGGGGTCGTGATACTGCAGCTAAACATGATCAGTCGGATTTGACCTGGACGGTATGATGGAAAATTTTAGTGGTTTTGCAACTGTAACTTTATATACCTTAAAACCAGTAATCGGCCCATGCCTATGCGCAAGTGACACAATGTTTTGAAGATTGAACAAGTAGTTTTGAGAATTTCAATTTTGTTCTGAGAAATGCACCACAGTAACTGAGAAAAACTGTAAATAAACTCAGTATTTACTTGGGAATATCCCTCTGAAATACTAACAGCTCAGACTGTTCACAACTAAAGCTACAAACAGTGCTAACTGGTCAAAGGTTAGCAAGATCCGAAAGGGACCAACAGCAGGTCTCATCACAAGCAGAGTTAAAGTTTGCAAAACATAGTAAAAGCAGAGTTTTTAAAGCAGAGTTTTTCAGCATCTGAATTTTATTTCAGAAATTGGGAATTTGAATTTGTAAAAGGTATGGAAATTTGTCCTGAAGAAAATTATAAGATCCTTGATAGTTTTAGATCTACTTGACTGCTTGCTCAACCATAAATAAATAATTTGTGATGCAATTTTCATAATCCATAGTTGGCTGCAAAGCTGCTACATGATGTTCCAAATAGAGGAACATGATGTACCTAAGTTGTACCAGATTGTTGTGACAGCCCAGACTGAATGTGACAACAACGCATATGTGATGATAATACTCCCATTCAAAAGGTGCACCAAACATACATAAACAAAGAAGACATTGACTCAAACTATGAATGGAGGAGATTACTGTGATGCAGCTGACCTCAAAAATAGCTTTAATACAAGCATATTTGTACTTGTAAGCATCTAATGGCTTTCAAATGTGGATGTGGAGAAATGTATCAAATCTTTTAGACCCTACCATGCTGACTTGCACTACCAGCCAAAACAATATTACAGAGAAAGTACAAATCCCCATGATAACACAATTCCCTGACTGCAGCAGCCTCCCCAAGCAGGACAAAGAGCTCTGACCCTTTCCATTCCCCTACTCACATAACCTGGGTTTTTTGCCAACATTCTGCTACCCATGCTCCAGTGGGTCAGAAAGGTTTATGTAGCATAAAAATAATCTACACAATAGTGGGCAGGTGTTTTAGAGCTGTGGTTGATGGATGTACATTCACCTCTGTTTTTTATTTTCTTTTTCTCTTTATTTCTCTGTAATAGACTACAACTCTATAACTGACTTACCAGATTGGCATTTTGTTAACTAAAGTGTATATGGTTATGAAAAACATTTCTTTATGAAGCTACTCTGACCACCTCCACCTCTTCCTGTGGATTTTTATGAAATGGAAACTCTAGTTTTTGTTTTTCAGCACAAGACACTTAACTAACACATCAGGGGAACATATTTCAAAACTAAATAAATATGAATACCTTTTACTATAATTATCATTTCTGATGTCTAGTGCATTTCCATTTTTTTTTTTAAATCACTTAACTTCATTAATCAGATATTAAAAACAAATTTATTTGAAGGCGTTGTGCCATTCACACAGTAATTCCTGGAACTCTAGGAACACTGCAACCTTACATACTTACTCAACCAAATATCAAACTTTCATTGTTTCATTGTTTAAAACAAGATCCAATTTCACTTATAGGAAATTTCTAAGTAAAGAACAATTTTAGCTTTTATCATGGATTTACTGACACAGACACAAGTGGACGAAGGTCATATGACAACAACCGAACAACATTATGTTTACTCTTGGATTCTTTAAGAGAACAAAAGATGTGCTTGTTAATCTGTTTCAGATTGTCACATCTCTGATCTCAGCTACATATCCTGAATGCAGCAACACAATCCCATATGATTATTTTTCTTCCATCATGTTTTACAGGTGATTTGTCCATTTTTAGTCCCTGCTTATGGAGATCTGCATGGATTTGCCACAAATTTTGTAATAAACAAATAACCCAGAAACCCTTTTTCTGGTTTATTATGATGAATCAACCTTTGTACTTTCAGAATATGTAAAAGTCTGAAGTAATAGTTTTACATACATGTTTCTGTAGATATATATTTATGAGAAGGTTTACAAATGTTGAAGCACCTCTATACATTAGTTTAATCAGAGTAGCCAGATTTGAGTACATGCAATAAAGAATAACCTTAAAATGGTACAGAATGATCTCATGGTAATTTGAAAAATTAGTTCAGTCCATTGGTATGCCAGTCTATGGCTGCATTCTGCACATATCAATTAATTCTACTGCAAGAAGGACAATGCAGTCAAGAACACTCTTATTACTTGAGATATGGCAGAACAGCCACACAGAAAACTCAGCTTTGTTTACACCTCCAGGACATGGCACACACAAAAAATGAAAAGCTTTAAAGAATTGATTGCCTGACAAAAGAAACTGGAGCTTGTTGATGTCCCGTGTATGGACTATATGTCTGCTGAAGATAGCAGTACTCACCCTCTCTCCATCGATTGTCTTTTGACCTTCTGATCCAAGTTCCCCCTGCAATGACAAGATTGAAAGTATAAAAGACATAAAATGACCCCTTGAAATTTTCACTTAAATATTTTTTTCATTTTCTAGATATCAGTTTTCAGTGCAGTATGGTTCAGCTGACAGATAACTGCAGAACAACAGTTTTAGGAGTTTGTAACATATGTGAGATTATATGTAGCTTGTGAGTAAGCTGTTTGAGCTTTACAAGTCAACTGCTTTCCAAACACTCTGCCAGAAATGTGTAAGATTTTTTGGATCTTGTTGAGTCTATATTAGTGTGTAACTCATACATACACTGCAATGACCTTTACCATCCCAAAGCTCAAGCAAGCTGCACCGTTGAAGTGTCCACACCAACTATATCATTGCATTTATTGTATTAACAACTGGAAGAAAAATTTGCTCTCAGTATATGGGCTGCCCAAAGCGTGTGGAAATGTTTGTCTCTGCCAAATATGTTTCACAGTAGCGCTAACAAAAATTCACACCTACAGAATAAGTCGGTTTGTTTTTTGCTTTTTTCATATCCCATGTATCAAGGTTTGTGAAAAATTAAGTCACAGTGGAATAAGCTCAATATCTTCAGTGCAAAAATTTCCTGGTATAAGCCATCTTCCACATTCAGTAATAATCCCATTTGCAGCAAATGCAAAACGCACTTTCCAAAAGATCTCAACAACTGGTATCGAGAGCAGTCACCATGGGATAGGCAAGCTAGGCAAATGCCTAGGGCCCCGAGCTCAGGGTGGCCCCCTTAGGATGGTAAAGGTGTTGATAGTAATAACTGATAGTGGACAATGTTACAGTGAAACTAATGAAAACAAACCACTTAAGCACATTATGCAGCTGCACAATTCGATTCCCCTGAAAGGCCCTTTTGAGAGAGGTTTCTCCAACGCCACTATTGAAGTGACAAAATGCAATGACCGTATGAAACACTGAGTGCAGTGAAATGACTGGTGTACTTGCGGTAACCCCAAAAATGAAAAGGGCCTTAATCACAGTGCACTGGCTGTCAGACAAGAACTGACAGCTAGCAGTGAACTTAAAAACATGAAGCGCACATACCCTTCAAGATTTTCAGAAAAATTACAAAAAAAGGAGGAAAATTAAAAATGAAAACCAGACAGTGGTAAGTTAACTTCTCTCAAATGTCTGCCTTAGCACCAAGCCTGAATTTAATGTTAGCTTGTGTGCTAATATTTTTAAAAATACCAAACACTGATGTTAAACAGAAGAGTAGCACTGCTCTGTTAGTACTTATGCACTACTTCATTTGGTCCGTTTACTGGACTTTTGCACAAGATACAAGCTAATGTGGTGGGTGACCATAATTTTTTAATAAATTAATATTAACAATTAATCTAAAAGCTGCCACATATGCATTATCAGGTTATTTAATGGCACATTTGACTGAGCCATTGTCCAAGTTAAAGTTTATAAACTTCTTTAGAACTGATGTTTGACCAAAAAAAAAAAAAAAAAAAACAAAAACAAACAAACAAGCAAAAAAAAAAAAAAACCAAGGTTGTTCCCATTGTTGAATATTATTGTTTAGGCTTGTTTTAATCCTCATTGTTTGTTGTTGTTGTTAATAGTTTAGATGTAGTTTAGTCCTGATTTACATTTTTAAAATAAATTTTTTCTTGACCAAATATTTTCTGAAGTGGTAAATGCTTAGAAAATTTTGATAACAACAACAACATATACAGTGCATCCAGAAAGTATTCACACCGCTTTACTTTTTCACCATTTTATGTTACAAGGTTATTCCACATTGTATTAAATTAATCTATTTCCTAAAAATTCTACACACAAATACATCATTATGACAATATGGAAAAAGGTTTTGAGATTTTTGCAAGTTTATCAAAGATAGAAAACAAAGAAATTACATTGATATAAGTATTCACAGCCTTTGTCAAGAAGCTGGATTTGATTTAAAAAAAAAAAGGCACACACCTGTTTATATAAGGTTCCACAGTTGACAGTGCAGGTCAGAGGTCAAACACCAAGAATGAAATCAAAGGGATTGTCTGTAAACCTCCAAGACAGGATTGTCTTGAGGCACAAATCTGGGGAAGGATACAGAAACTTTTCTGCTCCTTTGAAGGTCCCATTGAGCTCAGTGGCCTCCATCATTTGCAAATGGAAGTCTGAGACCAGCAGGACACTTCCTGGATATGGCAGGCTGTCTAAACTGAGGGATGGGGGGGTCAGCTTGGTCACCTGCCTTAGTCAGGCAGGTGACCAAGAACCTGATGGTCACTCTGTCAGAGTTCCAGCATTCCTCTGTGAAGAGAGGAGAACCGTCCAGAAGGACAACCATCTCTAGAGCAATCCAGTCAGGCCTGTCTGATAGAGTGGCCAGATGAAAGTCACTTCTTAATAAAAGATACATGGCTGCCAGTCTGACAAGATTCTCTGGTCTGATGAGACAAAGACTGAACTCTTTGGTGTAAATCCCAGACGTCATGTTTGGAGGAGAGCAGGCATGGCTCATCACCAGGGCAATACCATCCCTACAGTGAAGCATGGTGGTGCCAGCATCAGCATCATGCTATGGGGATTTTTTTGCAGCAGTAGGACCTGACAGACTAATCAGGATAGAGGGAAAGATGAATGCAGTAATGTACAGAGACATCCTGGATGAAAACCTGCTCCAGAGTGCTCCTGACCACATACTGTGGCAATGGTTAATTTTTGTAGTAGAACAACGACCCAAAGTACATGGCCAAGATCTCAAAGGAGTGGCTTCAGAACCACTCTGCGAATGTCCTGGAGTGGCCAAGCCAGAGTCCAGACTTGAATCCGGTTGAACATCTCTGGAGAGATCTGAAAATGGCTGCACAGATGTCTCCCATCCAACCTGATGGAGCTCGAGAAGAACTGCAGAGAAGAATGGGTGAAACTGCCAAATGACAGGTGAACTAAGCAGGTGGCATCATATTCATAAAGACTTGAGGCTGTAGCTGCTACCAAAGGTGGATCAACAAAGAATTAATCAAAGGCTGTGAATACTTAAGTATATGTGATTTCTTGGTCTTCCAGTTTTAATAAATTTGCAAAAATCTAAAAAGTATTTTTCCACATTGTCATAACGGGGAATTATTGTGTAGAATTTTGAGGAAAAAAAATTAAATTTATACGATTTAAAATAAGGATGTAAAATTTGGAAAAAGTGAAGAGATGTGAATACTTTCCAGATTCCATACATAGGGAGTCAGTTGTCCCTCTAGCCTAGTGCCCCCATGGTGTCTAGAAATGCTCTGTTGGTATGCATGTAAATAGTACCAAATGCAGGGGTCTGCAACCTTTATAATCCAAAGAGCCATTTTTGCCCTCAGTCCAGCTAATTAAACATGCTCAGAGTCACAAATGCTACATGATCTTTTGAAAAAAAAGACCATTTATAATTTTTGATCAATATCTACTATAGGACATTTGTGGAATTTTTAAAGAACCACCAATTTATATTTTATTTTTAAGTTTTAAAATAAAGAAAAAAAATCTTTTGCAAAAAGAGGATGGATACATTTTCTTATATAGGATATTGATATTTGTGGAAAATGATGTAAAAAGCACAAATTTTTCTAACCTGATGACAAGAAAAACAACTCATAAAAATATTACTGGTACTTTTAGTGTCACTCTGTTGTGACAATTATATGCAAATATTCCATGGAAAAACTAAAACATTGTTAAAACCTCCATTTGTCATTATATCTATATTTAAAACACAGTTTGTAGGCCCCTGATCTGGTAACTGTAGTACCTATTTAAACAATATTAATATTCTTTATGTTTTTAAAAATTATTTTTAAGTACTTTTTAGAACAAAAACACTCTCCACACCTTCTGTTTCTACATTATGAAAAGGCTGCAGGACCGCTTCAGTTTCAATGCAAGGCACAACAGATGTGTTGGCATTACAGCAAGTCGTTATTTCTGACTATCAGAGTTAATGTAGTAGATTAAGACAGCCATCTCAGATGCACCATTTGACAAAACTGCAGATTACTGAAAGAATAACTAAAATTGTATTGCAAGTGAAGAAATCTAGAAAATCCTGCTTCTAATTTGAGGACATTTATTCAGGGGGGAAAATCAAGCAAAAGCTTTTAAAAAATAATATTTTGTAAAATATCATAACTAGCACAATAACAGAATATATAATGTGAAAAAAAATCTAATATCTTTTAACATATTGTGTATTTTTACCATTTTAAGTTGATCAGAGCTTCAAGGAATATTAAATGAGTAATTCAGTGACCTCCTGTTTCATTTTGCTGTAAATATGATGTGACACATAGGGACATTTCTCTTAGGCACTTGCCTCTGAGTTTTATCTTGCCTCCCCACCACAGTGAGAATGACCAAGATATGTAAAAAAAAAAAAAAAAAATCTCCAAAGCTCACTCAGAACAACAGTAAAGATTGTCAGTTTTAAATCACCAAATCTCCATAGCACCCATCTGATACTACCCACATTCATACCAGTTGTTTGAGAGGCATGGTGACATGTAAGATTGACTAAACTCTCCTGGGATTTAAACTAGAACTGTATGGTTTGGTCAGATGAAACAAAATGATGGTTTTTGACAACAAACCAGGTGGATCTGGCGTAAGACAAAGAAGGATATGTGGAAAACCACCTCACAGATTCTTAAGTGTGGTGGAAGATCAGTGATACTGAGCAGTCAATATTTTTGAATTATATTTGCTTGATTATCTTTATGATTTTTATACATTGATATTTATTTGATGATTTTGATGTATAATGATTTTGATAATTTTGCTTTATACTTGCTTGATGATTTTGATGTATACTTGATGTTTTTATGATGTAAAGCACTTTGAACTGCCTTGCTGCTGAAATGTGCAATACAAATAAACTTAACTTGAAGAGACCTGAAGAGAAGCGAGTAGAAGAGAGGACACAGGACCCTTGATGATCTAGGGAAAAATGACCACCGATCCCTCGTCTATATGCTTCAACCTGTTTCAAAGGCTTCAAATGTTATATAAGACTAAGAGCTGTCCTACTGGCAAAACAGTGTTGTAGGTTATACAATAATTGTAGCCTTAGTGACTTTATAAAATAAAATTATTTCTTTACGTGAGAAATCTTTGCCACTCAAATGTACATAGAAGCAAGGATGAATTTATTTTTACACATTTTTAGCAGTGGTGCCAATAACCATGGGATGTGTTGTATATGTAAGTTGTTTGTTGCTCACACAGGAGCAGAAAGCTTCACCAACTGGGTATGCTTAGAGCTGTTCACACTTAGATCCTAACCCTCTCTGCACAAACAGCTCAAACATCTAGTAGACGTTGCTACTGCAGTGACAAGGACATGATTCCTTACTGGCCCCCACCCAGGACGAATGCCAAGTATGTCCAACAGGGCACACTGCCAAGCCAGAAATGCCAGTGCTAGGAACTGAAACATACATCTCTGCAGCAGTATGCAGTCCACCATCCGCCAACCAGGCACCCACGTTTTAGGTTAATGAGTTTATAACATCACTGTCTCCTACATTATGTTGATTTATTTCAGTAATGTTAAAAAGTTGCTTCAGTTACAGCAACAGTATCTAATTCCATCTAGTCAAAGACAAAAACGGAACACCATAAAGTTATGTCCAGGGCTTCCTGGAAGCCTGACCTCCGTGTGTGTCCCACTGTGATGAAAACAATACGAGCAACGGTTAGTGAAAGGTCTCTCATTCACACATTAGTGAATAGCATTATGAAGGCTTGTCATTTTGTCAGTGCTCTTGCTACTACAGCTGTTCCACAAGTTCTTGCTGACACTATGGCTCAGCAGCTGCAGATTGGTATACTGTTCTTAACAACTAGAAAATGATAATCCCAACTGCTGTAAGAGTCACTGTATTGTCCCAACAACTGATGATAAGTGTATTAACCTGAAAACAAAGAGACATACATAAGATATTAAATTTGGAATATATGTTCATAGAAGCAATGTAGAACAAGGGTTAAAGTATTGAAGTCATTTTAATAGAGAAGATATTGTGCTCTGAAAATGTATTCATACATAAGAACAAAACTCTACTTCATACTCATAATGTTCATATTTGGTCTAATCTGATCAGAGCACCATCTTTCACATTCTTACATGGCTTGTGGCAAAACTGCAAAAGAACCTCTTTCAAAATTTGCTTTCTTCATTCTTGTGTTCAAATGATGAACTAATAGCTACTGTGATATTTTGGGATATTGTTTCATAGACCAATTCTGCTAAAAAAAAAAAAAAAAAAAAAAAAAAAAAAAAAAAAAAAAAAAAAAAAAAAAAAAAAAAAAAAAAAAAAAAAAAATCCCTATCTGCTAAAAGCTTATTTATCTTTAGTCTGGGGTGTTCTTTGGTCTTCATGATGCTGTTTGTTTACTAAAGTCTGCTGACAAACCTCTGGGGCCTTCACAGAACAGTTATTGTACACTGAGATTAAATTAGACACAGGTGAATTTTCTGATTAAGAGATTTCTGAAGAAACCTTTCTGTTTTCAATTGACAACTGCTGGACCAAATTTGATTTGAGTATTTAATTGCTTGGGCATCCACGAGCAATAACGCAGTTTATGTAATGACAACATGGCAGCACTGGAACCACACACCAATTTGAATATGGACTTATTCAAAACCAGTTTGATACTCATTTCTGGATATCTGGATATTTATCTGCTGCAGTGTGCAGGACATTTCTGCATGTCAGACTATTTGAAGAGAAGAAGACATTTGTCAAACATGGGAATACAGAGGTTTTGGTTGGATCAATATACAAAATAAATTTATATTTCCATAGTTTATGTTGTGTAATTCCTTGACAGATGGGGCCATCATATGGCTGGATGTTCATTATTGGCTATCTGTCATCAATGGAGCTGCATGCTGAAGAATGTTGGATTGTAAGAATCCTATAGGAGTGGATGAGTTTGATGTCAACTCACAAAGACTGTCTGAACTGGGAAACAGTCTGGCAGTAAGTGCTTAGTAAACCGTTGTACTAAATAAAGATAACTTAAGCTGTTCTTTTTAATTTTTTTTCCACCTGAATAATGTTCAGAGTTTTGCATTTAAAGCACCTTTGACCTTTAAAATACTTTTGTGAAGGATATGGTAGGTTAATCTATTTTTTGTGTTTCAATGCTGTAATGTACCTTATGCTTTATGTTGAACAAAAAAAAATAAAATCTGGTGTTACCCAAGTAAACCACACTTTAGCATCCAGGACAATTTCTTGGTCTTGTGGACCCAAGAAATAAAATATTAAAATCTAATTTGGTTCTGCGATGAACATAGGGCCTTTTTTCATTTCAGTTAGGATTTTATCTGAAATGGAAAATGAAACTGAAATCATTTTTAAAATTTCACTCATCCATTTTTGACACTTGTTTTTAATTCCTATTTCTGAAAGGAAAATCATATGACCAAAATATACACTGACTGGCCTGTTTTTACATTTTGTATTTCTAATATGAGATAAAATTGAAAATATAAAAAAAATAAGACCTTTTCCATTTTTTTTGTATCCAGTTCAAAAACAAATAAAAAAAAAAATTATTATTATTATTATTATTTTTTTATTATTTTTTTTTGTTGATGAAATGACAAGGATTCTGAAAGTAATAGGAAGCACTGTATTTATTTTAGGGTATCAGAGTAAAGGAGGCTGAATACAAACACATGGCACACTTTTCAGATTTTTCTTTACTAAAAGCATTTCAAAACAATGAATCATTTTTCTTCCACTTCTTTCCAGGCATATGACTACTTCTGCAGGGCGTTGTAAATAGTAAAAAGGTAAATGTTGCACATTTCTTTTCCCACCTATGACAGATGCCAATTTTAGGTTAAAATGTAGCCTACCCCAGCAGCTGAGATGCTATCTTTTTATAACAGTTTACGAGACCATTTTTGTTCCCTTTATAAAAAAACCAACACAGTCCATGTCACTTTTGCATTTATGAAAGTGACTCATAACATTTGTGAAGATATGAACAATGACATAGTTTGGTTTTTAAAATAAATAATAGAAATTCCCATTTGCTAATGTCACTCACTGATAAATGATAAACCCTGCGTGAGGAAAGCATATTCCACATTGTTACTTCAGTCATTCAAATTTCCTTTTTAGCTTCTGACACAAAACCTGTTCACAGCAAAACCTAATAACATTTTAACACAGATGAACATAATAGAAACAATGAGAGGTTTTGGCAGCTTATCAAAATTCACGGTCAGTAGCATATTAAACTGCTTAGACTAAAACTCCTACAGTAATTCACTTTACATGTCAAATGTGTGTTCATTATATTCAAGGGTATAAATGAAAACAAAAGTCATAAGAATATCAGAGCTATGAACAGTGCAAAAATAAATTAAGCATATTGTAAAAGTGGAAAACTTTTTTTTTTCTTTGCATGTACATCCAGGAGCTGTAAATCTTGCAATAACAGGGTTTATGTGCAAGGCCAAAGAAAATGGATTTCCTTTCAAGTAAGCTGCATTCTTATAACCCACTACTTATCTGTTTAATTTCCTGGGGGATTCTGGATTAATCATAGCACTTTAATCCCTTTGCACTGCATAAGAATTCTCCATCAAACTCACTGTAATGCGGGATAGTACTTTCCAGTGGAGTAGCAGAGTTGAAGTAATCCCCTCACACTTTCCCAAGAAATTTTCTCCGTATAGGTCATGATGATTGGCCTGCAGCTCTTATTACAGGCCTTTTAAATGCCTCAAATTGACCAGATGCCTTTGATTAATCTCTACAAAGTCGAGTTAAATTGTTACAGAGAATACTCACACTATTTTAAATCTCCCACCGAATGAGACGTTCCTGTTGCTAATTGAAAGTATTATAAGCTCACTTTATTAATTATATTTTTCTCTGACTTTGTTAACTCCCTTTATTATTTTTAAAAGAGTGAAGATCCATTTAATAATCTCTGCTGGAGATTCAGGGATCAATATGACTTAACAGAACTATGCTGCTCTCATAATTTAGTCGAGTAACAACATAAAAGTTCAGAGTGACTAAAAGAAAAGAAGTGGCTGCCTGCTGCTCAGACTAAGCCTGATAGTTTGTAATATCACATGATATTCAACAGATGGTTTAAAAGAAATGGCATTTGTACTGATGAGTATTTTTTATAACAGCAGAAGTTGCAGAGAAACAAACTGAAATCAAACAAGATGTAAAGAACATTTTTACTGCATGATCAGTGACATTTTGTTGTTTGCAGCTATCATCTGCTCCCTTAGAATGATGATCATATTCCAGCTGTGCTAAGCACTTATATTGCAGTATATGCTTTCATATCATATCACTTAAAATCCCTGCCTATTCAATTAAATCAAACGTCCCTTTCATTGTGTTACTTCGAATGTACCATTAAAACTATTTCACATCAATTTATTAAATCTATCACACTCAGTTTGTTCAGACTCATTAAAACTTCAAATCAGGTGCATAGAATTATCTCAAAGCACCTCTCTGTGCTAATGGCTTCAGAGGCACTCTAGCTGCTGTGCCATTTAAAGTGTTGATTTGAATTGTCATTTAAAAATGTCCCTTCCAAACACTCATTAAGTCAGTGCTTACCTTAAACCATAGTCTTTTTTCACATTTTAAATGTGCCTCTTGTGTGCGTCTTTAAAAAATAATTGCTTCAACTGCATTGATAAAATATTGAAAGAAAATAGCAAGCAAATTTACAGCAAACAAAGGGTAAAGTGGAGGGAATTAACCCATCATTAGTCAAAGTAGGAGAACACCTGAGAAAGAGAATTTTAAAAACTGAGATCATATTTAAACATAAAGTTGTAGTAACAATGTCTTCAGATTGACCAGATTGCACTGTGATGTTATAACTTTGTGCAAATAGATTTATTGCAACGTTAACAATGTGAGTAAGAGAGGTTAAATGATAAATAATAAAAACGGATGTAATCTAAATTAAACATCACATAATTTTAAGCCTTTGTTAAAATCAGCTCATTTTTAGAACTTACCCTCTGTGTCATGATCCACAGGTGTTTGTGTTTTGATTGTTTCCTTGTTTTATTTATGTTCTATAGGTCTTGCCATATTAAGCTCAATATTGTCACAAGGGTGTTGCTTGATTTGTTCTTTGTACATGTGAATTTATTTCTCTTTCAATTTTGTCAGGCCTTTTCCTTTCTTATTTGTTAATCCTTTGAGTGTTGTTCAACTCCATTTGTGTTAATTAGTCTTTCTCCATTAGTTTCCCTGCTTTCATTCTACCACAGCTGCTCCACATTCCCTCTGATTAGATTATCTGTTTCTTATGTCTTTTTTCACCTAAACCTCAGTATTCTGGTTATTCATAGTTTATTTGCTGGATTCTTCCTTTCCTCTGCCCATTACACTGCCCATGCTCCATGTTCTATTGACCTGGTTTCAAGACCTGTGAGTTTTCTTTTATTATTATTATTATTATTATTATTATTATTATTATTATTATTATACCTTCTACATGCCTTTCTCAAGTGACTGTCATTTTGGCCCTTCTTCAGTCGCACACATCATGGCACTCTGGTAAAGATATTACATTCAGCTAAGAATATCCTTAAATCAAACTGGAGAGAAAACAGGAAAGAGTAAGAAAAATTTAAATTATTTTTTTCTTTATTTATCATTTTTTACTGCATCTGTGTGGAACTCTTAGTGTTAAATGAATCGTCCCAAGCACGTTCTTCCTTAACTTGATCAATTCAGTGTTCAAGCCTTAATAGGATTTGCTGTCAATTTTGTTGTCCGCTCAGTAAACAAATGGTGCAAAGTATTGATTTTAAATAAAGACCTGAAATTTGATTTCAGGTGTGAAAAGATGACTCACAGCCAATGAGCATACAGAATCAATGACAATATTGATACCAAAGGAATAACCTTTATTCATGAATAGACTGCTTCATATCCATGATAAACCATTTGCACAAAGAAAAAAGATTTGACTAAATGTCATTTTAAATACTATTTTTTTCCATAAGGTCAAAAAGTAGTGGAAGATTCAAATATTTGTAGAAAGTGAGAAAGTAATGGAGATCAAAATTGTTGAGAAAAAGACTTAAATTTTTGTTTAATTTCTTTGAAAGAGCAGGGGGCCTAATCACAACCATCAAATGTGACACTCATGTAAACCATAACAAAGTAGGCTTGTTGGCTGTGGAAGATATGTTCAACATAGAGAAATAGGTTTTGTTCCAACTAATATAAATTTATAAAAAAAAATCTATTAGTTATTCAGATGCCTGAATTTAATAGATTTGTAAGTAAACAAATACATCAGATAAAAAAAAATAAAGCAAGCATAAATAAGCCCATTCTAACAATAAACTCTCTTCTAAACTTGTAGCTCCAAATAACTATGACATTGTATTCCCTTAAATTTGATAATACACACACATGTCCCTAGATCCTGCTATCACATAATGCTTAAGTGTTATTTTTGTCAAAACAAAGTCACACAGATGCTGAAGTTTTAATAAATTTATGCTGTACATGTATAGTAAAAGGTATATTTTCAGAAATTCTGTGATGTACCACAACATTTTTAAGTTTTTCACAGTTTAAAAATAGCAGTTTTCCATTTATATATATATATATATATATATATATATATATATATTATATATCTATTATATATATATATATATATATATATATAATCTTTTAACCAATATATCCATTGTTATACCCTATGTCACCTAGTTTCCAATGGTTGTTTTTAACCATATGTCTAGGGCAATTGACCATAAGCACATTTTGTGATCAGATCGAGTCAATGATTTGATGCAATTTGCTGGGTTTCCTTAGATCGAACATTTTTAAAACTAATTTGAATAATGAACTGAGCTTAATGCACTGTTTGATACCTAAGATTAATTAGAATGTATGTGTGATTGAACTGACTTTTTTTGTAAAGTGTCTCAAGACAACATTTGTTGTGAATTACTGCTACATACCGTATTTTCCAGACTATATATTGCTCCAGAGTATAAGTCGCGTTAGTCAAAAAATGCGACATTAAGAGGAAAAAACCATAAATAAGACACAGTGAAGTATAAGTATTTAGAAATTGTTGAACATGAGGAGGCCCTTGTCCATGTTAATTATATGATCTCGTGACACGTGTTCAGTTGCTTTTCAACAAACTCACGGAAACTGTTGACTTTGGCTTGGAAGTCTGCTGGCAGTTTCTGACACACTGATGTTTGTGCTCTAAATCAGGGGGGTCAGGAACGTCTCCGCTCTGCCAGCGAAGTACGCAGCGGGGCGGAGTGGAGATGCATGTAGTAAATCCAGGGTGATAGAGAGGCAGTTGTGTTGCATGAAGGAAACGCCAAGAAGGCAACTACCCCTTACCCCCTTGGCAACTACCAGGGCGTGGAGATGTAACTGCATTGCTCACAAACCTTAACGTGTTCCAGCAGTTTCAAAAGGTAGTACTGACAGATAGACATAGTTATCTAGACACACCATGGTAGGAAAATCTGACAAGGTAGCACAGATCATCAGAACACCAGTAGCACGTTTTTTATGTACCCAAATGTGGAGTTATTCCACCAGCTCTGGCCATCCAGCTTTTACCCCATGATTAGCTTTCCTCGCGGCTGCAGACGATAATGTTTAATCCTTGGTTCATATATAAGTCGCTCCTGACTATAATATGCTGAACCAGCCAAACAATTAAAAAAAAGTGTGACTTATAGTCTGGAAAATGTGGTAAATAAACTGAATTGAATTAAATAGATATGTGAATGTGTTGTTTGCATGCCTGACATGACACCTTTTCCCTGATAAAGTCTGGCCTAAAAGCTATCAAATAATAGCTCGTAATTAATCTCTAACATTACAACAACACAATCATAATACAGTTTGAAAGCTTATCTTTCTCACTTCATTTAGGAACAACGAGCACCCAGTTATAACTTGTGTAAAAATTTAATTAGCACATTTTGCTACTGAACAAATATTTTTCATACAATATCTAAAATTGTTTTAAGATGAGTTATATGGCAAGTTTGGGGAGCATGGAGTGTGAGCTAACTACAACAAAGACAATGGAGTAAACAATTACACCTAAAAAACATGTTTATTAAAATATCCATAACATGACTGAATGGACATAAACAAATTGTTTGTATTTCTAGGTTTAGTGACATGACAAGGCAGCTATGTTCTTGCAAAATCTGAATTTGTATCTGAATGCAAAAGTTTTACTTTTTTAAAACATAATTTCCAAACAAGGAAACCTCAGTGTTAATATAATCTGACTTTAAAGTATCAAAGACAGTAGCGTAACAACATTGGAGTCTTCAAAGAAGACAAAATCCTACATATCTCAATCCCACAACTATATGATGGTAATTAGGAGAGTGACCCTAAAAGCCATCTGGTCTTATCAGGCACACAGTATTGCCACCTGTTCTGCTATGAATTCCATTCAATGTTGAATGCATTCTCCTTTTCAGCCTTCTTTAACCTTGTTTGAACAGCCAAAAGGGGATTTAATCGCCAAAACAATGGGATTTGTCTGGGGAAAAATAACACTGTGTGTCTAGGGATTCAATGTTTTTTTTTTTTTTTTTTTTTTCATGTCCTCCAGCTGACATAACACCAACAATTTTCAGTAAGTGGGCATTTACAATTTACAATTCAACATGTCTATTGAGCTGTCATGAAAAAAGGGGCATTCTCTTTTCAAACTATACCTGTTTTCTACTGATTGTACAAATCTATGATTTCCCAATTCACACTCTTTGGGTGAGTTGGGAGAAATTTCACCTTGTGGAGGTAATTGTATGGTAGTCCCACTGAAGGACCTTGACAGAAGAACATGAGACTTTGCCAGATACTACAGCACTGACATTTGCTCACTGTGGGAGAGATGGATCCTTTTTTCCCCCTAACACTCAAGTATAAATTTGTCCTACAGAAAATTGCTGTCTTCCCTGACATTCAGACTCTGCAGAGTTTCTGGAAAACTAGCAGCACTGGCTACATAAATAAATTCATGAACAAATATGGCAAAACAAACCAGATGAGAAATTATCTAAAAACAAAAGCAATGTCATTTATGGCAAAAGGCAGAGCCAAAGCTGTTTGTGGAACTGACCAACTGAAAATCCTGAAACTGAAGGACACATTAATCTCCAACATTTATTTAATACTGGTTCAAATCTTGTCCTTACCTTGTCTCCTTTTACTCCGTTTTGTTTAAACAGTCCAAGCATGCCTGGAAGACCAGCATCTTCCTGTGAGCACAAATTAGTAAGATATTTTAGAGGATGCATTTGTATTAGTAACATGTAAAAGCAGACCTTTATCTTTCTCAAACTGATTTAATACAAAAGTTAACTGGAATTAAGTATTTAAACTGAAAATAAATCACATTGATTCTTAATTTTCTGTTGTTTCTGAAGTTAGAGCAAGTGAAAGCAAGGTAGGTTTATTTGAATTGCACAACAGGCAATTCAAGGTGCTTTACATGATGAGAACATAATCAACAAACATGCAATAAACATTACATTTTCTCAAATGTCAATCAAAATTATCATAAAATATTGGAATGAAGACTATAATTATTCAATGTTCCACTTATTAATAAACATGGCAACTCTAAACAAATGGGTTTTTAGCCTTGATTTAAAGGCTTGACTAAAGGCAGTGTTTCAGTATTTTTGCAGTTTTCTGGAAGTTTGATCGAAGTTATAGGAGCAAGTCTTTGATAAAGGAACATGTTCTTTCATCTTAAACCAATATTTTATAGAAATGAGCAAATATCTGCAAAAGTGTGACCCTATATTGATTTAAATGTACATTTGTGACTCACAGGTAATATTTTACATGTTATATATCCTCATTTTTACATTTTTCTTTTTAATTGTAACCAGTCTTAAGACTCTCAGTAGTTATATTTATTTCCATTTCTGAAATTGAGGAACAGTGTAAAAAATATGAAAGAAAAAAGGTGAGCAGAAGGCAGCCAAGAACACAGACAACAGTTGCTGAGGGGTGATGATGTTACCTTTGAAACACTAAACTAGGGTTTTAATGCACAGAGCAACGATCATCTAAGGGGAAAATATGAATAATCACATCTTCAGCTTGAATTTGAGCTCATAAAGTGGAGATTTATAAAGTGATTTATCCAGTGAGGAGGAGGAAGTCAGAAGAAATGTTGTCGGAGAGCAGTTGCTCGAAAACTTAATAAACCACCACCCTACCCAGGGATTTAAAAGAACTCTGTGGTAAGCAGAGTCTGCCAGTCATCACATTGGAAAATGACTCCTTAAGAGAAAAACTTCTGATGTTGCAATTTCTGCTGTGGTTCTAAACAGTATTGTTCCTCCAAACAACCGTCAGCAAAATATCCTCCTTTACACAAGTGAGCCATGAGAAAAAGTGCCAATCTCAGTTTTTGCCACATATTCAGTTAATGTTCTACTCATTAAGACAAGGGTGACCAAAGTCAGTCCTCAAGGTATTCTGCATGTTTTAGTTCTCTCCCTGGGTCAACACACCTAAATCAAATGATGGCTCGTAAACAGGCCTTTACAGAACATTGACATGCTGAGGAGGTAGTTACTACCAGAGTGTTGGTAGTAACTACATTAGGATAAACGGCATTAGGATAAACCTGCACTAAAGTAATGTAGCTGTCACTTTGTTATTCTAAGGATATTATTTGTCATGCCGCTCAAACTTTATAAGTGTTTCAAGCTAATGCTACCCATATTGTGGATAAAATGGAAGGTAAAATATTACACCTGTAGTCAAATGTTCTCACCTTCATACACATGAAAAAAAACAAAAAAAAAAAACATGAACTGGGTTGTGTCCTTGTCCTTCAGCTGTGGTTTGCTTTATGAAAGATTCCAATTGTTAAATAATCTTGGGGCAAAAAGGTTTCCAATAGAGACACTGTTTGATGGGTGAGGAGAAATATTTTTTTTCCATGTTAACCTTCACTATGTTTATCCACACTTCCTGCTTAGATTATCTTGTAGGCAAAAGTGCTTGCTATATATTTTTTTGCTATGTCCCTAAACCTCCGTTTGACATACTGGTGTTAAAGATTTTTTTTTTTTTTTTTTTTTTTTCTAAAGCAAGCAATCTATTTTGTAAAAATAGGAGAAATTTACTGGTAGTGCCTTTAGGACACCTTACAACATTGTCCAGATTTGGAAGTGCATATCTAGTGAGAGGACAAGACACAAAAGGAAATTTTTGTTTGAGAAAAGTACATTTTTTTAAATTTCTTAAGGAATTTGAAAACAAATGGTAAGGTTGACTGTGATTAAGTTACATTTCAAACTTTCAATATTTGTAGATTCTCTGGCTTGAAAATGAAATATTTGCTCTTTACAGTCATGAAAGAGTGAAATGCAGAACTGAAAGTAAGCAGTATGAAGAACACAATTTCAATTTTAAAAGTGGATTAATATTTAACAGTTTTTTCATATTTTGCCAACTGCACAGTTCAGAGTTTATCCACCATGCTTAGTAGAATTGTGCTCGCGCTTGGTAATAGATTAGAGCTGCTTTTGGTTGGCTTTCTAAGAAAATAATTTTAGGACTGAGTACATGTGATATCAAATCAGAGCTGGCACACTTACAATGGCCATTAGAGGCCCTTGTTGGGAGGAATTGATTGTACCTTCTCAGCTGGACACTGACATCTGTCAGTGGATTGTGTGGTCGACTGAGACGGCATCGGGGGACTCTGGGCGTGTAACCAGAGGAGGGGATGGTCCCAATAAATGTCTTGTGACTCCACACTGGATCGGTACAGAAATGTCACCAATTAGACACTTTATTTTGAGTTTGTTTCACAGCAGAAAAAAACTCCCAGAATTCACAAGAGTGTAACCAACTTTACCTCAAGTGGCCTCTTTTGTTTTATTGGCTGATTGATTAATTGAGTCTGCAATTCTTTTTCTTTCTTTCTTTCTTTCTTTCTTTCTTTCTTTCTTTCTTTCTTTCTTTCTTTCTTTCTTTCTTTCTTTCTGTCACTGTGCAAATCAAGCTCTAAATCTGACCTCTGTGACAAGTAAGTCCTTATTGGGACTGACTCAATTCCCTAAGAGTAACTTTAGATGACTGTATCTTCATGAACACATGGTTTGAGGTTAAAAGGTCATTGATTTTTATTTTTAAAATAACTATAATCATTGATTTAATTGTGATGGAAGATGCCTCTTATTACGTTTCTGGGAGGGTATAATTTTATAATAAATGTATTCTTACACTTTAATTGTCTGTTTCTACTGTGTAAGAAAATATGTTAAATCACACATTTAACATAAACTAATGAACAGCAAAAAAATGTTTTGTATAATCTATTTCTATAATTTGTCACACTTTTTTCCAGTTACCCTCTGAAAAAGACAGTTTAAAAACAACCCAATTTGGAGCATTTGCTAAATTAATTTCAACTTAGGGTGAATAAACAACAACAAACCTTTACTCTTGTGTGAACTACAGTAATCAATGCAATCCACTGATATCATATTGTCAGACTGAATAATTTCAACATTTTACTATTTCTTATTTCAACAAACTGGAACACGAATGTTTTAATCTAGTATTTATTTAGAATGACTCAATCTCTGTACCAACGGCAAAAATCCAGCATTTTGATTATAACCTTGCAGTTTTGTTGTGAGTATAGGTTGTGTAGAATGAAAACATTTTACCTTTGGCTCAAGCAGCTCACAGCAATTTTCCATCTCTGCCATATAAGGGTCACAGTAGATCAGAATTTGTCTCAACTCAATCTGTTAAGAAGAGCTCAAATTAATGCAACATATGTTAGCTTCATTATCACATTCACAGGCTTACAATATGTGTTTCTTTGATTGTAACCTTACAATTTGTCATTGATTAGCTCTCCGAGCTTTACAGTATTAAGTGGAGCCTTACTTCACTGCAAACAGCTTGAAAACTCTAAATCTACATAACACTTACTTAAATGCTTTACTTTCCTCAAGGTGCTTACTGATTTATGTAATTTATGAATTACATGGGGTAAAAAGTCAGCTGTTAATCCTACTTAAGCCAAAGTCTATTCAAAGGCATGAGTGATCAAATGGCAAAGCTGACCTTAGGTTTTTTTTTAGCTGCTTGGTCAAGCTACTAGAGGAGGCTTACGGCTATGAATCAATAGAAGATTTACAAAAATCAAGGAAGCATGTCCCCGAAGGATGAGTCAAAGCATTTAAGTGCATTTTAATTGGTTGTCCATCCATTGTTGACCGAATCAGAGAAAAGTACCAAATCTTTCAGAACAAAATACTGTTAAATCTTTACACCACCCTTCATAATTATTGGCAACCTTTATAAAAGATGTGTTAATACCCTTAAGATAGATTAATCTGTTATTGTGGTATCCTCTTCTCACATTGGGGAATTTGAAGCTGTTCTCTACCAGTGGATTTTGAAGGATTTTTATTTCATTTACCTAATGAATGGAACACAGATTCTCATCCAATGTTGTATGCCGGAGCTTGACTTGAAATATGGTTCTGACTATAGATAAAGGCAAGCTTAGGAAAGCAGCTGTTTTCCTGTAGACATTTCCTGACGTATGTAGACTAACACACATCTGTCTTACTTAAAGCACATGTTCTTTTGTCTCTCCCATTTAAAAAAAAAATGGCAAAGAAAAAGGGTTGTCAATGTCACTTCTACTATTCACCAGGAAACAGGCAGTCCAGGAGTACTAATTTAAAGTTCCTTAACACTTTGATGAACTTAAAAATGTAAATATTTAAAAATCCTTAAGCTACATGCTTAAAGTACTTTTAGTGCATGGGGATTTCTAAAAGTGGCAGTAATTATAGCACCTATGATTTTGAAATAAAAAAACATTGACAATTTATCTCAGCAGAATAACTTCACTCAGATTAAAGTTTTAATTTTAAATACTTTTTTGTTATTATTATACTGAAGACCAAATGTGCCACAATCTAATAAAAAACCAATCTGTTAAATAATCCAACACCTAAATTAATTCTTTAAATAAATATATTAAAAATTTAGTTCCTAAAAAAAAAAAAAAAAAAAAAAAAAAAAAAAAAAAAAAGAATTTGTTATGTGTTAAACTCCTATAATTGTTAAAGAATTTAAATATGTTATATTTCCTGAGCTCATGAAATGATTCAAACTGTTATTGTGGCTTGCCAAATACATCCTAGCATGGTTTACCTCTGAAAATGGCTTTGGTGGGGAAGAAACGCTTATTTAAGTATTTAAGAAATACTTAAATAATCAGATATTTCAGACATCTGGTATTAAAATAAAATGCCTGTAAATTTCACTGAATTGTGTTTACATTTAGTATTTCATTATGAATTTATTAAACTGGTGAAACATTAAATAACATTAAATAAGCACAAATTCTTATTTAATGATTCATCAATTAAATGTATGTTTTTCACTTCGGTAAATATTTATTCAACAACTTGTTTATGTATTTCCTTGTGGCTTTTATCTAATAAATAAATTTATTTTAGAGCATTTTCTATAATTTTATAATCTGTGCTAATAAATTTGGAGGGTGCTATATGTGAATTTATTCCTGAACAAAAAATATGTTTTTAAAATGTATCATAAAAACATACATCCACAGGCCTTCCATCTTCCACTCGTGTACTGATGAGTGTGCGCCCGTTGAGATCAATAATGTCCCTCTCATCAGTCATTTTCTTTTCAGCCAGCTTGCAATCCACATAAATGGAAGCTATGTCGCTCTGAACAGAAATGCCGAGCTTGTGCCATTGGCGATCAAAGAGGGCGTGCAGGTCACGACTCTTAAATGTGTAGCGGAGAGAGTTTTTCAGCAGGCCCTGGAAAGAAAACTCCACTGCTTTCTTATCACCATCAACCACAACAGACACCTGTTGGATTAAGAAGAGTTTTAGAATAGGTTCCTCATCACAAAATCATAATAATGTTTTAATAAACATATACAATACACTGATCTACAGTGCTGGTCATAAGTTTTCATACACTCATCAATAGCATGAATGTCAAATGTGGGCCTTTAATAATGCAGTCCAACTATTCTTTTCCCAGGGGGTAAAAACAGTAAATCATTCAGCTTTAATAATGTTTGAGCTGATTGGGATTTTTTTCTAATCCACACAGGATGCATACAGTTTCAAATATATACAGTTCACACTCTCCAACTCTTTTGGAGCCATCAACAAGGTCCTGGCAAAATTCTGGCAGGACATTTGATCAGTTTTCCAGTCAGAACTGGTAGAGTTCTTTAAGTTGGGTTGTTTCTGAGACTGGACCAAGCTTGTGAGCATATTTCTTAAATTTTCAACAGGGTTGTTGTCAAAGGAACAACCCAAGAATCACTAAGGCTCAATCAAACCTACAATAAACTGTCGGAATACTAGTGTTGATGTCCACAGTGAAGTCAGTTTAACAGCAACACAGACTGAGAGAGAACAAAAATAGCCTCTGGAGAAAAGGTTTTATGTCCTACCAAGACAGACTGAGATCTTTGGCCACAAGGAGAAAAATTATGTTTGGAGAAATCCATATGATGCTTTTAAATCAGAAAACACTGTTGGCCTACCAACCATCAGGCATAATGGTGGTAGCATCATGCAGATTGTTTGTTTAGCTGCCAGTGGTGCCTGTATGTTGCACAAAGTAGATGGAATAATGAGAAGGGATAAGGCTCGAAAAGTTTTTTTTTTTTTTTTTTTTTAACTTCAACACAAATCAGAAGCTCTTGTGGACAATAAGCCCATCACATAGAAGAGTGGTTTTGGAGTGACAGCAGAGTAACATTAAACTTCACAACCTTGAAGAAAATGTATGGACTAAGTTAAAAAGTAAGGTCCATATCAGAACACAAACTAATTTAAACAAACTCTAACATTATTGAAAATAAGTATGGTCACATATCCAGCCAGAATTATCCAGGAGTTTGTTGATGACCACAAAAAACATGTGTAGAAAGTGTCACTTGCTAAGAAACATTAATCAAATTATTTGTAGGGGTATATTATTTAATTTCCCTTTGGGATAAAGTATTTTTGAATTTGAATTCAATTGAATTGTATATATATATATATATATATATATATATATATATATATATATATATATATATATATATATATATATATATATATATATCTGAATTTATTATGGATTTTATCTAATCCAAAAAGTATTGAAAATATACCTACAGGCTCAATGTACTGCCCTTAATTCTTGATTTCAAAACTCATTCAAGATGTTTGTTGTACCATTATGCCACTCTGGAAGACATAGTTCTAATGGCATGTTTAAGTCCAAAATAAGATGACATTCAAGCTGATAACGCAAACCTGTAACCAGCATTGTATGACGTTACAACACGCCTACCTGACTGTTTCCTGATTGGTCAAATATTTGCCAAAGGTACCAGCGGTCTTTTTTTGTAGTTCGTCTCACACGGAAGATGGTGACCAGGGAATACTCACTTGAAAGTCCATATGGAAATATCAATCTGCAATAAATGCAGCTTTATATTAACCATTACACATTTATGATCAAATTGTCCAAACAGTCTTAGTTGATTGTGTCAGTTTTCAGAATTGAAAACAAACAAGTTAAAGCCTTTCATGAGCTGCATAATGAATGAGCCAATCAGCTTTTGTGATCAATAAAACATTTCAGCATCCTCTTGATGCAGCGACATTCCTATAAATAAACATGAGAAGCTTAATTCAATTTAGCGTGGATTTTTTTCCCCCCAGGATCTAATGTCATTCAGATAATGAAAGCATGAAGACATTGATCCAAAGGCTAGTCTTTTAGTGCACCAGAACACCATGTGCTACAGGTACACATGAATAATGTGCAAGATGCAATCATAGGTTTATCTCTATGATATGGACTGTTTAGTGAAGTGCAGTCCAGTTGAAGGAGAAAAATTCATAAATAAGAGCCATATAAAGGAAAAATAATGTCAAATAATAACCTTTTCACCAAGTTATTGCTCAATTTACAATTGCACATTACTGTTATACTGTTTATTTATACAGAGACAAAGTACAACATTTCATTAACCTTTTAAAAGGAAAGATGCATGGTACCAGGTTATAGCAAGGAATTCTAATTTCCTGCTGTAGTCCTTGGACAGGCTGATGTAATCAAAAAGTAATGTAACAGATTATAAAATTGGTGAAAAGCCAGTATAGTGATTCATTACATGGATATCCAATAAGTAATTATTCAGATTTCACTAAAACTAAACAAGCCAGTCAAGACACAAACAAACAGGCAAATTAATAAAACCATTTCTCTGCCTTCATCAACATTGCATTGCATCAAATTAAAAGAAAAAACAAAAAAAGTATGTAAAGCATTTAATTATATACGATTATCTTATGGTCCAAGTTCCAGTCAAATTAACAGCTAAAAGTGAAAAAGCATAAACAAGATAAATCAAGATCAACAACAACAATAATAATAATGCAATGATAAGGTCATTGAGATTCCAGCACATAGTTTTGGGGTTGTAAGAGAGAGTTCGCTTTCTCAGACAGGTTAGAAATTAGTTTTCACTCCAATATATTATCTCCTATTCCCTCACAGCCTCATACATGCTTCTGTTGTATTTGCTGAGCTTTTGTTATAAACGGTACATGACTAAAATAAGAAATGTACTGAGTTAAAGCACCTAAAAGAATCAAATTCCTCTGTAAGATGACTGAGGACTGTGAAGGTCATTTTGGCAAGGTCTCCCTGTGAATGAGACTGTTTCAGCTGCAGTAGGATATCAAAAGTGGCACTGTAGTTTATGTTCAATTTAATCTAAAAATACAGCACAAAACAAAAAGCTACAGTATCTGTTGTTGCTAAATTACCCATGCAGAATTACATTGTATAAGTAAAGAATTGACATAAAAGAAAACACTAAACTCAGAGAGCTTATTTATTACAAATAGCTTCTGAAACAAGGTAAATGTACACTCAGCAGACTGAAGTACTGTTTTATTTAAGGGCCAAAGAATTTACAATCCTATTTACATCTATTTCAAAACTTGGTATCTCTATGTTGTGTATACACACGATCTCTGAAGAGCTCAAAGGGTTAAAGTTTTTGACGTTGTACTGACTGTTCTCAGTGGCTAAAGTGGCAAAAATGCCAAACTTTAAACATTGAATGGTGTCTGTTTGATTCTTTGCTGAAAGTCTGCTACTCTGCATGCTTAAATATATGTTAATGAGTGCATAAGGGAGATGTTCATTCATTCTCCTTACCACCGTGTTATACTGCCAAAAGTGCTTTTACACTAAGTGTGTGATTCTGCCAACTCTGTCTCTTACAAGTCTTATTTAAATATGACTAATTTGCAGTGGCTAATATGATGTGGAATCAATTTAACTGACTTTTGGATTACATACAGCAATAAACTTTTATTTTCTCTCAGGTCATGTGATGGTTGCATGCTATAAAATTCCGCAGTGCAGTTTGATGAAGACAAATACATTTCCTGAAACAGTCACAGCATGAAGAAAATCCTGCAATCAGTGCCACTACTCTCGAACATGTGCGGGCCTTGTAAAAGTATCAGTACTCCTTGAATCCTTTAACATTTTGTCAAATCACAGTCACAGGGCTCAATGTTTTTTTTATTTTTTTTTATTGGGATTTTATGTTACAGAACAACACGAAGTGGAAGTAATTGGGATAATGTAAAATAATGCATGGTTTTCAATTTTTATACAAAAAAATCTGAGAAGTCTGGAGTGCAATTGTCTTTAGGCTCTTTAATCTGATACCCCTAAATAAAATGCAGTGCAACTAATTACTGTCAGAAGTTAGCTATTAAATAGTCAACCTGTGTGCAATTTATTTATTCCAGCTTTAAATGCAGCTGTTCTGTGAAGGTTTCAAGAAAACATTAGTGAACGAAGACAGGAGAAACTATGGCACAATTACAAACCTATAAAGGTAACCCTGACAAAAGAGTTAATCAGTGGCTAAGTGGCCAATGGTAACTTGGGAGGAGTTGCAGAGATCTATAGCTCAGGTTGGAGAATCTGTCAACTTCTAGTTTTATGGACGATTAGAAAAAAGAAAGCCCTAAGAAGTCCTGTATAAAGCTGATAAAGAATCCCAACTCTGGTCCTCAGGGAACACTGTCCTGCATGTTTTATGTGTCTCCTTGCTTCCGCACAACTGTCTTAAATGAGTGGGTGATTAACAGGCTTCTGCAGCACTTGATGGGATTCGGAGGAGGTCATGCAATCATTTAAATCAGGTGTGCTGAAATAGAAAAAAATCTGAAACATGCAGGACAGTAGTCCCTGAGGATCAGGGTTTGGAAACACTGATGTAGGGGACACAGTGAGAATGGAAAAGAATGTGAACTGGTCAGATATGAAGAATAAATTTTCTAGCCTGCATGCAAAGTGCTGTGTGGTGACAAACGAACACTGCACATCAACCTGACCACACCTTACCCACAGTAAAACATGGTGGTGGCTGCATCGTGTTGAGATTCTTTCCGCACAGTTGATTTTGTTTAGGTGTAAAAACTTAAATGTCAATAAAAGATACAGAACAGTAAGGTTCTAACATGGCAATATGTAAAAGAGTTCAAGGAGTAAGAATATATTCGCAAGCTAAATAACAACTGACAACTTAAGAAAACGAGTCATAACAGAAAGGTCCATTTTAAATAAACAAAATGTCTTTGTGGTGGTGGGTATCACCACTCTTGGTACATGCCTTTGGCCATACATCCTACCTGGCTGACACAGTCTATAGTGTAATCAGAAGCAAAGGTTTGAACATGTATCGCTACCAGTTTCACAGAAGTGACCAGCTTAAAAGAAATCCAATCCTGGTGGATTCTTTTAAAGGAGTCGGAGGAGTCAAATTGCTGTAGTTCAAATGATCAAACCTCAAATACTAACCTAGTTGGCTCACATTCTTCTCTCTCCTGAACATGTTAAATGCATCATGCATTAAAAGGATCTTCAAGATCACCATGTTTTTTGAAAATTAGTCGATTATGTTTCGCCAGCGTGATAAAGAAGTGACAAAACATCCACTAATTACTAAAAACCACAAACTGAAAACAAACACAAAACACTGTAATTCTATATTATGTTTTTCTGTCTCAGTGGGGCATGTACCAAATTATGAAAATATGTGGCTGCTTGCAAAAGAAATGACAGTTCATTTCCTCTTTCAAGATGAAAAATTACTTTCTGTTAGAGAGAAAATGCTGCCAGTTTCACTTAAAGGTTTTGATTGTTTCACAAAAGCGTAAACAAGAATGCCAATTTCAAAAGCCCACCCCCAAAGCATATGAAAGCCTAAATTTGAATAAAGATACAATAATGAGCATGCATTCTGGCTTTACAACTCATTATGCTGCACAAGGAAACAACCAAAAAGCTCCACTCAAGTGTGGCTGCCTGCTATCTAACACAGAGCAAAAAAGACACTCATTTGCAAAACCTTTAAGCAAAGAGAATCATGCTATTAAAAACACTCATTATCCTTACTGCACAAGAAAATCTGCAGTGTAGATTGCAAAGAAATATTCAAATGCACCTTAATAAATAAATCATATATGATTATAAACACAAGTTAAGATGTAAACAGAGGTAGACGAAACACAGATGTTCTAAAGAGAGTGAGCAACTGTTACTAAACTTTACCGCTGTATGGATGAGTGCACGGTGCATTATGGCAGGCAATTTGTCACTTCACATAACTGCTTGAAGAGTGTGTCAGCCGTGATCTATGTCCCATAATGTGCACTGTGTCAAGGAGCTGGCTGATCGTCAGCTGCATCTGGAGAATAAAGTACAGGGCTGCATATCCCCCGAGTACAGTGAGAAATGTTTTTTTGCGGCAGGGGCAGTGGCTAAGGGGGCTTCGTTCTGTACGTGCAACTACGCTCACCTTCCCTCCTGAGCTGATGTGCAGTATCACCTGTCAAAGTACTTAGATAATTGGATATGAGAGGGATCACAGCCTCACCACTATAACCAACAACACTGTCAGCAGCGTCCCTGCGAAACCAGCATCTCCTTGCATTATGAGTCCAGACTGCGTGAGGGGACTTAAATATAAATATATTTTCAGCTGGCTGACAGAACAAGGAAAGCAGATCGCAAATCATCTGACTCAAAGATATGTTAAACCAGCCAGCAGGAGGGTGGCAGTAAATGTTTACAAGTGTATGCAAAAATACTAAAAATACCCAGCCCTCCTTGAAGAATGACAGTATTCACTTTCAGTCTTATAACCTAAGGACAGGAAACATTGATCGTCTTCAGAACTTCCAGAACATTAGAGTAAGCCAAGTCATAAATGACATAGGCCTTCATAATATATTAAATAAGATGGCCACTTTAACCAAAACTTGTTCGCATAGGGAAATCTCACTACCCACCCAGTTAGCTGGAGAGTAACGATTTCCCAGAAAAATGACACCTTAGTGTGTCATTTATTAGTGAGTTATTTTAATATTCCTGCCTTATTATACAAAATCTAGATTTTTATGTCCCTTTACGTCCCACATTCAGCCTCAAGGAGATTTCTTGAATAAATGCAATATATATTAATTCAAATTATTCTATGTCAGTGAGTTCATCTCACTGCTTGCCCCTACTAAATGAGGTAAATGGGACTTTTGCTCTGAACATGATATATGTGGGTTGCCTCAGTTCAACTCTTTCATGAATTTTATAACAATACAATTTCTCCCTAAAATTTACCAGATCTGAATACAACTAGACCATTCATAGTCTACCACTTATACAAGATCAGGTAGCATAAATAACTTGTCCAGGAGGAAAACCCTGCCATCCATCCTACCAGTGACACTCTCTAGTACATCTGCAGGAGGACCCTGAGGCATTTCCAGGTCAGAAGGGAAATGTAGTGCCTCCAGCAAATTCTAAGATTTCATTGGTGTCACCTCCCAGTTAGCTGGCCATTGCCTTCCTGTGCTATTCCGCTCAATTGAAATCTCCCTTACAGCTTAGTCTGGGCTTTCCCCCATTGACTTGGATTCCTCTGGTAGAATTTCAACCACACCAATCAGCGAACAGAAGGAGAAGTGTGAATGATGATGTCGATTTTCTGCACTGTTTTAGAATTGTAGTCAGCCTGTAGTTTTAACAATGGCAGCGGAGGAAGTGAATGAAGCCATTCAGTCCGTCTTGGCCATGCTTCCAAATATTGAATTAACATTAACAGCCACCTTGTTTGGCTCAGCACTTCTCTCTCGGGGATGGTTGTTTACAGCGCAGGCAATTTCCGGTAAGCTTCATAGCGTTGAACTGGCACATTACATATGTCACAGACAAACCTTAATGATTGGGGAAAATTTAAAACCTAAACAGAGTCCACGCCTCCAGGAAGCAATTATTTCTCAATAGCCAAGAGGCCAGACCCTCTGTACCAAGCAAAGTGTAGTACAAGGGACTGGTTTTTACCAGGCTACCTCCCAGTATGAAATGCCCAGAAAATCGCCAAAGGAATCCAGCCACAACGGATCTAGAATAGATATCTGAACCACCTCAACTGCCGACTTTCGATGCAGAGGAACAGAAGCTCTACTTCAAGCCCCAGTGGATTCTGAAGGTCATGGCTTGAAGATACCAAAAGAACCACATCGTATCCAAAAAGCAAAGATGAGACCCTGAGGTTCTCAAACCAGACACTCTCTTCTCTATGATTACGCCTTTAGTTGCTGTTCATGAATACCACAAATAGGATAGGTAATAAGCACAAGCACCAGTACAGTTCACTTTACACTGGTAACAAGCCAGACTTCATGCAGACACAGCTCTTGCTATGGTCCAAAAAAGACTGAAAAGTCCTTAAAACAAGCCAAGTACCACATACTCCCACAGCTACCCAAACAATGTACATTAAAGGATAACTGTTCAAAGTGTTCTCCAGATCCACAAAACACATGTCGATTAAACTGCCACACTCCCATGACCATCTCAGCAATTACGCATGGCAAAGGTTTGGTTCACTGTACCATGGTAATGGAAAAAGCCACACTGCTCTTCCTGAATCTAAGGACCAGTCGCTTCTTTTCCAACACACTAAAGTATGCCTTCCCAGGGAGGCTCCGAAATGTGATTCCTTGCTGGAACATTCTCCCTGTAATAATCTGTAACAGGACATCCAATTTTAAACAATCAACTTACTTTGTTGGCTTTATAAGAGGGCTGCTTCCCAGGCGAAATGATGGCAGGTCTTCTGTAATTGTTCCCCTTCGGAGAAGAAATTTTTCTGTGAGATCAAATCCTGTGAACAGAGCCATAATGTGTCATGACATAAACTTATGGTGGATTTCTCATTTAACAAAGCCTTTTATATCAGCATTTACCTGGGATCTGTAAAGGACGATCTAAAACATCAGAAAATCTGAAATCCTCCACACTTAAAGAGGGACACACACCATCTACTGAAAAGCAGCCAAGAAAAATGTTTTAAATTGTGCAACATTGTAATTTTTTTCTTAATGCAAAACTTATGGGAATTAATGTCAGAAAATTGGCCCTAATCTCTCTGTTTAATCCTTTAAAATTTAAATAATAGTTACAAAGATTCATATTTTTTAAAGGTATCAAACTTCATGGTGAAATCTTTCATGCATTACATTCATTAAATGGAATCATCTTTTT
Source organism: Anableps anableps (assembly GCA_014839685.1). NCBI lineage: Eukaryota > Metazoa > Chordata > Actinopteri > Cyprinodontiformes > Anablepidae > Anableps > Anableps anableps. The sequence continues at coordinate 14,816,534 of CM026076.1, forward strand.
TATGTCTTTTAGAACCTCAGACAAAAAAGAATTGCCATCAAACTAACATACCTGCTTGTTCACTTACGACCATTCCAAAAGCACAGGGAACATAGTTCACAATCCACATGAAAGCAACCCATCTTATCAAATAATAATTCATGGCTCTAACGCTGAAACACAGCCAACCTGCAAAGCTGGAAAAAAATAGAACATTCATTTAAAATCTGTTTTAGAAATATTGAAATAATAATTGAAATATATTTAATAATTTAAGTATATAGTTAGTCGAGAAAAGAATTTCTGCAATTGGTGTCAACAAATGTACAACCCAAGGATTTACACAGTGTACACTTGGAGTAAGTTGAGTGTGTGGGGGTGCGGCTAAAACTGGCAGCTTCACCAATCGGGTGCTAAAGACTTCTACAAACTGAACTTTAATGATATCCACAAACTTTGTAGGCTGAAGAAAAAGGTAAGCAGACTTGCTTTTAAGTTAAGAAAAGCAATGACTGAGACTTGAAAGAAACATTTAAAACTAATTGAAATGTGCTTGATATTTGAGGATTTTAAATATGTTTTATTTTTTAGACAATGGAGACATTGTTAGATATACATATGTTTCTTGCATATTTGTTAAAACTGTCACTATGTCCTGATAGTATGGTATGAAACAGATAATCTATCAAAAGATTGAGCTCCTCCAGCTCCTCCCTGAGCTACTATTGCTATCTAAAGAAATGCACTGCTCCTGACCTAAAACAACCAAACAGAGACAGGAGGAAGGTATTAATGCTGTCAATCACCCTTGTGTACACACCACTAAAAGTGCTGATGGTGAAGAAAGAACTTACTGTTCCAGGAAAACTGTTTATCCACCATCATTGGTGGCCATGTTAACTAGCCTTAGCCTTAGCATTTGTAGCAGGCTATGTTGTGGTGGACCAGCTGTAGTGTAGCAGAGAGCAAGGGGGAGTCTGTGAAATGCTCTCATACATGAGGGTGATTGACAGCGCTAAGACCCTCCTGTGGTGTATTTCTGTAGTTAGTACTGGGTGCACTGGAAGAAGGCAGAGGAGCTTGATTTTTTTTTAAAGATTATCTGCCTCATGTTATACTGTCACAACATAATAGCAATTTTAACAAAGACGTAAAAAACATATATTTTTATAAAAGTTACATACTGCAGCTTTAATAACGATATTTCCAAAAAGTAACACTCCCCTCATAATTTTTTGGTTACACGCATGTTGAGAATTTGAAAAATTTATTTGAGGTTGTTTGTGGGTTTTGGAATAACTTTTAGCAATGTATAACAATATCATCTTGCTCAGAATGTTTGATAAATGGGTTTATTATAGGTTATACTACATTCAGTATTTTACTCAGTATTTGTTTCATATAATATCATTTTTTTTAAGTTACATACTTTCATATATATATTATGTGAATTTTTGGTTTATGTCAATAAGTTCCTTATTATTTACAGTTTTTCTTGGTCTTAAACATCCAAGTATCTCTGGGGTTGGTGATAGGTTCACATTTACCAATTGCATCCAGATTGAGCATAAACAATTCAGACATTTTTGCTTGACTGCAACTGAGGTCGAGTTGGGTTGGTTCCCTTCATACAATTACAGACTCCAGTCTTTGCCCTATATCGCACAGATTTTTGTGCCGACTCGCCCTGCCGACCGGCCACTATTAGTGCAGACTGACTTTACTCGACTGGACCTGGGGGGTAAAATCAGGCAGCAAATTGTGCAGTGTGCTATCAGCTTAATTCTGAGCCCCTGTTAGTTAATTATCCAATATTCTTGCTCCAAATATACAATGCAATGAAAGCTGGAGGTGTAAACTACTAATTTGTAGTTTGGGCAGTTTGAATTTTGCTAAACCAGTGGAACACTGCACAATATAACCTCTAAATGATATGTTCCTTTAGTGTTTGAACCAATCAAATGAAGAGATATACATTGTTATCTGCTTATATTGTTGTCAGTTGTTAGTACTAAAACAATTAGCAAATGCCATAGGTCTTCTGATCTGCAACTAAATTTAGAGAGTGCTCATCTTGGATGTAATGTAATCTCTAGTTACGAGTTCGAATTTCCAAGGCAAATACAACAAAGCTTGGTGGTAATAAGGATCCTATATTGCAAAGGAGAAATGCATTTGGTTCTAATCAGGTAAACCAATTAGCAGCTAATGACAACATACCAGTGACAGCCATCCGTTTAACAGGCAGCCCTACTTCTACAACATAATCCACACACTCCACAAAGCCTACCTTTTTTGTCAAAAGAAGCAAACACTATTAAGCAAAAAATAATAATTTCTTAAGAAAAGAAATGTGAAGTGCTTGTAATTTTTCAAGATCTACCAGATAAAATGTTATTTTATTCTTTTTTATTGCAAACCAAAGCTGTAATATATTATACATGTATTATTTACTTTTAAGTATTTTCCTCAATTAGATATTTTTCCTACTACTCTCCTACTGTGTATTTTCTGCAGTTATTACTACCATCTGGGTTTTTTTTTCTTCACAGAAGCTTCACATGTTCTAGAGTTTTATATTTAATGCTTTATTTGTTGCTTTCCTGGAAATGATCATCAGCTAAACCATTTATTCCTGTAACTTTGTTTTCTCTGTCTGTTGATGACATCTTCTCATTCAGTGTTTAATTATGTTTCCTTCCGTCAACAAAACCATTAAAGGAGTTGCTGCTGCAAATGGCTATATGCTCTCTTTTTCACCACATAGATTGCACTACTGTCTAAGTACATGTAACTCCATCTAACTATCTGTGCTTCCTTAGATGGTTAATGTATGTAGGAATGTACAGAATTCAATGGGTTGACCTAAGTGTGTGTGTGTGTGTGTGTGTGTGTGTGTGTATATATATATATATATATATATATATATATATATATATATATATATATATATATATATATATATATATATATATATATATATATATATATATATATATTTACACACATCTGTCCTGTCCGGCAGTGTGGCACTCAGAACTGTCATCTGAATGTCAAGGTAAGGCCCAACAGATTTTCTTTCACTAGCGGAGCATTACGGCTTTCCCCATGATGTTTCCCTTCATATACATATGAAACTTTATCAAAATTTGCTTTGGGTTTATTTCAAATGTAATGGACACAAAGACAAAAAAAAAGGGGGAAAGGAAAGAGAGAAAGTTGGAGGAGAGGTTTAAAGAGAAAAAATTAGATAGAAATAGAAGAGAGAAAAAAGCATAGAGATAAAACAAGTCAACACCCTTGAAGTCTGCCTCAAGACCTGCGGAAAGAGAAAAAACAAAACAAAACCGAGAATCCACAACAACAAACAACATATGCATATGCTATAATAACAGTTTTAATTTCAATGGAAAGTGTGCAGTACGAGGTAATACAAGACGAATTAAGTGGCAATCGTAGCCTGACTGAAAGTGTATCTAACAAACACCTAAATCTAGACACCTGTGTGTGGGTGGGTGTGCTTGTATCTATAAGGTTTCTTCCTAAGAATATTTGATAGTAGGTATGGAGCCCACAGATCAACCCCCAGAACATGAGAACGACACGAGGAAGACCGGAGCCACAAACATGCTGCACCCCCCTCCTCCCCCTCTCCTCAAGCATGGAGCCCCGGGACCCCCTCTACAGGGACAACCGGACCCCTCCTCAGAGAACAGGAGAGGCAAGCCCCAGGTGACCTGCCAGCAGTCACGATGCAGAAGCCCCAGGGGGCCGCAACAACAAGCCCACAGGCCCCACTGGCAACCCGCTACGCTGGAACAGATCTGGCCATGGACAAAGAGACCCAAGCCCCGAGGGCACACCACCCCCCAGCAGAGGCCCAACTGTGCCAGGGCACCCAGGCCCCGGCAAGCAGCCACCAGGGTGAGCCGGCACCCAGCCCCTGACACCAAGACCCACCAACACACCGGCAGGCAGAGGAAAGGAGTGTGACGGGGGAAAATAGGCCCCACATTTTTAATGGGGGGCCCAAGATGATCCAGAAGAGGGGACAGCCCAGAACCCAACCTGACAGATAAACAGCCACACACAAACATAATCACACATTCCTACCCTCATGATCACATGCAGACATTCACATCCACTCGCCCAACATAAAAAATAACACCCACTTTCATTCCCAATACACACTCTATACTCCCAGGTCCAACTAATGTCCCACAGAGGGACAACTTGTCCCCGGACCCAGGAGATGGTCCCCAGCAGATTGCCCAACCCTCTGCAGCAGCAGCAGAGTAGCCCATCAGCCAGTACAGAGATGGGCCAGGAAGAGTCCACATAATCCCAACGAGCCAGCCGACCAGAGCAGTCCCCGGGGCGAAACAGCTCCACCCCCCAGCAAGTCCCAATCTCAACCCCTTGAACCTCCCTCCCCCACAAGCCCCGAGGCCCCCCAAAGGGCCACCTCCAACCAGTGCACAAACATCAAACATGCACCCTCCAAACATAGACGCCGCAAATCTCCCATCCACAGGGGGGCACAGGAGGGTCCCAGCCCCAAAAAGCTAATCAGAATCCACCCCCAACATCATGAGTTCAGCACACAGCCCCCATCTCAAGCGCCCTCGCCATTCCGCCCCCACCATACAGCATGCCACTACAGCAAGGCAACAGCCCTGCATGACGCCACCCCAGCCCCGTACACAAATACAAACAAGAAGACACCACCGAGCCATGCAACCACACTGAACCCCCCCTGACCCAACACCAGGACAAGATCAACTCCCCCACCAAGCTTCCCCGGCAGGAGGCCCGCACCCGGGGCCAACAGTCCCCACCATGGCCCCTCAACCATATAAACTTGTACTATATAAATAAACTGAACTGAATAAACTGAATTTTAAACAATTCCTAGAATTCGTCAAATAAACACACGTGTACCATCAGCTTTGAAGGATTACACTCCAGTATCTTGTCCAAATATGGTTACCACTGTCTCCAAAATGACCTAAATGGCAAAGGATTCAAAACAGGTGATAAGGTAATGGGTGATGTCATTGTTGATACACAGTGGACATCTTGTTGCAACAATGTGATGAATAACAACAAACGTCTAAATTATTGTTCCTCAATGGGTGAAGTTGTCTTATGGCATTTATAGTTTCTTTAAAGTTTGATAAATTACCCTGTATTGGCCCAACAGATAAACAAAAAAACTGTTTTTTTAAGTGTGCAGGGCAAACCAAGCACAGACAGGGTAAAATATAACAATACAGAGAGAAAATAACAGTGATCGCTTTCAGCTATCACACTAATTAATAGCAGGGAGTGGCAAACAATGGGCTAAACAGACTTCTAACATGGGCCTATTATTCTGGTTGCAGTAGTAACCGACTTTAATTAGTTTCATTCAGCTCGCGAGGAGCTGAAACTGCTGGACATCATTGTGGTGGCTTAAAAAGTTTATGACAAAAACTTCTAAACATTGCTTACATCTAAAAAGGGGAAATGTCTGTTATATTTGGTCTTTGGATAGGGTTTCTTAACAATTCTTAATTTTTTTTTTTTTTTTTTAATAAAAGTTGCACTATTGTGGAAATAAACGTTGTACCCTAACAGTAAATTATGCTTAACACTATTAGACATAATTTACTCCCAACTCATGTGCAATCAAACGTTTCAAAAGGTGCCACTCAACAAGGAGTCTGCACCTTTGAGCCTTTCATTACTATAACCTCATTAGCATCTAAGACACAGTGATGAATGCAGATATCAACAGTGTACAACAGCAAGATCATTAGCCCGTGGCTTTGTTTCTGTTAAATGTTGAGTTGTACTTTGTTAGTTAAAGTGACCTTATAAAATATTCAAAATTTGGGATGGTATAAAAGTTATGGTATAAAAAAAATGGCTAATATTTTCCTAACTTGACTGTAATTAAAAATCCTTTAATGAGATATTAATGAAAGGGCCAGTATTACAAAAGAGAACAAACCTTTCTGTAAGGAGGCTGTATGGAGCTTAGAGTAATGTTGTGGTTCCCCACCCCAACCTGCTGCTGCATGCTTCCAGTTGGCTTCAAAAAGGCTACTGCACTTTTCCCATGCTTGCAAGAAAGACAAATTTAGCTGTTTACCAGGTGTTCAAACAATTTTTTGCATATATATATATATATATATATATATATATATATATATATATATATATATATATATATATATATATATATAAACTAAATTAATGTAATAAATGAATGTTGTTGGAAAAAAGTTATTTGAAGTTATAATAACTGAAACGCTAGACTATTTTATTAGCATAGGAATAATTATTGCTTTTCTGTTTAAAATATAGGCAATCAAATGACATTATTTATACGGTGATATCATGAAATTAAAGTATTTTACCTCAGATTATCATGCACTGATAATCTCATACCAGGCCATTCATACTATGCAGAATTTGTCACATGGAATTTACATGGTAATTAAATTATTTATAGAGTTTTTTTTGTCATGACTGTTGACATCCATTCAGATTGGTCATCAGTGTACTTATCCAGTGTAGAGCTGGTTCTGCGCTTCACATGGCCACCAATAAATCAAAGCAAAGTCCAAAAAGCTTATGATGTATATGGCAGTCTGTTTACTTCTCCACAGAATTGGAATGAAAATAGATTTTCAGCTTTTTAATCACACCTTTTGATCGAAACACATATTGCCTCTTAATGTCACACCTCCATCAAGTATCTGTTACCCTGAAAATAAAGTCACTGGATCATGACGCCATCCGAACAGGAAGTTCAAAAATGGCCCCAACACTCCCTGTGTGTGGCTGTATAATGCCAAATCCTTGATCACTGTCTGTTGGCGGTCTGGTGTATTTTGATCTGGGAAATTTCTGAAGGGGTCTTGGTCAAGGATGTGACTTGTAAGGATCAAACTTGGAAACCTCCAGTTCGGAAAGCCATTTGCTTAAGCTGCCAAACCAAATCTTCAGGATTGCATGCATACCAGAGTAAAAGCATCACTGTGGATGAAGTAACTGTGTATGGAAGAGTTTCTAAAGTGAAGCAGGATCAGATCTGGGTCATTTCTGAACTGATTTTCAAATAAAGCTGATGGTAACAAGTGACAGAGAAAATGAGGTTTTCTGACAACTTGTAATGACTTAAATACCATAAAGAAACAGATACACAAAATAATAATTTATTTTTTAATGGTAAAGCGTAACTTTTAAGCCTCAATACATTAGTTAATTTCATGTTTACCCTTTAGCATCAGAATGAACAAACTGTTTTATCTATCTTTAGTAACAATGCATCTGCAATGCCAGTAAAAATGATCTGGCTGATCTTTCCTAGGTGCACTCAAATACTGTATCTCTACTGGAAACAGCAGCAACAGAAGGCACCAAAAGCACAAAAATTAACTTTATCTATATGCACAATGCAACTAGTGCAACTTCTTCACCTAACTCTCTTTTTGCACTTCCTCTGTCTTCTCCAAGTAAATATTCCTGCAGAGATTAATATCCACGCATGCACATGCTCATCTCCCACTGGATCATAAAGTTTTGCATGCAGGCCTGCAGAAGGCTGTCATGGCATTTGGAGATGAGGCGACCATGCCACTTAAAACTTCAAGCATGCATGGGTAGTAGACAAGCAGCCCAGCACAGCCCAGCACAGGTATCACATGTCTGTCTGTGAGAAGGCGTTATGTTATTCCTGTGTAGCCTAGTTCTACACTACCAAACATTGGGCTGCATCTACTGCTATTCCACATCTTCAGTTTTCAACAAAAAGATGTATTTGCTACTTGCAGGTCCTTCCTTAAGGTATGGACAGCATGGTTGACGGAACACCTAGTGTCAGCTTGCATCGATTTAAATTCTAAATCGACAGCGTAGCAGTCAAGTCATTGTGTCACAGCTTGAGAAAAGAGCCCAGACAAGACTCGGGCACTTAACTTTCTCTCCATCATCCCCTCAGACACTTTTTTCCGTCAATGCAGTGTAGTTTAACACTCAGCAGTAGCTATGCAAAGAAGCGTGTTCCTCTGTCCGAACGCTGATTGGCTCCATGCTTATATTCTTTAATAACCACTAGATCGAGAGCTGCTTTCAGAATCCGACACAATCTTGCACTTTTTTTTTGTAAATAAGTGATGCAAAACGATGGATTACATGTTTAGTTTACCGCGGCAGAGCGTTTATAAACCAGAAAGAAGCAGCTCATAAGAGACATGTGCCTTGAAGTTAGAGCGATCAGGACAAATAAAACAAAAATAACTTTAATTTTATACGACCGGATCTGTTATAAAGCGAGTGTCGACGGGCTAACATGTTATTCCCATATTAATATATATATATATATTTAAATATAACTCATGGTGGAATATTTTAATGAGTAAGTAGCTACTTACAGGTGCTGATAAAGTTTCCTTTAAAGCAAAAACAAATCAAAAGCAGCGATAAAACCATAATCCATGCGTGATAACGATCAGTCCAGCTCTGGATTCCGGGACTTGGAAATAAAAGTCACAGTGGGATCGCCCGCTCCGATCGCGGTCCTTTTTAGTTGCACTGAGTGGCCCTCCCACTTTGTCATTATTACTGAAATACACTGACAGAGACTTCTGCAAACACTCTGAAAGCTTTCTTATTAGGGGGAAATTAATGCCCGGAGGCAGTTCAAATAAGTTCTCTTATTAACAGAGCAGGTGCGGGAATTAACTACCGTTTGATGTATTGTGATTTATTCAAATCTGAATGAAGAAAGGCCTGAATCGTATGGATTTGCTCGCCCTTAATGTGGCATTTTGTGTTTTATTTGCAGTAAGTGCTTCCCAGATTAAAAGTGAATGTGACAATACAAAAGGTGTTCACACCAGCGTTTTTATCTTGGTCCAAGTCTTGCCTGCCTTTTCATCACATAGACTATAATGCCTGCCGGCAATGACAATTACGCCGTATTATGAGCCCCATACACTCTGATTATCCAACTTAATTCATTGACGGCAGTGGCGGTTCTTGCTTAAATGCTGCCCTGTGTTAGCCCCTCTTTCTACTTCCCAACACACACCCACAGAAAGACACACACACACACACACACACACACACACACACACACACACACACACACACACACACACTCCTGAATAAGTCAGCACAACAAAAAACTGTAACTTTTTCTAATGTAACATATCACAAACAATAAGAAGTCAAATAAAAGTGCTCTGAACTTAAACCCTTTTTTGAAAAAATAATTTTCAATAGAATAACAAAAAAAAAAAATCACATTAATCTGTATATTGTGTTTTTCACACTAGTCTCAAATGAACATGGTACTAATGCCTAAAAAGACTAAAACTTCTGTTTTTGTGTATTTTTTTTTATGCAAATGGAATACATTTTTCATAAATCCCAAATGGTGTTTTAAAGAATCCATGATTAGTATCCCATTATACAGTTTATTTTTGGTTAACTGAAGTATTTTAAATTTTGAACTGGAGAAACTGAAATGTGTATGAGATTCATTTAAAAAAAAAAAAAAAAAAAGGTAAAATAGCTATTTAATCTGATACTTAAAATCAGATACCAACATCCATTCCTCATTGATTAGCCATATAAATAAGCAATAGGAAACAGATTTTTTTTTTTTTTTTTTCAAGTTCTTGTGGTGCCCCATTCCAGTGTTTGGCACCATGGACGACTGAGTGACAGTGTTTAGTTTAACAGGCAGCCCTGCTTCCTTGGCTGGTCTAACGTTTCATAAGGTCATTTTATAAAGGACAAAAATATAATTTGAGGCCCAATTTAATTTCCCTTTGGAATCAATGAAGTATTTTTTTTTTTTCAAAATGAATTGAATCATCCACTATTATACAGCAACCCTTTATTTGTTTTTTGTATCTTTTTTTGGCATTCTATGCTGTATAGTATAGGGTCAAGTGAGTGCTGAATAATGGTCAAAGGAGTGGTGACATCATTGTATAAACTACTTCATGTGAATGGTATTGTTGCATATGTCAATTCTCCAAAAAATTTAATAAAAAAAATAACATCACCTTTTTATAGGGGGTTGTTTTGGCAGGCCAGATTTCCCTCCTTGGTAAAAGGGTTGGGTACGGTAATGATACGTGGCTCTACCTAGTTGACTTCACTCTGAATGGCTACAGCCATATTTGGGAAACTCTTCAGTAAAATGTGTTTAACATCATCTCAAATTGGGGTTATAATTGCGTGGTACTTCCACATAAATGAACTTCAGCCACTCTTCTCTGATTCTCTCATCCTTCGGGAGTAAGTGGAAACTTCCATCTGTTTTTGAGCACCCTCGGACATAAAAGCTCCGTTTTTTTAGTAGCCATCCTCTTGTCAAGTGGAGTAGCCAGACATGCTAGTGCGATTTAGCCCTTAAATTCGCTGGTGTATCAACTGGGAGGAGGAGGGAAGGGGAGGGGGAGGGGTGTTTGCTTCATGGTGTGCCCTAATTGGAGATATGAATTACATAGAAAGATAACATACGTACAACGATAAACTGTTCTCTGATTCGTCCTTCTTTGAGCAAAGAATCAAAGCTGACCCTCTATGAGCAAGGCTTTTGATACCAACTCGTGACATTCACATGGCCTCATCAGTGCACAATAGATCATATTATACCCCAAAACCACAGAAAAATAAAATTTGTTGTCATGACCCCTTCAGTGTTTGCATAAAACTTTTCCCAGTTTTGACAAGTGGCAGAAATTATGAGATTAACTTTAAATTATTACTGTTGGCATTAACTTTCAAAGATTTACCCTAGAATGTTTACATCTAATCAGGGAAGTAGAGTTGCTTCTTATTAACTCACAGGTGTGAATGATCACCTTTTACACACACTTGGTGAACACAGAACAGGTTTCTGAAATTCAACTGTGGACTGCTTTATCTGAATCATTGATTCTGAATAAAATAGATTGGATCGCTGGATGGTCCAACTTGAAGCATTGGCCACTAACCAGAAGGTGCCAATGTTGCATGTTTAATTGGAAATAACAGGGATGTATTTTTTATGCACATCATATCCAGTCAATGGGTGTTGCCCTTTAGTTAACATACCCTGTGTGAATCAAATTTTTCATGGGACACAAAGGTAGGTACTAAGCACTCACAAAGTTTGATTGTATCTCGGGTCGGCTTTGTCTGCTCTTACAACATTTGCCACTCAATCCACACAGCCTGCTATTTCAGTAAAAAGATGAAAACACTATCCTGCAATAGGTGGAAGCCAACGCCTTTAACATTCACTGTTAAGCTGAACTTCAACATATTTACAAGTTCCGTGATCGCTCTGTATAAATTACTGTAGAAATCCAGTGAAAATTGGTTCATTGGGATGTCAAATACCTAAGTCCAAATAAATAAATAAAATAAAAGATAAAGGTACTTTTCACTTCACCTTCCAACAATTCAAAGTTTCCAACACAGAGAAACAGGTGTTCAGGCTGCACACATGCTTATGTTTAGACAGACGACACTAACTTGCCGTCCCTGCCCCCCATCAACTTTAAAATAACTAATAATAATTTGCAGGATTGTTATGACACAAATGTATGAAGAACAAGTTAGCCTTTTTTGAGTGTCTGTATTTCCCTAAATATTCTGTCATATCTATTTTTTTTTTTTATCTTGGGAAGAGTTAAATTGTGCCAAGTCTTTTAGCCTTGTTAAATCATACATTTCATGAAAAGTCAGAGAGTATGAAAAATGTCATCTTTTTTTTCCTTGTAAGCATTCATTTGTCGATTCTAAGTTGCTACAAACACAAGAAATGCTGTGAATGCACACATTTTGAGCCCTCCCTGGATTTGCATCTCCATCAGGGAGTACTTCAGTCATTGACAGGGCAATATTACATATCTTCCATAGCTCACAGTAGAGAGAAAATCACCTTTTCATTTCTTTCAGCTTTTATTTCAAATCAGTTTAGATTTGCAGTTTGCTTGGTTTTGTTTTTGTTTTACCTTGAAATGTAAGTCATCAAAAAAGTCATATATTTCTTCTTTTAGCTTAGAATAAGGAATAAAGTCTCTCACTGCCCCTGAGATCAGCTGCAAAGAAAATGCCTCTAAAGACATGGCAATGACAATACAATCTCTGTTATATTTCACAAGAGCAGATGACAAAATTTCATTAATTCATTTCATCAGTGAACATGATTTATTTTGCACAAAGCACTACAGTTTTCATTGTGATAAGTAAGTGAGTTGTCCTGTGTTTCTTTCACACGTTTATATGCTTTGCAGCGTTGGTAGACCTTCGCCACTTTTAATCCAAAATATGATGTAATTATTTTGACACAAACCATAATGTTTCCTGCATGTGCTTTGTTTTGCTTATAATTCCAAACCTTATGCATGATGAAAGGAAACAGGGAAACAGCAGGGTTTCCTAGTTTGGCTTCTACAGCCTGAAGAGAACAAAATTTTATAGTTGAAATACGTGAGTTGTGGATCATTAACGGCATTACAACAAATACGCTTAAGGATTTGCAACACTGAATATATTACACTGTCTATATGAAGGAGTTTCATAAGTAGTTTTATCACAGCTTTGGGAATTTTGACTATATTTCTTTACTCTTTTCACAAGACATAACAAACATTCTGGGAATATGATCCATTGTTTTTCCACCACATTCATTTGGATGTAATCCCACAGTTGCTGGATTGCAAAAGAAAATATGCCATTGCTCAGTTATGGGTGAGGCAGATTATGATGTGCAGCAGAGGTTCAGGTTGAGCTAACCTTAAAATCTTCACATAATCAAAAGCTGTCAAGAGCTCTCGCAAATATTTCTTTGGCAGTTCCATTAAAAATGTGCTCGCAGTGTAGTCTAACAGATCATCCAGAGTCATCAGTACATTGTTTCAAGCAGACAAATTACTGTTGTTTTTTTATGTGTGGACAGCTAAAATTGAATCCCTCTCACCTCATTTTTACATTACCGAGGTGCAGGTAGAAATCTCAGCAGCTTTCAAGAATCCCTGTCTCTAGCTCACAACATCAACATTAAAAATTTAATATCATGGGGTTTTAAAAGTTGTCAAAGTAAGTTGTCAACTGCACAGTTTGTAATCTTGTTGACCTCTGTGTATTTCACATGGTACTGTCAATATCCTGGACATTAAAAAAAATCTGAAACTGCACACTGTCAGTGCTACAAGAATAGTATATGACGTAACCACCTAACATTAAAGGTTCAGAATTTAGTTCATAAGGCAGATTTGGAAAAAGAGCAATAACAATAAGAGAAAACCAAAACAAAACCACAGATAAATGCACAGTATAATGCAAAATATTAGTTCCCTGGCAGTGTCATTTGAAAGATATTTTTCATGACATTTTCACTGTATTAGACACTAAAAAGCCAAATAACAGGGGACTTAAGGAGCTCTGGCAAACAGCAGATGGTCATGCTGACTCTGACCCGAAGACATTCTATTTACATCTATGGCATCCTCTTGGCACAAGCCCCCCAAAATCCACCCAAAGTTTTGACAGAAAATGCCCCTTTAAAATGCCCCTGAGATTTCTATGCACTTATCTACAGTCTGTTTTGTAAATTTGCATGAAAGATTTTGGGAAGGCTTTCCTTAAAAAAAAATACAGCATCTTGCAAAGAGATATTCATACACCTTGAACTTTTGTCACATTTTTTTCACACTACCACAAAATTTTTATGTGATAAGCCAATACAATGTATGTATCCTTTTCCATCCTGTTCACTATTATGAACTACAAAGTTAGATACACAACAAACAATATTGTTAACAAACATAAAAACTGAAAAGATGTGACATGTGGTTGTATTCACCCAGATTACTCTGATACCAATAAATGAACCCCAGCATAACCAATATCTTTGAGAAATGGCCAAATCAGTAGAGTTCATCTTAAAATAATTTAATGTAGCATAAATCCAGCTGTTCAGTGAAGGCCTAATATGTTTGTTAGTGAACATTAGTGAACAAATAGTATCATGAATGTCAAGAAACACAATAGGCAAGTAGAAATGTAGAAGTTAGCAGTAAATTAATAAGATAAACTACCAAGAGTCCCATGAAATCTCTGGAGGAACTGCAGAGATCCACAACTTGGGTTGGAGAATCTGTTGAACTATTAGTCGTGCAGTCCATAAATCAAACTTTGATAGAAGACCGGCAAGAAGAAAGCAATTATTCAAAGAAACAGGGGCCAAAAAGTTAGAACTTTTTTTTAATAAAGCACCATGTGTGACAGAAAGCTAACACTGTGCATCACCCTAAACACATCCCTGTGGTAAAAACATGTTGATGGCAGTATCAGGATGCTTTACTCCACAAGGACAGGGAAGCCGGTCAGAGTATATCGCAGGGCAACAGGGCAATTCTGTAAAAGAAAACTGTTAAAGGGAGCAACAGACTTGAGGTTGTTGTAGAAGTTCACCATAAAGTTAGACTAGGACCCAAGCCAACAGCCACAGCTGCGATAGAATGGTTTAAGATCAGAGCATGAGTTCAAAAGATCTAGTCAAAGTCCAGACTGATATTCAACTAAGATTCTGAGGCAACAGTTTAAAATATTATATTCACTGACTTTCTATTCAGTTTGACTGAGTTTGAGCTGATTTGGAAAGGGAAATAACAAAAATGTCTGTCTTTAGATGTGTCAAAAAAGTAGACGCTTAAACCAAAGGAATTGCAGCTGTAATTGCACTGAAAGGTGAGTCTGAATACAAATTCCAGCCATACTTTTCAGATTTTTATTTGAAAATAATTTTAAAGACAACATGTGCTTTTAATTTTGCTTCACAATTATGCACTAGTTCATGTAGAGCATGTGCAGTATAACCTAGCCATTGCCTTCCTGTGCAATTCCACTCAATTCGAATCTCACTTCACAACACAGTCTGGGCTTTCTCCCCAGACCCCAGACCTCTGTACAAAGCAAAGCGTAGAACAAGGGGCTGTTTTTTACCAGGCTACATGTAGTAGGGAGTTCTGAGAAAACCATGGACTTAGTCTGAAAATTTGAGCAAGCACACCTTACAGGTCCCTACCCCTTGCTCTCTGCTGCGCTACTAGCCCTCCCTCCACAGCTCCTCCACCACAGCAGAGCCTGTTGAGAACTCAAGAAATTGGAAATTTTCCTGTAACATTTCTCTTTCTCCGCCATTAACACAGCTGCACACACCTGCAGTCTTGATCTTGAATGATGGGATGCACTAAACAGGGAAAGGGTATGAGTAGCACATGTACACAACCAGTATGATTGACACTTCTGAGACACTTCTGAGACATTCCTTCTGGCTCTGATTGGTTGTTTCTGACCTGGAGCGGTGTATTTCTGCAAATAGCAATAGGACCATTGGGAGGAGCCAGAGGAGCTAAATTATCTGTCTCACATTACACTGTCAATGTCAGGACATAGTGACGGTTTTAACAAATCTGTAAAAAATAAATTTTTATCACAGTTACCCCCTGCAGCTTTAAACTGTCAAATTCCTATTGTGAAAAAGCAAAAATATGCAATACCTTGTTGGGTTTAAATATTTATGAAAAGCACTGTAGATGTAAAGACTGCAGTGGGAAGTAATATAGTTTCCATCCAAACTTTATTTAGAAATATGGAACTTTTAGTAGCCTAAGAAAATTTGCCCAGTAGTAGTCCTTTAACCATTGATTAATTGCCTATAGGCTTATTGTAAAGATAATTTTAGGATTTTACATTTTGTGTACATATCAACAATTGTTTCTGTTTCTGCCTGTCACTGCCACTTTGCTGCTGTTGCACAGAAATTTTCCCATCATGGCGCAATAAGGGACATTTCTATTCTATTTTTAAGTGTTATTTTTTTCAATTTTAAATCATCTTTGTTTAATAAGTAAAATAAGTAATGGCAGAATCTATGTTACTTGGGAGCCTTGAGGTTGAATTTAAATAATTTTAGAACCTTGTAAAGGCCAGTTTATTAATACATTAAAACTCCAGAACTGGCAAAAAGTATTCTTTCCTTTTATCATGACTGCATGAACTTATTTGGGTAAAGCCTTCTGTCAGTTTGAGAAAAGGAGAAAGAAAAACTGCTGTGCAATTTAATCTGTCATGGCAATAAACTCTAGATAGATGTTTTTCATGAAACTTTTTAATGTATTTATCGAAATATTAATACAATCTTTATAAAGAGCTATGTCAACAAGAAACAATGCATTTGTCAGCACCACAGCTGGAATGGATCATATGTTAAATTTAATTTTAGAGTTTTATGTTGGTCATTACTTTAATTAATATTTAGTAAGTACAAAAAAATGTTATCATTTGTGTCTTCTAATATTGCGTGCATTTTAGGCTCTTTTTTAGCAGCACCATTCAGTTCAATGTGATTGGTGTTCAGTATGATTAAAGGATCATTATTAAATGTTTGGATATTTCAGACAATGACAGAAATCTACATGTAAACTGATCCAAGACCAACAAATAGAAGAGGAGTGCTTTGTGTACTAAGACAAACAAGAACAGTGCCTTGTCATGCTTACGTAAATGGAACACAAAGAAAGTAGAACCACAGGACAAACGAAGGACTCTTCTTGCTGAGTATAGTATCTGTTTCAGCACATGCAACATCACATTTTAACTGATCATGCATGCGCATAAGCTCAGCAAACACTGCGGCGAGTCGTGGTTTGCTTTTTCATGTGTGCTCCATTCTTTCTATGGATGAATCATTCCATTACTGCTGAAAAGGTTTTGAGGCAAAACACCTGTCTCTTTCTCCTCACAATTTACTATCTTGACATATGGGAAAGCACCAGACAAAGATTTCACATTGTCTGTATGCCAACATAACTGTTGATGAGTACCTTTCATGTGTTCATAAAAAAATATGAGAACCATTAAGAAGTCTGTTTACTAATTCAGAGAGCTCACCTGTGCATGAAAGCCAACATCTAGATGAAATGTTTAATAGAACAAAGAGATACAGTAACATGTTAGTTTGGGCCACAGCAACAGCCCTTTTGGGTGATTTGACCTTCTCTCAAGGGTAATAAAGGAATATCAGTTAATAGTAACTTCATTAGGCCGGGCGAAGTCTGGCTCTTTTAACATCAACACACATTTACTGGTTTGAAGCTTAGGTTGTAGTAAATCCTAGGTAGGCACAACGATTTCAGATCATCTACTCTGTTATCAATAAAGCAGAATATTGTAATGATCAGAAATGCATTTGACCCCACAAGAAAATAATATTTCAGTAAAGAGAAACAAATTAGAAGTGCTCATTAGACTAAGAATTTTATCACAAGAGAACCGTGCAGTGTAATCTGATGTTTCAACCTGCTTGTGCAGAGTTTATACCAATGACCACCAGCTTGCAAACTATTTTACATGACTTTTCCTATTTACACAGTGTGCAAATTAATCACTTCTAAAGACAAAGTTGGGGACAGGCTGCTAAACTGAACTTAAGACAAAAGGCAGCACAAGCAATGGTTACTTTAAAAAAGTATAACTTACTCACTTCTTTTCAACAAAATTTAAATACAGAATTATCCGTATATCACAGTAATAGACCATTCTAACCTTTATTTTACATCAGTTCCACTCTTTTATTTTTGTTTTCATTTTTTACTGAAGCAACTAGTTAACCACACGCTTAAATGAAAAAAGATTTATAGTGCCTTTTTCTCCGAATGAAAACCTGTAAAGTATAGGTTGGTTTTGTATTCAGTTCCCTTTACTTTGTAACCCCTAAACAATGCAGTCCAACTAATTGCCTTTAGAAGTCACTGATTTGGTAAATAAACTCTATTTAACACTTGTATGTAATTAAATCTCAGCATAAATAAAACTGTTCTGACAAGGCCTCAGAGGTTTGTTTGAAAACAGTTTAAAGCGTAGTTGAGTCTTAAAAGAACATCCAAAAGTCTGAATGTGTCGAGTTCAATAAATCATCCACAAATGCAAAAAGTATGGCACAACTGCAAACCTACCGAACTTCAGCTGCAAACCTACCATAGACATGGCTGTCAACCTAAATTGTGACATCCAAAAAGAGCAGCATTAATCAGAGAAACAGCAAAGAGGTCCTGGAGAATTCCGCAGCTCAGGTAGGAGAACCTGTCAACAAGACAAGTGTTACTTGTGTACTCCACAAATCTGTCTCTATAGATCAGTGGCAATAATTGTTGAAAGAAAGCTTCATTTACAGCTGGCAACAAACCATGAGTGGATGCAGCATAACTGCAGAAGAAGATGCTCTATTCACATGAGCCAAACAGTGAACTCTCTGGCTTACATGCAAAACACTGTGTAGCAAAAAATTAATACTGCATATCACCCTGAGCACACCATTACCAAACAGCAAACAGGATTTTAGTAGCATCATGCTCTGGGGATGCTTTTCATCTGTAGGGAAAAGGAAGCTGGTCAGATTTAGTGGGACAATCTGTCAAGCTAAATAGAGGCCAATCCATAAAGCAAGACTGTGAGATGCTGCAAAAGACTTGATACTGCAGTACAAATACCCTAAATATGGAACCAGAACTACTAGGAATGGTTAAGAATCCAATTTAAAGTAGATGTTCATCCAGTCTGACTAAGCAGGTGGCATTCTGCAAAGAAATGAATAGAAATGTCAAGCTCTAAATTTGCAATGCAGATAGAAGCAGATTTAAAAAAAAGACTGACATGAATAAAATAAAATTCCAACACAAAATTGAACATTCAGCGTTGAACATAATCAATGACATCAGTCAAACTTTGTAAGCTTAGAAAGTTTTTCATAAAAAAGCAAGTTTATGAAAATATTTCATTTTTTTCTGAGAGTGTGTGACTTTGTGTATAAGACATCTGTAAGCTGAGGAATACCATAAATAGAGAATGTTTAAGAAAATTGTTGGATTTCTTTTTTAATTTCCACAGTGAAAAGAACGGTATAATACAGAAATCAATGTGCTAAACATAAAGAGGTATTTTGATGAGACCTGAAAAAAGAATGTGGTATTCAACAAAAGCTCATTCTCAAAGAGTTAACCCTTATAATAACCTTTGTGGACTTGGCCATTAATGCACATTTTATTCAAATCGATGCATTAGGATTATAGGTTTTAGTGATCAACCTTCGGTCTCCCTGTCACTAAGTTGGTGAAAATCAATTTTTACTAGAAAACATAAATATCTCACTGCATCATAAGTTTCACAATACTGTGAAACTTATTAAAATCAAGTTATTATTTAAGGCAGAATAAACAGTACACAGATAATTCTGGTGAAAAAAAAATATTTTACACATTTATAGATGTCTGGTAGAATACTTCAGAAGAACAGCATAATAATGAAAATCAGTGATATTGTTGCAATATTGTTGCTCTGGAAGCTATGTGACTAATACCAACACCACACACTTTTGAAAGCTGGCCTACTAAAATAATGAATCTTACTATAAATCCATTAACATTTCATCTTCCTGGAAATCATACCCATCTAAGACGGTGGAGCACTGGAACAGATGAATGCCAGGAATTACCTCATAATTATAACCACAAATTGAATCAAACAGCATACATCTACAGGAACAGTATTTTAAATTCTAGTTACAAATTTTGTATTAGGTCAGCTTTAGTTTAATTTAAATAAATTTGTTTTAATTTAACTTCAGCTTTCAAATAACTTCACCCCACTGAACACTTTGTACAGACTGACCACATGTATTCTGTGGTGTGTATAGTATTGTGCTATAGTTTTATTTTGCCATTTGCACAAACGATGTGCAACATTGTACAGTGATAGAAAATGATCATGATGTAACCATGAGTAACCATGGTTAAGAGGTGGAATAGTTGTCCTCTGTCTGCATGTGACCGTATTAAAGTCAAGTGAGATCGCATGTGAGAAGTATAAGACATTTTATTGCCCTGGTCCATTATTAATGTCTCATAAAATTTATACACCCCTGTTCCAGACAGACCAACACAAAGTCATACATAATTATAAAGTAGAACGACACATGGTTTCAAAATCTAAAAAGTGCCTTGTATTCCCTTGCACTTTGTCAATACTTTGTAGAAACACTACTTGCTTCAGTAACAGCTGCTAGACTTTTGGTAAGTTTCTACAAGTGGTGCACATCTTGATATATGTGTCCATCAAGCTCATTCAGACTTGATGGAAAGTCTGTGAACATAATTTTTCTAATTTTGCCAGAGATTCTTAGTTATGTTTAGGTCTGAACTTTAGCTAGGCCATTCTAACACATGAATATCCTTTGATTTATTCCAATCCATTGTAGCACTGAATTTTGTTCCATCTTCCAATCTACTTTGCACTGCTTCCCTGTCCCTACTAAAGAAAAGCATCCCCACAGCATGATGCTGTTACCATCAGGTTTCTGTATGTGGATGATGTGTTCAGAATGATGTGCAGTATTAACTTTCACATTCAACGTATGTCAAAAAGTTTACTTTTTTTGTTCTGATGTGACCAGAGCACCTTCTTACAAATGCTTACTGTGTTTCTTATGGAATATGGGAAACTGCAAATGGACCTTGTGGCTTTCTTTATGCCACTCTTGTGCCAAAGCCAGATTTATGGAATGCATACATATTTTTGTCCTGTCAACATATTCTCCCACTTGTGCTGGGGATCTCTGCAACCCTCTAATCGGTGACAGGCCCTGCAATGGTATTGCTGGCCCTGTCAGTTTAGGTGTATGGGCATGTTCTGGTTGGTTTTCAGCTGTACCATGCTCTATCTGTTTTTGAAATATAAATTTAAAAGTGTTCTGGGATATGTTCAAAATTCTAGTTGTTGTTCTATACCCTAATATTGCTTTCAACTTTTCAGAACAGCTGTAATTTTACTGAGGTTAAATTACATTCAGATGGACACTTTTTGACTTGTTTTTTAAAGCAAAGTAAAAGGGAACTGAATTCAGTTTTATTTGTTAAATATTGAAATCATTTTTTTATCCATTGTATTTTGTAGTTGTGACAAGATAAAATGTGAAAAAGTTCTAGGTTTATGAATAAACCTAGAACAAGGCACTGCATGTTTTTCTGAAATAATGTATTTTGTATTTAAATGTAAATCTATGGGAGGTTAAACACTGATTTTTTTTTTTTCTCTTTTTCTTCATACTGAGAACAGATATTACACAAGATGCAGAGGATTAGTTCATGTTGTGAAGTGACAACCAAAATAAATGCTTCACTTGTTTATTTATTTTCTTGTCTAGTTTAGTTTTATAATTTCCTATACCATAGATATTATTTGTACTTAGTGTTTCTTAGTTTAATGCACAATCTCTAAAATGATAGTGACAAGGATGCCCATTATTCCTATATTCAAAGACCTATTTAGTGTGATCAAATAAAAATAAATAAATAAATAAATAAATAAATAAGGAACACATGCGACCTTTGTTCAAAATAAGAGCATACCATATTGCCTAATTTTCCGCCTTTGAAAGACATGTGTAATTTTACAATGATTTGCTATCTTGATGGTAATCTTACAACTTTTCACCTTGTTGAATCAAAAGAATGATTTATTACCTTTTCCCCAACATAATAATGCTCATAAGGATATCTCTTTATTTCGCTCTTTACTCTACGGGTAATCCCCGAGATTTATTTTTATTTTCACATCTGGCACTTGCCAGGCACAGTACAAACAAGCCTGCACTTCTATGGCAGGTCTTTTTAACATAAAATCGGTTTCGTCTGACTATCCATAATTACATTCCAGATATCTTAAAATGAGTTTTGACTAGATGAAACTACATTTTGACTATCCTGAATGATAATTTAAGATATCTGAATTCACATTCTAACTAGTAAATGAAGGGTCATACATCTGCTTCAGAAATCGGCAAAGAATTTCCAATTTAATCTCTCTTTAATCTCTCTTCCGACAAACACAATGCACTTAAAAATGGCTTTGAAAAGCTAAAAGTGCAACTGTTAACCCGTTCCCAAGCTGAAAATGGTACATTTTCAAACATCTTTTTTTTTCATTTTATTTAATTTTTTATTGTTTCATTGAAATTTCAAAATACTACATAAATTGTTGATGTTTTGACTAGACAGAATACTAATTCAAGATACCAGTCATGCCATTCTGACTAGTTAGAATGTTAATTCAAGATATCTGAAATAGAAAAGCTGTCTAATTCAAGGAATCTCTAATTCATTTAGAGATATATTAAAAGGAATTTTGACAAGTTCAAATTACAGTTCCAAGTATCTCTAATTTAGTTTTGCCTAATCATAATTTGCTTACAATATATCTTGAATTTAATTTGCACTAGTCAAATCTGTATTTTTCCTATCTAAAAAATACATTTAAGATATCTTGAACTGTTGTGTCATTCAATATATCTTTAATTAGAATTATGACTAGTCAGAACTAAAAGTGAGATCTCGAATTTACTTCATGACTAATCATAATTTAACTGTAGATATCTGAAATATGTGTTTCAGATAGTCAGTAATTCATTGTGGATATCTTGAACTGAAGTCATTTTCACGAGTCAGAATGGAATTAGAGCTATCTCAAATAGGTATATTCTCTAGTCAAAATATAATTAGAAATATTCTAATTTACTAATACGTCTAGTCATAAACCAATTTAAGATATCTGGAATATAAGTGTGGTGAAACCGATTTTATGTTAAAAAGGCCTGCCATAGAACTCCACACTGAACTGTCTGCGGAGATTTTACGCAAGCTGCTGCAAGCACAGTGGTGACGTAAACATGAACACGTGGGTTTGTTATTACAGGAAGTAAAGATGGCGGCTCAGTCCCTACTCTCAGAGTCTGTGATCGGATGGTCAATTTTCACAGTTGTTCTCCTGGTAAGCACACTAACACGAGGTTTGGTCCCCTTATAAATTACTGTGCTGTTACATAATTTTAATTAGACAGGTTTCCTGACGATTATTTCGGTTTTATATTGTGCTATCCAACGCAATGTAGCTTTAGCGCATTAACGTTAGTACTGGCTTTGGATTGGCTTTAGCCATGACACACTTTCAGGCTCTCTAACGCTTACCTTGATGGATTTGGCACTTTTCTGTGTTTAAACCGTTAAAAACACCCCAACAATATGAAAAATCGGAGTTTCGGGAGAAAAATCTGACTATTCAAGTTTTAATTTAATTATATATCATCTTAAAATATGCGCCTGAGGAGGATCGTCCAGATTTAGGCGTGAATTCCTCTGTCATTTACAGTCAAACCGATGAAAAAAGGAATGCATTGTCGTGAACAAATACCTCTGTATCTCTGCCCACTTTTCAGAACGCTCTCAGCTCCTATTTGGATGCCAAGCCTGCGTCATTACCTGGCAAAACAAGCAGCCAGAGGCTTAAAGCTGCAGGTCTTTAACTGATTGATCTTGTCTGTGAATGGCAGACCTTGATATTAAGTAGCTGTTTGTAGTGTCCTCACTTGCAGCAGTCTATGTGTCTGGAATATGACCTTGCCATTTTGAAGGTTTTCTCTTTGCTTTACCCCTCCCCTAAGTTTCTCTTTCTTTAATTGTGGGAGGTCTGTTGTTACCCTAGTAGTTTGAAACGGTGTGACTGGATTGTTTAATTTGCTTCAACCTACCTAAATATTTATACAGTGTAATTTCTGAAAGAGGTGTTTCTGCTTGATTTTTATTCAGCCACTTTGTTTTACATCTTTTCTAACTGCAGTTTTGTTATTGATCCTGGAAAATCTGTGTAATATAACCTGATCAGCTGTCTCTGAACAGCTACAGAAAAAATTCTCTGTATCTGCAGACTTATAGACTCCCCATTTGTTTCAACACTTGGATAACATTTCTTTCTACATTTTCCTGATTTCCATGCACTTTTGTAATGTGTAAGAGTGTCTGGCTAAAAGGTCATACCCCTATCTGCTGATTACATTATGATTAGAGTATATCTTCCTGTTTCATTCTGCTTTTTAACCTTAAATATATACTAGATTATAACCAAAATTATGGAGAGCTGTTTAATTTAAAATTAAATAAATAACTAAATACTGTTATTGATACATCATTAATAAATATTGCATGAAACAAATAAATGTCCCCATGAAATAAAACAAAATTAATATCTAAAAAATAAATTTTTACTCTGTTTATTTTTTATTTATTTCAAGATTTATTTCTTTTATTTATTTCAAGATTTATTTCATTCATTTATTTCAAGATTTATTTATTTATTTCAGGATTTTTGTATTTCAAGAGTTACTTATTTCATTTATTTATTTCAAGATTTATTTATTTATATAATTGTTTATTCATTTCATGATGGTGTTTTATTTTGTGACACTTTTATTTTGTAAAGCTACTTTATGTATTTCATGGACTTTTATTTTTTAACTCTGTTTTTTTTTTTTTATTTCAGGCTCTTTTTATTTCATGTTCTTATATTCAAATGATGGGGTGGATGAATAAATAAATAAATATTGAAATAAATAAACCAATACAGTAAACATTTCTCTTTTAAATATATATTTTGTTTTATTTTATGGGTACATTTATTTAATCCATGGAATATTTATTAATCATGTATTAATAACACCATTTATTTATTTAATTTTGAATGAAACAGCTCTCCATACAAAATGTGGTTTGTTGCTTGAGACAATGTTTTAACATAATGAAAATTGATATTTTTCAAAATGTTGATGCAGTACTGTCACAAATGAGTCTCTATGCTTTGTTTACTCTTAAAGATTTGATTGCAGACTTAAAATATTGAATGTTTTCAATTATTATAGTTTTAATTTAAAAATAAAACTATAGAATGTTGTTTTGTTTCATTGATATTTATGTACATTCCACACATTCAATGACATTTCTTCTTTATCCACAACATTTAAATATTTTTCCCCTTTTTGTCACTATTTTGATTCAAGTAATTACATCCCTTTTGTATAACATTGTCTTTTTTCCTCTTTTTTTTCCCCTCTTATATTAACTCTTCTGACTGTACATAGTGATGGAAGCTAAAAAAATACATTTTGACCTAGTATTTGTTTTTTGTTACTTTTAGTGATTTCAATGAATGTAACATTATTGCTCAGAAATATTTTTATCTTAATTTCAATTTTTATTTTGTTCAGGTGATCCTGGCTTTCTGCTGGATCTACATTCGCAAATTTCAGAGTCGGCAAGATAGTGAAGTTGTTTCAACTATCACAGCAATATGTGCGCTGGCCATTGCTTTGATAACCTCAGCTCTGCTCCCAGTGGACATATTCCTTGTTTCCTACATGAAGTATCCCAATGGTACCTATAAGGTCAGTGTCTATTCTGTTTAGAGTCTCAGTAAAATCAGTTTGAAGGCATTAACATTCAATATTTTCTGAATAAGAAATTGTTTGTAAAGTTCTTTGCCAATATTCCAACAAACTATCGTGAGAAGCTTGTGCAGACCTTAGTCACACAGTTTAAAAGGCAACTGTACCAATTAGTAAGTAGAGGTGTTCCGATTGATCGGCCACCGCTCATTATCGGCTGATTTCCATGGAAAAACTATGTGACTGGTGATCGGCAATTATTGCCTTCTGTTGCCAATCACAAAACCCGATCACCTGTACCCCATACTTCGCAGCCTGCAGGGGCCCTGTGTGCAGAATCTTTCTTCCTTCCCTTCACACTGTGTAAGCACGGCAGCAAATCCTGAGCAAACATGTCTGTTGTGTGTAACTTTTGCACTCCCTGTGAGAGTGATTTGAAGTTTTTGTCTTGCAACACATGCAATGGGAAAATTCTTTGGGCAGTAAGCACATCAAAATGCATCAACACAATGAATTTAATGACATTTAAAAAACAAGCACTTAACGGAGTATGGTGAGTTATTGAGACTCACTGCAGAGAGTAAAATAAGACCAGTATGAGTGTGACATTCAGAAGGCTAAGCAAATAACCTGAAAGTAACTTAATTCATTGGGCTAAATGACCAGCCTTTCTCAGGGGTGGAAGACGCTGGGTTCCGCCGACTGATCCTGCTGTTGGACCCTAGCTACATGCTACTGAGATGTAATATTTCAAGCTCCACCAGCACCTCTGGTTTCATCTCAAGTAATCATCATTTCTAGGGGGTTAGCACACAATCAATGGGATTCTTTCTACTGCTACTCTCACATTGAACGTCTCCTTAAAGCTGCAGTATGTAACTTTTATAAAAAAAAAAAAAAAAAAAAAAAAAATATATATATATATATATATATATATATATATATATATATATATATATATATATATATATATATATATATATATATATATATATATATATATATTTTTTTTACATATTTATTAAAACTGTCACTATGCCATGACAGTATAACTTGGGACAGATAATCTGTGGAAAAAGAATTTAGCTCCCCTGCTTCTTCCCAGTGATAGTAGCATTTATAACCAAATCAAAAAATTAACAGCCAGTCCATGTGATTGGTATCATGATTGGCAGTGATCGGCATTCATGGTGATAGGTATCGGTGTCAGCAGCATAAATCGTGATCGGAGCATCCCTAATACTAAGAGAATGTGTGCACGTTTATGAATTTTTAAAGTAATAGAAAAATCTCAGAAATGCTTCTCTCATTATTCTGGTGTTTAGCAAACAGAAATCATTTTGGTAATCCTAACTCATCCAAAATGAGTAATTTAATCTTTGACTGAAGATCTGTCGTTTTATACAGTGCATGTGAATATCTGGTTTCAAACTGCATGTCAGAGAAAGATAAAAGATCAATAAAATACTTTCAGGAGTTTTAATTTAGCATATATACTTATTAATATGACATAAATGACCTCTTTCCACATAGTTTTAGTCAGTAATTTGTGTATTGTTATGTTTGTTTAATTACATTCTGTGATTATCTTAAAACTAACTAATGCCTCTTGTCCGTGGTTGTTACATGTCAAGTTTCTATTAGGCTTAATAAACTTTGTCCTCGTTTTTCAGGAATGGGCTGCAAACAATGAGACAAGAGGACAAATTGAAGCCACTGTGCTGTATGGTTATTACAGTAAGTGTGTTCTACTGAATGTTAATGACAAAATATAATGAGTACATGTTGGAGTAAATGTCAATATATTTACTTTAAATCTTTACAGAAATCTATCCATGTAGGAGTTGGCATTATTTTCGCTTTAAGAATAGGAGGGGTGTCCCATGTCTTGTGATATCAGCTTGTTTCTGATTTTGAACTGATGTGCTGGTTCAATTTTACTAACACCAGGGGCCCATCTCATATAATCATCGTTTCTAGGGGGTTACCACACAATTTATGGGATTCTTGCTGGCATTATGTTTTTCACAGTGACTCATTTGCAATCAGGGTTTCTATATAGATTTTTATGGCAGAGGTAATGCAAATATATATATATATATATATATATATATATATATATATATATATATATATATATATATATATATATATATATATATATATATATATCCATCAGTGTGTTATAAAACTAGTCTTGACTAAAGTTTTCTTTTCTTTTTTTTTTTTTTAAAGAAACCTATTCAATATGTAAAATATGTTTAGATTATATGAACCACTACAATTCCAGCAGTTAATAAATAAAACTATCTCAAGCTTCATCATGCCATAAAAAAGAATTTGAGCCAAACCACTGACTACTTTTATAATTAAAGTGGTACTTGACTTTTTTTCCTTTTTAAATAAAATCTTCAATTTTGGCAGAAACATGAACAAACTATTTGCAGTAAATATCTGATAGTAGTAACCTAACAGGTGACCTGCTGTTGCTAAAATTGAATTAAAACCTTCCTCTTGATCCATGTGGACTCAAAGTGAGGGCTGCCTTAGAACTTAAGAAGCTTTAAAGAAAACTTCTTAAGGAGGATTCGTGATTTTGTTACGCTTCTCTGTCTTGGATAGGCATTGGTGGGTTAGAGAGGGTTTATGTGGACATGGAGATTATACGCATTTATAGCTATACCCACTCCCAGCTCTCCATAATGGCTGCCTGTGTGACTCTGATGCCATAATTTTGATTAACCTCAGTGCATTTATAGGTGAGATAATAAATTTGTAATTCAGATGCTACCCAAGTGAACAGCTGGTTAAGGTGCACATAAACATTGTTGCACTAAAGTTCCTTTGTTCTAAGCAGCTACATTGATGCACAACTAGCAGGTCTTTTAGGGTCAGAAAGAGAAAGAAAAACAAACTGTAGATGTTAGAAAATATTTGCTTAATACATCCTTTGCTTGTTTGTAACTGTACTGCCTTTCAGTGTGTTTGTTTTTTTTTAATTACAGGTTGGGTTTTACCATAGCTATATCTAAGTTTGGACAATAGCCTGCAGATTATACCATTTTGAAGTTTTCTTCAAATGTGATTTAACTGAAAACATTTTTGATCTATTAAAAGTAGGGGTGCACAATATTAGAAAATCTTGTAATGGCGATAATACTGGTAAATGTTGCAGTGATGATGTCAATTGCTATATATGGCTATTTTCTTTTTTCCTCTGTTTCTTATCTGTGCTTCAATCTCTCTGTGACCTTTAGCATTTTGTACAATGTCATATGTCCGCTATAAGTTCATACCAAATTATTGCACAGCAAACAGTCCTTTGCGATATAAATATTGCACACACTGATATTGCGATGGCAATATATTGTGCAGTCCTAATTGAAAGGATATCATAATTTAAAGATCCATGAATTCCTTTTGCCTTAATTATAAAATAGAATACAATAGAAAAGAAATACCCTTTATTGTACCACAGTGGTGAAATGCTGGTGCAACATAAGCAAAGGGACAGGCAATCAAGGCTGTAGATCCACATAAAGATAAAAATATAAAATGTATAAAAACAGAATTAAGAATAACATACTTTACGGTAAGGACAAAATTACAACATAAAAAACTGTGCAGTTATTAAAAATAACATACTTTTATTGAAAAGAATGTGCAGCTGAGTAGGATAATTTAAAAAATGTTCAAAATGTGCTTGCATTTGTGCATAAAAAACAGACTATAAGAGACAATAAAACTGTGTGTACAACAGAGATGTACAAATACCAGCAGAAATGTTGTTTAAAATGAGCAAAACTCTGCAAAATAACTTTGCAAATACCAGCATGTATGTCAACACTTATTGAGATTGTTAGGAGCAGTGATGGTTATAGAGTCTAACCGTTGCTGGAAGGAAAGATCTGTGATAACACTCCTTTGTGCACCTAGGATGCAGAAATCAAGTTTATTTGTACAAGGCAGTTCAAAGTGCTTTACGTCATAAAAACATCTTACAGTCACCACTTATGAAACAGACAATAAACATTACATTTTGACAAATGCCATCATCAAAATCATCAAGTAAATACACATCAGATGTATTGATCAATGTTCCACTTAATACTAATCAAAGGCAACTCTAAACAGGTGAGCTAAACAGGTGACCTGCAGCCTTTCGCACCTTGATCTTTTGTAGGTCATTTCTCACCTGAAGTGTTGAAAGGGACAAGATGGTGGTGGGGGAGGAATGCTGTGGGGTGAAGACCTCTGAAGTGAAGGGGGTGGACGATGGCTGAGAGGTGTGAAGTCCTGAGAAGAAAAGCAGGCTGTCATCAAATATGAGGGGGTATCAGCAGGGGAGGCTGGACTGGGGAAGGAGTGGGTGACTGATCAAACCTGTTAATATTTTGTCAGGTTTTCTTTAAAATGTTTAAAAACTGGTAATTTCCATTAAAATCTTATAAATCAGTCCTTTACATTCCTTTAACCTGAAAAAGCTCAGTATATTTGGTGTTTTCTCCTACAGCTAACCAGTTATCGTAATCTATGTATTTACAATGTTTTGTACACGGTTTATTATATTTTCTTTGGTATACGTAATTATCTGCATTGCTGTGACTTCAACAGGTGGACTGATAGTTTCGTCAAGTGTTTAATGATGCTTAGGCTTTACTGATCTTGATTGTGACTAGTTGCTAAAAACTCTTCTACCTTTTTGAGCAGAAAGTCAGGAAAAAAAAAAAATCCTGAACTCACAAGCTGGTAATCAAGATTTGTTGATTTGTTGATAATGTAGTTTAGAAAGATTAAAAATCATGGTTTTGGCAATATAATTGCCAGGTCAAGTGCCATTTAAGAGCTCCTAAATTGCCCACTTATTAATTTTCTCCTTGTTTAACGACCTACAATGGAAAACATAAAATTAGATGCTGCTTATTGGAATTTTTGCTACTTGGTAATGACAACAGTTAGCAGTGATCTAAAGATAATTTTCTTTTAGTTTATAAGAAACGTAATTGCCTTTTACATTTCCAATATGCATGGTGTTATTTGTCATGCTGTTTCTGTATAGGCTCTGTACTCCCAAATTGCACCTTGCCTTTCATGTTAAAACTACTTAAAAGTCAGTTAATACAGGAGATCTTGCTTTAATGGAGGTTAGTTCTCCGAAGCGTTGGCATATTGTTCTACTGTTTAGATGTAGTTTTTCTCCAAGGCTTTTTACTGCATTTTGCATATTTTCCTGTCGACACATAGCTTTGAATCCCTCTTCAAATATGGGTTATAAAAATAAACAAGAAGCTTTTGTTTATTTTGGCTGTGTTTTGGGCTTAACTTTCTATTATTGCCTTTTGTCCTTTTAATTGCGGTTGGAATTGTTTTCTACATTTTTTTTTTGATTTGCCGTTGTTGCTTCTTAATGTTGTGTGCAGCACTTCAGTAAACATTACATTTTTAAAATGTCCTATCTAAATAAATGCGAGTTAACTTGATTATTTTATATACATCTTCTGATTGCTTTATATACAATCTGTAAAGTTCTTTTATTCTGCTGCAAGTTTTACCATCATCCACCTTTAACATCTGTTTGTGAAGTTTGCTTACATAGTGGTCTTAGAGTAGCTCCCTTTTGTTTGCCTTTATTGAGTAGAGAGGAGAATCACTCTTTGGCACATTTGTTGAGTTTTCAACTGTTGCATATAAAAACATATTTTAGTTAGATTTTCAGTTAATCTAGATCTATTTATTTACTAATTTTTCCTATGAATTCTTGATTCGTATATCAAAGGACTGCATGGGTTTGGTATCAGTTCAATTGAGTTTTAATCATTTAGTGCCAAATTGCAACAAATATCTCAAGGCACTTTACATGAGAAGTTTTCCATTTCAAATCCTGTCATACAGATCTGTATTAAGTTCAATTCAAATCAAGTACATAGACTCCCAACATGATCCTAATTATAGTACTGAACAATCAGAGTCAGTTGGTCATTTTCTAACTTTTAGCAGAACCAGGCTCTATTGAAATGGCTATCTACTGGTACCAGCATGCTTTTAAGTACATACTTAATTATAGCAATCACTGTGTTAGTTGCCCTATCTTGAAGGGAAGCACATTTAAAGAGAAGCTCTGAACCAACAGTACAATTTATAAAATGAGAAATCAAAGAAGTTAATAAAGTTAGAGACAGCAGTTGCTCTTTCCAAGGTTTTTCCAAGAAAGAGACACTGTTAAACAGAATTAGTGGGCTAAACATATCTTCAATGGAAAGAAAACCACAGAAATCAAAAATGACATTGTGAAATGGCAGCAGTAGCTTCGTTGATACTCACCTCCAAGGGGACACAGTTAAAAACAAGCAAAACATTTCTGTCATTAACCAGACAATAAGAGGGACTCTGAACTACCTTTGGATCACAAGTGGAGATGGTGATCCCGAACTGCTGAGCGTTTTGTGACCTGGTATTGCAAACAACAGGAAGTGTGGTGCTTCACTGACATCGGCAATATACAAAAAATCTCCCCATACCACTCTTTTCAAAACTATATTGGTGTAAGAGCTTAGTGTAGTTATTCTGTTGTTGGCTGAGTAAATGCTTTAAATTTAAGTTATATATCTCGCCTTCTTACTCTTCGTTGTGTATGGAAAAAAGGCATCTTAAGCGCCTTGAAGTGTTTCGTGAACAGTAATTTTGTACAGTACAATTTGCACTTCATAAATTAAGTGCAAATGTATTAATGCCAAATGCTCTTACGGATCATAGTGAATAATGGATGCCGACTTAAAGTACCTGACAGCAACAATTATGTACAATCTTTTTAAAATTGCTGCGTTTGATAACGACGTGCTGTCTCTTTACAAAGACATTTATGTCAAAAAAGGAAAGTGAAAACTATAGTGAAAACTGATTTTTGATTTTGTGCTCTGTGAATAGTGCATGTGAATCAAGCAATTGGGGGCCATAGCATGTTGCCCGAAGATAAATTTAAAGAGATTAATTTGGATTTGACATAATTAAGTTGAAAGGTTGGTCCCATAGCATTTAGAAAACAATTATTTAGTAAGGTTAGTCTTCTGTGCAGGGCTGTGTCTAGTCACTAATTTGATTTGTTTAATGAACAAACTGCCAAGAGACCATGTTCACGGTGCAGCAGTTAGACTCAAGAAACCTGTCACATCAACAGTATCTAGTTTTGTAAATAGTTTTGTTGATATTCTTGTAGAAACAACTTTAAAACCCTGTGCCTAAAAATGTGTTGTCTATCTCTGGCATGACAATTCTTAAGTAAACTGTATAACAGAATATTTCTATGAAAAATGTTGCAATGGGTGCAAATTTTTGAGTTCACCTGCCTGCAAATGGAATTTTTTGGTGAATCTATGTGTCAATGGTTAGCAACTTAAACCACAATCACCAAAAACAGGGCATAAGAGTGTTAGAATGTTTTGTTTTTGTACTTCTGCATGATTAAAACCTGAAAACCTATCAGGTAAAACAAAATAGGTATAATAAAAGTAAATAAAGATATATAATAGTATTTATGACTGTGAATAATTCTGAGTTTTAAATGCTCTTGTAACAAAAAAAAAAATTCCAAATTTTACCACCGTGATTCATTGATGGCAAAGTGTTTCTGTATGCAAGTAGTGTTTTCCTCTGCACAGCATTTAGAAAACTTGTGATACGCCATTAAAATTGTTGAATGATGCAATAACAATATGACTTGCGATAAGTGAACATATAATTAAAAAGTGTTTGTCTTTCTGCTTTGGGTACATAGCAAACATAGACTCCAGATAATGAGCAGTCTCGAATGCTGCTGGTAAAAAAAAAAAAAAAAAAAAAAAAATTATTTCCATCTCAAGGTTTTTATGAAAAAGTCGCTTCTGTCCGCCATCTGCTACATTCAGTAAAACAATTTAGTTGTAGTTTGGCAATCACTACCACCTTAAAACTACTTTAGCTTCAAAATCTTTGATGCCTTCATCTGAGTGGCTGTTTCACCAGTAATTTTATACATTACTTCTAATGTTTAAAGTATATTGCAAATTAGACAAATTCTGCTTAAGTGTTAATCATTTTCCCTTTCTATAGTTTTTGGGTTGGTTTGTTGCTGTGAAGCAAAATATTAAACTGCCTCTACATCAAAGGCACAGTTTTTACGTGATGATGTGCACTTCAGTTTTATTTGCTATTATGTGTTCTTTTCAAAGCTTTTTACTTGGGCTTAAAACAAAGTTGCTGGGAAATAATTTGTCAGATTCACTCCTGCCATGATTTGAGTTTTTTTTCCTCATTAATTTCTGAGCGAGCTAAATCCACACAACTTTGAGGTGCCAGCTGTCTTTTTCCCCATCTGATTAAAGGGAGCATGGAAAGCTGGAAGTTAAATACTGTGCCTAAAAGTTGTTACTTTTTTGGTTAAACTCGGGATACGCTTAAAATGAACATATTTTAAAAAATATTTCTTCATGTTAAAAGTGAGATGACTTCAATAGATAGTCAGAAATACACTGAGACTGCCATATTGATTAGAAACATAGCACTGTAAGCTCCAGTCCAAAGTTTACCTCCCCCCAACATTTCTCATTCCTTGATCCTTTTGGGAGAAATTGAATGGTTAAAAGACAAAAACATAGCAGAAACAAGCTCCTGATGAAGCTTCCTGCAGAGGAAGTCCAACTTAGAACAGGCTCTGATTCTAGAGTGAATATGTTTGGAAAACGTCTGTCATGGTTAGTATTTATGTGATACCTGAATGGAAAAGGTGAAATGCATATCATTCTGGCAATGTAAGTCCATTTTTCCACACTTTTTACATTTTGTGTAAAACCTAATATCATTTTGACATCCCTATTTTTTTTGTTTTAGATGCATCACTTTGATATTTGCCAGTAGGTGGAGACCAACTTCCATGTCAAGCTGTGCACAGCTTTATTTCTAATCAAGTCTTTAAGGTTAAATTTTCCTCCAGGACACAGCTGTGTCCATTTGTATTTCACAAACAGTGTAATTACAGGGTTGACACAGGGTTTTATACATCCTCTGGTGAAACATGCGTTTCTCCAGAGTGGACTGATTTGTATTCAGTGGCGATCACAGTTAATAAGCATGTGAATGCTCAGTGATTTGAAGAGCTTTTGGCATAATTCACTGGATCTTTGAATTCACCTATTTTTTCAGACAGTTATCTTTCAATTATTTCTTGCAATTTATTTATTTATTTTTTTGCATGCACAAAAATCTATAAATGATGCATTTTTCCAGCAACATTCTTTTCTGTTGCATAATTAGCTGCAAGAGTTGGGACTAAGATGTTCCTAATTATACAGCTTAGTTTTGTTTTACTTTTTGTTTGGTTTTCATCAGCACTTTATTCTTCACTTTTACTGTGAGTCCCTTTGACTAGTGACAACTCAGTTTGTTATCCTGCACTGGAGAAGACAGATGGGGACTTAATTCAAACAGAAGCTTTCTAAAAAAAAAAAAATAAATAAAAAAAAAAAATCAATTTTAGCATTTTCAGCTGAAGCAGATTATATTAATGAGTATTAAAAAGAAAAAAAATATATTTATAAGAGAAATGAGCCCAATTTCTGACAAAACCCAAAACTGGAAAAACAAAAATAAAATCAACAGCTCGATTTCTAATTGTGAATAATGGAGCTGTGGAGAATGACACTTTCTTTCAAAACCTGTTATTCAGATCCTCTGTGGAATGCAGTTGGGTTAATTTTTTTCTTGGCTAATGTGTCAGTCAGTGTTCTTGTAGAGCTTACTGTCCATACACACACTAATTGTGGGTTGCATACATCGTTTCATGACAATAACTATCTTTCCCTTGCCAGTTTTTCAACTGGCCTTCATTTTGATACTTGATATGACACTACAAAGCAGATTTCAACTTTGCTCTCTGAAGATATGATTAGAGTTAAAGCATATGGAAGCAACAGAATTTCTTTTAAAACCTTAAAGATGTTTTGCTATCAGCTGGGGTGTGCCCTGAATTCAGAGTGAGTGATGCAAGGTGAGAACATTATAAAATATTGTAAACCAGTTATTGATGAGTTGGTTATTGTGGGTACATACTGTATGACTGCCACTCCCACCACTCCTGAGGGGCAGTAGGCTCCATATTTATGGGCTCAGTTTAGATGCTTTCTTTGTTGTTGTTTTCAGTCTGATTGAGTTATAGTTAATTTTTGTAAATTATACCAATATATTCATCTACATGAGCACAGAAAATTACCCAAAAATAAATCACAGTAACCACTACACTAGGCATCTATGTTGAGTCATGGATATACACCAAATAAAAGGAAGAAAAAAGGGGAGCATTTACGTAAGGCTTACAGAGTAAGGCTAAATGTGGTCAAAAAAAGATCTATATTGCTGAATGCAAGGTCCATTCATTTAAAAAACCCAAAACTTTTGTATATTCTCATATGTTTCCACGTGGTTGCCACCTTTCACAAGCCACTTCTGGTATCGTTATGATTAATGTTGCCTTTTTAATTGCATTCCCATATAAATTGTATACAATTCTTAACTTCTCAGTTTGACCTTGTAAATAACTACTACTTAGCTTTTTTTAAGTGTATGTAACATTTTTTAATTAACATCTTTTCTGTTGTCCGATTCAACCTTGCATGTACTATTAAAACTTAACATGCATTCTTTTTATGTCCTGCTGCTCTTCCTGTTTAGTGAGAAAGAGCAAACTTACAACAAAAAAGGATGGGCACCACCAGCTGAAGCCACTAAACACATCCTTTCCGAAAAGGGTCTTGGTTTCTTGTTACAAAACTGTGTTCCTTTAGCTAATGCTGCACAATATGAACCCATGAATATCTCAAGGGGTATGGTCAAATTATGAGCTTGTGATTGATCAAAAAAAGTTGATCAACTGAGAGAAAAACCTAAGAAATTGTAGTAACTATGTATTATAAATATATATTTTTTATATTAATACATAAATATATTATTTAATGTCAGTGAGACATTATTAAAGGACACCTTCTTCACAAATTGTTCAGGGATGCAGTGTCTCTAAAATTAACTTGACAATGGGGGTGAATGTCTGCTACAGAGATACCCACATCCTTTTATACAACATGCGTTTGTGAATTAGCTTAAAAGGTTAGCTTTCAAGCTTGAGGTTTGTCCACTTTTACATTTCCTCTGACTTTTCAGTACTTCAAAGCAGTGGTGCATAAGACCCTTAAGCAACAGGGTAAAATACCCTGGGCCTTCTGAATAAATCATTGGCTTTCTCCCTGCCTTGTCTCAAAGCCATTTAAGAAAAAGTAGCAAGACAGGAGGCAGTCCTTGTGCACACCACAATAACTTTGTTTTTGTCAATAATAATGTGCCTGCCAACATATGTGGACAGATTTTTACTGAAAGCTGGCAGCTTTGTGCCTGCAAAGAATTTCTAAAACTACTCACAAATTTCTGTTTTACTTTGAAGAGCAGCTTTGGGTGATTCAGAGAAGCCTTCAATGAAAAGAACATAGTCAAGCACACAAAAGAAACAAAAGACAATTTTTTTGACTTTATATAATTAAATTTTGTTCAGTTCACTTGATTTTATATTGTGCCAATTCACAACAAATATCTCAAGGCCTTTTACAAGAAAAGTCAATTCAATCTAGTCACACAAACAAATTTAAAGTCATTACATTTCAACTTGATTATAGTCATCAAACAGTGCAATCAACTTCTGTAATTGCATCGGCCAGGGGTTTTCAAGGGTTTAGAAGCCAGAGAATGAACATAAAAACAAGAAACATGGAAGAATTGATCTAGGAGTACTTTCTATGTTAAAGAAAGAGTTAAGAGTTAGTGACAGTAGTAGCTCCTTTAGTGGCTTCCTCCAGGAGAGAGACACAGCTGAACACAGAATCTCTGAGCCAGTTTTCAAGTCTGTAGCATTAAAGAGAGTACAAACAGTCACAGCAAAAGCTCAGCCAGTGGCTTCATCTAGGAGAGAGAGACATGGTTAAACACAGAAAGGGCCAAGAGCATCATCTATAGACGGAGAACATTAAGTTATTGACAGCACTAGCTCAGCCGATGCGCCCCTTCACGAAAGTGTCATAGCTGAATAGAATGCCGGG
This sequence comes from Anableps anableps, assembly GCA_014839685.1. Classification (NCBI taxonomy): domain Eukaryota; kingdom Metazoa; phylum Chordata; class Actinopteri; order Cyprinodontiformes; family Anablepidae; genus Anableps; species Anableps anableps. The sequence continues at coordinate 14,853,947 of CM026076.1, forward strand.
CCAAATGTAGATTATAAAAAGAGAAGAAAAAAAAAAATCAAAAGTCAAGCTTGTTCATTTTCATCTTTATTTATCTGAAATATTTGAGCATATTTAGACTAAATTTAAACCCAGCAGGTACCTCTTTGCAAAATGTACTGTTTGATATTACCAGGACTTTCTCTCTGAACGTAATATACTTTTAGGTCTATTATCTATGTAGATTTAGTTTTTCTCTTTATCGCTATCTCACTAACTTACAAGTTATTGGTGCCCTGATTTTCAACAATATTCATGATGTGATTTTTAATCTGTAATTTAATATGCTGTTTAATAGAAACACCAATATGGTTTTGCCTGTAATTAACTAAAACAATTTTTAAAAAGCTCAACCCTCCCCCTTTGCCAGTTATACTCCCATTTCATATGTACTCTTTGCAATTTTGACAGTTCCTACTTCCATTTCCTACCCGTAAACAAATGATTCTGTACTTCCTTGTAGCTTAATATTTTCATAAATTATTAAGATTGTCATAAAAATGTTTGATTCTTACATACGATTTAAACTAATTGTTTGCTATGTTCAGAAGATTTTAATCACATTCTGGTTTGGTCGGTTGCTATTTATTAGAATCACAGAACAACTTCAAATTATTGGTTCTCAAAGAAGAAACGTCTTCTTGGCTGGTATAAACTGATGCATGGTTAGTATGAAAGGTGTTTTTATGAAATACTGAGGTAAACTGTCATAAACATACTCTAATTTCACATCCAACTTAATTTAATTGTATATTATTATTTAAACATTATTTCCATTTTTTTGTTCATTTGTTTTGATCCCTGTTTGGGCTCAGTGACTTCTATAAAACTCCATATTATGACCCCAGATCAAACTCCAATGCTGCTTAACTGACCACCTTCTGTTAGATATTAAGTGGAGTAAAATAATCAAATTTCCTTTAGGTTACTTAGAGTAGGATTTAGAAAATAATGACAGGAAGGCACGCTATATCTGCATCAATATCAGTATCGGCCAATGTTTGTCATTTTAAAAAATATATTGGTATCGGTTTTATAAGTAAAACTGGGCCGATATTAACAACCGATGTTTATTTCCATGTCGTTGCTGTTTGTGTTTGGGGTGGGGAAGGGGAGGGGGTTGGTCATGTTGTATTTGTTCGGTCATGTGACAGTGGTGGTAAAGCAGCACAAGATGGTTGGGTGTTTAAAGTAGAGAAGCAATGTAGGTCGTGTGGTCGCTTTTGCACTGTGTCAAAAGGTTAGGGTAGGGAAATATGTATGTGTGTGTGTGTGTGTATATATATATATATATATATATATATATATATATATATATATATATATATATATACATACACACACACACACACACACACACACACACACACACACACACACACACACAAATATTGGTTATTGGCTTTAACAACGGTATTAATATTGGATATTGTTATCGGCTAAAATTTTCATTTCGGTGCATCCCTAGAAAATTCTTTTAAATTGTTTAGATGTGAAATTGGTAACAAAACATCCGGCATGGTAAGAAAAGACAGAAACTGCAAAGGCACGAAAGAGCAACATGAAAAACTATTTAAAAAATTTGATTATGTAAAACATCTCATCTGCCATTTTAAATTTTGAAAGAAATTGTAATATAGAAAACACAAATGTTTTTCATGCTGAGATATCTTTGTGATAAGATGCAGTAGCACCAGCAGACAAGGCTGTGTCTTGCCTAAGGACACAACGTCTGAGTTAGACAGAACTGCGGTTCGAACTGGCAACCCACTGGTTACAGGACGAACTTCTACCACTGTAGCCCCTTGTAAAATCCTTTTATTTACTACTTAATTATTGCTTAGTTTTCATAAATAATTATCTAAACACAAATAAGTGAATGACATTTGCTTGCCATTTGAGTAAATTTCAATCTATGTATCACACAATCACAAGACCTAAATAAAAGGTTAAGGAGATACAATTATGTAGCACTCCTACTTTCTCAAAGGGATAAATGGGCTAAACTTTTAAAAGTGATAATGCATTTTTCCCAGTAGATGATCTGCATATAGAGTAATGACCGATTCATAGTAATGGCCTATTCTCTTTGTATGTTAATATTCATGGTGTTATGATTAATTTTACCCCATGCTTTAACCTGCCGGCATACATCAGCAGCTGCATACTGAGCACGGTTTGCATTTATTGGCTCTTGGCATCATCCTAAACTAAGTGCTAATGGATATATTGGTGAAGCAATGAGCATGTGCATATTGAAAGCTATGCCCTGTCACGATCACAGCTGGCAAAAGGCAAACCTTCTGTAACAGCAACATTCATTTTCCTGCAGCAGGGAGAGAACTTTTTTCTGAAAATAATTCAGTTTGGAGAGAGGTGTTTCTACATGCCTGGAGTGCATGCTTTTTTCTGACTGATACCACATGGTTGCTTTGTTGAAGTATGCTACTGATCTAATAGATTTAGTAGTCATTACTTGTTTTGTTTCTTTTTCTCATTGGTCCTTTTTTCATTTAGTGGTCTCATATTCAGCACTGAAGCTGATCATGCTATGATTCAATTGAAAGCATGTGTATAGTTTGTTTTTTGATGTAAATTTCTTGCAATATAAACTGTTTCAATTGTTGTTTTGACTTTTTTTTTTTTTTTTTTTTTTTTTTAGATTTGTCACTAAATGGTAAGACTTTGATTGTATTAATATCTGAAAAACCTCTCCCTATAAAAGCTGTTTAAGTTTGAAAGAAAGAGAAACCAATGTTGTAACCTGTTTGCATTCATTTGCATTTGTTTTTGTTGCTTCTTGTGCTAATGATTCACATTATCACCTCAGGGTGTTGAGCAAGCCATGCCAAGTGGCTGATTACATCTTTAAGACATGCTTTTCAGAGAGTTATTTTTGGATTGTCTGGACTGTCTTCCTTGACATCAGTTTGCTGCAAGTTGAAAACACCTCCATCTTAAAATGGCATCCTTCTATAAATGTTTTCTCTTGGTTTATTGCATCCACATAATATAATAGGTCACCAATTTTAGTTGAGGGAAGCTGTATTTTTCCCTGCTGCAAAGAATTTTTGCTTTTGCTGTGGTCATCTCTGAGATGGAGATGGATGCTATCTGCTTCATCAAATAGGCTTAAGCAATATTAATCCCAGTGATGGTAGGGGTAAGGTGCTTCAACACACACTATTTAGGACTAGAGCATTTTCTGGGCTGAACCACCATGTTTGTTTTCTATTTCAGAAGACACTGTTAACAAATGTAGACATATCTTGGCAACAACATATGATCTGAATAATAGAGAAGAGAGTTTTTACTAGGCTTGCAATTTATTTCAGTATGATTCTCAATTTGTTTCTCATTATTTTTGAGTGAATGGGTGAAGGCAGAGTGAGGATTTCTCTCACCGACTCTTTGTTTGTAGGGTGTTTGCAATAATAGTAACGATAGGAAATCAGCTTCTAATTAATATACGAAATTTTCAGCAGAATAAGCACTCATATTTCAGACTACATTTGCCATTTGGCATCCGGTTTGGGTCTAGCTCATCGAATAAATCCCACATTTTCTTTCAAAATGGTGTTATCGTTCTTACTGTGTTTAATGCTTTCTCTCTCTTAAGCTGATCATTTCTTTTCAAGGAGACAATAGGGTACCTTTGTAATGTCATTACAAACACCCTATAGAGGTATGACGAGACCTTGTGGTACAAGTCCTTGCAATTCTAAAACGCCACAGTATTTCTGTCAAAAATGAAGTCACTTCTGCAACGCACTGCTCAGTTGTTGTCACAATGTGACTGGCAGCATGTGAATTTGCCTGGTAAAGTATGTACACCAAAATATTATTAGCCCTAGATATGAAGGAGAGTTATTTTACCCTAAAACCCTTTTGTACCTTGTTTGACAAACTATTATTTTGAAGTTACAAGAGGAATCCTTCCTGCTTTAATCCATTGTCTTTACGAAGAAGAAGCTCTCATAGTCCTGCCAGTTTTAATTGTTTGGCGTGGGGGCATTTTGGGTACTTTTGAGAAAGAAGGAACTATGATGAAGTGACACATAAATGTTTGGCGTTAGTGACATTAAAGTTGGCATCTGCTTTGGAAATATTTGCACTACATTAATGGCTAATTTTTACAGTTTTATTGCAATAGGATCCTCCAGTTCAAATGCAATTCAAGTATTGTAAACATCTAAATTATGTAGTGTGATCAAAGCTTAGCTGAATTATTCTACACTGAACAGTGATTCATTTATATAAAGACAGGTTTATATAAATAAAACATTTTATTCTATTTTCTGGCATTAAGCATAAGACCTTGCAATTGGTCTGACAAAAAGAAACCTGTTAGTTAAGGAATGTCTTGGACCTGAGTTGGAAAATTAGACATATTCCTCACAGAAATTAATGAAATCATTTAGATGTGCAGTTTACTTAGCATCAAAGTATGTCAAAACAAACAAAAACAATGAATAAAAAAGCAGCAGTACAATTTATAAAACTATTTCCAAGAGAATATAAAAGTAAGTTGTACTATATTAAAGTTATCTGAATATCAAAGAATTTTACAAATCACTAAATATTTTTCTATACATCTAAACACTGCAGAAGATATGAGAAATAGATATGCTGCACTAATAAAGATCTTAATGAAATAACCTACAATGGGAAAAAGAAATATTTAATTTTAGTAAATGTTATAAAAAATATATTTTGACTAATATTTGGTCTTTCTATGTATCCCTGCAGCTCTCTACTCCATCATACTATTCTGTGTCTTCCTCTGGATCCCCTTTGTCTACTTCTACTATGAAGAAAAGGATGAAAACAATACAAACAAATGTTTGGTAAGAATATACCTTTGTTTTTCAGTGTGCAGCACTGTAGCTCACTTCAATGTAATGTTGTGGAATACATTCCTTTATGTTATTCTGCCAAATCTGATCAATAAGTCATTTGTTAACACCCCCGAGTTTCTGGCAAACATTATCTTGGAACCTCAATCAGGTAGTTTCAATTTTAATTTGATAAAGTTTAACCCTTTGTCTCTAAAAAATTCACAGTAAGTTTTCAGAGCAACCGATTTAGTAGTATTTTTGTACCTTAGTTCTGAAAGTTGCTTAGACTATGCTTAATGTTGGGATGGGCATCCTTGCAAAAATACTATGCAAATATCACTTTGTAGACACACTGTTCATGCCTACCAAAACCCATTTTGACTGAATCCAGCTTTTCTTTAGGAACTGCAATTTTAGTGCTTATAATTACAGCATTCAAAGGTTTTTTTTTCTGGCCTATGTGCTTATGATCATTAAGTATTTATAATATAAGCCAAGGCAATGCCACACCAAGTGTTTCAGAGAGTAGTCACTGTAAAACAGCGTTTTACTATTTTGAAGCAACAAAAATATATTAGAATTCATATTTTAAACTGTCTATACCATCTTATTTCATAATTAGCATAACTTGTATGACTAAAGTCTTTCCAAAAGGTAGTCAGAATTTCCAAATCCAGCATGTTTCAAACAGAGTGAGAATTCAATACAATGAAACACAGTAACTTATATTATAGCACTATACTAATTTCAGTCTTTCTGTTATCTTCTTTAACCAGGCTCTCTCTCAGCCTGAATAAACCAGAGACATGTCAAAAACATTAATAGAAAATACAAGTTTCTTTTAAAGAAATTGTTTCTTACATCATAAATTTTTTAAATTTTGCGTTTCATTGTGATTCAGAAGACCAACGTTATTACTATATGAGAGAAGTTGTTGGAGCTCGGATATTCTGACTTCCCAATTGGAAAAATCAACTGGAACGCCTCCTTAAGTTGGACTTCCCACTCGTAAAGTGGGAGAAGCTCCAACTACCCCCAGTTAGGATTTTTAAGGCCGACTTCACGTTATAATATGGCCACTCCTTGCATCAATAGTGGAAAAAATGTTTATTTTATAAGACACACTTGTAAAAGTGCCCCTAAAATCAATGTTACATCTAGCACCTGCAACTCTAAACTGAATAAGTTAAAAGTGGTGTTTGCCTATGAAAAGTAAAGTTTAAAACGATGTTTATAAGAGGTACTGTGAACAAGAGCTTCTAGGGCATTGCCATGTTGAAATCCCGACTTCTCCAACTACGTTAACTGGAACGCTGTTACCTTGGGTGTGTTGTTAAACCAAACTCTGAGTTCTAACTTCTGAGGTAAATGGAAAGCAGCAAAAGCCCTACTGGTAGAAGCAGTAATACTTAACCTCAACGAGAGCTAATGATATCCACTACTCTATGATTGCTTATTTTATTTATTGTTTTATTTTGAATGAGTGTGTCCACATGGCTTTTTTACCTCATAATCTGCATATAAATCCCTCTCCTATGGAGCAGAGGTTGCAGTTACATTAGGTAAGTGCTAAATTTTTCAAGGAGTGGATGAAAGTGTAGGTAAAAGTATTTTTTCTGTGAATAATAGTAACTCACTTTTGGCCATAGTTTCTGGTTTTTAATCTCATTCACATAAAGCCCAATATGTTGAAACATTAATAGAAGTTTTTTGGTAGGTGTGTTGCTGAAATTAATTACCCCTCCTTGAAAAAAATATGGCATTTGGCAGAAAAGAAGCAACATTACCATCACCTTGTGATTGCATGGACTTATTTTCAGTCCTGGTTATCTGTTTCTTTTAAGCCTGCTCATTAAAAACAACTATTGTAAATATTAGTAGAATTTTTGCACTTTTTGCCAACTCAAAAATCAAGGGCCATTCCTAATGTATAGAAGCAAATAAACATTCCAAGCTTATGAAGAATTGTTTTCATTGCTTAATTTGACATCATTATCTATGATGCAGTGTAAAAGTAGATGACTGCTTGCTTATATAGCTTTTGGTTAAAGTTTATGAAAATTTCCCTTATCTTTTTATACATACAGTAATCAGAATTATCTGTGCCCATTATTGACTTTGTTCACTAAATACAGTTAGAAAATATGAATTTGCAACATAATTACAGAAAAAAACTGGAGAAGGTTCTCTAAAGACCAAGAAGACTGAACTGGATCTCAGTTCAATACCTCAGTTGCAAACAATTTACCTGTCATGTGGAACGAAGTCTAAGGCAGATGGATCAAAACCAATTCATAGTTATGATTAATAACTATGAACTGATAAAATTTATGATGATGAAAAACATTGTTTAACCTTTATGTCACTTTATTCAGTCTTTTGTTTTAGGCCCTTTTATTTTAATTTTGTGGTTGACATTTGTTTTAAACTCCTCTATTTAGAAGTTTTTTGAGTGAGTGATGGTACAAATCAGTAATTGGTGAGTATGATCCATCAGCCACAGCAATATACCACTCTCCTTGCCATGTGTCAGTTTTGAGCTGAGCGAGGCACTTTCTCACACAGATAAGAAGGTCTTTTGTGTAGGAACTTTTAAAAGCACCTTCAATGGCGCTGGATGTGAAATGTTATCTCTGCAAAGTCACACTGGATCTACACCCACTTTGTCTTGCGCTCACTTGCTATAGTCCTTATCTAAATGCAGTATGAGCCTCTTATCGTATCCACAGTGAATAATAATATTTCACTTTATGAGCATGATTGACCAATTCAATTTTTTCTTACATTACAGCAAGTGAAAAATGCTCTGAAGTACACTGTTGGATTTGTCCTTGTCTGCGTGGCGCTCCTTTTAATTGGGTGAGTTTTAGACATGAATTGCTTCTTCTACTTCAGTACACAACAGGTAAAAAGGGTGTAAATACATTATTGTGTTGATAATGAGAAGAAAACCCTTTCAAACAACTACAGCAATATTTCTCTGCCCACGATAAAACATCAAGGAGGAAAGAAACACCTCTGTTTACAAAGAGGTTTATTTTGTGTATAGGAGTCTAAACTCAGTTATGTGAATCTTCATACCCAAATCACCTTCAGAGGGAGTATCAGACCTTCTCCTGTGATGATCTATATTGAATCAAGAAATGCAGTATGTACTGACGCACATATTCAGTCATGTTCTGTTTATCTTTAGATTTTACACAAGTTGCGTTCAGTAACACCGGGGAAACTTAATGGATTTCTTTGGGAGCTGTGACAGCAACATAGCTAGAGTCCAACCTGCACGATTGAATGTGCTCTCTGAACCATAAAATGGGACTTTGAAAGAAAGCTTATTTGCTCTGAGAAAATAAAGAGCACATGACTATACTGTCTCACTCATTGAAGTTTAGAAGATACAATGCAGACAGAAGTAATATGAATGCTGTTTTACTAAATAAACTATAACTGTTTCCACTTTAAGCTGGCAGTGGTTGCTTTATTTCACAGATTTTTGACAGTGATGTTCTGATTCCAAGAGATTTTTCTGTCCAGTCAGTGAGTATTTGGTTGAAGATACAAGGCAGAACAACAGGAAACACAACATTTGTTTTTCTACAAGTCTTGAGATGTTAGTGTTTTAAAAATGTGAATCTTTTGTATAGAATTTGTAAAAAAAAAAAAAAAAATGTGGACAGGAATAGTCAGATGTTTTGCTACTTAAACATTTTGTACTGGGCAAAATAAGTGTTGAAGACATAATTTTTTTCATATGGGTCATGATGTTTGCACCATTTACACCATTGTAAAAATAAATCAAAACACAAAAGACCATAAATTATGTTATGTGTGAGACATTTAAATGTCATGGATAATAAGTATTAAACGCAGAAATAAAAGAAGCTGCAAAAAAGCATAGAAATCCAAGAAACCAGCTGAAATCTTTCAGCATTTTGAAAGTAATTAATTTTTACCAGTGAGCACTATTGGGACCATAATTTGCATGTGGGAAAAACATAATTTCATCATAAAGTGGCCTCATCTAGATTCTTCTCTCAAGATTAACAACAGAGGACTTAAATAATTATAACAGTTGTCCAACTTCCAAGGCCCACTTGCAGAGAGCTCAAGAAAGACGTGGAATTAGTGGGAACAGTTTTTCCATGAGAATAGTTATCCACTTAGCTGCTCACTTACTGCACAAAACCCCATCTCTGAAGAGAAATCATGTTGAAGCTCATTTAAGGTTTGCAGCAGAACATTTTGACAAGCCAATGAAATTCTGGAAAATATAGTTTGTTCAGACGGGACCAAAATTGAACTCTTTGCTTGTCGCTGCAAAACCTGTATTTGCAAGAGAAATGTCAGAGCACATCACCTCTAAAAACAACACGAGTGAGGTTTGGAACCAGGAACATAACAGCCTGTTTTTTAGCGTTTGACACCTGCAAACCTTTTTTAATTGAAAGAACGATGAATGGAGAAATTTACTGAGATGGCCCTGATGAAAATCTGACGATGAAACGAGGGTGTTTTTTTTTTTTTTAACAAGGCAATTCTTCCAAAAATAGCCAAGGACTCTCATTTGGTTTTAGACAAAGAACTAAGCTGCTTCGAAGTCCATTAAAGGTACTAAAGATTATAGTACATTAAAAAGACTTCCAGAACCTTCATAATTTGAAGAGAAGTTTGTTTGGAAGAATAGGTCAAAATCACATTTAAACAATACTTGTGAGTACTTTATCCATACACAAGACATCTTGAAACTCTCATTAATAAAACAGACTTCTCAAAGAGTTATTGGCTATTTTCAGTTAGCAAAGTCAGTATTTATTCCCTGGGTCATTCAGCCTTATTGCACATGTTAATGTATGGACTAATTATTGTTCATTTTGTTAAATGTGTGGATTACCTGGATTATTATCAACATCTGGTGTGAATTTACTCAGAAAGTCTTTGTGTTATAGCTATTCTTTTTTTCTACAACTTTAAGTGTGTGTGCATTTTCAAAAGAAATCTTGAAATCAGTACCCAAATGTTTATAAAATATTGTGCTTCCCTTGAAATATTAGTGTCAAATTTAAGACTTGTTCAAAATCATTTTAAAGAGAGATCTTTTAACTTTAAATTCTCTTATACTACAAGTAGTGTTTGAGTAGCCAGTATAACACAGAATTTATGATATTTCAATTTTGGATTTAAATGTAAAACATTAAATATTAAAGTCAATGACGGGGTAAGCAATTGGAGGTGAAGTTGGGGTGTAGAAGACAAAACAAATATATTCAGAATGATAGTTTCAACAATGAACAACTCTAAAACATGTTAAGCCCATGGATAGATAAGTAATGATGTGAACTTGTGTTGCATCAGCTTGGCCATGGATCACTTTACTAATATTGAAAAGAATTATTTATTCGTTTATTTGAGCAAGAGCAAGATATAAATCCATGTTAGAAATCCTTTCTTTAAGGCCTAATTTGCATACCCAGTTCCTGGTATGGAATTCTGTTAAATACTGTCAAATTTTGCATACAAGTATCACACAGTTAGCACAAGAAGCTGAAAAATAGAGTGCAATTACTTTACCAAAGATCAATTATCTAGACTCTCCAAATCCACAACATTTTTTCTGGGTAAAAGCTTTGTTTTCCTGTGGCTCCCTTAATAGGTTTCAGCTGTCAGTGGATAGGATTGCTTTGAACTTTCAAATTATGAAAAGCATAATAAAATTCAAAGAGGAACTATCTTTTTCTTTTTTTTTGTTTAATTCTTTCAGAGCATTTGTTCCACTTGAGGCCCCACCTGGACAAAATTCCACTCAGTGGGAGAAGGTGCAGTACCTTTTTGATGAGCTTGGCAGTAGCCGTAAGTATAGCCACCACACAACAAACTTCCCGCAATTTTCAATAAAAACTGAATATCAAAAATCTGCTTGTTATAATAACCCTTGAAGCCCATTTATAGTTCAGATTCATTTGTCAACTCTATATCTTTTACTTCCTTATACACTTACTATCTCCTTTTTTCTTTTGAATTGTTTTATAGTCATATTGATTAATGTAATTTTATGATTTATTGAAAAAATAGTTTGACTGGTAAAAAAAAATAGAGATTCACTGATCAGAGGTTAGTGACCAGTTTCCAGTTTCTCTTTAGGGACTGTAATTAAGAGCATTAAGAATATTTATTTCTAGTTTTCCTCCTGTGAGAGTAGTTTTAAGTATTTATATAAGGAGCACTTTATGTGAGGCAGTGGTCAGTTTAAAAATATTTTATTATTTTAAAACAATTACAGAATTTTAGTAGCTTTTACTAGCAATTTGTACAGCTGGCATTCATAACTAGCATACATAATAGTTATAGACAATCCTGAGCACACTCTTCAAAATACTGTCATACAACAACACTGTCTTCAGCCAGAGGGTTCTCCAGATTCGCTGTAATACAGACCGTTACAGGAGATCCTTCCTGCCCACAGCCATCAGCCTCTACAACAACGCTTTGAAGAACCTTAAATAATATTAGTTACAACAACACTTAATTTCTCTTTGGGATCAATAAAGTGTTTTTGAATTGAATTGAAAAAGCTTTATCAAGCTGCAAGTGCAGACAGGCTTATAATATACTGGGGGAAACCCAGCTGTAATTCATTCAGCCTTATTGGATCTGCTGAACTATCATCCCATGTCTAAAAGTAGTAGCCTGAATGAACGGCAGATATGGCCCTGAAGAAAATACAGTTTCTTTCTAATAAGGTTTTCCCCCTTTTGTCCATTCTTGTAACTCATTTTGAAGCACCTCATTAATACTGAAAATGGTTACCTATCTTCTTCCTTCAGTACCCACCTCCACATCGAAGAGAGTGGTTGTTGTTAGAAAGGCCTACTAGTGACTTGGTATGCTGTGTTCATTGTTTAGGGAACAAGTGGATTTCTAAACATGAACAGATTTCAGTCATCTGCTGATTTAACTGTGCATCTGAAGTATGGCTAAATAAAACAGAAATGTTCAGATAAGTTATTCAGTTCTTTATTGATGACTGCAAAATGTTTACTTTTTCAGTCAGAACTACTAAGGTGCCATTTCACAAATTTTAATAATTTTCTTTTTGTTTTTTATTGGCACCTGTTAATACCTGACAATGAAAAGTTATCCTAAAGTGTAACTTTGTAGCATAAATATCATCGCAAAATCTTTAAAAAATAGCATTTTTTCCATCACACTAGTATAAAATATATAGCTGTGAACCAGCTGTTTTTTGAGCATCTTTTCTTCTTTGATAGAACAATGCCTTTGACTATTTTCACACTAATGCAGGAACCTTTCCCAGTATGGATTACTAACAGTTGCTCGGCATGTTGCCATATGGGGACCAAAGAGAGAGTTGAACCATCTGCCTGTCTGCTTAATTGGGATCTCCTAAACTCTGTCCCCAACCATCCTCCATTGGTGCAAGGGGGGAAACTGCTGGGCTGCAGAGGAAATTTGAACATCTTCCTTTTTTCTAATTCCCAGATTCTTTTTTTCCAGATGGGAAGTTAATTGTGTGAAGAAAAAACACTTTGGCCACATAACTCTCCTGACTTTTCTGCAACAACTGCTCATTAAAGCTGCTACATCTTTTAATAGTTTAAACATTACACTTGTTAAACCAGTGTTCCTTGAATGTTTTACAGATCAGTACTGCAGTTCTTGCTTTTCTTTTTCAAGGCCATGGAGTATAGTTTTAAAATTTTTGGCTTTGCCTGGGGGAAGTACCTGGGGCTGGCTTATAACATTTAACTTGATTTCTTTCATTAGCATGGAGAAGACAGTTTCTCTTGACTGCACTTACAGAAACACAAGTATATTTTTGTGTATTTCTATGAACAAATCTAATCCATAAAACTAATTTAAGATATTTTTATGTTATATTTTAAACATTATAGTCCAGTAGTCATTAAATAACACTTTTCAGTATTCTGTTGGAAGAACCTAACCTGATCAGATAGCAGTCAGATTGGATCAGGCATCTGTTCAAAAAGCTCTCTTGATTTCGTATTGTTGTCATCTTTCTGAGAGGATTAACTTGACGGCAAATGCAGAAGCTGGGTCAAGAAGAACATAGCTATTCTAGTTGCTCATTTACAATGTTTGATCTAAATATTAATTTTTCAGAAAACCTATTTTGCCCAAAGCATGTGTCTTAGTTAACACACTTTCTAGTCGGTCAGTAAAGTCTCTTCAGTAGTGACACACTCCTATCCAGTCCAACTTTATTTATAAAACACTTTAAAACAATCAGCACAGGACCACGGTTGTTTACAATTAAAATGAGTTAAAAAATTACGCCAATAATGTGTTAAAAAAAACCCCCAAAAACTATTAAGTTTTTGTGTCATTATGAACAGTGGAAATCAGAAACCAAGCGATTAGAAGAACCTTCATCATTTGTGGGTCATTATCACAAACCAGGATGAGAACACAAAGGTGTGATCAAGACAGAGGCAATATGATAGTTGTCAAGAGGATTTATGCAATTCAGCACTACACTATATCCGTGTAAGCTTGTATCACTGAACAGGTTTCTCTCTGGTGCAATTTTACTTTTTAGAGAATAGTGTTTGTTCTCTGGCTTAACCCAGGTAAAATGGAAAAAAAAAACAAAAAAAAAAAAAAAACAACTGAAAATGATGACTAAGCCCATGCACATAAATTTGCAAATAAATCTAACCAGAAAACTGTTCTTTGGCATTTGGTAGAGGTCTAGCCCATCAATACATTTCAACTATTCTTGATAAAATAAACTCATTTTCTCGCATATGTTGCCATTTTTGTCTCATTTGTTATTTTTACCTCATATGTTTTGCTGCGTCATTAAAACATCACTACTGACGTCTACACAATGGTTAACTGCAGATAATTGACTTTCCTTGCCTAAAAATGGTAACCAAAGATGTGATGGCATAACATTGGATAATTCAATGCAAGAGAGTGGGAAAAACTTTACTTTTGTTTCAATTTTTTGTAGATAATGTATTGCTGTTATGCATCTTTATCATTAACCTCCATGGTTTTTCATATGTTATTAACAGTCCAAACTTCTTCATTATATTTTAAAAAGTACTCCACATCCACATTGCTGTGCAGCTTAGAACTGAGAACATTTCTCAGCCCCTTTCCAGCTTTTTACGACTTTACATACACTATAGTTTATCATGTGCTGTGTTCCAACACATGGTTGCCTGTGTAGCTGCTTTTGATGATTCTGTCATTTCACTGAAATTCCACTGAAGCAGAGTGCCAGAGTTAAAGGAGCTCCTGAAAGAACACCTTCGTCTATGAGGTTCATACATGAACACAAGCCTAAAGGGCTATATGTGGAGAGAGATAAGAGCATTTTCATTCCACTGGTTTTTGAATTGACACTAACGATGTGGAAGCCCCACCGATAATGGACAGTATTTCCTACGTATAATCCCTGGAAAATCTGCTTGAGAAACGAAGACTGGCAGCAAACATCTGTTCTTCTCTTTGTGCAGAGCCTATGGGCAGAATGTTCTCACTATAGAACATGAAGCTATTGTCTTTTTCACTAAGCACACCACCAAACAAAGGCAGTAAAACTGCAGAAAAAGGTATTCAGATGCTAATGTTCAGCCAGGCTGTCTGACTTCAAAATTGTGTTTTTATATACAATAAGGACATATATATTTTATCACTTTTTCACTCTTGTACTGCTATGAACTGTCTCTAGAAGAAAGTGATTAATAATGTAAACAGCACAAATTATACATGCCCTGAATACTGACTTAATTTTGCAATTGAAATCCTGCTGTCAAGGAGACAGACAAGGAGAGACCCACCTATGACCATGGTGACAGGTGGTCTGGGCTTTATGAAGTTGCTGTTGAGTGGATGAGGGATATTTATAAAAGGACAAATGTGCGGCTTTTTTACTTAGAATGCTATGACAGGTGGGATCTTGACAGGGGAGTGAGGCAATCACTCTCCTCATCAATCCCTGTCTTCTAACTTTATCTCTGGCAGCTGGCGTGACATCTACTGTTGTGCTTTCCTGATAGGTGGTCCTCTTTCTCTCTCATGGGTTACACACATTAACTCAGCCTACATACACTGAAAAACCAAGCTGTTTGAACACCTATTGTGTAAAGTATTAAATCTAAGGGGAATGTGATTACTAATACCACGTGTCCTTGTCTAAAAGGACAGAATATATAAGTTACAAGAATGCTTATTTCAAATCCCATGTTAGTTTTCAGAGTTTTCATTTCAGATTTATGATCTAATTTATTTACTATGGTGTGCTGCAGCTGTTCAAAAGGCCCATCTGTAAATTTAAAAGACCTCTTAAGACAACATTTTGAAAGAATGATCCAGGACAAAGGAGAAACGAAACAATATCATTTAAGGTCTAAGACTGTTTAATCTAAAGCTTATAATGTCCTAAATTTGTTGTTAAACTTATAGAAGATTTTTTTTTCCTCGTAGTCAATCATTTCAATTCAGCTCAGTTTACTTCAGTTCTATTCTGTTCAATTCAAATTTATTCTCATACACAATAGTGGAACATTATTACTGTATTGAAATTCTTCAATTATTGTTGCACATTAAAGTTGCTTTGTTAGAGGAAGTAATGGTCAATCAACATTTTAAAATGAATAAATAAATAGAAATAAACCAATCGAAGATCACTTGATAAATAATATTACCGAAAAAAGTAGCCTTCTAAGTATTAGTAATGTATTATCCTGAATCCATTAAGCCTGAAGTGGCTGCAGTGCATAAGGGAAAATTCAGGTGTTCAGTTTTTCAGGCGTTTAATATCCTGATGGCCTGTGGATAGAAAGTGTTCTTAAATTTGCTGGTGCATGTCCGTATGCTTCTGTTCCTACTGCCTGATGGGAGAAGCATGAACAGTGTGTAGCTGGGATGGCAGAGGTCAGAGATGATCTTGTCTACCTTTCTTCTCCTGCACAGTCTGTGAAGGTGCTGGGTGGCTGGCAGTTCAGTCCTGCTAATGTGTTGTGCCAATCTAATCACCCTTTGTAAAGCTTTTGCTGTCCATAGCATTACAGCTGCCATATTTGGTTGTGACACCGACTACCTGAATACTTTCAACTGCCAGACCACCTTTGATCTGCCCGTCAAGAAACTCAAGATCCTGTTTCTTTGAGAAGTACTGATTAGCCAATCCCGTATCTCCTTGATGAGTAAGGCTATAACGATACATCCAGCTTATGCCATGAGACGATTCATAGAATTGGGTTGAAATGGTAATTTTAGCAATATTTTTGAGAAAAGTAAAAATCTGTACTTTTGATTTAAAAAACAGAGTTAAAGGTTTCATAAATCACAAATTGTGTTTTAAAGAGTCTTTAATGAGTGAAGAATATGTCAGTCCACGTTTGGCTATTCCAGTTATTTTGGTTTTTGCTTGTCTAATTCCATAGCCGTCCTCCTGCCAAAACGAATTGAATATTTGAAGAAAACCTCCCTTTTTTTCTACCAGGAAACCAAAGTGCTGCCAGATGAATAATTTTAAAGTGCTTTGAAAACAGAGTTTTGTGGTCCATCCCAACTAGAAGTCTTTCTTAGTTTACTCTATCAATAAAATTGGTAACTCCAGAACAGCTCCCTTTCTTATTTCCCAATATAACTCTCAAACACAGATATAGAAAGATTTCAAGCATAACACACTCACCTTACTGTCTGGTGCTTATAGTCTTTCTTCACCAGATGATGACCATTGCTAACCACAAAAACCTAGCGGTTTGTGAGACTCAGGTAAGAAATATTACAAGATCTGATACAGCGGCATGTTGTTGCACCTCAAATATGACCCTGGGTGAAATGTCACTGTTAAAAGCAGAGCTGTGACTATTGCATCATCTGTGGATCAGTTTGGCCAAAAAAGCAGTTTGTAGCAGGTACAGAAAGTATGATCTGGGCTTTCATTAAAAAAACAAAACGTGGTTTAATGAAGTCTTTGTGATACATACATTTCTAAATCTTTTAAGTGATCAAACTATCTTTTTAAGCATACTTATGTAGATTTATAATTTTTAAAACCCAGTAATGCATATTAAAATAATCCTAGGGGTAGTTATACCAATGCTTGAATGAATTACATTTATGTACGACTTTTCTTGTCTTCCCGACATTGTACACACACACACACACACACACACACACACACACACACACACACACACACACATATGCAATTTCTTCAGCACATGATGGGCTCAGGAGTTTGGGCTGAAATCAAAACAGTATGCTTACATTTGTAAATTTATATCGAGAAATGTTAAATTTGACAGTTTGTGTGGTTATAGGGAACTTCTAACTGATCAGTTTGTACCTTTCAGCATTATTGCTCAAATGTTATTCTTCTGATACATGATACTCATGTTAAACACAAACATATTTTTAAAATTAATTGTTCCTTATGGTCAAACATATTAGTCAAAGATAGTCAGACATTTTATTTTGAATTTAAAGATGTAACCAAATGTTGATTACCATTCACTCTGGAAAACCAAAAGGTATTTAAAATACTATCAACATCTACAACAGAAAGTAGCCTCTTGATTAGAGATGTATTATTTTCCCCCCAATGTTTAGAAAATCTCCAGTGGTTTCCTTTTCTCTTACAGGTGGTCTTCCAGCTCTGTCTTTCTCGATCAGCTCTTTGACCTTGATTGGCATGTTGGCAGTGATCACTTACACGGTGAGTTGAGATCTGCAACAAGCTTTTTCAGGAGTTTTTTTTTTATTGTTGTTTTGTTTTTGGGGTTTTTTTGTATAGTGATCAGAGAAAATGCACAATGGGGAAGACTTCTAAATCTTTACATTCTTGTTACTTAGGAACTTTTTAGATTTTTAAAACTAAATGGAAATATATTTTCTTTGTGAGACATTTACTGAACATTTCTTTGTTTATAGTGTTTTATGCATGTTCTTTGTATTTTTGATACACTAGTGACTGAGAGACTGTTAATAGCAATGCTTTGGGATTTTTTTTTTTTTTAAACTCTGACATTCAATCATTCAAATTGCTCAGACTGCTGTCATTTCACCTGAACTCCTAAGACTCATCATGATGTATTGGTGCTTCTCACAGGCTTATCAACCACTTATCTGCCGTCTATTTATATACATAGATCTCCCTCAGTGTCCATTAATATAAGCCTATATCTTGATTCCCAGGGCATTTTGCTGTTTTTATTTTATTTTTTTTCTTAATATCAAAAATTATTGATTAGTTAATGGTGTTCATTTTTCATAGCATTATCTTGGTAACTACACTGTGAATATTCCCCAGAACTGATGTTACTGGTGTTAGAGTTGCAGAAAAGAAATACTCTGCTATCTGATCTGAGACTGAGAATAAAAGTGACAGCCAACCCCAATCTATCCAGTTTCTGTTGAGCTCAAAGAGTACTGTTTGACAAATTACACAACTGTACAACTGAATGTAGGACTCTTAATGAATTAAACACCAACTAGCCAAGTAAATTGTAAAACCAATCTCCCTTTAGGGCATACAATTAGTCTCAGTTGGGTTTTCTTCACTGTTTTCACATGCCTTTCACAGTTCTCTATAGACTGGATAATTACCTAGTTCAATTGGACAGTGGTACTGTGCTCAGATTTGCGCTGACCAGTGTTGCTATGGACCTGGTAAATGCTCTGTGGAAATCAAAATTCCCACAGTGTCTTTGTTTTTGATCATCTTGTTTTTTGAAGTCAGTCGGAAAAATAAGCCCTTCGGGCTGCAGCAGCAAGTAGCCTTCTCTTTTTTTGTAGTCATTGGCCACAAAGACCACTGTGTATCATTTTATTGTCCACATTTGGTCTCTATTCTAAAAGAAAAAAAAGTTTATTAGTAGCATTCAACCTAAATTTGCAATGATCTGTGGGGCTTAATATCATTTACATGTTAACATTGCACCCAACAATCTTAATTGTGTAGAACGTGACTGATCTGCTAATGTTTTAGTAGAGAAGAACTAGTTCTCTAACCCAGTTACGTAAAGAGTGTATAACACAACAACCTTGTGCAGTTAAAATAACTGTCAAAAATCCAAAGTTAAGCAAATTTATGCTGTGTTTACTTCTTTGAAAATCTAGGTTTGTTTTAATTGACAGATCTCAGACCAGCTCTGAATAACTGTATAAACGGGTCTAATTAAGCATATCGCATTTTCACCAACGCAAAGCAAAAAATATGAAACTCCAAATGCATTTTGTAGATCTTAAGAATTTTGTCACCCAGCTTTGAGCTATCATGATAATCTGTTGTTGCAGAGCACATCCTTTAACCCTACTTGTCCCCAATTAAAGTCTACAAATTTAGCAGGTGAAAAATGAATTATATGATGCGTATTATCCTAGAGTCTCTGTCACTGTACATCTGCTCTGTCTTTTTCTGTTCTTTCTCTGAAAACCAACAGTTATATCTCTGTACTGTATATTCAAGCACACATATCCTTATATCTTCCCACAAAAAATGCACGTCATCTTCATTCTTTTAGTCCTTCTTTCCATTGTTTTAGTCCTTCTTTCATATTATCTTGTTGCTGGTTTGAAATAATACTGGGAGAATAGCAAATCTCAAGTGATCAGGCAGAACGATAAAACGAGCAGTCTCAGCATGCATAATTTTGCCTTGTAACTTAGACGTACTTTGACTAAGGAAACAGTAAGACACTAAAAACTGGTCTAACAGAGACATTTTTAGGTTTTCAATCTGCTAATATGAGCTTTCACCTGTATAAAGTATGAGTGAATATTGCAGATGTATTAGCCAGAAGATCTACAATTAAATATGCTTCCATTATTTTGAATCAAGGTTTTCTATAGTTAAACACCTGATAAATCTGTTGTATAAACAAACAGTTAAACTGCTAAAGGGATACTTTACATTGACCCGACTTCAACGTGACTCCCTTTTGATAGGGTTTCCAGTCCTAGATAGGGGCTAAATATGAACAGATGAGACTGTTAGGTACCCACTACGATTATCAGACATACTCCAGAAAATCTTTTGTCAAAAAGAGCCACAAGAAAATTTTGGGTTGTGAGCTTGATTTGGCAGTCTGTGTTTTTTTTTCTTTTTCAATGTGACAGGCTCATCAATTTGTGATTTAGCCCCTTCTTGACAAAAGATAACCTACAACAAATATGAAGTGGCATCAGAATGTTTTAGTATGACTGCTTCTGAGATCACGATCCATTTATGATGATCATTTTTCGCATCCCAGAGAGTTTCCACATCTCTCTGCCTTTTTCTCAGCCTCTCCATATCTTGTCTGCAGCTGATATTGAAAGCATTAACACCAACACTAACTTTCTATTTTATTGTTAAACTGATGCCTCCGTTGGATCATTTTATACAAATCCGTGGAATTTATATCAAGCCATAATGCCTTGTCTTATATTGTGACATGGGCTACTATCTAGATTATTAAGACCTATCAGTCTTGCACAGAGAGACAAATTCAATTCAATTTTTAAAATTACACAGTGTCTGATGGACCAATAGTAGAAAAACAACTGCTTTGAAATTATTTTAAAAAGCGAATTTTGCAATTCTTCTGTTGTAAATTTTACCTAATTTTTGTAACGAGACATAAATATCCAGTACATTTGTATCAAATTCAGTAATGTGCATAGTAGTACTAACCTACAACGGATACTACAGATGGGCAAAACTGGTTCAAAAAGTTTCAAATGGTAGGTTAATTTTTTTGCACATCTCATTAACATTAATAGCTTTGGTCATAGCTGCTTATGATTTCAGTCTTTAGCCTATAAGCTTTTCAGAATAAGTTCCAACCTGGATTTTTTCAGTTTTTAACACGTAAAGGTCATTTGAGTTGAACTTAATGCCATCTAATGATCAAGTTGCAGATAGCAGCTAATTAAATAGCTGATTCATTTCCAAGACTGTAGGAGGATTTTAGGAAGATTAAAATAAAAATTTAAAAAAATCTGCATAAAATCTGAAACCAAGGTAGATGTTTCCATAAGAAAGGGTCCTTCACCATCCCAGAATGTAAATTCTAAGCTCACAAAAACTCAACAGTTTTATCTAACTCACACTGCTCCACTTCCTCTTCCTTTTGGCTGCACCATCACAAGTATATAAAGCAACAAAGGGGAGGCTTGTGTCAGAAACCTGTATCCAGCTAAATCTCCCTCTTCCCTCTCAGCAGGCATAGGGATCACTCTCTCTCAGAGGCTCACTCTTAGCCAACACTCACATGGAGTCACACACATACACATTTCTCTCTTCTCTAATAGGGTATTTCTAGTTATTATTGACCACGGTTGGTTTTAAAATCAATTTAATCAGTGTGCATCATTATAGTGGAACTGAAAATGTGAACTCAGAACGGCAGAAGTCATTTTAGATTTCTCCAGTGTAGTTGAACATTTGAAAGGGGAGGGAAATGTTTCTCATGGGATCTGGGACAGGTTTTCCTTTTATGAGTGTATTTGATATTCGGGACATGCTCTGGCCTTAAGAGCTCCATGATTCATTGCAGGAGGCAACATTCGCCCATAGCATAGATCCACTGCAGAGACTAATAATAGTGTAGCCTGACTTTGTATCCCATGTGGCTTTCTTAATGCTGCCTTAACACTCAAAGTGGGAAAAGTTATTTTACAAAAATAATAAAATGTTTTAGTGCTTGAAATGTAGCAGCATGTTTTGAAATGATCTTTACACAGAATGATTTTGTGTTATTTTAGCCAATATAATAGCACTCCTAAAAGTTTGCAAAAACAACGGAGCACAGTAAAAGGCATTTGACTGGTGCCTTTAGTTTTATTTTTAATTGGTTGCTCTGTTTCCTTTTATTAAACATTCCCTTCATTTTTTTTATATATAAAAGATCTTTTAAAGTGGCTAAATGGCACATTTGAATTACCATCTTATTTTTGGTGACATAATCTACTCCTGTTTTTTTTTTTTTTTTTTTTTGGTTTGGTTTTTTTTTACTGTTGTTTCTGTCGGTCTCTTTGTGTCTCACTGCTGGTGTTCATTATCATTGCTTGTTTATTATCAAAATAAAATAAATGAAAACGGCAACAAAATGAGAAATACAAATAAAGAAAATGTAATATGCAATCCAGATTTTTCTCTCCAGACTGATTGTTTTAGAAATTTTGGAATACTGAGTTAGAGGATACTGCTGTCACATGGGGGCACTGTTAAGCTGTAAATGCATCAGGGTGATATAAGGCAGTGATATCCACACAAAATGGTTGCAGCAAATTTTTCAATAAGCCTTAGTACAATTATAGATTCCACCATTTTAATCTTTTTTTTTTTTCCCCTCTGCCAAAAATGACATCGCCTAGGAGGCCAGGATCTGTGGGGTTTTTGCCATGCACGCACGCGCATGTGTGCATCCATGTGTTTACTTACCCTCATTTGACTGTTGTCATGTGCCACAATGTGATGGGTTTGCCACCAGGCAGGAGTGACTGTGTGTGGGAGGATACACGTGGCATATATGCCACCCTTGCTCTGACAATAGTGTGTGATTATAACGGTACTTTTGCATCTTGCAGGCATATGGAATGTCTGTCATGCCTTTGAATCTGATAAAAGGCACACGGAGTGTCGCGTACGAACGTCTTGAGAACACAGAGGACATTGACGAGGTTGAGCACCAGATAGAAAATCTGAAAACTAAGGTAGGTCTTTAAATGGTGTGACCTGCCAACAGTGCCCATGCAAGTGGCATAAACATAAATATGATGAAGTTTCATTGAACTGCATCAAATCTACTATATTAGCAATTTTATACCAATAGAAATATTAAATTATTTGCTGTTTTCTCTGTTCATTTCACCTCTACACAATGTTGATGATGCAAGTTCTCCAAAAAAAAAAAAAAAAAAATTCATTAACTAATAGCTCCACTAAAAAGCCACATGTGCTGTCTGGTTAAGCACTGCCACTTCGTTATTTTTATGCTCCCCTGTCTTTGCATGTTCTTACATAATATTAGCTATGTCCTTGTCAACCGCCCACTTAGATGCTTTCTGTCCAAACAGGATACTTCAACTAAACACATTTTTTATATTAAGTAAAACACTTATTGTTGATTATGCATTTGTCACTCTTTTAATGTCAATTTTTATTAAATGGTTGCAAACAGTAGGCAGTAATCAAACCTAAAGTACATTTAAGGATGGAGTTTATTTTTCACTTAATACTTGTAAATATATGCTATTTAAAAAAAAAAAAAAAAAAAAGTGTGACAAATGATTTTTAGTTTTTTTTTTCCTCTTGCTAGATAATATTTTTATTTTGCTCTGCTGCATAAATCATAAAGTATTTTCTTCTAATTCTTCTAATGGCAATTATTGTAAAAGATCAGTTACCTGAATTTTTTCTTGACTGCACAGTTTACGCTAAATATGTGTGTGAAGCTAACAGCCATAAAGTATCAAAAGCTTATATATAAAACAATGCATTTCCTTTTTATTAACAGTGTAAGGATGGACGTCCTCTGTCCTCAAAGGACAGACGCAACCTGCAGGAACTTGAGGGCAAACTACAGGTCCTCCGGCGTAGAGGAAGACACCTGGACATTGCAGAGAGGCACTGCTGCTCTAAAGTTGGCAGTGCTCTCAGACCTGTCAAGGTGAGTCTCCATTATGATATTGGCTCCCATTCACAGATGTAAATTTTATGTGTATTGTGAGCAGAGATCTAAACCAAGGCAATATGTGAAGATCTCAATATCTGTTTTGTGACTTTCCTCAATTTATATTGTACAAGTTCTTGAGAGAAAGCAATGCACGATTTTAATGTCCTTGCAATTAAGAATAGGACAAAAGTGGTGTTTATTTGTTGTTAGTCCCTTTTAATCTGATATTCCTAAGTAAAATCCAAACCAATCAATTGCCTTCAGAAGCCATCTAATTAGTAAAAGGCTGTCTGTGGGCAAGTTATTCTTACTTTAAATAGAGTCAACAAACCTTTGAAGGCCTCAGAGGTCTGTTAATGAGTTAGCTTATAAAACAGTATCTCAGTTCAGCAAGCACTGTTCAGTCCATCATCTGAAAATGTAGAGTACAGCACCACAGCAAACCTATCAAGACATGGCCAACCACTTAAACTTGCAGGCCGGGTAAGTGCCAACATTAGTCAGAAAGGCAATCATAAGAACCAAGGTAACTCTGGAGGAGCTGCAGAAATCTACAGTCCAAGTGGGAGGACTCTGTTGTCAGGACAGCCGTTAGTCGTGGGGGGGCACTGTACAGGTGGTTCACAAGGACACGAGTGGCTGATTTTCTTTGTGCATAAAAAGACTTATTTCAGCTTATTTTTAGCTGCTTCGATTGCTTCTAACAAAGAGTATCCTAATGTAGCTCCCATTTAAACTGCTCTAGATTTACTTTAAGTTCTACTTTACAGCACAACATATTTACATGATTCCCACGGGTAGTCTTTTCACCTAATTTACTGTGAAGTCTCTAAGGTAGACATGTATTTCTAAGACAGGTTCTCATAGTTCCCACGGGGTGTACCAAATCAACTGTAAACCTGTCTCATTTTACTCTTTACTCTTTTTTTGGTCCACTCAACCAGGAGTTGAACTTCACATATGCATAGCAACAATATTGCTGCTATATTTTCTTAGAGGGTCACATGTTTGTTATTTATGATCAGACTTTTTTGATACATGGTGAACTCTGTAAGTCACAAGTTATCAGAAGACAGTGGTTTTAATTTAAATTTATGCAGATTAAAATCATAATTTAATTTAATTTTCTTTTTTGTGGTGTTTTGATTAAAGATGTAGTTTTAGCATTATAAGCTGGAAGACTATTCCTGTTTAACGTTCCTTTAATGAACAGCAAACGTTATGGCCTACTGTTTTTGACATGAAATAGTAGAATATTTTGACCGGAATTTCAGATGTTACGGATCAGCATCTGAGAAGAATAACACAAATTTCACTTTGGTTTTAAAACAATGCAGGACAGATTGCTTTCAAGCAAAACTGATGAGGCAACTGATTTTAATTTGACTATTGAGTCCTAGAGCACGAGGAACAGTTTTCATGAGGCCATTTTGATGAACAGATTTGCTAAACTAAAACAAAGAAAGAAATGCATCTAAAATGTAAATTTCCATTCAAAAAACTGCTTTTAAGAAGGTAGGTCGAGATACCACATTTTACCCCAAGAAATAATCACTGGGAGGATCCAAATTATTTTTGGATTGAGACTTGAATGAGAATTTTCTCTGGAAAACATTACACTTTTCTTTCTTTAGTTCTTATCATTAAAAAAGTGCATCAACAACATGGTGCTGCGGTTCTTGGGCTCAAAGTTGTCATTTGGTCTTTTTGACTGTAAAAAATCAGCAGCTTTTTTCCTCAAACTATTGAATCTTTTAAAAAAAGTTAATATTTTATTTAAAAGAAAAGATTTCTGCCATGTGGTTCTATATTCATTAGTGATAATCCTCTCATGCCTCTTACATCTGTATTATTCTCACACTGAAGAAGACTTTCTGGAAAATGAATTGCCCTGTTTCTGAAAATGTGCTGTACAAATAAATTACCTTGCTTTGCCATTTAGCCTTGTAAGCCCTTGTCTAGATGCAACGGAAAAAAGAGAAGAATGTCCCATTATTTGTGTTAACAGGAGTTATATAATATATAATATATATTCTGTTTGTTTGTAAAAGTCAGAACGCCAATCTGTTGAACTGACTATTTGGATCCAATAGCCTTAGAATCCTGAAAAACTGCTATGATGTTAAACAGGTAAACCAAACCAGAGACATTCAGTTAAACGTTGAATTACTTTGCCACTAGGCAGGTATGGTGGATGTAGGTGTGAAAGGTCTACTCGTATCATATCATTCTGTGAACAAAAAACGGCATACCGGCATAGGGACACATCTGAAATGTTTTGTTTGATTGGGATTAAAAATAGAGTTTTTAATATTGTTTCTCCCAATGCGGTTTTAATGGTACTTTTGTTTTACAACAGTAATAATAACCATTAGATGTTTTTATCATGGTAATCATAAAAACTGGTAGCCATTTAATCTGTGCCATTTTATGTTGTCTTATATAAAAAACTAACCTCATGAGATCTCAAAACAACTTGAAACAGTATTATTTTTGTCTCCCATTCCTTTTCTATAGCTCGAAACTTAATTTATAAAGACTAGTGTGGCAGACCAAAATACAATCATGATGATTCATTACAATGTTCTCCACATCCAGGTATTATCTTACGTGATGCTACCTTCGTGTTCTTCTGTGCAGGTGTGCATATATG
Source organism: Anableps anableps (assembly GCA_014839685.1). Lineage (NCBI taxonomy): Eukaryota > Metazoa > Chordata > Actinopteri > Cyprinodontiformes > Anablepidae > Anableps > Anableps anableps. Next base: position 14,880,115 of record CM026076.1, read on the forward strand.
CATATTCAGTTTACTTGATAATGGATTCACAGTGGTATGTATGCTTGATATACCTTATATGACTCATGCAAGGCAGTACACAGATTGAATAGTTCATTCTATTTTTATTCGCATCTCCATGTTAGGAAAGGAGAAATTCCAGCATGTGTTTGTAGTTCACGGTACTTTCCCCACTGCTGTTTGTTTGCTGCTATTTGAGTTTGTTCCAGGCAAGCACAAATATTTTAAACTAGTGTCTGTAACAGTTTGTCTTTAACCAAGGGGGTTTGTGGCTAATGACAGTCCCCAGACTCAAATTTGAGCAGTAATAAATTGGGAGATTAATTCACTGTATGCTAGGATCCTGGTGCAGAGTGATAAGCAAAACAATTGTTATTTCAGTGGGACCACTGTTTGCCAGGCACAGTCTCATGTTTTTATAGTAACAGCAGTGGTGAGGTGAGTTATTGAACATGTTCAACATTCCCAGCTGAAAAATGTCTCTCACATACAGTTGAAACCAGAAGTTTACATACACTGAATAAAAAGACACATACATGTTTTTCTCACTGTTTGAGGTTAAATCAGACCAAACTTCTCATATTTTAGGTCAGTAAGAATTACCAAAATTATTGCTATTTGCTAAATACCAGAAAACTTAGCAAGAATATTTTTTAGAGACTTTTTTGTAACTTTCTTCGAAATCAAAGGTTTACATACATTTGGTCAGTACCAGAAATAATTGTCTTTTGAATTGTATGACTTGGGTCAAACCTTTCGGGTTTCCTTCCACAAGCTTCTTACCATAGGTTGCTGGAATTGTGGCCCATTCCTCCTGACAGAACTGGTGTACCCCAGTCAGGTCTGTAGACCACTTCACTCACGCACGTCTTTTCAGAGCTACCCACAACTTTTCCATAGGACTGAGATCAGGCCTTTGTGATGGTCATGCCAAAACATTGAGTTTTTTGTCCTTTAGCCACTTTGGAACCACTCTGGCTGTATGCTGAGGGTCAATGTCCATTTGGAAGACCAATCTGAGGCTAAGCTTTAACTTCCTGTCTGATGTCTTTAGATGCTGCTTCAATATTTCTCCATAATGTTCTTTCCTCATGATACCATCTTTTTTTATGAAGTGCATCAGTTCATCCTGCAGTGAAATGGCCCCATAACATCATGCTGTCACCCCAATACTTCACAGTTATGATGGTACAAGCATCCTCATTTTTACTCCAAATGTAACGATGGTCATTATGGTCACACAGTTCCACTGTAGTTTCATCAAACCACAGGACATGTCTCCAAAACTGAAGGTCTTTGTCCCTGTGTGCATCTGGAAACTGCAGTCTGGCTTTTTATGTTTCTTTTTGAAGTAATGGCTTCTTCCTTGCTGAGTGACCTTTCAGCCCATGTCAGTAAAGGACATGTTTCACTGTAGTTAATGACTCTGTCTTATCAGCTTTAGCAGCATCTTCACAAGATCTTTGGCTTTTGTTCTGGGGTCAATCTGCACATTTTGGAACAAAAAACATTCGTCTCTGGGACACAGAACCCGTCTCCTTCCTGAGCATTATGATGATTGGAGATTCCCATCAAGTCTATACTTGCATATAATTGTTTGAACAAAAGAATGTGGCACCTTCGAGCATCTGGAAATTGTTCCCAAGGATGAACCAGACTGGTGCAGCTCCACAATTCTCTTCCGGATATTTTGGTTGATTTCTTTTGAATTTCCTATAGTGTCAAACAAGAAAGCAGTGTGTTCCAGGTGTGGCCTTAAAATACATCCACAGATGTGCCTCCAGTTAACTCAAATGTGTCAGTTAAACTATCAGAGGACTATGGAAGGAAACCCAAAAGGTTTGACCCAAGTCATACAGTTTAAAAGACAATTATCCCTGATACTGACCAAATCTATGTAAACTTTTGATTTTGAAGAAAGTTACAAAAAAAATCTCTAAAAAATGTGCTTGCTAAGTTTTCTGGCATTTCGCAAACAGAAATAATTTAAATTCTAACCGTGCTAAAACAAGAGAAGTTTGGTCTGATTTAACTTCAGACAGTGAGGAAAAAAATGTGTATGTGTCTTTTTATTCAGTGCATGTACATTTCTGGTTTTAACTGTAGTTGTTAGTGTTTGGTTGTGATCCTAATACCAGGATAAATATTCAACACTTTAGTTACAGATTGCTGATTAAAATATAATTTTTTAAAATTAAAACCCTCCACGTTCACCATTTGAAAATAAATGTTTTAATGACCTAAAAGTTCCTAATTTGTTTTAATTTCAATGATTTAGCTGTTCACAAAATAGTTATCTCAGATTTTTGGCTGCATTAAGATAGAAGCTGCCGTCACCCTGAAAAGTCCTCACTGTTGGTATTGACATAATGAGTCTAGTCCAGGCATTGATGTACCTATTGTTGACCTTCAAACATTTTACACACATAGTTTTCCATTATTTTATTAAGAACATAACATGTTGGCATCATAAAATGCTTCATCTTCAAATATTACAGCAGGTTTATGACGAGGTCAGATCTGGTAACGTGTACTAATCACTTTTTTATGTCAAAAACAAATATGACCACCTGAGTGGGGTTTTTTTTTTTTGAGGATTGCTTTGCTTATCTGGGACATTTTAAAGATTGTTCAATAGACATCCACCAGTCAACCAATCCGGTTTATGTACTCTGATTAGTAGATCAGATATTGCAAACCTGTTTTCTTTTTTTAGTGATTAAATGCATCAAAGTTAGGAACTTTTTAAATTTTTTAAAGTCAATTATGCATTAGAATTTTTTGAGAGAAAAGCATTTAATCATTAAAATCAGAATTGGCAGGTCAGACCTAAAATAAAAACTAAAATCAGAAATCTGTGTAAACCAAAAAGAGCCTGGTTGGTGTACCTCTAGTGTACACACAATGTCAAATGAAGAGCAATGTTTGTAGAAATGTGGTTGTTGCTACCCATCAGTTTGGAAAGAATTATTAGGCATTTTCCAAATTGTAGTCCACCTTTCTGTGGTAAGAAAGGTTATTCTCAAATGGATACAAGAGAGATCCCAGTCTTGTCAGCATTGGACATTTTAGGAGGTTGGCCTGCCAATTACAAGATTTACATCTCAAACCGCAAATACCCCAGTTCACATATGAAATGTCAAACTTTATGACAGTATAATTAGAAAAAAAAATAAGTACAGCTTTTTTGGAAGGGTACCCAGAAGATGGGTCATTTCTCTAAAAAGTACACAGCAGCACACAGTCTAGGTTTACTAAACTGAATGTGAACAAACCAAAGGGCTACGGATGCTGCCAATCAGTCAGCCAGAAATTGAACTCACGCTACCTTAAGAGAGCTGTAAATAAATGATCATGGATTAAAGTGAAATTCTGAAAAATAGCATTCCTCTGCAAAAATTAGATACTTTATGAAGTTTTACATTGAATAATCAGTAGTGTTACAATGCTGAGGGGGTTCTACAAGCTCTTTAATTATGTTTTTAATTTCTCTTACACTGATTTATTTAGGTGTGGTTTGTTGGATAAATAATAGCATAGTATGGCTTCTATTGTTTTTCTGAGGATATAGGTATCTCTTTTAGTATGCTGTGAGCACCAGATGTTTTGTATGTTTTTGTATGATGTAATTATTGGATGTATTAAGACTAAAAAAGCATATAATTACTCTTTACCACAACTACATAAATAATGCCACTTTCCTACAGTTTTACTTACAGTTATTAGTTACAACCCTTAGTCATTATTCTTCTTGTCTGATACGAGAAAACAATAAAAAAAAAAAAAAAAAAAGCTTCACCTAAAAGCAGTTCAGCTAAAACTGCAATTTGTCAGATTTTATATTCATATTAATTTCCTTCTATTCACTATAATTTTATTTACTATAATGCCGACTGTTAGTTTAAATTCAGATATGATGGTCAAGCAGTATTTGTTTTTCTAGTTTGTAGATTTTCTAGAGTTTTCATTGCTGGCACAGCTTTTGTTAAATGAGTACAGAGATGGAGTCCCCAAAATATTGTGCTTTAATTACCTGACAACTATTACAGTTAAACTATCAGAAATATAATACTAATGATTAAATAATTATTGATTAAATTAAATTACACAAAAATTAGGAATTCACTGATATGAAAATTTGGGCCGATATGGATGTCTGATATTAACTTTGCTAAGATGGCCAATAACTAATATTTATCGATCTATTCTGTCTGATCTATTGATTGTTTTTATATATATATATATATATATATATATATATATATATATATATATATATATATATATATATATATATATATATATATAGAGCCACCATCAGTCACCTCCTCTACATGGATGACATGAAGCTGTACGCTAAGAGCAAACGAGACATCGACTCACTGATCCACACCACCAGGATCTACAGCACTGACATTGGGATGTCATTCGAACTAGAGAAGTGTGGTCGGATGGTTACACAGAGAGGGAAGGTCATCCACACAGAAGGGGTCTCACTCCCAGAGGGAACAATAGCAGACATTGAGGACAGTTACAAGTACCTGGGAATACCACAAGCAAATGGCAGCCTCGATGAGGTCACAAGGAAAGGAGCCACAGCCAAATACCTCCAACGAGTAAGGCAAGTCCTGAGAAGCCAGCTCAATGGCAAGAACAAGATCCGTGCGATAAACAGCTATGCCTTGCCAGTAATCAGATACCCTGCAGGAATAATAAGCTGGCCAAAGGAAGAGATAAAGACCATGGATGTTAAAACTCGGAAACTACTAACCATGCATGGAGGGTTCCACCCTAAATCCAGCATCCTGAGACTATACACGAGCCGTAAGGACGGAGGCAGAGGCGAGTGTGAGAGCCACTGTCCAGGATGAAACATCCAAGATCCATAAATACATCAAGGTCAAAGCCTCAACCGACGGTGTGCTCAGCGAATGTCTCAAACAATGGGGACCAGAGGATGAGGTGCTGGAGGAACCATCATGGGAGGATAAGCCCCTACATGGGATGTACCACCGACAAATAACTGAAGTGGCTGATATCAGGAAATCCTACCAATGGCTGGAAAAAGCTGGACTCAAGGACAGCACAGAGGCACTCATCCTGGCTGCACAGGAACAGGCCCTAAACACCAGAGCAATAGAGGCTCAGATCTACCACACCAGACAAGATCCAAGGTGTAGATTGTGCAAGGAGGCCCCTGAGACAGTCCAACACATAACAGCAGGGTGCAAGATGCTGGCAGGGAAAGCGTACATGGAACGTCATAACCAAGTGGCGGGCATAGTGTACAGAAACATCTGTGCAGGATATGGACTGGAAGCCCCGAGATCAAAGTGGGGCACACCCCCAAAGGTGGTGGAGAATGACCGAGCTAAGATCCTGTGGGACTTCCAGATCCAGACAGACAAAATGGTAATGGCGAACCAACCGAACATCGTGGTGGCGGATAAACAACAGAGGAAAGCCGTTGTGGTGGATGTAGCAATACCAAGCAATTGCAACATCAGGAAAAAGGAACACGAGAAACTGGAGAAATACCAGGGCCTCAGAGAGGAACTGGAGAAGGCCTGGAAGGTGAAGACCACAGTGGTGCCTGTGGTCATCGGGGCCCTCGGGGCAGTCACCCCCAAACTGGAGCAGTGGCTAAAAGAGATCCCAGGAATAACATCAGACATCTCAGTCCAGAAATGCGCAGTTCTCGGCACAGCCAAGATACTACGCAGAACCCTCAAGCTCCCAGGCCTCTGGTAGAGGACCCGAGCTCAGAGGTTGAGAAAGACCACCCGTGGAGGGTGAGAAGGGAATTTTTATATAAATAGTTTACAATGTTACACCACTGACATTGTAAACAATTACTACATGGCCAAACCCATCCCCATTATGAAAGATATACATGCATGGATGGCAACGAGATGGAAATGACTGTCGGTTTTTATGGGCCCACTTTTACTTACTGGACCAATATTAATATGTTAAAAAATGACTAACATCGACTGATACCACTGGTAATGCTGATACATTTGTGCATCAGATGACATGGTTGTATGAGAAAATGGATAACTTTATATGTTAAACCATGAATATAACTTGTGCAGCATGGCTCTTTCCATTGCATGTTGAGTGAAGTATGAGGAATATCAGCTGTCTAGGTGATTTATAAATGAATTGCAGATTAATATACATATTGATGAAGCTACTGCATTACATTTCATGTGATTTTTTAAAATTTTTTTATGTAATTTAATATTGGAAATTAAATGGATGTTTGTGTGTGCTTGGTTTATGTAATATTATTGTTATAGCTCATATTACAAACATACAAGTTTGTTTATTTACAGTTCTTTATTATTATTTAATCCTAAAACCTGTCTTAAAAGTCGTCAGTTTGTAGGAAATATTGTATACTTGGCTTTCACCAACGTTTTGCCTCTGTGTATGCAAACTGTCTACCTGACCAATCCTTTGAAATAGCTGTGCCAAAATTTCCCACTGTTGCCATGGGCACCAGTGCCAATCTAAGGCTCTACATGCCATATGGTCTCTCTTTGACCTGGCACAAGTGTACACAGTAGTCATTTTCTTTTACCGAGGTTCACAAACGGTCTGAATGAGTGCATTTTTCCCTTGGTTATGTTTTAAACATGTTGGCTGTTATTTCTTTACAGATAATACTGGGGGTTTTCTTTATCCTGGTTGCACTGCTCTTCACTATTTCCTTGTTTATTTCAAAGTAAGTAATTGTTTTACAGAATATAATTCCTTACACTGTAATTCTATTTAAAAAAAAAAGACGAGTTATGAAAAAGAAGCTGTATAATTCTTTTCCTTTCTGTATTTTAACATTTAATTTCAAAAATCAAATCACATATTTATGTTTTTTTTGTTTGTTTTTTTTTTTTTGCTGTGCGTTCAGTTTGGATAAAGCACTTCATTCTGCTGGCATCAGCTATGGGTTCATAATCTTTGGCACCAACCTAACCAATCCTCTCAATGAACTTCTGCTGGCTTTACAACCTGTAAGTATTCCCTAATGTTTCATGTCAAACAGATGATTATCTTCAATTAAGTTAGGCTTAAATCCATATTTCCTTGTTTCCATCACTATGATCTCAAATTAAGCCCAATTTAAGCCTTGTCATAACTGATTCTATAATAGGTAAGTAATACTTTTTAAAATTATGTCAGAATGTTGCACCAAGGAAGGGGCGCATAGATAGTGAATTGATTAGTGATGAGGCATATGGCTCTTTGAAGGGGACTGAATCTTCAGAATCTGTTCACTTCAAAGAGCCCTTCAAATAATCCATTTTTGTAAATATACAGTTTTCTAGGAACAAGCCATTTTAACCCTAATATAGTTTTATATTAATTGTTTTTGTGTGTGAACTTTACAAAAAAGTTGAATTATCTATATTAAGTAAAAAAAAAAAAATGCAGCAATCTTGCAAGAAAAGAAGTATAAATTTTCATCAAATAACATTTCTAAAAAAATTTAAAAAGCAAAGAACGACTCTCACTAACCGAGACTCAAGTCCTATCATTCATGGTAAAGAGCTATTTAAAAGAACAGCAGTTCTGTTTAATTATTTTCAGCAATAAATGCAGTACTTAAATACTTTGGGATGTAGAGCTGGACAATAAATCAATAACAATATATATTGTGATAGACACATGATCAGTATTAATAGATATCAATAGGTTTCACTTCTGTGCCTCATAACTGCTTAAAAATAAAGAACATGGAGTAGAAACTGTGCATATAAGACAATACATACTAGTTGCATTAAAAATATGTAAATGTCAAAAATCTTGCAAAGTAAACATTACCTGGTTAAAGTGTTTAGATTGATATAAAATCAAATCACTATCCTTTCCTCTTGGTTTTAGCCAGTGGACATAAACATGCAATAGAAAACTCTCTGCTGTAATTAGTATTCTATTGCAGGTTTTGTAGGGGAAAAAAATGACAGACAGCTCAGGCCAATAAAGAATCGCTTCACAGATAGCTGCATTGATTAAATGTCTAAGACGAGTGCTTAGTATGACTGTGGTGTTTAAGATATTAAGTGCTTCACAACAAGAGTGGGTTGTTAAATATGTAGCGGTCAGGTTGTAGGTTAGGTCTGAACATTTACAGTCGTCCAACTTTATAATTGTTGTTCAGTGGTTTTAATGCAGCACAGTCTTCAGCACAGATGTGTTTTTTATTATTAGACTTACATAAACATTATTGATGGTATATTTCTGTTAATATCTCTAGCTATTTCTTTTAAGATGTACTTGTAGCTGATCTCTGTCTCTGGTATTTCAGGTTTTTCCATTGGATTACATCTTAATCACAGTCATTACCATGTACTTTGTTCTGACATCCATGGCTGGCATTCGTAACATGGGCATCTGGTTCTTCTGGATAAGGGTAAGTAAAAGTTACTTTTCTGTGTTACCTTAACAAATCTGAGAATTGTATTTTCAAAATCTTTGATAAATATTAAATCGATCTCAAAAAAGATTTCTGGTTAAATACTCACTTATATCTTCTCGTAATTTCTACATATCTTCAATAACATTCAACATTGGGCCAGATTTTTCACTTTCAGCTGAACTCATATTCATGCTGTCAAAACTGAGCTGAATGTTGTGACGAGAATAAAACTATATTAATACCTTTTTTTTCTCCATCTATTTTTGGAGACTATATTTCACCACTAGGTGCACTAAGACCCAGACAATTCTAGAGTTTCCATGTTTTCTTTTTAATCCTTCTTATTGATCTTTTAAAACATAGGGACTTCATTCACATTTGTCTTGTATGAGACCATATAAAAAGTTTACCTGTGTTGTTTTTACATCAGTCTCCAATACAGGTAATTATATCCATCTTAAAAACAGTTCTCATATCTCTTGTCCTTCATGGTAATTTAACTATTTATTTTTCAAAAAAAACAAACATTAGAAGCCTCCTCTGACACAACCAATCTTGTTTCAGATTGTCTAATTAGACGGTATCAGCAGGTTTTTGTTTTAGAACTATATTATTAGGAGATGAGATTAAAAGCTTTTTTTTCTTTTTCATATTTGAGGAGCAGAAGAAGTTGTGAATTAAAGAGTAGATCCAGTAAAAAAGGGTTTTGCTAATATTTTATGAAGAAAATAAAAAAACTAATATTTCTCTTGCTAGCTGACCTAAAACAAGAATGGTTTAATTTGACTCATTGTCAGTTAGTGAGGAAACAAAGGCTTTCTTTATACAGTGTATGTAAATATCTGGTTTCAACTGTATGCAAAATTAGTTTGCTGACTTTGCAAGTATGAAAGTGTGAGGACAGTGGGACACAAACTGTCCCAAGACGGTTGTACTGATGGGCCAGCAGCACCTATACCTTTGGCATTTTAATAACAGAAATCAATTAATTGGGCTGCATAGAAAACTTTAATATTAAAAGCATCTGTCTGATGTGCTTTATTTTTTTTATTTAAAAGTGGTTTAAGTTTTTTTTTCTCTAATTTTGTACTTAGCCCTGTCAATTAAATAATACCTGTTTTTACAAAATAATATGCGGACTAGATTAAAACAAGTTTCAGTGAAGCTGATGCTTCTATCAATCATCTCTCAATTTTCAGTTTTGAACATCATTAATAATAGTGTAAAATATTTGTCAAGTTAAAATAATGTTGATGCTTACAATTTGTCATTTTTTTTCCTCTCCTATTTCTATAGAGTATAGAATATTTTTCCAGGGTATCAGTCCTAAGTTAGAAATTCTGGTATAGCTGCTTTCCCAGAATAAACAGTGAACAGCACATTCCTGTGTTTTTCTTCATAGCTGTACAAAATAAGACCAAAGAGAACACGTCCCCAGGCTCTCCTCTTCCTCTGCATGATTCTGCTGTTGATTGTTCTCCATACCAGCTACATGATCTACAGTCTGGCCCCACAGTATGTCATGTATGGGAGCCAGAAATATCTTGTACAGGTGAGGAAAAACAATTCATGTAATTTCCCATGTTTTACTGTGTTTTTTGGTCTCCCTGATGAGATCTAGCTCCAAGTGTGGGTTTCTAACAATGTCAGTACCAGTGGGTTTAAACCACTATGGTCCAGCTCCATGTAGGCAGCAATTTGGTCTCTATGGGCCAGCAGCCAGCCTTTTAGACTCTTGCTCTTTTTAAATTCTTTCTATCTGTCTGACAATGTAGCTTTTGCTGTTTGGATTTGTTGTTTGACAGTATACCCTTTGTGTGTTGTAGCTCTGCTCTTTTTGTGTGGGTGTCTGCATTTGATTTGTGTGTGTTCTTTCTAAAAAAAAAAATCCTTTTCGTAGCATAATTTAAATAAACCATGTGATTGTTTTGCTAATGTATTATCTCCCTTACAATCTCCCAAGGAATTAAAAACTTGCATCACGGGTTGAACACACTCTATTCATACCTGTTCATGTGTTTTTACCGACGGTATTCTAATTAATTTCTTTCTTTGCTTTGCCAGGACTCTGAGTGTAGGTAGCAATACCCAAGGCTAAGTTGTTTTTATGTTGGCCTGAGTTACCACAAATTTATTTGGACAAACTCAAAGTACCACCTCAGTAAACAGATTTACAACAGGAATATGACTTTTTCACTCTGCTTCATGTCAAAAAGAAAAAAGGCAAAAAGAAATTATTTATTGGTACTGCATGACTGATTGAAGGACACTCAGGCTACTCAAAATTTATTTTTTTTAGGTTTGAAACCTGAAAACAAAAATCGAAAGTGCATGTGGTTAGGATTGACAATTTCTCACCAACCCAATCTAGAAATCCAAAATGATCTCGTAAAGCTTAGTGATAGCTGCAATAAAAAGTTATTTTCATTTCTGATCTTTGGGTAGTATAAATCCCTCTCACACACAGAACTATATAAGCTCCTTCCATGTTGATACAGTGTTTTAAAGCACAAAATGAAGATGAATGGATTATTAGCATATAGAGCAGTTGATAGTTTGCCTGATCACTTAGTATGTAACTTAGCAAATCCCACTGCTTTTTCAACTTGAAACTAAAACATGGTTAAATTGGTTAGTATTAGGTTATATCATAAGTACCATCAGTTTTGTGTGACACAATTTAAGAACCATGGGACTAAAATAAAAGATATGTTATTAAAATGATCAAAATTTTATTATCAACAATATTCATAAATAATCTTGGACCTGCTTTATCTATAGGACAGTGGTTCTCAATCCTGGTCCTCAGGACCCACTGTCCTTCATGTTTTAGACATTTCTCTGCTGCCACATTAATAGGGGGTTGGCAGGCTTCTGCAGCACACGATTGCATGTTAAGGAAGGTAATGCAGTCATTTGAATCAGGTGTGCTGGAGCAGAGATCCATCTAAAACTTAAGGACCAGAATTTAGAACCACTGTAGGTAATAACAATTCTCAACTAATAGGTACTGGATCAGAAAGGTGACAATAAAACCCCAAAACAGTTACTGTAATTTAAATTACTACATTATATCATTATTTATAGCTGTTTAACTAGAATCCTAAAAAGCAGCACTATTCTTCTGTTGAGATCAATAATCCGAATTATTCTATTTAACTGTTGTAAGACTTGTAGAATCGTCTAGACGTAAAAAAGTTGGAAGACTTTTGTTAGTCTACATGAAGTAGTTGCTATGTTTTGCAAATCACTAACACATCTTTTTTTTTCTGTTAAGAGTCAGGCACCCTCAACTGATCCAGTGCCTGGAAATGCTACTTTTGGCACTACAAAGATATGTGATGCAGACGCACCTGAAGGTAAGTTTTTCACTACTTCTTTTCACAGTACAGGGTCAGTGCACCCACACCATGAAAGATCTACTCTTCGCAGGTTTAGTCTGCCATAGAAAACATAAAGAATTGGATACAAACCCAGCTTTTTAATCCAGAACATTGTTTTGTAGTTTTGATTATCATTTATTAGCCATAAGAACAAATTATACAAAGAACAAACATTTACTCATGCAAGATGTCGCTTGTACTTGTGCCCATGCCAACGCTAATTACAGTAGATCAGCCATGAAAACATAAATGTGTAAATCTACATCACACCAGTGAGTTTTATTATGGTAATTTATTCATCTGACTAATTCTCAAATCGTGATAGGTAGTGAAGGGGACAGTGCAGTGCAAAGATGAATTTAAAATGCACCTTCTTATCAAGTTATTTGTATTAAATTACTAAATCATGTCAAATGTGTCTCATTCAGTGATTGTATGAAAGTTTGTAAAATGCAATCAGATAATCACTCTTTCAAACTGAACAACTGGACATATCCTCTCATTATTTTAGTTTGTCATGCTGGAATACAGGAAATGTTTAGAATCTGCTTTTCAACTTTAATATACTTACCATAGTATGCCAAACTTTGTTGGCTGTTCAAACTGCAGCTCTCTATGTTTACATTGCACAGAGTACAATTTGTGCTTCCTGAAACGAGTCTGCATGACATCTGCGTGAGTGAGTGTTCTGTCGTAACATTGGGCACTAACTCATGCAGGTAATTTGGTAGCACCTTGTGGGCATAAATGACCAGTTACCAGTCATGCATGGTTCTACATTTCCTAAAGCCTGAACTTGAGCCAAAAGGAGGTGCCAAAGCCTGGTTTCCTCTCAGACCACTTAAATTACAGCATGCTGAAAGGTTATTATGGATTTGTTGCCCATCCAGCCCCTAGCATTACTGCCTACTCTAGATTTAGAACCACCAGGCTAACATTGTATATCTTCCACTAATGCTGACACAACTGCTCAGACTTGTTGGGGCATTGACAAGGAATCGCTGTGGGGTCCAGTGGAGTATGTCAAAGGAATGTTAGCTGCAGATTCCTTCGGCCCTAGTGATGTGTGTGTTGGAGAGGTCAATTTTTGGATTTTGATATTGGAAATTTGTTGGATGGATTAGTGTGGTGTTAGGAGAACCTTTTTACACCAGCTGAGTAATGTGCAAAAATATAAAATGACGTATAAAGTCAAAGCTTACCAACATATCAGATCCCAAAGATTCTTCGCCTAACATTGCATTTTAAGAATGTAAACAGTTACTCATTTCATTTGTCAGTGGCCACATTATTGTCACTGATTGGCATTTCAAACACTCAGAACTCTGACAGGGGGAAGTCACCTGTACAAAGAAATCTGTCTTTTTACCTGATTTGAATTGGCTTTGTGTACATGCTATTGCTTGTTATTATCAGAAGATTATTAGTGTAGGGGAAAGTTAATGACTCAAATAGTGCTTCAATGCTTTCCCAAATGACAATTTGCAGAACTGGGATGCAATCAGAGTTGCTAATGAGATATGATGAGTTAAAATGACAAGTGTATCATAAAACTCAGGCGGAAGTTTAGATCTAAAAAGTTAAGTAGGAGTTGATTATTCTCACAAACAAAAATATATCCTGTTCATTGATTGCTTCAAGGAAGTATATGATGTATCCTTTCAAAGGCTTCTTGAAAGAGCATGCTTTAGATGAAAGCAAAAGAAAAATAAACACCAACAAAATCTGTTTTTGAATAAATTAAAAGCAAAAAGTCTTTGTTTTAGGTAACTTGAATGCATGTTGAATTTGTTTATAAAGCTGTAGTGATACTACATTTTGTGGATATAATTTTGTTATGAATCTACTTTTAAGATATTCTTAAGACAATTGTTGAAATCTGAACCCGAACCAGGAAAATAAGTGGTATTGCTACATATAGCATAATATTAAATATTAATATTAAAACAAATTTATTGTCCTCTAGATTTGTACTTCATTCAACCACACCAAAATGCAGCAGGAGGGTCCCTGCAGAGATTAATGACAAGGTGTTGACTGAAAAAGATTGAGATACCGCTAATGGACAGATTGTGGCTAACTTTGTTTACATAACATTATCTTATCTTTTACAATTTGTTATTCTTCTCAGTACATGAGCAAAACAAGAACACTCAGTGTAACTTACATTTAGACAAGGGCTCTTTTTTGCAGTTTTAATGAAAGAGGTCCTGATCCACTCTAAATGTTAATGGGTTTCTTCCTTTACTCATTACCTTGTTGGAAACATTACACTTTATTTAGCTTCTGCTAAACCCTAATTAAACACAATATAGTTTATGTACTGGGTATCTGTGTATTAAGGACAATATGGGAAAAAGGAAAAAGGCAAGAGGCAGAACTAATTAAATTAAGTTAAAAAAAACATACAATTAACAGGATGCTTTATAACTGAAATTGTTTCCCAATGTGTGAAATAGTTATTTCTATTTTTTAGAGGACGTCCTGTTGACATATAAGATGACTGAAGAATGAAACGAAAGGAAAAAAAAAGTGTGATTGATGAAACCTTTGCTGTAAATTTTTCCTTGCAAAAGTATTATTCCCATTTGAACCTCTTCACATTTTGTTATTTTGTATATACATGTGTATTTTATTGGGATTTTTTTGTGAGAGATCTACTCTACCCTACTCAAGAAAAACATCCCCACAGCATGATGCTGCCACAACCTTATGCCGCTCTCGTATGACAAATTCACCAGAGATGTTCAGTGTTCCTTTTCCAGCATGCATAGCTTCCATCTATCCATCCATCCATTCATTTATCCACAACACCCATTCATTCATTCCACCCACTTCTGCTTATCCAATATCAGTTCACCGGTGAAACAGGTCCAGGATGGAAGACCAGGCATCCCTCACCCCAGTGACATCCTCCGGCTCATTCTGGGGAATCCCAAGATGTTCCCATGCCAGACAGGATCCATAACCCCTCCAGCTAATTCTGGAAAATTCTGGATCTTCCCTGGGATCTCCTCTCAGTGGGACATGGGAAAACCTCCTAACAGAGACACCCAGGGCCATCCTAATTAGATACCAGGGCCACCTCAACTGACTGCCTTCCATACAGACAAGCAACAGCTCAACTTTGAGCTCCTTCTGAATGGCAGGGCCCCTCACCCTGTTTTTAAGGCCGGGTCCTGCCAAGAAGCTCATTTTGACCACTTGCATCCAGGATCTTGTTCCTTTGGCCATGATCCATATCTTATGACCATAGGACCATAGGTGAGGGTCGTAACATAGATGGACTGGTTCATTTGGAGCTTTGCTTTTTGGATCATCTCTTATCTCACCACAACAGATCAAAGCAGTGACTGCATTACTGCAGATGAAGCCCCATCTCCTGTTTTATCCTACCATCACTCATGAACAAGACTCCAAGATACTAAAACTCCTCCACTTGAGGCAGAGACAGAGCCCCAACCACAAGGGGGCAGTCCATCTTTTTCTCTTAGAGAAACATGGTCTTAGGCAAAGAGGAACTGACTCTCATTCTGGCTTCCTCACACTCAGCAACGAACCTATGCAGTGCATCATCTGTCATGACTAAGACAAATTTGTGGAAATAGCTTCAGATTATTTGCCTTTTAACAAAAAAAAAAAAAAAAAAAAAAAAGTTTTTCCGCTCCACTGATCTTACATTTAGCCTAAGATTAAGCTATAATTCTTCACTGCTTCATTGTGTATAAGCTGCTCATTACCTATGAAGAATTGCAGAGTCACACTTTGAAATGAACTAGGTCAAGAGTTCCATTTCTATAGGAATGAAATGTAACAGTGTACCTTAAGTATTAACTTATCTAGACATTTTATATCCCCAGCTGTGATGCAATATAATGAAGGTGCGGAGACAAAAAAAAAAAAAGTGTCGTATTTCTTTTCTTTTCTTTTCTTTTTTTTTTTTTTTTTTTTTTTTTTTTTTTTTTTTTTTTGTGGGGGCCACCTTTGAAGTAGCTCCTGTTTTCACAACCATGGTACCACCTTCCAGTAAGTAGGCGGATGTGTCAAGCAGAAGGAGTGCATGCAACTGAGAGGGAATACATTCACTAATCAGCAGATTCTGTGGATATGTTACAGGCAAAAGTTTTTTTATGACTGTAAAACAAAGAACTAGACCTAAACTTTGATCTTTTTAAAGAGGGAGAGTGTATTTACTCTTACTAAAATATGTTTTTTTTGTAACTGAAATGTTTACTGAGTAGTTTAGAGGAAATAATGGCTGAATGTTTGGCAGCCAAACAGCTAGATGCATGCAGTATTCAGGTGTTAAGATAACACATTGCATTTTTTTAAGAGCACATTTTTGACATAAATCAGGGTTTTTATTTTAACAAAAGCCTTTATGTTTAGTTGAATACTTTGCTCCATTTCATGTGTAACAATGACAGAGCGAAGACAGAAGTGTAAAACACTCCTAGTAAAATGGAAAAACGGAGAAGAAGACAATTCGAAGTTTATGCAGGCAATAGTAGTAATAGGATAATGGTTCTTCTGGCTTCAGGAAGTTGGAACTCTGTGTCAGAGAGGAGTCACTCTCAGTTGATCAGCTCTCACTCTGCAATTGATGCAGTCTTGTTCAAAAGGAACTGTGCCTTCTTTGTAAAGCTGAGAAGAGCAGGAAGGTGGCAACAGGGGCGGGGATTAAAAGCTACCGTCAAGGCAGTTTCCAACAGGTTTAAGAGTTTGCACAGAAGTCACAGAGAACTTCACATTTTCACAGTTCTTATCTGGGCTGAATAAATTAGAGCATATTTCATTGCTGGTTGCTGGTATTTCATCTATTGATATGATGTAAAGGGTTTTTTGCTGCCTGATCCCATTATGTTTTCTTTTTTTATTTTCCCACATCTTGCATATATGCCTTTTCTCATCCATGCATATAATTGTAAGCTCTCATTGTTTAACTCGATCAGTATATCTACTTTCTCATTGAACTAATGTAATTTTAAACTCAGTGCCCAGACTATGCTTTACAGCTAATCATCCTCAGGTAGCAGTCCATCCTTTTTGAAACAAAACTCCTCACTCAGATTTTCTACTTGTTTTGTATTTTGTTGTAAGTTGGTATTTAACTGGATAAATTATAGCTGTAAAACAAACCAAGTTTCACATTTTATGCATGTCTCTCGGAGACATCACCATGTGCATTAGTTTAAACAACAGAGTGTTATTATGGACAGTTAATGCACTCAAAGTATGAGTATGTGTGCTTTTGTCTGTTTTTATTCACATTTGTTCTTCAATTCCGTTTACTTGTACTCTGTAGGGCAATTCCCCTGGGCAGTTTGAGAGAACACTCCATATGTTGTCCAAATAATCAATTTTGGCTCCAAACAATCACTAAAACAATGTAATCGTCACAGTTAAAATCATGATGGACACTAGCATGGATGCCGAGACTGAAGATGATTCACTGAAACCTAAGATGAACTATATAGAGTTGATCCCTTCACAGCTAAAACACTCCATCTGTCTGTTCTTCATCATAATCTGCATTTAAGTTGTAAAAGTACATCAGACTAGATGATGATGCTTTATCGTCCAGATTTTAATCTGCTTAAAGTTTCTTTTTGACATCGATCATAGATGTTTACCACTCTTTATGCATTCTAGTCTTAGTCCTTGCAACCCCCTCTTATCTTAAGTGGTTACTATGTTGAAAAGTTCATTATTATTATTATTATTATTATTATTATTATTATTATTATTATTATTATTATTTTTGAACTTCAAAAATCTTATTCGTTTGAACTCTGCATTGGAAATTCAGATTTTTTTTTTAATCCTACTGTTTTTTTATTCTATAATAGAGCAACTGTTGAAAAGGAAATGTACCTTTTGCCATTTACTTCAATTGAAAACTGACTTTTGGCTGGTCACTTGCTGAGTTTTAATGATATCCACAAAAAGACTTGTCTGCTATACTTTGGGAGCAAATACACTGTGTGCATATTTATTAGGCAAGCTGTATTTTTATGGATTCATTTCATTATTGAACAATTACAGCGCTATTAAAAATATTAAATGTCAGACCTGAATATTTCAGAAAGTAAGAGTTGGGTTCTGGCTTACAAAAGAGAATGTGTGCACAATTATTACTGTGCATAATTATTATGCAATTTAAAGATAAATAAATATTTTCTCATTTCACTTCTTTGTTCTTACATGTTAAAGTTAGAATAACAAAATAATTCAAAGTTGTTGAAAAAGTTTTATTTTTTTTTTTTGTATTGTACTTCAAAAAATTTTATTTGTTTGAACCCTGCATTAGAAATTGTGATTTATTTATTTTTTTTATTTTTTATTTATTTTTTTTTTTTGTATCCTACTGTTTTTTTTATTCAATAATAGAGCAGCTGTTGAAAAAGAAATGTACTTCTCGCCATTTACTTCAATTGAAGGCTGACTTTTGGCTGGTCACTTGCTGAGTTTTAATGATATCCACAAAAAGACTTGGGTTCTGGCTTGCAAAGGAGAATATGTGTGCACAACTATTACTGTGCATACTTATTATGTAATTTAATTTAAATTAATATTTTCTCATTTCACTTCTTTATTCTTATATGTTAAAGTTAGAATAACAAGTCACAATTTGCAAATAAACATTTCTGAAATTTCCATTAAAAATCTGTGACCAATTTAACCATCACACTTTTAAATAACAGTCAGAACCCTTCCATTCTTGAAGTTTGTCAGCTTCTTGATCTGTTGGTAATCAACTTTTTGTGTAGCAGCAACCACAGCCTCATAGACACTGTTCAAATAGGTGGACTGTTTTCTTTTTCTGTAAGGCTCCAGTTTAAGAATGACCCACAAGTTTAGATCAGATGAGAAAGGGGGCCATGTCATTATTATTATTTAACCTTTTACTGCAAGCCATGCAGTGGAGTACTTCAGTGCATGCGATGGAGCATCACACTGCATAAAAACCATGGTGGTCTTGAAAGATGCAGACCCTTTTCTGTACCACTGCTAGAAGGTTACTTCTAAAAACAGACTGTAAGCTTGGGTGTTGATTATGCATCCATCTTAAACTGAAAATGCCAAAATAGTTGATGTTTTAGTAAACTACCGTCCAATATGAGAACCTTATTGCCACCTTGCTATCATCTAAGTCAAAGTGGAGCTTTATGGCCTATTACTGATCCAAACAACACTCTATCCATCTGATTCATCAAGAGTCCCTCTCATTTCATCTGTCCATAAAACATTTTTAAAAACTTGTCTTTTGATATGTTTTGGCAGTCTTGATGTTTCAACTCATGTGCCATGTTCCTTGGTGGTCTGGTTTCTGCCTCTTGTTCATCTCTCTTAGAACTGAATACCTTTTACTTCTGAGTCACACCAGCTAGGTTGCAGTTATAGAATATGACATCCCTGGAGGAAAATTGATTCCGGGTTGTTTCATGTAAAGTGGGAGAGGTTTTTTGCTTTTTGTTTGTTTGTTTTTTTTTTCTCAAGTTTCTTGCCACCCTGTTGGCCAGGGGTGTCAAAAGTATGGCTATAAAATATCCATCAACTTTTTACTCAAAAAAAAAACAAAAAAAAAAAAACACTAGAGCACAGCACATCAATTCTTCTATTAAACTTGGTTAATAGAAGAAGGGTTTTTTCAAGTTCTTATTTTTGTTGCTGGGAAAAGACCAAAACATTTTCTAAACCAAATAAACTGAAAGAAATTACCCAAAAAGTTGGGAAACTGTCCGCCTTTTATAAAGAAAAGAAAAAAAGAAAACTGCCACTTTGTTTCATTAAAATATTGCATGTTTCATTTATTGATGAGCAGATAACAAAAAAAATCACAACAAAATTATTTTGTTTGACGTTGGAAAAACAATATGGCCCCAGAGTACTTTCAACTTTGGGGTTCTGGCCCATGTTGCAAAAAGTTTGAACACCACTGTTGCAGACTATTGGCAACAAAATATTTAATGGTTCTGTGATCACTACCCATTAAATGGGTATTTCCCTCTGAAATACTTTTTACAATTTTTGACTTTCCAGAGTCGGGTAAATCTCTTTTTGGATCCATGTTGATGGAAGAATAGATGCTGCCTAATAATTATGCACACCTTTATATAAGATATTGTTCTCCTTATGACTGAGGGTGTGGTCCCCTCAGTCATTAAACAAATATACATCCCCTGATTTACGTCAGCTCAATAGGCATTTAAATTTTACACTTTGAAGTTGGAAAATATGTATTTAAATGATATGATTAAAATTTGAGCTGCTTTAGTAATTCTACACAGTGTAGAGTCCAGATTGTTCCCTCCCTTGAGAGCCTATCGGTGCCTTTTGCCCTGATTATTTTATTTTAGTGGGCATGGGGTACTACAAAAGAGGAGGGGGGGGGATTATACATTTACGTACCTGGTCATCTATTGATATTTACATATTCTCCATATCTCAAGCCTATCTCAGATAAGGTGAAAAATAAGGAATGGCCTCCTTTAGTAAAAAGTTACCTCAGCTCTCGCATAGGCACTCGAGGGGCATTCTTTTGTAATAATTGCTGGTTTTACACTGAGGCAAAGGAGGGTAGAAGTCAAGCTTGCGACTGAGTGGCCAGCTGGACACAGTGCATTAATGACACAAACATCTTGGCAAGCAGGTGTTCTGTGCAAAAATATCCATTATCTCCTCTAAGGTTATAGCCATATCGTTACTCATTTACTCAGCATAGTGCAAATGAATGCTCAGAAATGATAGGTTCTCCAAAGTAGTGATGGCATTTTTATTTTAATCTATTTAATCTTTCAGTCATGGTATTGATCAGGCAACTGATACAAACTTAAATTCCTGCAGCTCAAAAATTTACATGTTGTTTTACTCCATTACAAAGAGCTGAATCAAACTCACAGAATGCTATACATCAACGAAGGCTGCTTTCTCAAATTATTGCTCTGCAAAATAGCTTTTTGCAGGAGATGAGCCTATTTCACACTTTATATCCACACAGGTTTTGCTTTTGACCCAGCAGATCAATTTTCCAATCAAAATCTCATGGACTTTGGCCCTTTTTCTCTCTAATCATTGTCTTTTTGTCAATTAGCTTCACATCATGTGAGATTCTTTGGTTGTCAATTTAAGTTGTATTTTAGCCGTAATCATATGGACAGTTTTCACCCAACAAGACACATTGACTCAGTGAGGAAAAATTTTAATACACAGAAGTGTTCTTTTACACTACAGACCCCTGTCTGTTTCCTAGCAACTTGCTAGTTTCCATAGCATTGTTTTTAAAGAGCTTCAAGAAAACGATGGTCATAATTTTGTGTTGCCTCTGAGATCTCAGGTGCCCAAGCAATTTTCAACTGCAGGCTTTCACAACACCAACACAAATTAATAGTAATTTTCTTTGCTGCAGGGGGATCATTATCAATTTGCATTACAATGAAATGTGTCACTCTCGTGCTATCCTCCTGAAAGAAAAATCTCCATCTTGTTGCCAACAGACCACTGTTACCTTTTACAGAAATATTCAGAGATCCTTTTTGTTATCATGTGTTAATGGTTAGAATTCAAGTTCTTATCAATATTAAATCTCAAATATAGTAAAATAATGTCACCTGAATGTTTCCTTTATATTTTAAACACTTTAAACTCCCCAGTTTACAAACATTTGACCTTTTTTACTAATACAGTAAATAAGCACTCTAACATTTCCTATCTGTAAACAAACAAACAATTTTGTACCAAAGTTCACCAGCCAAGTTGTATCAGTTTATTTTTGCTTGAAGTTAAGTATATTAATTACTTATAGAAATAAACTGCCATAAAATGTTCAAATCTTGCATATTTTTAATTTAACTATATATTATTTTCTGAAGACTTTTTATTGCACCGCATTTCCATTTATTTTGGTTTCGATCCCTATTTGTGACTATTGACTCATTTGTAATATGACTTAGAATGACCGGTGAACAAACTCAAAAGCTCTGTGCAACCTTTTTCATTTTATACCTGAAAAAGGCCAGGAGAAAATGAACAATACACCAAAAGTATAAAAGAAGGTGCAGAAAGGTTAGCACCTGATTTGTTGGTTATTTGTTCCACAAAAAATCAAAACCAAAGTGCATAATTTATCTGTGCAAACTTAAATGCTAAACATTTTAATCGGAATTATGAAGGTAGAGAACAGCTAAACGACAGTAACGTAGTAGACTTGATTAAATTCTCTTGAAATGTTGTCAGCTTGCACCCACAGGTCCAAGGAACCTTGCACTAATTGAGTTGATTCTGAAATTCACTGTATACCAATTTACTTTTGAAGAAAATGGTACCTTGGTCACACACATGATACATTGACACAGCAGGGAATTTACAATAAAGGTAAAATGAATCAAAGTCTAGTTTTTGCCCTTTCCAAGGCCAGACTTGAAATGAACCAGACAAATGAATCTTCTAATTATGAATGTAGCTACATCTACTTGAGACTTAGAATGGTAATCACAGGCAATCATCATGCTTATTTGGAAGATAATGCACAAATACACTTTTGCTTTATGTCAGTAGACTGAGATACTAGCTAAAGCTCATAAGTGTAAAATATTGCAATGGTAATATTAGGTACAATGCATGCCTTTTATCTTCTCTTATCTACAGTTGAAACCAGAAGTTTACATACACTAAATAAAAAGACACATACACTTTTTTTTTCTCTCTGTCTGAAGTTAAATCAGACCAAACTCCTCTTGTCATAACATAGAATGACCAAAAATATTTCTTTTTGATAAATGCCAGAAAACTTATTGAGAAAAAAATTTTTAAGAGACTTTTTTGTAACTTTCTTCAAAATCAAAAGTTTACATACATTTGGTCAGTATCAGGGATAATTGTCTTTTAAACTGTATGACTTGGGTCAGACCTTTTGGGTTTCCTTCCACAGTCCTCTGATTCAGTAATAGACAATTATTCCTGATACTGACCAAATGTATGTAAATGTCTGAATTTGAAGAAAGTTATAATACAATCTCTCTCTAGATTTTCTGGAATTTAGGAAATAGAAATAATTTTGGTAATTCTAATTATGCTAAAACAAGAGAGGTTTGGTCTCATTTAACTTCAGACAGTGAGAAAAAACATGTATGTGTCTTTTTATTCAGTGTATGTAAACTTCTGGTTTCAACTGTATTTCAAATTTGTTCTTCCTTTACTCTGTAACCTTCTGCATTTTGTGCAATTCCATTTGTGGTGTTAGAATCTGCTGCCGTAAGACTAAATATTCCATTAGCAGGTAAAATGCAGATTCATAATACTTGGAATACATTCGCTAACAATTGCTGCACTCCAGTCTTTTGCAATATGAATATTGCAGACACTGACATTGTGCTGACGATGTATTTGCGATATATTGTGCAGCCCTATCACTAATGTCAGGCATTAACATTTATTAATTATGCCAACAGAGACATCCAGACATAAGATATCATCAATTGTTTTTTTTCAGTCCTTGCTAATGTTCAGATGGTGCCATACCAAGTGAGCAACAGTTTAACATTTACAATCTATTTAGTTCAAAAGTTCATTACTCATGTCCTTTCTGCCTTTTATTTGGCATGGAGTTAAGGCCCCTTTAATTGAAACAGCTTTTAAAAGTTTGTTTGGTTTTTCATACACCATTATGTACCATACATTATGTTTTCATTCGTATGTATGTATGTATATATATAAAGTAGTGAACTTTATAAAATTTTATTAGTTTCATGCTTAGTTCATAAAGGATTAGAACTGTATAATATATTGAATCACAATTGTAAAGAATTGTATGGATGCAACATTTAAAAGAATATTATTTCAAGTGTCAGGCATTCTTGTTTTGGATAATTCTTGATAATTTATTTTGTCAATTTGATGAGCTCCAACTCACTTAATTGTCACACATGAGGTATGTCTTTTGTGGCTGAGAAACTGACGCTCACAGAAGGTCTTGCATAATGATCAAGAAAGAAAGTTGTTAGGAAGAATTTTAATCGATGTCATCGCAGTTTTCAACAGTGGTATCACAATCAAATATTTTCCTGATATCAGGCATCCTTAAACTGAATAAACATTTGTTTTTATTTTTTTGTTTTCTTTCCCTGTTTATCTGAGAGTTACTTTCTGTTTAAATAATGTTTAAAGAAACAAAACATTTAGCATTTGTGTCTGTTTGCTATTTTACGTGGCTAAACCATGACCCAAAACTGAAATATGTATTAAAGCGTTATAATGTGTATTGCTTCACCCTTCACACTAATCCTATACATAAACCCCAGAATTGGAAAAGACTGCGCCATCATGTTACCTGATCTTGTATAACCCATAGTAATGAAAAATAGGACATACATTTTAAATACGCGTGCCTTTCTTCTCCTTCGTCGCCTGTTGTTATTGTCAGAGGTCTTGCTGATGGATCACTTTACTGTAAGACACTTTGTGTCTGCATCAAGAGTCCTTGAAGACTCCACAAATAAATGTTCTACTGTGAAAGATGCTTTCTGTGAATTTCCATGGTCTGTGTTTCTTTCAGAAGCAGTGTCTTAAAAATAATTTTACTGAAGGAACATCAGCATCCTCAGAGGAAACTTGAACAAAAATGCTCCATTGCATTTCAGATTGAGAGGGGAAAAAAGCATAAGTGCACAGTGATGCTTCCCGAGTACTTGTTTATAAAGAAACCTTCAAAAGAACACTAAGTGCTTGCATGTCTGCACTGGGTTTATGCATCCATTTGACTGTGGAGATGAAAGACATACATTATTCATCATGGTACACAGGGCAGCACTCACCTGAGGATCACAAGTCGAGGTGAAATTACCTGCACCCTCGCGCCAGCTCCATGCTCTAATCAAACAACAGTAATGATTTCAAGGTGAAGCTGGTCAGTGTTGTACATGATAATATATTTAGGCAGACCACTGTTGTGAACCATCTGTAGGCCCCACTCAGACCTTAGTGGTTCAGCTGTAGAGCTACAGATGGCTATGAGAAGGAGTGGAATCAGGAAAGACTCTGCTGCTTCTTCCTCTTCTTCATCATCATCTTCTTCTCAGCTCTTGGTCCTGGGATTTAAATGCCTTTCTTCAATCTATATCATAAGTGGAATAGGACAGAGGTGGATACCTTTCTTGGATTCCAGTATTCTGTCGGGATAAGCTTTAATAATTCTGGCTTTAATGCATCAGTTTTGAACCTAAGGCAGTTATGGCTTGGGGTTTTGATGTTCTGTAGCTTCATATAAGTGTGTCTGCACTGTTCATGGAGTTCAAGTCAGTGTGAAGAGCTCTGTTAAAAACAGTGTGACAGGAGCAGCACAGCAGGGTCAGTGTTAATTCTCCAGATGGCTCTCTAATAAAGCCAGACAGAGCATT
Organism: Anableps anableps; assembly: GCA_014839685.1. Classification (NCBI taxonomy): domain Eukaryota; kingdom Metazoa; phylum Chordata; class Actinopteri; order Cyprinodontiformes; family Anablepidae; genus Anableps; species Anableps anableps. Next base: position 14,905,314 of record CM026076.1, read on the forward strand.
TTACGCCAACTCCATCTTTTGGAGTTTTCTGTTCCTTCATTCTGTTGAGATAAGTTTTAATAAGGAATATATTTACATAACATTCTTTTTAGTGTCTGTCTGTGGCGGCTCATTAAGAAATGAGATCTTGGTGGGAATTTGTTTTTTTTTTTTCCACCATTCCTCTATAATAAGAATCAGACTACAGACACGCCATGCTTTCAGACGTCATCCGCATTTTGCATACCTGCTAATATTCATCCACACACATAACAGAGAGGGATTCAGTTGGGGAGACTTGTTGTCCTTTTTTTTCTGAGTTTGTCTGATCAATAGCTGTATCAGTTTAAGGAGACTCAAAAACTGCCATCGTGAGGAAAACCAGAGTTGTGCAGCAGAATGAGAAATAATTTGTTACATAAAATAGGAGCGTTACTGTCCATTTCATTTCGATTCTGATTTTTTTTTTTTTTTTTTTTTTTTTTTTTTTTTTTTTATGATCACATTTGAGAAATGCTAAAGAAATTAGTTTTGCTTTTGTCTGTCAGGGTTTCAAGGGAATTAAAAAAGCCTAATACAGAAAGTGTTTATTGGTTCAGTAAATGAGCTGCAGTTGAGTAAGTGGTTAATCATTCAGTGCTTCAAGTAGAGATAGGGCAATTTCATCAGTGGGATAATAAATCAACTGATACTTGCCATTTTTTGTGGGGGTTTTTATTTTATTTTATTTTTTCAGCAATCAGCTGCGCACTGCACAGATTTTTAAACAGGCAAGTTTTTGAACAGCACACTGCTGCTGTGTTGACAGAGTGAAAACAAGTGACACATACAGTCCTGTCTTTCAAATGGGCACAGGTAGACTCTAGACACCAGCGGTCAGCAGTTAATGTGTGCTAGTTTCTGAAAAAAAGCTAATTACCAATGAATAGGGTGCAACTTAAGTTTTAAATGTTCAAAATTATTTATTTTTACGTTGTTAAGTATCCTCTTCTATTTTTAGAGGAAATGAACATTCATAACCAGCTCTTTGTGGCAGTCTAGTTTGGAGATCTTTTAAGACTTTTTTTTTTTTTTTTTCTTTATGCACCACATGAAAAATGTTTAAACTCCCTACAGTATGTTTACCAGCTTGTTTCCAGCATAAGTTTACCTGTATGATCTGATAAAGGTTTTTCAGTATAACCAGTTTTTAACATTGAGACTATAAATACACAAACATCATCAAATCTGAACAGAAAAAAAAACCTTTTTTTTTTTTTTTTTTTTTTTTTTTTTTTTTAAAATAAAAACAACAAACAAGATCAACTGAACTGTCACGAAAATAAAATTTAAATATGGTAAAACTTCCCACAAACACTTTTCAGTCTAATATAATAGACTTCTGATAGACCCTAGTGGTAGTGTGGGTGCATCACATACAGAGGCTACTGTTTTTGACGCAGCTGTCCCGGGTTCGATTCTCGGCCCCAGCCTATTTACTGCATGTCCTCCTTTTCTTTCACTGCCCTTTTTCCTGTAAAGCTACTGATCGATGAAGACCACTAATGCAAAAATAGTGAACACTTAAACAAATGTAGAAAAAAAAAATGTAAAAAAATCACTATTGCAAAAGTACATGCACAGAGTTTAAGTACACAGTGGGGATCCTGTGGCGTACTGCAGGGTGATGTGGTAGCAGTACTGTACATTAAACATGATTGGCTGTGTGGGATGTGTTGTTAAAAGGAAACACTGAGAATCAACACTGTATGTCTATCTTCAGTTGAAGCTGGTCAATAAGGTGAACCCATTTCAGCGAAGTGCCTCTGGGATTTTAGTTGGTAGAGAATACTTAAATCAGTTTTTGTTTTTTCTTTTTTTTTTTTTTTTTTGTGAGCTGTACTTTTTTCCTTTAGCAAAAACATTTTACAGACTAAAAACTGACAATAACAAAACCCTATTATTATAAGTCTACAGGACGGTACGATGACATTATTTCCTAATTATACATGTGATACCTTCTCGAGCAAAAGAGGGTTCTTTTTCTGTAGCACATTTTTCATTTATACAAAAAACTGGTGTTTTGTAATGACTGATGAAGGCCACTCATGTGTCTGCTGTTAAAGTTACTGGAGTCTTCAAAACAGATCTTTGTATCTCTCCATTCAGCTTATAGACAGTTGAAGTACGTTCCCTTTAAATTGTAGGATTTTGTCATTTACCATTCTCAGGTTTTTGGGTTGTCTGTGGTTGTTAGTTCTGTAAACTTGAGGTTAGATATAAATTTTTCTAAGCACGGGTAAAGACTAGATTGTTTATATGTTAAAACCATAAGTTTGATAGAGAGTATGCTTTCTTTTATCTATGATTTTAGATGCTTTACTTCCAGGCTAATGCCAGATGCTAAGTCCATCAGTCTTTACACATTTTTTGAGATCCAGGTGAAGTTGTTGATGGATTAAAACTGAACCCACTCTCTAACCTGCACATTCAGTAATGTTGAAAACAGGACTTGACACAGTTCCTCCTGTGTATTGGTGCACTTATTGTCATATTTCCCTCCCAGATGAATGTCTTGTGACTAAGGTCATGTGGATGACCCTGTTAGTTCTTTTTGTTTGGTTCTTTATCATCCATTGTTTTCACTGAATCACAAAAAGTGCAATGTGAGATCAAAGATATGTTATTTTAAATTAGCAGTTGTGCATCTCTGGTTGTAAATATTTGAAACTCATTAGAATCTCAGAGTTCTGTGGCTGTATGTATACCTTGTAAACATTGGTGCACAGTTTTTATGATTTGTTGGTGTCTGCTTCATGCTTTTACCTTTTGGCTTTTCCGCATGTGAAACTCAATATGTTTGATGTGAGGCTCCATTAAGTGTTACATCTTTCTAGTTTTATTCATTGGTTCTGCCATATTCACACTGACAGTGACACAACTATCCTCTCCTCCAACTACTGGTTGTCTTTTATGGTTAGAATAACAAAATTGCCTGAGGCTGTGCTCCATTTTGTAATGGCTGCCTGTTTTTAGCTCTTAAGTGAGTTCAGACACCTTTATAACTCAGACATATCATAGACCATGTAGCAATGGATGTGTCACATTTTATTTGGTTCCTGATGTGTGTGTTTTTTTTTCTTTTTTTCCCCCCTGTAACACTACATAGAAGCTATCTGCATCAGCAGGCAGAAAAAAATTGGGGGATTTTGTACCTGAAAACTAGTAAAACACCAATCACACTTTTTCTGGCCTTTTCTTTCTAAGGACTATTATAAATAAAGAGAAAGATAAATGTTCTTTGATAGAGGTAGTTTTTAATCAAACAAAAAGTTAGTTACAGTATCATCCTAATTTATGCATTGACGTAGATGTCTTTAACATTTATCTTTAAAACAAAGTGCATTGCACAACATGTCTTTGATGTCTTTATAGACCGAAGGTAGTAGATGTTCTTCTTTTTATGTATTTAATAATAATTTAACAAAACGACTAATTCTTCAGTATTTGACTTGCAGATCATTGGTCAGAACTGGTCAATAAAAAATTGGTTGATTTGCTTCAAAATTAGCCCAGGAATTAGGAGAAAGAAGCATTTTAAAGCTGTAAAATATTCTTTTGTAGTTTTCTTGACTTTTTTTCTGCTTTGAACAAGAAATTCTTAACTCTCTTTTTCAGATCAGTGCATTGTGACAAGAACCTATCTTTTCCTACACAAGTTCTGGTTCTTTAGCACCATCTACTACTTTGGGAACTGGGCTTTTATTGGGGTAAGTTACAAAATTTTGAAAAATGTCTTCATCTTTAGACGAGCAAGTATAGAAAATATTGTTTGTTTTGCTTAATATTTCAGGCCTTCCTCATTGGCCTCGTGGTGTCATGCTGCAGAGGGAAGAAATCTGTGATCGAAGGAGAGGTGGAGGCCGATGACTCAGACTTAAGCGATGATGAATACGTGCACTGAAAAAAACTTTTCACTTGTAAATATTGTAGTTGTAATTTAAAGGGACTAAAAAGTATGATTTCTTTAACAAATAAATGAATGAACCTAATCTGATGTATTATTTTGGAATTCTTTTAAGATTCCGGGCTTGGTTGTGGTGACTCGTTCCTCCCCTTTAATGAGACAGCTCAGACTGATCGTAGCGTCTTCTTCAGTCAATTTTATTGATAGCTTGGGGATTCTGGGAGCGGCTTCCAACTCAATCCTATCTTGAGAATTCCCATTTCGACAGTCTGACTCAAGTTAGTAATTCTTTGGGAGAAACACCGACATGAAACATTTACTGTTGCAAAACTCAATGTTTAGGTTTCTACCTTAGCACAATGGATTTATTGTTTTTCACGTCCATTAAGTACTCTTTCTAGTCCCCTTAAATTATTTATTTATGAAAAACATCTACACCTTGCATTGATACATATTTGAAGCCTACCAGTAGTTCTACTGAATAGCTGCTTGTTATAAAAACAGTGATTTTGAAGAGTTAACATTTGTAACCCTGTGCTTTAAGTTGCATATAGTTCAAGTGGATATGCTGTATTTTCTTCCATCTGCTGTTATATAATGCCTGCAGACACGCTTGATGTGTAAAATGTAAAGAACCAGTTACATCTGTAGTGTTTTCAGGGTTTTTATTTCAACATCTTCAACATGTATTTGCTCTCAGTGGAATTGAGAAAAATGAGAAATTGAGAAGAGAAAGTGATCGATTACAGATGACGTATTTTTGTTTTAATTAAGGCTTTCCGTTATTTTGGGTTTTACTTTAAGGTTAATCTGCGGCAGACTTGTGAAATAGCTTTTAATGGCATCTTTTAGCCATACACAGATTTGTTTCTGTATGTACGCATCTCAAATTAAGACCAAATCATAACTTGTGCCTCATGAATGTAAACTACTATGATGGGCACATGCACTTTTGTTTGTTCAAGCTTACATAACCCTCTTTAGAAGTTAGCTTCAATCTTATGGGTTTTCTTGTTTTGTAATGCTTACCTGGTTATCTTTAGAGAAACAGTTACATAATGATTTTGGGGGAGCTATGTTGTTATTCAATGGTACCTGTATTTGAAAGAATAAAACAATTTAAAACATTTTTCACGTCTATTAAAGTTCATTTTTACCAGGTATCAGTGCAGTGTTTTCATTAAAACAGAGATCAGCCATGTTTACATTCCATGGAGCCATTTTTTCCTTAGTTTACACTGAAAATAAATTAAAGATTTGGTTGACCCTTGACTAAAATCATAAGTTGAAACCAGATATTTACATGTACTGTAGAAAATGAAACATACCCTGCTTTCTTCAACTGTCTTGACATCAAATCAGATGAGATATTTCCTGTTTTAGTCTAGGATTACCAAAATTATTTCTATTTTGTTTTCATTTGCTCAGTGGTGTCGACAAAATGGACTAATAAAAACAGCCAGTCACGTTGAATGATGAAACTCTGTTACATATTGAAACTGTCAGGTCAATTCTCCAGTTTGTACCCTCATTTGGACCAGTTAATATATGACTGCCAAGGTACAAATTGACACATTGTCGACATAAGATGACCCATAGAAGACAGCTCCATTTCATACCCAAAAACAAGAAACTACCGCAACTGCAAAAATGCAACATGACAAGTGGGAGAAATGAGCAGTGCCATTTTAAAATCATTTTTCTTTTAGGTAGAAAAAAAGATGATGATGATGATGATGACCACAGATGCTGACTAAAAGAAAATAGTCCAATACAGGAACTTTTTCACAATATTTTAATTTTGGGGGGCTGTACTTGTGAATGTTCAAAAGGTATTTTGCAGATCAGGATTTTGAGTAAGAACTTTCCCAGGTAAGCCACAGTCTTTGGGTTGCAATGTTTTAAAGATAAATGGAAAAAAAGAAGAGCTCCATATAAATAAATATGTTTAATTCCACATGACAAAATCATAGAGAAAGAAAACACAACTGTGCAGCCTTGGAACTACTTTGAATATTTGTTTCTGGTAGGCACTAAATGTACACAAAATAATAATAAAGAGATTGCAAATTGAAGTGCAAAATGTAAATGTCAATCTACTTTGAAAAGATGAACTGATGAAACAGATGAGCAAAAAGCCTTGGCCTAAGATTATTGCTGCTTTCTGCTTTCTAAATTGTCACTGAAAAATATAGGAGAAATGGTTTCTTTTATCATGTATGTGCATCAGTGTACTGTGAGTCATATCATTTGGTTCAAGACTTTCAGAGTAAATAGATCTGTAGTTTAAATTTTATTTCAAAACCTCCTATTTGGCTCATATTTGAAGAAAAATACTGGCAGTTGTTGCAGGTTGAGTGAAAATTGTCCACTTTCCCAATCATCCATCATTACATGTCTGACCCTGTTATCAAGCCCCCTCCTAGATTCCTTTTTAAGTTTTTGTCTATCATACTCTGTATGGGATTTTTTCTAGTATCTCTCCCTGACAAATTGGTGATGGAGCTACAATTTAAAATCCCACTTTCACGCTATTGAGATGCTAAATACAAAACTGCCATCAGCCCAAAGCTTGGGTTTTGACATAAAAAAAATGTAAAAACATGAAACCTTTTGGAGTCATTAATGCTTGTGGGCTGACAGTTAAATACACCCATCCTCGGATTAGCATGCACACTTACTATTCACAGTCTGCTTTAAATGGATTTGCATATGATTTTTGTGTCCAATTAGGGTTTGAGGTATGCCTACCTTGTAATTTGAGTTAAGCCATGATGTTAAGTTCCACCAATAAGGCAAATAAGACTTGCACCAAAAAAATGAGTTTCAGAAGTTTAACAAACAGGATTTTATGATCAGATCAAAAGATTTCTGCCATTCAGAGAGCTACTTTACTTGTCATACCTTATATTAAAAAGCCTGCCATGTCTAAATGTCTTTTTTTTTTACTCCTTCGAGAAGTGTTGCACCATGCTTGCAAAGAGAAATGCAAATATATTTTATTATAAGAATGTCTGAATGTAGAAGATATAATCCTGCTTTACCAGGAATTCATGGAAGGATGTGTCGATTGGCTGTCAATAACAGATGTGAAGACGTATGTTTCTCTTTTCAAATCAATTTGTACCTCTACCAATCTACAGGCATCCACTAGGAAAGTAATAATTTATACCGACGCAGTTAGGTCAGGTGTTTTATCTTTACAGACATCTGGCTCTGGCACCAGTTAAAATATTACAGATGGTTTATTTGCAGGAACTCAAACACATACATCTTCAAGCCACACTGAAAGTAAAGTGCTTCTGTATATATATATATTTTTTTTTTTTCAAACAAATGGTTTTGGATGACTATAACAAGGAGCACAACACTCTTTGAGCCCATCAATAAAGCACAAAGTGTGGGAACATAACTTAAAATAAACATCTGGCTCTCTCTAGTCTTGTAAGCTTATTGAGCGAGAAAGAATCTTAAATTACCACATTTTTTTAATCTTTATGCTTTACTACAGATAGAGAGACTTCCTTGAATTAAACATTAATTATGGCACATTAGAGTCAAACAAACTTCTAAAGGTTTCAGACTTGCAAAAATGATCCTGTTCAACACAAACTATTTTAACACTTATGAGTTAGTTACACACTGTGCACCATTTACAAATGATCAAAGAGAGTGGTCCGCCACGTGAGTTCATACTTAAGTTCAACTGTCTGCATCCCCCCCACCACCACCACCAACAGCAGCAGCCCACATGCAGTGGGAGAATGTTGTACACCCGTTTCAACCATAAGCTTTCACAAACAGGCCTCTGTGGACGCAGTATTTTCTAGAATATGAATTCTAGGATGTGGAACAATTAATAAGCTGTTTGTGGTAGTTTACATTTCTCTGTTGTACATTTACACTATCCATATTCTTAGATTGCTCAGACATGATTTAATGTTCCTCCCACCAAGAAAGGCTTTGATCTTTATTTAACTCCTCCCACCCCATCGGTGAGTGCTTTTAGCTCATTCATTTGCTGACTATTACAGGATGGACCACATTCTGTGGAAATAATTTGTATAGCAGCCAAGTGTTTTCTTTTTTATGTATTTATTTAACCTGTGTTTTAAGTCATAAAAATGTTCCATTCCAGCTTTATGTCATCTGTTGACCAGATATGAAGTTTAGAGCTGTCACTAGGTCCAAACAACAGAACCCAACAAGACATCCAAGCCATAATTTCTGTGATGCCCTTCAACAAATGGTTGGCAGAGCAAGCATTTTGCTGATTCAATGGAATATAAATATGGGTCTTGTCAGCATAAAAATGGAAAACAGTGTCGTGTTTCCTAAGAATTGAACCCAGTGGAAGGAGGTAGAGTGGAAAGAGAAGAGGTCCAAGAATAGACACCTGAGGTACTCCACATGTGAGAGGTGTTGAAGAAGCCTCAGCAGATCCAACACAGACACAGAAGCTTCTCTCCGTTAAATAGGACCTCAACCACTCCAAAGAACTCCCTTGTTTTCCAACAGCTCTCCAAGCAAGACAGGATAATTTTATGGTCCACTGTATCGAAGATAGCTGGTAGGTCCAACAAAACCAAAACAACACTGTGACCACAGTCTGTGGCTAAGAATGTATCATTTAAAACCCATAACAGTGCTGACTCAGTAATGTGACAGTTCTTAAACCCAAACTGGAACATTTTAAGGATGCTGTTATTTTCTAAAAATAACTTCAATTAAAAAGATACAATTTTCTCCAAGATTTTAGAAAGGATAGAATGCTTAGAGATTGGCCTAAAATTATCAGGTATGGAGAAGTCTAAACCAGGCTTCTTGATCTATGACATGTTTATAACTGACTGGAATAATGGGAGACCCAGAAGGGTTTATATGACCAACTATTTCATCCAAAAAAGACAAACTAACAGGCTCAATCTTGTCGAAGACAGCAGAGCATGTAGTAGAGATGAAAGGGTCAAAAGAAAGAGGACTAATGTTAGTCCTAATGCTTGAAACCTTATTAAGAAAAAAGTTTTAAAAAAAATCACATACAGTGGAGCTCTACAGGCAGGTAGATTGTGAGGTATTGGGAACCGAATTTATGATTTGAAGCAAAACACAAGGATTGTGACAGCTTTAGGCAGTAATATCAGAAAAGTGCTTTGTTTTAGCAAACTTCACAGTTTTCTGGTAGAGATTCCAACTGTCCCTCAGAATCAGGAAAGACACCTGTAACTTATCCCTTTTCCATTTTTGTTCAGCTCTTCTGTGTTAGGGCATGGCAGCATGTGTAGCCTCATCTAACCAGAGCTCAGTTTGGGGTTGGGAATGCCTAATTTTCAATGGAGCCACAGAATTTGAGATTATTAAACAAGTAGTATAAAAGTATTAGTAGAAAACCTTAGCATCTGAATTAAAACCCAAAGGATCAACTGGGCTCATCACTGAGTTGAAAGCTGCAGAGAACTGAGCAGCAGTGGAGGAGTTCACAACATGAAAGCATTGTGCAGGAGCGGAGGTTTAACCATTGGACAGAAGAGAGGCATGTCAAAAATAATATGCATACGGTCTGAAAACACAGCATCACCTACTTCAAGGTTACAGACAGTAAAACCATTTGTTAAACACAAGATCAAGAGTCAATGAGATTTAAAAAAAAATATTTAGCCAACGGCTTCTCAGGGCAGAACACATGGATGTTAAAATCACCAACAATTAAAATACAATCATAGAGAGGCATTATTCTTGTCAAAAGAAGAGTTATGCCATTTGATCCCCAAAACCATATTTGTGTTTTGTGCACCAGTTCATGTCAATAACCAGGGGCAACTTGACACAGACATTGACAGCCTTGAAACTGCTAGTTGGCCACAGACTCTCTCTGTTTTTCAAGCTCTGTGGTTACATTCCTATAAAACATTTGCACTCTGATTGGAACCTCGTGGAGTTGACTCCAACAGACTCCCTTGGCCGAGATTGCAGTGGTCTTGATTTTCCTGGAATTATACCAAAGCTGCACTCTGTTCCCTGATTGTGTTATCTAGTGCTGATCAAGTAACACAAATTGACTGTAAGACAAACTGCATTTTGAGCAGATGTTTGTTTTTGCTGCTCCAGCAGTACAGATTGTTGTGCATATGTACATTTAAAGGAATGCCTTCCTCGGGACGCCTTGATTGTTTAAATCTGATTCTGAATCATTATTGCTGTCATAACATTTATGAGGTGAACCTGGAATTTTAAGTTGAACTACTGGGATTTGATCTGTTTAAGTGGTTTTGTAATAAAAGACGCTGATGTCTCAAAAGAGGCCTGGGTGCGAGGTTTATTTGTATATTCAAGCTACAAGCTGAAAGGACAAGGGTTCTGACACAGTATAGACAATGTCAGATGAAAATCTAAAAGCAAAATCAGTTAGTAGAAATAAATCAGGAACTACTCACAATTGTTCAAATCTAACATCTGGAATGCAAGACAGTACACCTGAGATTTGATCATTTGATCAAGTCATTATTTATTAAACACAGATGACGCCAACATGAAAAGTGTAAACAGAAAAACCAAGCACACCCTAAAACATTACATATGTACAAGTCAGTTGCTTTCTTTTTACAGAATATGCATGTTTAGCATTTCTTTCTGTGTACATGCATATTTTTTAAACCTTTGAAATAACTTAAAGCACACTGATTTTACAAATAAAAAAGCTTATTGTCCTTCCATAAAATTGATGAGGGATAATTGTCCACCCTTGACCACCCACTGTACCTTCACGATCAGATCATAAAAGAATGAATGCCTTAACACAATCTGATTACCATACCATGTAGTCTGAATGTTTCCAATTTATGAACGCTATTGCTCAGCTTTATGCATTTATGTTGTATTTTTCATAGCATGTAAACTTGTGATTCTTCCCTCATAATCCGTATGTGTATTCACAAAGTAAAGGGAAAACTTTTCACACCTCCTCACTAAGAGGGTGCTGGGTGGCTCAGTTGATAGAGCACACACACCATGTGGTGAGGCTATAGTCCTCGACATGGTTGTCCTGGGTTTGATTTCTGGTCTTGGGCCATTTGCTGCATGTCTTCCTCTTCTCCTTCTCTCTCTGTCCTATTTTCTGGATAATTACTCTTAAATGAAGGTCACCAGTGCCTAAAAAATCATCACTAAGATGGGAGGTTCTGTCATTTCCTTGCTCAGAGACGCTCCCAGCAGCTGACTGAATCACTCTTGAGCTAGGACATCTTGGCAGGATTTTTTTTTTAAGAAAAAAACTATCCAAACAAATCTGGCTATATGTGAAAAAGTAATTGCCACTAAAACCTAATACGTAGTTGTTCCCCCTTTGGCACCAACAACAAGCAATAAGTCTTTATCACAGTGAAGGAGTGCTTCTTTGCAGAAGTGTTTCAGCCACATTGTCAGGTTTTCAAAAATCAACACCCCCTTGTTAGAGACAAGCCACAGTATCTGAACTGGATTTAAGTCTGAACTTAGACTAGGCCACTAAAATCATTCCATTAAGGGTTAAATTTTCTGGTAAAAAGCTACATTTTTGTGTTTATCAATTACAGGCTATAACTGATAAACACAAAAATGTATCTTTCAGATACCTAAACAGTAAAGCAGTTCCAGCTCATTATGCTACCACCATTTTGTTTGAATGTCAGTAAGGTGTTCTCGCTCTGATATGCTGTATTAGTTTTTCACCCAATGTATAGGGAAACACATCTTCCAGAAAGGGAGCTATGCATTTCTTTTGTTGTTTTTCTGGGTTCCTTTTGTGAGCATTTGCAGATAAAGAATCCCAAAACCTTAGAAGTGGCTTTGCACTGATAGAGATCAATGCATTTGTTTCTCATGTGTTGTTGAATTTCTTTACATATGAGAATAATTTGTTGCTGTTTAAATGTTTCAGCCAACTGCATATTGTCATGTTGGTTCCATTTAAGTGATTTCATGATTCTACAGGTCTGGCAGTATTCAGGCCTGGGTGTGGCATCATAAACTGATTGAATAAATGTGGTTAGTCATAGCTGAGGTATGATTTAAGGTTATCTTTGTTTGATGTTATATTTTGTTTGATGATCTGAAACATGGGCTCTCCCTGTGCATGGGGATATCCACATACTCTGGCTTCCTCCCACAGTCCAATTGGTCTCTCTAAAAATTCTCCTTCGGTGTGAGTGTGTGCGTGGTTGTCCTGTCTGTCTCTGTGTTGGCCTGCGATGGACTAGTGACCTGTCCAGGGTTTGTCCACCCCGCCTGTCACCCAATGACCGCTGGAGATAGGCACCAGTGACCCTGCAAGGAGAAAGCAAAAACAATGGGTCACTTCTTGGTGAACACTGCTGAGTTTCTGAAGCAGATGAGAAGTCCTCATACTTGGGATTTATTTGGTAGTGCACTCTGTCAAAAACTCTGATCTGGATACAAGTGCTGAAGAAGACCCATCTTGTACATACTATTTGCTGAATTTTAAAACTTATAAAGCAATTAAAACTTAGGATGCTAACAAAATTTAACAAAATCAAACTGCCCACTATTTCGTCATTTGTCAAGAGAGATAAGTGAGACGGGTTTTATATAAAGGCAAATATGATAGCCTGAAATACTACTGAGAATAAAATAGATACCTAGAGGAATCACAGACCACTCTAACTATTGTCCTGGGCCACTGTTGCCATCATCTATCTCACTGTTCTCCGAAAAAAGGGACTGAAATGGATTTTGTAGTGCATGCCAAGTACCTGCTGGAGACTCTTCTAACAATTCACTCAATCAAAATTTCAAAACTTTTACTTCTATTCTAACACAGCTGTGGTTTCTAGAAAAACAAACTTGTCTAAAATTACAGACTTTTCCATATTCATTATAGTTTTTAAAAAGTTTTATTAAGATGGAAGATTTTCATCTGCAAGTGTTACCAAGTTAAAAAAAATTAAGTTGGCTCCCAAATAAGTTTCTCCTGTGCTTGAAGTCTTCAGATAGCTCCCTGACAAACGAGCCGCTTGCCTTACCCCTCAGTCAGGCCTCAGGGGAGACCAGTGATGCAGGATCAATGTGATTATGTTGATTCAGTGTTTGGAGGCACAAAGCAGCTTCACCTCTTTGCTCTTATGAGCCTGTGGGACCTGCCACTCTTCACTCGATGAAAACATGTCCAGCAGGCTTGTCCATGCTCCGTTTATGAACAGCTAAACAGAGCTTGCTGCTTTTACATAAACAAGTTATTTGCAGGAAAACATTTTTTCTCTGTAAAAAGTGACGTACTGTAAAGAATATGAAAATAAGAAAGACTAAATTAATAAATGTCACAATTCAGCATGGTCCATGGTGAGATTCTCACAGTATGATAATATGGAGTAAAAATTATCATATTTTTCCGCATCATTGTATTATCCATCCATCCATCATATCTACCTGCTTGTCATTGTCTCCAGCAGTCATTGGGTGAGAGGAGGTGTACCCTGGACAAGCTGCCAGTCCAACACAGGGCAAAACAGAGACACATAGGACAGTCAAGCATGCATGCTATATTTGATAATACCGGTACATCGGTATACTGGTGCTGGTACAACCAGCACATCAGCAGTGATCAGGTTAATAGACAAAGATTTTTACTTTTTACCTTAAAGGCATTATTCGAAAAATAAACTGTGACATAGTATAGCTACTGCAGCTCATGCAGAAGGCACATAAATGTATTCTTATCGCCTGTTTTATATATTTCTGCAACTGAAACAAAATAAATAGAAATGGAGGACAATCCATTTGTTGAATAAATGTCTATATTAGCATTCTTATGAATCATTTTTCTGATTAAGCTGTACAGTAGTCTGCAATAACCTTTATAAGTGAAATTTATTTATCAATATGAAAAAAAACTTTAAACGAGGAACCTTCAACTTTTGTAGCAAATTTGCAATAAAAGCCGATGGAAAAGTAATAACTGCTTTTATAACTGCAGGAAATAGGAAATAGTTTTACGTGCAACCTTGAGGTATTGGAGGTGGGAGGGCACAATACATTTGAGAATTGCTTGGGGCATTAAGATCTGCACTAAATAAATATGTGGATCTCTGATTAAACTTCTTTGTAGGTTCATGAACACCAGAAAAAAAAGTACTGTTATGGTATAAAACTATTTTCCAAGCTCTGAACAACTCACAGAGCGCTGTTAACTCCACAGCCTGAAAATGAAAATAGTATGGTACTTATGTAAACCTACCAGGAAGTTTCTGTTCACCTAAAATGACAGGATGCACAAGATCACCCAACAAGTAGCCAAGAGGCCCATGCTAACCCTGAAGAGATTACAGCTAAGGTAGGAGAATCTGGCAACAGGATGTACTAGCTGTGCACCCCACAAATCTATCGACAAAAAGAAAGCCACTGAGGAGTGAAAGGTATTGGACTATTTAAAGGTTACCAATTAAAAAAATGCTCAGTTGAGATAACACCAAAATGTGACGTGTTAGTCAAATGCAAAACACAATGTATGGCAGGAAACAAAAGACTAAGACATTCTGAACACACCTTACCACTTATCTGAGCTATTCTTTAGCATGAAATATTTATCCCAAGCCAGTGGGAAAATGTCCATATTAAAGCCACTCTGTAGGGTATTGGCATGATAAAAAAGAAAAGAAATAAACTCTAACAAAGCCGATAACAGCAGTGTATATAATTAACCCAATTATGTCTTGTAGTCTAAATTGAAAAGCACTGTAAATTCAGACATTATTATGCTGATGAGCTCTGTATTTCATCATTTTAATTTGTGTGCAGACAACGTTAAGAGTACTCCAGAGTCCTCATTCCAGTCCACTGAGGATCATTGTCTGTTTCTTCATCTTTTCTCTCTTGTTCATATTCTTTACTGAAAATTAAGTCACACCTCCTCCTCCCACTTCTTCAGGCACTTCCTTTTCTCCTGTTCGGTGGACCCCCACATCCCAGATGGAGAAGGGAGCACATGCTTGCCGCTCTCATTGCCATACTGCACAGACCAGCAGACAGAACAAACAAGATTTTCCCTCAGCTCTGGCAGCTTCCTCCCATTAGTGCTCTGTGAGGACCTGTCTGTCTGAGGAAGCTGATCTCATCAGGAGAACCCTCAGGAGGCACAGAAACATATTAGGAGTTTAAATGCTTCCCAGCCAAATTTCGAAATTGAATATAGTTGGTGGATTGATGAGAGGAGGCGGAAAATAGTACAGAGCAAACCTTTAGCTACAATGGGAAGTTTTAAGTTATTGATTCAACCTGAGATAAAAGTCAATAAAGCAGATTTCTTATAGGGCACTCTTGAGGACTTTTTGAATTCTTCCATCTGTCCTAATTTAAACAGAAGCTAATTTAGTTTTTAAAGACTGATTTTTATACAACAGCGGAGTATTTTTGATCACAAATTTTCTTAAAGCTGCAGTATGTAACTTCACAACAGTATTGACAATAGTCTGACATCAGAGAGCGGGGGGGGGGGGGGGGGGGGGGGGGGGGGGGGAATTGGGGTTGACAGCGCTAAGACCCGCCTCCTGGCTCTGATTAATTGCTTCTAGATAGCACTGGGAGCACTGGGAGAAGGCAGAGAAGCTTGATTTTTTTCACAGATTATCTGTCTCATACCATTTTGTTACATGGTGACAGTTTCAACAAATATGCAGATTTTTTTTTTAATAAAAGTTACATACTGCAGCTTTAAAGGCATAGTTCATTTTTCAAGCAGGAATCTGGTAATACGTTATAAGCACTAAATATCTTACCTGCAGTACCTGTTACCTCTTCTCAGCATCTTCATTCAGCACAAATTCAGATCAGTAAGGGTGAGACTACCAGGTATTCTGAGAGTATCCAAGACCAAAGTTCGCTTTTATCATGTTAACGCATCTTTGTGAACCTTTAAAACATCATCATGTTTGCGTTGAACAGTTATTTACAAAAAAAAAGCAGATGATTACTTACACAGGAAATGGACATCGGAGGAAGTGCAACACCTATAATCTTCCTGAAAGAAACATGTATTAAGAGTGGAAATTGTAAATTAAAGATGGTAAGATCAACTGAATTGTATCAATTCATGAACACATCTATGTATGTATGACATGACTGGCAGCAGTAGAGCAGTCAGAATAGCATGATTTTTTTGTAAATGAGATCTCGATGGATCGGTTTTAAATGTTTGCAAAAATTGCATCTCTGATAACAAAAAAGTTTCATTTTGTCAATTAAGTCTTCTAATACTCTTCTACTGCTGACATTCCTTCTGTGGAATAGTATTATTTTCTCTGTAGTGCCTCCAACGTTTGGGAGAAGAACTTCAGGGAGTGCTGAACACATTGTTTTTCAAAAACTCATGAGCCCAGCAGTTTTTTTTTTCATGCCAATCACATGGATTAGCTAATATTCTTGAACAAACAACTTGCTATGTAGCATGTGGGTTAAATATAGTGTAGACCAATGTATAATTTTAGGTGTATTATTTAGATTTGCCCATGGGTGTTCTGGCATAGTTTTTGCATTATTTTGTTCTCTGTTTTTTCAAATTTTAACACTGCTTTTTAAAACACTATTTTTTGCATCAAGTTAACATCACCAAGTTTACATTTATAAAGACAAAAAGGTTTTGTAATGTTACCTTATTTTTTTAATGTTCATAATCCAGAAAATACACTTTTCTGCTTACTACTGAGTTACTGATTTTCAGATAAGCACATCTGTTTCATTGCAGATTTTTCCAAATTCTTTTAAAGGCTCAGGGTACTGAAACCATAATCCAATACTTTTTACTGAAGAACATTTTTTCTTAATAGTTGTTTACATTCAGTTACAAATCACCATGCCCTTGCTTCATGTTAAATTACTGTCATGGTGCATCATATTGTGTTTTAAGTGAAAAAAATAGTATCTAATCTGTGTTTGCTGCTCCTGTAACTTTAATTTATTGGATTGTTAGTAGTGCATCGAGATCCATTTTGTATTGGCTTTAGAGCAGAGATACTCAACCCCAATGGAAAGCATTTATCTATTTATATAACAGAAAAGTAAGGCAATGTAAAAGTCAGTAAAACTGTGTTCACTTAGACTGCTATAACGTTTTTGCTTTTTATTCCACTTTCCTTTTACCGACAGTTGCTCTGACCAGAAATGTTTCAAATGTTCTGTTCTTAGTACGCATCATACAGGAAGATCATTAGTGGCACACTTCCACCTAATTTCATTTCCCTCTTAAATCATCATTAGCATGTGTGTAAATAACCTAAGCAGTGCTTAATTCGGTTACAATCATTAGTTTCAGATTATGTCTTATTCAAGGTGAGTGATGCATTTGACAACCAACACACAACATAAACTTGACACGACCTCTGAAGCAGTACGAACATATTTCCTCTTTTATTTACATTCCTTTTCAAATGTTAACATTTTTCGCTATAACTTCTGGTCAAGTTGGCATTTTTTTTCCTCATTAAAATAAATTGGCACAAGTAAAACATATGTAGACAAAAGTTTATTTACACCATACAACATTTTTGTTTTTAAATATTTTATACAGAGCTGCAGATGAGAGAGCTTGCTGGGATCCTTCAAGCAGATTCTGCAGTATTAAAGTTGTGAAATATATTATTTATATAAAAGTGAGTATTATCTTTATTGCATTTAAAGCAATGAAGAATGTAGCTTGACAAACATTCATTTTAATATGACAGAAAAATCCTCTTTGCCTCCCATGTTTTTATATTATAAAGTAAAAAGTGTAGTAATGGCCAAACGGACTGTTATAAACTTTTTAAAAACTGCATAAATATATACATTGTGCTCCCAGGTCCAGTTTTAGGAAATCAAAACTAGACCCGATGAAGCTGGGACGACATGGCATGTCATTTGCTTTGTGAGGTTTCATTAAGAGAGTTATTTTTTTCAGCCAATTCCTCCACAGATAATTGGTAACACAGGATGGTAAATATTGTACACCAGGCTGCCCCACACTAAGTACACTAGTGAGAATACAAAAAGTAACACTGATGTTTTTATCCCTTTTTATTTTCTTTTTTTTCCTCTCTCACCAGTCCTTATATTGTATTGGCACATTATGTCCCTGCCACGCTCGTAAGATCCAGATATGTTTGCCAAGGCTGTTAGAAAAGTCTGTTGCTTTAATAAGTGCAAAATACATCCCCTTCTCCTCCTTTCCAAGTTTGCATTTTTTTCTCCACCTTCTTCACCCTTTACACTTCTGTCTGGAAGTCTCCTTCCTGGACATCTAAGGGTAGGTTGACACACTTCTCCCACTCTGCAGCCGTCATCTCCAGTGAGTCCTTGGTGTCGGATTCTAGTACATTCATAGTGGCGTAGTTCTGGTACTCACAGGCTGGATTGTAGCTCTCCCATGGGTTCTGTTTTGGCATTGCCTTTTCCTGCGAACATGGCCAACAGCGGGTCATATTAGTAGCATGACAACCTCAGCAGCTTAACAGCTACTTTTCTTTAAAAAAAAAAATACTTTCTCTAGTGAGGTCAATTCATTCAGAAGGGCATTATGTGAGTTCCTAGCATTGCTAATTGAAAATAATGAATTAATGCTGAGAGAAGCATCAAATAACAAAAAGATAATGGCAGTGTATTAAATGAGAACATGCTTTCTATTAACATGGAGCAGATCTCTGCTTTCCTTAGCTCAGAAACTAGAGCACTGGATGTGCTGCATGTGTGAGCCATTCATTCATCTGAATGTGCTCTCACTGACAGTCCCTAAGACATTAGTGCAAATAAGGGAAAGAAGCGGCTCCCCATCAGGGAATATAAAATGGATACTAATGTTTGCTGCCAGCTCTACAATAGATTCATTTAGGGGAAAAAAGGACAGTCAGGGAAGTAAGTAGTTATCATTTTCTACAAAAAAGGGTACTTGCACTGTAACTAGGCAACTGTCCTGAAGCTGCATTGTACTGCAGAGGTGACTAAAACTGAGAGGGTGGTAATATGCAGTCAAAAGGCTACTATTTATAGTGCTGTGAAAAAGTTTTTACAGATATTTTCCTGTTTCTGCTTTTCTGTCACACCTCAAAGTTTCAGATCAGATCAGGTCAGAGTACATATAAAATGCAATTTTCAAATGATGATTTAATTTGTTATGGAAACATAGCTGTCCAAACCAAACTGACCCTATATGTGAAACAGGAATTGCCCCCTTAACCCAATAACTGGTTGTTCCACCCTTGGTAGCAACAAGAATCATCAAGCGTCTGCCATAACTGGCAATGAGTCATTAACATCACTGTGGAGCAATTTTGGCCCACTCTTTTTTTACAGAATTTTTTCAATTCAGCCTCAATGGAGGGTTTTCAAGTACGGACAGCAAGTTTAAGGTCATAACACAGTATCTAAATCGGATTAAAATCCAGACTTTGAAGTCAATGCAAAACCCTCTTTTAGTTTTTTGAGCCACTCAGAGGTGGACTTTCTGGAGTGCTTCAGGCCATTGTCTCACTTCAGTATGCTCAAAACTAAGGTCATGAACCAGTGGTTTTTATTCTCATTTGGGATTTTCTGACAGAGAGCAGAATTCATGGTTCCATCAGCAATGAGAAGTTGTGCAGACCCTGAAGCAGACAAAATGCGATGAATGTCTTAAAAAATGTCCCCTTTTACCTTTTCGGTCCACAGAATATTTTCCTAAAAGTCTTGAGAATAATCAAGATATTTTTTGGCAAATGTTAGACAGGCTTTTTAACACCAGCTGTTTTCACCTTGTAACTATCCCATGCATAGTATCTTCAACAAGTCTCTTAATTTGAATCATGAACACTGACCTTAACTAAAACAAAGGTGGCCTGAAGGGATTTAGAGTTTGTCTTCTCATCTTTTGTGACCTACTAGATGAGTTGTTGATGCAGCCTTGTGGGAAGGCTCATCATTGTTTCCCACTGATGGATAAAAACTCTTACTGTGGTTCATTGGAGTCCCAAGACCTTATAAATGGCTTTACAACCCTTTTCTGACTGACAGATGTCAGTGACCTTGCTTTACAAGGTCTGTTAAGAAATTCCTTTAGATCAGGGCATGTTGTCAGATAGGTTCTATGTAAGTGATTTCTTGATTCTACAATCAGACTTGGCTGTAGTTAATAAAGATGAATGCAGTTGTCCAAGAAAATGTGGTTAACCCCAGTTTTTTCATGATTTAATGAGGGAGGTGATTTCTTTTTCAAATAGAGCCAGATTAGTTAGGGTAGCTTTCTTCCCTTAGTGAATTAAATCATTTAAAAACAACTTTTTGTATTTACTCAGGTTATCTTTAGTATTAAATTTAGTTGAAACATTTAGGTGAGGCAAAAAAGCATAAACAGAAATAATCTATCTTCACAGCACTGTATCTGGTATGGTTTAGGTGTTTGGAAAAAAAAAAAAACAAAAAAAAAAAACACACAGCTCATCTCAGACAGACGGATTAAATCTGATGTCCCCATTGTCTACATATCCAGTCAGGTGTGGAGACAGATGGTGAGCCTTTTGGTTTGCAGCAAGGTCATGGGGTATTGCATAATTAGCCCAACTTCTTAATGGAGTCAAGTCCCACCTCCCACACAGTTCCAGAGAGAGACTGGCCTTATTTGGCTAATACTTACATAAATACTGATATAATAAATAATCTGCCATGCATTAATGAATAAAAAATGATGGGTTTGCTCAGTAGATAAATGTGCATGTAAAGAAAAGTGCATTTATGGCCTTGCATTGGAATGGATGCACTCCACTGTAGCAAAATTGCCAAAGATCCTGTTTTTTTTTTTTTTTTTTTTTTTTTTTTTGAGACTCGCCTCGTGCTTCAGTGTTTTTAAGAGGCAGCCCCTAAGGTGATTGCAGGTACATTCGATGTAGAAAGGCACACTTTTGCTACATAACCACTCATTTGCACAATCACACATAAATGTGTCCTGCACCAAATATCTAAATAGATTATTTGGATGTTGAATTCTTTATTTAGCTGACAGCCACACCCCTGGGTTTCCTGTTACTCACCATGCTGCCCATATTTGGTATGTCTCGAAATCGGTCCAGGGTTTGAAATTTCTGATTCAGTTCCTGGAACAGCTCCATGTGTCTTTTCCTGGTGTGCATGACTTTCTGCAATGGCAAGGGTTTTTGCTTTGGTATTGACAGCCAATAATGGAAATGCATCTTCCTCTCCACCCCCTCCACCTTTGATCAATTTGTTAGTGTCATGGTAGTTTACTTAGAGGCCAGGTCTGAAACAAATTTACTTTTCTCTGCATATACAAGAATGACTGCCAAAATAAAGGAAACATGGAGATAATTAAAGTTAGACTTATGGGACACCTAATGCCTAAACATTATTCTTCTGTGATAAATCACCTCATTTAGGGTTTTGTTGATGTAAGAGAAATCCTTGTGATCAAACCTTGGCACAAATCTTCCATTTGGATAGCTGGTTGTGCAGTAAGCTAAAGAAAAGCAACCAGAGCCAAAATGGCTGCCAGACGTAACACGTTTCCTGTATTTTGACAGAGATTACAGAATATATATGCAGGAAAACTTTGACAATGCAAAAGGAAATACTAAAAATCTGCCAAAGGGGGTTTGATTATGTACTTGCAAACCAATATATTTATTGCTGACCAGTGATAAAATCAGATGTGAAATGTGCAAATGACTTTAAAAGCATACAGTTTGAAAATCAACATATAGCTAATGGATGAAGGAGATGGAGGAGGATAAAATGTTGATGAGCGCTACTGCCCTGTTTGTCGGCTGACAGCCTTGCTTTTACCTTAACTACACAGTAAGTCTATAAATCCTGATGAGTCAAGGCTGTGCTACTCCAATAAGCTTAAGAGGTACAACAGACACTAGTAAATCAAATGGCTAACACAACTGCAAAAACAGCCTTATATAAATAAATAGCTAAGCTCAACTTTAGAAAGACATATCTTCTTTACGTACCTCAAAGTCTAGATCGGAATATCTTGACTTTCTTCTCTGTTAGGACAAAAATAAAAGGAGTCAACTTAATAAGTAATCAGCATACTTAATAAGATAAATATTTGGCAAGGTGGAACTCTGTTTTTTGTGCTTAATCCACATGACAATATGTACCTCCAGGGAGCTCATTGATATTGTGGAGCCAGTGTCACTCCGAGATAGGCCCCCAGTTTCCTCCATTTCTGCAAGGAAGTTCTTAACAGCTGTGCGAGGTTCAAAGGGCAGGGTTTGCATCTGCTCTGGAGCACTAGGATACTGGTGCTCCAGGTTCACATTCATGTGGTCCATGCCTGACGGGTTGATATTGAAGTCAGGGCTTATCTTGTAATGCTTTAGTCTCTCGTGGGGCAGCGTATCCATGGCGGCACTCATCTTGGGCTCCTCTTTAATGAGGGTGGGCAGGGTGGCTGACCCTGACACTACACCCGCAGAGGCGCGAGGCATCACTATGTAGTCCGTCTCCATCATTTGACCCTGTGTCGGACGTCCCTCCATGTCGTGACCACCCATGTCGTGGTCACTCTGGCGCATGCCATCATCAGTGCACAGGTAGACTGTGCGGCGCATGTCAGCATTACTGTCAGACATGCACTGGTCTTTCAAATCGCCCATTCCTACTGGCATGTGCAAAGCTGAAGGCTGCTGGATTATCACTTTGGAGATGATGTTGCCTGGCAACGTGGAGTAGTTGAGGCCCTCAGGCACCTTCTCATCCTCCTCATCGTTGAGAGAAATGCGGGAGAGTGTGCCTGTTATGGTGGCTGCACGACAGGAGCCCATGTCCTTGTGGAGTGCTGGAGGGCAGGGCAATACAGACATTAGTTAGTTTGCTTAATCAAAGGAACTTTAATGTTTTAAACTTTGCAAAATGAGAACAAAAGAACAAGCAAAATTCAAATCAATATACAAGTGATCCTCAAGGGAGGTTGTTCTGCCAAGGGAAAACTGTAATCATACAATGAGTAACTGTAAAAATGCTCTGAGTGTGAGATTACACAAAATACAAAAAGACACAACAGCAGACACAGAAGTCTCAAGAGAGTGTTGCTGTAAATAAGAAAGTACAGTTTCATTCTCTCCCTGAAATCCCCTCAGCTTTACTAATGCTGAGTTAGTGATTGGTGATGACCCGATGAAACATCTCATACAGTGCTTTGCTATTGATTCTTTTTCATATTGTCTCACATTACAACCCGAAACTGTAATTTATTTCGTTGTGATTTTATATGATAGACCAACACAAAATAGAGCATAATTTTAAAATAGAAGGAAATATTTATTTTAATGAAAATGAGCAAAGTGTGGCATGCATTTGTATTCCCCCGTAAGTCATTTTTTTATAGAATAACCTTTTACTGCAAGTACAGTTGCAACTCTTTTGTATATGTATCAGCTTTGCACATCCAAAGACTAAAGCTTTTGCCTGTTTTTCATTGCAAAAAGCTCAGCTCAGTCAGAATCCATGGAAAAGAAAACCTGAACATCAATTTGAAAATCTTGCCACAGATTCACTATTGGATTTGGGTCTGAACTTTACCTAGGCTATTCTAACACATGAATACGTTTCGATCTAAATCATTCTGGCTGTTTAGGGTCAGCCTACTGAAAGGTGTTCCTCTGCCCCAGTCTTAAGTCTTTTGCATCTTCTAAAAGGTTTTCTTCCAGAATCATTCTGTGTTTAGCTCCATCCATCTTCCTATTAACTCCAACCATCTTCCTTGTCCCTGCTAAAGAAATACATCCACACAGTGGGATGCTGCCACTACCATATACACTGTTGGGGTGTTGCGTTCTTGCAGTTTTAGTTTTCAACTAGACAGAACCTTCTGCATGTAGGTGCAACAACTCAACTGTTGTCTCATCTGACCAGTGCAGATGAAATGACATCTTACATGGGTTCTGGAAAGCTGCAAACAGAAATCTCCATGGTTTCTTTATAAAAGAGTGCCAAGAAGAAAGGTTTTGCTTAAAGTTCATGTTATGACTAATAGTTGTTCTGCTGACACATTCTTCTATTGGAGCCGTGGATCTCTGCAGATCCTCCAGTGTTACCATGAGCCTCTTTGCTGCTTCTCAGATTAATGCTCTTCTTGGCTGAACCTCTAAGGCTTTCACAGAACAGAATTGGATAACTTTTGAAGGGAGCTGACCATACTAGATTTTATTTAAGGTTATGAGAGTAAAGGCAACTCAATACATATAGATACCACACTTTTCTGACTTTTATCTTTAAGATAAAAGATAAAAGTCTTAAAGATAAAAGTCACCCAGTTTCACCCAGAGCTGCTCTTGACTTTTTCACCCAGATCACAATTATTTGCTGCATGCGCGTCAGTCACATTAAATCCAAATTAAATGTACTGAAGATTGTCGTGAAATGAAAAACAAGTCCAAGGGGCACAGTGCCTATAATAAGTATTCATTCCCTTGGATGTTTTACCCTTTTCTTTGCTTTTACTAATCAATCATGAGCAACAAATTTGGCTTTTTTGGCAAAACAAAACAAGAAAAATCCATCTAATGTCAAAGTGAAAACAGATTATTAAAAATAATGACAATTACATAAAAAAATATTTAACATTAAATAAGTGACTGCATAAATATTCATGTCCTCCTTTAAAGTCAAAGACCTAATTCAACAGAAGTCCAGCCAATAGGTGCAAGTAGTCTCACAGTGAGTGGAATGGAGATCACCTGAGTGCTGTGACTGTGTCTCAAGTGATTGGAGTATAAAGACACATGTGTCTGGAAGGTCCATTCACTGGTTAATCAGTATTCCTGGCTGCCATTACAGCATTGAGACAAAAGAACACTCCAAGCAAATCAGAGAAAAAGGTTATTGAAATGTATCAGTCAGGGGATGGATACAAAAAAAAAATCTCTAACGCACTGAACATCCCCCTTGAGTTCAGTTAAATCCATCAACAAGAAAAGGAAGGAACATGGCACATGTGTAAATCTGCCTGGATCAGGCCATCCTCAC
The DNA here is from genome assembly GCA_014839685.1 of Anableps anableps. Classification (NCBI taxonomy): domain Eukaryota; kingdom Metazoa; phylum Chordata; class Actinopteri; order Cyprinodontiformes; family Anablepidae; genus Anableps; species Anableps anableps. Next base: position 14,930,221 of record CM026076.1, read on the forward strand.
ATGAAAGAGACAAGTGAGAGAGACACCTATGACTATGCTGAAGGAGTAACAAGCTTCAGCAGCTGAGATTAGAGACTCTGCAGACAACTGTTGCCCGGGTTCTTTACCAGTCAAAGCTTTATAGAAGAGTAGCAATGAGAAAGCCACTGTTAAGGAAAACTCACACCAGGGCTCAACTAGAGCTTTCCAAAAAGCATGTAGGAGACTCCATGGTCAAGTGGAAGAAAATTCTTTGTTCTGATGTGACCAAAATGGAGCTTTTTGGCCATCAGACAAGAAGCTATACTTGGTGAACCCAAAACACTGCATATTACCACAAACACACAATCCCCACTGTGAAGCATGGTGGTGGTAGCATCATATTGTGGAGATCCTTCTCAGCAGCAGGCTCTGGAAGGCTTGTAAAGGTAGAAGGTAAAATGAATGCAGCAAAATATAAGGAAATCCTGGAGGACAGTTTGTTTCCATCTGCAAGAGAACTACGGCTTCTGGAGACATTTATTTTCCAGCAAGATAATAGTAAAATGGCCTGTACTTGTATAGTGTTTTATCTAGTTCAGAGGACTCCAAAACGCTTCACACTTGAGTCATTCACCTATTCACGCACACATTTACATGCTGATGGTGGTGAGCTACATTGTAGCCAGAGTTGACCTGTTATTTTTTTTGTCATTATTTTTTTATTATTATTATTAATTAATAATTAATTAATTAATAATAATAATAATTAATAATAATAATAATAATAATAATAATAATAATAATAATAATAATAATAATAATAATAATAATTAATAATAATTAATTAATTAATAATATTATTATTATTATTTTTTTATTATTTATATTATTTTTTTTGTCATTATTTTTGTAAAAAAAAAAAATCATTTTCACTTTGACATTAAAGGTTTTTTGGGGTAAATGTTTCTGTCAAAAAAGCCCAGTTTTGCTGTTCATGACTGACTTGTAAAAGCTAAGAAAAAATGGTACGGCATTCAAGGGGGTGAATACTTTTTAGAGACACTGTATGAACATACTAACATAAATACTGCAGACTGGCAGAGTTATCTGAGCAATACACTTCTTTCTGACAGTCTTTGTTTGGTCTCAAATTTGGTCATGATTTATAAATGACACCTGTCAGTTCAGCCTTTTGCTGCCAGGTACTGCACATCCACTTTAGCTTGCAAGACGTCACCGTGTAAGTAAAGCTTGCCAGACAGCCTCTTTAGTTCCTGTATCTCGCTGGGCTCTGAATAATGGTCAGTACAGTAATTCCTTTAAGCTCCATTTAGGACGCGCTCTTCACTGGTTTGGAGGAGACTGGAGACACATGAGGCTTCAGTCTCGTGCAATTTGCTACTCTCATTTATACTGGGCAAAGCTTATACACCTTCTTTTTTGACAGTTATCTTGTTTTTCAGCAATTTGAGTGACTAACCCCAACCCTTATCCATGACAACATTAATATGAAAATAAAAGAAAAATAACAATGTTCACCTGATAAATAAAAATAGTGATAATCCCAGTAGTCCTCTTTCTTATGTTTTGTTCTCACATTAAAGTTTTAGTTTTCAGAACTGTGAAAAGTTCCTGTGGGGCTGTGTTGGTTGTTACATAACCTGGGTGGTTTTCTTATTGTTTAAACATTTTTCAACCAGAGCGAGGAGAATCTTGTTAGTAGGAGACTATATGTTCTGTACCTGATCGGCAGGCGATGTCCACATCTTTCTCAAAGTCTGTCTGTAGAAAGAGGAGAGTTGGTGGTAAGTTTCACCTCATATATTATACTTTTTATACTGCACAGTGCCTTCCACATTTATTTGCACAGTCTAGAAACATTATTTTAAATGATTTAGATTAAATATTCTGTTAATGCATTAGAATAATTTTACCTTAAAAAATTTTTTGAAAAATTTGACCGTTAACTGGAGTTATTTAGTGAAAAAAAACATCCATGTTAAGAAATAGTAGTCTCATAGGTATTAATACGGCATGACACAAGGGCTCATTTCTCTAAGTTACTCTTCAAAATGGGAAAACTGAGAGAACATGCCATTCGAAGGTTAGAGTGTCTTCATGCATCAGGAAAAGGCTTCAAGGAAATAGCTATTCACCAAAGCTTGTTGAAATCTATAGTCAAAACTAATTAAAATGTCTTAATACTAGAACTGAGAGGATTCCAATGTGCTACGGAAACAACAAAGGGAGCCATTTTAACCTTTGTCTGAAGGGTCCTAACCAGATCAAAAAGGACATGAAGAAGAATCCCTCTTATTTCTTTTCAACAGTGTAATTGTAAACTGTACAGCTAAGCACACAAGATTATATTGTTTCAGTAGGGTCAAAATTATCCCCTTCGGTACAGTATATATGGTCAAAATGCTCTAATTTTACGTTGTAAAGCTAGCTATAAAAATGTATATCAATAGTTTTTTTTATTATTATTATTTCCAAGTGGCTAAAAAAACTTGTTTTTCTTTCTGCTTCAATACAATATGCCATGAAGAATAGGAAAGAAAATAAATGCAGTTGAAGCAGCTGCAAAACTTTTATGTTTACTGTTAACACTGTATGTCAGCAGCCTTGATACCATTTTGCTAATGAGCAAAAACTGTACCACTCAGAGGGGTATGAGAATCTTAATGGCAGATCATTGCTTTGAGTTGCCAGTGGTGGGATTGCACAACATGAAAGTACTGTTGTCCTATTTCAAAGGTCAGGCAGGGAGCAGTCCCCTGTTACTCCATGAGAGGAAAACAGAGAGATGCAACAAGTAAAAAGAAACAATTAGACTTGGGGCCTTTGAAAGGAAAACAAAACTAATGCCTTTCATCAAATGTTCAGAGGTTTTACCTTGCATGGTGGGATTTCAATATAATCTAAGGAAAATAACACTTCGTGTCTAGTTCAAAACTAAAAAAAAATGAACAAAAGTAAGACAATAGAAATATAAAAAGCAAATAAGTTAAATCAAGTTTGGTAGAGGACAAAAAGAGTGTGTTTTATAAATAATAAGGGAATATTAGGTTTATGTCAAATATCTAGAGTCTCTAATGACTGCAGATAACAGGGTGACTGTGCCTACCATTATCTGAGCATGCCCATTAGGGAAGGTTCCTGTTGCATCACCACTGATTGGATCTTGACAGTTTCTGAGCCGACATCTAAAAGCGTCTTGTACCTAAACATGAGAGAAATTTCAGTTTGAATATATTTGTTTAACCAAATTTAAACAAATTTGATTGTTCCAACAGAACATCTGCTTTAATCTCCATGTCAATAAAAAGAAATGACAAGGGGGATTTATTCTACCTCTCTCCGTAGGATGCAGTGCACCATCACAATGACAAAACCCTGCAAGGAGTCAAAGACGGCAAAGAGGATCTGGAAGAGAATGGAACGCTTGTCCGTCATGGCGAGCACGGCAGACATCCAGGTCAAAGCCAGCAGAGGTAGGACGACACAGGAGCTCCACAATGATGCCCTGGTAAAAGAGAGGAAGGATTTTGTGCAGGAGATAAACAAGATAAGGTCTGGAGAGCTGAGTTTAATCTCCATGACGACCTCTTTCCTCCAGAATGATGGTGGGGCTTTGTTCTGCATACTGATGTTTATGTAAGCTCATTTCAAAAAAGCTCCTCCACACTGTATTTCTGATGTACTGTGGGTGCATTTGGAAACTGAATTTAGTGCACCCTGCAGTGGACACCCTGTACGTAAAGAAACTCCCCGCTGCATTGTTTTATTGATTCAGAGACACTGACAGGCACTTACATTGCATTGCTTGCTGTTGTTGCTGATAAAGCAGTTGTTGATACAACACCGCATTTGGCACACTTGAGAGTTAATCCTGTATGCGGCTCACTCATCTGTCTGTGGGACACAAGAGACATCGGGACAACATCATGACAAATAACGCCAACATCCACCTGACTTCACATTTTCTCCATCATGCTAACAACAGTAGGGCCAGCGAGTGTGTGGGCGTTAAAATCATTTTCATCTTGTACTCATTCTGCCAAAGAAATACAAAGCCATGTCGCTCCCAAGAGGGAGCTAACCTCTTTATGCCTCTAATTTTTTTTCAACATCAAGAAAAAAGTAGGTACAGATCTCCATATGTACATGGAAATAATTAAAGCATACAGTATTTATACAATCATATTCAAATAATTAGAATACTTTTGAGAATTTGTTCCAGTAACTCAATTTACTAAGTAAAACATATACATTAATTATACACAATCTGATGTTTTCAAACCTTTATTTCTGGTATTTTATGATAATTATCTGATTACAGCTAATGACAGCACAACATTTAAGATTAGAAATATATGTTTTTAATACAGAAATGTGGGCTGATTGCAAATTATGTTTAATACCTACTTAAAGGTTATTTTCAAATGTTACTTTTATTCTGACAACAAGCCTAATCAGAACATATTCTAAAATATTGAATATGACCGTATTTTGGAAAATGTTAATATTCAAAAATGAAGAAGAAAAGCTGGTACTAACAAGGATGTGCTGTCATACCCTGCACGATGCTTCAGCTTCTTGTCCAGGATTCCATCTCTGGACACTAACTTATTAAATACCAAGATACCGATCACCATGTTGACCTATTAAAAGAGAGGAAAGCAGAAAATTCACACTCTTCCAAACTTTCTATCAAACACACAGTTGGTAATAAACAATTGATGTAATTACTCTGCAGCTTTTTCTTCTATCTGAAATGAGCATTGACCTCTAGTTTCTTCTGTTTGCTCGTCTCTATGACATTTCAGGCAATGGATGAGACATGGCTTGCACACTCATCCCAGCACAGTTCCCTCAAGTAAAAAGCTGCCTGTCAGATTGGCCACATCACAATCACAAACTTCTGTTTATTTTATTGGGATTTTATGAGTTAGATCAACACAACAAAGAGCATAATTTTGTAGTAAAAGAACAATTTTCAAATGCTTTACAAATAAAAAATTTAAAATTGTGGTGTGCATATGTAGTCACCTCACTTTAATCTAACTGCCCTTAAAAATTGCTCTCAGAATTCCACTAATTTGTAAACAGGTAATTTAATCTAAATCCAGGTGTGCTGTAAAGGTCTTTGCTAGCGAACTTTAGAGAACAACTAGCATCACGAAGACCAAGGAACACAGAAACAGTTTAAAGCAGGGTTAGGATATAAAACAATATCCTAAGCTTTAAATAAATCATAAAGCGCTGTTAACTCCATGATCCAAAAAAATAAATAAATAATAATAACAAAAAAAAGAGCATGCCATGACTAAAAACCTTGCAATATATGGCCATTTACCTAAACTGACGGGTTAGGCAGACAATCACATAGGCAGCCAATAGGCTCGTGTTAACCCTGGAGGAACTGAAGAGTTACCCCGAGGAGTGGAAAGAAAAAAAAAATATATTGAAAGAAAGCAGTTAGAAGTCCTGAATAAAACTTTGCCACAACCCATGTCGTGACCTTGCTCAGGTCAAAGGAGGACAAATTAAGACTATTTGGCTTATATGTAAAATGCTATGTGTGGTAGAAAACTAACGTTTCACATTAATGCACCATACCAAAGCTAAAACCTGGAGGTGGCAACATCTTACTAGGGTTGATTTTGTTCAGTAGGGATATGGGAGCTGGTCAGAGCTGATAGGAAAATGGTTTAAAATAAATGCAACAGACAAGACAGGGGCAAACATTCAACTTTCAGCAAGACAGCTGCCCTCGATATACAGTCAGAGCTGTAACTGACTATTTAGATCAAAGCATATGTGCTATTAGTATAGCCAAGTCAAAGTTCAGACCAAAATCCATCTTAGAGTCTTTGACAGGACTTGAATATTCATATTTCCAGACTCTCTCCATCTAATTTGACTGAACTTTAGAAGAGTAGCAAAAAAGTTCTAACCTTGACCAAAGATACCTGCAGTGGCAATGATTGCGGCAAATATTGACTCAGGGGGTCTGAATACATCTATGCCACACTTTAGTTTGTATTTGTAAAACCTTCAGAGAACATGTATAATTTTCCTTCCACTTCACAATTATGCCCTTTGTGTTGATCTACCCCTTAAAAACATTAAAGTTTAAAGTTGTACCATGACAAAATTTGAAAAAAATAAAAACAAAAACAAAAACCCAATGTGAATACTTCTATAAAACAATATATTGAAACATTTTCTTAACACGGATATTTGCAGGAATATGGATTTTGGTTGCTTGGAAGGAGCAATGGAGGTAAAGTATCAGTACAACTATAACTTGAAAATTCTGTGGCATGATATTCTCTCTGCAGATGGTCAGATGGGAGTTGTGTTCCTCTGAAGTTCATCATAAAAGAAAACTACAGTCAAGCAAGATTTAAAGTGTTTTTTTTTTTTTTTTTTTTTTATTCACTGGTAAATTAAATCCTTTAGTCACTTTCATATTCCGCCAAAGTACGGAAACTCAGCAATGAAAAATAGCATTACATATCTGCTGTCTGGGTAATTTAGCAATCTGGATAATGATGAGTCTGTGGGTCATTTTCTAATTACAACTATGTAAATATAGGGCGATTAAATTACCCTCCTATACGAGATGCTGGACAAATCTAAATCATAAATACTTAATAAACCCATTGCTACATGGAGGACTATTATATGGTGAATGAAAAGGGATTATTTGAACACAGTGCCTGATGGGATGCTCATTACTTTGACTTGGAAACCACAGTACAGTTAAACAGCAATCATATTGAATCATGACTAAAACAAATGAACATTATTGTTTGTGATAATGCTTTGCATTGCTAATGAAATAATTGACAAAGTGATAAATATATTCACATTTTTAAATACACTGTATTATATATTCGAGTAAAGTGGGCTAAAAAGCAGACATCGGTAACCAATACGTACCAAAACAACAGCTGCTGCAGGTCCAACGAAGGCATACAGAAGCCCACCCTCCAAGGAGAGCCAACAGCTGCGGGGGAAACAAGGAAAAAAACAATTAACTCCCACTACAGCATTAACTTCCACGTTAATGGTGCACTCCAGCACACCATTGTTATTTTGCTCAATTGTCAGCGGAGAGGTGCCATATGCTGTTACTACACACCCAAAGTTTCACAGAGCAATAAAATGCTAAGGAGATTTTAAGCAGTGTTTATGCATTTGGTTTCCAGCAGAGAGGCAGCTCACATGAAATTGGGGTCTTGCTGTGCTATTTTGAAATTTGATTGGGTTCATGGGACTTTGTTTATGGCTCTGTTTAGGATAAGTAAGCCACTGCAGAAAGATCTGATCATTATTCTAAGGTGTTCTATGAACTCGACGTGTCTGTGTGCAGAATATTAAAGAAAGGAGGAAAAAAGCAAAAACTTACTACAAGGGTGTTCCGTAGCCTTTTGTTTTAGTGAATCCCATTGAAATGGCGACAACTAAAGCTGGTAATCCTTTAAAAGACAGAACATTAAATAGTTACTTAAGCAGTTTGAGTCACAAGAACATAAACTCACTTCAGTGCACCAAAAGAAGAAGCAAGGCACTGCACCTTCCAGTCATTAAATAAAGTGCAGCTAAAGTGATTCCATTAGAGACCACAGCATGAGGTTATGCAGACATCTGAGAGTATATGATCAGCTATATATATTTCACCATTTTACTCATTATATTGTAAAAATTCTATTATGAGATGACGGAAGAAGAACTGCATGGTGCTTTAACAAAATGGCAGTAGCGCATCACATACAGGAAACCACGCAGCTAGATTTCATCTCTGTATTGTGAGAAATTTCACCACTCTTCACCCCCCTCTTGTAATAGGAATAGGTTTTTTTTTGCTATGTGGCTCCTCATTATGGATCAGTGTAATTGATTCAGTCTTCACTATTGTGTGCTTGGAATATTAAAGCGTTTCCTCTCCGAGTGGCGCGGGCAGGTGCAATTGATGTAATCAGTTTCCTGGAGGCACAAGCCAAAGACCCCGTGGCCATCCTGTGCCTCTCTGCAGTGCTGAAGAGGTAAAGTGTGCTGAGTGCTCACAAGCATGCCATAAATCAGAGCACAGCAACAGCGCGGTGTGGGTGCTGTACTGAAGCGGGCTGAATTAAGAAACAAACAGTATTCTTTGGGCAGCATATTGCTTCATAGATGAGCTTTGATCATGTCAGCATCACCTGTTTTCTTACATGTCAAAATTTCAAAATGTTTTTTCCAGGCTTTGTGTGTGCATGCATTTATGTTTTTACATATGTACATTTTTTTTTAAAAAATTTTCATTCATCTTTTCTTAAATTTAACTTGCTTGTGATTTGTTTATCACCAAAATTTATGTTTAGGCTTTTTTGTTTCAAAAGCAGTCCAAGTGATAGTAAAACAGCCTTTGTCCATGTTTTGCAGCAAGCAGTGGCACTGCAATGACTAAGAGAGCCTTGTTTGTTGCTAGGTAACAAGAAGAATGAGAGTGGGCTCTTTCATAATCAGATTGATTTTTTTTTTTTAAGTAGAGATTTTTCCTGTAGTCTGAAATAAGGAGCTATTCGGACAGGAGATTCAGACTGACATTTATCACATGAAGGAGAAATATTTGCATTTTGATACAGATAATATGCCTGTCAGTTTATTACCAGATGTGCTTATGTGCTGATATTTTGCACAATGATTTTTTTTTTATTAGAATCTGTTATATACAGATAATGTTATAACTGTTTGAATATGACCAACTGAATTCCTTTTACAGAATATAAAACAAGATTAACTATTGGACTTTGCCAAACACTTAAAAAAGGAGAATTTGAACTTTGTCATAGCAAGTACTGCTTTAGCATGTATTTTTCTAGATTTTAAATGTTTAAATCCCAAACTGTATTCTGCGGCAGTGTACTGTAAATGCCAGGCTCCCACCCTCTGTCAGACATAAGGTCACTGCAACCTGCTACAGTATAGGAGAGCTGCACCAACACTCCCCCACCCCATCCCCTCTTACACACACACACTATCTCTCTGCTCAAGGCCAGTCTATTTATCCAGTCCTCAGAGAGCTTGACTGAAGCACAAAGGAATCACAACAAAGAGCCTGACAGAATGAAGATTCAGCCGCCCTACAGAGACGACGAGAGCAGCAATCTGAAAAGACGTACAGTTTGCTGTGGAAAGACACCTAGCCGAAAGCTGCTCTGAGAAAACTGCAACTATAAGAAGTGACGGTGCAGTTTGGTGAAATGCTGCTCACTCACCCCAGCCAAGACACAGGAAACGCTTCCGGATGAGCCTGGTGCGAACCTTCCCTGTCACTGCCATGTAGGACTGCCAGGCTTCTGTAAGGACCCAGCAGAAGGACGCAAGGAAGAAGAAGTGCAGGAAGGCAGTTGTCATGATGCACACACCCTGTTGATGGAAAAAAAAAAATGTTGCAGAGACTTTTTATTTTACTGAGTGTGGGTTACCTCCAATCCATTACATATGCAAACTTATATGCAGCTCTTACACTGCTGAAGTACAAAATAGTTGATAGCCCAATCAGAGTTGCAAATATTCCTGGAAACCAAGACACTCCCTGCAGATACAAGTCAGTTTAATCAATATTCCTTCATTTCTTGGAACTATTCTTAAATGAGCATGTACAGTCATGGTAAACTCTAGGGCGACGGGTATTTTGTATATGTTGATGACTTTGACTTACAGCTAATTAAAACCCAGAGTTCAGTTTTTGAGAAAATGTCAAGGTTACATGAGACCATCAAGAAAACAAAAAACAAAAACAGATTAATATAGAAATGTTATTCAACTAATAAATATGTACTGTAGAGCATGTGCACTTAATGCTTGGTTGGGGCTCCATTTGCATGAATTATTGTATCACTGCTGAGGCAATCAGCATGTGTTAAGGAGTTTGGTTTATCAGCAGTTTTCAGCTCTTCTGCATTGTATGGTCTGCTGTCTCTCATCTCACTTTTAACACTGATTTTATGTGAGCGTTTTAAATGTTGTTTTATGTCTTGACTTTTATTCCTTGATTTGTCTTCTTTTTGTACAGTGCTTTCGGCAAACTTCTGTTTTTTAAAATGTGTTTTATAAATAAAATGGATCTGGATTTAGATCGGGAACACTCCATATTTTCTTAGGGGGTTGGAGGTGTAGGTCAGAGAGTTTGATGGTCAGGCAAGCACAGAGATACCATGGCCATTAAAACAGGTATGGGCACTGTTGGAATCTTGCTCTTTGGGGTTTGTACACTTGAGCTCAGATTTAAACAAATTTAGGACCTACTATAGACTAAATTATTCATACATAAAAATCCTGGATTACTTGTGTACTTTTTTTTTTTACCTTGGTTGAAGCATTGTGTGCAAAGAATGAAACAAAGCATCAGTTTAAACTGCAAACACCAGAGGTGCTGAAGGTAGTTCAGCTCAAGTCCCAGCCAGACAAGCTGACACAGAAAGTGATGGTGTAGCATTCCTCTGCACTAACCCTCATTAGTATGCTGGGGATCCCACCTGGAGGCATATGAGCCAAGGTCAAGTGTTTTACACAGACAGGAGGAGGGAGAAAAAAAAGAAGCTACAAGATTGCTTGAAAAGAAACAGTGCATATGTTGTATTTCAGACATGACAACATAGCAAAAATTGTTTTATACAATATTTTACAAAAAAAAAAAAAAAACATTTGAAAAGTGACATCCATCTGTTTGAAGCCCCATTCATCACTTTGATAACCCCTAAATAAAATCTAGTGCAAACAACTGCTTTCAACTGATTTTAAGTTTTTACTTTTGAACAAACCTTGAAAATGTTGTACTGTTTACCTTTAACTTTACAAATATGCACTATATTGTGTTGGTCTGTCAAATAAAATACCCCAAAATACATTAAAGTTTGTGGTTATAATGTGACAAAATTACATATGATATAAATAACAATTTTCAGGTGTTTTCAGGAATCTTTCACATTTGTCACTGTGGTATAAATATCAACATACCTTAACAAACATAGCATAATGCTTCTAAAATATTATCAAATATTTAAGGACAGGTAACTACACGAAAGTGTTCTATTTTAGAAATATTTTAAAACACATGATGTTGTCTTAGAACAACAGATTTCATCATCCCTTTGCATAATGAAATTAACTGTAGGCACTACATCTCCTTGTTTAATAAGCTAGAAGTAACAAATAGCCTTTAACTGCAATGAGGAATATTAAGTAAACACCAATCATGTCCAGTGAGGAAAAACCGAGTCCGTGTGATGTCAAATTGATGTTCTAATTTTAAGGTAATGAAGAGACAAAGGGAAGTGAAACCATGTTAGTTTGGTCTCCATTCTGCCTTTCAGACTTACCCCTAAAGCTAGCTCTGATGTGGCTGCTGCTCATGTGCTGTCCACGGTGCTGAAAATAGAGCCTGCCTTGTTACTTGGAAACAGGTCATTTGCAACTGTTATGTTTCACGGTTCACTTGGATGCCTATACTATCCAGCCTCATTATTCTAGAACAATAAAACTGTTTTTGGAAGACAGAGAAAGATACAACATGGCCACATTGTGATAGCACAGACTGGTTACAGACAGTCATACAAAAAAGAGTTTTAAACCTTGAGTTTTTGTTTTAAACCTTGAGTTCACTGTGCCCTTTTGAAAGGCAAATGCTGGGAGATGTTACCATACTGTGTCGGTATCCATGGAAACAAAGGCACTAAGGAAGGGCCCATATTAAAACATTGCAGGGCTGATAGACACTGAGGTGAGGGGAGGTGGTGACAGGGGTGTCTTCAGGCCAGGTCGTAATGGCAGTTTTAGATGAGGGGAGAAAATGTGAGGAAATTCTTTTCTGTGGCCTCAATAAACTCCAAAGGTTTGGCTAAGACCTTTTAGTCTTTATCCTCTCCCAGATATTTGGAACTGAAACTATATTGTCAAAACCTCCAAAAAACAGCAGTGATGGATTACAGTAGCAAAATATGGACAGAGAAATCAGTCTTGATGACACAAAAATGAAGAACATGTAGTTAATTGAAATTATAATGTTGCATACTGCTTGTTAAAAGTACTCAATGTATGCCAATGGTACTTCCGGAGGAGATCGAAAAGTTCACATTTCAGGTGGAAAAATTGCTGACACAATAACTGTTAGTATGCACTAGTCAAGGAAAGAGTCATCGTAAAAAGATAACCATAAGAAATTCTGAATATCCAAATCTTATCCAACAATGGAAATTTACAACTGCAGATCTACATGCAAAATACTTTAGTCTCGGGGAGAGGTCCACCTTCCAGTACGACAATAACCAGCCAGAGCTACAATGGAATGGTTTAGATTAAAGAATATTCACATATAAAAATTGCCCAATCAAAGTCCACACCAAAATCCAATTGATAATCTGTGACAATGCTTGAAAACTGCAGTGTACAGACTCTCTCCCTATAAACTGACTAAGCTATCTTGCAAAGAAGAATGAGTAAAAAAATTTTGGTATTTTGATGGACAATCCTGGTAGAGGTATATCTCCAAATAATGACAACTGTGGCTCTACAAAGTATTGACACAGGTGAGCTAAATACATTTCTGAGCCACATTTTAAGAGCTCTATTTGTAAAACCTTTGAAAACCATGTGTCATTTTCATTCCAGTTCACAATTATGTGCTACTTTGTGATGGCCCATCACAAAGAATCACAAAGGTTCAATCTGTACGAATGATGCTGTATTCAAACATTTTCTAAATAGGGATACAACCTTTCAAAATTTTTTGAAAAGCATTTATTGCTTGTAAAATGATGTACTTAAAGACATTTATATCGCTTGTAAAAGAGTAAAGCAAAACAGTTGGGTCAGCATACATGATGTTTAAAATGTACTGCATCAAGACATATCTGATTATCTTACTGGGAGAAAACTGCAACACATTTGTGGACAGTCTGGCAGAGACAGGCAACATTATTTAAAACGCTTTAGAAGTCTCAGAACCAACTCCTGTAACTTCACTTAAATATTCCAATTTGCTCTGACTCAGTGTAGGCGGAAGAGGCTGGTTGTTATTTTGGCTGAGGCACCCTCCCATACTCCTTTAAAAAAAATAGCTGTTTGGGTGGTAAACTTTAAAAAAAGCAGCTAACAGAAAGATATTGCTGGTAGAAAAGAGTTAACATTAAAGATGCTGAGATATATAAAACAAATAATTTAACACTACAATTTTTACTGATCATAATTCAACTTCTCTATTACATAGTTAAATGTGTAATACTCTTAAGTTATAAACAACAAATTCCTCTAAATATGGCCACAGGATTTATGTTATGCAACTGTTACGAAGCAATTTGATTAGAGCTGTCTATAATATATGGAATTACAGAAATATGCCTAACCTCAAACAAAAGATAATAAAACAAGTACACCTTAGATCACGTGTCAAACTCAATGCCTGTCTAGAGGACCTCAGAAATATAACTTCAAGACAACAGTTGTGTGTTTAAGTACTATTTTATTAGTCAAATCAAATCAACTTTTATTTGTACAGTGCCAAATTACTTCAGTGTTATTTTTTTTTTTCAAAGTATTCATCAAATGCAGAGAAAGCTGTAATATTTTAACAGTTTGTTAATAGGTAGTTAGTTTTAATAATACATTCTGCCACAACTGGCCCTTTGGGGACATTCATGATCTTGATGTGGCCTGAAAGGAAAATGAGTTTAACACCCCTGCCATTGATAAACAATAAGGGTGTGGGGCCTTCTGTATATAACATATTATAAAAAATTTATATTGCCAACCTTAGTCATAAACTTATATGGAAATGAATCATTGTGGTTAAGGTGAAAAAAGGTGATTAGTTATGTTTTTAAAAATCTTATGGAAAACACCTGTAAATGTAATGTAATTTGCCATCTTGCCTGCAATCATCAGGTAACACAGCATTATTTCCTAAGAAGAGATCTGTTCAGTGTCTTTAAAACTGTTAGAATCTTTAGTTTGGCAACTCATAACTTTAATAAATTATTCAGACTGAAACATAATTTGCCACATTCAAACATAAAGTAAGAATCGTTCAATGTGTCAGCAAGTTTATACAGATAGGGTTCTCTTATATTGTTCTTACTGGACTTTAGATGCCTGTTGTGTACATGTTACAGAATTCAGTTTTACACAATCGTCCTAATGCTGTCTGTTTGTTAAATCTGTTTCTTTCTGCTTCCTTCCCTTCTAAAACGCCAGCTGAATAGGGACAGCAGACAGAACAGCAAAGAGACGCACACACAGGTGACTCACTGACTTTCTGCTCCCAGTGGACACCTCCACAGAGAAGAGATGATTTCTATTAGATGACGAGCAACTCTGAATCCACAAACAGAGTACCCAATTATATGCACTTCTTACAGGAGATGGAGGAAAAACAAGTGAGGCAGCGTCAGACACCGTGGCAATTAAACCCACACAGGGACTTTGTTTTCTCCTCTTGCTGGACCCAGCACTTAAACATGGAGCTCAACTGTACGTCTGATCAAACAGATGAAATATTTCTCAAATATTTTTACAGCTGGATTTTCAACATGGAGCAACAGAAGAAATGTTGATGAATTCAATGCTTTGGAAGTTGTTTTATTCCCACAGCACAAATGTGACAGAATAAATGTACCATATTAAGTTCTTTTTCAACTATAACTGGATTGTTTGGCTTCTTGACATAATTAGAATTCAAGGACTCTTTTTAAAATTATAAGCTGGAAACATGTCAGCTAGAGCAGAAAAAGTAAGTACTTTGGCACAAAAATGTAGCTAGATAAAAACTAGGAAATCCTTTTCTATTTGTTCACATCCTAAACACAGCATCCTTAAGATGAAATGTGAAATATGGTGGTGGCAGCATAATGCTATAGGGATGATTTACTTCACTGAGCACAGGGAAGCTGGTCAGACTTAATCCAACAAAGGATGGAAATAAATACAAGACAATCTGGGAAGAAAACCTGTTTCTCCAAGAGTCTTGAGACTGGGGTGAGGGTTAACCCTCCAGCAGTACATTGGCCGTACACATACAGTCAGACCTACAATGAAGTGTTTAGATCAAAGCAGATTCAAGTGCTAAAATGGCCCAAAGTCTAGACCTAAATCCAATGGATAATGTGTGGCAAGACTTGAAAAGTGTTGTTTCCAGACTCTTTCTAGACTTTTAAACTAACTGAGTTTAAGTTAAAAAAAAAAAAAAAAAAAAAAAAAAAAAAAAAAAAAAAAAAAAAAAAAAAGTGGACAAAAATTCTTCTTTGCAAAGACAATCACTTATCTCATTGATATTCCACTGTTATTTTACCTATCGCTAATGCAAAAGTGTTGAAGAATGGCCCATTACAAATCACTTGAATTGGATCAAAGTTCCTTGCTGAGTCTGTCTAAACCACTTCAAAATGACATCTTAAGTACGTCAGTGGATTTTCTGAAAAGTGTGTCATCCCTTCTTCGATTTCATAGACAGATATCCTACTAGAGGCATGCAGAGTGAGTGTTACATGTTAAGCAGGGTGTCTTATAATCAACAAAAGGTGGATGAATGGAGGCCTGATTAAATCTGACAAGGCTTCAAATCAGTTCAGCTTTAGAAAAAAATGCCTTGAGGCCTTGTACATTCATGGAATAAGCTACCACTGTTTGCCAGCTTTGCAAGGGCCAGCAAGCAAGCAGATGATCTCATGCAGTTTCTGATATTTTCTGACATTAAAATGATTGGCATGAAATGAGTCAGTTTTGTTTCAAGTAAATGCTTATATGAATTATGACACATTTAATGTGCAGTGTTTCAAGAAATAAAATGTATGATTAATCAGAGAATTTTTATGTGTT
The DNA here is from genome assembly GCA_014839685.1 of Anableps anableps. Lineage (NCBI taxonomy): Eukaryota > Metazoa > Chordata > Actinopteri > Cyprinodontiformes > Anablepidae > Anableps > Anableps anableps. The sequence goes on from CM026076.1 coordinate 14,946,049, forward strand.
AACTTCCTATTTCAAGTCAGCTGTTTATGGACTAATTAGCAATATGGTTTATATTAAGTGATTCAAGTACTCATTGGTCTATCAAACACATCTGGAACCAGAAGAGTTGCATAATACATAAAATTCTAATTATCACAATATCAGTGTCAGCAATATCAATTTTGGACTGGAGCAGTGGAAGGCAACATCATTTAAGTGCAATCCAATTATGAACTGCACTGATGCAGATTGGTGTGGCTGAGATGCTAAAACTCACTGAAAGTTGTATGGCCATCTTGATGAAGGAAAAGGAGAAGAGTAGTGAGGAAAATGTGTTAATCACAACTGAAACCGTCATTGCAATATCAGTAAAGTTGCATTTGCATGTTTTCTAATATTGTGCATCTTTAATAAGCATACCCATAGCTATGTGACATCTCAAGCTCTAGCTAAAATGTCTGCACTATACAATGTGTCTAAAATCTAAACTGAATGCACCATAGCAAAGTCCAACTGGCAAAAAGTTTACCATGCTAATGAAGCAACAGACTAAAAGATCCTAGATCCATGCAGAGAAAGTGGGAAATGATAAGTTGCAGAATTAAAAAGGCCTTTCGCAAAAGGTACAAACACGTTGAGAAAACTGTTACACAATAAAATGCCTGTAGTTGGACAATGCATCTTTCTGTAGAGCTGCCAGATGACTGAGAAGGGCATCTGTGTGGGCAGTTTGTGAATTCAAACTAATTTTTTCTCCCCAAACGATCTTTTACATCAGCTACTTGTTTACTGGCTGGTAAAAACAATAGAGAGAGAAAGTGAGATATTTTAGTGATAGAAGTCCTTTACTTAGAGTGTTCCGGTTTTCTATCTAAAACCTGCAGTGGTTTGAACTGCTGTCATTGGCATGGATGATGGCATGGAACTCTTTCTGCACTGCCTACAAAATATATGCTGTAAAACTTGTAGCTGCTAATTTAAATAGTTTGAGACCGTTCTTTAATTGTGAATCCTTGTGCACACAAGGTCTGATTGCAAATAAACCAGCTTCAGAGTCATTCAACAATCCCTAATATCCATAATTGTGGTCTTCTTTATGGATTCTTCATTTTAATTGCCCTTAAATCACCTCTTTCGATAAAAACAGATAGGCTCAAGTTCAACAGAGGGCAACGGTTTTATGTCAATAGCAGTCTCTTCAAGACTTTAGAACACTTCTGTTTTTGTTGTCTGTCATTACAGAAAAATTGCAAAATAGAGCAATTATCTTAAAATCTTTTTTACAGCAGTCTCTTCTTCTACTCCGAAGAAGCACATTCAAAAGCAGCTATTGAGTAAAAAAGTGAATAAATCTGACAATTTCAAAGTGACTGGGAACAGCTTAGTACCGAGAAGAAAGCTTTAATACGTGGTAAAACAAAATTGTTCATGTATTTTATACCCATCTCGTGTTAGTAATCTACTTGATTTTTTATTAATGACTTTATTTTTCTTTCGGTAATAAAACAATGGCATGTCAGAATCTGTGGTGTGTGGTTTGAGTTCAGCTTTAAATAATTTTAGAGCATGGCAAAGGGTCGGTAGATTATACCAGAGGCTCTCAACATGTGGCTATAGAGCCACATGTTGCAATTTAGACCCTCTGCTGTGGATCTTAGTTATTGAGCAAAAATGATATGAAAATGACAATGTTTTTAATCATACATGCAAAGGAAAAGGGTGGGTTTCACAGTTTTTTCCATATGCTTTTGTGCAACATCTGCATGGAATTTCTACTTTAGAAAAACACTAATGCTTCAATATTTTTTTCTGCCCTATATGTTTTTTATCTCAAACTATGTACTTTATATTTTTAAGTGGGGTAAATGTTTGTCTTTATTTCCTATAGGTATGGAAAGAACTTACAAAACTGGCATAATTCTGCAAAAGAATGATGAGCATTCCTTTTAAAAGTTCAATGGTTAACTTTTTTTTTTTTTTGCTGAAAATCTAAAACTAGAAATAAAATTTTTTAAAATCATGACTGTAAAAGCAGAGATTCATGGCAAAATATGTCAATTAAACATTCTTTTCATTTAGTAATAAAAGCTTAAAAGTCAACAAGATAGAGTAAAACAGAGTTTTATGCTGCAACAATACTTTTGAATCTTTTCAATGGACCATTATTTTCATTTAACTCAAAAGCCAGAAACCTGTTACACTTTCCACAGTGTTCCTGCTGCATATATACATGAGACTTACCACATTGTGGGTCTGTGTTTGTCCAACAAGAATTAGTATGTTTGAGCAGACTATAGACAGGCAGAAGTTCAGCAGGATAATGGATCGTTCAGATCGAATATATCTAAAAGAAGAAATACAAGTGATAAAAGTAACTATACCTGAGTATTTTTTAACAATATGTTTTACTGATAGACAATTACATTTAGTATTACTACATTAAATATGTTACAAGAATACAAATGCTCTATCATATGGCTGAAGCACATATCTTTGGAGGGTAGGATTTACCTCCATAAGACGGCGTAGATGACTGCCAGTGTGATCAAGGCGAGGCAAGACAAACCACAGCCAACTATCAGTGTCACAGATGGGACCCCTGAGTACTCCATAGTCTGTGGAAACAACACAGACAAACAGAGACAAGCCAGTAGGTGGTAAGCTGTATGCTAGGTTAAGGCAAGACAGTAAATCATTATTGCCTGAAGTAGAGAAGCAATCAAAAAAACCACCACCAATCTGAAAACCAATCCACGATGGGCCCCTTAATTAACTGGGTGGTTTAAGGTGTGTGAGTGGGCTTTGAATAGATAGCACAAAGAAAAAAAAACTTTCCATACTATGGTAGCAAGAGATTAAATAATAATTAAAAACAAACAAACAATAAAAACCCATGAGCAGAAACACAGTGTTGTTATTTAATTTTTCAAATTTAGGGAACTGGAAACCAAACTGACAAATGAATGACAACACACACATACACACACACATATACATATCTATCTATCTATCTATCTATCTATCTATCTATCTATATATATATATATATATATATATATATATATATATATATATATATATATATATATATATATATATATATATATATATATAATAGAGTTCCACCTTGGAGAATCTTCCACAACCTGTACAAGGTGTTGACCAATCAGGAGATTGTGAATCGTTCCAACCTGTGACCATCAAACTGTGCAACCCCTCAGTGTGAAGCAACTGTCAACTCAGTATATATATATATATATATATATATATATATATATATATATATATATATATATATATATATATATATGGCCTGCAGACAAAGTATGTAACACATTTCATTTTTCACTGCAGTAACACAGAATCTGATTTTATTTCAAATGCTCCATCTTCTCACTGCTTGTTACTTTAACCTGAAACTACAGGTTTCTGCTTCCATTGACGGTGACGGAAAAATCTTAGCAGCACATTTTTTTAAAAATGTATTTTATCCCTAAACAAATTTGATTGATGGAAATATAAGAAAATGCCACACAAGTATTAGCATGCACATCCTCTCCCACATCCATTTCCCTACAGTAGACTATGGAAATCTGAGCAGACACTAGAAAATATCCCCACACACGCTCCCTGCACTGCTGAATTACTATTTAAGGGGATTAGCACGCCAAAGATTCAATTTTCGGTTCTCACCATCTCTCTCTCTTTCCCTCTCTAACACATGCACGCACATACGCACGTACAAACACGCAGGGTTTCACCTTTACATTAGCCCATCAAACCCACACTGAATAACAAATCAATATGCTACTTACTATTCCTCTCGGTTGCTGAGCCAAAATGGCGAAGGTAGATACACGATCACACGAGCATTTTGTATGGGATGCATCTGTGAGCACCGTTTTGCATCCTTTCGCGGACCAGGCTCCCCAAGAATCGTTCCTGCAAGGAGGAGGCAAAGGCAGTTAGAGATTTCTTCTCTCTTTGCTTTTCTTTCTTTCTTTTCTTTCTTTTTTTTTTTTTTTTCCCCCAGCGGAGGTGGCACGACTACTTCACAGGACTCATTGGTAGCTGGCTTCAGCTTTTTCAAAAGACGAGATGAAACAAAACACAGTAGATCCGCAGAGATGAATGAGGGGAAAAGGAAAGAAAACGAGAAGAGAGCAGACAAGACACGGCTCGTTGTGCGGCTCCAAGCACCGTTTCAGCTGGAGCGGATAGAGAGAGGCAGAGATACGGAGGAGGAGGAGGGAGGAAGCGCGGAGCTGTCTAAGCAGACCGGTGCTGATTGATTCGCTATACGCGCATAAATACCAAACGGCCTCCTGGTATCAAAACACCGTCAACCCCGTAAAGCACTCAAGATGAAAACATTTATAATTACCTTGGATTTCCCTTCCTGTAGATCTTTAATCCAGACAGGTGATTTACGTTACCCCCCCCCCCCCCCCCTGTTTTCCTATCGCTTATGTTTTTTTTTTCTTCCCTCAACTGTTTTAATTAGCAGCTTTTGAATGCTTCCTTGGTTGGGGGGTGAGGGGGGACGTGGGGGGGGTTCACCCTGGAAACGGTGGACAGCATCAGATTGATACCCTGTTCCTCACCGCCAGAGTAGAGGGGGGTGGGGGAGGCTGGTACGATAAAAAATAAATTCTCATAAGATCTGGTTATTCTGCTTTAATTTATACCGTTTGAGAGCAGGGGTAATTTAGGATTGTTCATGAAAATCTTTGTACATGAAAGTAGTCAAAATGCACATAGAAATAAACCATCGCAGTCACATCACCCCGCGGAGACGGCGCGAGTGGTTGCAGCCAGTCCCCACTTTACAGCGCAGGAAAGAGAAATGAAAGCGCGATTTGATTTTAGTGAATTTGAACCTGAAGTAGGAAAACACAGGACTAAGAAAGACTACTTTATTGAGAGTAAGGCTGGAAGCGAGTGAGCAAACAGGTGTCTGCACTGCAACCTGATCACAATTACAAACACCTGTTGTCAGGGGATCATCCAGTAGGCAAACCCCAAACCATAACAGAGTCAAACAAGCAAACAAACGTTTTGAAGTCGCATTTTAAGTAATTCGAAAGATAATTTATTTCAGTAAGTTAATTTATTAAGGGAAACAACGTTATTACATAGATTCAGAGGTACATATAATAAGGTTCTATTTCTGGTCTAAGGCTACTGAAAACTCAAAATTCCTTTTGTGAGAAAAGCTTAAACTACAAAAGACATTAATCTTAAATAACCCTCCAATAAAGTGTATACCAGCTAAAAGAAAACAGAATACTGTCCCCAAGTGAATTAATTCAACATTGAGCAGAAGGGGAAAAAAAACTTGAAAAAAAAGTTTGAAAGCAACTGGGCTAACTTGCTTCAAGAGCCACTAAAGAGGTATTCATGCTGTGGGCTACAACTGGAACATTCTTTGTGGTCTCCTGAACCTGCGACCATGTCAGGAACATTTTACCTGAGCTGAGGACAAAAGGGACAGGACTTTTGCTTACTTGTCCAATGTCCTGTTTTACCTGTTTTAATGACCAGGAACTGTGGTTGATTGGGCAGGAAACTCACCTGAGCTAAACTGCACAGAGAATCTGTGAAGTATTGTCAAGAGGAAGATGAGAGACACCAGACACAACAATGCAGTTGAGCTGAAGACTGTTATTAAAGCAACCTCAGCTTTCCTATTGGCTCAGCAGAACCACAGGTTAATCATCTCCATGTCCAACTTTTGACCTTAAAAATCCGATCCTGCTGTGATAGCAGTGCCAGGAGTTAGTGAGAGACATTGAAAACAGAGTTCTATGATGGACAAAAGAAGAAAGCACATAATGAAGTTAATAAATAAATAATATTGCAGCTATGAATCTTGTCCTATCTTTTCTTAAATTCATGAAAAATATGTTATGCATATAAAACTGCCTTGGCCAGAGGGGGTGGTGGGAGCCGGCCAGCAACCTAATAGATATGGCCATTACCCATCCACAGCATACCACCCCCAACACACACCTGGTGGTGTAACTGTTGTCCTGTAAAACATCTGACTGTCTCTCTGCTCTCATCTGCATCAACCCTTTTCATGACAAAAAGGCGAAACAAGATGCATTTGGCTGATTTACGACAACAGAGAACATACTGCATATTGATTTATGAGAGCAGTGTGGTGCAAGGCAATCCTGCTTTGTCATTTGATCAATATGGCAGCAATATTTATTATTCCTGGAAGGAACCTTGGAGCCAGTTGCAAATTTTGAACCATTGCTAGTGGTTTAAAGCCATGAATGTGCTCACATCACAGTTTCCCCCCTTATTACCATGCTGCTTTACTAAACTGCTTCACTGTGTAACCAATTGAAACACATTTTAACTCAGATTGGATATAAATAGAAAGTGAATGCATTTTAGTTTGTATTTGTCTAGTTGACAGACTCGTAAAGAAATTTTAGGAGGACATTTCTTTAATTAGATTTTAGACAGAATGGCTATAAGCAGTAAGTAAATTAAATACGCTAAATTCAGTAAACGTCTTGTTTAAAATGCATTTTATTATCCGTGCATAATAAAGTTAATTTATGAAGCTCATCTTTCCTGACAAAGTGGAGGAATAATTTCACAGAGGAGAAATCAAGAGCTATAATCCATGAAATAAAAGTTATAAGAATTTCAAAGATGGATGATTTGGGAAATATAAACTGTCTAAATTACTTTCTCTGTTGCTTCTCATGGAGAATATCACAGACATATAGCAATATCTGTGACTATTTAGGAATGACAGATCAAAACTGTCATCAGAAACATGTTTAATTTTTTCTGCCTGCTAGAGCAAGGAGGCATCAGTGGGTGTAGTAAAGTTTTCATGAGAAATATAAAGAAAAAAGGCACGACAGAAAGCAAAAGGGCCTGTACGAATACCCTTCAAACATTAACATGTTGCTGATGGTTGGTGGTGACAAGCTAAACTTAAACAAGTTTTTCAAAATTTTAATCCTTGTGGAAGGTCTTTTGTGAAGTAGTAGAGCATGAAAACAAAAAGCTTTTTTATTTAGTTAAAAACATAATATGCACGCAGAAAAAAAAATGCATATTTTGACCAAGATTCTTTTTATTTTTTAATAAAGAGCTTGATCATTGTTTGCAATTGCAGGCTCAAAATCTTTTATATTACTTCATTTATATGCAAACCCTGTCTGCAGCGATGAATGAAAAAGTGACATATTTGATACCTCTTTGTTTTTTGGATGTATTCTTATCTCCTCTGGTGAAGAGTCTTTCTCTAACTCGGACTTGGTAGATACTAGCTCCCCCTTTGTTCATTGCACAGACAAAGCCGAAAGGAGAGCAGGCGCTGACTGGGGACTTTCTGCAGGCTACTTTTGACGTGTTGCGTGACCTTATGAGGTCTCAGTGGCCTCCAGAATGTAAAATGCCCTCAAGAGAAAGTGTCACTGTTGATGTTAACCAAAGTGAAACTGATGACATGACATTCATGATATACCCTTTGCTGAATGCATTTTTATGCATGTACTGAAAAGGAACTCAGTTGTTCTGACTTGTTTTACATCTTCTTAGAAGATAAGAGAAGTAGAGCAGCACTTTGTCCCACTGAAATCATAACCTTTAATATATTTTATTAGGATTTTTTGGGGGGTTGAAACAACACAAAGTAGTGGAAGGAAAATGATACATTGTTTTCAATATTTTTTACTAATGAAAATTTTAAAAGTGTAGAGCACATTTGGTTTTAGTCCCCCCCAAGTCACTACTTTGTTGAGTCACTTTTCTCTAAAAATAAAGCTGTAAGTCTTTTAGAGTTTGTCCTATCAGATTTATATTCGATTTATTGCTCATTCCAATTTCCAAAATAGCTTAAGCTTATTCAGATGATGAAAATTATCTATAAATGACAAAGTTCATGTCTTGCCACAGATTTTGACTGTGCCACTTTAAGCACATTAATGTGCTTTAATCTAAACCATTCCATTGCATCTCTATTTGTATGTTCTGAGTTATTGCGATGTAGGTGAACCTCCTCCCCAGACATTTTTTGAGCCTCCAACAGGTCTTATTCTAATTTGGTGAATAATCTTCAACAATCTCCACATCAGTTCAGACCACTTTCCCTTTCCCTTCTGAAAGAAAGCATTCTCATAACTGGATACTGCCACTAACATGTTTCACTTTGGAGATGATGTATAAGGATGAAAAGTTGTATTTACACTAAGATCAACTTACCCACAAGTAGACTGTTTACTAAATAGGTAGATTTCAAAGGCAACTGATAGCACTGGATTTTGTTTGGAGGAGTAAAGGTTGCTGAAAACAAATATATGCCACATTTTCCATAATTTTATTTGGAAAGAATTTACAAACCATGTATCCCTTTCCCTTCAATTTACAATTTTGTGTACTTTTTTCTTCGTCTATTACAATTAATGAAAGTCTGTGGTGCTAACAGACAATGTCACATACCTTGCCTGGCAAAAAAAAGTTGCCACCTGGATTTAAAAAAGCAAGTAGGTACAAGGCTCCTATTGGATAATTACTGCATTGACAATTATCTTTCAGATACCAACAAGTTATTTAACCCCAACTGATGTTACTCAATAGATGTTAGTCTGTTTAAGAAGGGTCAAAAGACTGGCATGCCTCAAGCAGAGAAAACATCTAAAGCGACTGCAGAAACTGTTCAAATTGAGTTAAGAACTGTCCAGTGCATTATTAAAAACTGGAAGGAAAGTGGGGAACCATATTCTTTGAGGAAAAAAAAATGTAATTGGAAAAAAATCCTGAATGATCGTGATAGACGATTACTTAAACGTTTGGTGAACTCAAATCAAAGAAAAGCAACAGTAGAACTCAAGGCTATGTAATAGTAAAAGTAAAAACATTTTCACCCACACACAATGAGAAGGAAACTTAAGGGACTGGCACTGAACAACTGTGTAGCCAAAAGAAAACCACTGATCAGTGAGGCAAACCAGAGAAAAAAGCTTTAATTTGCAAGGGAGCATATAGATTGGACTCTGGAGTAATGGAAGAAGGTCATGTGGTCTGATAAGTCCAGATTTACCCTGTTCCTGAATGATGGACGCATCAGGGTAAGAAGAGAAGCAGATGAAATGATACATCCGTCATGTATAGTGCCTGCTGTACAAGCATGTAAGGGCAGTACTATGATCTGGTATTGTTGCAGTTGGTCAGGTGCAGGTTCAGCAACATTATGTGAACTAAGAATGAGGTCCAGTGACTACTCGAGGCAACTCAATGGTACAGTAGTTGTCTTGCAATCGGAACATTCGATTCCATCTTCCTCCTGTCACATGTTGACGTGCCCCTGGGTAAAGCATTTTACCGCAGGTTGCACAAGTCAAAATCAAGTCTCAAATCTTTCACCCCAAGTCAGAGTTAAGTCTCTAACAACTGAAATACACATTTTCTTATCAAATCCCCAATATTTAGGTCACCTATAACTCTGTATTACTGTAGGTTAGGATTCCAAACCCATACTGTTTATCCTTATCTTTAATCATTTCACACTTCTTTCACTGTCCAAAAATCTGCTAAAGGTTTATTCATATTATAATGAAAATTGTTCAAATGTAATATTTACTCCATTAGAAACATAAATAGTTGTTTATGCGCTAAGAAACATTAATTTCTAAATCAAACAAATTAATTTATAAATGAATCAAACAAAATACATTTTAAAATCTTTGTAATGACTAAGTTAACACCTGTTTATCCCTGTCTTCATGCTATCCACTCCATATAGTGGACTAAATAGGATTTGGTGGGTTTTATTCTCCTTACTCTGAGCTGGAGAATTTTTAGTAATATTGGGAAATCATTTTCTGAACCCACATTTGAAACCTTTGCTCCCAATTCTAAATAATAAAGATGTTCAAAGTTAAGGTATAAATTACAACATAATGAACAGGGCAAAAAGTAGTAAGTAAATAAATGCATTTTAAACTTGTGAATGAATGGAACTGGAAGTGCTTTTATTTTGATATTTTCAGACAGAAGTGTCCTTGTCAGGCTGCAGCCAGCTTAACAGCAAGGGAATGTTGGAGGTATGTTTATTTAGCTATGGAAGTAATTTAATACAGCTCTGATTTGGAGAGATATTCATATGTTATCAAGCCACAGATGACAGATTGTTATGAGTCATTTATAGACCCTCATCCACCATAATGTCACCAATGGCTAATAATCAAGCACATCCTTTCACAGTAAAACATGAGCAGCAGTTGCAGTCTGTAGCTCACATACCATCTTCATTTTACTCTTCATTACATGATTTAAAAACTGTTACTGAGACTTGAGTCACAGACTTGGAGTCCAAGTCACGTATCAAGTCTTCAGGACAGAAGTCTAAGTCGACTTCTAAAGTCTTTATTTTTGCGACTTAAGTGTGACTCGAGTTAGTCTCAAACTCAATTTGCCAACTTTTGCATGAATTCAGCAATGCATTTCTGACTTTATATCAAAATTTACATAGGTGGAATTTTGTGAAGACAAAGTTTTTAGCATTTTTTTAAAAGCAAAGTCAGAATGGAACTGACATATAAGGCTGAAAGAACTTTGGGTTAATTTGGTATTTAAACCTTTAAACAAGGAAAAGGTTGACTCAGTATTCATAACCTTTTATGTACACCAGACACACAAAGTTCCTGCAGAAATTGTATTTTTTTAAATGTCAATGGAACCCACTTACAATGTGTGTTAAACACTAAAGCTAGTGGCCATCAAGCTAACGAGGTGGTGCAGAAGCACATAGTAAAAAAAAAAAAAAAAACACTAAGCAGCAGTTCTTTACTCTGTGCTCTTCTAACAGCACATAAGCACTACTTACCACATACTGCATATTTTCAGGAATGTAATATCTTTAAATTCCTTGCATGTCCACATTATATTATTAAGATACTAAGGTAGGGGATTTAGAGAGTGCCTAGAGCTATGCACTTCAGGCAATTTTTATAAATTCTTGAAAGACTGACACATAACGACTGGGAGAGGAGGGTGGAGAACCAATGCTGTAAAATGATTCCATCCGTCTTGGATATCTTGATGATGGGCAATTTATATCAGCCTGTAGGCCACACTGAGTATTTCAACTGGATGAGGAGAATGAAAAATGAGTGTGAATTTCCATGTAGCAGGAAAGATTTTATTAATTCGAAGTGAGCAAAAACTCTGATAATGTGGTAGACATATAAGAGAGGCTGCTGTTTGAATATTTAGATGAAAGTCTATTGGGTGTACAATCATTTCAGTTACAGGTCTGTAAAGGTCTACACTTTATGCAAAATCTAAATAGAGGTTTCTCTAAATGTATGTAATTACATTAATTAAAGTAAAAAAAACAAAAAAAAAACAACAAACAAACAAACAAAAAACAAAACAAAACAAAAAAAACAATGCCACTGCATTGTCACCGAAACAGTCAAACTACTGGATAAATATATAAAGATAGGGTACCGGCACTTAATTTAATTCATATTGCTCTGATACATACAAATACAACAATAACACCTAGTATGAATTAATGCAAAATATGTTCCCCAGAGTCCATCATTAGTCACTGCCAGAGTGAAGCTTGGAATTACAGTCAACATCACCCACATTGTTTTTTTTAAGCTTACATTCTTTTTCTATTTATAACAAATTACAGCATAATACATAACCTCATATCCTAATCAAATCCAGAGTGTCTTAATTAGCAAACTCAAATCGTTTTCATATTAATATCTGCACTGTACACTGTCTACAATCAAACATTTACAAAAAAGAAAAAAAAAAAGAATTTATGGATTCTTAAACTAAATCTGATAAAAATGCAGGGATCTTGAAGGAGAATTTTTTTTTTTTGCTCGGAAATGTTAGCCTTGACACAAAAGCAGAACACCATTAAAGAATCCCCTTTAAATGTAAAAACAACAACAACAAAAAAAAAACTTTTTGTTAAAAACTCCAAGAAGAAATGCAGCTTTAACTAAAATCTGAAGTGGATACGAAAGATTTATCAAGTCCTTTGGAGATTAGTGCAGATCCTATTCTAAAGTGTTTAGTGTTTGATCTGAAAAAGTTGGCAGGGAGTGCAAATGTCACTGTTTCTTAAAGTTCATAGTTCAGTTTAGATAATACTCATTTTAATCATAGTCAGAAATAGGCATGAGTTGGTTATCAATAACAAGGTATGCCAAAGGTTTTAAAAAGTAACTGTTATAAAGTTGTTTTCTATCATATCATTTTTTTCATTTCGTGAGCTTTAAGTCAGTATAATGAGATTCCACAGAAAGTGCTTACAGGCTGTATGGAGCAACAAGTAAGACAGTGCTTCCTGGACATTTGTTGCACACTGCTTGTCAGCTAGATGACTAAAAACTCCCATACTTTCTTTCACTTATGACAAAGAAAAATTAAGAAATTTAGGACATTTCCAATTGCGAAAATCAAAACTAGGCTTAGGAGCACTGTTTATCACCATTTTAAGCTACAGCTTGTGAGTTAGGAGCAGTAAGCCTGTAAAGCCTGTAAAGACTGAAGACTGGATGCTTGAGCAGCCTGACAAATTAAGTACTACTTTGTTATGTGTTTGGTACAACTGCAAAAATAAAAAATACTCTTTGAAATAAGCGCTTGAAAACTACTACTACAGCAGGTGTTCTCTCTGACGTTGCTTAAGTTTATTTTTATAAATTAAAAATAACAATGAATGTTTACATAACATGTATAAACATGTTATATTCAGCCAGTTTTAGTTTTAACAGCACATTTAGTTGATTTTACTTATATACTCTTGATGAAAATGCAATTTAGTTTTAGTCAGAATTAAGGCTATGTTTACACAGCAGGTCTTGATGCTCAGTTCTGATTTTTTGCTGAAATCCAATATTTTTTTGAATGGTTGTTCATACTACTAATTAAATGAGACCGCAATCAGACTTCTGTGTGAATGTTTTATGGTTTGTGACCTCAAAGCAATGAAGAAGAACGTAGACGTCACACAGCAGCGCACTGTTTACAAGAGTAATAATGGATGCTGGCGTCTATGGATCAGTTTTAAAGTTGTTGAGCAACGGGAGCTGTTAGTATCGTCACAAGATCATAACAAAGGAAGCAAAGGTTCAAAACAAAGGATCATAACAATTAACTGCAATGACGTTTTGTAGAGCACTGACTGTAACTTCTTTAGAGAACTTTGTTTGGATGTATAGTGAGAACCAGGAGTGGTGGAATTGTGATGTGATGCGCTTCACTGACACAGATTTCTTTCATAATTTCAGAATATCGAGGAAAATCTTTTACTTAATCTGTCAGTGCTTCAGTTTAAGACTTTCTCAACAGAACACTCATCTTTGATGACATAAAAGTTGGATAAACAAAATAACACAATTATATCAAAAATAATAATCATCATAATCATATATATATATATATATATAGCATTCTGCTATATATATATATATATATATATATATATATATATATATATATATATATATATATATATATATATATATATATATATAAAACTATATATATAAATAAACTATATATATATATAGTGCTCAAAAAAATAAAGGGAACACCTAAACAAAACAGTGTCACTCTAAATCAGTCACACCTTTGTGGAACCAATATCACAGTTCGGTAGTAACACTTATTGCGAATCAGTTTCACCTGTTGCTGTGCAAATGGAACATACAACAGGTGGAAATGAGACATTTATGTCAATCGCCTCCACGCCGGGTAAATCCTCCAGATTACATGACTGTCTTTTTTATTAAGACTATATGGGTCATATCATAATTGTACTCATATTTTTTCATGATACCTCGTCTGCATCAGCCCACTTAAGGCATTAGCATACTCACTGCCATTTTGCTGTGTTTTTAGCCAGAGCAAATCACTTCCTGCCCCCAATCTGAATTTCGCGTGTCATCCAGGTCACGTGATTGCAACCTAGCTTTATCCATCCATCCATCCATCCATCCATCCATCCATCTATCCATCGTAATGTTCTCATAATATTTAATGCTATACAGCTCATTCAGGGTTATACATGATGAGTAAGAAACCCTTTTCAAGGTACAACAATCTGTCTTTCATGCAGTCACCACCTAATGCTATTTTGACTTTGACAGTTGCATATTCTTAATTTCAGCCCATCAAACTGAGAATATGGCTTCAATCTTCTGTTGTTGCAACACAGAGCTTAGGGTCTTATGCACTGTAGTACCTGGCAGTGTTTGTTGTTGCCTGTTTGGCTCACATCCAAGTTCTCCAGATGTTTGTGGAACCTGAAGCTGTGACTGCTGCTTTCCATTCTTTAAATATTAATGACTAAGAGGATTTGCATGGAAAGGTTACCACATCTACTTTCTAAGAAACATCTAGGATTAGGTTTTGTTTAACACATCAAAAATTTTCGGCATGTTTTTACTAATATTATTATCTCTTATGATTTCCTGCATAATGACCCAGCTTTTTATTTTATGGCTTCTGTTTCACATGCTGTTTGGCTCATCTTGGTTTTCTGGTTCAGTCACTCATTTCCATTCTCCATCTTGTTTTATTATCATTAGTCTGTAACCAGTTTTATGGTCCATCTTGCATTCTGCTCTCTCCATTCACCTGGCTTCTGTTAATTATCAGCACCTGTCTGTTGTTAGTCATTAGCTACCCAAGTGTATAAATACCCTGACGTTTTCCTTTGTTTCCAGCCAGACTGTCATGTTTCCCTTTCTTGCTCAATTTCTGTGTTTCTGCTTGGTTTTGCTGAAATAACTGAGATTCTTAGTGTAGTTTTATTTTTTTTTTTTTTTATTTATTTATTTATTTTTTTTTTTATTATTATTTTTTTTTAATCTGTAAGTCTCCTCAGCATTTCCCTTTGTCTTTTTTCTGCTATTTTATTAATAACATTAGGGCTTATGATATGACTTGGGACAGAAATAGTACATGGAGGTGTTTGCAAGAAATGCTTGTCAGATTCTTTTTTTTTTTTTGTATGAATTGCATGGACATTGGAAGTCTGTTTATTTTAAATGTTAAGACATCTATGACATGACTCTTTCTCTTTAAAAGAAACTAAAGCTAATAACAAAAAAGCATTGCTGATGGGCAACAAGTTTGAAAGATGTTGTAAGAAATAGATTTAATGAAAAAAAAAGTGTCCCAAGGGTAACCTGCAAAGTCTTCTGTTTGTTTTGAATCCCATTAGAGACTGCTGAATAATCTGAGAGAGGATTTATAAAGATCAAAATACCACACAGTGAGGTGGCTTTTTATGCACTGATTACAGGCATCCAGAGGATATTATAGTCACCAGTTACAGAAGAAGGCCAGATGAACTGAAACTTAGCATCACGCTATAAACTTTGCATTCAAAAAGAAAACTGTTTGTTTGTGTTACAATGTTTTTAAAGATTAATGAATCTCCACAGCTGTTATTTAACGTCATATACTTTTTGCTTGTAATAATCCAGCGAAAGTAGAAGCTGGAGTTGCGAAGAGAAGCTGTTACATTTTTTTAAATCTGAAAAAAGCTGAAAAAAATGTTTAAAAAACAGCTGATTAATTTCTTCTACAGTGACCTAAATCGTGTTTTAATTTATTTTGTTTTTCATCTCCTCAGAGGTGAGAAACTGGTACTCTTAAACTGGCCTGAGAGCTGAAAACATTGACATTGAAAAATGTAATAATAGGTTATGTATTTGAAGTGTTTACTGTTCCTACTGTGGAGCTGCTGATTTGAGGAGTATATTAAAAAATTGGGGTGATGTCTCAGAATGATCCATGTGCTTAATCTTCCCCACCATCTCAGTAAAGCAAAGTAGACTCTTATGAAACTAATCAAATTATTTCAATATGTGTTATATCGATCGATAGATCTCTTTTTAAGCTATTTTCACAAAGAAAATATACAAAAAGATAATTTCATTAGGATTTTTCCAGAACACTTATTGCTTTTCCTTTAGAAATAATTATAAAAATAATTTTGTTATGAAAACAAATGTATATCTGAATGTTTATGAATTACAGCTGACTATAATTTTTTGCTATGGCTTTCAACTAATTTCTATTTTTACATCCATTAAGTTTTTATCTATTCTTAGGACTTGGAGTCCTGTTGAACATTAAAACTATATTTTTTTGGTTCAAAATCAGTCTGATAATTAAAACAACTTTTTTTTTTAACAGTTTTTAAGATCTTCCAGTCTTAAATGAATACTGGGCATTGTTTTTGTGAACCACCATTCATTTTTTCTTTTTGTTTTTGTTTTTTTTTTTACATTTTTACTCTGCCAATTGTTCCAAAGAGCACCTTAATTTGGTTTAAACCAACGTGTTCGACAGATGGTACATTGTCCCATCATTGAGTCTTGAGAGCTTTTGCTATTGGGTAATGGGGAGTGCCAAATGTTTGAAATAAAGATGATTACAGTCCCATGGAGTCATTCAGCAGCACAATGATTAAAATGACTTATTGTAGATCAGAAAAAGTGCTGATCTGAAAGCATATGGTTTGTGAAAATAAAGAGAACGGAGCAGAGTTGTCCTAGTTGTACCTTTGCGGTTCAAAAATAGACCAGTTGCCCTCAAATGCTGCAAAAGAGGACAAAGCATGCTAAAATCAAATGCTATTTAAAGGTATATTTTACATCATGAGCTGTTAATTAACCAGTTCATCTATGGTTGCTGTTACATTTTAGCAGAAATAGTGAAACTGTTCTGGTAAATCCTATTTACTAAAAAATTATTACATTCAGAATACAAATGTACTGTACTGCACTGACAACTGGCAATCCCCTTAACATGCTACATATTGATGCTTTCAAATAATTCATCTTATAACATTCTAAATTATAACATTATTCTAAATGTGAGACTGTTAATTATGAAAATATGATTTTAGTCATAATAGTGGCAGAGACATTCAGAAACCTTCATTTCCAAGTCTAATTTGACAGAAATTAACATTTTCACATCACATGTCATCTAGTCTGCTATATCACTGTTTTGCCATAGGTTATGAATTAACATAATTTTTTCTACAACTAATATGGTTCACATGCGTTTAACATCTTTCTCGTTTTCAGAACATTCAATACAATAATAACAACATACACATAAATCTACATTTTTTTTTATGCTGAATGAAAAGTAGGAGAAATTGTTTAACACCAGCCGAGTCAAATATCCAACGGAATCAAACAGGAATGGGTTTTTCTCCAAAGAACTGGAAGTATCTTTGTAGTGAAGCAAGCTTACCAGTGAAAACACAAGAGACTGAAGATATTTTTAATGTATTTTGTTCTGGAATCACCCACAGTCATTTAATGAAGAGTTCATTTGGAGAGACATTATCATCATTTGTATTTTCTGATGTAACTCAGAGGGGCAAATATTCATTACTCCATTAAATAATCATACTTGCAAAACTTGCTTATAATCCTGGTTCCATAAGGTAATGGTCATTCATAAAATCCGGGTCCCAGGCCAAAGATTTAAATTAGGTCTTGATTCTTCTGGGTACATGTCTAAGTCAATACTGAAATCTTTGTTCTAGCAAATTAAGTGAGACTTAAGTCTAAGGTAATGGTATAAGTCTCTATTTTTTGACTAGTTGGTACCAGTGAAACAACAGCTACCTGGAAAAGGTGAACATACTTGCACTGCATTCACCATTTACAGCTCATGTGGAAGTTCACTACTTTAGTCTTAAGTTGTCTTTTGTATCCGATTTGATGACTATTTTTTTTCAGGTTGTGTACTGAATAATACTATTCCTGTTCCTAAGTCCTGTCCTAAAGAGTTACTGTCGTGCAACTTCAAAATGCATCCTTTTTCTAACAAACCTAAATCAAATAAATGTCTCCTTTATCAGGTCTTTGTAGAGTCGAGTAACATGCTGATGAGGGAATTCATCTATTTGATTTAGGTGTGTTGGAGCAGGGCTGCATCTTAAAGTTGCAGGATGGTAACTGTCAAGGACTGGACCTGGGCACCCCTAGATCCATTTCCTTATTACTTCTTGAGTGCCGTTACAATAGGTGATATTATTTGGGTATATCAAGCAAAAAAAAAAAAAAAAAAGCATTACCTGCTAAACCTCTTGATCGATACAAAGCTCTACTGTGGCATTAGGTCAAGTTTTCTCTTTACCTACTTGTCATTCTTATGAGCTACCCTGCCCATCTACCCTGGATTCTGTTTGTCATTTACTTAAAACTTTTACTTTTAGTTTCCTAGCCTTAATGCTCTTGCCCTACAGAGGTCAACTACTCAGACTAGCCAGCTTATTATTTCTGTATCCAACCCCCACCAGAGATTTACTTGTTCTCTAGTGTCCATACTGTTGATTCCCTGTGTGGACAAAGACACTTACTGTTTCTAGTTTTCAGTGTAGCGTGAAGAGATAGCATGAGGGGAACATTACCAACAGAGGAACAAAACCAATCAAGTAGCAAACAAAGAAACATTGAAGCCCCTTAAACATCACCACAAAGCCAAGCACAGGCAAAATACCACAAAGTTTAGAAGCACACATCACAGAATACTTTCAACATATATATATATATATATATATATATATATATATATATATATATATATATATATATATATGATGCATCAAAATGCATGAGCAAAGAAATGAGCAAATCACACAGCTTATGGTTGGTTGTGTTGAGATGTTTCAAGATTCAGTATTTACAGCACCTTGTAAGACTGTTCTTACCTCTCAAATATGTTCACATTTTTTCATGTTGCAACCACAAAATTTAATGTATTCTATTAACATTTTATGTGATAGGCCAAAACAAATTACTCCATATTTAATAAGTGGAAGGACAATGAATCATGAATTTCAACATTATCTACAAATACATAATCTGAAGAGAGTGGGGTTCATTTGCTTTCAGCCCCCTTGAGTAAATACTTTATAGAACTACCTTTTGCTGTAATTAAGTCTTTTGGGTCTGTTTTTACAAGCTTTACACATCAAGTAATCCATTTTCTTCTCAAAATATCTCAAACTCAGTCAGACTGGATGGAGTCTTTGTGGCATATAAACATAAATAGATTCATAGCTGAATTCGGGTCTGGATTTTGACTGCATCATTCTAATACCTAAAAATGCTTTGATCTGAACCATTACATTATTTTTTGTGACTGTATGTTCACTGTCAACCTGTATTTACCTCCATCCATCTTCCAAATCAACTCTGCTTCACTGTTCCTGCCAAAGTAAAGTGCATGACTCCACAGCTGTCAAGTTGACAGATTCACCCAGCTGAGCTGTGGATCTCTGCAGCTCCTCTAGAATTACCATGGGCCTCTCGGCCTGCTTTAAACCTCTCAACAACTTTCTCCCTGACCTGTCTGAGTGGTGCTTTTGTAAGAAACCACTGAGGCCTTCAAAGAACAGCTGAATTATACTGAAATTAAATTACAGACATTGGTTTCACTCAATTTTATTTTTAGAGTATCAGCCTAAAGTGGTCTGCATACAAATATGCCACACACTTTTTAGACTTTTATGAGTAAATAATTTTAAAAGCACATTTTAATTTTTCTTTAAATCACAATTATGCTTACTTAGTTATTACTTAGTAATTATGCTTATGCTTACTTAGTGTTGGTCTGTCATATAAAAGCCCAATATAAGTTTGTGGCTGTAACGTGACAAACTTCACTGTGTAATAGTTGTGTAAATACTGAATACATTTAGATTGCACTGAAGGATTGATGCTGTAGCACTCTGTTTGTCAAGTAGATAACTCTATCATCATCTGTTGATAATATGTTCACTTTTTACATCTCCAGTTGTTTTTGTAGTGTAACATTCTTCGAAGTATATGGCACCAGTAAAAACAGAAACTGATTTCTCTACGATTATGATTTTCTAGAAGTGAGTGTATGACTCAAGTGTGACTCATGTTAAAGTCTTGCAGGAACTATGGTGGCAATTGCTGCAGAGGAACACTGCAGCTGTAGTGCCTGAACAACACTGACCCAGGGACACTGAAAAAACACCATAAACTAAATCCTACTGCCTCAGTTCAGAATAAGTGGGTGTCTCAGCAAACATAACATCATTACAATATTTGCTTCACTGTTTAATTTATTGTTGTTCTTTAAGAAGGTGGTGAGTCATATTGTATCTTAATATATGTTCACTCATATGGATTAGATTATCGCATGCCCACTTACATTATGGTGCTGTCCCAGAGTGCACAATACGGCTTCATTGTTCCCTGGAATACAAGAAAAGTGTAACAAATCTCAGTAAATCACAAAGATAACTAATCATTTTTACCATCACAGCACCATCCTTATCACATACTTGTGTGTTTGTCCAATGCTGATCTTCTGAAAATGTAGTTCATGGATCACAGAAACCATAAATTAGACCATGGACAGCACTATCAAAGCACCACACAGTCAGACACATTTGATGATGTGCTCAGATTTACTTGTTCTTTATCTCTAAGATGCATAAAAAGCTCTGGATCATATAAAGGAATTGTCCTTGTAATTAACTAAACACAGCTCCAGACACTCTGTGCTTGCAAATTAATTATCAAGCCAACTGACCAATAGTGTGTCACTCCTAAAGGAAGGTGATAGATACTGTGATCTTTGTGGAAGATCACAGTATCTATCAATAAACAAAGATCAATAAAAAAGATATCAAACATCTGTTTAACTAACACCAGGTAGATTGCATGACATTCTTCATACGAAATGGAAAAAAAAAAAAAAAAAAAAAAAAAAAAAAAAAAAAAAAAAAAAAAAAAAAAAAAAATAGCGGCAAAACATCCAAAAAATGCATTTGATTTATCATTCAGTTTCAAGCTACAGTGCTGGTGAAAAGTTTATGCATACTGTATTCCACTTGAGCATGGACTTTTTTTAAACTTTGAGCCTTTAAGGATGTGTTTGAATGGTTCATTTTGTGACGTGGATCAATTAATCATCAAACTATTTAATGGTTTTGAAAAACAAGAATTAGTTGCACAAGTTTGATTTTAATGCTAATTCTTTTCTTATCCAAACATGGTCAAACATATACAGAGAAACTGAAATATATAACTACACCCACACATAATTCTGGATAGATATTTGACACTCTTCCTATCAGTAATGATAGCATTCATTTAAATTAGTTGGTTCTTTTTATAGCTTAGTATGTATACAGTATGTGGGCTTAGGATCAATGTCCTGTTGAAGCACCCAGTTGTGTAAACCATTTAACTCAAAGACTCCTTCTCAGATGAAAGGAAATTAGTTTCAAATGTAGAAAAACAGCCTAGGTACCATCAAGGGTCAATCTGATCATAAACCAAAAGATGCTGCAACACCAGTGTGACTTTCCACAGTGAAAGCGAGTCTTACATCACAATGGACAGAGTGGTGTCTGGCCAGGCAAAAGCAGAGGCTCCAAAAACTTTCAAACTCAGTTATAATTTGCAGCTACCCATATGGACTTTGTCTCTTTATGAAACAACTTTTATTGTTAAATGAGACAAACATTAGGAAACTTTTCCAGAATGAAAAGAGGTATGATGAGTCAAAGAAACGGTTGCAAACCTAAGATCACTGTACGAACTGTCAAGCATGGTGGTGGTAGCACCATGCTGTGTGCTGGTTTACTGCAAGTGATACATGTGTTGCACAGAGAAAGTGGAAAAGTGAAGATGGGGGACATTTTTAACTTTACATCAAATCAACAGTCAGATGGTTGAAACCAGGTGTTGTGAAAGCAGTATAATCCAAAGCACACATCTAAGCCGGCTTTGGAATGGAAAAAACATATTGACATTAATCTTCCACAGTGGCAATGACCTACTGAAAAGTTGTTAATTTTGCTTAGAACCCAGGTCTTTTACAGGAATTCTGACTATTTCTTTTGAGCGAGAATTGTGGTTATTTATTCTGAATTAATTACAGATTTTTATTATTACTATTTGAAATTTATTTAAGGTGTTAGTTGTATCATCACTCCACTCTGGAAACGGACAAAAGGACTATAATGGTCGACACAATTCAGAATAACTGTGGTGCTTACATTTGCCAGGTGAGCCAATTCAATCTCCAGGTGGGACTCGGTTGCCTTGGGCTCAGGTCTTACAGTCACAGCGATAACCTTAGAGTTCACAGCAGTGTGATTCCTAAGTAAAAAACACAGATTCATAGATGCTGTTATTAAATTCATCCCACTGCTTGGTTTTGCCAAACTGTCTATTGGTTTTCAGTATTTCAAAACAACTGTTTTAGCATATTTGCATAAATGCATACAAGTTATCTTCTTTCTGTAGTCAACACAAAAAACTATTATGTAAAGCAAACCATAAACTGTTTTTAAGTAACACACTTTTAAAACGTTGCTTTTCTTGTTTTCAGAAAGAGCAAAAGTGTTCCAGAACATTTTTTACTGATAATAAAACATCATCTGCTGAAAGAAAAGTTGAGTTGAAAGACCAGTAGAGCTTACTCCTTTTTTTCCGATATTTTTCTGTATCTGCCTTTCAGCTCTGAAACAACTCCATCTTCAAGACTTAATTCAAAACGGACATCAGTAGACTAAATTGCTCTATCCAGAATACACTTAAATTTTTGAGATTTAGTGGCATAAAAGTTATTTGTTTTGTCAAACCTTTGCACACTTAAAAAGAGTCAAATGGAAACTATCCAACTCTAACAGTTCCTTCTTGAAAAGCTTATCCCCATATCAGTCTGGAAAGGACAATCTGTAGTGGCCCATTATGAGTTTCCACATAGACACAGAGGGTGTACTGCACAGCTGGCTTGAGATGTCCTGAAATCACCACTCAGTCCTTGGATATCCATGCCAAAGTCTTGTTGACTTGAAGCAGTCTTCTGATGGTTCTTTGGACCATCCTACAGCTCTTCCAGACACTTGTGTTGCTCCTAATTAACAATGTACTCCATATTACAGTGAGTGTGTTTTATTCCCTAATTTAGAGCCAACAAGGTCCTCTAATTTTTTAAAGCACAGATCCCTCCACTGTGTATCTTTATACAACATATAGGTTATCCTTGGCCATGGAATACAATTCTCACACTTGTTGGAACAGTTCGTGCATTGGTTTTGTTAAAACAACAAAAGCTATACCTCATACAGAGTTATCTGAAAATACCCCAAATAGTTTTGGAGAAAGATAAGATTAAATTTGTAATGCAGAACAAGGCCAATCACGCCTGCCAAAATGACTTACCAAACTCAAAACCATGTGGAAGAGACCTATAGTAACAGTAATTTAAAATATATAAAGCAATTGTTATAGAAATTTGAAAGGGAATAATGGGGAAATGTTAACATAGTTGTTTGGAGGGGTGCTGCCATATTTGTATGAGCCACATATATGGGAAAATGACTGTCTGAGCTGCTCATGGATGCAGAAGGATCACTGGGTGTGGG
Organism: Anableps anableps; assembly: GCA_014839685.1. Classification (NCBI taxonomy): domain Eukaryota; kingdom Metazoa; phylum Chordata; class Actinopteri; order Cyprinodontiformes; family Anablepidae; genus Anableps; species Anableps anableps. Next base: position 14,969,486 of record CM026076.1, read on the forward strand.
AAACCATGATTGCCATGCTGTATGTCTGTATTGGCCAATTTTATTGTTGCACTTTCATTATAAGTCTCCTGTTTTTCTTTTTGTTTAATGCACTGTGATGTAGAAGTTTGTGTTTTCAATGGGCAAAATATACATTTAAAGTAGAATAAAAGATTATAGAAGCCTTATCTGCAATAGATAGATAGATAGATAGATAGATAGATAGATAGATAGATAGATAGATAGATAGATAGATAGATAGGTGGTCGGGAAAATAAGCAACATTCTTAATTCAAAACCCTTTTTGTTGCTAAATTATTGAATAGACAAGTGAGCTCAATAACGAAGACATTTCTTGTTTTTAATCTGTTATTTAGGTTATTCAACCATCAGATCAGTGCAAAGTGTTATTATACCCATTCAGCTTTCAAGTGTTTCAGGAATCCCTAATCATTCATGTAACTTTCTTTGAAAAAATATTTGTTTAGAAATGTGGACTGTTGATGCTGGCATTAGAATTGGGGGCATCTGTGTTTGCTGCTGTTTGTTTGTTGTTGATATTTTGCATTGAGATGTTATTTTAGGCTTGAATAGCTTTGGTAGTAGGTCAACTCCTCTTTGCACAACTTGCACACAACAATAGTATTTTTCAGCATCCCATCAAATCATTTTCTGAAGCAAAACTTAACCCCTTGTTGGCCAAGAAAAGCAGCTTTATCGTCCAACACTGTTGTTTCCGGATGTTGCCTATGCATCAGATTTATGGGTGTACCAGAAACACTCGAATACAACAAAAGAAAAGTGCTCTAGAGCAGCAGCCCACCGCTTCCTGAATCTAGCCCTGGGTAGCGATGGATGGTTTCGAGATCCAAGCTGGAGGTGCTCGCAATGCAAAATAAAACTGCTCTTTAGAATACTTACCCTCATTTGACCTTTTCAAGATTTCAGGTATATGTCTATTTTTTATGTTTTTATACATGTTCCTTTATTTTGTGACGAAAACACTATGTGGGAGATCACCAATAAAACTCATTCAGCTAAATATGACATTTTAGAGTTGAAGCAAAATGTGTCCCTTACTTTGGTGAAGGTAGCATGAGTCCAAGTGTTTTGTAGAGAACAGTTCCCAAAATGAACACTGGTGATCCTTCCATGTCTGAAATAGAAAATGAGGGATCAGGTTATGGTTTTGAAGACACCCCTGTTTTACCAGATGCTGAATTTAAAAAAAAGAAAGGAAACATTTTGGATAGGGTTTAAAAATTTGTAAAACAAGACTCTTATGTGCTCCCATGGAATCTGCTTTATACACTGTCCAGACTGAAGCAGGTGGGATTGCACATGACTCACAGTCCTAATCAGTAACTTCCTTTGTTATGTTTGATTCATAACAGATAAGACTGATTAAACCAGTTAACAAATTTGTCTAGTTTTGAATTAGGATATGAAGTGGCAGCTGCAGTTTTTGAAATCATGCCACAAAAAGGGTGAAAAAAAAATTGATGACTGAAAAAACACATCCAAGTAGACCTTTTTTACTTTTTTTTTTTTTTTTTTTTTTTAAATTTATTACTATTTTTTACAAATTTATTACTATTTCATAAAATGTGGACTAGTGGCTTTCTGATAAAGGTTTTTAAAACATTATTGTAAGAGTTAATTTAAAATTTTATAAAGAATCAATCTAACACACATCTGTATGACTTTGAGTTATGCAGAAAAAAATGATTTGGACAGGAGGTGATGTGGCTCCATAAAATACTGGATGTGTTCAGTGATATACCTGCTGACTGGGAAACAAAGAGGCCCTTTGGGATGACCACTTTATCTTCCGAGTTCCTGGCCCAGTCAACCATGCCTTTGCGACCTTTCATGGGGAAGTTGATGTCAGTCATCACAGACACTGCTGGAAGTCTCTGGATGCTGGCCACTGCAGAAACCAATAAAGAAATATATATTACAGATGTACTCCGGGGTATATATATGAATCTGAAGATCATTTCATGAGCAGTTAAACCGGGTCAAAAGAGAAGGAGCAAAAACATTCTAATCCTTTTGCGTTCATATTTTATATATAGCATAGAAGAAATAGGCAAATATGGCAAAAATTTGCCAAACATTGTACTTTTTATTTCTGTAGAAAGATTCACATTAGATAAACCTGAACATCCACCAGAAAGTCTAAAATCAAACCCAAAACTGGCCTATCACAATTGGCAGACAGGTAATCTCCCTAATCACCTCTCTTTCTCTCATCTGCCTGCAGTAAAGCTAAAAAAAACCCGATGTGTACTGAGCAATAACAAGAAACAAATACCCCAGATTAACGAAAAAAGGTCTTAAATTTACAAGGGGGAGGACAAAGCTGTACTGTTTTCTACCTGCTATCATATCAGGCCCCAGTCAGGTGGTGGCTCAGCAAGGGAGAAACTCCAGCTAATCCTACCATTGATGTAAGAACTCCATTGTTCATTGTGTTGTTCTGGTAGTACAATTTATATCCTGGCATGACTCCATGATTGAGGGAAATCTGTGACAGCAGAGGTGTGCCTGTGTATTTGGGATGATCCTTTAGTGAGCATGAAATCAGTGAGCACCAGGAGGCTTGTTCCTAGTGCCAGATGTTGAGAGCAACGGCGGTAAGAGCATGTTTATTTGGGCTTGTGGTTTTAGTCACAGGGCACACAACGAAAAATAACAAATTCCTAGGAAAGCTGTGTTTTAGGATTTGTTTAGGCAATTCTACAGGTTATTGAAAATTCACATTTGCCTTACTAAATTTGGAAACTTAAGCAAGTCACAGTATGTCTATGTTCAGTGCAAAAATACTTGTATCATTTTTGTAAGATTATTTTCATTATGTCCAAACATAATGAACATCTTGTTGAAAAAATTGGTTTATTACCTGTTTTTTGTTTAACTGACATTAATAACAACACTATTTCAACTAAAAAGATCATCCTCACTAAAAGATCCAAAACTAATATTACTGGGGTGCATTGTATTTTTCAGCATTTAATTTTTAAAGATGTCTTAAGCTTTATTATGTCCTCTAACTGTTTTAGGGAGTGAGAATAAGTTGGTGGATTGGAAAGCCTTTTGCGATCAAGGTTATTTAACTAAAAGTAGCAGAGCAGAAGATAGTACAGCAGTGGCTGCCACTATTTATCTGGATGTCAAGAGGCTGCCATAAATAAATGACAAACTGATGCAGCGATGTCTTACTCAGTCAGATGCTTCCCACTTGGCTCCCACCAATGGATCCACAAAACCATCCATTGCTTTAATCAAAATAGCCATGTGACCATGAGGGTATATTGGTGTGAGCTTATATTATGTCTGGCTTCTAAAGTATATGCAGTACCCCAGTATATATTAATTAATTATGAAAGTCCTACACCTTCAAATGGTGAAAGCAATTGGTGAAAGTGGGTCAAATCTTGGCTATTGTGAGGAATACAAGTAAGAATCCACCCTCCTAAAGCCACACAGTAAATGTATACATTAACATCCATGAATGAGTCAAGACCACAGTTCTCCTATTTCATGCTAGGGAGACACCATTCATTGTAGAGAAAGAAATGAGATGAGACCACAGGGACTTCACATCCTCCAAGATGCTATGGAACAGAAATTAAAAGAACACAAAAGAACTCCAAGGAAATGAAGTATTACATAAACTCTGTTGTCAGACTCCAGAGACCAACAAGGAGAAGTATAAAATAGACAAAAATCAGTGTAGCAGAAAAGCCTATTACAGCTCCAAAGAATAACTTTGCTAATTTCACTTCCAATTTTATGGCCTTTTATCAGTAACTTAGTATGTTTTTTCAAGAACATAGCAAGGAACTGACAAAGGGTGTTTTTGTGATGATGTACAACTGCAAAAACATTCTTCAAGGTACACAATGCTAATCAAGCTTTACTCAAAGTGCTGCATGGCAGTGTCATGTCAGACAGAATTATTTCAACTTCAAATACACAATTAAAATTGTATGCTTTTCTTGAAATAAACATTTGAAACAATAAATGTGCACTGGCAGTACTTTTAGTGAGTTACTTCTTTCCCTTATTTTTGTGATAATGGAATTGTCGGTGTCATAGGAATTTAGCACATTGAGACCACAGGATCAGTTTTAATTAAGATTATTGATTTGCAGTAATTTTACTCCCTTCAAACTTACCATCCACCATTTATCCTAATTTAATGATGGTGGTGAAATTGACTCTGAGAGACAGTGGAGCGCTGGGATTATGTGTCCACATCGAGATGAGATAAGTGGTGAAATGAACTCAAAGGCAGTGGGTCTGGGAGGGGGAAAGGGAGATGATTCTTACCCAAGTTTCCGGTCATCAGATAGGCATTGTGGAAATCCTTCATGCCCAGTCCAACAATGTGGATGAACTCCTCTATGACCTGCATGAGTTCCACTGCTGCAGGGTAGATCTGAACAAGATAAGGACAAGATGACACTAAAAATGCTTACATTATCTTACAACTCAGCATTAGTAAATGTTAGCGGAGAGATTCTAAGGATCACAACAAACCAGTATAAAAACTTTTTTTTTTTTTTTACACAGTTAAACATGTAAAGTTGAAATCAAATATTTAGATACACTGTGTAAACATAAAGACGAATCTTTTGTCTCACTGTCTGAGACAGTTTTTACTGTTTTAAGCCTGTTTGGAGTACCAAAATTATTTGAAATTTAATTTCAAATTTGGGATGATGTTCCCAATATAAGGATGGTCATTATGGCCAAACACTTCAATTTCAGTTTCCACAGACCACAGGACATCTTTTCAAAACGTAAGATTTTTGTCCCAGTGTGTTTTGCAAAATGTAATTTGTTTTATTTATGTGAGTTGGTTTTGGATTGGCGGCCTCTTCCTCTCTGTGTGGTGTTTCAAGTGAGACTTGTTTCTTTATTAATAATGACACTCCCTTTCGAGCTTCAGCCAGCATACATTTGATAGCTTGACATTCATATTGTACTTAAACTTGTATATAATTGTTTGAAGATATGAATGTGACACATTCATGCATCTGGGAATTCTATGATGGATGAATCAGACCTGTGGAGGTACAAAATTTTCTTTTTTTTTTTTATTTTTTTTTATTATTATTATTTTTTTTTTATGGGTATGATGTCACACAAGGAATCAGTGTGTTTATGGAGTTTTCTCACAAAACAGCCATAGTCAAGCCTCCAGGTAACTCAAATGTTGTTAATTAATCTAACAGGTGCTTACAAAGCCATAATATCGTCATCTGGGCTTTTCTAAACTGTTTAAAACCCTTGTTTGCACTAACATACTATTTTATGTGTCTCTCACTGCTGCCTTGGTTTTTTCAGAATGCAAATTCATAGTGCTTCTTCAAAAACATGTGTGCCTATGTCTGCACTTCTGCCAATTAGTATATTCTGTGTCTTTTGACAGGTGCTAACTGCTGTTTTGTTTGATGGTTCGACTATTTCTGATATTGGTGGTGGGTAAGGAAAGTGTAAGGTTGGTATGCAATATTTAATGCATAATCTCATATGTTCAGATCATTTTCCTTATAATATCCTTCCTAGCTCAAATAAGTTTATCAGTACAAAAAAGCTATATATATATATATATATATATATATATATATATATATATATATATATATATATATATATATATATATATATATATATATATATACACCTCTGAAAATAAACAAAAAAAAAAAAATCAGCTGGGATAGAACCACCCATGTGACATCAGCATCAGAGTTGTAATCAGCAGCATTGCCAGCACAGTTTCTGGTTGGCTTCTCCTTTTAAAGGCCCAGCCAAGTTAAGGGCAATTGCCTCTGTCCATGTGCCACCCGATGTGCACTGGCACTATGCGAGAGCATGCAACATGGACAGGGACATAGCATGACCTGTAGCACAACTGGTGCAGTCAGCTGTGCTCTACAAATGAAGAATTTGAATGCATGTTATTCTAATAGATGGTTCTTAAATGTTTGGACCTCTATTCTGAAAGAATTTGGGATTTTGTGCATATTTCAATTTACATAAATGTGAATGTGTTGTGCATGAACATGTTTCAGACTCACAAATCCCCAGCAGCACAAAACAGTGATGTAATACATTTCAGTAATAGACATGGTTCATTTCAAACTGTACAAATATTAGTGCATGGCTTAGACAAATGTGTGAGCACACCTTGATAATGCTGTGAGGTTAGAAAAGCCTTTGAGTGGCAATTAGCAATTTACACCTTGGTCTAAGGTGATATGGCGCAAACACCCGAGGCAGGTATTTCAGTTCTTCCTTTGCAGCACCTTGTGCACCATATGTTTGCATGTGCCTCCACATGAGCTGCAGTTAAGCTGGCTAAGTTGATCGTAGATGCTTAAGTCGAAAGCCTCTGACACAGCAAAGTGAAAGCCATAATGGGGTTGGGGGGGTGGAGTATCACATTGCCCCTTCTGACGCAGAGTGCAGTCATGCTCATTCTGCTCGTCTCCATGGTAACCGTAGGATGTGAAGGCAGCATGGGGAAATGGCTGCAGTGGAGGTTGTGTAGACAGAGCTCTTCCTTTGCTTGCCATGGTAACAGTGACAGGAGGTGAATATATAGTGATCTCTGCACAGAGCCAACCCTGCATCCAGTAAAAGCTCATAGTGAGGTGTTTCATGTAAGAGGAGTTTATACTTCCACAGTGTGCAGCACGTGTGTGGGTGCTGTGGAGACGGAGCTTACAAATGCAAGCAAAACCCACAAGTGAGAAGAACATTTAGCTGTGAAGTCAGAGTGTCGTCTGTTGAAATCAGGCAACATCACTGTCCAATCGCTGGGGTGATGAAACCAGACACGCACATTAATCACGACAAAAATAATTTATCTTGTCACATCTACATTCTTGGTGCTCAATCAGAGGCAAACATTTCCAGAGTCTACATTTTCTCTAGTCTGTCTGTACCCATCTCTGACGCATTCTGACTAATGAAACCGCTTGTTTATGAGCTTTTCTATCAGACAACATTTCGATGGGGGCTGGCAAACGGAGGCTCCAGTATGTAAACACCTAATTACTACCTGTATCGACAGCAAAGGCAGGCTCTCCGTGCACTGCTTAAAATTGCTTCAATTTCAGCTAAAGCAGGATGATTTTCAGCCAAAGGGGGGAGGAAGCAGGAGAGATTTAGCTTATTTCAGGAGACTAGATTCTTCTTGATTTGTCAGATCAGGTGACACCCTATTTCAGTCAGTTTACCACTGAAAGTGACACCTGAGCAGATGCCCTTTGCAGACCTGTGGTCATTGCAGATGGCGTCTCTGTCAGAGTCTGGACATGTGTGATTTCAGAGTTGAAGTTATCTTGGACACCAGGGGTAGCTTTCAAAACAAGATACGCCACCTCTCAAGAAAGGGGTTGGCATCCAAGGGAGTTCCCAGGGGAGGTTCTGGTGTATCTCCTTTTATTTGTATGCGATACTGTACCATTGCTGTTCTATCTATGTTGTTGCAGTGTCATTGTCACACAAGTGAGGCAAGAGTTGGATATGTGGTTGCTTTGCCTCAAGCAATAAAATGTCTGAATTGAGTGCGCATTTGTTAAAATTCATCTTAAGTACTACTATAATCACATGATGATCTGTGTGGGCTGGATAAAACAATGTGCATGCAAGAGGAATGAGTCCTGCAGTGCTAATGGCTGGACAGTTTCTATGACTGTGCTGCTGCCATCAAGTGGATGTCTGAGGTACTGATTTTCTAAATGAGGGCAGATGTCAAGTCTGCTAAATGACCTTACATTCCTATGGGGAGTAACTTCCGAAAACACACCTGACTTTTATTTATCTCAGTTTTTTTTCAGATGGAGTGAATAGCAACATATTCATGCAAGAATCTGAATTATTTAGGAGCACTCCACATTTGCTTACCTTTTGTGCATCTTCCCATTTCTCCTTATTTTCCTCCTCCAAGAGGTTGCTGATGATCTGAAAAAAGTTCTGTGGAAAATGATGAAAGGGGAAAATACATAACTCACCCACGCACAAGTATTACAGGCGCTGCAGCAGACTTGCTTTTTAAAAATCATGACATTAGCACCATGCGCTCAAAAAGAACTACTCTAAATAATATACAGACATTTTCAAATGTGGAATAAAAAAACTGGGATTTCTATAAGGGGATAATGATGGTCCCTGCAGGGCTCAATAACACTGGAAAAATGTGCAACTGGAACCATGTCGGTAAACAAATGGAGAAAAGATGAAATTTGTGTTTCAGCTACAGCAGGGAAAAAATACACCTTCCAGTCTCCTGCAGCTTGAAGAGAACACTTATTGCTACAGGAGACAAGCACAAGCTGCAATAAGAAAAAACAGAAGAGATGAAAGTGAATGTTTGAGCAGCTGTGCGGATTGTCTTCTTCGGCAGTGAAAAGCAGGGCCAGCTCGGGGTGCATGCCTACAGTAGTAATAGGACCCCTGTCTGATCTTTCGCCTTGTTATTTTGTCTGGTCTACAATATGCCTGAGGGAGTGGCTCTTTCTCTCTCCCTCTCTTGACACAGGCTATCTTGTTTTCTACTTGAATGCTTATGCTCCCTCTGGTGGTAATGTGCCCACTTTAACACTGCATTAGCACACAGGCACATGGAGGGGTTGGGCTGACTGACTGCTCTCCCGCCTGCCCACACATATACACACTACAGAGCTCTCCTAATAACCAGAGATAGGATTTTCTCCTCATCTCATAGCTTTTCCAGGGTATGGGGAGAATTGGTTGAATGGGACCAGGTTCCCCATCCATGGTCAAGACATTTGGGTTTCATTTCCACAGAAGATAACAAGCAACACATTTATTACAACTGAGAAAGTGTGGATAAATAAAAAAACTAAGAAAATACATTTGTTATTTTAAATATCACAGCTATTAAATAACTAAGGAAGTGAAGAATAGTATTCTTTTTCATTTGCATTGTTTGTCATTAACTTTTCCACATTTTATTACGTTACAACCCCAAACATTAATCTTTTTTATCAGGATTTTATCTGATAGACTGAGACACATTTGGACACAATTTTGAAGTAAATTTTTATTCACAAATTAAAGTATTAAAAGGTGGCAAGCCTGTGTATTCAGCCCCCTTTCATCCAATACCCTAAACACAAAACCATGGAACGAATTGCTTTGAGAAGTCACTTTGTAAATAGAGTCCATCTGTGTGTGATCAAATCTTAGTATTAAATACAGGTTTCCATCATGAGGTCTAAGGAACACACTAAGTCAGAGGTAAAGGGTCAATGGGACAGAAGTGGAGTACACCTGAGACAGGTTGCCAGATCATCAGATGTCAACGCTGAAACACACAGGACAACCATGCATAAACACACTCACACTCACACCTAAGGGCAATTTAGAGTAACCAGTTAACCTAGGAGGTATGTTGGGAGAATATGGAAAGAACATGCAAAAGCGATAGTTGCTATTATTATTATACCAGTGTGCATAATAATAATAATAATAATAATAATAATAATAATAATAATAATAATAATAACAGAATTTAAGCCACAACTTTTCAGTCATTCTTTCATGGTCCAGGGTTGTTATTTCTTTCATGCTGTTTTTCTGAACTACATTAAAATATCATCATTTCTGTCCTCTTCATCTCTGCTTTGGGTCAAAGACAACCACCAACCATGAAAAGTGGAAAACTTAATAATAGCTTTGAAGATCACAGAGCATTGATCAATCTATCATCAGAAAAAGGGAAAGCTATAGTAAAAAATTCAAAGTTACCAAGACATACCATCCACCTAAACTCATAGGTGGATGCTGAGTAATAATCTGAGCCTGCTAAGTAATAATCTGAGAAGTAGCCAAAAGATGCCCATGGTAAATCTGGAAGGAGCTGCAGGAATCCATAATTGGAAGAATCAGGTTGAATGCAAATAAATTAATTGTGAACTCTTCAAATTTGGCCTTTATGCAAGAGTGGCAAGAAGAAAGCCATTGCTGAAGGAAAACCAAAAGAAGTTAATTTGTAAGTGGCCAAAAGAAATGAAGGGGACAAAGCAAACATGTGGAAGAAGGGGCTCTGGTCAGGTGAGACTGATTGTAATAACTATTTGGTCTAGCAGCAAAACATTATGCATAGCAGAACACTCACTATGAACACATCACTCCAACATGAAACAGTGGTGGCAGCATCATATTGTGGGGATTACTTGGTAAAGACAAAAAAGCCTCTGAAAGTTGATGCCAAGAGGGATACAAAGCAATTCTTGAAAATTTGTTACATGCTACAATGGACCTTAGACTGTATTCACCTTCCAACAGGACAAGGGACGTAAAAATACAGCCAGAGCTATGACGGGAGCAAATATTATTAATTTGTCAGAATGGGCCAGACTAAAATTAGGTTGAGAATCTGTGACAAGACTTGAAAATTGATGTTCACAGAAGCTCTGTATCTAGTCTGACTGCATATTTTTGCCTGTTCTTCAGAAAATAGCTCAAGGTCAAACATTTTCCAGATGTCCAAAGTCAGTAGAGAAAAAAAACACGAAAAAAATTGCAATTGTAACTGAATTGGCTTTGTAGGGCTGAATACAATGCAATCACACATTTTGTATTTTGTTTCTAAACAATTTTAAAAGTCAAGTATCACATCCTTATTACTTCACACATATGGACCACTTTAAGCTGATCTACCACATAAAATAATAATAAAAAAAAATCCATTAAAAATTTTCATATTTCAATATATTCTGTGCTAATTCCTTCTGCAGATTCATGGATACAGTTTCCTATTTGATACATTATAAAGGCTCATATTAGTCAGCAGATGCTGCACTGTGTGATACAGTACTTACTATGAACTTAAATAATTTGAACTTGAATTACTTATATTTTTAAACAAATAAATGGCTCCTGGACGCTTCTGATGTCATTCACCTCCTCACATCTTTGTGGGGAACACTGACATTAAAATTTTTTTTGCAATGTAACAATGTGTGATAAAAACCTCACAAAAGGAATGATAGAAACAAATTAATTCCCTCATTTACACACAAATACATGCCTTTAATATTCAAAATTGATCTCTTTTCTATGTAACTTCCTCTCTAAGAACAAGACTGTATCCTTAATATCCCCAGGAAAATACAGTCACCAAAGCATGAAGTAACTGTACCATGTACGTAGCCAGAAGGAGGCCTGAGAATCACATCTTTGAAAATGGCACAACTTGCAGGGCATAAATTGTCTTATTGGAGATGGGGTGGAGCTTTAGCTATAATCTCCTTCATCCTATTGACAAAAAGAGGATCAGACTGCAGTTAACCCCAGCATGATGAGATGAAACAGATTAGGATGTATCAAGATTTCTTGATATGATAAAGCCACAAGGGGTATATGTGAGCCTTTGTGTTATTTCAGACATATTAGAAACAATTTTATCTGATATAATGCAGGGTTGAGCAAAAAATCCTTTGTCTATTTGATATATTTTGATGAAAAGATTCTATACTTCTTATGTTAAACTGCTGGAGCACTTACTTGAACGTCATCCGAGGAAGGCTCATAGCTCGCCCTCTTGAAGGTCTCTGTCACATTGCGAAGGATCTCCACTGATGAGAGCAGGTCACCAGCATAGAAGTTCCTCCGCTGGGTGAGATCCAACAGGTTCTTGGTAACCTGAGACATCCCGTCCCCCGCCAGCATCCTCTGGCCCTTCGCAAGATGGCCCTGAACCTCCAAGAACAGGAGAAGAAAGAACTTGGGGCATCAGCATCCTCTTGCCAGTTTGTAAGACACATGTGGAGCTACACATTTGGAGCAAATGGAGCGCATAAAATTGGGAAGAAAAGAGTTGACTCCTCAAGGCCCTTTATTTGACACTTATATCTAAGCTGGGCTGAGATGCTTTGTGCCTCACGGATGTTTTGAAATGAGCCAATATGAATAAAGGAGGTAACTGGAGCAGAAGACACATATTTAGGCAGAAACTGCATGGAGAAATGGCATTTCACATCATTGCACAGGAATTATGTCCATAAATACACGTTCACAGGTGCAGGACTGTATGTGCTATCTCAGCCTTTGTAGATTATCTTATTTAAACAATGAGGGGAGGTGAGCAGAATTACCTATTCTAGAAGATGTACTACTGTGTTTCCAGGATATGCAGAGAAAATTTGCAAACTTATTTCAAAATACACTGTATATTTCATAAACAAAATACATTTTTTGTTTGTAAAGAAAAGGGGGGAGACAGAGGTCAGGAAGTTCATAGATTTTTCTCTACATTTTTTTATGCTTGTTTTAAAGTTTTAAAGTACAAAAAAATGTTTAAAAATACACATAATATACCATAGCAGATTGTATTCAACAACAGATGTGATAAACCTATTTTTGGGAGCTCAGGATTAGAACAATGACACAGATTAGAACATACCAAAAAACAATAAATAAAACAGTTGATACCCACACATTAAAAAGAGAATATGACCAAATCTGTATTTTAATTTGCTTCACTATTGAAAGTAGTTAAGCTTTGGCTACCATGTGATTAGATCAAGGGGGTGGGAAAACACTAGAGAGGTAATTTATGATCCATTGGACACAGAGGCTGTGAGAGGAAGCTGACTTTGCACCTACTGATTGCTGCAAGTATCTGAATTCATTTGTTATGCATCGAGCGTAGCTGGGCTTCTCCCAAAAGGCCATGCCACGGTGATCCAAAGAGCAGCGTCGACTAGTGGTGCCTACAAGAGTGGAGAGGGGACAGCGACAGATTCAGAGAGGGGAATTGGTGAAGGAGGGATAAGGGTAGAGATGAGTAAGCACAGAGAACACAAAGAGAGACAGGGGTAGAGGGGATTACAGGCAAAGCAAAGGAAGAAACAAAGGCAGTTGGAAGTGGTAAAGTGAAAAGGGGAGAGACAAAAAGAAGAGAGAGAAATAACTGCTTTTGTGAGAAAATGATCATTTTTTTTCTGATGTTCATCTAATATGCACATGATTAAAATCTAAACACAATTGTTTTAAAGAATTTGTGTTGAAAATAAATCTTATTGAAATAAAAACATGGGGAACATGTAATCTGATAAGAAAGCAGTGTCAGTTATGAATAAAACTGCTTTACTATAACAAGCAGCACAATCCAAATGCTTTCTATTAGTACTTTCCAGGCCGTGTTGATACATCTTATAACTTCAAGCCAAAATATGGAGCAGCTCAGCTGGCCTGAGGCATGAGCAAACTTAGCAGCTGCTTATGGCCCAACACAATAATAATAATACTAACAACAACAACAATAATAATAATCAATAGCTAGGCTATACAAAATTTTCAATATCTACTGTACATGAAATTAGAAAACAACAATCATAAGCAATAAACAAAAATATTTCCAGAAAACATCTGCATACCAATGAGTATGTTGCTTTATATTACCAGTAAAACACAAATCCATAAACAAATATTACATAAAAATGCTGGGCAATTAGATGTTCTTTCAATTATCTGTTTTGACATCATATAGGGAAAGAGTTTTTAAACAAGTGGGAAAGCTTATTAAATAGTTTAGCACCTCTGTTATCTACATGCTTTATGTCTGTAGTAAACCTTCCCCAAGCACCTAAGTTAGCTTTAAGATACCACATAGTCCAGTATTTTGGACAATTTTCTTTACTGTGCTGTTTGATAAAATTATTAGACTTCAATTTTCATTGTTAAGCTAATGACACTCAGTTGTATTAAGCCATAAAACCTGGTTCAAACAGGTAATTAAATTACCTGTCTTAAAGACATGCAAGTACCTTAATGACTTTTCATTCTCTTGAATAATAATAATAATAATAATAATAATAATAATAATAATAATAATAATAATAATAATAATTTGGCGTTATAAAATATTTTATGGAAATGTGGCATCTACCTGTCGGAAATTTAGGAGAATGAAGATTTAAAGATTGGTGAGTTCAATCACAACAGATTTATGAGTTTGTTTTGACATACACTTTAAATGCTCAAAAAGAGAAGAAATGGTCACAAAATTCAGGTTTACAAATGGTTGGTTGTTTTGTATGGGTGATATACAGTGTAAGTAACATTTGTACAAACTGAGCAACGTTGGGGATAATTTCCATCCCTTTTATCTTTAAACATGATAAAAAAATTGATATGCTATAAATTTAATGTTCTATAAATAAATTATGTTAAATGACCCACATAATTCAAGCAACACACATACAGTTGTTCAACTGATAATCTAATATATTGTGTATTGAATTTGTTACTTTCAACTTACTTTCAAGTTGCAAACTATAGTAATGGCTGTTTGATGTGTTATGCACAAACCTTTTAACATCCATAATATAAAGGAGATATCAGTTGAGCTGTGGTGGGCAATGGTAATTAGGAAGTCTCCAAATCAAATTTTATTCAGGACCCCCTAACTTCAGCCAGTTTTGTCTGTCTGGCTTTTAAACAGTGATACGCTAATAGAAGAACGACCCAATATCCACCCACATCACGGTGCACAGCCGACATAAGGGTCCAATATCACTTGGAGTGCACTTCACATATCACCTTACTGCTTCATCACAGGTACTTGATATCCTAAAGGAAAACTCCAGTGGTACAAAATATTTCCCTGGGTAACCGCACTTCACAAAAGCTCTTTACTATTTCCTCTTCCTCCACACACAGGTGGAAAGAGATCCAAACCACACCCCCTTCACCCACCTTTCTCCACAGCCACAACTTGGAAGTATGTCTGAAGTCTTAAGCATGCACAAAACACTGTTACACCCTGGGAGTACCCACGCAGCACCATGAGCCAGCCCACAGGACAGCATCACATGCCTTCTGCTTTACACTGCGCTAAGCATCTGTCTCCCTCAAAAATGGCTTCTCCTGGGTGCTGCATGTCACATTTGCAGTCATCAAAAGAATACTCTGAGGCTCCACGGCTCAATGAAGTCACCAGAGGTGTATCATATTACAGCTTGATACCTGAAAATTAGGTATTCATTTAGTGGTCTAACTCTGACATTTCTAAATGTCACAGTTAACTAAGAGAGGCAATACACTATTCTCTGTAAGAATTGGCAAAAAGACTCACAGTCAAGAAATAAATGTGAATCCCAGCGATGTTCTATATTATTTAAAAGAAAAGTTTAAATTAACAATGAAACTTGTCTTTTTTTAAGATAAACTATTTCAGCACAGCTGTTACTATTTGAGTCTTGCTTTTACATCAATGACTAAGTTGTGAGATGTGGAAAATTTAACAGAAATTCCACAATGAGAGATCCAAGTCTAAATTAATGTTTAATCAGAATGGTTAGACCAGAGATCCCTTCTATGCATAAAAAGCTTTACAGAGAAAATACTTATGTATGAAAACCTATATATTAAAACCTTTCACCACATATTTGCAATTCTTAAGTGTGGAAGTCTGGTGTATGCATTACTGAGAGGGGAATGAACATTTATTTTTCAGTCATTCAAAAATGTCTGTCAGTTTACTGTGATCCATTTTATGGAGGGATCACACAGGGTCAGTGGTGGAAAATCAAGACCTTGACAGTAACTCCTCACTAATAAGTCTTTCTGGCCTTGCATCATCTGTGAAGTACATACAGTAGCCTGCCTATGAAATATAGGTCAGCGCTTGATCAAATTCAAGGCTGCACTCCACTAAGACACTGACCTGTTACTGTCTTTCTTAACAGTATACTGAGCATGGGTCTTATTATAAAGGAACTTTTGTACAAACAACCTCTCCTCGAGATAAAAGGCTCAGTCAGAATTTATTAACAGGGTAGTGAGAAAGAGGGCAGGTTGTCAAACATTTTGAGAAATATTTTTTGTGACCAGATTCTGAAAGATGGTGGGGAAAAAACAAAAATTGGACTAATAAAAACTAAAACTGTACAACAAAAGTAACAAAATGAAGACACCAAACTTGCATACAGTGCCTTGCAACGTTTCAACATTTTTGACATCAGAACCTCAACTGAACCAACAGAATGTAGTGCATAAGTGGAAAGAAAGTTCATGATTCTCAACTTTTTCCATAGAAAACAAAATATTAAGATCTAAGTGTGGCAAGCATTTGTATTCAGTCCCCTTTGCTCAGATATGTCTAAATAAAAATCCAGAACAAACACACGGCTTTATAGGTCATAAAATTAGTAAACAGAGACCACCTGTGTATAATTTCATCATTGATTGAAAGCAGCTGTTCTGTGAAGGGCTTGACATTTTTTAGAGAACATTAGTGAACAAACAGCATTATAAAGGCTAAGGAGCACACCCAACAGGTCAGGGATAAAGTTGTGAAGGAGTTTAAAGTGTTAGGTTACAAATAAAATCCCAAGCTTCAGACATCTCATGGTGACCTGTTTAATTCATCATCAGAAAACATTGAGAGTATTGTGCAACTATTGCTTTGTGGTTACACGACACAGCAAAGGTGTAGAAAAAGATGATCAGATCAGATGAGACCATGCAGAACTTTTATGCATATATGCAAAATGCTATGTGTAGCAGATAACTAATACTGCACATCACCCTGCATATTTAATTCATTTCAATTCAACTCAATGGAGTATGGTCCAGTCAAAGTTAAGACTCTAATAAAATGGATAATCTGTAGCAAGCTTGAAAAAGTGATGTCCACAGACACTATCTATCCAATCTGACTTAGCTTGAACCATTGATATTACTATTTATCGATGACTTGAACTATTTCACAAAAGATAAGGGAGAGCATTTTTAAGTCTTGGTGCTCAAACGGTGGCAATACAAACTACTCACTCAGGGGAGCTAAATACAAATGTACATCACACCAGATAAAAACTTAGCAAGGTTCTTTTCTGCTCCCAGCAAAAATGTTAACTTATCAGCAGCAGCAAAATCAGATTTTAAGAAAATACATGTTAAAACATGATAAAACCTTATGTTAAATGTATAGTAGGTTTGTTTTTAACAACAATGTTTTACTTGGAAGAATGGAGAACTACCAAATAAATAGGGCTTGGTTATCCATTAAATATATAACACATAGACAACAATAGTTAAATGGAAGGATCCGTGCTGCCTGTTTTGCTTTACAATATGTTTTATTTTGTTTGTTTCATTTTTCTTTATTATTTTCATTCAGCTTTTGTTTATCTCACACAAGGTGATACGTGCTGTAAAACTATTCTATGCTGTGCTATTTAGGAATATTTGTTTAATAAAACAACACAAAAAAATCTATGTGGTGCGTCTGTGAATCTTTGCATTTTGTCCTCACTTCCTGTCTCTGATAACAGTTGTCATCTATGATCACCAAGGCAGTGCTGATGCCCCTGCTCTCCTCCTGTGATGACCTTGATGATCCCAGTGACAGCAAGTGAGGATGTGCTAAACCCCCTAAACATGTCTGTACTATATTCATGTTGCACTTTTTTTTTCTACAGCTCAGTAGTTCACCCTTGTTTAGTCATGCTCTCAGCAGCCATTAAAAAAGTCAAAGGTTGTGTTTTTTCTTTTATGGTTTCATAATTCGGACCCCTGTGAGAACCTGCTGACACTGAAAGTATGATTAACAGCTTTACAAATAAACCTGACCTCACCTCAGGTGTAGTTAGTCATGATCTTTTTTTGGTGATCTGTGCCAGCTTTGACAAGCAGAGGCACTGTGCTTAAATATGAAATATGTCTGCCTTCTCTTGTTTTGTACTTCATCATAATACTGTTCAGAGATGAAGTAGCTCTCCAGCAAAGAGGTATGATAATATTAGGAGCAAACTTATTTTTTGGTGCACTGTGCAAAAAAGTCTATCAGTGCTGAATATTACAAAGAGTATAGATCTGAAGGAAGGAAGGAAGGAAGGATGATACTGGGTACACAGATGGATGGATAAACGGATGGATGGAATTCAGACTAAAGCCTTTAAATACAAATATTTTTCCATAGTTATTTTTTGTTTGTTTTTTTTCATACTTTCCTAAACCTAGAAAATAATTACATCAAATTCCAAACTTTTCCAGGCTGCATAAGAACCCTTTCTTTTACAAGTTAAATGTTCTCAATAATAAAAGAAAACTCCTGATTAACAAAATAATATTCAAGTGCCACATGTTGTCTGAACTTGGTCAATGAGAGACAACCTTTCAATAAATAAAAGGTTTATCTTTCCTTTAACATATCACAAATAAGTGAAAAGAAACACGCATACACACCCAAAGCTACTGCAAGCACAGTGTCAAGCAGTTATTGACCATAAAACTAATGTCAAGCCTGAACGTTAATGTCATTCTAGTAAATCTTCCTCTGCTTAACTTTGCCGCAGGTGAGCCATCTGTGAATAACAGTGGGTTTGCAACAACTTTGCCAGAGTGCCATTTCATCCCTATGAAATAAATGTCATGTAGGAACACCAGAGCAACAGCTCACTGTGCCAAACCCACATCTAACCTCAGCATTCAAAACCCCCTCATTGTTCTGTTCTGTTGCATGTTTGCTAGCAGTTTTGACCTTCAGCAAAAACAAAGGTATAACAGCAGATTTATCAGAGATTGCATTCCTTCTTATCATCTCTTTACTTTCCTCTCTCCTTCCTCTTCTTTTCATTCTTTTCCATCATCCAAATTCAAAACATGCATCACCTGTTCTCTCAGTCCACACATTCATTCCCTTCACTTCATGTTTGATAACACATCTCAGTGTGGCTTTCTTCAACCTTTAACAATGCCTTTGGGATCAAAGTTAACCATTTTTCCCATTCATTGCACAGGCTGTGAACTGACAGGGGCAGCCTGGAATAACCCCAGAGAATATGGAAATGGACTGAATGAATATGTGCTGTGTTCTCAGATGAAGAAACACATTCTGGTATATAACCATAGGGGCATAATGTTCATTTAGCAGAGGCTTTCACTACAGAGCAACTTCCAAAAGAAAGAGTACTTGGTTAAAGAAGGAGAGCACAGAAACTGGGGAAGTTTGAAATTTAACCTCCAGCTCTAAGATTTTCAAATTGTCCTCCAAAGTAGCTCAAATGTTTTGACACTAACTAATTTGCACCCATATTCAAATTGTAACAATAGAGTAACATTTGCAGTATTTCTAACATTGAACATCTGTAGGTGCAATTGCACTATTTCAATTTTTGTTAATTTGCTTTTCTCATTTTATACTATCAGTTCTTACCTGTAGCATTGGGTGGGCATCTGTTAAAAGCGAGCTCTCCCGAAGGGGTCCGTCTCCACACCATCGACATTGCATAGTCCTCTGGACAAATCTCATACGGTGCTGGAGAGCAAAATGATACAAGTAATGCTATAGTAATCCAAAAGAGCTTTTTCAGTATTTCCAGCGTGATGCAACAATTTCTTCATTCCTCATACGAGGATGTATGGAAATATAAGAGATCAAAGTTGCAACAGTGTCAGTGGATATCAGCATGTAATTTGGGGATTATAATAAAACAGTTGCCTCTTAAATTATGTTTTTTGTAAATGTGGGGGCTATAAAGTTAAAAGAGGTTTTGATGTTATTTTTCTTAAAAATTGCTTTGTGTACGTCACAGAATGGAAGGATTAAGAGACTTCTTGCTTCAGACTCCACTTCAAAAAGACACACAATACAACCTGATGAATATTCTGGATCTCAGTCTGCCCTTAATGCATCAAAGGATGCATATTCATACTCCATCATCCACGTCATCTTATCTCCATCTCCTTCTGATTCTGTGTTATCTTATCTTGTATAACAAGACACATCACTCATTCTGCACAGATAATTATCAATCCACATTCCCTTTTTCTTCAACTGTGGCTCCTCAGACTTAAAGCTTATTATCCTCTGACTCACCTGGGCAGCGTTGGTCACTACACTTTCGGACTTCCTCTCCATTTCCATCACACTGCTGCCCGGTCACCGCCACCCCCTGACACACTCTGACACGCCTCTGCCCTCCTCCATCACAGGACTTAGAGCAGCCGCTCCATGGACCCCAGGGATTCCACTGGCCATTAGCTAAAACAAAATCAATACCAGTGAGAAACTGATACTTTCAGAGAAGATGAGAGAGAGAAAGCAAAACCAAAGATACAGTCCATTATTGTGTTTTATGTGGTGCTATTTTAACTTGGATGTCATATTTGAAATATGTTTGATGTATTTGTTCATTTAATATTGTTTTTAGATGGAATTTTTGGCAATATTGCAAAAAAAAAAAAAAAAAAAAAAAAAGATGGAAGCTAATGTTTATCAGGGTTAAAGAAACTTCTAAAACAGTGGTGAATAACTTCTTTGTGAAAACATTTACAAAGATGGGAGGGGACGGGACTTTATGACAGACCAACAGAAGGTAGCACATAACTGTCAAGTAAAAGAATATTACGGGCAGTTTTCATCCCATTTTATGAATAAAAGTTTTAAAAATATCATCTGCATTAGTATTCAACCCACTTTACCCCAATCACCCAAATACAATTCAGGACAATTAGTTATCTTCAGACTCTCTCTGAATACTAAATAGAGTCCACCTGAATGTAACTTAATCTCAGTATAAATGCAACCATTCTTTAAAAGCCTCAGAGGTTTGTTAGAGACCATTAGAGAACAAAAAACATCATGAAGAGCAAGGAACACAGCACACAGATTAGGGATAAAGCTGTAGAAAATATTAAGGCAGGATTTATAGCAGAATTTATAGAACAATATCCAACATCTCATGGAGCACTGTTCAATACATCACTTAAAAATAAAAAATAATGGCACAGCTGCAAACCTCGCAAGAGGTAGGTTCGACTGAACTGAAAGGCTGACAATGAAAGTATTGATCAAAAAACCAACTCTGGAGGAGCTGCAAAGATCCACAACTGGGAGAATCAGTTGATAGGACAACTGTTAGTCAGGCACTGCACAAATAAGACCTTTATGGATGAGTGGCAAGGAAGAAGCCATTGTTTAAAGAAATATGTAAGAAGTCTCATTGAAAGTTCTCCCCCAGCCATGTAAAAGACACAGCAAAACATGTGAAACAAGGTTCTCTGGTTAGATAAGACCAAAACTGAATTTCTTGGCCAACAATCAAAATGTTGTTTAGTAAAAAAATAACACTGCAGATCACCCTGGACATACTACCTCCACAGTGAAACATGATGGTGGCAGTATTATGTTGCAGGCTTGCAATTTTAGAATATTTTGAAAACCATGTATCTTTTTCCTTCCACTTATCATTTGTGTATTATTTTGTGTTGGTCTATCATATTAAAGTCACATGAAATATACTGTGTTTGTGGTTGTAACATGACAAAATGACGAAAAAGTTTATTGCATTCTTTTGCAGAAATCTGTATGACGATCTGTATGGACAATTTTCTTCAAAAAAATTCTCAGGTCCAACAATATGTTTTCTGTCCTTGTTATAAACACTGTTAAACAACAAAAACTCCTTCCCTTCAGCAATGTATTCAATAACATGCACTTGTCTGAACAGAAAGGCTCAACACCCTCTGAGCAGGAAACACACTCCACTCTCATTTTAACCTCCACTTATCCTTTGCTTCACACATATAAACACATTTCATGTCCTACAACTAACCTCTGTCAGAAAGGCTTCCAGATGAGACAAACAGTAGAAACTCTTATGACCTGTTGGCCAAATCTCTCCAGAGACATTGATTAGATCCTGGTACTTACTTGTGGATCAGTCAACACAGGAGCGATTGATTCCTCAAACGGATGCAAGCTCGTGTGCTACAACGAGCTCATTGTGGCAGCAGCTCAAAACACTAAATTTCAATCCAGTATTGGCCTGAATTTTGTCCTGAAACAGTGCCTTTTCAGCCCAGTAAAGTTGTGGTTCTAAAAAAGTTTGCCTTGGACCTCTCATGGCAAATATGCATAGTGGTTAAAGTGAAATTTTCTTTTCTGAATAATACTTGACTGACCGATTGGAAAAAGGTAAGAATTGCTAAGCAGACAACTTAATAGATGAGCAAATGGTGCAATGCGTTGATTCATTCAGCTCTTCTAAACATAAATTAAAAACTAGGAATACTTTCGCATTAACATATTATGGATAAAAAAGAGAACAAGGTCAGCTGGCTGGTAACAAATTTTGGACTGATGGTCAGGAATAGAGAGATGAACACATCACTGAAACACACACAAAAGCACTCGAGTGAAATGCAGCACTGAAACCTTGCTGTTTTACACTGCTGCAGTGAAAATTGCATCAGGAGATTATGGGAGTGCTCAGACCCTTCACATGATCAGACAATTCAAAGCCTGATCGAGACTATTAAGCTGACGTCTTTGAGCATCTAATACATGCACAATGTTGACAGACAGTTTGGGCAGGTAACCCTGAATTATGTGAAATGCATACAGTCTACCTAAGAGGATTTTTTTTCAAATCCAGTTGATAGAGCAAGGTCTTAAACATAATTCTTGATTCTTATGACACAGCTTTGATTCTCGCTATTGGGCTTTTCTCTTAGTAAAGGAAAGAGTGCATAAGGTAAGTGAAACCAGGTTAAAAGACTATCCAAACTCTCTAGCAATGATACCAGTACTAAGTGATCGTAATAATACGTATTAGATTACAAGAGACAAGCATGTTGTCTCTGTCATCATTTCCAATTTAGACATAAAAGTGGATAAAGAATTAAGAGGCTCAGGATTTTTACCTGTGCAGTCAGGATTATGGCACTCTCTGCTTTCTGCCCAGTGACCGCGACACTCAGATCCCCCATGGGCGGCTGCTGAGCACTGCCTGGTCCTCTGCTGAGTGCCATTGGCACAGGTCACCGAGCAATCGCTCCAAGAGCTCCACTCCTGCCACTGTCCGTCCACTGAGGCACCAACCACAACCCAACAAGCATGTCCCAAGCAAGGGGAAAAAGAGGGCAGACAGAAACAGGGGGAGATATTCAGATTTTTGTATCCTCTCTCAGATTGAAAGCCAATAAAACAGATATCAAGTAGGGAGCAAACTGGTACATGAATACTTGTCTTTTTCAAAAAGCTGTGGAGGCTGGGATTCTGCACTGCAGTGCCTTGCAAAAGAAACCATACCCTTTGAGATTTTTCACATTCACAAGAAAAATGATATATATGTATATATTTTTTTGCCCAAATTGGTGTACAGATATATTTAGCCAACCTTTCACTACAGTTACACCTGTGAGTCTTTTAGGATGTCTCTATTGACTTTTTACATGTAGAGACTATAATTTTTTTTCTTATACTTCTTTGCAAAACAGCTCACGCTCAATCAGATTGGATGGAAAACAACTGTAAGGAATATTTTTTTAAGACTTGCTGCAGATACTTAATTAGGTCTTGACTTTGACTGGGTCATTCCAACATATGTATGCTTTGATCTAAACTAATGCACTGCAATTGTGGCTGTACTGTTCTGGATGGCGAATCTCATCTCCAGTCTCAGGTTTTATGTGGCTCTAGCAAATTTATTGCAGTTTTGCTCTGTTTTAAGGTGCATTCATCTTGCGATCAACTGCGACCATCTTTCCTGTACCCACTAGTAAAGCACAGTAACGTGCTACCACCACCATGTTTTACCATAAGACGCTGTGTTTAGAGTGATGCACAGTGTCAGTTTTTCCTCACACATAGAATTTTTTTTGTAGGTCGAGTTTGAAATTTGGCCACATCTGATCCAAGCACCTTCTTTTACATGTGTCTTCTACATGATTTCTGATGATTACAAATGGGTCATTGAAATTTGTTGCAGTAATATGACGAAATGTCAAAAAGTTCAAAATGTTTAAATATTTTTGCAAGGCACTGTGCTTCTTTTCAGAAACTGGCTAGAATAAGAATTAGCCAAAGGCAAAGTTATTTTAAACATTATAATCAGAGTTTAGTCAAGTATCCCTCATATCAAAATATATCTTATGAAGATTTATAACTTCTTGCTAGCTGCTTCCAGGAAAAGAGCAAGAATGGAAAGGGTTTTCCACAGAAAAGGTGTGCTTCGAGAGCACACCTAACATTCACTGTGTGGAAAAACTCATCACCACTAATCTGCTTGCCATTGCCAGGCAATTGCAAGTAAGTGATTTTGATGTCAATATTACTGTCTTCCATCTCAGCAGGGTTTCCTAAACTGCATTATTGTGCAAGAAGGCTCAAATGCAGCACAAATCTTTCTTGTTGACTTACCTTTGCAGTATTGCATTAATTGCACACTTCACAGCTCTAGCTGTGTAATTCAGATGAACTGATCTTTTAAGATCAGTTCATCTTAAGGATTTGAATTTTTAAAATCCTCTTGTATTCATGCCTTTAGAGAATATTGTTACAACTGTAAAATATTAATATATTCAGAGAGCAGACAGGTGATACCTGGGCACAGGGCTATGTTGCAAAGTTTAGTCTGGGTCTCGGGTCCATCACAGGCCCTGCCTCCGTGCTGGGGAGGAGCACACATCCTAGTCCTAGTGCGGTGACCCCGGCCACATGTGAATGAGCACAGGCTCCACGGTGACCACTCCTCCCATACACCGTGTACTGCGGGCACAGAAAGGCCTAATCAATGTCTTTTTCTCTGTTACAGCATAAACAAACCACTCAAACGTCACTGAGCCAGAAATGAAATAAAATCAATCACAGTATTCAGCAACATTGTTAGTGATACACTCAACACACGCGCACAGTACGGGAATTTGCAAACTCTCCACCAGAGATACCTGTCTTTTCTGCTCTTGGGTATTTACTATTTGCAAAACCACAACAAATGCTTCTTCACAACCAATTTCATCACACAGCAGAAAATAATCATAAGAATAAAGAAAGTAAATCTCACATGGACGTTTCCACACAGAGATAAAACTTAGCCCATTTCCTTCAGCTTGAGGCTTCTTGGTTGGCAGGGAATTTAACAGCAACCAACCTGCAGTTTAATGTGACCTGACAATGGTTCTAGAAATCTGTCCTTACACCAAAATATAGATCATGGAGTTCACACACAAGTCACAACCTGTTACTTATTTCCGGACCTCCAATTGGCTGGTGATATTTTCAGGCTTTTTCAAATTAATTGTGTATTTGTGACTAAATATCAGGAAAATTTGAACAAAAGAAAAATGAAGTATATTTTATCTTGTATTATCAAAGAATAGTCTAAATAGAATTTGTTGGAAATCTTTGCCATTTTGTGTTGCTCTATTCAGACTCTTAGGACATATTGCAAAACATCATCAAACAGTAGGTCAAAATAACAGCTTCAAAGAAAAAAATGGCAAACCTTTATCTTTCCATCATCAGATATCATCAGATGAAAACTCATAAACAATTTATTTTAAAAATTTCTTTGGCATTCACTAATTCTCAGGGTATTTCCTGCTATAATATAACAGTCTAGGTTACAAGATTACTAAAATACATTGCTAAGAAAAATAAACTGCATTTTGAAAACAGACAATAAAATGTACTATGTATACATATCCGATATATTTGGTCTTTTTAAGACACTTTTTAATAGATTTTTTTCTTTAATTTTGCAAAAGCAAACTTCATTGTGAACAATAGCCATTGAAAGACAACATCACTGTGGCGCCTTGATTTGTGTGTGAGCTCAGCTGTCTTTTAGTTAACAGATGGTGAATTTTCACTCAGCTGCAGAGAATTTTTGTCATTGGCAAAAAGTTTTATTTTGGAGAGTAAAATACGGAATTCTGAAAGGCATGCAGAAGCAGCAGCCCTCCAGTTTCATCTGGCACTAATAGTGAAACAAACTTCTTCCAAATGTGAGAGATTAACCTTTTATTAAATGTTTGAAGCTACAGTTGAATTTTTAATCAAACCAATAAATGCATTCACTGATGCAATTAAAACACAAAAAACATGTCACTTGTCTGTTCAGCTGCTTGTGAAAAAAATATTTTTAGGTCCAAAAGAAAAAAGAATCAATCTAAGAGTCTAATATATGGAAATTTGATGTAAATCCAGGATCTCTGTTGGCCTTTTTCATCTCTTAACTGCAAATAGGTCTTAAGAATTTAAAATCTGACATCTTTGTCCACAGGGAGTGGATGATTCTTCCTCTGAGGGGTCACTATCCATGAAGCACAAATCTTGGGATCAGGTTGATAGTCGGAAGGCAAGCTATCATCTGTCCCTGCCTCTAGGTGCTGCTTTGATGCTCTTAGCTAAGAGTCCCCTGGTGGTGCAAGCATTTACTTTGAAAATTTAGGGTTCAAAGCGGCCACTCAACACAGCTAGCTGATGAAATAGGATTGAGTCTTTTTGTCTTTTTTTCTCTGAACTACAACCATGATTATGGCCAAGAGCAATCATGATGTGCTACAATAAGTAACATTTTTTTTAAATCAGGTTAAGATCAGAGGCAAAAAATTTGCAAAAAAAAATAATGTTATTTATCTGTTATCTTAAACTAGAATATCTTGAATTCAGTTATACTTTTCAAAATCTTTCAGCAAGGTCCAACCTGGTTACCTTGTTATCTTGGATTAGCTGTAGTCAGAATACAGAGGTTTATAATTTTAGTTTACAAAGCTGTCTATCTTTGTGAGTATTTTTATTTTTTAAGCCCTGACACAAGAATTACTTTTGCAGAGCATGCTTTAAAGTTCCTTATGTATATGATGTAATTGATGATCCAATTAAGGAGCACTTATAAATAAAGAGAAAAGTCTTTTATTGTTATGATTACTTTAACATAAAATATGATGCTGCTGGTTAAGACTAAAGCTTGGAATATCAACCAAACATGATGTTTAATAGTATTTGGTAGCAGCAATTAGTCACAAGTGAGATACATAATGTGAAAATTTTCCAATGAAAGCCTATTCTTTGTCTGGTTATATAAACTGGGGTTTTCCAGGTGGAAAACATAAAGTATGTCCAAGTTTTAGGCTACGATTAGGTGACAAGTTTAAATTTAACCTCATCATAGCTTCCAAAGCTCACTAGGCATGAGTTGTTTTTTTTAGTTTCAATGTATACTATAGTTTTAAAAATTCATAGGTTCAAAGCTACTGAAATTGTTCATCATACCATTACTGTGGTTCAAATGTTGGTTAAAGCAATGGTATCAACAGTGTTATGTTTTTTTTTTCTGGCTGTATATACTATAGCTTATTGTAAAACTGGGTTCATATTGTAAATTTGTCCACCATGATAACTAAAATCTTTTATCAGGAGATTACTTTGGTGATCTGTGATTCTTCAGTGTAACAAGCTCACCAACAGCTGATAAGAAAGAATGCCTACAACAAACATCAAGCAGTAGAAGGAATTTCCTGGGAAGATCATGCAGTGACTGCTGCTAAGACCAACGCGCTATTACTGTCCTCCCATGCCCAGCCATAAGTGCATCCACAGCTGTCTCCTTTTCCTCATCCGTCTCTTGTTTTTTTGTTCTGTCAGAATTTAATATTAGCAGCATGAATGCTTGTGCTTTCTTTCTATTCATTATCGAATGTTTGTTACTCGATTCTGCTGAGGCAACAATTTGCATAGTCTGGCATCAGTGTGAAACAGGCTACAAACGACATTGAATGATATTAATTTTACACAGTGTGACATCTTCAAATCCTTAAATATTTTTTTAATACCACAGTATGTGTTTGGCTTAGCACTGTGTTCCCTAGTTTAGTCTGGTTTAGTTTAGTTTAGATGTTTTTCCACCAGTAAAAAACACAGACAATCACAGCTTAGGAGCAAAGAACCACCACCCATCCCTTTTTTATGATAATACTGTTCTAAAAATAAAGTTAGCATATCTGTCAATAAAATAAACAGTCTACAAGCTAGAAACACAGATAACTAACTCAATAACATCCACTTTTTGGGCCCCTGCTATGATTTAAAAACATAATTAGAAAACACCATATTCTGTGCAATAAACACACTTATTTTAGAAATAGAGGTAAATTTAACTGCTCTTTACTGTATTAACTTTTGAGGTTACCCATCACTGCGGACATTTGCTTTATACACAAAACTTCAAATTGATCTGCTGATCCTCTTGTATTTTAACCGACATCCATTTTTAATTTAATCTAAATACTTGTTATTAAATCAAGATTTCTAACTTGATCTTCAAATTATTAAAAGCTATTACTGACTTCACTAAACAAGCTAACTTTCATTTTATGACTATCGAGGAAACTCACCAATGTTTTCCCATTATTATGTGTCAAGCGGAAGCAAAACTAAAATAACTATCAATACAAATGTTACAGCTATAATGATTAATGTAATATATAATAATATGTGATATTTTTGTAGGAATAGTAATACAAGTTGCAAATATTATTTTATATCATGTGATTTTCCATTTTTAGTTCATATTTTTTTAATGCCATCCTGCTATGAAACCATAGTCTTTTTGCTCATTTATCATACCATCAGAAGTACAGGCCTGTGCTTATTAAAAGATACCATAATAAATAAAATTTGATATCAGTTTTTACAATTTTAGTATGCAGCAAAAATGCTGTAAATTGGTGTTGTCATTTATTTGACATTAAGCAGTATTGTCGCATTTGTCAACATGGCTAAATATGTGCTTTGGTAAAACAACTTAACATTAATATTTGTACTGTTTACTAATAGTGCACAGGTCCTTTATGGGAAAATTAGGGATACAATTTCTCAGAACTCCTGAACTGTTTTCTTTTGCAAAGTAAAGTGAACACAATTCAAAGGCAGAAAGGCGAACACTGCCGGTTCAGTTATAAAGGAGACTAGAGAATCAAAGGAGATATTTCATGAAGCAGAAATGTATTTTGGCAGATGCATTGTTTTGAGAACAGCCTCACAATTTTTGTGGAAGCCTCAGTTTTCTAACAGCATGTTTGATTTCACCCTGCAGTGCTCACCAGTGGTGTTGCTGTTTTCACTGATTGTGACTAACAAGGCATGGGTTTGTCTTAGACCGGAACTGTTACATGAAAATATATATGCAGTATGGGGATACATTTCTTTCTTGGTATACTACAGATACAAGATATTAATTATACAAATTATTTATTTGCACTGACCTAATACAGTGATTTAGCAAGGTTTACCTTAACTATACTAAATAATAGCTGCAAAAATTAGGTCCTGATTTTATCATAGGTGAAAAAAAACCCCTTCATTTATCACAACAGGACTTTAAAGGAAGCAGAATTATTAAACAGTCAAATGATTTGACAGAAATATTTTTGATACATCTGAGCAAACAAAATTAAAGAAAAGCTGCAACACACTAAGCTTTTGCTCAATAAGTGTCTTGTAGGAAAACCTTATTTTTTATGTTAAAGCCAAATTGCTTAGCTATTGTGTGACTACCTCACACCAATTATTTCAGTTTTAGACAGAGTTGGGATCAGTTTTTCAGAGATCACATTCAACAAAAGACCATTACCTGCTTGAAAGCTACTGAGTTCTTACTTACACATGCCCCATCTGGAAAAAGAAGTATGGTTCATCAAAAATCTTAGAAGCTTTCAGAGGATCCAGCTTGCAGTGTTTTCTAATCGTTTTAATTACTTTGGTGTTTGCAATGTAGTCTCAGAAGCACCACATTTATCAGCCTCATCAAACTAAACACGAGTGCAGAATTTAATTACTAAATCTACTTATTTATCTGTGTAAATAATTCCAAAAATGGATAATGGTGACAAGGGGGTTCACATTCCTTTTACATGCATACTAACAAGCATTAGCATGCTGCAATCACCAGTCAGAAAAGCTTCTGATTCTGATACCTGACTACCAGTGACTCATTTGCCATGCCATCATAAGTTTGTGATGAAATGCCTTCCAGCTTGTTTGGAGAAACTCTACCAAGCTATTTTAAAATGCACAGTTGACCTTCAAGGAAATGACGCTGACGATATCAGTATCTACGACTCCCCAAGCTCCATGCAGGTCCACATGTCATGAAACCAGTTTTTGGTGCTGATGTATTGCTTTACAGTTATATGGAATGGGAAAACACAAAAAGTGGTGATGGAAAATACAAACAATTACAAAAGTATTTGCAAAAAAGGAAAGATTAGATTAATTATAATAGCTCTAAATAATAACAGCACATTCTTAAATATACACATTCAAAGTTTTGTTAGAACAGAACAACAAAATTCCTCCTATATCAACAACAAAGAAGCAAAACATTAATAGTCAAGAATCTGCGGCTAACACTACCTGGACAAGGGGCAGTGTTATTGCAAACCCTTGATTCTCTTAAAGGGCCGCTGCAGTGTGTTCCGTATGGTGAGACACATGTTCTTGTTCGCACCTGCGACCCTTGACCACATGTTACAGAGCATGAGCTCCACTGGGACCACTCCTCTGCACCTGATTCACCTGTGTGGGAGAAGGGTGACACTAGTTAAATGCAGCAATACGGTCCTGCGGCACGGCTTACGAAGCGTGGGTGGGGCAAGTTGGGCTGGGTTGAGTAAAGTTGGAAGGGGCCAACATGAGTCACGTTGGGGTTAGAAAGGGGACTCTAAAGATTTACAGAATCGCTATTATACAGTCTGTGCCACCTTTATGTGATCTTTGATGAATACTCAAGCCTAATTTATCTGACTTCATCTTTAATTTGCATGCAGCACATAAATGGTTTTGCAACTGCAATTACAGAGAGTAGTTGCATTAATTATGTTTGCAGTGTCACAGAGTTGTGTAAATTAATCAGACTTCTACGGGTAAGTGAAAATGTGTATTTATGCAAAGATCACAGGGAAGGTATTACAGATGACATCAGGGTTACATCTAACTTTTTACTTCATTTTTTTTTTTAAAGAAATGCATGCATTTCGGTTAAACTAAAAAAGTGATAATAAAAGTCACTACAAACAAAAAATTTACAAGTGTGGTGACATGCAGAAAAAAAGACAACATCTGCAAAAAAAATAGAAAATGGAATTTAATGGGTGTTAGTTTAGGAAAAAGGGTTTTAGAGGAGGATTCCCTTGCACTGTGGTGAACCATCTAGTTTTGATAACATTGGAGCAAGTTTGTTTACATTCAATTTTATTTTCATATAATAATCTTATTACTTTATCGAGGTAACTTGTAACTTTAGCAGAGGTTTATTTAGTTTGTTTTTCTTTTAGCAGACATCAGCCATCTTCATGTTTAGGTTAAATTTAAATTGTGCATCCCCAAAAATTTCTTTGAACCACAAAGAAGTAAAAATTCTGTTTCCATGGATCAAGCTTTTAAGTCTGTGTGATTCCACAGTTATGTAACTCTGCATACCAACTTTGGACAAAGTTACAGTATACATTTCTCATCAAATATATAAGTAATAGGAACAATTATGGGGCCTATAAGTCTTTGTGATCAAAAAGGGACACAAAAATGCCCTGAATAGCTAAATGAAGCCATATCAATATGATGAGGCATTGAGATGAATTCCAAATTCCTGACAGTCTAAATGCAAAAGGAATCATTTAGTGAGAATTGTGAAGACAAATTTTTTCATCAGAGTTGTCACCAAATAATTGATGTCTGATTATGTTAAACCCCCAGGTGAAGTATTAATTTTCTTTGAGGCTTAATGTTCGAGAGAAACAATTTAACACAGAGATGAACATTTTTTTTTTTAGTTGCAGCTCTGAATACATTTATGTCATTGTGAGTCATCAGACTGGATCAGAATTACAAAAAAACATGGTATGCTTTTAACTTGTTTCATGGGACACAGATTCAGCCAAATAGGATCTTAATCCTGCCTTTAATTTTGGAGATCATAAAATAGACTGAAATGTGGATCAATTTGTTCAATGAGGCAGTATAGGGAGAGTAAATCGGGTGAGAATGAAAAACAGAAAGGCCCAGCAATGTGACTCAACAGGGGAACAGACACACCTGCGGCAGATGGAGAGGAGAGATGTTAATGAGTGTTTATTAGTACAGGCATGTATGTATTGGATGTATACTCTTTTATAAATCAAAACAGTAATGAAACGAAAGACGGTTGTCAAACAATGACAGCAATATAAATGGATCAAACATGACAAAAATAAAAACATTTCCCAAAATCAAAATAAAGAAAAAAAAAATCTCAATAACAGATATAAACCCACCCATGTCAAAAAATGATTTTTCTAACTTAAAGACAAAAAAAAACTTAAAAAGGGAAAATAAACACTGTTGTTTAAATTTCTATTAGCCTTATTTTCTTTTTAATTAAATTTAGAAAAGCATAGGGTGACATGTCATAAGATGCATTAAATGAATTTAGATCCCTTCTGGTCTTAAAAATGAATTTGATGCTACACTTGATAAAGCCACAAAGCTTTGGTAATTCTCTAAGGGCAGCATCTACCAGTTCACTTTTTAGAAAGTGTTTTATTTTAAGATCAAAGGTTTTTTTTTCAATCAAATGACATTTAATTTATCGTGCCTAGCAGGAAATGATTAACCACATCATTCCCTTAGTTTTGAACTACTGTTTAATTAATGTTCTTTATAAACACTGTGTGAATAAGCCACTTGTCACCTCACTATATGACAATGAAACAAACAATCACACAAAACCCAATTAGGCTCTAAGTTCAAAGTAAATACTCATGAAGAGATGGGAAATTTATTGTTCTTATTTTTATATGTGGCGTTTGAATGGGAAGGAAAAAATAAAAATGCAAAACATTTCCACTTGAAAAGTGCAGTACAAGAGAGAGCATGCATGATGAAATTAAGTTTAGTTAACAAAATAAAATAAAGAAACATAACTATTGCATTACCAGTTTGTGCCATAAATTTAGCAGATTCAGCTTGCTCCTTCAGGGCCTTTGTGTCATGAACTGATCGTGGCCGCTGACTTTTTACTGTATGCTCTCCGATCATTCCATATTCTATGGGACAAAATAGAGGTTCATATGAAAGCTAGGCTTAAACATGATCTTCTTATAGAACAAAAGCTTATTACATTCTGTTTTCAGGATATTTGAAGCAAACTGCAATACATGGCTAGAAACAAAGACCACACAAGTTTTGTTTTTCTTTCTTTAAATATTTTGTTTTGTTCTCTCTATGGCATAGAACAATGCAACAAATTTTTAAGGGTGAGTTGGAAGTATTAATTGAACTTGAAAGCACAGCGGAGACATATAGAAAACATGCAAGTAATTTCACTTTGGTTTAAAAGACTCTAGGAACTTGTCCCACCAGTTACAAACCCACCCTCCTTCCCTCCCTCCTGCACACCCATAAAAGAAAACAAAGATAAATGAAAGTAAAAATGTGTAAGCCATCAGAAAGCCACATAGGAAGGGGGTCATGGACATAGCATGCTATTGATCCACGGTTTCCTCAGTAAACTTACATTTTCATTCATTTCTTTTTGGTTGACAAAAGCCCAAAATATAACCATATACAAATGTATTCTGAGCTGTATACATTACAGTGCATGTCCTCTTTGTTTCCCACAAAGGAACAAAGACACAATGAGAACAGTGCCCTGACACTGAGAAAAGTGATGCTAGAAATAATGTGTTTGGAATTTGCATCAGCCGTTTGAAGTAAATCCGACTCACTGATCAATACTTAAATAGCTTATGCAAATTATTTGTTACATCAAGTTTTGATTTAAGACTAGCATTACTTCTGGCAGTGTGGGCCTAATGAGATGATTTTGTCGTTTGCTCTTTGGCAATACACGTGATGCATTAACAACAGATTCACACATAACTTATGTTAGTACGTCAGACAATACAATGCATCAGCCAGTGATATGGATGTTTAAAATATTGACTCTTGTTTAAAGGGCTGGTGCAGGATTTTTGAAGTGAGATTCTGCCAAACGAATATAAGTGGTGAATGTCTTACCTGCAATAGTTAGCTGGTCTGAGAAGGTACCAAGACCAAAACAGACTTAAAGTGGTTTATGTGAAAGTCAATTCAATATTAACCTTTAAACCATTGTCATGTTTACACTGGACAATTATTTACAAAGGAGATGATGATTATTTACATAGTGAACAGAGTCAGAAGCAGTGCAAGACCAATTATCTTTCGGTCTGAAACCAGCATTAAAAACTAAATCAAGAGTTTTCGGTCAGAGAAACTGCTTGATAGAAATATACAAAGAAAAAAAATTAATGAAATTAGCATACACTTAAATCACTATAATCTGTTTGCTTTTTACAACACTTTAACATCAGAAAATTACTTTACTCTAAACTGAAATTGAACTTTGCTCTGTTCTCAGTATACATAGGAAGATCCTTAGTGGTGCACTGCTTCGAACATCCTTTTCTTTTATTAATAATCATTAGCTTAATCATAAATAATCTTCCAATGCAAATGTGTTGATGATTTCAAAGCTAATAAAATTGAGTTTACATGATCTGCTATGATATTTTTTTTTAAACTGGAGTTAATATGATATAAGTTTGTTTTGGTCTTGGTCCCTTCTTGGTAGTTTCAGCAACTGGGACAATCTATTTTGGATTTATACTAAATAATGATGCCTAGAGAGTTATCCACTGCAGGTAAGATATTAACTGGTTTTATAGTGTTCAAAAGAAACTCTTTTCAAAATTTTAAACTATCCTTTAGTTGTTAGCCTCAATCTCTGCACTCTCTAACTTTCAGAGGGCTAACATTTTCTGACTTCTATTTCCATGAGGCATAAAGGGAGCAATCAATCATCTCATCTGATCTTATCATTGCTTTTTAAAATGTTATAATAAATCTTTTAGTCACAACCAGAAGAGGCAGTTGCCCAACAAGACAAATTGTATTAATCTGATTGTATTTAAAAAAAAAAAAAAAAAAAAAAAAAAAAAAAAAGCTCCATAATTGGAGTAAGAAAAAATAAAGATCCAAGGTCAAGCTTCAGTTAAAAAACACCACTTCCCTGGAGTAGCACCAAGAAAGCTGTGTTTGTGTTTGCATAAAGAATTAGAATATTAAAAGGGTATAATGAAAGGAGGAAACACCCGCCAGGTAGAAACACCACAGCCTTTTTGATGCAGATAACGATCTTCAGCACTATAGGCTCATAAAGTACCCAGCTTCAAAGGGGTCTTCAAAAGGTTTTTGAGTCTGAGTTGATTGTGTCCACATCTGTTTTGCTGAAATTAAGCTGAAAGCTTGTGTGTGAACTCTTGTGCCCTAAAAGAGAAATGTGCATCTGTACTGATGGCTGGAGAAACAGCAGGCAGTTGAACTAATAACCAGATGTTTCAGTGGAGTTAACCACTGCTGACATGTATCTTTGTACATTGCTGTAATTCCTGCAGTACCTTGTGGTGTAATCATGAACTAATTTTCTGTTTTCGGCAAAAATTTTATTTGATCAGCCTGAATTCTTCCATATTTCAAGGAAATCAGAAAAATAAGAGCACAAGGTATTTTTACTATAATTTATCCAAATAAAATTAAATGTATGATTCCACTTAAAGTATTTTGCTTTGTTTAAGTGTGAAAATGCTCTCAATCCATCTTTCACTCAAACTGACAACTGTTGCTTTTTACAGGTTAACATAGCATGCTTGTAGTAATGTCGATACTAAAGCAAAAAGCAGTACAGATGAATGTAAACACAAAACACCAAAGCTCAAGGGTTAGATTAAGATAAAACCTTGCAGAAGTCACTGACATAATAAAAAAACCCATCAGCCTTACTAACCTTCCTTATCTAAAGCTCTTCACTAACAAGAGAGAATACTGCAGAGTAGGGGATCTGTTGACAAATTAAATAGCTTTTTTCCACTTTTCTGCACTTCTTGACAACCAATAGTTTAAGTGCATTTTATTGGAATTTTACGTGAAAGACCAACATAACATAACTTATAACTGTAAAAGAAGAAGGAAAATAATACAGGGTTTTCAAGGTGTTTTATAAATAAAAATCTGTATTGTATTGTATTCAACCTCTTTTACTATGATATCTCAAAATAAAATCCAGTGCAACCAGTTGTGTTCAGAAGTCAGTAAATAAGACTTCACCTGTGTCTAATTTGTCCTCAGTTTAAATACAGTTGCTCTGTTAAGGCCGCAGAGGATTGATGAACATTATTGTACGAAAAGCATTATGAAGACCAAGAAAAACACTAGACAGTTCAGGGATAAATTTGTGGAAAACATTTACAGCAGGTTTATTTCATAAAACAATATCCCACACGTAAACATGTCAAGGAGCAAGAAAGTAACTGTTGAAAGTTAAGTCATGTTCAAAGTTTGCCACAGGCTGTGTAGATGACACAGCAAACATGTGGAAGAAGACACCCAGGGCAGATGAAAATAAAACTGATCTTTTTGGCCAAAAAAGCAAAATGATCTGTATGGCAAAAAAACTAACACTGCACGTAACCTTTAACACACAGGCCCCATAGAGAAACATAGTAGAGATATTACTATATCACATTTTCAGTTTTTTCATGCAAAATATTTTTAGCATGTATAATTTCCTTATCCCTGGTAATTATGTGCTAGTTTGTGTTGGTCTTTCACATAAAATCTAAATGAAAATCTTTAAAGAAAATGTGAAAAATGTTTAAGGGGTTACTTTTGCAAGGCACCACATTGTAACATTATACATTATATTTACTAAGTAACAGTGTTTCAATCAGGGGCTGTTGGATTTTGTGTTATCACTTTGAAATGTTTACCACCATTGCTGGTTTCAGATTATTTTTGATCATTTTTTTTCCATAATTATTCACCTCTTCAAGTCATTGATCAACTCTGTCTATTACTGGCATGGTATTATGTGTACAGTCAATCTCAGGTGATTTAATCCATCTCCTAACAGTGCATGCTGAACAACACAACAAAAAGTAACATGCAAATTGTCATTCACTGCAAACTTTGTTAGATATTTAGATCCCAAACAGTTATTACAGAGCACACGCTCTATGATTTAAAGGTTCCGACATTTGAGTAATTATATCTACAGCAGATTGGACAGGAGAATATTAAAAAAGCTTAACTTGTTGGTACACAAATTACAGTCAGTTAATGCGGTGCATAATACGTCTTAGCTATAACTCTATGAGACTGGAAGTACTTTTGATGCCACCAAACCAAGATGTTTTTTGAAAGCATGCCGTAGAAGGAAAAGAAACAAGGTGTCAAAACACAAAAGAAGAAAAGTACTATGAAGTATGGTTTAATTGAACTGCTTAGATTGTATTTAAGCCTGCGGCCATGTGACGGTAAACATGAGAGATGAACAAGAATTTTAATAACCGGAGGGGTGAGCTGTTGTCATTTGTCAAAGCAACATAAGACAATGTTTCCTCTGAGCATTACAAGGCAGAAAGTGCAGATGATGCATATAGTGTGTCATTACTAAGGAACATTTCTACTGTTCTTGGCCAGTATTCAAAACATAAGAATGATGCACTTGAAAAGAAATTAACTTTAAGATTTATGAGGTGTCTGTCATTCAGTCAAAACTAAACAGAATAGTTATTATCGATATCCATCAGCCTTAACACTTCAGCAACAAAGGAGAGACAATAACATTCAGACAAATTCATCACATGGCGCTTTCTTTCCTTTTGTGCAGTAAAAAAATGATTTATTTACTTTGTTTTGCTTGCACTTTACCTCACAGCCATGAATCATTATATCAAAGAAAGAAGTCTCAGAGCTACAATGGTGTCCCTGAAAATGTGCATCATTAAGCAAATTGGGGAAAAGAGGGATTGCTCTTCAATGCTCATTTACCAAGGATTTTTGGCATACATTTGCTTAAAATAGTGGTACCATTTGCATATGCAGCAACAATCTTTCCTTCCATGGAAAGCTCATGAACATAAAATTAAGGTCATGGTAAATTATGGCAAAATTCATCTCTATTTGTTGTTTTATGAATAATCAAGGAACGTTCTGCATTACAAAAAACAGATGTTCTTAGATTTTGCATAAAATCTGTGCATCATTTTATTTAATATGCAGTGTATAGTACTTTGGGAAACATGTTATCCAGACATAACTTGCACACATTTTAAAATTGTTCAAGGAATTTGGATTACTTGTAGGATGTTTGTAAAATCTTTCCAAATCTAGGACTGAAAATGCCAATACAAGCATGTAACTGCAACCATTTACATCACCTATTTTCCTCATATAATAAGCAACTTTTACAAAAAATGGACAAATATATCGGGGGCAATTGGGGAGCACAGCCCTTCACCAAGGCCAATATCCTAAATCCCAATGTTGCTGTTTTAGTTTAGGGGATATGAATTAACTCTAATTTACCCTCCAAGAGCGCAACACTAAAGCACCAATAGTGGAGTAAACATCTTCTTAAACAACATCAATAAGGTTGTTTTATAATACAACATCATGATTGTTTTTTTCAGTTATCAAGGTCTAATTTACGACTTATCATTGTTATTATTCTAACATTAAGTAGAATAACACTTTATATACTCAGCAAGAACAGAGAAATGTGTGGTTTTTTGCATAAGGTTTTGTTCAACATGGCAAGAACAAGAACAAAGTTACTATGTCTTAAATTAGTACTCTTATCCAGAACAACAGATACAGCAGCAACCGTAATGTCAGAGTAACATGAATAATACTGATAATAAGTAAATAATAAGTAATAAGTAATACTGATAAAATGTGATGTGATATTTCACTGGACTTTAAAGCCAATAGAATTTCAAGCATACACATAGATGGCATTGACTTTTTACCAAACTGGGCATGGTATCGGCAAATTCCTGTGATTCATATCAGCATATGAGACACAAATAAAAAAAAAAAAACATGGATCAGGGCATCCCTAGTTTGATCATAATTATTGTTTTTGGTAACAGCAAATACATTTTAATCTCTGTGATTGTTAGCAAACCACTTACTGTCATGTTTGATAATTATGTTAGCAATTTCAATAAAAATGCTAACATGTGAGATTAGAGACTTTTTCCAATTATTTACCAAACATATGCCTATGGTATGACTGAAAAAAGCTAAAATATTATCCAAAAATGTTTTTTTTTTTAAAGTTGGGATATTTTTAAGGACATGTCTCACATTGCTTATAGTTTAAATTTCCTACTTGTGGAACTAATGAAGCATCTTATCTTATCTTATCTTATCTTATCTTATCTTATCTTATCTTATCTTCAGAAGACCCTGATTTTCAAAAGGGAGTAAAATAATTTGCAATTAATTTAGCACACAATCTAGCTGTGTCATGAACTTAAAATGGCAGACATTTCACCTACTTACCAAATATTTCCAGCTAATACCATAAATAATAAAGATCTGGGGATAGATTTGGCTATCTGACACAAAAGTCCATTTCCATCAACTTTTGAAAACACATTTGACTGACAAGTACAGGTTTTGAGTTAGGCTGCTTTAGATATGGCCAGCCACTCCATAAAGGAAAGAAAACTAACTCTTTTATCCCAATCAGCTTCACAAGCTGGTCTCCAGTAGTGCACATGTTAGCAAAGCTCAGAATGACATGCTGAAATAGAAACAGCCATGGCAGTTGTGGAGCATTGGAAACGATAAAAAAAAAATCTTTGGCCAAAACATAAAAAAGAATGTCTGTTCAGATTACTGGGTACCAATGCCCCGCAACAACTCAGTTACTGCTGGGCTGTAAACACAGCAGATGATCTTGTTATAACAGAACGATAGTAGAGCTCAGAATTTGAGGCAATAGCGTTACATTTGCTGTAGGTACACACAAGCCATCATCGTATTGTCAGGAGTTTCTATACATGGATGTTACCGGACAGGATGATTTTTCATATGAAAAATAGCTAGCTGACTATAATTTCCTTTTAAAATTGTTCCTTTTCCCTCACTGAAGCTTTTAGCTAATTAGGAAAAATACATAAAGCAATATCTGGGCTTGATATAACTAATGTCACACTAATAAATGTACTGACTAGGTTCAAACTGAGTGAAAATTTCTAGGGTCTGTGGCTGTGCCCCTCAGTGAGGCTTTGATCCGTTACGTGCAGTGAATTTTAAGCTCAGACCGACAGCGACTACGCCAGGTGCAGAGAATCCAGACATAGACACTTTATTTCCAGGTTCTACTTCACCTTGTGGACACGTTCCATGTGTAATTTTATTGAAAGGCAGTAAAAGCCAGCCCCATGTCCAATGACTGATGTGTCTAACCTTGCATGAAATGAGCCTTTACTCAGAAGCCACGACGAGTAGCTTCTATCTGGGGCGCTTCGCTTACTGCCTTCCCATGCATTCCTGACTGACTGACTGGCACAAATGCAGGTTTTAATGAGAGGCACTTCATTGCTACTGCACTTTGAAAAGGTAAAGTCCCTGGAAATAGAGAGAATGCTGAACATAGATGGCAAAGAAGAATACCTCCTTAACCTGTGCTTGTCTGTGATCCAATACTAGACTCTTGCTAAGCTATTGGGACTGGAAAAGTGTTTTTATTTAAAGTCAGAAGTTGGTGTTGGGTGTTTAAAACACATTTAAGGATACATTTATTCTGTTTAAGGGATAGAAGTACAGTTTTTTTGTGTTTTTTTTTACACCAAACAACGTTGAACAATTACAACACCTGTAATATTAATAGTAAACTAGGGCTGCATCAGTATAAGATTCTGATGATATGATAACCTTGAGTAAAAATACCACAGTTTTTACCCTATTTTGGTATAAGCACAAAAATGAAAAAGTAAAATTTAAAAGTATTTTCACCTTTATGGATTTCTTCTGTTTTTGCTTTTTTGTCACACTTAAATGTTCATATTATACACTTTTTGATAACAAAAAAGATAAAGTAAATATAAAAAGCATTTTGAAGCTGATGATTTCAGTTATTGCTATTCAAAACAACTGAGCCAGTTGTAAAAATGTATCTGCTCCCTTGTTGACTCATGAATTAACTGTGATTAACCACAGTTTTTGATAAAATTCTGCAAGCAAAACCCTTACTTTTGTGCTGCAGATATGTCCAGTCAAGAAATTACTTCAATGGAACTTGTCTGACAACATTAATTTGGCTAAGAGATCTCAATATGAAACATATCATGCCCTGATCTAACATAATTCAAAAGCACTCACATCGGTCAGTTTGGAAAGGGTTAGAAAGCTTCTAAGGCTTTTGGACTCCAACAAACCGCAGTGAGGGTCATTAAACACATACAAAAAAATGGCATAAAATTGTGAATAACTTTCACAGGAGTAACTGGACAACCAAAATTAGTCCAAGATCATAAAATACTCATCCAGGATGTCACAAAAAAAAAAGAACTCCAAACAATATCAACCAAAAAAAGAACAATATCTAAAATGGTGTGGAGCCCACTTGCTTCAATTAAGGTCAGTGTTCATTAATCAACAATAAGAAAGAGACTGGGCAAAGACAGCATCCACGAGAGAGTTCCCAGGGAAAAATGTCTGCTGACTAAAAGAAGCAACAGCATATTGATGACTTCCAAGACATTTGGGAAAATATTGTAAGGACAGAAAGCAAAAGCAAGGTGTGACACCTGTTACAGTACAGACAGTCAAGAATGCTTCATACAGCTCCAACACTTTCTCTGGTTCCTCAGGTAGAAGACTTAAAACTGTAGGAATTGAGTGATGGAAAACTTAATTAGCTTTAAAACTGTTAACCTTTAAAGCCTTGGTGTTTAAAGCCTTGATACCAGTAACTGGCCTGTACCAACAATAAACACATTAGAACAGTCTGTCTTACAAGTTGTAGTTTAAAAAAAATCTTGAGAAAGCTCTCTTGATTATTATCAACAGCGAAACATCAATAAAAAGCAATGAAGTCAGACTTTGTGTTGATTCTTTTTGCTCTATATAAATTTAAATG
The DNA here is from genome assembly GCA_014839685.1 of Anableps anableps. Lineage (NCBI taxonomy): Eukaryota > Metazoa > Chordata > Actinopteri > Cyprinodontiformes > Anablepidae > Anableps > Anableps anableps. Next base: position 15,011,260 of record CM026076.1, read on the forward strand.
CAAATACATTTGGCAAGATAGCAAGGACAGTCTGACAAGGAGAGAAAAGAAAGAAAATGTACTAAAAACACATTCCAGTGGAAAACAACTACAAAAGGCAATATATAAAAAATGCATTACATAAAAAAAAACATTGAATACACATTTATTCAAAGTGCAGATTGTGATTCTGTGTTTTATTTATTTTATAGACGTCAGCCACAGAATAGCACATCAGTGTCATTCTGATGCCACTTCAAAGAAAAGAAAAAAAAAACTATTTTTGGATGAAAGAAACAAGCATGATAATGAATGACAAAGTGATTATGTTGTGATGAAGACCTATCATATTCTGGCACATGAGAACACTTTTACTTCCAGGCTCAGCATTAAATGACCATCCAACCATAACGGCCTAAAAAGTTCATCTTGGTGTCCTCAACATATCTCCTTTCTGCCACTATCCTATCTAGCCAGGACCATATGCTTGAGCCAATGTAAAAAAAAAAAAACAAACAAAAAAAAAAAACTCAATTAGTCCCTCATTAAGAAAATGAGGGGGTTGCTCGGAATCAGATACAAATTACGAATTGTCCTCTGAGACGTACAATTATCCATCATATTCCTTCTGCCATCTGTTTGCTTCCTGTTGACTCTCCTAATGACTGAGATTGAAGCCAAATTAGAATTCTGTGCAACTGCCACTGCACCTCATTGAAAAGTCATGTGAACTCGCCCAAAAATGGAGGCTATATGGTGGGATAAATGACCAGAATGCAGTCTGTTCTATGCAGAGAGAATATGCTTTGTACAACTAATGCACCTTCAAATGAGTGGCTATGGGAGATTACTCTGATAATTTACAGCACATTCTAAAATCACAAGGTTATTGAGCAGTACCTCACACAGCAACCTAGATGGAGCTCTGACGTTATCAAAGCACTGCATCAAGAAGCCCTGTTGCTGGGTGCCATGAGCAGATATTTTCTTCTCTTTTTCCCTCACACTTCGGCAAGCAGTCTGCTTTTCTGTCATTTCAACACAACCAAACATGTATATTGCTGTGAAAAGTCAAACAGCTGAGGTACAGATTCCAGTCTAAACAGTTGATTTAATCATGCTGCAACAATAAACATGCAGGAAAAAAAAGCAGCAACCACATAACTGCGCCCGGGTATCGTGCTTGCTTAAATGTAAACCTTAATTAGCTCTAGAAACAACAGATAATGAAGAAATCAAAGAAACTTTCAACTGCCCATTATTAAGTAATGTGCAAGCTTTCTTTTAAGCTACAAGAGGCTTTTATAAAAGGCATCTGCCTATACTGGTTGGTAAGCATATAATAGTTCCAAGACTTTAGCTTTTAACTTGCAGAATTACCAGCCTTTTTAGAAAGGCGACACTGCTAAACCACCCGTGACTAAAAGTAGGGCTGCTGCAGGGCCGCAACTGAAAGGACTTACTGTGCACTGACAGAAACAAAGATGGAAGCGGATTACTAATGAAACCATTTCGGAGAGAAGTCAAGTTATATGAATAGTGTAGAAACAATTCTTTGGACAGCACTGAAATACTGAGATGTTCCAAAATCTAGGACACTACAATGAAGCACTTGATGGAATATTCTTTTGTAAAATTTATCCAAGTTGCTTAAAATATATATTCTGTCAGCAACATTTGGAAATTTTTGCCTAATTGGCTCTCGAGATATATATTTCTACAGTTCTCCTATTATACAGGACACTGAAAAAATTATGGCAGCTACTCTTGGCAACAGTATAGAAAAACACAAACCCAGCAAATAACCTGGTAGTCACATCTACTGCCAAGCTCAACGCCACCATGCCAAGCGATGCATCTGTCAAGTGAGAATCCTGACACATTTTTTTAACACCTTTATGACTGCGGCCAATTTCCAAAGAGCATACCTGTCCTTTTCTGAGCTATTTTGTCTGGCGGACCAGACAGTGACCTTCCATTTAATAGAGTCATGCTTTAACATCCATGGAAATCCCAAACTAATAAATGGGAAATTATACACCTAAGAAATTAAATGAGCAAAACACAATATGGACCCTGTAACCTTGGAGACAAATGTGGTTGAATAACCATATTTTGTGGTATGAGAAATCATTTCCTACAGCCCTTAATGAGACTTTCATAATTTATGCTGTCAGCTTTTCTGCAGCACCAATCATGTCTGATCTTTTCACAGCAGCAAAGCCCACTGCTTCAGACTGCCACCCTGCATCTATCAGCACAGGGAACATTGTGTCATGTGCAAGTTAGTCATGAGGAAGATGCCTGCAACATGCCCTGTCGTGGCTCATTGGCTGAGCTCATGTTAAACCAAATACGCTCTCCAAAATAATTACAAGGACACTGACATGATGCCGCAACATCCACAGACAAATAAGTGCACAGCAATGGTCCAGTAGGATTGGACTTTAATGGATTTTGATGCCTAGTCTTGGAGCATGAGAACAATCAGAGTTGTATCAAGCTTTCAGAGTCATGCAAGGATGCACTGCAGAATAATTCATTTTTTTGTATTTCTTTTTAACCTACGCATGTATAGTTTTTAGGGAACATTAATTCAATTAAATTATTGTCCTGCTGCTACAGTTCATATTGGATTCCCCCTTGAGTTGCATGAGGAAATTAAATTTGTGATTTTATCAAATGAATAAGAGATTTTTTTGTTTGCCTAGTGTTGAGATTTTGTCTCATAATTTTCATTGCTTCTAATAACCATCTGATCATGCTGTGTTTTAAATTCTAGTAGAAAAAGAGGTAAGTTCTGAAAATCTCTGAATGATTGTTATTCAAACGAAACTGGCAGGCCTTTAGGCTTTTTCAACTCTGTATATAGACTGTAGTGTGCTGTGGGAAAGGGAAACCTGAAAACATACCACCTGACGACCCTCGGAAATTTTAAACTCAGATGATAACTAACCTCTTTATACATCTGTAAAATGCCTCCTTTGTTATTGTCAGCGCTATAATCTCAATGATTCTAAAACCAAAGTAAGGTTCAATGTCCTTTGCCTTTATACGAAAATAAAATTGAAAGTAAAAAAAATAAAATGCTATGCAGGTTCAATTATACCATATGACTGAACAGGATAGTAAGGATATTTCTTAAGTTTAACCAGAAATAAGAGTAGAGCACAGTGACAAAAGAAACCAAGATGGCTGCTGCTTTTATTCTGAAAATGGTTCAGCAGAAGTCTTAGAAGTCAAGCAAACAAGAATAATAAATTATGCCTTTTTCACATATTTCATTTGTGTTTCTTTCTCCTTGACCAGAGTGCAAACAGCTCTATTGTGGGTGGATAACAGCGAAAAAAGAAAAAAGGAAAAAAACCTTTCATCTTTTATCCTTAGGGAGGAAAAAATCAATCAATTAGCTTTTATTTCAAATCATGCAGGTAAGCACCCACATCTACCTGAGCATTAATTAAATTAAAAAAAAAAAAAAAAAAAAAAAAAAAAAAAAAAAAAAAAAAATCACTTATTGCACACACACAGATTATTAAAGAAAGAAGGTTAATGTACAGTGTTTTTTTCACTTTTCATTAAATTCTTGCCTGGTGACAATATTGATTAAGTTTAATTAAAAAGCACTTCAACTACCCCAGAGTAAATATCAGTGGATGTACAAGAAAAAACAATTATCAGTAGTGATAAATAAAACTGAACTAAAACAAATTGTCTTTTGAGGAGTTTGCAAAAGATACTCAGAAACAGAAAGTTGTATTTAATAACTATGTTTTAACTTGTTGACTTTTTTGTAGAGTTGCACTTGGAAATCAGCTGGGGACTGGAATCGGGCAATTTTAAACATGACTGACCCCGATCGCTGATCGGACAGTTAGAAATTAAAGATCACAACACTCCTGATAGTGGAAGGTGTTACTAAGGAAAAAAGGCTCAAAGTTATAAATTTCCAGTCATCGAGATGTACAAAAATTAAAGGAAGGAAATAAAACGAATTAGAAGCTTCTAGAAAATAAACTGTATTTTTAGAGGTTTTTCATTCAGGCTGTCATAAAAGGGAGTTTAAAAACTAAACATATTAAAGCAAAATTGCTGTGATTTATGCCTTTGAAGAGTGCAGCTTCCTTTTTTTTCCTTTATATAGTCCAATTCTGTTTGTCAGACAACAGTATTTATATTAAGAAATCTGTCCCATCCTTCAATGTGAAAATTTATCATGTGGGGTTGGTGAAGTGCAACGTCTTATGCTGCAGTTTAATTTATAATTAGAGCAAAAACAAGGAGACATGCTGTATCATGAAAAAATGTATTGCAGTCTATGAACTGGCAATCAGCTCAAAATTTATGACATAAAATTAGATTGTTGATTGTTACTTCTGCTTCATCGCTACTCTTCTTTCTCAGATCCACCCAAAAATGGCATGTCCCCCTCCAAAGGGGGTTGAAGTGGGTGAAGTGAGATAGAGGAGTAAGAGGCTAAGACCACTCTCTAAAACCAGCAGATGCTGTGTAACCAAGTTTTTCAACAGGGTAAAAAAGGAACTTGAGAAATTCTAAAAACTTGTCAAAAAATTATAGATGTTCTTTGAATAAATTTGACTTAAAGGAAATATAAGGAAAACTCAATCCTGGACCACATCATGCCACTGTCTCATCACCCATAAGGTAGAAAAGGTATGATATAATCTGATAAAGTGACTCTTGCACACAAAAAAATACAATGTTCCTCAATTCAACAAAAAGACCCTATGGAATTGCCCAGCCTGGATCAAATTGCACTTCAGATGGAGTGTGAAATGACTTATCACTGACAGCTCCTTGTTATAAGCATCGGCAAAGGCAGCCAAGAGTGACATTAGTATTGGAAATTAATTGTTTCTTAATGTGCATGTCTTCATCGTCCACCATCACGCAGCTATGCACCATTACTGTGGTCAATTAGCCATTCAGCATCCTACCATTGGCCAATGTATGGAATTGATTACCACACCACAAGCTTTCCCTGCAGCCCAACATGTCTGGAATATTAAGTGTAATGTAAAAAAAGGTGAACTTAATCAGCTTTAACATAAACAGGAGTACTTAATTGCTTTGAATCCACTGGCTACTAACAACTGTGCATAAAACACAACTGCACCACTGTCCCACATTTGTGTGATGTTACATGTGGAACAACTTTTAGATCATATTTTCAAAATAATTGGTGTGTAAAACAATCATAACCACTAGTCCTATTATTAAAGCTACCATCTTTTTCCCAGTATATAGAAGCCGGTTCAGCTTCCGAGCCTTTTCTGGCCACGATGACATTAAGGATGACTGAAGTGCATTATCTGTGAACACAATGGTGGCTGTCTATCTCGCTCTGCTCTGCAGAGCACTGAAAAAGGCAGTTGGTGACACACTCACTACAAAGAAACGTCAGGTTTAAAGGCCCACAACACCAAAGGCCCTGATAGCCTTCCTGACCTATTGACAGCAAGTTTATGCTATTATCGATGCATCTAACTGATATGCAGTCAATGCATTTAAGTAGCCTACCTCTTAGTGAGACTGCTGTGATGGTGAGGGTGGATGGGGTGCTGATTTAAAACATGTCTTTCTTCAAGTCACTGATGGAACCAGGGGAGGCTATTAATTTGCAGGAAATAATGCGTCTATAATGGCCATGGCAAGTACATAATGTCCCTCAGTTTATCTAAGTCTCGCCTGCATGAGTTTAACAAAATAACTCACCATGTTAGAATTAATCACAAGGTTTGCAATACCACAAAAATCTGAAAAGTAGTGATGTTAAATAAATGTCTGTATGCATGAATTAAAAAAAAAAATCAATAGTTATTATTTTCAGATGTTGCGCCAGAGCATTAAACATTTTCTTCAATGTGGAAGCAATCATATGTGACTTCTGCTGCACACACATCAAACAAAACATGATCTGTTAGTTAGCTTAAGTAACAAACCAATTTTTCTTCCACTTCTGTGAAGGCAGCTTTAATGAGCATCTCAGTGCACAAAATGTTACCACATGCATATGTTTTTTAGCTCTAATCAGCATAAGAAAAAGGGCTGATCTCACATGCTGTAATCTAATTACCATTTCTTAAACAAGGCAAAAGGTTTGTGACATTGTTCTCCACACATCCAGTTCACTTTTTTGACGAGAAAAGACAATAGTTGGCAAATGGGTGTAGCTCCTTGAGAGACTAACTTACAATTCAGTATATATTATTAGAGTACTAATAAATGCACATTTTCTGTACTTCTCTTGACTCTAAGTCATGCATTAATGAATAGTCACATAAATCAGCTGCAGTAATTGAATCTCCACGGACATAAGATAATATTAAAATAGAGGTCATCTTTTTGGCACACGTATTATGCAGTTAGACTGCAGTTTTCAGTACAGAAAAAAACTACTAGTTCCTAGAAAATCAACAATTTATATGTTATTTGACTTTTGTTGCTACATTAAGTATATCTTATTATTTACACCCTCATCTATGGTCACGAGCTTTGGGCAGCAACTGAAAGAACAAGATCACGGATCCCAAAAGTCGAAATGAGTTTCACCCACAGGGTGTCTAGACTCTCCCTTAGAGATAGGGTGAGAAGCTCAGTCATCCACGAGGGGCTCAGAGTAGTGCTGCTGCTTCTCCACATCGAGACAAGCCAGTTGAGGTGGCTCGGGCAGCTGGTTAGGATGCTTCCTGGACGCCTTCCTGGTGAGGTGTTCCGGGCACATCCCACCGAGAGGAGACCCAGGAAAACCCAGGACATGCTGGAGGTACTATGTTTCTCTGCTGGCCTGACAACGGCTTGGGATTCCCCCGGAGGAGCTGGCCCAAGTGGCTGGGGAGAGGGAACTATTGGCACCCCACCACCCGACCCCAGATAAGCGGAAGATAATGGATGGATATTAATTACATTTGCTCTTCTATTTTAGGTAATTCCAGTGGGACAAGCAAACATTTATCAGCAGCCAGCAGGAGGGAATTGAATATGTGTAAAATATCCTGTTTAGTAAATTTTAGCAAAAATATTTTACACCAGCCTTGATGTAAAAATGAAATAAACATGCACCCCATTACTGCTTCACTTTTTCTGTCTTCAAAAAATATTACTCTTAAAAGATCAAATACATTTTGCATTTTGTTTGACATTACAGCCAAACATGCTTTCAGCCATTTTGTTGGTTTCTTCATTTGTCTTTAGCATGAAATGGGCTAACTATGACTATTAATGACAAACTGTAAAATGTATTTTTTTTTAAGGAGATCTATTTTGTTTTCTTTAATGCTGCTTCAGTGGTTAATTTGACACATATAATAAGAGGAAAATTAAATGTATTCATTTTACATTCTGTTTAAATTCTGTTTACACTGTTTTAATTTACAACAAATATATTCTCAAGACACCTTACAAGAGAAAAATGTTAAATTATTTTCAATAATATAAAATCCAGTCTGGTTCAAATTCAGTTAAAATCAAACTAATTTATTTGGGTACATATTCAGATCAAATTACATTCACAGTGCTGTTCTGCATCCTGAATCATGCTGAGGTGAGTGAATTTAGCTCATAACAGACAAAGAAGAGCATCTGCATAGCATAGCATGTGATTCAGAGATGTTATTAAAGGGTTATTGTTGTGACATTTCAGTAATACTTCAAATTTGTTCTAGTGGAAAATATGTGCGGGATACAGTCATATTCAATAAATTAAAATATTATTATTAATATTATTATTCATAATTTCAGTAACTCAACTCACTAAGGGAAACACATTATATGGAATAATGACAAACAGACTGATGTTTACAAGCCTTTATTTCTGTTAATTATAATGATTTACGGCTAATGAAAAGATGACCTTTAAGATTAGAATACTACATTGGACCGATAGAAAACCTTTTTAATCCTGAAATGCAGGTATAATGTGAATCATATTTAATGCCTGCTTAATGGTTGTTATTTTCAAAAGGTACCTACTTTCAATCCAACAAAGTAGCCCCATCGGGACATATTAAATTTTTCTTAACTGATACTGCAACGCGTGTGTGTTTGTGTGTATCTGGAAAGGAAAAGTTTTTGCTGACTGAGTCTTTCTTTTCACCGTCTATGTTTTAGTAAATTGTAAAGAATGGAAAATATTTGTTGTCTCAGTCTCTTTAATGTGCTGTTGGCCTTTTGTGAACAAGCATGTAAATAGTGATACTAGAGCTTCATTAAGTACATTCCTTTGTGGCATTTATTCATCTTCAAGCAAGTTTATTCATCTCCCTCTTTGTTATGTGTGGAGACAGAACAAGCCATTAGTTGAAATTACTACCAGTCTGAAATTAATAAAATAATCCCAATAGGTCTCCTACTGTGAAGATTAGATCTACTCTACAATATTATCATCAAATCAGTCTGTTCTCAGACTAGAGCAGAGACAAAAACAGAATTAGCACATTTATTGTTTTAGCGTCACAGACATCAGAGCTCAGGCTCTTGTTATGAGGATAAAATTAATCTAAAGGGTATGGATTACTGACTGGTCAAATGAATGTGTCTACTTATAGTTTTGACCCCTGTCGGTAATACTGCATAGCATATCAAGACATCTTAACAAGGTTACAATTCCAGTGTATCAGTACTGTTTTGTCAATATCGGAAAAACTTTTTCTGAAAAGAGGTGGACTGTAGCTAAAAGATTACAAAAATTTGAAAGGCATTTCACTAATGACAGCTGCAGTCTATCCCAAAATAGAGAAATACCATGCTATCTGATCGCGTTGGCATTTTTATCCAGTACTTGTCAGAACTAGTCCAAGCGCTCCCACATAGCTCCTGTTCTTCAGTCTTGTTTCCCTGACTATCTCATACTTTGGATCCAAGTAAGAAACAGCCAGCTCTCATCCACAACGCACATGTGTTCTGTCACACAAGATGTTCTCTAATTCAGTCTTCAAGATAACAGATGCATCATGACTACCAGCTGCTATAAACTACTGTTAAAATACAACATTAACAGCTTTGCAGACATTTGTTCTTATATAACATACCCAGAATATTTAAAATCATGCCAGAAGATTTTGGGTTTTTTTCCTGTAGTGTAAGATTTAAAACACTAAGAAACTGATAAATGCTGATCACATGTGAAAGACTGTTTAAAATATATTAAAGGTAACAATAATAATAATAATTTGTCTCGACATATGTCTAGGTTTCTCTCATTAAAATAGCTCCTACAGTTAGGCCTGTCATGATAACAAATCTTGCTGGACGGTAAATCGTGCCAAAAATTATTGCAATAAACGATAATATTGTTTTAAAATAATTTTCAAGTGATATATTGATAGTGGCATAATAATGAAAGTTTACCCTCTTAAAGACCAATAAGCTTTAATTTTGTAAAGAGCACTTCACATTATCACTATTCTTAAATTTTCCACTTTATTTCCAATCTTATTTTTTTATTAGTTGCCTTTATTTCATTATTTTTTATTGAGTAGTTCTTTTTTATTTATTGTTACTTTTTTAATTATGTATTTTTTCTACATTCTGTATATATTTAGTCATTTTTATCATCCCCTTTTTCATTGTTTTTTTTTTGTTGTTTTGTTTTTTTTTTTTACATTTTTTCCATATTCTGTACTTATTTAATCATTTTTTAAAGATATTTTAGATATCCACAATAAAACACGACATCCAAAAACAATAAATAAAACAGAAATAAAAACCACCCACTACCAAGACATTAATAAAATGGATTATAATGTCTCTGTAAACAAAACTGCCTTCAAAAACTATTAATAATCAGAATGGAAATTATCAAGCTTACTTTAATTAATTATGCGATTTATTGAATAATTGTTTATTGCGACAGGCCTACCTACAGTCTGTTTGTACACATTTATTTCTCTCCATAGGCTAATTTTAGTAACAGTCCAACAGCAGAAGGCATTAGCTTAAAGACACATTCATATGCTACAACAGTTATTTATTTGTTTTTTCATTACTTTATATTTTTTGCAAATGATAGTAGTGGACAAAATCAAGTCAATTATTACAATGTTAATGAGACTTTATTAATATATAAAAAAAATCCCTCCACAGACAGATTTTTTTATATCTGTATAAAATGAAAAGGATTAGGAAAGGACCCAAAGTAAGATTAAAAAAAGGAGGTTACCATCTATTCTTTTATTTTCTCAGTTTCTTTTTTGTCATAAAAGACACCAGGCTGTGCTGTCCAAATTCAGCTGATGTACAGTTCTAAAGTAAAAGCACAAATATATAAAACTAACTGGTTCTTTCTAATATCACTCACTTCAAATGATATAAATCAGCTGTCATGCCACGTATGCTGTCGTTTTAAAAAAACAGTTTGCAAAATTTGCATGCATCAAAGATATCTTCAGAACATCTACATAGTGTTGCATGAGATTAAGTAATCTTATAATTGGGTCATTTTTATGATATTTTAAAAGTAGATTTTTAAATAATGTAGCAGTGGCATACATGTTCAGTATACATAGTGGGTGAGAGAAGTGCCTCTGAAGTGGAATCTTTTTGAAACATGTTTGAAAAATCAGGGGTAGCATGGGTTAATGTTTGATCAAACTGTATATGCCACAGTGTTAAATATGTAATAATATTACACAAATTTATAATGAGAATATTTTACTATGACATTGTGTCCTCCTATGTCGCTGAAATTTAAGGTAGAGCTACAGTGAAACAGGGATAATAGTGTTTGTAGATCTTATTTATCTAGCATTTCTCCTAATGCAATCTGACAAATAAATTGCTAATACTGATGAATCCAGACAGTTTCTCCCTGACTATATTTAAAAGTCAATGAAAAATGCAGTAAGTTCATTTGAAGTTGGAGCAATCAGTGATTCCTGTGTCTCTAGGCACCATGCAGAGATGGGAGACAGGATTCATTATACGACATGTTCAATAATTCATTACAAATGAGGCATTCCTATTTCTTCTTGTTTTAATGTCTTAGCTAACTATTGCTTTGCAGTGAGCACTGAGCAACCTCCTTCATGATCAACTTATGATTAGCAAAGAAAGATAGAATACTCAGTGAAAGCACATTTTTCCCACAAATTCCTTCTTTAAATTGTATGCATGTGACACATGAGCAGAAGTACCTTCCAAGGGGAATTTCACAAGAGCACAAATCTGTTTGAGATTTTTTCTCATTATCTTCTCCTCCCAGTAGCAATAGTTATTCATGGTTCCAGCTTCATTCTTTTCTTTTCTTTCTTTATCCCCCACAGTCTTAGAGATCTGGACTATTAATGGCATCTAAATCCCTTTTACTCACAACAAAGTATAAGATATCAATTTGGATGAGATACTTCCATAAACTTCACAGCTAATCATAGCCGTTCTGTCCAGTATCACACATAATCGAAAAAGAAGTCCATCAATGCCTTTAAAAAATAATCTGAAAAGGGTCAATTTACATCATGTTACAATGCTACAGCAAAGAGCTTTTAAGATAGTTTTAGTGGTCACATATTTGAGCTATTAAAAACTGTTATTTATAAATGAGAACTGTTATTTCAGCTTCTGCTGCAATAATGTCTATTGTAATTTATATTCAAAATGTACTGAGAAATACTTTCAAATGGACTCTGCAGTGTTTTCCAATACATAAGCCATTTGTAAATGGAATAAATATGAAATTTTGTTGGTTTTTTTCAGGCTTACTTTGGTAAAAAATGTTAAATTAGCAAATCAATTTGTATGACAGCATTTTTAAAAGCTCCATCTCAGTGCTTGGCCTTTATGAAAACAACAAAGTAACAGAAAAATCATTAATTAGTAGAATATAGTAAAAGTGAATGAAGGTGAATGTCAATAAATTAGGATATTTTTAACTCAATTAACTTTAATGAACGGTCTTCTTCAGTGTTGTAATACTCGAGGCCGGTCTTGGTCTTGAGACCACTTTTTGATGGACTCGGACTCAGCTCAGACTCGACCACATTTCTACTCGGTCTTGTCTCGGACATTGAGGACAATGTCACAGTCGGGGATTTTATTTCAAGACCCCGACTGTGGAAATATCACTAAATTGCCAGAATATTGTCCAATTTATTTGTTTACATCCTTGCATTCATTGGATGCAAAATATACTGATTCAAATCCAAACAGTAAGGTCATTCATTGCTAATTACGTGTTTAAAAAAATTACGTGTTTTTTACCGTTATCATCCACTCCCCCCAACCCCCTTTTCACTCACATGCGGTACTGCAAGAAAGTGAGCTGTGGTTGTCTGGGAGCAGGAGAAGATGTCTGTAAATTGTCACAAATAAAATTGGGCTACATAAATCATAAAGACTATATCTGTAAAACTATATCCAGAAGAAGGCATACAGCGACATGTAAATTCTGCAGTGCTTCGCTTTCAGAGATGGCTGGGACAACACCCAACTTTTAGCATTGCTTAGAAAAGAAGCACAGAGAAAGGTAAGCTATATGGAAGCAGAATATCAAAGGCAGTAAAGGGGGAGGGCAATGAAGACTGTGGTGATGGAGACCGCTTCTAGAGAACAAGAGCACTTTTGTTTACTACCGCAGAGTTTCCGTCCTCTGATGTCTGTTGCATTCAGCTGATACTGTGAAAATTAACAAATTTCATTAATCGCAGCAATGGAACTGGCAACACACCACAACTTTCACTTTAGTTCCAGCAGAAGTCAGGTAACATTTATAAAGGATTACCAACATTTTGTATTGATCATTCTGCACTCAGCTTAATTCTGTAGTTCCAATTTCTGATTTGTCTGATATTAAATTGGGTTTGTTCAGAATAAAGCAACTCACCTTTTTCTTAAAGAACATAATTAAATTGAAAACAGCTGAGAATAAAATGAGATTCCTGATTCCCTGTTACTAAGCAACTCAGTAAAAACCAACCTGCATAACACTTTGTCCATATTAACAACAACATAGGGAAGAATTGGAGTGCTGTGTCTATTTCCAAAGCTTTTTTCTTGGATGTATCCTTTTAATCGACACAGCAATATAATTGTGGACGACAGATAATGCTTAAGTAGGGTGTTTGAAATTCCTTTAATGAGAAATTGGCTCATGTAGAGGCATTATTGAGACTACCAAGCTGATGTGTCTTGAATCTAAAACAGTTGGCCAATGGTGGCTGTCATAAGAAATTCTCTGCAGAGTTTTTAAAACAACAGAGGTGATGGACACAAATAGGTACGTAGATTTGGGCAATGTTTGCAACGCAGTCAGATGAGGACAATGGGACACAAAAACCTACTACCCATTTTTATTATCTCTTTATTTCTAGTGTTGAGGATACTATTAAAGATAGCATAAAGACTTTTAAAAAGTAACTGATTAGTGAGTGCTTATGCAAGACAAAACATATTCACAGATAAGTAGCACTGATTATTGTTTTGCAAAATTATTTTTAAAGGTGCTAATTTATGCATTATGTAAACGTGCTTGAAAAAATGCACAAACATCTGCTGGAATGCAGATTTTGAAAAACTTTGATTCATGCATTGTTTTAAACTATAAAGCCATCCTGTTGTGGCATGAAAGTGTGCATTCACCCTTACACAGTCATAAACTCATAACAAATATCTGTGACTGGCTTAATGCTTCTGCCTTTTTGCCAAGTTCATTTCAGGTCAGTAGCAGGCGAGACACAGAAAAAAAGCACCACCCACCTTTTTATAGCATTTGACAGGCCTTTGTATGACAGATGACAGAGACACAAACTGCATTTGAATAATGCAGGCATTCACGGTGCTTTGCGATAAAACAAAGTGAGGTAATGGTCAAAAGGCATTTGGACACATACAGTCTGTGCTGAGTGGTGTTCTAACATAACGCAAAACCACAGCTAAGCATAGTGTCTTCAGTGATTTGTTCTAATAATAGAAAAGACTAGACTGTTATAGAATCAAATTTACCTCATAGTTGCAGCATGAGGTTCACTTGTGAACAACCTTTTATTCAATATTTTTTTAAAGTATCATTTTTACAGTCTGTTGTAAATATATCTGAATTTTTCATGATAGACCAACAGAAAGAAGTACATTTAGTGAAAAGAAAATGATAAATGGATTTCAATTTTCTTACAAAATAAATAATATAGATAATAAGTATATCATAAATATGTATATGTGTTCACCCCACTTTACTCTGATACTGCATGTTAAAATCCAAACTAATTGCTTTGAGAAGTGATTTAATTAGTAAATAGAGTTCATCTGTATGTCATTCAGTCTCAGTATAACAGATGTCCTTGAAGGCTTCAGACCTTTGCTATTGAACATTAGAGAACAAAAGTTTCAGGAAGACCAAGTAACACACCAGATGAGTCTGAATTAGGTTATAAAAAATATCCAAATTTTGAACATCTAATGTTCTCATTGGCCCTGGAGGCCTGTCCAGGGTGTACCCCGCCTCTCGCCCAATGACTGCTGGAGAAAGGCATCATTCCCCCCGCGACCCTGCAAGGACAAGCGGGTATAGATATTCAGTGGATGGATGTTCTCACTGCTCAATCCATAATCTGGAAATGGAAAGAGTGTGTCCTAACTGCAAACCCACCAAAACATGGCCTTCAACCTAAACTGACAGGTCAGGCAGAAGAAATCCATAAGAAATCACATTTGTTGTTTCACACAAGGGGGGCATGGCAAACATGTGGAAGAAGAGGATCTGGTCAAATTAGACCAAAATTAAGTTGAAAACTAAAACTGCAATTACCCTGAACACATAATCCCCATGGTGAAACGTGGTCGTGGCATCATTATGCTGCGGGAATGCTTTTCTTTTTTTTCTTTTCTTTACCATGGACTGGAAAGTTTCTCAGATTTAATGGGAAAAATGTCAAGAACAAAATACAGGGCAGCAAACTAATTCAAGGATCCAGGACACATGAGAATAGGGAAGTGGATTATTCTTGCAGGTCAGCTTGCACTAATTACACTGAACATACTGTGGGAGCTACAGTAGGATGGTTTAGATCAGATTATTCAGGTGTTAGAATGGTCATAGTCAAGATCTAAATCTGACTGACGATTTGAAAAAGACTTAAAATTTTATGTTTACATTACACTCTCCATCCAATCTGAGCGTTTGAGCTTTTAAGCTAAAAACAGAGAACATTTCAGTCTCTAGATGTGCAAAGTTGGTAGAAACATACCACACAAGACTTTAGGATGTAATTTCAGCAAAGGTAGTTCTACAAAATACTTACTTGGAGTGAGGAATGTGGTCAGGGGTGGGATATACATTTTTTAGATTTTCATTCTTAAAATGCATTATATTGCACACATTTCACTATTAGAAGGTTTAGGGGTGTAAATACTATTGCAGTTCACAGTAATTTTCACTGTCCTCCTCTTAAGTTAGTTCATGAAATAGTGGCTAGAAGTTTGGCATTTACTGCATTCAAAAAGATGCAACTGTCTTTTAATAAAACTTCTCCAGACATGATTGAAAAATTTAACTACCCCATGCTTTTTGTTCCCATCACCTTCATTAAAACCCCTCTGTCTCTGAAGAGCTTGGCTGTCAAAAGCTTTGCAGAGTTCCTCAAACCTCCCCCATGCCATTAATCTAAATTAATGCCCTGACAAGTGTGTCATAATATTAGGTGTAAAATGTGATAAATGTTCAGTCCATCCCATCCATAATTAAATCTCTTTAGCAAAATGGCAAAATTTCAAATTGCAGAGCTGCTGTGGCCTCTGGAAGTAACAATTGTGACCTTCTGCTTTTGTTCCAAACAACCAACAAATAATTGAGTTTGCCCTTTAAAAAGACTTGACAGGTGAGTGGGCCAGATGACTATACAGCAGATATAAACCCCATGCAAATATAAACCTGATGCCTAAATTCATTTTGTCTTGCTTTCCATAACAGCTTCTTTAAAGAGGATGTTGCTATTATCATGGTGAATATTATTACCAAGAATTTTGACACATACCATATGATTAAAAAATACTACACTGTTTTGTTTGCTATTAAGAATTTAATGAGCTATGACTACACTTAATGTACTCAGATCAGGCTCATGGACCAAAACAAATAGCAGCAAGCATTATCACAGAACGAATCATTGTGTCATTAAATTACCAGCTTAATGGTGCAAATGTTTCAGAGCCCAGTCCAATGAGGGGTTTAGGGAGTGTGCATGAATATTCTTTGACAATCTTGCCTGCTTTAAATACATTTAATATAATTTATGAGCAGAATCATTTAAAATCTATTGTTCAGATGGGGCAAGTTTGCAATCTGTGGCAAAACCTGCCAAACCTCCAAATAATAATAAAAAAATAACTCTTGCCTAAGTGATTCATCCCTGAATCTGTTACCTTGGTTCTTAATTTTCTAAAGTAAAGTACTGTAAAGCCGCAGGTGGCAACCTCTAACTAGACTATCACTTTATTCACTGGCCTTTCCAGTAATGAGACGGAGGAGAGAGCCAGCCTATGGCCAGATGAGAGGCATAGCCTACTGGTGAATCGGTCAGAGTGTTATAGACTACACTAAGACATGATATGAAACTGGTGAAGATACTGATATCATAAGTGCTTGGGGAAAAGCTAGCAAAATTGCCATTTTTAGGGCATCAAAATATAGCAAGCTTGAGATATTGTTTTAAACTTCATCCTGGTTTAAACATTCCCACAACTTCATCACTGACTTGTCTGATGTGATCCTTGATCTTCATGATGCTGTTTGTTCTCTAATGTGCTCTAAAAACCTCTGAGGCATCCAGAGACCAGCTGTCTTTATAGAGAAATTAAATTACACACAGGTGGACTCTATTTAATAATTAGGTAACTTCTGGGGGAAGCTGGTTGCACCAAATTTTGTATGGGCATCAGAGTGACAAGAGGTATGAATACTTTTGGAATAGCACTGCAACATGCCATAGGGTGGGAGCTCAACGTAAGAGGTGGGGGGAACACTTCTTGCATCTCCTTTAGTCATTTCTTTGTAGTTTGGAATTTCTTTAGTGATAATCATAATTTGTGTGCAATATATTATTTTCTGACTTATTTAAGTGTTTCTGTTACCTGTGACAATAGGGACCAACATTCTAAATGCTTAACCATTGTTAATTAAAGATTATGCATATACAAATACATAATTTGTAGTATTAGGATAACAAATGCGTACATGTCATATACATTGTCTTTCAAAAATATGTATAACTTTTACATTTTTTTCTTCTTTTAATCTTGGTAAGACCATAAGCTTTTCTGTATTTTATTGACACTATGAAATAGATTAACACAAAGCAGTACAAAAATGTGAAATGGAATGGAAATAAACATGGTTATCAAAAATATTTTACAAATTAAAAAGTGAAACAACTTTAAACATATTTACAGGCGAGAGTGGTGTGCTCAGTGTTTGTGGATGTAAAAATCAGTTCAGTTTTGGTCTCACCTGAGCAGAGCACCTTCTTCCACATGTTTGCTGTATCTAATATATGGCTTATGGGGCACTACAAACGCGATCTCTTACTGCTTTCTCTCAGCAAGGGCTTTTTTCTGAGTACCTATGAGAATGAATACTTTGCAAGGCAATCTAGCATTTAACTGTGACAGAAATGGTTTTTTGTCACAGTTTACAGCCACAAAATACTTTGCCATAATCAAACTAACTGTAACCCACTGAATAAATGAAATTTGATTTATATAAATACATTTCAAAAAGCAATTGTTGTTTTGTGAAGTGATATATTGCACTGTTATGACCATTTCAACAACACAAGTTTTATTCAAATAAATAAATAAGAAAACTGAAGTAAATTTTCCTCAAAAGCTCGTGTTTGTTGTTTTTGTCATTATTTTTCTGTTGGTAACTACTCTTACAATATATGTTTTCAGATATTTGCTCTTTGATCCATTCCATGCCCACAGAGTCACTGTAAAGATATTTCAAAAAGGAAAACTTCATTCCTCTCTTATTAGCTTGCTCTCAAATGAGTCTGGGGATTATCAGAAATAGAGCACTACCAGTGTAATAGACACTAAAACCCAGCTCCACTTTGTATGTTCAAAAAGTCACCACATATGCCAATCTATGTACTTTAATGATAACCTTTAAAATCAGTCATACATGTGTTAATCTAAAAGAAAATTTCAATCTTAAAATTATTGCCATGATGGATATTCTAATCACAGTAAAGTTTTCAACAACAACTACAGTATTAGGAACGCTTTTAAGTAATATGTTGGGAATACAAGTCAAACTTTCCCATAGGCATTTAATTTACATTTTAAACTCTCATGAGAAAATGTAGTGCTAACATACCAAGGGGGTGACAGATTTATGTGGGTGTTTACTCTGTCGAAGCCAGCACCGACATTATCTGGTGGCGTTTATTTCTTTTTCCTGTCGAGGTCTTGAATAATTAATTGGCATTGACTCACTCCTCCTTTTTGTTAAAGATAGCAGGTATTGTGACAGTCCTTGTTTGACAGGCTCTGACCTACACAAGAGCGTGAGGGGCCTTCTAAATGAAACATTTTCCTCTGTGCATTAAAAACAGGGAGACAGCCCAAATATTTCCTTCACACTAACTTCACCAATCCTGTTCTGTCCTGAAAGGCAGACTCCTCCAGAAATCTCATTGCTTGCTTTAGATTTGTCTGTCTAGCCAGCACTGATGGCTTCAGTTCATCTGGGAATTCAGTCAGGTTTGTAAGTTACACACCTGACATGCTGCAAGAATGGACATAAACCAACACTCCTGCCCCCCGAGATTAATTTTTTTTTTCTCTTATTGCTAATGTCCAAAAAAGCTGCAGGCAAATAAATCAATGCCTTTTCAGAGTATCTCATAAAGACACTGATGGAGGACATTTGTAGGACAGGCACAAATAAAGTAGTGGCCAAACATCCAAATATACCCCCGCAACCACAAGGACAAAAAACTGTTTTCTGCGCTGTTCTCTGTGAACAATTGTGTCCTTAGGGCAGAAATCATACATGGAAATTTGTTTAGTGTTTTGTGTTCATATAAAGTATCTCATATGAGAGTCCTCTTAATGCTTACTTGAGCATAAAAGAAGAAATGAAAAAAGGAAGAAAACTGATTCCTAGTTGGTTGTAGGCGTACTGAAATACAAAATCAGTTAAGTCTGTCCGCACCCAGAAAAAGATATCAAAATCTCTGATTAATCAGAGAGATTTAACATATCGTACATATGCATAATATTACACTGAAGATGGCTATAAGAAAAATCAAAAATAATGGTAAGGCCTACACAAAACACTTTCAACCTTAGATTTATAAATTCTAACAGAAGCTGATCAATACAATGATTTATATTTATAAGCATTCACAGTGGAAAACTATTGTGCTCCAGTCTATTCAGCCTACTGTATTGCCTTACTGACTTGTTTTTCAGTTTGAGTGTTTAAGATTATTACTCCTCTAAAGGTATCCAACCAGTAACTTCAGATTTCTATATGCCAACCTTGTCAAATCACTCCAGGCTCAACACCTTATTTCTCAATATTTTTTTAGTGGCTCACTGAATTGAGTAAGACCCTAAGCAAAGTTTCTGATGTAATTCATTTACAGTGTTGCCTCAAGATAGGATAGGAGCTGTGGGGAAAGGTGTGCTATCCTGTTAAAAGGATAGCACACAGTCTAAACTGTGGTCTGTAGCAGTCTACGGTGCCTGAAATATTAACACCCTTGAAATTTTCCGGGTGCCATTTTTTCACTTTACACCCACAGTCTTTAACTTATTTCATTGGGATTTTATGTGAAAGAACAACACAAATAAATGCATATTTATGAAGTGAAAGGAAAAGAATAAATGTTTTTCTTTTATTTTTTGTGAATAAAAATCTAAAAAATATATTGAACCCCTTTACAGTGAAACCTCTTAATACATTTCAGTCCAGTCATCTGCATTCAGAGCAACAGAGTCCATCTGTGTATAATTTAAGCTCAGTTAAAATAGAGCTCTTCTGTAAAGGCCTCAGATGTTTGTTTGAGACTATCAGCAAACAAGCAGCATCATGGAGACAAAGGGAGCCACAAGACAGGCCAGGGATAGCCTGGTAAAAAACAGCCCCTTGTTCTACGTTTGCTTTGTACAGTGGACTCTGTTGACGTTTGAAATGATTGGATCTGATTTTACCCAAATACTGATGTTTGGCCTTAATTTATATAATGCACCAGCTTGATCATGAAGGAAGCTATGCTATGAAGCTTACTGGAAATTGCGTGCGCTGTAAAAAAACATCTCCCACTGTGAAGAGAGAAATGTCAAACGAGATGGCTGTTAATGAGAGGAGCCATGACATCTTTGCCAGCAATAAAATGTGTTAAATATTCCTCTTGCTCTGACTTTAATTGCTCAATATTTGGAAGCGTGGCCAAAATGGACTGACGAGCTCCATTCACCTCCTACGCTGCCATTGCCAAACTACAGCCTCAGGCAGACTATGATTCTAAA
Source organism: Anableps anableps (assembly GCA_014839685.1). Taxonomy (NCBI): domain Eukaryota; kingdom Metazoa; phylum Chordata; class Actinopteri; order Cyprinodontiformes; family Anablepidae; genus Anableps; species Anableps anableps. The sequence continues at coordinate 15,031,726 of CM026076.1, forward strand.
ACAGCGCAGAAAATTGACGTCATCGTTCATAACTCCTTCTATTCGTTGATTGGCCCGGTTGAAATTCATCCAGAGAAATCAAGTTCAATGGGAGAAATTCCAGAAGGAGCACTGAAGGGAGATGAGAATCAAGCAGAATTGTGTAGGAAGGCAATGGCCAGGCTAGGTCTGGGATAATGTATTGCAGTTTTAAGTTTTGAGCAGGGCAGGGTTATGAAACAAAATATCAACCTTTAAATATCTCACGGAGCCATGTTTTTGAAAATCATTGGAAAATGGAAAGAGTAGAGCACAGCTGCAAAAGTAAAGCAATGTATCTCTACTTCATTGGTTTTATTTAAGCTTAACATGCAATGGCATTTTACATATGAAACAATCGGATTATAACACTAGTGTGTCTGCTACGCTGTTTGGATTAGCACCAATGACACACAGTTCAGCATTTGTTTCATATTAAACCCAATAACCACCCCATTAAAACATTGGTCATATTTTTCTGTGCATTTAATTTGCTTTGGAGTTGTAGGTCAGTTCTTTGCAACATATTTTGGTCAGCTGCTGTCAGTTAGTCATTGTGTACCACTTAGTTGCCTTGTGCATGCATGCCCTTTTCTGAAATAACAAGGAGTAATTCATTCCATCCCTAAAATATTTTGTATCTGACTGTGAATGGTTTTAGTTATTTAGTCTATCACTTATGGTTTCAGAATGTATTTAAGTCTAATATTCAACGTATTATCTGTTTCAGATTCAATTAACTTGTTTTTCCAAAGCGTCCAGTATTAAATACAATAATATTTGATCTCCACTTAACTAGTTTATCCACTTCAAGGAGCCACATTTTTCATAGAGAACAGCGAAAACAAGATTCCTTTTTAAGGACTTTAAAACTAAAATTGATCTTTTATTTTATTTTCAGTCATCTTTTCTGTCAGGATCCAGCATTGAATGCTGACATCCTCCAGATCCATTGGTTTTCATTCTTGTCTCAACAAGACATATGCGAGACATAACAGTTTCAATAAGTGATCTGTAAACAGGGCACATCAAAACCAGAACAGCAGATGGAGAGTCAACAATATGACAGCAACTGAGGGGTGAAATTCACCTCAAGGACTCAACTGTGAGGCTTTGGATGGAGAGTTATCATAACAGGGCTGTGCAGACATGGACACTTTGCGGCAAGATGCTGTGATAAGAGCTGACATTAGGGATGAGCAATCTATGTATCTGTCAGCAGCCTCTGATCTCTAAAGGTTATTGTAAAGCTATTCTCAAAACTAAGACAACTATATCAGCATATCCTTATCGTGTGTCTTTTGGTTCAAAATTCAGAGATAAAACTGGCATTACAGGTGCAGATTATTGTTTATGGATCATGATCTGTGTCATTTTTAAAGAATAATGACCAAAAGAACTAGTCTTCATATGAGTCCATATCCAATTCAGTGCTAAGCACTGTAAAAGAACAATTCTCACAAAATCATCTATTAGAATATTTCCCACAACTTGGTTTGTGCATGTTCACTTTGCCAAATGGCAAAAATATTCTGTCGCTTTCACAGCTAATGTTCGACTTACACCCATGCCTCTAATTGTCACCTCATTTCAGAGAACAAAGCTGCAATTATTGCACTTCAGTAACTGTTGAGACAACATCTCAACAGTGGAACTGTGGACACCGCTGAGCTGATGGTTCGACAAGATGGTCTGTGGAGCAGAACTCTTTAGCTGGAGCATCTCCAAATTTGAAGGCCCCTGCTAATTGATCACTTTAGATCACTGCTTGAGTGAACTGTGTTGTAAAGACATTTTCACATAAATGTGCACAGAGCACAACCTCCTTGAAGCACTTCCGGGTGTTTGTAACCAAAGAAAACCTGAAGTGGCTGCATCAGTCCCATATTGACATTCCCTTACAGTAACGGCACTAATTTTGAATGTTAAGTATGCTGAAGTATAAATACATTTTAAAGGAGCTTCAAAGGATTTTTCACTAACTATACACATAAAGTTGAAACAAGATATTTAGATGCACTGTACTAAAAGAACTAAAAAAAGCCAAACTGTAGCTTGTAAATGTATTCTGGGACAAAGACAACTTTTGGAAACATGTCCTGTTTTCACTGTCATATTTGAAGGAAAAAGGTAAAAGCTTACAACCCTGTCAACTGTGAAGTATCAGGTGGCAGAATGTTATGTGTGTGTGTTTTGTTGCAAAAGGAGCTGGAACACCTAAAAAATTGCATTATGATGAAATAACTATGGCAATATTAAAACAGCATCTCATAAGATAAGCCAGGAAGTTAATGCTTGGCACAAACTTGTTTTCCAAATTGACAATGACCATAAGCTTACCACCAATTTTGTTGCAAAGTGGCTTCATGGCGAAAAAGTAAATGATTTGGAGTATCCATCACAAAGACCTGATCAATCTCACATAAAAATTGGTGGACCAAGTGTCATCCCATTTAAAAGGCCAAGACATTTCTACAAAATACTAAAGAAATGTAAAAGATGTAATAAATAATAATGTTAAACATGACCTCTTGTTCTTCTAGTATTTAGGAAATATAAAATTATTTAGGTAATTCTAAGTGACCTGAAACTGGAAAAGTCTAATGTGATTTATTGTGAGGCATGATCTGTGTGGCTGTCAACTGTAACAGCTGAAAAGAATTTTAGTGACACAATAACAGCCAAATCTTAATAGCATCATATGTATTTTATACTAGATAAATTAAATGTGAAAAAAAAAAATGCAGAATGTTCAAATAATTATTCAATAAGTATGGTCAGTTAAATTTTAAGAATTGCTAACTTTGTCAGTTTTAACATTTTAAAACAGAAGAGGAATCAAAAATGTAATTTTCCACGATCACATCTTTTTTAAAGTAATTAATATTGTAACAGAAAACAAAACCTGACTCTTATCTTACAGTATCATGGAAATTATGCATAAGTTTGGCAATGACAATATTTTCTGTGCCTTTAACTTTTTTCAGTAGTTACAGCAGACTCAGTTTTTAGCTTATTGTTATACTTGACATGGCCTGACACAAATTATATACTATTTCATGCTCTTATTATTCTGCAAATCTTTAAATTCTGCATTTGTCTGCAAGGTTACTCTCTAGTATAGAGCCACAACCTACTTATTATTTACAAAGTGTCAGTATACATAGAGTTTGGGTCCTTCAAATTGAACAGCGATTAGGGATGCTGTACAACACAGGACCTCTAACTCCTGATGCATCATCAATTTTTGCTGTGGTTTCCATGGATACCAATGTTCTTGGAGGAGTTTTTATATAGACTCGGTTAGTTAGCTTGGTGCTGTTATTTAACAGTCTAAAAGCTGTGTTTCATAAAGTTTTGCAATTCAGATTTAAAGTCAAGTTTATTTGTATAGCACATTTCAGCATCAAGGAAGTTCAAAGTGCTTTACAGCATAAAAACATAATACATTAACCAATTATGAAACAAGCAACAAACATTATATTTTGTCAAATGGCATTATCAAAATAATAAATCAAATATACATCAGACATATTGATCAATGTTCCAGTTAATATGAATCAAGACAACTCTAAACAGGTGGGTTTTTAGCCTTGTTTTAAAGGAACTCAGTGTGTCGGCTGTTTTTCTGTTTTCTGGAAGTTTGTTCCAGATCAGTGGAGCATAAAAACTAAATGGTGCTTCTCCATGTTTGGTTCTGGGGATGCAGAGTAGACTAGAACCAGAGAACCTGAGTGGTCTGAAAGGTTGATACAATGACAACAGGTCTTTAACGTATTTTGATGCTCTGCTATTCAGTGATTTAAAAGTATTTTAAAGTCTATTCTCTGAACTGCAGGAAGCCACTTCCCCAGTTTTAGTAGGAAAGTGTTCTGGATCAGCTGCAGTCTGGTTGACTTTTTAAGCAAACCTGTAAAGACACTGTTGCGATACTCAATTTGACTAAAGATAAATGCATGGATGAGTTTCTCTAGATCTTGCTGGGATATTAGTACTTTAATCCTAAAAATGTTCTTCAGGTGATGGAAGGCCAACTTTGTAATTGTCTTTATGTGTCTTTGAAGATTCAGGTCTAAGTCCATCACTACATCTAGATTTTAGGCCTAGTTTTGAGCTGTAATACCTGAAGCTCTTAATCATTCCTCTTTAGGTCCAAAGATAACCTCAGTTTTGTTTCTGTTATCGAGTGAGTACATGGGCACCTAATGCCACAAGGATACAACTTTTAGACAAAATAGTGCTAATGTTTTAGTCTATATCATTCAATATGTGTGTGAATGTGATTTGGCTTTTAGTTTTCCCTTTTGAATTTAGAAGTGACCCTGAGACACTCCAGAAGATTTATGTCATGCCCTTTACTTACAATGGCAGTATGAACACATATGGAACTTGCACAGAAAAGAGGTAATTGAAATTGTCATAATTCTTTCTTTTTCATAGACTTGTTTTCCTGTTAAGGCCTCATGGGGAAAGTTAAAATAAATTTAAATACTATGTATTTAGGCAATTTTCTCAGCTCTACAGGCAGCACACCTGTATTAAATTTTTTGTCATTATAAACGGATTCATTAAAAAAATAATAAATATAAATGTTTTCATTGTCAATATGCCAATATGACACAGTGATTCAAGATTTTTATTTTATTTATAGTGACAAATTTTAAAAACAGGCTCAGATAAGAGAGTGGAATAGAATTGCGATTATTCTCCTCATCATTATTTTAGTGCCATTTGCTCTATATTCATTAGCTTTCTAAAACACTCAGTCACACAAACACACGCACGCACACAGAGCAGCTGTGTGTCACATGACCTCTTTTCATAGATTTGCTTTTCAAAGAGACAAAATCAAAGGCTTGTAAAAGTGCTTCACACGTAAAAATGGTCTATTAATGTTTCCTTTAGAAACAAAGGTGTCTTTGAATGCACCAAATCAAAGACTAAACAGATTACACAAGTGAACACTGAATTAACATAGCAGCCATTTTTGATTTGGATCCCTCCTCAGTGAGGCAGTAGACAGCTTTCCGTAATACAACAAATACAAAATAGAGATGTACCTTAGTATCAACACAATGACAATACTAACTTGAATAAAACACAGTGATTATGTATGAAACACTAATGCTTCTGTACAGATTCTGGGCAATCTTTATCTCAATATTTAAATGTCATGTGTCTTTTTAAAAATTTTAAATCTCAAAAAAGCATAACATGGATCATATTTCTTTGGTTTTAGGGAGACGCCATACTGTAAGCGTGAATAAGGGTAGATATACTAAGAAACTAAACTACCTTAAGTTATATAAGCTATGTCTGTCACTGTTACTTAAAAAAGATTTGCATGATCACAGTTTCATAATAGTAAGTATTGTTTTAGTCTTGGTTTCTGAAAGAGCAAATTAACGGACTTTCTACTGGGTTTATTTGTCTTGCAAAAGAATTCACACCCTTTGAACGTCTTCACATGTTGATATGTTAGAGCCATAAATGTCATTTTATTTAATGAGATTTCATAAGAAAAATCAACAAAAAGTAGCACATAATTGCAATCTGGAGGGAAAAGGATACATGATTTAAATGTTTTTGCAAATTAAAATCTAAAACATGTGTTGTGCATTTATAAAATAGACCCCTGTGCCAAGAATTTTCTTGAACCACCCTTTCATCCCAAATACATTTTCAAGTCTTTTGGGGTATGTCTCCACCATCTTTGCACATCTCAAAAGTGATGACATCATGCAATGTTTGCCCATTTTTTGTTGTAAAATAGCACAAGCTATATTAGATTGGATGAAAAGCATCAGCAAACAACAGAATTGAATTATTACCAGAAATTCTCAATTGGATTTAGGTCTGGACTTTAACAGGGCCATTCTAACACATGCTTTGTTATGCTGTGATCCATACCATTCTACTGTTGCTCTGGCTATATGTTTAGGATAACTATTCTGCTAGAAGGTGAACCTCCACTTCAATCTCAAATGTTTTAAATTTGTTTTTGTTTCTAGGATTTTCCTGTATTTTGCTCATACATCTTCCCATCTACTTTGACCAGGTTCCCTTTATCTGCTGAAGGAAACCATCCCAACAGCATTATGCTGCCATTACCATGTATCACCATGGGTATAGTATATTCAAGGTGTTGTGCAGTCTTTGTTTTCCTCCTACAATAAGTTTGTTCATTCCTTTTATTTAAAAATTATGTACAGCTTATTTAGGACAACTTCTTTTCTACTTTTTTTTATGTTTAATGTTGACATAAAAAAAGGCTGTGGCCAGATACACACAGAATTGTGTATCTGGCCACAGCACCCTCTTTAGCATGTTTGCTGTGTCCACTACATAGCTAGTGGCCAACTGCAAATTGTTATGGCTTTTGCTTAGCTATGATTTTCTTCTCGCCACTCTTACATCAAGCCCAAATTTAAGTGGTGCACAACTAATAGCTGTCCTACCAACAGAGTCGCAAACCTTAACTCTGACAGGTATGGTACGTTTTCCTCATGAAGCAGGCTGTTTTCTAATGTTTTCCAACAAACATCTGAGGACATGACTTTAAATTACAACAGGTGGAATTGATTTTACAATTAGTTGACTTACTGAAGGCAACTGGATGATTTTATTTCAGAGTAAAACCATCTATTCTGTCCAGTCCACTTCACAATATTGTGCTACTCTCAACAAAATAAATTGAAGTTTGAGATTGTAGTGTGAAAAAAGTAAAAAAGTTGCTATGCCTTTTGAAAGACACTTTACACAGCTGACTCCTACACAGAAGCTAAAGTCCATCCTGAAAATTTCTGACCTATTGTCAGACGTATAAGATGTTGCTCCTCTAATTGCCTTCTAATCAGACCATATTGTGGCAGCAAATTGACAGCATTATTAAGTGAGCAAAATTAAAGATTTTAATAAAATTTATTTGAATCACAAGATTATGCATTTGCATTTTTTAAATTAGAGCATGTGCCTTCTGAGAAGTCCCAGTTAAATTATGTTTCTAAATAACTACTTTTAAAAAAAAAAATTCAGAGGGTTTGTTTGCTGTTGTTCTTCTCTTTGTAACATGATCCAAGCAGAAAAACTAAAATTGCAGTACAAGCCATGTCAGAGGAAAAACATTTACAAACATAACTGAAAGCTTTTACTTAGGGCTTGTAAATCAGAGCAGGTTTGGAAACTCTAGACTAGGTTTGGCAGAACAGTATTGATTCAGTAATTCAAAGCCATCTCCCAAGTACTTCTGATTTATCTGTCACATTTCATTATGCTTGTGTGCTCTACAACTTCTTTTTTCTAATGCAATGCCATAAAAGAACATTTAATCATCTATTCAGTCATAAGTCATTGAAGAATGAACTGGTCTCTGTGGAGGGCTTGCACTAATTTGATGGAGACAATGATCAGTCAGATATTGGATGGAGGTTTAAATGTATAAAAAGGAATAAGTAAAAACAAATTTAGATGATACAAAAGCCAGCTTTACATGAAGATCAATACTGTGGAATTAGCTTGAAAGACCTTGCCGTGAATAGGAGGAAACAATGTGTAAATACTATTTTCTGATTTCTTTAATGTACATGGGGTTATATTTAGAGTAAGCAATCATTAGATTTTACTCAGTGTAAACCTTTATGAGACCTCATCAAAATATTTTGTCCAACCAAAACTTTAACATCGTCTAGTTACAAACATTGTGGCTTTTCATGCCATTAGCTCCAGAATTACAATATCTCCTTAAAATAATTGATGTTGGCCTTCTTTTTTAACAACCCAGCAGTTTGTTTTCACCTTTTGAAGGATTGAATAGCTGGTTTCTGTTTAAAAAAAATAAACAAACAGCTAACACTGGGTCAACTAGACCACATTTCATTTGTCTCATTTGTGCCTCACTCATTTCTCTTTTTTTGTCCTCTACTGCATGGAACTGAAACAGTGAGTTCAGAAAACATTTTTAGGGGTGTTTTAAATCTAAAAAAGGAGAGAAGATCAAGGAGACAGGAGACTTTCTCTGAGGAATCCTTTGCCAAAGTCCTTTCCATAATCCACAGGGTCTGAAGAGGGCATAACATATTTATCTAAGATTGTAAATTTCACAAGAAATAAATGTACTTTATAAAAAACTTAGTTTATGCTTCCCTTTAGAGCATAATTAAATTCGGCTGTATGTTATAACAAAGCAATGTGTAGATGATGTGGCTTTGTCACACGCCATTTCAAATTGATTGGTTTAGCATGATGGCTGCCAAGATAGGACACCTGATAAATAATAAGTGCCAATTCTCTCTATCCTACGTCCTCTCTCTCCTCGTCTGTACTCATCTCTTATGGCAGAAGGGATAAGGATTCAAGGAGCAGAGTCATGAAGAGAAACTGAGAAATCATGAAACTGGAAATTGTTTAGGATAAGTCAGTGCAAAGAAGAAACACCAAAGGTAAAAACACAAAATGGAAGGAAACCATCCATATGTCTTTGAGGACCTTGGTTGGAAAATGCGGTCTATATGCACATGTAAAATGTATATTATGAATAATTTTATGTATAAAAAACACTGTTAGTATTTCTTTGACGAAATGTGCTGTACTCTAAGACACTTCTTGAATTTTGACTAACAAAGTCATTTTGAAATCAGAAAAAGAATTTTTCAATTGTAGCAGCACCTTTTGTCTCCACAGACCCCCAGGACTTGCTGCAGGAAACTATGCTGCCCTGTCAGCTACCAACTGTGTGGTGTAACAGAGTCAATAAAAGCCAGTGCTCTCAAAACTACAAGTATGCTTTATTCTGCAGAGTATACCTCTAAAATGTACTTTGCTCTAACCTTGTCTTCTAAAAGTTGCCACTTTTTTGATAGTGGGAGTTCTAAAGCACTTCCACAAAGACTCCCTCAGCTGTGAACTGTCAGCGGGGGACGTGTTAAAGGGTCAGGTCCTTGTTTTGCCAAGCAAAGGTGAGACTGGAGTTTGTGTTTAAGTTTTTGGAATGATTTATAAACATAACACTGATTTTACAAATATTGCATAAATATGAGTATAAGTAAATTAAGAGACAAAATACAAACAATCACATTATTTCTTTCAGTACATTAAAGGATTCATCCAAGCTGAATCCTGTAATGTCATGAAAAACAGATTCTGTCTGTACAGAGAAGCACTGGTTATTTGTTTCACTGGGTTAACAATGAGCTGTACAGCAAGTAAACTAACAAAAAAAAAAGTTTTATGACATGATGAGTCACAGGTTTTGTGTCGAGATATTCACTCTTGGTCACATTTCACAGGAATTGTACACCAAATTCTGAGTACTCACTGTTCTTGGGAAAGAACTGATCTTTAACTGACACATGATTACCAAACTACTAATCAGTTCTTCCTGAATCATCCTGAACTAAGCATAACTGTCTACAATAGGAAATGAATTGAGATCTTCCCACAGTGCTTGTTGCTGATGCATCTATTTAAACAAATCATATTTAATATGCCAAGTTTATGTTGTACCATCTATAAGCTTCCCTTAAAATGTCAATATTATGGACCACAATCACCTTCCTTCCACCACAACATATTGCAGTGCACTGTAATTATGAGCCTCTTTTATATTTTATGAAACCCATGAAGTTTGGAAATCAGGTGGGCGTGCTCAATTGTGTGCAAATTGTGCTCCTAGAGGCCCTTCCATCCCACACACAGGACTTTTAGATTGTTTTGGGGATTTTTGTTAGAGTGCATAGTTTGATTATGTTGTGAGGAAGTCTGGGATCAATGGAGCTTTTATCTTCTTAACACCCCAGCTGCTAAAAATCCAGCTCTCAGAATTTGCTTAAAATGCCTACAGATGAGTTTGTATGCATCTAAAGTCAAATTAACTTACCTTTTGTCATGAAATGATTAAAGTACTTACTAATGCAAATCATGTTCAATATTATGACATGTAGCAACAAACACCTTTTAACTCCTAAAAAAAAATAAAAATAATGTTGCCAATGTCAATATTTTGCACTCTTTGTTTGTTTGTTTGTTTCTTTCTTTCTTTTCCTTCCTCTCTCTTTCTAAGGGATAACCAAATGTAAAAATCAATTTGTTTCCCCCCATTAATGGATTACTCCAAAATCTGGTTGTGATTGGCTACTCAAGTCTTCTTCCATGTGGTCTAGACAGATGTGTGGGCTTAGACAGAATGGAGGTTTTTCTGAAAGCAACACCAAACACTTTGAAGTTTCAGTCCCTCAATGAAGCTGACATTGACACTCTGACACTCTCAAGTCTGTGTTGTCTTTTAAACATCAACAATCGTAAGTTATTCCTAATTCATATATATATATATATATATATATATATATATATATATATATATATATATATATATATATATATATATATATATATATATATTTTTTTTTTTTTTTTTTTTTTTTTTTTTCACTTTTAGAATGTTTTGTCAGTTTAACTTTTTAGTGATATATGTTTATCTTTGTTTGCTTCATTTTTGTTTGTTTCATTTTATTGTTGGTAACTTTGATCCAACCTACATACTTTTAAATCTGCACATTCCTGTGTGTATGTACTGACATATTATGTTTTGACACTGAAAAAGACAAAATGATCAGTTGAGAAAATATTGTTACACCTTAGATTTGGCTGGAAAATCTGAAAATGGAAAAAGTTATCCGTTTGAAAGTCATCAGTAAAGCTTTGCTGAGATGTTAATGCCAGTTGTTCTCGCTCTTATGACTCTGCATCATAACTAGTTTGGTTTTCTTCCAGAAAAGGCTTAAAAGTGTCTCTAAATTATAGAAGTCAGCTTTAGTACAGCAAGAACATATCAACATAATTTTTAATCATGCAATCTTTATAGACTGGCCACCAGTAGGGAATTAAATGGTGAATGGACTAAATATGCAATATAGTACCTTTCCAGTCATATTAACCACCCAAAACACTTAACACTATAGACACATTCACGAATTCACACTCACAAACACGGACACATTTATACACCGATTGGCAGGCAACTTGGGATTAAATGCCTTTCCCAGGGGCACCTTGACATGTGACAGGAAGAAGCTGGAATAGAACCTACAACCTTTCAATTGTAAGGCAACTATTCTATCACTGATCTACAGTCACCCAGGAAAAAGATAGATGAGAGCTTTCCCTATTAAAATACCTCAACTTTCCCCATCAAAGTTAATTGTGTGGTGCAAAGCACTTGGCAGCTGTTGTCAGCATTTATGTTTTAACCATGCTTTATGGTTTATGCTTTTATTATTGATATATATTTGAAGCTATTATTTTGAAGTAATAAAGGAAATAGTTTTTGAACTGCCCTGTTGTGTCAACAAAGACAATAAATAAAGACTTTTGTGGGGCTGGCTGACATCATTGAAGAATTATGTGTGTCAACATTTTAGTAACACATTAGACAAAAGAAACAATGACAGATAAAATATGTGCAAGCTACAAGCCCTGTGAGAATACAGCAACTGACTAACCATTAGTTGCTAACAATGCTAAAGCTGAAATCTGCCAAATGTACTAAAGAGTCTTTTTCACAATCTCATGGACTACAGATGATCATCTCAAATCTAAAATTTTAAATGTTTTATGAACATTTATCCTGTTTAAAAAGATAAAAGACGAGCATTTACAATGTTTTTTGGCAGTAAGACCAAGTTCAAATTGGAAAAGCATAAAAACCTTTAAATCACAGCTTGTGATTTGTGCAACCTTTCCTCTATTTGTCGAAAGAAAAAAAACTACTGTTTGATTCTAAAAGAATATTGTTAAAATATCCTCTCTTCTCATTAACCTAATATCCATTAGTGTGGAGTTTGAAAAGCAGTGATGTGTTGTTCACAGACAAGCCAGTTTAAAGATCCAGCTTGCTGTTATGTGGAAATTTTGGTATTTAAAAGACCAAAATAAAAATAATTGATATAAATAACAAAATAACAAATTAACAAAATCATTTTTTTTTCAAAATCAATTTCTTTCAATGCAAAACTTGTGAAACTTTAACAAAAACTGCAGATATGTGTTTTTGTCTCGTGAATTTTTGGTTAAAACAAGCTTGTTCTTCATTCAGTGAAGTTACTCACAGTGGGTTCAGTATCCAGAAAGTTTACTCAAGTAAGAGTAGTGATACTTTATAGTAAAATTACTCAAGTAAAAGTAAAAAAGTACAGCATAGTAAAAATACTCTTAAAAGTATATTTTTTCCAAAAAGTTACTCAAGTAAATGTAACTGAGTAAATGTAACTGGTTGCAACCTTTACTCTGGGAATGAGCCAGATATAAATGCATCAGCTCAGGAAAATGTGAACAAGACATAATGAAAACCAAAAAAGAAGAAGCCTTTGGCTCTATTTCCATGATATTAAAGTACAGAATTTGTCAAATAAAACTTTGTATCGAAGCAGGGTCAACAACAACGCTTTTCATAAAATGCTAGAGAAAATAATTGCTTATCAACACACAAACCATTTATATTTAACAGTTAAAAAAAGGCTCCCAATGATACTAAATGAATAGGCATTTAAGAGTCAGTACCTTTAAGGGACCAGAACCAAAAGAGCCAAATCATTGAAAAGAAGTGAATCCCCCATCATCACTGAAAAGAAGCTTTGCACGCTAAAACCCAATCGCAAGAGCTGAAATCAATATATCTAAAAATATCACTGTGTTGACTCATACTGAAGATTTTTGGATTTTTAAATAGGGTAAGAGATACACAGAGATTTGCTGCTTCTCTTTTGAAAAGTACAGAAGCTGTGTACAATCTGGCACAAGAAAGTTGCACAGTGATAATTTCTGTCTTATGTTGCATTACATAACAGTCCTACTTTAAAGACAGTGGAGCTGAATGGCAGAGGAGAACATACAGGTAATGCAAGCACGTGTGACCTGTTTTGGTTAATGACAGTTTAGTTACTGAACTATCCCACCTAACATCTGTTCAGCACAACTGCTGCAATTTGCAATGCAAACTGCAAAAAAATATCTTAAATTACAATTAATAGTGATTGTTTTAATGTAAGCAAAATGTTAGAGTGCCAAACACTTCTGCACTGGATTTCATCACAGCCTATATGTTTTAACCAGTTTTTTTGTGAAAGCAAAAATAAATAAATAAATAAATAATAATACTAACAATAATAATAATAATACTGTTTTAAAGTCAGTGAGACATGAAATATGCAAGTGGATCAGCTAATAAACAACAATAATCTCTGTCTAATGATATTTATTTGTTCATGCAGCTGCTGATTTTTGGAAGCTCTTTCTCAATTCTGTTTAGTATTTATTAAAGATAATGCCCTCTTCCATTGACAAAGCCCATATTGCAAAAAACTCCATCTTGCAATAATTGTTTCACCAGTCTTCTTGCTTGCTTAATTCTCTTTCAACTACAGATTTTTTTATTATTATTTTAAATTACATTTTAAGCAGTTTTTGGTGTGTTTTAATAAAAAGCAAATGAATACCCATCATGGAAACAAGAAACAAGCTTGGTTTGTTTATACAGAAGGACACCCAAAAGAAATATTGTGCAGTGTGTAGACAGGTGCAGAATTAATTGGCCTTCCTCATCTTGACAAATAGGTATGAATTTACATATTAGTGGAATCACTGGAGGTAAAAAATATGGACCTGAGATAAAAATTATCATTTTTTCCTCATAAAATTCAACTCCAGACTAAATGCCTCAAACAGAGGGTGCAAGTACTTTGGGTCAAACAGATGTTACATTATTTACCTGGAGCCACATAGACTGCATGCTATTAGTACATGGAATGATTATGTATGCTGCCCTAGATCACAGCTTACCCTCTAAGTTTAAAGGCAGCATCCATTACAGCTACATGAGGACACTTGCCATACCCTGCAAACATACTGCCTGTTAAAGCAGCTAGAGACCCCCTGAGATAAAAAAAAAAAAAAAAAAAAAAAAAAAAAAAAAAAAAAAAAAAAAGATTTTTGCTTCCACTTTACCACACTGACAGCGTTTTTTGAGTGACAGGCTCATTTGCCAGATTTTGTGGGTGGATGTTTATGTAAATGCTTCTCCTCTGTGGGCTGAAATAGCCATCCAGTGACAGACCAAAACTAACTGTGCTAAAATGCAGATGCCATGCATCTTAGAAGGCTGAAAGCTGAGCATAATTCACACTGAAATATCTTGCTCCACACAACTAGAGTTTGATAAACTGTGCTATATTAAGCTACTCCCTATAAAAGTGAATTTTATTTATTTATTTATTTATTTTAGCTTTTTTTATTGTAAAAAAAGATGTAGAAGATATTTCGGTGTGTTTGTCCAAACAACAACCTTCTAGGTCTTGCCTTCCCATCACGGCTATGGGGTATTACAGCAGCAGACTCACATGAATCCTGGTCATGTTTTCGTCAAAGGATGAATAGTGCTTGGAACAACTTAGCATTATAAAGGAATTTGTCATATGAGAGTCACAACTGTTGTATAAATTTATTTTTACAAGTCAGCTGAATTGCTTCTTTTTGCTGCTAAGCAAAAATATAAAACCTTCATTTCATACCAAGTGCTGACTGCAGGCAATAAAATCAAGATGACTGTGTTCCCTCTTCTCTTCTGGGCAACCCTGAGAGAGTTTTTGTTGTTAAGCCAAGAAATGAGAAATCATTGCACTGAATTATGCATATGATTATAAACAATTAGCATAATCACAAGATGGACAAGTTGACTTCACCTGCACGGATGCATTACTTGTTACGTTTATGCAAATACAAAATTCATTTAAATGTGAAAACAACTTTTTTCTGCTCCTCTGGATCATAAGGTTTCATAAGGTCATCATAAGGTCAATAAAAGTTTATTGTAGTGGTGGCAAAACAGTGTAGTTGAATACGTAATTACAAAAGATGCAGTAAGAAATGAAATCCACTGTAAGAACATTTTCTGATCATCCCTGATTTGCCTGAAAAACAATGACAACAACATTCTTTGGTGTGGCTATTGCTACTAAGGAGAGATAGCTAACACTAAGAAGACTTAATTTTAGCTATGGTCAGCATAAGTGAAGTCTAAGGAAGCACAAAGATGTAAGAAATAATTTAAAAGGAAACTATTTTCTTTGAAATGTCAAAACATATCGGTGATTCATTCAGGCTGCAGGAAAGAAGAAGATCTACGACAGAAAACAGGAATGCTGAACAGAGTACACACAGCTATTTAAACTCCCTCCTTTCATGAGACATACTGAATTTGGAATTGCTGGCAGCCTTTTGGAAATCTCAGCTAAACTAATATTGTACATTCTCCAGAATATCCACATGTTTACTTCTGTTTTTGTAATGCTAGATAAGCTAACAACTAATATAAGATGCAAAACCCAGCTTAAAATTCCAGTGTTAAAATGACTTTATCATTGTTTTAAAATAATACAGAAATAGTGGCCACAGCAGTTTGTTGCTATTGGTGTTAAAATAAACAAATAAAGATTGATCAAAGCAAGAAGGTTATAAAATATATTTTCAATGTTGTTCCAAAATCTTGCAATGCTATGGTATTTAAAGAAAAGTCAAACTCAACTACAATCTGTATTGGCACATCAATGTTTTTCAAAAATCAAAGAACCAAAATTGGCCATAGAATTCTGACCAATGCATCTCTAATGCTAATAAAAGCTTTTAACAAAATGTAGAATAACTATCAGCCATATGTGCGTTAAGGCAAGAAGAAACCAACAGGAATTTGATCTTCAATGTAATGAGCAATAAGTTCCCTATACTGTGAAAAATCGAAAAGATACAGCCCTTTCCAAAAGTATTGGAGCAGCAAGACAAATTCCCTTATTTTTGTTTTACATTGAAGAAATTTGGGCTTAAGATCAAAAGATGAGCATGAGACAAGAGTTCTGAATGCCAGCTATTATTTCCTGGTATGTAAATGTAGATGTGTTAAACAACTCAGGACATCCCACCCTTTGTTTGAATCCATCCATTTTCAAGTAAGCAAAACTATTGGAACATGTGACTGATAGGTGTTTCTCGTTGACCAGGTGTTGCCTTTAAGTTTGATTGTCAAATATTAAATAGCCCTGCATGACTAGTCTACTTTTTGGCCTGGGTTTAAATCTATAAAGCATGCATTTCTTGTTAAAGAGGATAAACCAACATGAAAACCAGAGAGCTGTCTATGGGAGAAAAACAAGCCAATCTGAAGTTGCGATAAGAAGGAAAATCAATCAGAGCCATTGGACAAACATTGGGCATAGCAACCACAACAATTTGGATTGTCCTGAATAAGAAAGAAACTACTAGTGTACTGAGCAACAGATGTCGAATAGGTCGGCCAAGGAGAACAACAGTATTTGATGACAAAAATATTGTGAGAGCTGTGAAGAAAAACCCCAAAACATCAGTAAGTGACATCACCAATGATCTCCACAGTGAAGGGGTGAAGGTATCACAAGCCACTGTTCGAAAAAGACTCCGAGAGCAGAATATAGAGGCCATACCAAAAGATGCAAACCCCTCATCAGTAGTAAGCATCAGAGGGCTATATTGAAATTTGCAAAGAAGTACAGAGATGAACTCCAAAAATCCTGGAACACAATGTTGTGGACTGATGAGACCACGATTAATGTCTACCAAAGTGATGGCAAGACCAAAGTGTGGAGAAAGAAAAGAACTGCTCATGATCTGAAGCACACAAGCTCATTTGTGAAACATGGTGGAGGTAATGTCATGGCTTGGCCATGCATGGCCGCTTCTGAAACAGGATCATAAATATTTATTGATGATATAACT
Source organism: Anableps anableps (assembly GCA_014839685.1). Taxonomy (NCBI): domain Eukaryota; kingdom Metazoa; phylum Chordata; class Actinopteri; order Cyprinodontiformes; family Anablepidae; genus Anableps; species Anableps anableps. Next base: position 15,048,535 of record CM026076.1, read on the forward strand.
GATGATGGAAGCAGCAGAATGAATTCCAAAGTGTACAGAAACATTTTGTCTGCCGATTTACACAGAAATGCATCCAAACTAATTGGGAGGAATTTTTTCATGCAGCACGACAATTACCCAAAGCACACTGCCAACAAAACAAAGGACTTCATCAGGGGGAAAAAGTGGAAGGTTTTAGACTGGCTAAGTTAATTACCTGACCTTAGTCTAATAGAGCACACATTTCACCTCCTGAAAAGGAGACTGAAGAGAGAAACCCCTCAAAACAAACAAGAACTGAAAGAAGCTGGGTAAATGCCTGGAATAGCATCACAAATGAAGAATGTAACAATTTAGTGATATCGATGGGTCGCAGGCTTGAAGCAGTGTTTGCAAGCAAGGGTTATGCCACCAAATATTAAATATTATTTACGTTAAGATTATTTGTTCCTTTACTTTTGCTCACCTAAAAACGCTGTGGTGTAATACAAACGGTGATATATCCTGAGTTGTGTAACATATATATATATATATATATATATATATATATATATATATATATATATATATATATATATATATATATATATATATATATATATACCTGAAGCGCTCGAAACTGCCAAACAAAGGCTCCAAGCCTTGGCCAGTCGCCTAAAGAGGTACACGAGAGAAAATGAAGCCAGGAGGATTAACCGGCTCTTCTCCACCCAACCAGCTAAAGTGTACTCTCAATGGCAGGGTAATAACAACAGAGCAGACCCACCAAGGCTGGAGACCCAACAGTACTGGAAAGGCATATGGGAAAGGGAGGCGACCCACAACAGCAATGCACAGTGGCTAATCTCTCTACGAGATGACCACAGCAACCTCCCTGAGCAAGCCCCAGTAACTATCACAGTGGCAGATGTCCAAGAAAGAGTCTCAGGTATGAAAAACTGGACAGCACCAGGTCCTGACATGATCCATGCCTACTGGCTAAAGAAACTCACTGCCCTCCATGAGCGACTGGCAGCTCAAATGAACCAGCTGCTACAAAGTGGGACTCACCCTGAATGGTTAACTGAAGGGCGCACAATCCTGATCCAGAAGGATCCCTCAAAGGGTTCGATCCCATCCAACTATCGGCCAATAACCTGTCTCTCTACAACATGGAAGCTCATGTCAGGCATCATAGCAGCTAAGATAAGTGGGCACATGGATAAATACATGAGTACAGCACAGAAGGGCATCGGCATAAATACCAGAGGAGCCAAACACCAACTCCTGGTAGACCAAACAGTTGCCCGAGACTGCAAAACCCGACACACCAACCTGTGCACGGCTTGGATTGATTACAAGAAAGCCTATGACTCAATGCCACACACTTGGATCATTGAATGCTTAGAGATGTACAACATCAACAGGACTCTAAGAGCCTTCATTGCAGCCTCGATGGGGATGTGGAAAACCACCCTTGAAGCCAACTACAAGCCAATTGCACAAGTGTCCATCAAATGTGGCATATACCAAGGAGACGCTCTGTCCCCACTGCTGTTCTGCATAGGTCTGAACCCCCTCAGCCAAGTCATCAACAAGACTGGCTACGGATACCGACTCAAGAACGGAGCCACCATTAGTCACCTCCTCTACATGGATGACATCAAGCTGTATGCTAAGAGCAAACGAGACATCGACTCACTGATCCACACCACCAGGATCTACAGCACTGACATTGGGATGTCATTCGGACTAGAGAAGTGTGGTCGGATGGTTACACAGAGAGGGAAGGTCATCCACACAGAAGGGGTCTCACTCCCAGAGGGAACAATAGCAGACATTGAGGACAGTTACAAGTACCTGGGAATACCACAAGCAAATGGCAGCCTCGATGAGGTCACAAGGAAAGGAGCCACGGCCAAATACCTCCAACGAGTAAGGCAAGTCCTGAGAAGCCAGCTCAATGGCAAGAACAAGATCCGTGCGATAAACAGCTATGCCTTGCCAGTAATCAGATACCCTGCAGGAATAATAAGCTGGCCAAAGGAAGAGATAAAGACCCTGGATGTTAAAACTCGGAAACTACTAACCATGCATGGAGGGTTCCACCCTAAATCCAGCATCCTGAGACTATACGCGAGCCGTAAGGATGGAGGCAGAGGACTAGTGAGTGTGAGAGCCACTGTCCAGGATGAAACATCCAAGATCCATAAATACATCAAGGTCAAAGCCTCAACCGACGATGTGCTCAGCGAATGTCTCAAACAATGGGGACCAGAGGATGAGGTGCTGGAGGAACCATCATGGGAGGATAAGCCCCTACATGGGATGTACCACCGACAAATAACTGAAGTGGCTGATATCAGGAAATCCTACCAATGGCTGGAAAAAGCTGGACTCAAGGACAGCACAGAGGCACTCATCCTGGCTGCACAGGAACAGGCCCTAAACACCAGAGCAATAGAGGCTCAGATCTACCACACCAGACAAGATCCAAGGTGTAGATTGTGCAAGGAGGCCCCTGAGACAGTCCAACACATAACAGCAGGGTGCAAGATGCTGGCAGGGAAAGAGTACATGGAACGTCATAACCAAGTGGCGGGCATAGTGTACAGAAACATCTGTGCAGGATATGGACTGGAAGCCCCGAGATCTAAGTGGGGCACACCCCCAAAGGTGGTGGAGAATGACCGAGCTAAGATCCTGTGGGACTTCCAGATCCAGACAGACAAAATGGTAATGGCGAACCAACCGGACATCGTGGTGGTGGATAAACAACAGAGGAAAGCCGTTGTGGTGGATGTAGCAATACCAAGCGATTGCAACATCAGGAAAAAGGAACACGAGAAACTGGAGAAATACCAGGGCCTCAGAGAGGAACTGGAGAAGGCCTGGAAGGTGAAGACCACAGTGGTGCCTGTGGTCATCGGGGCCCTTGGGGCAGTCACCCCCAAACTGGAGCAGTGGCTAAAACAGATCCCAGGAACAACGTCAGACATCTCAGTCCAGAAATGCGCAGTTCTCGGCACAGCCAAGATACTACGCAGAACCCTCAAGCTCCCAGGCCTCTGGTAGAGAACCCGAGCTCAGAGGTTGAGAAAGACCACCCGTGGAGGGTGAGAAGGGAATTTTTTTTTTTTTTTATATATATATATATATATGTAAACATCAGAAAATAAAGGCTAACATTAGGAAATCTTGTTTCATGCTCATCTTTTGATTTTAAATCCAAATGCCTTCAATCTACGACAAAAACAAAGGAATTTACCCTGATGTTCCAATACTTTTGGAGGGGACTGTAAAGCAGCAGGTATATCTAACCTCTCCATGGCCAGTTTTGCTTTTCCTTGTTTGTTATTCCAACAGGTTGTCAAGCTAGGCTCATTTTCAACATTTCCATAGCAAAAATCAGTGATGGCTGATATCCATGACTTTGTTTTGTGCACTTTTTTAATAAGCAAAGTTGGAAGAGCTAAACAGAACCTTCAAAGCAAATCAGATAAACCTGTGGCTTTTCAATATTTCATGAGCCATTGTGGGAGCTTGGATATATAGGCCCACAAAGCTTGCCATGATTCATGACATTAAAGATGCATATGGATGGGATACAAACACTAATAAATAAGACTTGCACATTCATTCATTGCTCATACCTGATTTTACTGGTTAAGAACCACAGTTTGGGGGGGAGGCATTGCATCCTCACATCACAGGATTGGATCCATTACATAAGCAATTTCTTTGATTACAAATCCTTCTGTAATTTGACATTATTATGGGAAACAACAATTACTCACAATTTTTATTGCTATATTGTTTGTTATAGATAGTAAAGGTAAAAAGAGGGACTTGTTAACTCTGACAGAGCACTGAGAAGGAACTCCAGACACGACAGTGACTCGATGCAATCTGCTGGGTTTCCTTAGATAGAAACTTGTTAAACTACTTTTAATAATAAATTGGGCTTACTGTACTGTTTGATAACTAGGATCAGTTTGAATATATGTCTGCTTGAACTGAAATGATTTTTTTGTTAAATGCCTTGAGACGACACTTGTTGTGAATTGGCGCTATATGAATAAAACTGAACTGACCTGAACACATGGATTAAATCATGAGTTTGATCAGGTTTAAACCTGTTTGGGTAAATTTATGAATTTTGCTTTGGTCTTTAATCATGCATGATAGATGATACCTAAAGTAGGATGATATATTTGAGATAGTGACTCCTTCAGCATATAGAAATATAACAATGCTGCTTTGGAAAAAAAATACCTTACCCAATGAAAATGTTTCATTTTTTTTTCACATTTTAACGGGAACATCTTGCTAATTTATTGACTGAGATTTGACTTTGGAATATTCTAACTCTAATGAATAATTCCACTGTGGCTCTGGTAATATAAATAGGGTCGTTGTACTGACTGAAGGTAAAAATCTCTGGGAGTTTGCAGCATCTAACAGGTTTTCTTCTAGAACTGCTCATATTGATTTAATCAATCTTTCAATCAGCTTTGACCAGCTCTCCTGTCTCTGCTGAATAAAAGCATTTCCACACCATGACGCTGCTACCCCCATGAGTCACTGTGGGGCAGGGGTCACGTCAAATGAATATTTCTTGTTATTGACCATTTTTTTAGACAGGTGACAAAAAAATCAGGCGGCCATCTGTCATTTTGACAGGTTACAATTTATACTCCTGACCAGTGATGGGCAGTAACGCATTAGAAGTAATGCATTACTGTAATCTAATTACTTTTTTCAAGTAACGAGTAAAGTAGGGGATTACATTTGCAAAAAAGTAATGAGATTACAGTTACTTCCACACAAGCAGACAGCGTTACTGCATTACAAAAGCATAATTTTGTATGTGAGCATCTCAAGGCAATCATATATGCAACGTCAGTGGTAACAGATAGGTGTGTAGATCAGCAACAGACAACATGGATTCTGGGAGAGTGCAGCAGGACTATGCAGCATGCAATGCTTGGAAGTACCGACGTTAGTTTGACTCGCTAAAACATTAGTGTTTGCTCTACAAGGGAAGAAAACATATCTCCATCGAAAAACTCCACTTCAAATCTGAGCAAACACCTAGCAAGCCACAGATGTGGTGGAATTAGATGTGGCTACCAGATCTAATTCCACCGGACAGACCTCTGACAGCCCCTCTCCTGCTCTCCTGCTAAACAAGTGAAAATAGATTTTTTAAAAACTCATTACTCCTCTCTGCATTTCATCAACTGTTAAAAGATGTAAATGTTATTAATTCGGAGTAGAGTCAGGAGAGACTGATTTAAATTATTTTATCTTATCGCTGTACTTAACATCTATTCCAATGAAGGAGTGCAAATACAAAAATAACTATATTTTATATGGTGGAATTGGAAGAAATACAGTTTATCAGAAGAGAGACTTGATTTTCTTAAAATATATAGTGGAATGTGCAGAGAATAGGTTTAAATATTTAACAAAATTCTTCAAATCAGAGACTGTTATATTTCATTAAATTTTGAAGTGATGCAATGTGCATGAAGTTAAAAGAACAAAACAAAACAAGCTTTAAAAAGATATGGTTTCATTTGATTAAATTTTATATGATGGAATTTTAAAAGTTATGGAGGCTTTGGAGCATGCCTTTCACCACTACAGGTCGTAGACCAGTGCAGCTGAACCACTGGTGCAGAAGAAGCACATGTTGTTGAACTTCCTGAAGAGAGTGCTTGCGGGATCAGGAAACCCCTCTTTCAGAGTGTTTTGCCAACTTTTGATCACTTAAATTAGAGAAATGTTCACTGATTTAAAAACTTTGGCTGAAGTGGTGCTTGTATTTCCAATCTCCAGTGTAGCACTGTGTGTAGATTCATCCTCCAGAACAACATCAAAACCCCCATGAGAAATCATCTGTTCGAGGCACAAGTCCAACACCTCATGACAAGAGCAGCAATCCTACTTGAGACATTTGATTACGCATAAGTGGGTGCGCAATTCAGGTCCATGCAGACCACAAGGAAGTTGTGAGATTTGTGTTTAGGCCACAGCAGGTAAACTGTTCATATTTTAGGTGCAATCATTTAATTTCATTGTTTATATTTGGGCCACAATGAGTGGTTTATCACTGTGCAGAAAAAATATATGTATTTCTCTGCTTGATGTGTGACAGCACAATGTGGATTCTTCGGGTTGAATATTAATTAACTTAATGAAAATAAATACTATTGAATATATCACTATTATCATTTTAAAAATTGACAGGTAAAAATGGACTATGACAGGATTTTTTGACCCCTCAGTTAAAATGACAGACAACGAAAAAGTCTAGCGCAATCTCTGCTGTGGGGATACTGTCTTCATAGTGATGTGCAGTATTAGAACATGGATTGTGGCAAACTTCAACTTCTGTTGACTTTCCTTCAACAATGGCTTTCTTCTTGTTGTTTCTTCATATAGGCTAAAATTGATGAATGTATGACTAATGATTATCCTGCCAACAGATTATCAATTCTAAGATGAAGATATCTCCAGCACTTCCAAAGTTACCATGGGCCTTTGGCTCCTCTGATTAATGCTCTCCTTGTCCAGCTTGTCAGTTTATGTGGATGAAAACATCTTAGTAGGCACAGTTTGCAGTGTTTCCAAACACTCTCAAATTACAGATGATAGATTAAACACTTCTCCAAGACTTTATCTCTGACCTATCTTGTGTGTTCCTTGGTCTTCATGATGCTATTTGCTTACAAATGATCTCAAACAAACCCCTCAGTCCTTTACAGAAGAGCTGTGTTTATACTGAGATTACATGGCACACAAATGGAGTCCATTTTCAAATCAGGTGACTTATAAATGTTGAATTTTAGCTCAGTGTCAAAGTATAGGGGAATGAATTCAGGTTCAGACTGTACATATCTGACTTTTATTTGCAAAAATATTGTTATATTGTGAATATTGTATTTTCCTTCCACTTAATTATAATGCAGTACTTTATTTTGCAGTGTCACACAAAATTCCATTGAAATAAACTGAATTTTGCAGTTTTAAAATGTAAAAAGCAAGGTAAGGACAAAGGTGTATGATTAAAAACCCTATAATAACATAAGTGTGGTAGATAACACGTCAACACAATAGTATGTTGAGCTTCAACTACTGAATTTTTCATACAATACAAAGCAGAAGCCTTAGAATCTCAAGACGTTTTTGCACCTGGAAACCTTAGCAACGACTCAGGCTTAAATAACCTTATTAAGGCTGCAGCTTTTTGAGCAAGACATTTAGAGCAGCTAAGCACACTGAAATTTCAAATAATTCATTTTCACATGTGACTGGAAAATTGTTAAGATGATAATGCAATTCATATATCTATGTCTTGTGTGTGTTTGAAGGGTCCTCTACACGTGGTAATAAAACAGAAAATGTTCAGTTTTAAAGTTCCAAGCAAACTTTCCAAGAACTACTCACAGCTAGAGAGGAAAATTAAAGCCCCTGCTTAAAAGCAGAAGATCTTCAGTAAATTCAAATGACTTTTGAGGGTTTGTGCCTTGATCTACTAAGTCGCATACACACATGCTCACATACACATATAAATAGGACTTTCATGAAAAAATCATCTGAAGACAACCTTATCTTCATCTTATAATTTACACTCAGAACTTCACAGCAGAATCTTCAAATACTGGCTGGTACAAAAAGAGTCCAGTGAGTTGATAAAGTTAATAAAGAACTTTTCAGCTGCTTTGAGCAAAGATCTGTTTTGATTTTACAAAAGGAGAGTAGAAGTTTCTGAAATAAATCACTCTGACTGTGTAGTTTAAGAAGTGGAACAATAATGACTGGACTTCCACTGCAGTCTGTGGCAGGTTAGAGAGAAGGCAGGATATGCTCAAATACAAGCAAATGCTAAAATCAGACATCTGTGCAGAACCAAATCCTTAAGCATCCTCAAATAAACAAATTCGTAGACCTGCAGACATACTTACTGGATATACAAGCGTCTACAATGCAAGCATGTAATACACATGCAAAGTATTTGGAAACATCAAAATACCCACAAGGACTGAAAGCATCTGAGCTAACTCAATGAACTGTTTATAAGCTTCTAACAACACCTGCTAAGGTGTTGATACTAAGTTCTGACCTCAGAGTGTCCATGCTTTTGCTTACAGTTCAGCTACTTCTTGATGTTTTATTTTCTTTGTTACCTTGAGCTGCTTAGGTGATCAGAGATTAGATGTAAGATAGGTTTTTGACCACATATTACAGAAATTGTTTTTAATTGTTACATTGGTCCTGGGGTTTCTGACATATATGGCAAAGTGAAGAAGAGTGTAAACTGTCTTTGGTAGGTCTGAATGCAGGTTTCCTTTGAAAATAAAAAACTTTATATTTGTTGTTCTGAAAATATTTCTTTGAAGCTGAATGAGATTTCCTGATATTCACAGCCAAGATACTCTTGGTGTTAAACCCTTATACTGAATGTATAAGGATTTAACACTCATGATTCCTTTGATAAGTAATTTTCAATACTGGCAAAATGGGTCTCATTTTTCTTAGCACAAGAGTTAAAATTCCTGCAGATTGCATTTTTGGTACATGAAGATGCTCAGACCTTGTCAATAGATTGCTTCACCAGCTGTGAATGTTACTGAAGCTTTCATTTGACATTTCTAACTATACTGCAGTTGGTGCATTCAGTACACAACATCTGTTTATAGGTACTACTGTACACAGGTAAGGCAATCAAATGAATCTGTCAGGAATGTCATTCTCATCTAAAATAAAAAAAACCACATCTGCTTGTTATTTATAAAAAGCTGTTGATAGATATTCTTCTTTTTAATAAGACATACCATGTGCCAAAGATGGCATTCCCTGTAGCAACAGTTTTCAATGCACTTAATCTCTTCCCAGACTTTTTATGTTTCAGTAAGTATGTTGTTATTCTGTAAATGTGCAAAACTAGGGTATTGGTAAATTCGCCCCTTTGCCATGTTGTACCTGATTTATCAAGTATGAAATGGAACCATCTGCTACAGTATGTTTTGAACCATATGTGCATCATTTTCTAACCGTAAAGGTTATCTTTCATACCTGCTTTGACAACCAGGGCTAAAATATAATTTTCTATGATGTGCTCTTAGTGTACTGTAAAGAAATGTGGTTATGTTGCCTCAATAAATTTCATCTATCAACAACAGGTCATTGAGACCTATTTTGGTTTGGTCAAAGGTAATCCTCTCATATTTCATCAGTCAATCAGTTCAAACAGGGATCACAACTAAAGTAAATGGAAATAATTTGTCTTAGTTAACAGAAAATGATTTCCAAGTAAATTAAATTAAAGTTGAAATCACGAAAATAAAACTAGCTGCAAAACAGAACACCCCCAGCCCACCACCACCACCATCACCACCTTGAAGTAGTTTGAAACAAAATGGTTTGTTTACAGAAGGAGAAAAGGGCAATATGACATAACTATGTGTGGTAGAAGTCTGCAGTAAGTGAGATTTTTGGCACCCCTATTTTTAGAGTGAAGTCCCCCAGGTCTGTAACCATTGCTGTAAATCATCTCTTCACTTATCTAACTGATTTACTGCAAACTTGCAGTGTTTCATTGCACTAATTTTGATTCCTAAATACTTACATTTTATTCTGATACTATCAACAATGCACATTTGGTGCATGTTGTTTGAAGAATATTCTCATTTCATGTAGTTTTGCAGTTGTAATTAAGCCTCAACACTATCCAATATGAGAAAAACATTTCTGGAAAAACAGAAAAGACTTTGGTGCCCTCTATCTTAAAAAGTCCGATTGTATTCAGAAAGTTAAAGGTGAAAAGTTGTCCATACGAAGATATTTAATAATGTCTATGTGGCTGAAAAATTGTTAGGGTTGATAGAACATGCTTACCAATCCTGACTTTCAGTATATTTGTTATATATATGTTGTGATAGGACATATAGTCTAAAGAAAGACAAATTTTCAACATATTTTATGGGGTATAAAGGGAGAATTGCTTGCCAACCTGAAATACCCATATGAAATATGTCTCAGCTTATCTCCATCAACCCTGCTGCCTAGTTTAATTTGTTTAATGGGATAGCTAGCATTAGGGTTAAACCCAAAATCATTCATAAACCAGGTAGATTTAAGTTCAAAGCCATCTTTTCATTTTCTGGGTAGGGGGCAAAAGGTTAGAATGATGGCAAGACCTCAACCTCTGCTTGCCAAGAAAACCTCTTTCTTTGGTAATGGAGCCCATCACTAAAGAAAAATGGTCAAATACCAGTGAAAACATGCAAAAGGTGGTCAACAATTACAAGAAATGTTTGAGTGCTGGAATGCCAATAAAATGTTTTTGTATGGATAGTTAACAAGAGGATAAATAATTTTCAACATTCTATTTTGATAAAATGTAAATGAAAGCAAATTATTTCCTTTAAATTGTTCCCCCATTACATTGTTTTATTTTCTTTTGAAATAGGCCTGTCTCTTTTCCAACATTTCCAACAAACTGTTTGGTTAAGTTAGAAAAATTTTGCATCTAAATATGCCAGTGTTATGAATAATTTTGGACTTTACTGTGAGCGGAGAACATAAAAAGCACTAGTGTATCAAAATGTTCAGGAATGATGGTTCATTATTTTACAGAGTCAAACTAAAAATGTGTTATTGTTCCAAAAGGCATTCTTTAACTGGTGTATAAAAGTATTTTATGATAAAAACAAAAGTACCTCAGAGGGAGAAAACAAACAGGACAGAATACTGAGAGGAAGAAACTAACTGGGAAAATGTTTAATGTATGATTTCCATATGTTTATTAATGCACTTTATTTTAAGCTTTGCAATATCACCTTGATACGGTAAACACTTTTCAGTACTGCTCAATTATTTTTTTTAGAAATTGTTAAATACATAAAAGTCTGTTGTTTAAATTAAGTTTAAGAATACAATTAAACAAAAGAGCACTTTTTCTTCTTTCATGCATCAGGATTTTTATATTAAAAGAGTCACCTCAAAGTGTCTTAAAAATTTAGATCATTGATAAAATATGCATTTCATTGATTTGTACCAGAACCAGAGAAGGACTGTTCATACATGTTAATACTCTATTTATTTATTTGCTTATTTCTGGTTCTCTTGGTCTAGGGAATTACAGCGTTCTGGCTCCTAAAATATTATTGGCTTTCATGTTTGACTTTATTTTAGCAGTCTTCTGAGCTCTATTTATCAAGTATTCAGCAGGAACAGTGAATTCAGATATATTTCAAAAGTGAACGCAGCTCCACATCCAAGTTAAGGATACTAAATCTAAAAATCCAACAACTTAACATGGGAAAAAAGTATCTGCTGAAGGCTCAGAAAACCTTAAAAAGAAGGGAATTCTGAGGCAATTGGGACACAGGCTTTCTGAGATGCCTACTGTAACTAATGACAGATAATGCCTGTATAAGACAAAACAGATTCTGTGCTGTTGATCTGAGCGCTTTCCTTCACTGAATTGGAACTAAAATGGCCTCCAAGTGTACTGAACAATGGGAGTGAGTATAATGCAGTGTGACTACTGAGTGACTTGACAGAGATCCAAAGTGAATAAAGGGCCTCACTATGTGCAGCAGCCAGGCTAAGCTGCTGCAGTGCTCAGGACTTTGGCGGGTGATGGTGCATCATAACGCTTCATACACATTTAATTTGCTAATAAATCCTTTGTCATTTTCCACATGGCACATTGTCTGTGTCTTAAGAAGCTGTTAGAATGGAAAAGCTTCTTTTTAGCATCTTGGCTGTTTTACTTATTGAATTCTCTGTCCTTCTTTTATGTCTATAATAGCTGATTTATTTCTTACTTAGAGAGAAACCAGATAAAACACTGATTTGATCATACAGTTTAATACAACAGTTCTGTTTTAAGTAATAAATAGGACAAATGTCTGTGATGTCGAACTATATGAGTTATAAAATATTCATTGGAAACTTTGGGAATTTCATTTCTTATGTTGCATTACTATATCTGAACCAATTTGGCCAAATTGGCCAAATCCATGGAGCCCTTACTTATTTGTCTTCATTTTCACGTTAGTTTATAATTCAATCTCCCCATGGAAATGAGGTTAGAGTTCACTATTTGGGTAAAGTAATTAGTTTAGCTGTTTTACTTGAAACCAGTCATGCAACAAACTTAAGTTTGAGGTGACTCTAATTTCAGGTACAGGAATCTTTTCAGGTTTTCATACTGTCATATATTGACCTTAGGAGACACCTCAGAGGACACTGGGCCTACTTCTTTCTGATCCTTGACAACTGGTGACTACCAGCTAACTGAAAACATATGACCAAATCACTTAACAAAATAATGCCAGAGGATGTTTTTTTTCCAGCAGCCAAAGTCAAAGGAGTAAGCATGAGCTGGTTACAGATGTTGAGGTGTAGCAAGGTAAAAAGAAAAACACAAACTCTTCAAATTAATCTATTTGGAAATATTTCCAATCACAAAAAAAAAAAAAAAAAAAAAAAAAAAAAAAAAAAAAAAAAAAAAAAAAAAAACTTATGGCCTATCTTCTAATCAACCAACTGCAAACAAGCTACCCCAGCAAATAATTTAAATGATTATTAAGGGTGTGAAGACAAATGTACTCATACCAAAACCTTTTGGTACATCCCTTTCAATTCAGCACACATTTACAGTATTACTTTAAAATTGTACACATGCAGAACAAACATCTACGTTGCAATTTTTAAAAGAGGCACCAAAGGATTCTAGTTACCACCAAAGCCAAGCCTTCTACTTAGGAAAATTATAGTCTTAGTCATCTACAGAGACAATGGACAAAGAAAGGAAACCAAAGCTTTTTGTTAGCAATGCTTAACAGTCATATAGTATGTAACGTCCTCTATCTTGAATCTAATTGCTCAGTTGAGGGTACATTAAGCACAATGTATCACTGGTATAAGGTAATACAAGCTAAAGTGCACACTCAGCTCCTGAAGTGTTCAACCAGCCCCAAAGGCAATAGGAATCTATTCTGGAGACACACTCGTATTGTATTGTGAAGAGTCTGTTTGTCAAGAAAGTTTCCACAATCACGTGTTTTTCGCATTTTAACTTCTTGGTGCACTTAGGTACAATTAGTCAACTGGTTGTCTCTTTGCCTTTTTTATTGTCACATCACCACAGTCCTAATGAAATATTTCAAACACATACTTTTTAAGTGGTTTTCTTCTTGTGAAAAGATTTTCTTCATTGAGAAAATATGATACTTCTACCATTGCTATACTGGCCAATGGTAAGACATAATATATTATTGCTAGAAAATGTAAATGATCTTTGTTTAATCCTAAATAAAGAAAACATATTCACATTTTTTTCTCTTGATTTAAATGTAGCATATACTGAGCTCTGACTTGTGCAAAAGATACACCAAACTCCCAGTTTTTGTGAACTACTGCACCGCTAATAACCAACCGATTTATTCTCCAGAGTTAATCTAGAAAGAGGAAAATACCAAAACGATAATATTTTAGCCTGTGTTTTTTCTGTTTGTGTTTATATCAATGACTCAGAATCTAAATTCTATTCACTATATGCTATAAATATTAATATAACCTCTAATAATCAGTTTGTTAATATTGTTATTTTAACAGCAGTATGTAATTTTTGCTGTTCTCTTTTAAATAAAAGCTGTAACACTGTATCCTATTTTTAAAGTAAATACCCTGAAACTGCAAAGCCAACAGTTTTTTACTAAAGGATAGTGAGGTAGTGAGAATCTCATGCCAGCCCATGGCTACCAAACAGTTTGGCTACTGAACGTCTGCCTACTCTCACTTTAAATTTATGTTAAAAGTGGAAATCTGTAAAACACTCTAAAGCTTGCCTCTGCTTAAACCAGCAATTACCTCCCATGCTCCAAAATTCAGTCACACTAGCTTGAGCTAATCCGAGCATTAATTGGATTTCAAAGCAAAAGGAAGAAGAGGAAGAAGAACACCGTCATTCACTTTGCAGGAGCTAAGAGTCATCAGCCTGCTAGATTTTGATTGTGAGGGACGTGGGAGGAAAAACCCACACAAACAGAGAACACCCAGGACAAAAAAGAGAAGGCGAATTTTAATCCGCCATGCTGTGAGTGCCACAGTGCCTGCTTTTACAACTTTTTATTCATGAAAGGGGAATGTGTGATTAAAAATAACACAGCATAAATGAGTCATCCAAGTGGTACATCTGGATTCTGTTGTGCTGGCTTGGCTTTTGAAAACGATACAACATCAAGGAATGGGGTTTGTCTTTTTGTCTGCCTAATCACCTTAACTAGTTAAGAGCTTTAACCTTTAAGTGTTATACTCCTTCAATGTGGAGCACCGCTGGGGTATTGCAGTGGCAATAGCTTGAGTATACAACCTCCATCCTGGCTTTTCTTTGATGTGCTCCAAAAGCCATGGTCTACCAGGAACTGAGAAGATCAAAGTCATGTGATTTTTATCAAATGGAGCTCTTGTCGGCTGTTTGTAATGCTTTGCTCTTCATCAGCAACACCCACTCTGTCACCATGATGCCACAGGAAGCACAGTGCTCTTTTAAACCCAGTGGTGATCTCCCGGTTATCCAGATAAAAAAGGATTTATTAAAACCTCCCATCAACCAACTCTATAAATAGAAGCTTGTACAAAATCTTCTGCGAGGAGAAAAAAATAAGCTGTGCTCTTAAGCTGTTATTAACATGCAAACAAAAAAATATGTGAAATATTATTTTGAAGCAGCAAATATTTTATGTGAAAGCAAGAATAATTCTTCCTGGTAGTATTTCTGTCACTACATCATATAACTATGAAAAAAAGTAATGCAACGCTGAATCATACTCGCTCTTACTGCACTTGTTACTTGACCGCAGGCTGGATTTTAATAGCAATTTACATCAGATAGTGCATGCAGTATTGCTTAAGGGACTTAAGTGGTTGCTGAATTGCACTTAAAGTGGTTTTGTTATCCATACTTGTTACATCATGCAGACATTTAAAGCAAGAATGAATCATAATAGTATTACTGTATTAAAGTTCTTAAAACAACAAACAACCCCCCCACCCCACCTCCAAAAAATGATACGATCCAAACATGTCCCAAAGATTTAATGCTTTTAGCAACTCTCAGGGGGAGTTGACCAAACTGCTTAACATCTGCAATCCATATTCTGCTATTTGCTTGGATAAGAGAACTGCCACCTGCTTTCCAGGAAGCTGCTTGTTAAAAAAAAAAAACAACAAAAAAAAAACTACATCAAGTTTCTGCTAACATTTTTCAGCCAAAAACCTAAAAGCTGATTTATTGTTTTTGCCGCTGTGTGCCGGAATATTTCCCTATCCTTTGTGTCTTGTGGCAAAATAGCTTCACTGAAGTATGCTACAAACTCATCTGTGTGGGTTTTTCGTCTCTTAATTTTTTGCTGCTTTCTGGTGTACATAACCATTCATGTGTCTAAAAACAACTTTCCAGAAATAAACAAAGAAAACAACACATATCTAATACCTTGAAAAACTGCCTCTTCTAAGTGTGCAAACCTAATTCAGAGACTAATGACGATCCTTATCATAACAGCTGATTAATGTGTGAATGTGTGCTGGTGTATGCATATCAGATGCATATGCGAATTTCAACAGCAAACAGGTACCATAATTGTGACATTTTCTTCAGTAAGCATTCCACTGCATAAATTAGTGCTGATTTCCAACAAACAAAAAAAAGACGTTGCATTGCTCTATGGCAACACTGAATGGGCAGCCTCTAAAACTGTGAATATGTTTTATTCAAATATTGTTCATTACAGCATGTTGTAAACATAATAGCACCCCTTTGTTTTTCCACATTTTGAACTGTAACAACTACAAACTTAAATTTAGTTTATTGGGATTGTATGTGATAGACCACCACAAAATAGTACATAATTGTGAAGTGGCAGGAAAACAATACATATGTATGTGTGTGTAATCACCATCT
This sequence comes from Anableps anableps, assembly GCA_014839685.1. Lineage (NCBI taxonomy): Eukaryota > Metazoa > Chordata > Actinopteri > Cyprinodontiformes > Anablepidae > Anableps > Anableps anableps. Next base: position 15,064,478 of record CM026076.1, read on the forward strand.
TTCACTGTGATTACAACTCTTATGCATTATAGCTCTACCAGAATTGCACATCTAGAGTCTAAATTTTTTTTTTTATTGCAAAGTATCTCAAATTCAGATTGGACAAAGTCTGTCTGTGAAACATTATCGGACTGTGAACTAAATTTAACAGAGAATCTTGCCATATATTCTCAGTTAGATTTAGTTCTACACCATGCCAACAAATGACAATGTTTTTGACCTCAACAATTATACTGAAGCTCTGGTGATAACAGTAAGGTTACTGTTCAGCTAAAATGTTAACCACAGTCTCAAGTCTTCTCTCACAGGTTTTCTTCCAGGATTGTCGTGTATTTAGCTCCATCTATCAACTCTGAACAGTTTCCCTGTCCATGCTAGAGAAAAGCATCTCCTCAGCATTATGCTGCCAATACCATGTTTCATGGTGGGGATGGTGTGTTGTTCAGTGTGTTAGTTTTCTGCCACACATGGCATTTTTTTTATACATGCCAAAAACTGTGATTTTCTTTTCTGACCACAGATCTTCTTGTACATAGCTTGTGAATAACTCCAGATTTGACTTCTTATGATTTTCTTTTAATAATTCAACAATCTAACCACTCTTTCATAAAGGACAAATTTGTGGAGTAAATGATTAACAGTTGTCCTGTCCAACAGATTCTTCTACCTGAGCTGTGGATCTCTGCAGCTCCATCAGAGTTATCGTGGGCGTATTGGCTATTTGTCAGTTTAGGTGGACGGCCATATATGATAAGCTTTGCAGTGGTGCCATACTTGTTCATTTTTCAAGATTTATTAAATAGTGCTCCCTGAAATGCCTGAAGCTTGGGATATTGTTTTTCTCTTTTGAATGCAATTGGTTGCACTGTATTTTGATTTAGAAACATTTTGAAAACCAAATATTATTTTCCTTGTACTATGCAATTATGAATTATGTTGTATTGGTCTGTCACAAAAAATCCCATTAAAATATGTTAGTTTTTGGTTGTTAAGGAACAAAATATTCAAGAGTTCAAGGGATATGAATAACTTTGAAAAGCACTATACCTTTTGGATTATAAGACAAAGTACTGAAGTTTTAAATCCTAGCTTGAACAATGTACCTCAATTGGACACTGCTGCACCAATGATCCCATTCTTTTCCAGTGGCTTGAATGCCAAATAATAAAGAAAAATGCATCCAGATTAGTACTGTCAATCTTTGTAAGGATGACTGTGACATAAATGTATAAACAAACACAAAAACAGAGTATCTTTGGATTTGCAGCCATTTTAACTTTTGCGGATGGGCACAAAAAATATCCATTTTAAATTCACTGCAATGCGTTTTTAATTTAGTCTGACCAAATGAAAGAACCTCTTTAGGTGGTATGCTTTGTGCTGCCGTGGTCTTTACTACACCCAACTCCCCTGTCAGCTTTGAATCTGTAGTTGACACATTTCTAAGTCAACTGCAGTCCACATATCTATGTGTGCTCTTTGTTTCATGGGCCATCACAGTTCAAACATGCATTTAGGGCAGAGGAAGGAGTGACAAACGTGCACATTTCATTGACATGTTTACTATCTTATCTATGCAGAGTAGAGTGCATTTACATCTTCTACTAGTTGAGCAAAAGATAAAAGACAAGTGGATACTTACCTTCTTTAGGAGGCCGTCTTACTTCTGCACTCAGATTGCAGATTTGACCGATATGCAGCTGAGGTGACAAGCAACCCTCCGTTTGTGGGTTTAAAGGTAAAACCACATTATTCAGCATGAGCATGCTCTCTGATTCTCCATCGCCTAAATGCTGGGGACATGTGCATTTGGTGTACACGATCCCACACGCCTCCACTGTCCCTTTCTCAGCTTTCAGGCAGTTTTCCAGCCACGTACAAAGCACTTGACACCCAAACTGGCTAGGGCTCGCCTTATTCAATACTAAGAACTCCAGGATAGACTGCTCCTCCTCATCCAGTTTCTGCGGCGTCAATCCATTGTAATCATAGGGAAAAACTCTCCGCAGCTGAGCAAAATTTTTGTCGTACAGCAAAAATATGTAATTATTCTTTGAATCACAGAGATATACAATGGATGCATTCACTTTGAGCAACTCGTTAATCTTCTCGTGTGAGTAGTGATCAAACTGATAAGCAAGCAAAGAGTATTCAGAGCAGCTCAAGTCTCGCTTGTATAGCTTAAGGTAGATGCTGTATTTGGTTGGGTCTGGGTTCTCCAGCGTCCATGTACAGTTTGTGTAGTTCTTGGGAAACATTTCAGACACCGAGTATGATCCATAAATGACCCCCTTGACCAGAGTGGAACACCAATAATCTTGGGCACCAGTTAATCCAAACATAACCAGAAGATAGGTGGAAAATATATAAATCAACAGGTTTCGAACAGCCTTCATCCTATGTCATTTGGCCTGCAGGGAAAGATGAAGAACATCATGCAAAAAGAATATTAAATCAGAGCACAGACACATTATGAATGATTTCTGTCAAGTCTAATTGACATGCTTCACATAGTTCTTGCAAAGTCCTTCCATGGAGAGGGTGAAAAAAGACACATTAACCTCAGCAGCATGTCTTTTGCAACCCCCTCATCCTGTCTCCTTTTTCCACTATACTTTGTGCAAACATTGCCACCTTGTGGCTGCTTCAGCCCCTTTTGTGTTTTTATATTTATTTATTTATTGAGGGAGGTGGGCGCAATAATGTGAGTCATTTAGACATTATTAATTGGGTCATATTTAGATTGGCACCATCTCAGGAGATATCCGAATATTGCTGTTTAGAATAGCAGATTGATCAAACACAAACTGCGAATATTGGCATGGAGGTCCTCGCGAGTTTTAGTATGCGACGGTTTGTTTTTTATGCCGTAACCAGGATCTTTTTAAGTCAAACTGTATTTATTGAATATAAGCTGGACAGTCAGATAATAAGAGGAGGCTGAATATCATTTTTTTATATACAAGGCCCACATATATTTAATGCATCCTCATGCATGACCATTGTTTTTCCTCATTCTGCGCGCTTTCAAATTTACGCACGAACCTGCGTGTCTCTCGAATTCAGAGCTTGGCATATTTGATAATGTAATTTGATAAAGAGCCAGTCTTTGAGTGGGTTTGTGCGTGTGTTGGCGCGTGCGCGAGTGTTTGTATGAACGCAGGCCCATGAGAGGGGAGAGGGAGAGAATGCAATGCGATGTCCTGATTGCTTTAATCCTACAGGCAATGCAGCTGTGAGCAGTGTCACAGCAGAATGTGCATGCGTGTGCGCGTTTCTCAAACCGTGTGTACCACTGTGTGCGCGCACGTGTGTATGTGAGTGTAGGCGTGAAAAATCCCAAAGTAGGCTGCAGATTGCAGTTTTTCAGAGAATAAATACATTTGCGTCCCCAACTTCTTTTGGGATGATGAAAAAAAAAAAAAAAAAAAAGCTCTCCGTTCGAGCAGACTGGGATAATATGTGTCATGTAAGGATTTGCGGAAGCTGTGCAGAGTTAGATCAGCTTTTGCTGCGATATGTAAACCCATATGATCCCACAGCCCTCCCGCAAGATTCGTGGCCATGCAAGGGATTCACCAAAAATCAGTATTCCGGAGACGAGAAATCGCTCGTCAAGAGATACAGCCCAGGCTTCCTGGAGCAATTTTGTCTGAAGAGTAGATGTGAAAATAGAGGCATGTGGGGGCTACATCTCATACCGCAGCACTTTAAAGTGATTTTTGCCTCTTAAGGGGGAGATCAGCTCTTTAAAAAAAAAAAAAAATCTGTAAAGCACCCCAGACTAATGCGAGCGGATAAACGTTCATCGTGCTGAATATTGACGGGCCAAATATGTAACAACTTTACCAGAGACATGACAGAGGAAAATTCCCTCATCTATAATATTCATAATAATTATGATAATTGAAAAAATATCTTACCTTACACTGCGGAAGCTATGGCTATTTTCCCAACACTGGCCACATCCTTATAAATAAATTCTGCAGCCCTTCGGTGAATCAATACTCCCCATTCTCGACAACAGAAGTCCGGCGCAACAAGATGGTTCAGTGGATGGAAATAAAATGCGTTACACTCCGCTCTGCCCGCTCATATCCTCCCTGTCCTCTTCCTCTTCTTCTGCTGGCTTTTTCCCATCAAAACCGGAGCGCAACAAACGCACGACAGCCACCGAGCAGAAAAGAGAAATACCAAGAGAGAGAGAGAGAGACACACAGAGAGAGAGAGACAGAGAGAGAGCGAGAGAGAGAAGGAAAAAAGAAGGAAGAAATTCTTGGAGTGATGAGAAGAAGCGAGCGAATTCTTTACTGTGTTACCATAAATTAAAAAGGCAGACTTCACGTCTCTGTTTTTCTCCCCAATGATTTCTTCTCTGGTAAAGTCGCGTTTCTCCACTCGTTTGTGGAAAAAAGATGGTTAGAGGGAAAAAGAAAGAAAAGGTCCTTTTGGTGGATGGATGTGAGATGTTTGGCTTGACTTGTGAGTTATAACACAAAGAGAAATAGACGCGCTTTTGCTTGGTGCTTGCAGAGCTCTCGAAGCAAGGCTGCAATATCACGTCACACTCAGCCGCTAAGATAAAGCACGTACGTACGCTTCTTACTGCCGCTGCGTCTGGCACCACCACCACTTTCTTTCCTGCCATCCTCCTCCCCTTTTTCTTTTTTTCCCCTTTTTTTATATATATATATACCCAACACAGCCTTCTCTTATTTCGAGTCAAAAGGGTTTCCCCCCGTGAACTGGACCCTCCTCAGTGCTCAGACAACACTGCTGCTCGTTCCAAGCAGGAATATATTTATGGAGTTTTCGTAATTATCTTTTTTTCAGGACAGGAGGAGTAAATATGATCAGAACTGCAATCCATACGCTCTATCAATGGGACCCGGTTTGTGTGGCATACCCCCTTCCTAGCCCCTCTCCTCCTACTTCTCTGATGGGGCAAAGCCACTGCTTCCACCTTTCACGTTGCTGGAATAACAAACGCTTGTGGGACAACTTGAGCTGTCTTCGGAAAAAAAGTTGCTGGGAGTTGCTTGTCTCTTTCTTTGCAGGTGCAGTTTCTCCATTCACGCACTCCTCAGACTTGTGTTCACAGGGGAGCTATTGTGTGTGTAGCCTGCGCGCCTTTTCAACAACTTTGAATATGTTTTCGACCTTTACTTTTTCTTTTCTAACGCTTTGCCTTGATATTCTAAGAGGCATGTATTTAACAATCAACAGTCAATTAAATCCTGCGTAACCTTCTGGCTTCAACAGTTTGTCAATCACAATACGTTATCAATGGCTCTGCAAAAGCCTCCTTTGGCTGCTGGCTGAATTCATGCGGAGAATGGAAATATATTGGACACAGGGATGGATCTGATTGCCTTTTTATTAAGGATGGAGAAGGGATTTGTTCACATAGGTGGGTGCGCTTCATGACAGGTGGCTAACAAACATTTAGAGCATAATCATTTTCTATATTCTTTAATACATAATGCAAAATTAATCTATAGGCTTTATTTTGCATTTGAGGTCCGTTAAATTGCAGTACCTCGCAAAAGTATTCAAACCCCTTTTGACTTTTTCACATTTTGTCATTCTGCAAACGTGTGCATTTCATTAGTATTTTATATGACTGGCCAACACAAAGTAATGTTGACATGGGATGGAAATGACACACAGTTGCTCTTTTTTTTTTAGAAACAAAAATCTAAAAAGTGTGGTGTTTATTTGTATTCAGTCCCCCTTAGTCAACACTTTGTACCTTTTGCTGCAGAAGCAGCTGCATTTCTTTTTGTGTTGTCTCCAACATCTTTGCACTTCCAGTCTGTTCTTACTTGCAGCAAGATTGGATCAAAAATAATCTATTAGTGCCAATATTCATATTATGCCATCAACAATGGATTTTGACTGGCCCATTCCAACAAATGAATATGCTTTAATCTAAACAATTCCAGTGCACTTGTGCTTTAATGTTTAGAGTCGTTGTCCTGCTGGGAGGTGAACCTATGCCCCAGTCTAAAGTTTTTTGTTGCCTCTAAAAGGCTTTCTTTGAGGAATGTCCTGTATTTAGTTCCATCCATACTCCCATCAACTTTGACCTTTTCTCTGCTGCTGCTGAAGAAAACACGATGTTGCCATCACTGTGTTTCACCCATGGAACGGTGTATTTATTTTTCTAGAGCATCTTCTTCCACGTATATTCTATGTCTCCTTCATGGCTTGTGGCAAACTGTCTTGCCACTTTTCCATGAAGGTGGGACATATTGACAAGATAACCAATGGTCGTCCTGTCAAAACATTTTTTCCCCAATGATGTGCACATCTCTGTAGAATCTTCATATTTACCATGGGTCTCTTGGCTTCTTACCCTGGTGGATGGCATTTACTTGGGAGGTTTACTGTTGCTGCATACTCCATACTCAAATGATGGAATAAAATGTTCAAAGCTTAAAATATGTTTTATAACCCTATCCTGCCCTGATCTCTGGTGTGTTCTTTGGTCTTCACAATGTGGTTTATTTGCTAATGTGAAGAACACTCTGCCACACACACAGAATAACTGAATTGTAATTGCTTGCACTGGATTTTGTTTATTGGTTTCAGTATAAAGATGGCTGAAAGCAAATGAATGCCACACTTTTTAATTTTTTATTCATGAAGTGTTTAGAAAACCATGTATCGTTTTTCCTTCCACTTTACAATTATGAGTTAGTTGTTGGTCTATCACATATAATATAAATAAAAATCACTGAAGTATGTGGTTATAACATGACAAAATATTAAAAAGTTTAAGGGCTATGACTACTTTTGCAGGGCACTGTATTTGGAACATAAGAAAGCTTTTCTTGGAGTGTTGGCTTTAATCATTATTACCATAAACAGTTAACTCTCATTAGTCTAGTTGTCTCTTTTAGTCTTTGACTGAATTGGTTCCATCTCAGCAGATGCTGCACAAGAAAGTCCATTTGTTGATTTGTTTCCAAGAAGTTTCAGCCTGAAGTGTTTGTGAGCCAGCTTCACCAAAGAATGCTCCAAAATCATTCAGAGAGCATATCAAACTAGAGCACTGTGACAATTTGAAAGAACTTGTTTTCATCCCCAGCATTCTGCAGCATGCAGTGTTTACAGCATTGTTAATCTGTTGCCAGATTTATAACAGAGAGTTCACAGCCATTCTAGCGCAGTTGGTCTCTATGTCGTGTGACTAGCAGCTTTTTATTTTGGGCCTTTCCCAGACAACTAGTAGAACATCAGGGGTCACCTCAAGCCAGCCCACTTTCCACAACCCCAATAAAGACCTCAGCATTCATGGGTTTTGGACTTGGAGGCAGCGAATAGGTGAAAAAAATTCATGTGAAGCCTTATTGAACAATGAAAACATAATATGTATCATTCAGTTGATGCATGGAGTGGCCAATTTCCAAGCTTTAGGAAATTTCCCATCAGTCTCTTGAGCAAGGATGTTTTTTTTTTTTTTTTTTAGAACTCAAATGTCGCCCTGCATGTTTGAGCTCTATACGACAAAGAGGAAAGAAGAAATTCATCACAAAGCATGGCTAAATGTAGACAAGCCACAAGATGAAAAGAAATATTAGCACAGCAGGGAAGTCATTATCTAGAATGGAACTGTGTGACTCAATGTGGAATTACTAAAACTGAACTGAAATGAAGGGGTAATTGAGAAAACGTGCAGTGAATTATTTATATACATTTTTCACTATTTTTGCTGCCCCATACAAACCTGGACTATAATTACTTATATTACTTATAATTAATTATAGTTACCATATGATCTTGACTGCATACTTTGAAACTCAGCTGTGGAAGTTCTAATATTTTCCAGTTAAATTTTAATTTAATATTGTCTGTTTTAAGATTCTTCCAAGGTTCCATACTGAGCCAACTGCTCTAAATCAATTAAATGACAACAAATTAAAATGTGATATATTTGCAGTTGCAGTTCCCTTGCAGTTGCTTAAAAGGTAAAAAGGAGCAAGTAAGCAGCAACAGTAAAAAGGATATAATCTGTTATTTACTGTCAAATTAACAATTCCATGTCTGGACTGCAATGGATTGAATAGCTGGTGTTGAAAAAAGAAATGTACATAAACATAAAGACTTCAAAATATCATATTTATATCAACTCATTTAAACTCTCACATCGCACAGAGCAGATCCATATATCCCCTCTGGAATCTCCAAAGCATTTGCGATATTTCTCATCAGTTGCTAAATCTGTCATATTACTCTGTCAACTCAAGAATCTGTTTGGGCGCATAGATTTTGAATTATTCATTGCTCTGAATAAAGAATAGCCCTATTACCACCTGCTTCTGTTTGTGTGAATGAGCCTGCACTCAAGCATGTGTGTGAGTGCTTGTGTTTGACTGTCCATTGTTACAACTCTTTGATATAGGAGCGGTTTCAGAGCATGTAGGCCTGTAACAAAATCCTTAGTGATGAATGTCAGGCAGATGCTGTGGTAACATGTCAGGCATGTTACCACATGTTATACATCAGCTTATTGTACTATATAGGTTTTTATTCATCCACATGAGATGAGTGATTATTTAAAAATGTTTTTTAAGGGTTTGTGGCAGTTTTAATGAGTGGATTTTGTGCAAACACACAACTACTGTCAAGTAGAGGAACTCTTAATTGTTTTGTCACATTTTTCTGAGCACTGTGATAAGACTTCTCCATGCTGCAAGTCCTGATGCATAACAATGACACATATGAGCATGTATGTTCAGTTTTTCTTTTTTTATTATCACACTCTTTGTAGTTTTTCTCTGTTTCATGATTGTAAAGATGCAACACTTAGTTCAAGAAATATTATGTTATTTCTTTACCACAGGAATACTGCTTGTTCTCCCTCATTCTTACAAAACTGGTACTCTATGATTGTTTGAAGGATGCAATAGAATTATTCATTTCAGTTTTACTTAGAAGTTAAAATGCCTAGGTTTGTTGTTGGAAAATTTATTTATTATTTTATAGTAAGAAGTTTCTCACCAATACCGACCTCAAAATCCAATATGTCTGCCTTGCATAAAAAACTTTGAGTAAGCCACCAAAGATGCCCCAAGATTTTATGGGACCCCAAACAGAATCTGATTTGGGGGTCCCACCCTGATTAAAGCCAATCATCCACCAGCCATCACAGCACTCTGTAGCATCACTTTTAAATTATCCAATCTGGGTTGCTTCCCTGTTGTGGATTTAAAGCTGCAGTAGGTAACTTTTGTTAAAACTGTCACTATGTCCTGACAGTATAGTATGAGACAGATAATCTGTGAAAAAAATCGAGCTCCTCCACTTCCTCCCTGTGGTCCTTCTGCTATCTGCAGAAATACACCACTCCCGGTCAGAAACAACCAGTCAGAACAAGGAGGAGTGTCTTAGAGGTGTCAGTCATGCTCATGTATGCCACAACCTCCTCTGCAAGCGTGTACAAGCTCAAGATTGCCAGTTTGCTGCAGCTGTGCTAATGGTGGAGAAATAAACAAACATTACAAGAAAACTGTTTATTCTTGGTCATTGGTGGTCATGCTTTTCAGCCTGCACATTCATGGCAGGGTCCTCTGTGGGGGAGGAGCTCTTGCACAGTCAAGAGCAAGGAGGAGGATGTGAGCAGTGTGCACACGAGTATGACTGACAGTGCTAAGACACTCCTCCTGGCTCTAATTGTTTATTTTTATTAACCTAACCATAACTTACTGGCAACAACTATCCAGTTGTGCATATATTTATTAGTTCTACAGTAGCATTAATGTTAAACTAATGTATAGTTAATCTAATGGATCAGCACTGTACAAATAACAACAGTAAAAAGATTTTACTGTAAAACTGAACAAAAGTAATTTATAGATTTGCTGTTGATTAAAATACAACACATACATTCTTCTATGTAGCACTAAAGACCACTAAAGTGCCACCAGTGGTACTTGTACTACAGTTTGAAAGTTTTGGTACAATAACTAGTGAGTAGTAAGGTTAATTATGTGGCATAAACATAATTTTATTTATCAGAAAAGCTAAGTGGGTTCCAGGATGGAGTAGCAATGGATAATATTTCAGTCTCTTTCAGATTGTTCTGAGTACCAAATAACCAAGAAAAGTTTACAATATTTATCCCCAGTGAACCAGACAACCATGGTTCACTAGGGATCAATATTGCAAACGTTTCTTTTTTTCCCTGCCTTTTCCATTTAGCACTACTATACATTTCACTTTACTTTAAATGGAAGTTGCAAATGTCAACTTATCTTGCTTTTGTTACTATGACAATTTTTCCTCAGTGTGTGTTTCATTTTAGTTAATATGCTCTTAATGAACTGCCCCTGAAAATTTTATATAAACAATTTTCACTGAAATTTACTGATGAATGAAACATTTACAGTGCTTTGAAATGCAATATAAAATGTACCTAAAGTTGTGTGACAGAAATGTATTATGTTATTTTTCAACATCCATTAAATCGGGGACGCAAATTTGAAGTGAAAATTTTATTTCTTTACACCTCTTTATTGAGTGTCACTTGAAGGTCAACATGTTTTCTTTTCAAATAAACCACAAATTACAAAACTTTTTACAAACCAGTGTCTTCTGATCTCTTTACAAAGCTTCAGATGGCAGCTAACTTTTCCATATGTGTCACCATAAAGTCAGTATTTTTGAGTGAAGGGTTTCAAGCTTAATTGAATGGAGTAATATTTAGCCCATTTTTTCAAGAAATGTATTTTCCTCAAAAATAAACTGCAGAGTATTTTTGTGTGTGTATTTTCAAGATATTAGAAAATTATCAATTCCCAGTTGCTTGAATCTGAACTTTAATATCAGATGTCTTCTACATTAATGTTACCTCTGATGGTCTATTGCCATTCTTTGTACACCCCCAGTAAGTAGCAGACAAGAATGTAGACTCTTAGTCTCATTTAATATTACTCATGAGCCTGTAGAAAGGTTTCTTTGTCTTACAGCTTCATGTATAAACAATAATCTCACAGGAAGAACTCCCAGATCTCGTAATATTTAGAGCAACATGATTAAGTAAAGAAGCAGTTACATACCTAGGGATATGACTAGAAGAGCATGATCGCTTTCACACACTGTGTCACACCAGTGAGACTTATGAGCATATCTAGACCTATTGTGAGGCTGCTGGTATCCACAAACACTTCATATGTGCCTACCTTAACAGTCTCATAAATTGTTATGGATTAATGCTTCCAGTTATGGGTTTACTTGATTCATGACACATGAATGTCGCTATCAGTGTAAACAGGCGCCAGTCTTATGATTCAACACAGTTATTATAATAATGATTTACCACCCTATTAACAAATTAAAGTGTTTGCACTTGCCTTGTTCCCCTCAAGGACTGTTTTCCTCAATTTTTTTTATATTTAATTAAAAGCTGTCCCTGAAATTGCAGAGTGTCGTAGTCTAGATAAGGTTAAGTAATGAGGGATGTTCTTGCTTTTTGTATTGTTTTGCAAATATACTGTAAGTTAGTGCAAAAAATGTAAGTTAACTGTATGAGATAATCAATACCTGTCTGCAAGATACATAGCCAAGTCTCCTAAGTTAGAGTGGTCATGGAATAGATTCATCAAAATGACTTCCAATGTTTGGAATATGAGTTCTTTACCAGTGTTGTGACTGGCTCAGGGTCATAACAAAAATGAGAGCCCATGGAATAGTTAAAGGTGCATAAAATTAACATTTATTAAAGATAAATAATATGAACCAAAACTACAATGGAATATGAGTGTCAATATCAGTGGTGCAATGCAAATGCTTGGATCTGTTGTATGTATGCATATGGAAGTGTTGAGATGCAAAAACAAAGAAACTCAAATGTGCATGAAGAGGGGAGATGAGGCCGGGCAGCAGAGCACCACACACATCAAGAGGCAGAGAATGAACGCGGAGAGCGACGACAACCCGGAAGGGTGTAACAGCCAGCCTTAAATACTGTGCTCTGAAGTGGGTAATCAGCAACACCTGCAAAGAGGAGGAGCACAAGAGCAGACACACAAACACCTGCAGCCTAGCTCATAAGGCCTTGGGCCATAACAACCATTCAATACCATAATGAATTATTAATCACATTTGTATATAAAATAAAAGTATATTTTTCATTATTAATATGATGAATTTCTTTAAAATTATTTCCAAGGAAATAGCAAAAAAACCCAACAACCTTCAAATTTTTAGGATTAATTGCAGATGATCTAGCCATGGGGTGATAAAGTTTTAAACAAGAATAATTTTTTCTTGTCATTTATCAATAAAACATTTTTTTCCCAGGCCAAGTGTATCAAATTCTGAGTGAGTATAAAAGTTTTAACTGCCCTAGAGCATTAAAATTTAAACACGTTATTATTTAATAAGAGAAACGTAGTTTGAATCTTTTCAAAGATTCTCTATATCTATATCTTATTTGCAACGACAGGCTTATACAGCTCCACTTTAGGACAACCTTGTGTGATTAATGTGGTGAACAATATAATGCACTTCATAGTGCACTTTGATACCCACTGCAGTAAGTAAAGAGTTTTGAAACATCTTTGCTCTGAGACATTGGGCTAAGGTCTATCTCATATGGTGTTTTTGGTCTAAATGCAACTGTGGTTCTAGCCCTGCAGCGTCTTCACAGTAATCTGGGAAATCTGAAAGTCAGTTAGCCAGCAGTGTAAAAATGTTTTATGGGGGCGATATCATCTCATCTTTTTCACAGCAGCTACTGCGCCGCTTTTAAGTCTTTTCTCTGCTTATTGTCAGGCAAGAGATGTTAAGCAATAATAGGCATTAAAATTCACAGAAAAGTTTGAGTGAGGCTTTGGTAATGCCTTAAGACAATAGAAATAAAAGATAGTGCCAAAGTAAAATGCAAAGTGAAAAAGGAGCATTTTTCATTGCATTGCTTTAGGAAAGATTTCACTGAAAAAAACAGCACAGGACTGGAACTTCTGCTTTTAGCATTTTATTCAACAATGCATTTACTGTTATGGGGTGGCATTGTGCTGCGATGGACTGGCAACCTGTCCAGGGTGTACCCCGCCTCTCGCCCGATGACCGCTGGAGATAGGCACAAGCCACCCTTGCGACCCTGCAAGGATAAGCGTGATGAATAATGGATCGATGGATGGATGGGTGGCATTGTGGTGAGTATTTCTGCAGGTAATCCATTTTCCTCCAATAGACCAAAGCCATTCAAGATAGATTTACTAAACTGTTGAACTGTTGGAATAAACTTGAGGGCGCACTGGAGTCAAATTCCAATATGATACTACTGGCCTCTTTAGAGGTTAACAAAGATCAATCATAACAAGTTTGGTGCAAATCAGATGATGCATGTGTGATTTAGAGCCAACCGTACGCAAATGGCGAGGTATTTAAATTTGCAATTCTGCCACACCCACATGTTCCAGTCACCGGCCAGTGTTGAGAGGAACATGAGAGCATCATGTTATCCTATGTCAACTGAAACAAGTTTAAACCTATATGAATCAAAGAGTAAAAGTATGACATACAGCAGAAAAAAAACAGGTGACTTCCTGTTGGAAGGGGGCGGGGCTGAGGTGATGTCAGCAATTGAGCATGTGAATGTGATGAGGCTGTAAAGGGTCAAAATGGGGTCAAAATCGGAACTCCAAAAAGCAGATTCATTTGACGGAAGCATAATAAGAAATGCTTTGATTACAATAGGCTTTCACAGCGCTTAGCTGCTGGGGCCTAATAATATTATTATTATTGTGAAGGTTTGTGAAAATTTATGAAAGTTAGGAGACTATAATTATAACAGTGGCGGTTAATTTTATGTACAAGCCATTTTGATCATCGTTCTGGTATTTATTGTGGAAAAATGTGCAGCATGACATAAAATGTGATGAATTATACATAAAAGTTGACTTTTAGAGAATATTTTATACCATCAGCAAACACCAACCCGCCATCACCCCACCCTCTTTCTTGCTTCTCAAACAGTCACAAAAGCGGAGTAAAATCTATTTCATGCTGTTTACTAGTGTCATGCACTAGTTTTCCAAGCAGGTTTTTTCATATGAAATATATTAATCTTCTCCCATATCAAATAAATTTGCTTTTGAAAGGTTTCCTTTAAAGAGTGAGATTCTGCTATCCACCCAAGCAGACCAAAACTCAAAGCCACATAGCTCCTTGTTTACCAAATAGCTGGGCATACATATTTAGAAATGCACTTTCATTTTTAAATCCATGTGTGAGAAATTTCAACCTCATTTTATAAGACAGACATTTAAATAGAAATTAAATGTTTGTGAGGGTTGCAGAACCATTCTATAAAAAAAATATACTGTATGTGTTTACATGTAGCATTTCAAATGGAAAAATATTCATTCAAAATAAAAAAAAAAAAAACAATTTTATGTCACTCATATGTTTCAATTCACACATATACAGTCCTGTTTCACATTCAGCTCTCACCGTTATTTGCTTTTCCATGCCTGGGTTTAGAAATAAATTTTAAATCAAGGTATTTTTTCCCAGCAAGCTTTATTTTCCCATCAGAGACAATACGTACTGCATGAATCCTCAGGGCCTTTATCCATTCCTTTCAATGTGCTTCCAAACAGGCCCTCGACTTCCAGCAAACACCACTCCTCCATCACCCCACCCTCTTCTCCCACCCTCTCTCTTGCTATGTAAATATTCCATGAGCAACTGCCCCCGCACTGTGGACCTACAAGAATCTGTCTAGAAAAAAATCATCTTTGACAGCAGGTTGGATAAAACACTGAAACCAATATACAGTACCAGTGCTATAAGTGGTATATCTTTCCTTTGAGAACCAGAATGGAGTAAACAAGTGATTATTTCCACTATTATAGGTGTTAATCTCATCGAGTAATAAACAAGTAGAGGAAAAGCAAGATTTATTAATTTCTTTTCTTCCAAAATATAGGTTTTCATTTTTTAATACCAGCTTGATTCATTCCATACAAAGAGATAATCAAAATGAAAGAAAAATGCTCTGGAAATATCCTCTCTGCAGTCCTCATATAGTGAAAAGCATCCCTGTTAATTATGGAGATCATAGGTCACCTATGCAATTATCAATTCTGAATGTGCATAATAACAAACTATCTTTCTGAAAAATCACCTGCCACATTTTAATTTCCCGTTCATAATTTATTTTACCCTGTGAGGAAGTGTGAAATTCTGTACTAGGAGATGCCTTGAAGAGAGCTGCTTAATCATTAGTAATGGAGAAAATACAAGCATGGCATCGGGATAAAATACTAATAACTCAACTGTGTTCTATAGCCTATAGTCCAACTTATCAATTATAAGCCATTGATCATTCTATGCTAGCTTCACTATTAACCCACTCTTATCTGCTCTACTTTACAAAATATTTGCTAGATCCCAGACGTTATCCAAACCAACCTTTTCAAGGTTCAGTTGGATTTATATATGATCCTATCATTTGCAAAAATCTTTCATCCCATTCATTTTTTTCAATCTTACTACTGTAGGTAGAAATCCAACTCTAGCGAGTCTTTTGCATCTTAAACACTCATTCAACCAGTGGCTGCTTTGTGAGATGGACTCTGCATTAATACAGACATTCCCCTAAAGCTCAACCGGATGTATGTAATGCTGTGCGGAGACTATTTGAGCATAACAAGCACTATTTTTTTTTTCAGTCGTCCTGTTAGTGCTCTGTTCTTTGTACTTTTCTATCTGAAATATAAAGCCCTAACACAGAACATTGGCTTTAACTGACTTTGTTGCTCCTTGGACAACATTGAGATCCTGCTAATTGGAATTTCTATGATCAAATAATTAGCCTCCCTTACAGACAAGGGAGGATGAAATTTTCATATAATCACTATATTGAAATTATAAAGTTTCCAAGCATCAGTTCTCAAGAGGGCAAACAGAAAATTATACCACACAAATTTTAGCTTTTGAATTAGCAGTATAAGACTGTTTTCTTTTAAAATGTCTACACCTCAGACGATAAATATTCTGAATCAAAATGTATTGGAATACAGACACCTCACTTTAATTAATTAATTAATAATCTTAATTCTGAATTGTGCCAGACTTATTTAGGTTACAGTACGTCTAGTCCTCAGGATATGTAACTGAAACCAGATATTTACATACACTGTATAAGGAGACAAAAACTTTTTTCGCTCTTTCAGACATCAAGTTAAACTAAACTTTCCTGTCAATACGTCAGACAGGTCAGAAAGGACTGACAAAACTGTTTCTATTTGCTAAATGACAGAATATTGAGGAAAGGGATATAGGAGAATTTGTTATACTATCATACTTTTCAAATTCAGAACTTTACATAAATTTCCTTTTATTTAGTAGAATTGTCTTTTAAATTGTATAACATGAGTCAAACACTGGGCATCCTTTCATAATCTTCTTACAATAGTTTGTTGGAATGTTTATACAGTGCATCTGGAAAGTATGCACAGCGTTTCACTTTTTCCACATTTTCTAACGTTACAGCTTTATTCAAAATTGTATTAAATTAACCTCTTTCTTCAAAATTCTACACACAAATATGCCATTATGACAATATGATTTTTTTTGTGTTTTACAAATTTATTGAAAAATAGAAAAGCAAGCAATCACATTGACATAAGTATTCACAGTCTTTGTTTAACACGTTGTTAATCCACCTTTGATAACAATTATAGCCTCAAGTTTTTGTGACTATAATACCACAAGCTCAGCTCATCTATCTTTTGGCAGTTTTGCCCATTTTTCTTTGCAGTACTTCTCAAGCTACCTCAGGTTGGATGGGAGACATCTGTACAGCCATTTTCAGATCTCAGCAGAGATATTCAATCAGATTCAAGTCTAGACTTTGGCTTGGCCACTGCAGGACATTCATAAAGTGGTACTGAAGCCACTCCTTTGAGATCTTGGCCATGTGATTTGGGTTGTTGTCCTGCTGAAAAATAAACCTCCGCCTCAGTCTGAGGTCAAGAGTGCTCTGGAGCAGGTTTTCATCCAGGATGTCTCTGTACATTGATGCATTCATCTTTCCCTCTCTCCTGACTAGTATGCCAGGTCCTGCTGCTGCAAAACATCCACATAGCATGATGCTGGCACCACCATTCTTAACTGTAGGGATAGTATTGGCCTGATGATGAGCCATGACACCTGACATTTACAAATTATGAGTTCAATTTTTATCTCATAAGACCAGAGAATTTTGTTTCTCATGGACAGAAAGTCCTTCAGGTGCCTTTTGGCAAGCTCTAGACAAGCTGCCATGTGGCTTTTGATATGAAGTGGCTTTCGTCTGGCCACTCCACCATAGTGAAGTCAAGTTTATTTGTATTGCACATTTCAGAAGCTAGGCAGTTCAAAGTCCTTTACATCGTAAAAACATAAACCAAGTATCAATACATCAAAATCATAAAAATCATCGAGCAAATATACAAATTCAAAAATACTTTATTTCTCCCAAAGGGAAATGAAATGTTGATGTAACTCATTTAATTAAGGGGTTATTATAGATTGTGATAGCTGTGGGCAGGAAAGATCTCCTGTAGCGGTTAATTTCACAACCAGTCTGAAGAGGCCTGTGACTGAAGATACTCTGTTTTCCAATGACAGTCTCATGAAGAGGATGGTCAGAGTTGCCCATAATTTTCTTAATTTTATGTAAAATCCTTATTTTCTCTTCAACTCCAGAGGTTCCACAGTCGCCAACAGAACAGAACCAGCCTTCTTTATCAGGTTATTGAGCCTTTTTAGGTCTCTGGCTCAGATGCTGCTGCCCCAACAGATGATGACAGAGGAGATAGCACTCTCAACAACAGACTTATAGAAGATCTGCAACATCTTGCTGCAAACCTTGAAGGATCTTAGCTTCCTCAAGAAATACACTCTGCTCTGTCCCTTCTTGTAGATGGCTTCACCGTTGAGTCTCCAGTCCAGTCTGTTGTCCAGATGAACACCGAGAAATTTATATTCCTCAACCACCTCCACTTGTTCTCCCATGATGGAAATAAAGTTTGATCTAATCCTGTTTTTTCTGAAATCTACAATCATCTCCTTTTTTTGTTCACATTCAAGATGAAATGATTGTTTCCACACCATGCCACAAAGCAATCCACCAGCTCTCTGTACTCAGCTTCTTGTCCATCTCTGATACACCTGACAACTGCAGAGTCATCTGAGTATTTCTGTAGATGACAAGAGTCTGACTTGTGCTGGGAGTCTGAAGAGTGCAGCGTGAAAAGGAATGGTGAGAGTACAGTCCCCTGTGGTGCTCCTGTGCTGCTTACCACCTGGTTAGACACACAGTCCTTCAGTCTCACAAACTGTGGTCTGTTTGTCAGGTAGTCATGGATCCCAGGAGATTACTGAGGCCTCCACCTGTGTCCTCTGGGGTTTCAGATGAAGCAGATCAGGCTGAATTGTATTAAATGCACTGGAGAAATCAAAGAACATGATCCTCACAGTGCTGCCTGCTTTGTCCAGGTGACAGCGGGTTTGTTGACGCACATGTATAATGGTATCTTCAACTCCACGGCGATAAGCAAACTGCAGGGGTTCTGATATGTGCAAGTTTGTTTACTCAGGTGGGCCAACAGGAGTCTCTCCAAGACTTTCATGATGTGGGATGTCAGGGCAATAGGGCTATAGTTATTGATAACTGATGGGCGAGTTTTCTTTGGTACTGGAACCAGACAGCATGTCTTCCACAACAGTGGCACCTTCTCTTGGGTCAAGCTACAGTTGAAGAGGTGTTGCAGAATCCCACAGAGCTGCTCTGCACAGGCCTTCAGGACTCTGGGGCTGACACCATCTAGACCTGCAGCCTTGTTCCGGTTCAATCTCTCCAGCTGCCTCTTCACCTGACTTCTAGAAACAAAAAAGTGGGAGGGGGGGCAAAGGGAGCAGCAGCCTCTCCTGATTTGGACAAACTAGAGGAAGCAGGAGAGTCCATGACTGAGGTGAAAGATAGAACATCTGAGGTGTGACAGGAAAGCTGTTGGTCAAAGGAGGGTGGGATGTCTGTTTGTCTTAGGGCAGGAGGGGAGGATGGTGAGCTTGTTCCTGAACTGAATCTGTTGAAAAATGTGTTCAGCTCATTTGCCCTATCCAGACTTCCATGTATATGATCCTCCTTTTGATTGAAGCTTGTTATCTTCTTCATCCCAGACCACACATCTCTGATATTGTTCCTCTGCAGTGTACTTCCCAGCTTCTTCCTATACACCTCCTTACTATCTCTAATCTTGACTTTGAGCTGTTTTTGTATACTCTTCAATAACTCTCTGTCCCACTCCCTAAAGGCTCTTTTTTCCTGTTTAATAGTTCCTTTAGGTCACTGATGAGCCAGGGTTTGTTATTAGGGAAGAATCTCACTGTTTTAGTGGGGATGGTGTTGTCCACATAGAAGTTTATATAGTTGGTCACACATTCAGTCATGGCATTAATGTCCTCTCCATGCGGCTTGCAAAGAGAAATCCAATCGGTAGCATCAAAACAACCCTGTAAGGCTTCTTCAGCTTCCTATGACCACTTTCTCACAGTCTCTTTTTGTTACAGGTAGTCTCTGGACAAGGGGTTTATATTCTGAGTAGAGAAAAACAAGGTTATGATCTGATTTACCGAGAGGAGGTCTTGCTTTGGAAATATATGAATCCTTTACATTTGTGTAAAACAAATCCAATGTGTTGTTTTCTCTGGTAGAGCAGATGACAAATGGTTGAAGCGTTGGCAGTGTAGCAGAGAGTGAGGCATGATTAAAATCACCAGCTATTGCCACAAAAGAATTGGGGTGTTGTGTCTGTATCTTAGCAACAACAGAACTGATGACTTCACATGCATTGTTGGCAACATGTAAACAGCTACCAAAATAACACTGGTGAACTCTCTCTTGGCAAATAATATGGATGGAAACTTACTGCCAATAGTTCAATGTCTGGACTGCAGAGACGACACTTCACCATAACGTGTCCTGGGTGACACCATCTGTTGCTGACAAACATTATCAATCCACCGCCCTTCCTTTTCCTGCTACTCTTGAAATTTCTGTCCACCCATATAGTAAGGAAGCCCGGCAGAGAGACATTGGAGTTGGGGATATGTTGGAGATTTCTGACTTCAGTTGTTGTATTATTTCTGCTTTTGCAATGTTAATCAGTTGCTCCCTGTTGTAAACCACCCTGCTGCTATGGCTATGCATCATAACATTCAGTGATTTATAAACTAACGGGAGTATTTTAAAGTCTATTCTCTGAGCTACAGGGAGCCAATGTAAGGACTTTAGAACTGTGGTGATGTGCTCTATCTTCCTGGTTTTAGTGAAAATGCAAGCAACAGTGTTCTGGATCAGTTGCAGCTGTCTGGTTGACTTTTTAGGTAGACCTATGAAGACACTGTTACAGTAGTCAATGCAATACAGGCCTGATTGGTGGATTGGTGCAGAGATTGTGGTCCTTCTGGAAGGTTCTCCTCTCCCCAGAAAGGAATGCTGGAGCTCTGACAGAGTGACCATAAGGTTCTTGGTCATCTCTCTGACTAAGGCCTTTCTCCCCTGATTGCTCAGTTTAGATGGACGGCCTGCTCTTAGAAGAGTCCTAGTGGTTTCAAACCTCCTCCATTTACGAATGATGGAGGCCACTGAGCTCATTGGGACCTTCGAAGCAGCAGACATTTTTTTGTTTCCTTCCCCAGATTTGTGCCTCAAGGCAATCCTGTCTCTGAGGTCTACAGACAGTCCCTTTAATTTTATGATTGGTGTTTTACCTCTGACCTGCATTGTCAACTGTGGGACCTTATATAGACAAATGTGTGCCTTTCCAAGTTAAGTCCAATAAACTGGATTTACCACATGTAGACTCCATGTAAGCTGTAGAAACATCAAGGATGATCTGTGGCAACAGCTCAATTTTGAGCTTCATCAAAGTATTCAGCAAAGGCTGTAAGTATTTATGTACATATGATTTTGTTTTTTAAAATTTTTAATAAATCTGCAAAACACTCAAAAATTGTTTCCACTCTGTCATAATGGGGTATTTGTGTGTAGAATTTTGAGGAAAGAGATTATATTTAAAACAATTTGTAATAAGGTTGTAATATAACAAAATGTGAAAAAAAAAAAAAAAACCGAAGTGCTGTGAATACTTTTCAGATCCACTGTGCATAGAACCTGACAGAACTAGTGTAATCTTGTCAGGTTTGTGGCTGCATTAATCTCACCCACCTTTCATCTTGCACCACAAACATCTTTTCAGGATTGAGATTAGGGATTTGTGATGGCAACTCCAAAAAAGTAATTTTGTTGTCTTTTGTCTTGGTCCGTCACAAGAAATTCAATAAAATATACAAAAGTTCGTAGAGCACAGTTAAATCCATTATCTGAAAATGTAATGAAAAGCGTCACATCTGCAAACCTACCGAGACATGGCCAACCACCTAAGGTGACCATCTGGACAAGGAAAGCATTAATCAGAGAAACAGCCTGGAGGTCCATGGTAACAGAAGAAGAGCTGCAGAGACTGACTGCTTCTAAATATGTGGAAGGAGGTGTTCTGGTTAGATGAGTTCAAAATGATCTCATTTGGCCAACAAATAAAAAGCCATGTAGGACTGAAAATTAACAATGCTAATCACCTAATCACACCCATTCCATTGTAATCGTAGAAGCATCATGCTGTGGGAACAGGAAAGCTGGTCAGTTGATGGAAAAATGGACAGAAATAATTTCAAGGGAATTCTGGCAGGAAGCCTTTTAAATCAGTGGGATCCAAATTTGGTCCTGAAGGGCCAATTTACTGCATGTGTTAGATGGTTTCCTTGTTCAACACCTGAATCAAATTATCGTTCATTAATAGACCTCTGCAGAACTTGATAACAAGATGAGGAGGTAATTCGAATGTCTTAATCAACTGTGTTGGAGAAGGGACACATCTAAGACATGCAGGGCAAC
Source organism: Anableps anableps (assembly GCA_014839685.1). Classification (NCBI taxonomy): domain Eukaryota; kingdom Metazoa; phylum Chordata; class Actinopteri; order Cyprinodontiformes; family Anablepidae; genus Anableps; species Anableps anableps. The sequence continues at coordinate 15,086,436 of CM026076.1, forward strand.
AACATTTTAGGACTGGAGCGAGACAAGCCGGTATACCAGGTAGCAAAAAATATGACTAGGTGGAATTTCACCTCTTAGCAGTTTTAATGTCATTGTCAAATTTGTTCATAAAACACATTCATGAAAACCAAAAGGTTGACCAAAGTGATTAAACAATTTCACCAAACAGTAAAATACATACAGAGTTAAACAGCAAGTAAGATACAATAAAAACACAAAAATTAAGAAGAAAATTTTTTTATGTACACATTTCAATGGTGCTATGGTCTGAGCAGTGCGTATTTATAGAGGTAAGCCATGCTACAATCTTGGAGCAGCCATTACAAAAGTTCAATCAACTCTCGATTTTAGTTGTGATTTTAGGACATTGAGTAAGCTGGGTCATGGGCCAGAGTGCTCTTAAAGGTGTGTGGATCATGTGGAGAGTTCAGAGATCATGTAGGGCTGGACCATTAAAAACTTTAAAAGCAAGCAATAAAATTTCAGATGCCAGTAGGACAATAACCCTAAACATAGCCTACAGCAGAAGGTAAAACATAATTGTTTAAATCAAAGCATTTTCATGTGTTTGAATAGCCCAGTCAGAGTTAACAGAAATTCAGTTCAATTAAGCATTTGTAGCAAGACATGTTAGTTGTTGTTCATGGATGCTCTCCATCTACTTTTACTGAGCTTGAACTATCTTGCTGGAATAATGGCTGTAACATGGTGTCTGTAGATCAATGTTTCCCAGCCCTGGTCTTTAAGGCACATTGCCCTGTATGTTTTAGGTGCTTACCTGCTTCAGCACACCTGATTTAAATTTATGGCTTTAAAAGACTTTTACTGAACTGCAATCATCTTAATCAGGTGTGTTAAGGGAAACATCTAAAATATACAATGGCAATGTCCCTGTGGGACCAGGGTTGGGAAACAATGATCTAGATAAGTAAAGTTGGTAGAGACATGCCTCAAAAGACCTGTGGGTTTTATTGTAATGAACAAAAGCTATAAGGCATTTGTTAGGGTATGGATTGTGTGGAGCCTTTATCTTTCTTTTTTTCTATCTTCACTTTTTTCTCCTCCATTTTTGTTTTCTTCTTCATATTCTCCTCCCAGCAGGTGATATCAACTCCTGGTCTGCTCAGTCAACACCCACGGGCGTGGATTCCCCCTGGGCTCTGTCTTGCACAGCTGCGGCTGATTCTTCTCTGTTTATCTGCAAGCTTTTTAAGCCAGGCTCAGACCACCATTCAGTACCAATCTATTGACCTACCTTGGTGACTCCTGGCTCCCATTTACTTGTGCAAAGCCTCCTTAAGTAAATTCCCATGTAGTTATTTCATGTTAATAATTCTTTCCTGTGTTTTCCTCTGTGCAGATTGCTAAGTTCATTCCTTCTTCAAGTACCTCTACTAACAAGCTCTGTAGTCTCCTTAAAGGGGCATTATTATGCATTTTCCAGGTACATAAAGCCCCTTGATAGCACAATCAAGTAACTATGTTACCTTCAGTTGTTACAAAAATGCAATATATATATATATATATATATATATATATATATATATATATATATATATATATATATATATATATATATATATATATATATATATATATATAAATATATATCTCAGACATGACTTGAAAGAAATTTGACTTTGTAATTTAACGCCTTGAAATTCAGCCTCTGTCTCTTTAAAAACTCCTGTTTAACAATGTTTTTATCAGAGTTTCACTGAGAAGTAGGTCATATAATGAGCTCAGCAAATCTGCAGTCCGACTAGGTGTTTGCTAATTGCTGCTGGCTAGTCTGAAGGAGCTAAGTGTGGAAGTCGTGGGGGAGGGTTGCTCTGTGAGGCCGAAGCTCAGAAGCTTAGAAACCACAGCTCTGAGGAGGACCTGCACCCCAAAGGCGGAGCTGTATCCCACCCAGGTGTTTTGCACAGCTGAATGGCTGCCATGGGAGATTAAAGGATTTCTCAAACATGTATGAAAGAACCAAGGCAACACTCCAGGTATGTTTTTGATGAGGGAATAACATTATAACATGATGTAAACCTGAAAAAGTCAATTTTACATAATACTGCCCCTTTAAGTGCAACCTTCAGTTTTGCTTGACAGATCTGGTTCCAGATGATTCATTGTTCCGCTCCTGGATAGGCCTGCCCACTGTCAATTGATGCACACACCATACCCGGACTCACCTGCTCTCCCTCTTCTTCCTGTATGGATCTTTGCTGTGCTTTGGCTCCTCAGCACCTGGACTGGCTTCAAGCCCCCCCCCATCCAAGCTTCTGTTTCTCTGTTAAAGTGAGATCTCTAATCAGTCCTTGACAAGAGTTCTTGAACAATCAAACTATGTTACATTTTATGCTGGCCTCAGAGAGTTTTGTGTTTCAGCATTTGGGTCTGATTATGTCAATAGTGACTCAGGTAGGCTGACTGCAAATGGATGCCAAACTTTTTAGATGTTTATTTCTCAAAAATTAAATAATAGAAAAGGTATTGTTTTCCTTCTATTTCACAATTTTCCATGTATTTGTGTTGGTCTATCACATCAATTCTTGGGGGAAAAAAGTTTTCAATACTGCTGATTCCACATACAGTGAGTATTAATGTGCACACAGTACATTGCCCAATTGTCTGTTACTCTTTACATGTAGTTTGAAGATGAATGCCAGTGTTTAACAGCTTGCAGACAGACTGCAAGATAAAGACTAGAGCCTGAGCATTCTTACTTGCCAAAATAATAATAGACAGTGGGAGAGTTTTTTTTTTTTTTTTTTAAAGAGTTATTCCTAAAGTTAAACATATAGATTTAGATGTATCATGATATAAAATCATGTATGCCTGCATTTAGTTGGGAAAATACACTTTTGAATAGTCAGTCTTTGTGGAGAGTATTGCTTGTTCTTATCTGTTATTTGACTCGAAATATGATACTTGAATTCTTAAATAGCTTGGCTGAAGAATATATGTAAATGCTCAGACATTATGTTGCTGGTGTACTAAGTGATGTGAAAACATACTGGAGGTGGCACAACCACAACTCTTATGTGATGTTTAGTAGTAGATGAGCTTTTAAACACTGCTCTATTTCAAGATAAGGGGAAGGAACTACCATGTTCTTTCATTACACTAATTGTGATTTTAATTGGAGTATACCCAATTTGTTTACTGTTTTACAGTTTTATTCTGTGTGTTGTTTGAAAAGAAACCTATAGGAACAAATTTAGTTTGCAGGAGAGCTGAAAATATTTTTCCTCACAATTCCTTGCTTAATGGTGCTTGAAGACACTGCTAACAATACAGCACACATGCCTCATTCTACTCCAATAAAAGCGAACATCCTAATTGTTAACTGTCATTTTTAACACTAGAGAGCTCAATCATTTTGTTCAAGCCCACCTTGTCTGAGGAGCAATTGCCTGCATCAACCTGTCCAGGGTAATGAGACTGGCTGAAAACTGCCTGCACCACTGCTTTCCTGCAGCCCAGCTGTCCCCTGTGATATCCATCTCCTGAGTTTGGTCTGGCTTGTCAATCTGAGCTTGAGGTAGGCTCTGCCTCTGCTGATCGCATCTGCTCACATAGCTGCTTTCAGCAATAGGAACGGTCACGGTAAACTGTGTTTGTGTCATCACAACCAGACAGTCCATTTAAATTGCGACACACAACTTTAGGGGGCATTTCCTCCTCTAGCATTTCAGGGATATAAGATGAATGAGCGTATTTGGACTGTTATTCAGGAGAATGGGCTTTACAGATGCATTGTTTGGTAACTATTCGACTTAAAAGTCTGTTAAAAGCTAAATCTTATTACATGTAATGTCAATAAAATCTTTGGGATTATATCTAGTTTCTCTTCAACCTTACTCCTATTTAATTGTTTCCACAGTAAGTGACTTCTATTGAATAGGAATGACAGCTGGTGCAACTCACTCCCCTTCCATTACACATTAGACCCTGTCACAACCTGTCCATCTCTGCAGTCAAGAAGCTGGAAGAAAGCTGAATTCTTTGGTGCCAAAAAGTGAAATGCACTTTCTATTACTCTAAAAGCGCACTTTAAAATATTGTTTATATTACCTCATTGAAGATGGTCAGTGAAATCTAGGTTCTATCTATTTCCACATTTCTTCCAAAATGTATGAGAGGCAGCCAGTGCAATTTGCCATCAAAGCAAGTGTCTTCCTCTCTTCCCCTTAATTCTGAAAAGATGTACCCACAGTGAGTGATGAGGCACTTATTCTGTAGCTAGGTCTTGCTATGACCACAATATTTATTAATTAAAAAAAAAAAAAAAAAAAAAAAAAAAAATCTTAATTATTCTGCATGCTTCTCATCTGAATGTTCTTGATTTTTCCACTGTTTTAAATATTTCAGAACAATGCTGCTAATCCTTCCACAAAATTAGGAGGGGATGGGGCAGAAAAATCAGGATTTATATTTTCAGATCAGATTATATATCAGTGTAATATTGGTGCAAGACAGCCATTTAGAATTGTATATACCAAGATTGAATTGTTTAAATAGCCAGCATATACTGTGGGTTCCAACAGGGATCAATCTTTGAGCCATTATTTCTGTTTATTTATGTGACGGACTTGCCATTCAATAGGTGTCAAATGTCTTTACTCCAATTATGTGATGATACAACTCTTGTTTATGTCTATTCAAACTTTAATTCACTGATTAAGATTGTCATTGCTGATTTTAAAAAATATAATTGAATGACAGAATGTTAATACCTAATTTTATTCTCCACACCAAAACATTTCTGTAGATCATGGATCTACCCAACCTTTCTTTTCATTTATCTACAAAATTCTTCAAGATAGTTGTTGATAACAATCAGAAAACACATTCACTGGGTTTGGAGAAATAAAAGATATAAATGCTTTAGTATCATAAGAAAAGTGAATTATCTTGTTATGGAAAGCAGTTGTTTTGTTTGTTTTTTGTTTGTTTTTTTGATGTTGAACATAGCTTGGGAAGCATTTTGTACAACTCTTCATAGAATTTGAAGTTAGAATTGCCTTTAAACTCCATCAAGTCCATCAGATCATTTAAGAAATTTGGGATTCTTGTGTATGTCATTAAAATATTACGAATATGTATTTTTATTTATAAACTACACTTTCAAAATGGAAATATTTCTGCGCTTTTTATGGTCTATTTTACAAACCCATACATTCACTCTTGTTCAGGTCATTAAACTATGGATCTTCATGCTCCTAAATTTCTCACAGGTACAGGTCAGTTTTCCATCAGGGGTGAAGAGGTCACTAAATCAATCAATAAAAGAAAACTTTCCGTCAGCATATCACCTCTGATCTGGATGCAATCTGAAAACTGACAGATCCGTTGCAGAGTTATGGACAAGAGGCTTTGGAGCACCTCTAGCGCAGCTAAATCACCGCTCTGGGACTATTCTACTGCTGAGGGAAGTGTTTGCGGGTTCAGGTAACATTCAGAGACCCTTGCAGAGTTCTGATTGCTTCAGTTGGTGAAATGCTACTTTTAAAAACTTTGTCACTGAAGAGGAAAAGTTAAATGTATTCAGCTTGATGATTATCACGATGTGGATTATCTGTTCAGCGTGTTGAATATTAATTAAACAGAATGAAAACAAAATTAAATGTCATTTCCCTCATTTTAAAAATTAATGGGTAAAAATAGATAATTGCAGTCAAAATGACAGACAAGGGAAAAAGTCTAGTGCGATCTCTGCTCTAAACTACGGATATTTTTGCCCTCTCCAGCCATTTAACTTCTCCCATCTATTTTTTATTTTTTTATATTTTTGAGGATCAGGAAATAACTTATTGGTGTATTACCACCACCACCTAGTATAAAGGGTGGTTTAGTCATTGAGTTGCACCAAAGTGCAACACAGGAGGAAAAATCATCAGAAACATGGTATCCATTTGGAGTATTGGCTTGCTTTTAAGAGTATGAGTATGAGTACTTGACGCTGGTATCCAGCTTGATACCGATACCAGTATTCGTATTGGGACACCACATGGACCACAAGAAATGAAGAAGAGAGTTATCCCAGGAGATTAGAAAGAAAATTAGCATGTTCAAGGTAAAAGCTATTAGAACATCTTCAAGCAGTTTGATGTTCCTGTGACCACAGTTGCACATATTATTCTAAAGTTTAAGGTTCAAGGGACTGTAGCCAGTCTCCCTGGCTGTGGTTGCAGGAAGAAAATTGATGACAAATTGAAGAGAACGTTAATACAAAGGTGACCAAAGACTCCAGAACAACATCCAAAGAAATTATAGGTAAACTCCAAAGGTGTGCATGCTGAAAAGAAATGTGCTGTCTAGTGTCAAAAAGCTTGGTCTCAGTGATGGGTCTTCCAACAGGAAAATGACAGCAAAAACACAAAAAAAAAAAAAAAAATGGCTAAGAGAAAAACACTGGACTATTCTAAACTAGCCTTCTATGAACCCTGATCTAAATCCTATTGAACATTTGTAGAAGGAGCTGAAACACGTTGTCTGGAGAAGGCACTCTTTAAACCTGAGACAACTGGAGCAGTTTACCCATGAGGAGTGGGCCAAAATATATGTGGACAAGTGCAGAAGTCTCCTTGACAGTTGCAGAAATCGTTTGAATGCAGTGATTGCCTCAAATGGTTGCATAATGAAATATTAAGTTACAGGTACCATCATTTTAGTCCAGGCCTGTTTCATTAGTTTTTTTTTAAATGATTCTGTTGAACCACAATTTAAAAGCAATGTCTGATTTTCATTGGTTAATTTTCAGTAATTTTTTATATTATATTGCTTTCATCAGTTTCAGGTTATTTCAGTGACCATTTGGGCTTTTTGGTCAACAACAGAGGGGTACCAACAGTTTTATCCACTTTTGTATAATTTTTTTATTTACATACAAAAGAATGTTTGTAAAAATCCAAGGATTCATTTGCCAGAAGAACCTAGGTTATTACATCAGTGTCATGATGTAATCATGAATGGTTAAAAATATTGTCAAACAATGGGAAAACATATAGAGAGTGTCGGAGAAATTTATTCCTAGTAAAATGTACAGATTTTATTTTACTCCATCTAGGCTTCATAGAATGAGTTAATTAACCACTAATTTATACCAGAAATATCAAGCAGAACCTGCAACCTGTATACTTGCAATCTGAGAGTGTAAATACCTTTTCACATTTTGGAACATAGTATCACTGCACATACAAAGGTGGCTGAGCATGAAAATGCCTATATCACCAAGACTATGCTTACTGGAGTAACAAATCTAATATACCAAAACACCAAAAAACAATGATACCAGCAGGAGAGGTCATGGCTACCAGAGATAGCCTCAGATTAAGGAAGACCAATTCTTCTCTTCCAAAAAAAAAAAAAAAAAAAAAAAAAAAAAAAAAAAAAAAAAACTAGTTTGAATCCATGCTGGAATAGTGTTACATAAACAAGCTAAATACTGATATAAAGAAAACTTCAAAAATCTCAGGTGTGCTTTCCTGTTGACCCTGTTGTGTTCTAAGTGTGTCTTACTATCTTTTTATGCATTTCATATTGCTAAATAAACTCATTAAAAAACTAAACTAAAACATATTGCAATACAATACTGAAAAATGAGAAGGGAACTTGATGGTTTGACAAACACCAAAATCTACTTAGTCAAGAATCAAAAATTGTCAATCAAGTTGCTTAACACTTACAAAGCCACCAGGGTATTCAGGGTAGCTTGCAGATTTAAGGCCACCTGTGGTGTCCTGCATGCATTAATGGGAAACTACCCCCCAGTGAGTAGTGGGGTGTATTAACGGGGGTAATCTCTTGAGTACATCTCTAAGGGATCTCGTGAGGAACACCACTAAGAAGTCCTATCCTTTCCTCTGGGGGCCTTTGCAGGTGTGCTAATAGGATATCAGAAGAATTTATTTTGCATAGCAAAATCAGGAGGGATGAATTACAGAGACCTCTCACTTTAAGTCATTTTCTCCATTTCTCAGCTCTCCAGTCATGCAGACAACTTGCTACACATTTACTTCAGCCAGGTCCCCAGCATGAGGATGACCCATCAGTCCACCATGCATTACACAAGGCAATCTGTTGGGATGATAAATGATAAGCAGGAGCTCAGTCCTGCTGGATCTGTCAGAGAAAATCTTGGATGGGAGGTATGATGGGGTTGCCACACCAAAGCATGGTGTGGGCTCACAGCGGGTGCAGACCACAGGATCCGGTGCCACCAATTAATGTTTGTCTTACTGCACCCTGGATATCAGGAGAGTTATGTACACCATGCAGGCAAAGCGCTGCCCCAACAAATAACAGCCAAGCAAACGTGCTTTACTCCGGGGAATGTGAGAAAAGATGCAAGGTATTATGTGAATATCAAACAACCAACAGCGACAATTAGTCTGGAGTTCCTTTGGGAACAGAGGAAAAGAACTTTGAACACACACAAAAGAGAAAAACAGCATCTTCTTCCAGGTAGTATCTGTACTCTATAAGAAATTCTAATGATAGGAGAGCTTTAAAAATACAAATCAAAATAATTTACACACATCCCACTACCTCCCCCCCACACACACATGCACCACCACCTCAAAAAAGACATGACAAAAACACTTTAATAGGGCACTGATCTGAGCATGATAAACCTTGAATCCACACAGAGAAGAAGTATTTTTCCTTCCCCCTCAATACCAACCATGTTGCCCTCTGCCATGTCTGCATCTCTATAGCAGCTCTGTGTAAATATCAACCATCTGGAAAACCCTTAGACAGCAGAGGGTGCCAAAGCTTTTCCATTTCAGTGCATTTCACAGGCACACAGAATCCTTCTGCCTTTAAAGATCTAGTTTTAGATGCAATATTTTGTTTCTGTTACATTTAGCAATGTCCAACATCTCAATTATGCCAGCTGAAGACAGTGAACAGGGGGAGGGAGAGTTTCATGTAAATCCAACAACTTGCAGGCCTCTGCCTATTGGACAAACTGTAAAAACAGCATTATGTAATCCCTGTGAGCTGCGATTTATCATTTTCGTTTGTTTTTGACTGCTTCGTAGTTATAGGTGCATCCTGGAATGGTTATATAGTTATATTGGAATGTCATTGTAATTTTATTTTTATTTCTGTAACTGAACATAAAAAGTGAAATTAATTATAAAGATTCCCAGTTCACAGAGTGATATAATTCAAGTCTGTCTTTTGTGTTAATTTTGATGATTCTGGCTTATAGCTAATGAAAACCCAAAATTTGCTTTACAGAAAACACATAAAACAAACTGCACATAAACATAAAACAAGATTTTTAATACAGCAATACACAATTATGAGGAAGACTGCTGATTTGACAGATAAGCAGGAGTCCGTAACACCCTCCAACAGGAAGGCAAACCACAAAACATAATTATTTAAGAAGCTGATTGTTTGCCGAGTGCTACATCCAAAGTACGGTCACAAAAGGTATTCAAGGAACAGATATCCATAAGAGGATTTTGAAGCAAAACCCATTGTGGATAGATTCACAAGGCTTGGACTGTACAGGAGACAGTGCTTCAAGTGTCACCACACACAGACATATTTGGGACATCACTCACAATTGTTGCATTCCTTGTCTTAAACTATTCTTAAACCAAAGATAATGTCAAAAGCATTTTACCTGGGCCAAGGAGAAGAAAGACTGAACCAAAGTTGCCTTTTCATGTAAAAGTGCATTTTGCATTTCATTTCAAAATCAAGATACCAGATGTTGGAGGAAGAGTGGAGAGACACAGAATCAAAATTTCTTGAGTACTGTTGTGACATTTTCATGGTCAGAGAGAATTTGGAAAGCTGTATTATTATCTATTGGTGTTGGTCCACTGTCTTTCATCAAGTCCAAAGTAAGGACATCCACCACCCAGGAAATTGTGGTGTACTTTAGGCCAAAAGTACTAATGCCTGGTTTAAAGGCCATTGTATAAATCTGCTTCACTGACTAGCAAACTCACCTGACCAAAACCACATTGCAAATTTATGGAGTATTGTCAAGAGGAAGATGAGAGACACCAGAAGCAACAACACAGATAAGCTGAAGGCCTTGACTAAAGCAACCAGGGCTTTTCTACCATCTTAGCAGAGCCACAAGCTGATTATCTTCATGCCACACTGCATTATTGCCGTCAGTCTTTCATAACTTTTGCAAAGGAAGACTTGATCAAGTACAGAATGCATATACTGTACAGCAGTGGGTCTCAACTCTGGTCCTCCGCCCCTCTGACCTACATGTTTTAGATGGGTCTCTGTTCCAGTACACCTGATTCAAATGATTGCATGACCTGCTCTGTGTGCCATCTAGTGCTGCTAAAGCCTGTCAACCCAATTATTTGAGTCAGGTGCATGGCAGCAAGGAGACACCTAAAACATGCAGGATAGGGGAGCTTGAGGACTAGGGTTGGGAACCACTGCACTGTACAGTACATGGACATACTTTTTACAAGGCCCACATTTCTGTTAAAAATTTCTTTGCATTGATATCAACTCTAAGCCATAATCATCAAAATGAACAGTAATGTCTAAAAATACATCACTTGGTTTGGAATTAATCTATTTGTGAGTTTCAAATTTTGAATTGAATTACGGAACAAAATTAGCATCTCAATGAAATGCTAATTTACGATGATGCATATGAGATCCTTGCAGCTCACTGAAGAATGGAAAAGTTCTGTGTTAAATTGTGTGAACTATTTTTGTTCCTCAAAAGGGTGCTATACTCCTCCATACCAATGCAAGTTACAAGTTACCACTGTAGGTGATACCTTCTTAGTATCTAAATCTAATGGAGGAGGGACTACCACTCAACAACTGTCCTGGGAAACTGCGAGAACAGCATGTGACAAAATAAATACTGTCAAAAAAAGAATAGGATTATGACAATCTGCTACATTTTCTCTCACCTAAAAATTGCAGGAAGCTAATTGTTTGTTTTGAGGCCATCACAGACCCATAATGTGTCTGCATCTGCTCACATCTCATTTGTTTTCACAGTACCACAGCTTAGGTGAGTAACATTATCTCCTGGTGGTGCAGCCCATCATTCCAGGCACCCACTCGCTGAGCTGTCTGTAAGTTAATTCTGTCTGCTAAAAATGAGCATCTGTCTGACATTTAAACCACAGGGAGCCCTTGATATGTTGGCAGTCGGAATAAAGAGCATGCAACGTTAAAGTATAGAGAGATATTTAGCAGCATAATCTGAAGATTGTCTCCAAAATCTTTAGCTTCGAGTGCCAAATGAGCTTGCGAAACAGAAGGCTGGCCTGTACTTCAAGTGACAGATGCCTGATATGTTTGGCATGGCTTAGCTAAAAGCTTATTTCCGCACTTTTTCTCTCACTGCGGCGCTTAGGCTTCTCAGACAATGCGCTGTTTTTCCAAACTATGTGTAGGCTGTGAAGCGTCCAAGCAACAGGAACGAGAATTGTACAGCTTCTACTACTGAAGAGCCAGCAATTTAGTGCCGATGGAAGCTATAATACTGTTTAATAATTTCATAGATTCCAATTTTAAAATTCCTATAACAAAAAAAAATAAATAAATAAAAATAAAAAATAAAAAAATTAAGATCTATAATTGACACCCACTGTCTTCTTTGTTTTACTCACTCTGAGAAGCAACAGATTAGTAATCAAAACAATTAGCCAACCACATTGCAAAACACTACTGTAAAATATACAAATTTCACTGCTATTTCTTTTTCAAAGCAAATTTAAACACGCATATATTAAACATTGAGCACTTATGCAAAGTAAAAAGCTCCATCCACCTCACATAATGTTCCATCCAGCATCGCCCACAGTGATGGCCAGTCAAATTGGATTAAGTTGAGGTGGCTCAGGGCTTCTCTGCAGCTGCTGCTGTTTGATATGGGGTTTAGGTGTGCTGCAACTGTTAACTTGGCTAGACTTAAAAGACCTACAGAGATACATTAATATTTTATTTAAACCACAGACTGATGCTAATGATTCACTGATCATACATATTAAAAAAAAAAAAGAGACCATTATCATAGGTGACAATTAACCAGGCTCATTTTTCAAGGTGTTAACTCTGGACCTTGATTAAATTATTTCAAGTTTTTCATTGTCTTTCTATGTTTTTTGTCATAAGTACAGATGAAATAACAAAAACCTTGAAAACCTAACACATAGTGTAGTTTAAAAGTTCATGAAACATTAGGGTATTTTTATATAAATTTCTATACCCATTTAATGTCTTAACTGTTGTACTGTTGCTTATAGAGTTCTCTAATAAGATTAGAAACACAAAAAGTCACCCCATGAAAAAAAAAAAAAAAAAAAAATATATATATATATCTTTATTGTAATAGGGAACATAAGTTATGTTTAGCCTGGATTCTGTCAAGAGGCAGCAAGCCAAGTGACCACATGTCCAAGAATTTACGGCTGTGCCAGAGTGCCTCAAGATAAAGCACCACAAGTGGCTTCTGGGACCAGCTTTCACCACAGAAACAGCAGCAGTGATCATATGCTTTAAGCCTTAAAATGATCGGTACCATCCTGGCAAACTGGTCATGTCCTATAGCAGGGGTGTCAAACTCATTTTCATTTTGGGCTACATCAAGATCATGAATGTCCTCAAAGGGCCAGTTGTGGTGGAATCTATTGATAATATCAACTGACAAAACAAACTATTAAACTAGTTAAAGGAGTGGTAACATCACTGTATAAACTATTTCATGTACTTGATATTGCTGCATATGTCAGACTAGTGTCACCTTTTTGTGGGGGGTTATTTTGGCAGGCCAGATTGGGTAGGTTGGGTACTGTAATGATATGTGGCTCTACCTAACTGACTTCACTCTGATTGGCTACAGCCATATTTGGGAAACTCTTCAGTAATTGGAGGTTATATTTGCGTGGTACTTCCCCATACATGAACTTCAGCACTCTTCTCTGATTCTCTCATCTTTCAGGAATAAGTGGAAACTTCCATCTGTTTTTGAGTACCCTCAACAGCGTCGCTGTTTAGTAGCCATCCTTTTCTGAAGTGTAGTAGTCAGACATGCTAGCACGACTTAGTCCTTACATTCATCAGTGTATCAGCTGGGAGAAGGAGGGAAGGGGGGAAGGCTGTTTGCTCGGTGGTGTGTTCTAAGTGGAGAATATGAATTACGTAGAAAGATAAACTTTTTTCTGATTCATCTGTTTTTGAGCAAAGAAACAAAACTGACCGCCTATGAGCAGGGCTTTTGACACCAAATCTTGACATTCACACATCTAATGAGTGCACAACAGATCATACTATAGCCCTGAAACCACAGAAAAGTCAAATTGGTTGTCATGACCCCTTTAAAATATTATCGTTTTCTCTGCATTCGATGAGTACTTCTTAAAATTAGATATTTAAACATCTTTTCACATTGATGTACTTTGATACTATACAAATAACTGATTTGATTGATAAAATAACAACTTATCTTGAAGTTCCATTTACGTGGCTCTCTAGAGTTTTGAGGGCCACATAAATAGTTATAATAGGCTGGATTTGCCCTTGAGTTTAACACATGTCCTATAGGAATTTTTTTCCAAGAACACATAATGTATGTCTTCTGCAATATTCTTTTTTTATATGTATTTGACAAATCTATGTAACATTAGTTTTAGACTGTGGTTTGAAAACATTAAGTTTACAGCTTAGATTTCAGCATCACATGTCTTTGCAGACATGACGAGGATTATACATATCTGATCAACATTACAGAGCATTATATCAGTTTCTACATTTCTCAGATCAGATTTGTGGAGTGCACCACTACTGACTGTCATGTCAGCAAGCAAAGTTATTTAATCTGGTGGGTTGAAAACCATTAATTTGAAGAGACAATGAATCGGTTTGGGAGGTCAAAATCACCACCTGCTTAAAATTAAATGGAGTTTACATCATATATCTGTAGATGTTATTGAGTTGGAGAGATTTACTGATCATCCTATGCTCTGCCCCTCACAACCATCTTGAGCAGTGGGTAGTGACAATAGAGACTTTTCTTCTAAGGGTGAGCCAGAATATAAGCAGTCCCATTGCTCCTCCATATTTGAGAAGTGTCCATTGATGTGTTTTGACATTGTGCCAAGCATGCCACCCACACGTATGCCAAGATCGGTGTTTGGAGCAGGTCCAAAAGGAACATAACCTGTGGGCAGTTTAAAAACACTAGAGAAATTGAGCCTTTTGACTATGATGGGAAAGCCTCGGTCTTTTCTAACGGAAACTAAAGAGGCCTGGAGGAAGGCATGTGTTGACAACTCTGCTTAGTCCTTTTTCCTCCTAGGATTAAGTTAGGCAATATACAACCTAATCGGTGGATGCATGTTTGCTGTTCCTGCCTCTAGTAGCAAGTTATGCACATTCTTCAATACATCATCTGGACATGTAAACATGTTTTACAGTTAAAACCACATATTTATATACACTATCTGACATAAATCCAGGCTAAATGATTCCCATTTTTGTTCCATTACTAAAGAAATAGATTTGCTAAATACCTAAATAATGATAGAGAGAGATGTTTAAGACAATTTCTGATTACTTTCCACAAACTCAGAATTTCACATCCACTAAGAATTCTGTGCCTTTAAACAGTTTGTGGAAGCCCAAATGATGATGCTTTGGCTTTATAAACCTCTTAAGTCCCAACATTTGAGTTAAATGGAGGTACACCAGTGTATGTGTTTTAAGGCACATCTCAAAGACATTGCTTCCGTGTGTGTGTGTGTGTGTGTGTGTGTGTGTGTGTGTGTGTGTGTGTGTGTGTGTGTGTGTGTGTGTGTGTGTGTGCATACACACATATGCATACATGTAATACAGGAACTCGGTTCCACTTGGTTACGCTTTACAGCACTAGGTAATTTGTATGGTGGAGCACAAATTGTGACTGTTGTTAGACCTATAATTATAATGCTTGATTAATGATAGTTAAGACTGAGAAAGTTCGATTGCATTCATAATTTCATTTCAGAGATGCAGCTGGTCAGAGGAGACTGAATTATTGTAGTGATGGATTTTTGGGCAGATGCAGAGTAATAACGGGGGTGGACAACATTACTTGTATGTTGTTACTAAGAGGAAGCATGTAAGGATAAACAGAGGAGAATTGAACACTGCTTCTGATGGGGGCACCTTGGTACTGATGAGTGATAGATGAAGTGTGGTTGCTGATGTGACAAACCATTGTCTGTTTGTGAGATGTGACCTTAAACTGCAGAGGGCACCACCAGTCATATTGAGGTTGGATTCAACACAGCGAGAAGCATAGTGATGATGAGGGTTTTTGAAAACTGCTGTGAGGTTGATGAGCATGCTGATGAAACTTAAACCTTTTGGACAAGGAGGTTGTGGGTGACTTTGGGGAGGGATGATTCTGGTCTTTGTCATGAGCAAAAACTGAATGGAAACAGTTGAAAGTTGTCACTGGAGATGAGTTGGGCTTTGAATTGAGAGAAAACAACATGGAGTCTCTTATTTCTGACAGAAAAGGCAGATTAGAATTTGAAAAAAAAAAAAGGTTTAAAAGTGGTTGTGCTGTCAGTGAGGAGTCCAGGGTTTTTTGTTTGTTCATTTGTTTCTTTTTTGCTACTGGTACCTCAGCCAGTCTGAACATTGTCTGAAGGAGAATAAAATGAGTTAATGATTTCTACTACAGATCAGTAGATGGCTGGGAAGCATTTACTTAACTGCAAAGAAACAATATTAATCCAAATTATAAAAAAAAAAGGCAGCAGTGGTAATTTTACAGGGTTTTTTTTTAATTATTTAGTTCCGTATTTATAATCTCTTGTCAATATTTTTTGAATAATATATTTCTAATGCTACTTTAAAACAGTTATGTAATGTTCGAAAAATGTCTTCTCTTCTTCCCATCTGTTCTATAAAAATGGAATCAGGTGCCTGGCATAAAATCCTAATGAAATTCTCAGATTCATCAATGTTATGGTTTTTGTTATGACACCAGACATAAGAGGGAATAGCAAAGGATGAGCGCTAAGAACAGCAATATGAAGAAAGGATGAGAGTTGATATTGCCATGGTAACACCTGCAGCTTGTGAGATGCTGTGCAAAACAGCGGAACATCTGAAAAGAGATTTTATATCATAGTAGATCTCTGACCCACCTCTGTCTGTAGAGCAAAAAAAAAAAATACATAATATATATAATGGAGTCAACGTATTTGAGTTTTGTTGAGGAACACAATCGAGAGGGAAGCTTTTAATCTGAGAGCGCTAAATGTGCATATGTGAACTGGTCTATCATGTCAATCTAAAACTGCCGGATGAAAACACCTTTGTCGATGTAAGATCTTTTGCCAGGTTTTTGGTTCATTCAAAATAATCAGTTGTAACCGAGGTGATAAAAAAAAAAAAAAAAAAAAAAAATGAAATTTGTAAAAATATTTGTACTGGAAAATAATTAAAATTAGGGGGGGATAGAAACTTGTCTTACTGACATATGCAGTAGTTAAGAGATAAAATAAGTGTTTTAGTGGTGTTCCGATCGATCGGCCATCGATCATTATCGGCCGATTTCCATGAAAAGTATGTGATCGGTGTTCGCCGATCAATGTCTTTTGTAGCCGATTTCAAAACCCGATCACCTGTACCTCATACTTTGCAGCCTGCAAAGGCCCTGTGTGCAATGTCTCTCCTTTCCTTCACACTGCTCAAGTGCGCAGCAGCAAATCCCGAGCAAACATGTTTATCATTCGGAACTTTTGCACGGTCTATGAGAGAGAGTGATCTGAAGTTTGCGTCTCGCATACATGCGACGGAAAATATACCTTGGAGGGTAAGAGCGGTCCAAAAAAAAAAAAAAGGACACGCAGCAGTAAAAGCAGCTCACAATGGCCAACACTCGCCCGTATGAGCTTGACAGTCAGAAGGCTAAACAAATAACCCGAAAAATAATAAATAATATATTCATCGGGCTAAATGACCAGGGGTGGAAAACACTGGGTTCCGCCGACTGCTCTCTTTGTTGGAGCCCCGATACGTGCGACTGAGACCTGATATTTTGAGCTCCTCCTGAAAGCATTCTATTACTCTAACATCGAACGTCTCCTTAAAGCTGCAATATGTAACTTTTATTGGGGGGCTGGGGGAGAAGCAACACTGAGCACCGCTGCCTGGTACCTGTGGCAATAGGATTTATAGCCAAATCAAAATTAAAAGCCACCGATCTAATCTATATCGGTGATCGGCAGGATAAAACCTGATCGGAGCAACCCTAGTAGTCATGGCAAATCATTTTTGGATTTTGTCACATTTGCAGTTGAGGTGAATGTGGCTCAGTGGGTAGTAGCCTTTCAATCGTGAACAGTGCCAAATTACAAATACTCACTTTACTGTAATTAAGTAGATTTTTTTTTTTTTTTTTTTTTTTTTTTTTTTTTTTTTTTGGGGGGGTACTTTAAAGAAATACTTAAAGTACTTCTTTCAAGTACGTAATTTTACTCATACTCAAGTACAATTTAGACTGTTATCTCATTCGCTACTTTTAAAATCAGAAGTCGCTACTGAGTATGCCCGCAATTTGAAATATCTACAAGAAGCAAGATTATTGTGTTTATTCATGCTTGACTGATAAGCAAGCCTCCGGTCACTAGGTGGCAGCAGTGCTCAAATTAATCAACAGGCTGTTTGTTCAACCCAGTCGAAGTAGCCGACACAGACACACTGGTGTAAACAGAGCTGACTGAGGAGGGTACAAGCATGGATGTTTAAAACCATATCTACCTCCACAGAGGAGAGATAGAGAAGTTTGTGACAGTGAAAAGAAAAACAGAAGCAGAGTTTAGAAAAGCAAGTATGATGGAGTATTAGAGTCAGACTAACACACAAAGTCATATTACAAGAACAGTTGTACTGTTGGCAGAAGAAAGTCATAAAATGAGGGGGAAAAAAAAAAAAAAAAAAAAAAAAAATTAATGAAAAAAGAAGCTTCAATAGAATCATCAAGATCTAATGAGCACCTCAGCAAATTCATGGTTCTTTGAAATGGATTCAGTTGTTTAAATAATCGTTGCAACGTCCTGCAGCTGATAATTTGATGCTGATATGTTAAAAGATTAAATATTTCCTTATTAGTAAAACCAATACCAACTATAACTTCACAAGATGCTCATGCGGTTTGGTGTAGTGTTCTCATAAATTACCACTTTATTCTCATATTACAAAACAAACAAAATTAAAGCTATATACCAATTCAAAAACATTTGAAAAATTCCTGATGTGGATTTTTAATACCAGTACTTTTACTTGTAACTGAGTAAAAGTTACACAATGTAACAGTACATGTGTACACATTTTCAGTACTCTTTCCACCTCTGATTTTGAGATTGTAGGTTCGATTCCAGCTTCCTCTTGTCACATGTTGATGTGCATCTGGGAAACACACTTACCTCCAAGTTGCTTACTGATCTGCAGTTTGGTATATGAATGTATGAGTGAATGTGGTTCCACTGTAAAGTGCAACATAAGTTCAGTGTATTTACTTAACCTCAAACTTGATTTTAACCCCCCCCCCCACACACACACACACACACGGGAACACAATTGTGAAGCAGAGGGAAA
The DNA here is from genome assembly GCA_014839685.1 of Anableps anableps. NCBI lineage: Eukaryota > Metazoa > Chordata > Actinopteri > Cyprinodontiformes > Anablepidae > Anableps > Anableps anableps. The sequence continues at coordinate 15,105,042 of CM026076.1, forward strand.
GGAAGACATGGTTTGGGGTGGTCAAATGAAAACCCTAAAAATTTTTGTATTCAGGCTACCTTACTCTAGTCCTCCTGTGTAAAATTCACTGTGATTAGTTCTCAGAAATCACCTAATTAGTAAACATCCATCCATTGTTTATACCAGCTCATCTTTGCAGGGTTGTGGGGGGCCGATGCTTATTTCAAGCAGGTATACCCTGGATGGGTTTCCAGCCCATCACAAGGCAACACAGAGACACAAAACAGTTTAGGGAAAGCAATTAATCTAACATGTTCTCAAACTGTGTGAGGAATGAAGGGTAACTGGAGAAAACCCACACACGCATGGAAAGAACAAGCCAACTCCATGCACAGACATCCAAATAATTGATTTAAACCTAGGGCATTCTTGCTGTAAGGCAACAGTGCCACCATGCAGCCCCTAAACAAAACAATTATATATATATAAAATCATCATCATCACGGCTCCACTTTAAGAACTTGAAACTTTAAGATTGCTAAAAAGCAGCAAGGCACGAGGCCACACTGAATAAAACCCCAAAACAAAAAACTGGAGAAAGAAACAAAGCAGCACAGTCTGAGTCACAGTTCACTGTCTGAAAAGAAATTAAATTTAATAAATGTTAACTCAGGCAAGTGGTGAATAGTAAATGACAGAGGAAGGAGCAAATTTTACCTACCAGACCCAGAATTACTTTGCCTAGAGTGGAGAGTACTTTCTGGCCCAACAGCAACAGGAGACTCAGCTTCCAGTGATTCTGGTGTGCAAATAGTTTGTCAGGATTTCTATACTTGAGCTATTTGATGCAATGAGCATAATACATACCCCTTCTGTGGTGCTATGATCACCAGGGGGAGGTGAAAATCCTAGGATACCCCAGCAAAAAACAGAAGATGCCACCAAGCAGTTTCTGAATTCACAAAATAAGCTGAATTAAGCAAACAGCCATCTACAAATTTTGTGCAGAAGTGGTACTTACTAGAATCAGTTGACCTGTGCACACTACAACCCAAACAAGCAACAACTCAGGCTGAAAAATGTGACCATGTAAAAGAGCATAGAGAGGCAAGTGAAAGAGCCTCACTTCATACCCACAGCACCCCTGCTGGCAGTTAATTGGATGCAACAGGTGTACTCAATCATTGAGAGCAGGCTTCATTCATCCTGCTACACAGAGTTAGGTCATAACAAGCTTTGAACATCTCAGAGTTCTATTTAATCCCAAATCAGAGAATGGAAGGAGTGTGGTACAATCATAAACCAACAAAGTTAGGGCCGAGTGCCTAACCTGACAGGCCAGGCAAGAAAAACAATAATCATCAAACATTGCAAAGACCATGAACACACATTCCCTGGGTGAACCATGGTGAAAGCACCATAATGGTTTTAGATGTTATTCTTTAACAGAAACTTGAAATGTACAAATAAATAAATACTGGGAAATTCTGTAAGAAAATCTGCAAAAGGTTGCAAAATGCTTCTGACTAGGATGGAGGTTCAACTTCAAGCTTGACCATAACATCAAACACAGCCAGTTACAGTGAAATGGTTTAATTTAAAGCATTTTAATGTGTTACAAAATTTTAATGAAATAAAATTTAACAACTTCAATGAGGAAAGGGGACAGTGTTAACCACACTGTGTAGCTCTGAATAGTTGATGCAATAACATTCTCATATTTTTTTTTTGTGTGAATTCTGGCATCTTGTTAGGTATTTATATATAAACCTTCAGTGGGAGCTTTTAGCATCACAAGCGTCCCTGTTTGTCACTGATAAGGTCTCAATGTCATAAAGATCAGAAGGGTAGTTGAGCCCAGTGGATCAATAACTGCAGATGTTCTGCCTGTGCACAGTTGGTAATCTTTAAGTCAGGGGCTCACTTGGCACAGCTGAGAAATTAGGTCTGCAGGTTTTTAAGACTATTGTATTGCATAACAAAATGATGACCACAGATGTGTCGAGTTAGAGGATTCAATATTTATCCTCGAATAACTCCTGTATCAATTTAAATTGCATGGTTCAGATGTGTGGTCATATGTAGTTATTACATTGTGTAGATATATTTTCAGCAAAATGTTAATGAATTTTAGAAAGAATTTCATTGATTTAATGTCAGATTATTGCAGTCTATTGACTTCCATCTACATAAACAATTTTGCAACAGTCATGAGGCATCAAGACTGATAGAACACGCACAAATAATTCTCCTTCTACGACACCAAAGCAGTGTGACTAAAAACACATTTCTTAACTTAAAAATATGTTTACTAATGTCACATGAATAGTACTGATTAAACCCTTGTTCATGTGGGCTTGTACACAAGTATAGCTTCATTTGCCTGAAGGACTGATGGAATGTAAATTAAAATCCACTGTCGAGAATGTAATCAGGACACCCATTTGTATTAGAATAGTTTTTTACTGTGCAATTACACCCATTACAAATTTCTTTGTGAATATACTTACCACAAAAAGTAAGGATTTTTGTGTTTGGTTGATTATTTCTTTTTTGTATCAATGTGTCTAATGTTGAAATGCTTGAAAAGCTTGGTCATACACTGCTGTGTGATGGCATCACATTTCTCAATCAGCAGCTGTTGCAAGACAGCAAATATGCTTGTGTTGGTCACTTGGGCATGAACAGCATGTTCATGCTGATCTCACAAGTGTTCAGTGAGGTCAGTACTGCAGACAGACCATTCCATTGTCTCTTCTCCCTAATTCTGGAGGCAGTCTGTGATAAACCATATTCTGTGTTGACGTGCATTCAGATGTTGGAGGATAGAGCTCTGCCCCAAAGAGTGCAGATATGGGATGGGCACTGGTTGCAGAGTCTTGATATCTCTCTCCATTAAGATTCCCTCTACTGATGACAAGCTTTGTTTTTCCAGTGATAGGGGTTCCACATCAAAAGCTTTTTGGCATTGTCAGAAAGGATTTGGCAATGTTTCATGGGCATAACCCACATATTCAACTCTTCTGCTCAAGACCCGAAAGCATTTTTCTCACAAATGTGGCATTATCTGAAGGGAAATAAACAAGCTTTATAACAGTTTAAGATTTTTTAGCAAGATGCACTTTCAAAAGTATGAAAACAGTAACTAAAAAAAAGTTTAACTGTAATTGAACTGCAGTTGTTCATCTTTTATTTGTCCTAAGATTTGTTCTTTTGTGAACCTCATTTGAAAGTAGGGTTTTGTCATCATGACTCCCTTGATTAATTGATTGTAAGTAATTTTACCTGTACTCAGAAGCTCACAGAAGATTAATAAACCTTTTTAGCAGTTGCTGCAAAACTGATATTGCAGTAAATGTTAAAGTGGTCAAAATATGATCACAGGCAGATTTTTTTTTTTTTTTTATGAATGACATTAAACATGAAAGAGGTTACACATCCTTTTATGTGTCTCACTCAAGTTAAATCATTCTGTCAAGCTGTGGGCTACACCGGCAACATACTTAGTAGTTTAGAATGGTAACAGTTCTTCCTTCTTTTGTTTCACTGTAGCAAGCCTAAAATTGTGTCTCCGATAACAAAGCAAAACTGTGAATAAGAATGCAACCTTTTAATCATGGAAAGTAGGGTATGAGTTCCTGTTTTGGCAACAGCTAAATTATAACTTGTAGAGGGAAATAACATTTCATTATAAAAAAAATGTCTTCAGTTTGAGTCTGTAGGCAGAAACTAGGTAGATTTTTTCTTCCCATGGTGTGAAAATTAGACATACAGTTCCACAAAATTACAGTAATAATATAAAGAACAACTAAACATATAAAAGATATATTAAAAAAACATTGTGTTTTGGTTGTCATATTAAAATATTTGTGGCTGTCTCTGTCATTAGGTCCTTCTGAAATACTAGAACATTTTCATTGTGATTACACTTTTTCTTTTTCGTGCTTCCACTGTATGAAATTTACCTGTACCACAGCTGATTGTCATACATAACTGTGTTGTATAAGGGTTTAGATAAACTTGCACTGATTGTTGGTAATCCTGTAACACATATGAATAAAAAATCTTTAGCATGTTGTCCACATGAGTGTAATAATGTAAGCTAAGAATTTATTGTCTCGCTATACATAGGAGAAATTACAATTTCACTTTAAAACTTTACTTCCTGCTGGGAGGCTGCTATACGCAGTTACACAGGTACATTGTTCCAATGTCTTGAGACCACAGACTAACCACCCTTCCTGTCAAGTTGTACATGGTTCAAATTAAAAAAAACTTTTATTTGAACCTGAGCACTCAGAGGTCTGTAGGTGAGTTGAAGTATTTTACAACTGATCCTAAAAATTTACTGGAAGACAATGCAAAGACCATAAGATGGGAGTAATGCAAGTTTGCTTAGTAGATTTTGACAGCCTGGCTACAGCATTTTGTATAATCTGGAAGTGTGAAAGAGATGATTTATTTCAGACAGGGCACTAGAATTATCAAAACGCATTGACAGGAATTATTAAATAATTTTCTAATTCATACCATGTGTCACAATCTAAAAAAATTCCTAAGATTAAAACACAAGGATGAGACATAGATTTCATATGTGAACCAACATACAAAGAAGAATTAAATGTAACACCAAGGTCTGAATCTTGAAATTGGCTCTTCAGCAAATGAAGGGAGAAGCATGACTGATTTTGGGTGTAATATGAAAAGCAATATACTGATTGCAGGCAGGCAGGAGAGAGATGGAGTCAGTTATAATCAACATTAAAAGAAATAAACATTTGAAATATGTCTGTGAGTCATGAATGAATATAATATACAAGTTTTACTTTTTGAACGGAATTACTGAAATAAATTGACTTTCATGATATTCTAATTTTATGAGCTGCACCTGTAATTATCCCAGAGAGATCTCACATGGAGAGGTCTGAGGAGGGGTTCCAGGGTTGGTATGGAAACCAAACTGTTCTACAAGGCAAGGAGAAAACAAGAAGCTTGAGTTCTCTCTGATTATCAGATGCAGAGTGGTTGTCCAACAGCTCCTCAGATCTCCAGATTCTGATAAGGTGAACGCAGACAGGTGTTGGATCTGCAGCAGCCCAGCCACACCCACCAACAGAGATCCTCTATTCAGAAAGAGATCTCACACAGACACACAAAATCACACACATACCAGGATCATGACACCAGGTGCTGTAAGTGAAATCTAGTTCTCAGTCAACTTACATGGTTAAAAAAATAAAAAAGCAAGAAAGAAAATGTTATTAATAATAGCAATTAACAACCTTTATTCTTTTAACTGATGTGATTAATGAAATAGGAAGTCATACCATCAGTTACCACCTCAGTATTGAAGCAAGGAAGTTCTTTGGTATATTTATATTGGACAGCCAAAACATCTTTGTCTTTCACAGCCACTCTGTCTTTAGACAAGAGCTTCAAGGGTCACAAATTTGATTATTTGGCCTGGGTAATGAGAAATAACAGATCGATGACTAGTTGTCTGAGGAGAAACCTGATCAAGAACGGTAAAGGTGTGATCATAAATCAGAGTTAAAAGGGAACTAAACCTTGTCTTCAAATAAGGTTAAACAATTAAATAAAGGATGTTTATCATATACACAATTATCAGAGTTTTCTCAATAACCTCAATTTTGTTCTATGTTTACCCAAACAGAGTTTGGTTAAGCAGCTTAGTTTGGGATATAATACATTAAACCCCAGTATTTGTCCAGTATGACTGCAAATGATTGCTAAGCAGTGGGGGATCTGCTGCTTCACTCACAAGCACCTGGAATAAAAATAGAGCTCTGAGTAACGAAGGCATTTCTGAACAATTAAAACATGTAGATAGATGGTTCTGAAAAGTGTAACCCTCCCCCACCCTCAACTTAACCATCTGGCATGAACAACATGTAAGGAAATGGTGACCCATATGAAAGATTTTGCTGGAGAAATGCTGAGTAACATCTGCTTGCTGTGAATATGCCTTGGGTCTTTCAGATGCCATGACAAATTACATTAGGCAGTTTACATTTAATTAGCCACTTCAGTGCTCACCTCTTTTGCAGAAATAAAATAAAGTTGGAGCGTTTTGACTTATCCTTGACTGTTTTTATCTATATCCTCAAATGTTTATGGTTCTCTTATTCGCTGTTAGTGCAACACAACAATATCAATAGACATAAGGTATTTTCTTGTAAGTGGAAGATTTTTTATTTTCTTTTATTCTGAAGGGTCTTTAACACTGTCTGCTGTGGTTTTTAGTCTCACAGATGGACATTGTGGGGGTTTTTTTGAGTCACAGCTGGCGATGTTTGCAAAGGAGAGTAGAGTCATTCAGCAGCTTTTCGCCATCCTGACAGAGACCATTGTAATGTTGCGGTGATGATAAATAAGCCTGTACTGAGAATTATAATTTTATCACATTAATTTATCTTACGACATGAACGTTCATTATGTGAGCTGCAATTCTAAGGTAACAATAATGTGTTATTTGTATAACATACTAAATGGGTGGTCCATGTGAGTTGGTGCTTCTCCACATCGAAAGGAGTCAGTCGAGGTACTTCAGGCACCTGATCAGATTTCCTCCTGGGTTCCTACCTTTGGAGGTTTTCAAGGCACATCGCAGTTTGAGGAGATGCTCAGAACTTCCTGGAGGGATTGTGTATCCCGTCTATCCTTAGGTATGAGTGTGGTCATGGTCAGTTGTTGTGTGTGTCTCTGTCACCCTGTGATGGACTAGCGACCAGTCCAGGGTATACCCTGCCTCTCGCCCAATGACTGCTGGAGATAGGCACCCCCCCAGATTTCAGTCAGTATGTTTGAGGCTTTATGTATAATTTTTATGCTTTTTGGATTCAAGAAACACTGAATTTGATTTGTGCACACAGTGCTTGGTTTTAAAATTCATTGAACATTTAAAAGCATATAAAACACAATGAAAATAACAGTTTTTGGAAAAGATTTACATATAAGAAAACAAATTATTTTCATACATTTCATGAATATCAGCATATGATATTGAAATGCATATAGTTTCTATTATATCTACCTTTTAACTCACTCTTTCTGGACTGTAATTATCAGGTTTAGATGTGGTAAATATTAATTTCAATAGCCTTTCATCAGATGTTTTAGTGGAGACATTTTCTAATGACCTAAGGAGTGAAGTGGAAGTGATGAAAGACGTTTTTAAGATTTAAATAAAAATCTAGGTTACTATGGATCTTGTTATTTTGATATGTAGTAACACATTAAAATTTAAAACACTCCAAACAGGAGTCAGCCTTCTGTAGGCTCAGACCCAAAGACAGGGTGAGTCACAGCAGGCTTTGCCACTATTGCCTAGGATTTAGGTCAGCCAAGTAACTCCAGGTGGCACAGGTCCTTCCCTGAGGACATTATACCATCTGTATCTAGACCAAGGTTAGAAACAGTGGCCCGAGGGCATAATAGGACATTAATTTTTAATGTGATCTAACCCATCTCTAGTTAGGGGGGTAAGGTTATGAGATGTATGCTTGACTCTACATGTAAAGTTCTAATTATATCTGTTTGTTTTTCTTGCCTACAATTCATTTCAAATGGTTCCAGTTACAGAAAGGCCACAAAAACATTAGCTTTTATCCAGTACCAGCTTGTTTAATAGTTTGAAGCTTGCAGAACAGCTCAAAAGAAGATGGGCTTTCAAGAGTTTCCTTAAACAGATAACACCTGCAAAGCAAAAAATGATTACAAGTATAAATAAAAAGTATTAAGTCAGAAAAAAAACAGTGGTTTGGTTTACAGGCCTCTGAAAAGGCCTTTTTTACTCGGATAAAAATTTAAAAATTCAGTGCAGCCAACTCGCTTCACAAGTTTAGTAATAAATGTTTGCTACAGAACATTTTTGAACAACAACAACAAAAAAAAAAAAAACTTAATGAAAATGAAGGAACACACCAGACCTCTCAGGGATAAAGCTATGAAGAAGTTTAAAGCAGAGTTAGGTTATAAACCAATTTTTCAAGCTTTGATACTCTCATAGAGTAATGTTCAATCTATCATTCAACAATAGAAAGAGTGTGACATAAATGCACACCTGACAACACATGGTATGTTGCTGAAACTAACAGGCTGAGTGAGGAGAAAACTGATCAGAGAAGCAATCAGCCCATGGAAACTCTGAAGGAGCTACAGAAATTCATAGTGTTGGTGGGAAAATCTGTTGACATGACACCTACTAGATATGTACTCCATTACTTTGGCATTTATGCATGAGTGGCAAAATGAAAGCTGTTGTTAAAAGAAATCCAAAACAAGTCCAATTTGCAGTTTGTCAGAAGCCATCCAGGTAACACAACAAACATGTGAAAGAAGGTGCTCTGGTCAGATCAGATCATAGCTGAATTTTTTGGCCAACATGCAAAACACCATATGTGGAGGAAAAATGGTACTGCACTTCTCCCTAAAGATACAGTCATCCACAGTGAAACATGAAAAGCATCCCTACTGAAGAATGCTGAAGGATGCTGGTCAGAGTTGATGAGGCGATGGAATGAGCTAAATTCAGTGCAATACTGAAAGAAAACCTATTATTTGCTATAAAAGACTGGGGTGGAAGATCATCTTCCATCAGGACAACACTAAGATTACAGTCAATACTACAATGTAACAGATAAGATCCAAGTATTTTCAAGTGTAAAAATGGCACAAATAATCCAGACCTAAATCCATTTAGGAATATGTGGCAAGTATTGAACATTGATGTTCACAAGTGTATTTCACCCAATCTGAGTGAGCTTGAGCTATTTCATAAAGAAGAATGGGCAAAGATATCATTCCAGATGTGTGAAGCTGGTAGAGACATATCACAAAATATCTTCAGCTGTAATTTCAGCAAAAGATGGTTTCAAAAAGTACTGACAGATCCCTGACTCAGTACTAAATGAATACCACACTTTTCAGATTTCTATGTTTAAAAAAAACTGAAAACCGTATATATCTTTCCTTAAACTTTATAATTTTTAAATTTCCATTGGGAATAATAAAATATTTTTGAATTAAAATTGAGTTGAATTATGTGATACTTAATTTTGGTTATGTTTATCTGTTTCATAAAATCCTCATAAAATACATACATTGAGCTTAATGGTGACATGACAAAATGCAAAAAAAAGTCCAAGATGTACATATACTGTATGACTACTGTAGAAATTGTGACTTTGCACAAAACTTCATCTTAGTGCTTCATAGAAAATTCACCAAAGTGACTGGAAGGTTATTCAGGCTGCTTTTCTCTTTGTTTTATGACTTTAATTCCTGCTGAAGTGATTTCAAAAACGTGTTGGCTCTGAGCTTTTCTCTTTTGTACGCCAAGAAGAATTTGAAATGACCTTATTTATCCATGATTAGCCAAAAACACAAAGTGGGTTTCATGTGAAATTGTCTCCTCTTAAGCAGTCAAAAGGCATGCAGTTCTAACAGATGGTGCTTTCTGATGCAACTTAATAGTCAGAGATTTCCACTGTGCTCTGCTGCTTATTCTCTGTTATCAAACATTTACATATAAACAAGAAAACACTGTGTTCTTGAAAACTAGTGTTGTTTACTGCTATAGAAAAGGGGACAACATTTTGCTTTGGGCTCACTTTGATCTTGACTTCATCAGAATTACTGTTTGGACATTCAAAGTTAACTTAAACATTATTTAGAACCAGTGGTGGAGAAAGTACTCAAACACTGTACTTAAGTAAAAGTACAAATAAACTGACAAAAATATACTCTAGTAAAAGTACCTCACTAAAATTTTTACTTGAGTAAAAGTAAGTGCTTGCTTTTAAAAATACTTAAAGTATCGAAAGTAAAAGTACTTGTTGAACGTATTCCCTGGTCAAGAATATAATTGTGTCCACTATATGCATATTTTCTTTAATATATCAATAGTGTTGAACAATGCAATGAACAATGCTGCCGATAATGCATGTTTTTATTGTGTTTACTCTCTGTGACATAGTTTACACTTGGACTTGTGATTCAGTGCATCAGAATTTCAGGGATGACCTGCAGAGTTATATGTCATTAATCAAAATAAGAAAGAGGAATGATTATACCTTAAAAAAGGTTTTTATTTCACAAAGCAAAACCAATGTGTTATTTTAACTGCAGTAAACATTCAAATAAAAGTTGTCTGCCTGAAAAACAGGACACTAGACACACCTATTAAAAGAATAGCAGGCGCTGGTCATTTCCACTGACATTTCAACTCCAGTTGGTCATCAACTCCAAAGTAAAAAAAATACTGTATATTCAACCTTGTAATAGGTCATCAATAGAGAGCAATATTTTAATTTCCTGACAACATTTTCAAAACCTGAGACCGAAAGTTATTTTTTGAACTCGACTAAGTAACTGATTACTTTCAAACTAATAAACAAATTTAAAAAATGCAATGTAATGCAGGGGTCATTCTAGATTTTCATTTTGACTTTTTCATTTTAACTAACAGTATCAAAAAATTCTGTCATAATATATTTTTTCCCATCAATTTTTAAGATTATAATAATGACATTTACATTCCATTTTCATTCTATTTAATTCATATTCAACAAGCTGAACAGATAATCTACAACGTGTCATCATCAAGCTGAATACATTTAACTTTTTCTCTGCAATGACAAAGTTTTGAAAGGTAACATTTCACCAATTGAAGTGATTAGAAGTCGGCAAGACTCTCTGAACATTACCTGATCCCGCAAACACTTCCCTCAGCGGGAGAATAATCGCGCCACAGTGTCAACTGCGCTGGACATGGTCCAAAGCCTCTTGTCCATAACTCTTCAATGTGCCGTCGTCAGCTGTCAGATAGCGTCCAGATCAGAGGTGATGCTCTAACGGAAAGTTTTCTTATATTGATTGATTTAGTGACCTCTGTGATGTTCTCTGTCTGGCATCTGCACCAAGTGGTCAGGAGTGTGTAATCTGTCAGAATGACAGATGGCCATCAGATTTTTCTGTCACTGTTTAACAAACCCCGTCAAAGACTGAAAACATTCGGTTAATGCGACCCGTAATGTGACGTGATTGTAACATGTAACGCAACACATTATAGAAATGTGGTGGAGTAAAGTACAGATACTTAATGTAAAATGTAGTGGAGTAAAAGTCGAAAGTACCCACAATTAAATCTACTTAACTAAAGTACAGATACATGAAAAATGTATTTAAGTACAGTAACGAAGTACTTGTACTGAACATTGAGCAGTTATTTCTTCACTTTCTTGTGTTCCTTTTTCCTGGTGTTTCCATTGTTTGGGATGGCAACATCAATCTGTCCTCTGCTGCTTATCAATGTTCACTGGTCTGGTTGGTTGGCCATTACCATTTTGTTAGTTTGCATCTGGAAGTCCCACAGGATCTTAGCTCGGTCATTCTCCACCACCTTGGAAGGTGATTCACACTTTGACCTAGAGGTCTCCATTTCATATGGTGCACAGATGTTACTGTACACTATGTTGGCTATGTGATTTGGGAATTTCATGCAGTCCGTTCTTGCCAGTTTCTGATAGCCTCTTTGCACAGCATGTACCTGGAATCTTGTCTGGTGTGGTAGATCTGAGCCTCTTGTTCTGGTGCTCAAGGCCCACTCCTGCACTATCATGATCGGCGCTTCTGTGCTGTCCTTAAGATCTGCTCTGTCTTGCCATTGGTAGGATTTGGTCATAGCCACTTCAGTTATCTGTTAGTGGTACATCCCATGGAGAGGTTTTTGCTCCGATGATGGTTCCTCCAGGTCCTTCTCTTCCAGTTTATATTGTCTGAGACAGTCACTGAATGCATCATCCCTTGGGACCATCTTCCTGATGTATTCTTGGAGCTCTGCCTCCTTCTGTGCACTTGTATATCCTGTTCATACTAGATTTGGGTCAAATCCACCATACATAGTGAGTAGCTCAGTATTTTAACATTTCTGGTCAGAATTTTCTCCTTTGGCCAATTTATTGCACCTGGGTCCACTGTAACAAAATATGTTTCACCGCTAAGCTCAACCACCAAATCTGTTTCCCAATGAGTTTTGGTCCTTTCAATTGTAAGAGTGTTACAACCTTTGGACTGAGTCTAGGGGGGAACAGGGTGTAACACAAACTATAAACTAAATGTGAAGCTAAGAACTGAAAAACAGTCCAACTTGGCATTTCAATTTTTTTTTTCTACTGGCTCAGGGCTTTACAAACAAAGGAAGCAACAAACTTCAGGGTTTCCAAAGCCAAAACAACAAACAAAAATACACCCCTTCTGTCTGGAAAACAAAATCGAATCTTATTTAAAGAAAAACCAGAAGTACAATTCTTGAGTTTCCTAGCTGGCCATAAAGCAGGGGAAAAATTAGTTTTAAAAAAATGGCAGATAACCCCTACTAAACTTCTCTTCTCAACAAGCTTTCTTAAATAGAAAAGTCCACCAAAGATCAAATCACAGTTGCTAAAAACACTTGGCACACAGAGTTAAAGGGATGTGGCACTGGATTGCTGAAGCTTTTATGCATTCCACTGATGAGGAGGTGTGCAGCAGACCTGCAAACAAACAAAGGGGAAAAAAGGCTGTCCTCTAGTAAGAGGAGCCCTAGAAGTCAGTGCACATAACAGATAGTTTAGCATCATTAGCTGCCCATAAAAAAAGGAAACATTTTTATTTATTTATTTATTTATTTATTTTTATGGTCAAGCCCTTGTTGAATTTAAGAAGAAAATTTTCTACAGGGTTTAAGATTGGCTGGTCACTTGGGAAAATGAGTGATGATTGGACAAAATGTCTCACTTGGAAAAAACCAAAGAAGTCCTTCTGTTAAACATCACACTGCTAACTATACTAATTCGTATTTGTCTAAAAGTCAAGTCAAGTTTATTTGTATAGCACATTTCAGCAGTTCAAAGTGCTTTACATCATGAAAACATAATACAGTAACCAATAAAGAAACATCATAAACACATCAAATGGTCACTGATTGTGAAACCAGTAATACACATTACATTTTCTCAAGTGCCATCATTAAAAACATCAATACACATAGAATATGTTGGTCAATGTTCCTGTTATTATGGGTCAAAAGCATCTCTAAACAGGTGGGTTTTTAGCCTTGATTTAAAGGAACTTGGTGTTCCAGCTGTTTTGCAGTTTTCTGGAAGTTTGTTCAAGATTTGTGGAGCATAGAAGCTGAATCTCCATATTTGGTTCTGGTTCTGAGTATGTGTGGCAGACTCAAACCAGAAGACCTGAGTGGTCTAGATAGATGGTACAGCAACAACAAATCTTTAATGTATTTTGGTGCTAAGCCGTTCAGTGATTTATAAACTAACAGAAGTATTTTTGGATATATTCTGGATCACCTGCAGCTGTCTCACTGATTATTTCGGTAGACCTGTGAAGATACTGCTGCAGTAATCAATGCAACTAAAGATAAATGCATGGATGAGTTTCCATAGATCTTGTTGAAACATCAGTACTTTCATTCTGGAAATGTTCTTCAGGTAATAGAAGGCTGACTTTGTAACTGTCTTTACATGTCCTTGAAGATTCAGGTCTGAGTCCATCACGACACCCAGATTTCAGGCCTGATCACTAGTTTGTAGTTGTAATAACTGAAGCTGCGTGCTGACTCTAGATTGTTCCTCTTTAGGTCCAAAGATAATAACTTCAGTTTTGTTTCTGTTCAGCAGGAGAAAGTTATGGCACACCCATGCACTGATTTGTTCTAAGCATTTGTTCAGCGCATGGATGGGTTCAAAGTCAACTGATGGCATCATAATGTAGAGCTGTGTATCATCTTATGGCAAGTAATCTTGTTTCTTGTAATAACCTGAGCTAGAGGGAACATATAGACATTGAATAGAAGGGGTCCCAGGGTTGAACCTTGGGGTACGCTGCATGTGACTTTTGTCCACTCTGATGAGAAGTTACCTATTGACACAATGAAATCCCTGTTCTTTAGGTCGGATTCGAACCAACTGAGTACTCTACCAGAGAGTTCAACCCAGCTCTCCAGTCACTTTAATAATATATCATGGTCAACAGTGTCAAATGCTGTGCTCAGGTCCATTAGAACCAGCATTGTGGTTCTTTCATAGTCTGTATTTATGTGGCTGTCGTTGAACACTTTGACGAGGGCAGTCTCAGTACTCTGGTGAAACCAGACTGAAAAACATCAAAGTGGTCATTGTAAGGAAGCTTTTGAAACACAGCTTTTTCAATCATTTCACAGATAAATGGAAGGTTGGACATTGTCCTGTAATTCTGCAATAGTGATTTGTCCAGATTGTTCTTTTTTATCAGTGGTTTAATGACTGCTGTTTTTTCAGCCTGGGGGAAATTGCCTGATGAGAAGGATGAATTGACTATTTGAATCAGGTCAGATGCAATGACAGGTCGAACTTTTTTAAGGAAGGTTGTAGGTAGAATATTAAGACTGCAGGAAGAGGAGCTTAATTGATTTATAATTTCTTCTAAGCTTTTTATAGTTGGGTAGTTGAAATGTAGTCATTTTCTCTGTATTTGTTATGTTTGAGCATAACATTGGTACTGGATTTGATGTAGATGTGCAGATTAACCCTTTCTTTTTTGAATTTTCTCTCCAAAGAAGTTGACAAATTCTTTGCAGGCCCTGTTAGCGTGGAGTTCAGGTTGTAAAATAACAGGAGGGTTTCGAGAGCCTTTCAACCGTGGTGAATAAAGTGCAACCATTGTTGATGTTTTTGTTTATGATTTACGCAAAGAACGTTTCCCTTGCATGTTTTAGCGATGAGTGATTGCTTCGCAGTCTCTCTTTGTAGATTTCATAATAAACGTGAAGTCGAGTTTTACGCCATTTACGTTACAAGCATAACATCCCCAATAATAATATAGAACATTAGGAACAGTCTGAACCCCCCAGTCAACTGGAAGCTGTAAAATCTTTATCTTAAGCCTAGATTTCTTTCCATGCCATATAAACTTAGACAACCATCTTTCAATTTCTGAGAAAGTTGATCTGTTAACTTTAAGAAGTAACATTTGGATAGGGTAAGGTATCTGGGGATATTAATTTTTATTAAACTCATTCTACCCAGCCAGGACAGCGGGAGGTCAAACCATCTATTCAAATCACTCTTGACCGAGACCAGGACTGTATTAAAATTTAATATGTACAACTCAGAAGTTCTTGCAGAAACTCTCCTACAGTCTTTTAATGTAGCCCCGCTGTTCAGGGTTACTGGAATAGTAGCATTCCAACAGTGCCTCGTTTTCTTCTTGTGTCCATTGTCTTTGTGTTTCAGTAGCCTATACCTCATAAAAATACACTGGCTATATGTATTTATATGTATGAACGTTTATCCTAATTCCTATACCTCAGCTAGCTGTTAAGATGTCAGATCAATTTAAAGAGGACTATAATCTGAAAATAACATCCATGTTTCTGTTAAGGAGTGGAATTTTTTGGTCTTGTTTTATTTTGCTACATTGATTTATATATTGTTCAATTAAATACGGCTGCATTTTTCTTCTGAATCATTCACTTGTACAGGAAAATCTCTTTCAATGTAATTATTCAGCACATGACATGAGGTCTAGACACAGCCGGAGTGGGACTCGTTTTCAGCCATAGAGTTTCATGTCTCAGACCGGCCCACTGTAGATAAGGACCTATTATTATTAAAATCATGTAATTATAATCTTACATGTTAAATCTAAAATAATATGCATTTCAGTGTATTTAATATGTACAATTCAGTCCATGTAAGAGTTACTTCATAATGTAGGTTAATTTCAACAGGAGTGCACATCTCAAACAATATTCTTTACAGCACATCCTTTTCAACAATATCAAGATCTATATTTTGTTCAAATGAGCTTTCAGAGCTATAGGCTTACCACTATCATCTCTTTTTCAAGCAAATGGTTCCATTACAACTTAGATTTCAAAAATATGAAAACATGAGTTAAAGGGCAAATCCACAACACTATTCTGTACAACACCTGAGTTTCCTTTTCTGCAAAATCAAATATCAAGCAAACTAGAGTTCACAGAGTTCATCTTCAATATATTCCATGTGATAAAAATGAAAAAACTACACTGTTCTCTGCAAGTTTGTTATTTACACCAAGACAATTTTCTAACCACCCTATTATTTTTTTCCTCTTTCCTCTACTTTATAAGAAACAATCCAAAACATTAATATATGCATGAGCAGTGGACTGTTCTCTGTGACTTACAGGATCATTCTAAAGACATGACAATTTCTTTCTCACCTCCGGCTCGGCTTCTGAGACTAAATCACCTTTTAAAAATGGTCATAATTCTCAGCAGAAATCTTTTTTTTTACAGTCAATGAGTAATCCGACCTGTCCACTTTGGACTACTGGGCTCATGACTGCTTGATCCATCTTTCTTCTGACAAAAGGACAGTTATGGGGCGTCACGTCATAAAAAAATATTTAAATCAAGTTTAACATGATGGATAGGCCAGGATTAACTAGTCATCACTTAGCTAATATTATCTGCACCTAACAACATTACTCAATTTATTCTGTTTGTTTGGAAAAAGCAGCAAAATTATTTGCCTTTTGCTGGTTTGCTGCCATGATTCTAACACATACCAGCGTGCAACTTCTGTCCAGCAGCATGTCTCCGTCGCTGACCCACAAGTAACCGATGTTAACGTGTGAACGCTCATGATGTGTTTAAAGACGGCTTGGGAAAAACAGCATGTTAACAATGGATTAAACAGTTGTAACAACCAAAAAAATGTGCAGGGGACATGTCACCTGTATTGAGAGGGGCCAAATACCCTAATAGACCAACATGGCCTGCCTTCTATTTTTCTTGCTGTTTTTTCTCTTTATTCAAATTTTTTATTAAACTTCTTCTTATGGTACATTTAGTTATGTTTTCAAAGGGTATGGCAAAAAAAATGCATTCACAAACACTGCAGGGATTTCAGGAAAAAATTCCATTCATCCATCCATCCATCCATTGACTAAACATCAGTGGACATTTATCTAAACATCAGTATGGATAAATGTATACAGACCCTTCCATCCATCCATCCATCCATCCATCCATTGACTATATCCGTTTGCACTTTTAATGTCGTGGTGGGGCTGGTGCCTATTTCCAGCAGTCATTGGGCGAGAGGCAGGGTACACCCTGGACAGGTCACTAGTCCAACACAGTGACAGAGACACACACAACAACCGACCATGCACACACACACACTCATACCTAAAGGTAGACGGGCTACACAACCCCTCCAGCAAGTTCTGAGCATCTCCTCAAACTGTGATGTGCCTTGAAAACCTCCAAAGGGAAGAACCCAAGAGGAATTCTGATCAGGTGCCTGAAGTACCTCGACTGACTCCTTTCGATGTGGAGAAGCACCAACTCACATGGACCACCCATTTAGTATGTTATACAAACAACACATTATTGTTACCTTAGAATTGCAGCTCACATAATAAACGTTCATGTCGTAAGATAAATTAATGTGATAAAATTATAATTCTCAGTACAGGCTTATTTATCATCACCGCAACATTACAATGGTTTCTGTCAGGATGGCGAAAAGCTGCTGAATGACTCTACTCTCCTTTGCAAACATCGCCAGCTGTGACTCAAAAAAAACCCCCACAATGTCCATCTGTGAGACTAAAAACCACACCATCCATCCATCCATTCATCCATCCATCCATTGTCTTTTGATTATCCAGGATCAGGTTGAGGGAGTAGTAGGTTAAGGAGGGAAGTTCATACATCTCTCTGCCCAGCAACACATTTCAGCTTATTCTGAGGAATCCCAATTTATTACAGGGCAGAAGGGATATAGAGTTCCTCCTGTGCAAAACATGACAGACATAAAACAAACATGAAAAGCTGTTAGTGAAGAGGAACTTATACAATCATACCAGTGGGAAATAAGCAAGGAAACAATTAGATGGAAAAAATTAAGTAGGAATATGAAATGACTTATACAGCAGATAAAATAAGTATTGAATACATCACAATTTTTCACAGTAAACATATTTCTAAAGGTGCTATTGATATGAAATTTTTAGTAGGTGTTGGTAACAATCCAAGTAATCCATACATAGAAAGAAACCAAAACAAATAAGTTCAGATATTAAGTTATGTGTAATAATGTGAAATGACACAGGGAAAAAGTATGAATGTTATTTTGTGTTTATTCATAGTATTTTTTTTCCATTTTAGACTTTAAAATGCCATAATTTGTGCATACCTTTATATTTTCAAATTCAAATTAAAAAATACTTTATTTATCCCAAAGGGAAATTAACTGTTGATGTAACTCATTTAGTCAAGGAGTTATTATTGATGGTGATGGCTGTGGGCAGGAAAGATCTCCTGTAGTGGTCCATTTTACAACCAGTCTGAAGAAGCCTTTGACTGAAGAGACTCTGTTTTCCAATGACAATCTCATGAAGAGGATGGTCAGGGTTGTCTATAATTTTCTTGATTTTATGCAAAATCCTTCTTTGCATCATCAACTCCAGAGGTTCCACAGTCGTCCCCAGAACAGAACCAGCCTTCTTTATCATGCTGTTGAGCCTTTTTAGGTCCCTAGCTCTGATGCTGCTGCCCCAACAGATGATAGCAGAGGAGATGACATGCTCAACAACAGACTTATAAAAGACATGCAACATCTTGCTGGAAACCTTGAAGGATCTTAGCTTCCTCAAGAAATACACTCTGCTCTGTCCCTTCTTGTAGATGGCTTCATTGTCTTGATGAACACCGCAGTATTTATATTCCTCAACCACCTCCACTTCTTCTCCCATGATGAAAATAGGGTTTGATCTAACCCTGTTTTTTTTCTGAAATCTACAATCATCTCCTTTGTTTCATTCACATTCAAGATGAAATGATTGTTTCCACACCACGCCACAAAGCGGTCCACCAGCTCTCTGTACTCAGCTTCTTGTCCATCACTGATACACCTGACAACTGCAGAGTCATCTGAATATTTCTGTAGATGACAGGAGTCTGACTTGTGCTGGGAGTCTGAAGTGTACAGAGTGAAAAGGAATGGTGAGAGTACAGTTCCCTGTGGTGCTCCTGTGCTGCTGACCACCTGGTTAGACACAGTCCTTCAGTCTCACAAACTGTGGTCTGTTTGTCAGTTGTTTGGTGATATTTTAACATATTAAATCTGATTTTATGATCAGTTACTCAGTACTCGAGTAGCCTTTTTACCAAATACTTTTTCACTCTTACTGCAATTTCTTGGAAAGCTATTTTTTAAGTATATGTTGAAATAGTGCTACTCTTGAGTACAGTTTTTGGCTACCCTACCCACCTCCACCCATGTTCCATCCCTTACTGGTTATTTAATACTAGGAATAAACCACAACCTCTTTTGTTTCTGTGCTGAAGTTTTGCTCACTATTGCTTTTCACATCTTTAAAAGAAATCTTTACTCTCACAATAGAAAGAGCAAAGTCAGGGAGGAAACATTAGATATGTGCTGCAGGGAGAAACCAGGTAGTTATCAGGACAAGGTTTTTACAGAAATTTCTGGGTTACTGTCATTCACACTCCAAAATATTTTATGTTTGCATAGCTAACATCATAACATCACTGTCTGATTTTGCATTCAAAGAAACAGACTTCAAAGATTGGAAACATTAGTTTCTTAGATTTGTTCAAAGAAGTGACCTCTAACCTTGTTGCCATGTCCCCTCATAGTCACAGATCAGGGCCCTAAGCCATGAGACCAAAGACTCATAAGAAGATTGATTCATGATTTCTCTATTAGAGATATATAACTATTTAATCATTCTGAAATGTTTACTTGTTGGATCAGGTATGTTACATGATTAAATGTTAAATGAAATGAATTTTTGTTAAATAGATTGTGATTATTACTCTAAGGAATGTGTAGCCTTGGAAGCTTTTGCATCCGAGGCTCCTTCACTGGACAAACGGGGCTAGACTGCAGGACAGACAAATGCACTAAGATCTCACCAATCCAAAAGCATGCAGCAGAAAAAAAATAATAAAATCCTCCAGGGACGTTTGAGGCCAGTCATCGAGACACAATCCCCAACCACAGGAGAGCCAAAGATTCGCTACTGGTCTGAAAAAGCAAATGTCCCAGCGTATGGGGTTTTCACCACTTTCCAAAGGCATTGAATCCAGATCCACTCCTCTCCTGGTCAAGGCTCAAATCCCAGGACAGACAACAGGAAAACCTGACTCTACAACATCTCTCCATCAGCTCAGAAAATTTTTAGACCTCATTAAGGTAAGGTAAATATTTTTGATTTTTGAAACTGAGACTGCTGATCCAAAGAACAGTCTTCATGCCCTATCAGCTGGGAAAAGACTTCTAAGTTCCATCGATTCAGAACTGAGACTGCTGGTACAAAGAAAAGTCTTCATGCCCTATCAGCTGAGTGAAGATCTCTGAGACTGTCAACACAAAGAAAAGTATTCACACCCTGTTGACCTGGGGAAAGGACTCCTGAGGCTGTGGATCTCATAGAAAAGTATTCACAGCCCTCCATCAAGCCTGGAGCCTGTTGCCCTGGCCTTCACCTGATGGGAGGTGGTGCTCTCTGTGCTGAACTGACTGACAGATCAGGATATTCCGGTATCGTTGCATAGTTGGGGGCACTTGCTGACCTCGGGAGGAGGAAGCCCAGTTTCAGAGTTCTTGCTGATCTGTCAGAAGAGCAAGTAAGTCCTACATCTGCTTGTAGGTGAAGATAACACAGTCAGAGAGCTCCTGAATCATCAGAGAAATCCTAAGATCTCTGTCCGCTTGGAGGTGAAGATCATTAAAGTTTCAGATTCTCAGCTCTAGCTGCACAGCCCTAAGGCCTCCATCAACTTGGAGGTATGATCACCAAGTCAAAAAGATCCAGTACTGTCCAGAAGGATCTAAGTTCATCAGTTAGTTAATATTTTTCAGTTACAGCGGTAGGGACAGCTATATTAGCTTAGATTAATTAGTTTGAATATTTTTATTATTAATCATTAATGAATTAAGCATACTGACCCCTTCTAAATTTTCTTGATTAAAAAAGCATATAAAATTTTAGAGACATGTGGGCATTCAGTTATTGTGTGTCACTGTCATTCAATGGTTCTTCAACAGTGGTAAAATCATCTTAGTCCATATTTTGCTAAACTAAGGGAAGTATTTATAGGTTGCCTTAGTGTAAATTTAACATAGGCTATTTAAACAGCATCCATGGGACTTGCATATGTCACTAAATCATTCCTGGATCAGTTCCAAGAGCCAGTTGTGAAGATGTGAAGAGCAGCCATTTAATGAATGTGTTCTGTGGCATCTAGTTGACTCAGGCTTCTCGTTCGGCCAATCCATAGGAGGAAGAGGGATGTGACATTCAGATGTAAGCTGTTAGAATCCAGGCGAGTCTTTTCCATAAAACCAGCTACATAGATTCTCTTATGACTTCTGAAGTGGGTTATACTTTGCAGATTTAGGGATCTAGTACTGAAGAAGTAAATATCTGGTTAGGTGTTAATCCTTTCATAGAAAGAAGTTAGTTGGAGGAGGTTGAGTACCTCAGAAGGAGAGTGTTAGCCTCTCAGTGACAGGTTGCTAGGAGGGGAGAGGGGGACCACCTTGCACGACAACAGATTCTTGTAACAACAGATTCAGATGTAAAGTTTATGCTAATCTGAGCATAATTACTCAGCAATTTCTCGTGACTCATGCACACTTACATGACACTGTTTACATCATTATTGTTTATTTTGTGTTAATAAACACATGGTTATTTCACTTGAAAGGTTAAATAAATGTTTATTTGTGTATTTATATTAAATAAAAGTCTTTTTACTGGGCTCAACCAAAATAAGGTGTAGCCCCACCCCCAACCCCCCTCCAACTAAATTCCTCTGGAGCAGGGTCTGCTTAACATACAAAGCATACCTTGCTGCCCAGATATGTTTTTATTCTTAGTACGTATTTGTCGGTTAAAACAATAGAAATACACCACAGGATTGTGTATTTAAGTAAATACCTTTAGACTGGTGTTAACTTTTTTAAAATCTACAGCAAAACTGTTAATATTAAACAAAAGGCTTGTCCATCCTATGATACAACAAAACCTAAAAATGAAGTGCTCTAAAGCAACCCTATGCATTATTTAATCAATTATTTTATTGATAAAGCAGCCATTTTCAGTTTACAACTAACACCCTGCAGATAACTGCACTTACTTTTCACACACAGCAAGCTGTCTTGCAAATATTGCAAGGACAAGAAACATGAAGACAATGTTAAGAAACCCTGTTACATTAATGACATTTGACCAGTTAAACTGACCCATATAGAAAATACCCATTTATATTAATGTGTTCTACTCCACTTCCAATATATATTAATGCAGGGTAGGAATTTTTTTCACTATGTCGACAGGCATTTTCTTCAGCCTTCTACTCCCATTAAATGAACCTCTGGTTAATTATTCATCACCCCCATTTTTAAAAATAATTGAATTTAAAAATGTTTCTTTTTAATTTGAGGTGAACTCCAGCCACAACATGGAAAATTATTAGGTGAATAACGCTTTATTGTAAACAGGTATCTGTTGGTTGGAGCTACAATTGCTTTTTTATGATCTACATGATCAGTTAAAATTGCAATCACAAAGAAGTTGTACAATGTTCAAAGCAATGCTGCAGTGGATTTTGTTGTTGTGTTACTGTAAAAAAGATTCCACATATTAAAAAGAACACAACTAAATACCCTGAGAATTTATCTTGTTTGTGCAGATGTATTACATTGATCATCAGTTGTAAAATCGTGAGAACTGATTGTATTTTTGTTGTTCTCACCATGATGCTTATTTTGGCCACAGGGTACATTATTTCAAGCTCTGATGCTCAAAACCTATTTTGTCATAATTTAGTTTGATTTGTAATGCCTTGATTAGATGAGGGATTTTTTTGATTGCAATCAACAATTTACCCAGGACTGGGAAGTGTCACAATGAACATTGATAACATTTATTCAAAAGCTATACTGTGGCTTTCCCAGTCCTGTGTCCTCCAGGATCTATTTATCCAATCCACTAATAGTAATTAAGTGACAGCAAAAACTGGTTATAGCATTTCCTTGTGAGGTCCTGTGTAACATTAAAGTGTGGTATTCACACAGAGTTGGGTGGAAAAGGCAGATGGTGAGACCATGGGAGTCAAAATTTCATTGGATAGGTTAAATATGTATAAATCCTCCAGTAAACTGCAGATATTAAAGGTGCTTTTTCAAGTTGACTTTATCTAATGCCTCAGGGTGGTGGAAACACAAGCTTTATTCACTGCAAGTTTTTCTTACTCACTCATTGTGTGTGTTGCTCTTGCTCTTATGGATAATCTATCAGCTATATGCTTTATCCAGAATTAAATTAAAGTATAACATTCACTGTGGGGCATGTTAATGACTCAAGGAAAGTTTGAACAGAAAAAAAGTTATCGATGCTTCTGTTTTCCACAGTCTCAAGAAATAGTACATCATGGCAATGCAAAAGTATATAGGTTAATAAAGCATTAGCAATTCCTTCATTCAGCCACTTTAAGCAGAATTTTAAGGAAAACCACTTTATGCACGTTCTTTTGTCAGTATTCTAAATAGGTGTTGAATAACTGTGGCAGGTAGCATTTAACCAACTTTTGGGATAAGTGAAGACTGTAAGATGTCTCCATATGCTGTGGGTGGATACTGCCAGGGATTATAGCACAGGCTCATATCCATCCTAACTCCAGCAACATCCTTTACCTGGCAGTGAAGAAACCTTCAGCCACACTGTGGTTGCACATTGCAAATATGTGTTGCATGAAATGTTGATGAAAATCAACTAGGAGTTCAGTCAGACCTTTCTAATAAATATTTTTGAGTAAATATTTTTGAATTTTTATTTTTAATCAATAATCATTGATTTTATTAATGTTTATGATATTTAAAATAACACTCTGAGACCTTAAGGCAAAGAATCATTTAGATGTATGAGATCGTATGCTTCTTTTTGTTTGGTCACAAATATAAACATGTTCAGCCTCTGTCATTACATATCTACATGTATCTACAAACTATGTAACAGATATTTCCCATTGTTTACTGGTATCTAAACTGATAAGCATCTTATGTATTAGACGGTGTTGTGGCAGTTGATCTCACCTTGATCGCAAAGAGTTTTTGTTGTTTTATTGGTTTTTGGGGTTTTTTTGTTTTTTTTTTTGCTTGGCAAGGCAGTATTTTTTACCTTCATGACAAACCTAACTGACTAAAACATTAATATCCAAAGAAATCTATGACTTGACATGAAACTGAAGTATAAGTAGTTCTTGTAGTTGAAACATGTTTAATGTAAAACCCAAATTAGGAAAAAAAGAGCAAAAATTTTTCTTCACCTCTTTGATAATCAGAGGAGGTGTATGATGCAGAATTTGAAGGGTTACCTTATTTTTTTATGTTTTAATACGTTTTTATAGAAATGTTGGAATGTTGCAACACTGAGCCTAGATGGGATCAGAATTTGTGTACTTGCATTCATGCTGTCAAACCAAACATACTGAACAACTAAGAATTGATTTGCACTGTAGACTGCTCACAAAGCTCTATAACAACAAATGTCATAATTAATAATCACACAGTGGTCATACTTTTATTAATATAAATTTACTGTG
Organism: Anableps anableps; assembly: GCA_014839685.1. Classification (NCBI taxonomy): domain Eukaryota; kingdom Metazoa; phylum Chordata; class Actinopteri; order Cyprinodontiformes; family Anablepidae; genus Anableps; species Anableps anableps. Next base: position 15,129,691 of record CM026076.1, read on the forward strand.
CAAAAAAAATAAATAAATAACAGGATGAAAACTTTGGTGCAGACCCAGGATGCTCTGATGGAACCCAGATTACTGGGAGACTTCTTTGAGCTGAGAAGCACCACACTTCCTGCTGAGTGTATTGGTGTAGCCTTTGTTACTGTGTCTGCAGAATCCTGTCATTGTTTTTTAAAGGGAAATGTGCAGTCACACCTTGTGCACATCCAGTGGTTGTACACATAACCTCCTCAGAGCAGCCAAAGGTTTCTATGGTATTACTGTCATGGATGTCAAAGGGTTCAGTGATGTCAACAATATCACAGGCCTAAAGATGGTCGCCTTCTTTTTGGCCTCTTGAGAGTTGATTTTATCTGAATGAAAGGTGAAAAAGATAATTTACAACGTCCAACATAGACTAAAAACTGTATTATTAGTGAAACATTTAATAACACAAACAACAGAAATGGATTCTTACCAGGATGAGAGAAGATGTTAGTTACGCCTGGAATCGTCTCTTGTTCAAAATCTCTTTGCAAGCTTTTCAGTCCTGCTTGTAGAGCAGCCAGGTGTTGATTACGGCGAGGATGATGGTATGCCAAAAGATGTTAACGTACCAGCAGTGTGAATTCATCTGGAACTTGTACTTGGCAACAAATGAGTCCAACAAATCCACATCACCCATGTATTTATTGTAGGCACCCACAATAAGGCACCCTCTAAACCTCTGTGTAGGATTTGGTGGCTTGGTTCCAACATTGAATCTTGGTGACAGGTTCTGGGCCAGGATGGCACAAGAGTGACTGCCCTGTTGTCACAACCATCTCAGCACAGATATTGTGGTTTGCCTCCACCCTGATATCATTTCAGTACAAATGAATGCTAATTATGTGATACATTTCATGGAAGTCATGAACACTGCACCATACTTACAACCCCCCAGACCACTTACATCCACACCTTCAAGACTATTCACACCTGTCCCCACATCCATACAGTAACCATATTTCACAAGTATCTGGTTTTAGATTTTTTTAGCAAAAAAAAGCCCAAAAATAACTGTATATATACTTCTGCTGATAAAATACAATCAAAATTTGAAATACTGCTCCTGATAGGGTTTGAAATACCACAACAATTATTCACGCTTTCATTCAGAATTGCCCAAATCTGTTCTAAACAGATAAAAAACAAAATTTAGAAACTGCAATTTATCAACTATATCATATTTCAAGTTGCTATAAATAAGTTTTTCACAATATGTAAACATTTGAAAAGTGCCATGTCCCCACATGCAAGTTGTATCTGCCATTTTGACTACCATTCTTACCTAATGTTGTAAAACTACAACAAAGATATAACAAGCTGAAAATTAAAGTTGGTGTGTGAATTCAATACAAATTTTGTAATGACATGTTCTAGACATTCTAATAATCACACAAAAAAAAAAAATAATAATTCAGAGATTTTATTTACTTCAGTGCTGAGATATCCACTTCAGTGTTAGAGTAAGATGTGCATCAGAGAAAGTTTGCAAGTTGTATGACTTGATGGCCTGATAGTCAGACTTATTTACACATTTACCATCCAATGGCATTGCAATTTATTATTATATAGTAATAAAACCTAATTACTATATAAATATGGTCTTACAATAAAACCCAATTACTATATAAATATGGTCTTACAAGAAAAAAAACAACATTTGCAGGTTTGTTCTTGACACAGCTAAAAGTGATGTTGTAATTTTGCAGTGGTGGGTCTTGTTAGAGCTACTAAAACCAGATATGATAAGTCACATCTCTTTCCACCGAAGCAGCAGAGGGACACGTGTAAGAAATCAGTGTAGCTTTTTTCTTAGCAATTTCGGTCCACAACCTGCATTCAGTGCCCAAAACTATTGTTCTGGCTGATTGGTCCGATCGGTCCGATCGGTGTAGTTGGACTCCACTTCTGCTTCTGATTTAACTCAAATATGTGCTACAGCATTGGGATATAAGTTTTGCTGAAGACCCTGAGCTGTTTAGTCAGGACAGATGGATTTTAGTTGTCAGCCTACTGTCATGTCCACTAGATTCAGAAACGTTGCTTTGGAAACAGTCAAAACAAAAACACAGCAGCATCTTACTTTCAGGTGAGCATGCTGCATGCGTACCTACTACCATAAATAATCCAGTAGTATAGTTGTGTCTGTAACCTCAGCTCAAAGATGTAGGTTGTTAATGGCCCTGAGCAATAGATAACGTATCATTGAAGGTTATCCTTATTTGACTTGCAAACTTGCTAAACTTACTTTTCTTTGAGCAAGAGAGGATGCTGCAGACATATTCTCTTTGCTCAGCCATTCCTGAAAATGCTAACATATCAAAGAGAAACATCTTCAAAAAGTCATACTAAATCTGTCCAAACAGTTGGATAGATTTTTGAATCACTTCTAAGACTCATTTTGGTGATCTGAATAAATACACAGAACGAAAGCTAACGTTATACTTGTTTATTGGTTCTTTGCTTGTACACAAAGGTAAGCGGAATCACTGAGGGCAGTGTGCAAAAATAACTTGAGTTGTTTTTGCAGATGTACAGAAGAGAATTTCTGTGGAGAATTACGTCCAGACCTTCTTCACAGTTGCTGTTCATGTGCTACACAGCTGGATGTTCTCTGCTGGAAAAGCAATCTCACAGCAAGAAAATCTCCAGGGTTGCATCTAGCTAAAGCACCAAGGAGCCATGATATGATACAAAAAGTGAGGTGTGGAAATTATTAGGGTTTTGTTTGGCGGAAAGCAAAAAAAGACAGATGAAGCTTCCTACCTGTCTGTAACGCAGGATGTTTTGTGTTGATTCTAACATCACATGTATTTTAGGATTCTTCTATTTTTACTGTTTGCAAGCACATACCACCAGAATAACCCCCCCAAAAAACAAAAATAGCCACTCTTTCAGAGTGGCTATTTTTCTTAATAACTATCTTTCTTAATAATAATAAGAAGAAATCAGTTTATATTTTCTTCATGATGGAGAAAAAGAAAAAAAAACACTTCTATACTATTAAAATACAGTTTTATAACTTAAACTGCAAGAAGATTACAAATATACATATAACACATATACATGTAACTTGAACGCAGGCTTACTATTTCTTCCCTTTGTCAACTGCTATTACTTCAAAGTGAAAACATTCCTGAGTTTCTAGAACAGAACTGGGAGGTGATTCAATTAAAAAGGCATTTTCAATTCCTTGGCTTGGAACTTAGATTACTGGTGTATGATGATTAAATCTTGAATCCAGCAAGAAAAAAAAAATATTTACTGTAAATTCAGGAGTAACTGATGAATAAGAATGCTAATTAGTTTCAGTATTAGTAACATAAATCTCAGAAGCATAGTTGCTTAACAAAATACAGAAATGTAATCACCAAGTCATGTAAATACAGAGAGCTGAGACTGTCACAGTTTGGCAAATGGATAAACAGTATTTAAATGAAAGGAAAAACATTGCTTTCTCCACTATAAAACAGCATGAAATCATAGACATAAATAAACAGCAAAATAAATGTGTTTTACATTTTAAACACATGGTAATATTAGAGAAACAGCTGCTTTTCACTGTAACTCTTTTTTGTATGTCACTGCAATATATCACTATGGCAACACCATTAGGTCAAAATTACTTCACAGCCACCAGTTGTATTGTCTAAACTGACTTGACCAAGGTTTAAACCTTTAGTGACTCCCAGTAAACACCATTACATCTTGCACGTGTTGGAGTGGTGTGTGTTTAGCTAACCATTGCTACAAAAAATAGAAATGAGAGAAGGGGTGTTTACTAAACCACCTGGTAGAATTCTTTCACTGATTAAAAGGCTCGCATTGGACTGAAAACTCATCTGAAAAAACTCAGTTGCTTTGGTCTGTTAGTTCTGGTGAAATAAACCTTCTTAATTGCATTTTGCCTTGCCAAACTTCTTCTCGCAAAGTTTTAACTTTTGAGTGTGATCTGCTTTGACTTTTGTTTTGCTTTACTTTCTTTTTTTTTCCTGTAAGTGATGAAAAACTTTTTGAAGATTTTTAGGAAACTGAACATGATTTTTCCAGACATCTGACAGCACAGAAATTATCCCACCCTCGCTTGAAAGACGTTTGCCTGTATTTTTGCACTCTTTGTGTTTCATAACTGCTGTGCATCATACAATATTTTCTAAAAAAAAAAAAAAAAAAAGTTATAAAATACCAGATCTGTTGCACTTTAGAAACCAGAGTAAGCTCTAATAAAAGTAAATGTCATTATTAAACTGCACTTTTGAACCAGCTTATGGTTAATCATCCAGTTAAATTGCATCCAGTGGCAATGGCTGAAAACAGGTAAAATAAAATATATCAAGGTGAATAAATTTTCATCAGAATGCCAGTACTGCCTCAATGATGCCAGATGATCTTTCTCAGGCTTGACTGGATAAAGTCAAATGTCTTGGATCCAGACATCAATCCAGTTTATGGCTCTTGGGCTTGAGGATGTTTTCTGGCTCTGCTGTTTAACACAACCCCCCATAGCGAAAGCTGCGGAGAAGAAAGAGCAAGAGCGGTTATACTGCAGCTCAGGGCAATGCAGCTGTCAGCTGCAACCCAGCACTCATTAAGGATTGATGTAACCAAATAAAAAGTTCCTTGTATGTATTCAATGTGTGTACACGATTTCATGGGTTAAAATGAAAAGGCAAACCTGTAATAGTTTGTAAAATATTTTTCTCACAAGTCACCTCTTGTCCTGGTTCTAAAAAATGCCATCCATCATCCTTAGTAAATGTATGCAAAAAAAAAAACAATGAATGTATTCCTGAAATGATTGACACAGTTGAAAACGTCCATTTTCTGCTCAGACAACCAAAGAACATTTTGCATGATCCTATTCTGAGCTATTTTGACATGGGTCATCAAAAGCATGGCTGCATGTCCTGAATTGAACCACTCTCCAGAGGTGCAACTGGATTACTCCAGATGTCTTAAGTCAAAGCTCATCTTCGCTAAGGCCCTATCTCTCTTCTAAAGCCAAAACAGCAAGCTCAATGAAACCGAATGAGTTAAAGTCTTATTTCATGATTTGCACTGAGAGAATTAGTCCTCAGGTTTTCTTTGCTGAAGACCACATTAATAGGCTGCAGGAGCATGGGATCAGTGTGGGCAGAAAGCTTGGCATTTACTATGAGGCTTCTGAATGTCTTACAGCGACTCTCCATGTGCTGAAATTGCTCTTGTGCAGTCGTGATTGAACCACAATTTTAAATTTTCTTGTAGGATTTCCTGGTTGAGCTCCAGGCTGTGTAAACTGAACTGTAAGCATTCAAGAAATCTTGGACACATAAAAACTTCTTAGCACACCAAATTTAGCACACCAAATTTATTTTATTTGTGTACTGCCATTGTAGCTTAAATTAATTTATTGGCTCACCAATAAATTTATAGGCTATTAATTATTGGCTTGTGCACTAGCTAGTGCAGGATATTCAGCAACACCAGTTTGAACAAAAAACTTGTACTATTTGTACAAGTTTTTTGGTTATGGACTTGATTTAGGTGAAATTAAAGAGATAGTCATTTTACTGTTGAGTTATTATACACTGGATTTTTTGACACATCACTTTCTCGGATTTTGTGATTTCCTGAAATTAACAAAGATAAATGATAAACCATATGTATGATATTTTATCCTGTTTGATCCTTCAGTTATGACATTTTATTTAAGAAATATGAGGACATATCCCTCCTTTATTCTATTCACCCTGTGGAATCCACAAATCCACTGCCAGCAAAACAACCTGCTTTTAGAAGTCCATTGCAGTATCCATCTTTAACCCTTCTTAAATGATCATTACAGAGAAGATATAATTTTAAAATATTTTTCTTAGTTTTATATTTATATGATGTTATCACTTTTTTATAGTGATGTTATTTGGGGTCGGTGAGCTCTTGGAGAGATAGAGTGAACAAAAACAGCAAAATAACAGACATTTTTACAAGATAAGGAAAACATTATGGAGAAATGAAATGCCAGATGGCATATATCACAATTTTTACAAATTTTACTATTTAAGTTGTTTGAAATTTTAGCTCACAGTATTAGTATTTCTCTCCATGTGAGAAACTGTGACATGTTTAAGAAGAAAGAAAGCAAGTCCAAAGCAGCTGAGGACATAAAGTTGTGACATTACATGTAAAACACCAAAATCTGCCATAAATGCATAATACCATGACCACCCAAAAGGAAACTAGTCAAAGCAAAGTTACCAACATAAACATGAGCTCATAAGGCAAATATTTATATGGGGATTTTCTAGTGTGGTCCAGCAAGTCAGGAGAAATATTATATAACTGCTGTGGGAAACCAAGCCAATCGGCACCCAAATTGAGGATTCAAGTTTTTTATGGCAAAGCTGGCTCTGACTCTAAAATATCACCATATTTGATCGAAAAATGAATTTTTTTGTTTCTTCAAATTTGACTGAACTTTATCTGCTTTAATGTTAAGAGTTTTGCACCTCTTTCTGTGTTTAACTTTTTCAAACATACACTCTATGTCTGTCTCATTTCACATTACTCAAGTACTTCTTGAATAAAGAAATGAACATTATTTTTTCATGTTTCTATTTCATGATTTTATCAACTTTTATTTTTTTAAGTCACCCTAACTCCTGGCAAATGTTTAAGCTTCAATTTTCTGCCCATTCTTTGAATAAAACAGTGCCGTATCTCATAAGACACAAAGTAGTGCAATGGAATATTTGTAATTTCAGATGAGTCAAATTTTTATAGTCATTAAACTGGCAAATAAAATCTTGTGATAAAAGTAAATACCACTTACATTTCAGCCAAAAGGGGGAAAAAAACTGCGAAATACACGAGCAATAAAACCATGAGCAAAACACTTCAATAGGGGTTTTTGTTGCTGCAGATAGCAAGCCTTTCTGAAGTGGATGATTGCTCTTATGACATTGATATATGATGTTTCCTGGAGCCTTACAGGGTCCCGCTGTGCTAGGGGACACATGGGAGTCTCACTAAATGCCTGTGCCCATGTCAAAGACCTGCAATGAAAACCTATGGGGAATGTAAGTGATTTGATCCAGTGACACATGTCCCATCAAAACTTTTGCAGCAACTGGGAAGTGGAGGGTGAGCAAGCTGTGATGAACACTAGATTAAGGTTAACCACTCAATGTCCTCTTAACTGAAAAATGGTGCGCAGTTTTGCAAGAGCAGCACTTCTGTCTTAAAAAGATTCTTTATACTCTGTGTCAAAATGAGTTAAATTAACAAGTAGATAGATAGATAGATAGATAGATAGATAGATAGATAGATAGATAGATAGATAGATAGATAGATAGATAGATAGATAGATAGATAGATAGATAGATAGATAGATAGAATTTCAAAAATGACAAATACTTTATTGCTTACAAAGGGGAAGCTGCTTACAGTTAAAGCCAGAGGTTTACATACAAATGAAAAGACACATACACATTTTTTTTCTCTCTGTCTGAAGTTAAATCAGACCAAACTTCTCTTGCTTTGGGTCATAAGAATTACCAAAACAGCCCTACAACATGACGCTGCCACTCCCATACTTCACAGTTAGTACGGTATGAGCATCCACGTTTTTTCTCCAAATATAGTGATGGTCATTGTAGCCAAACAGTTCCACTTTGGTTTCATCAGAGTACAGGACATGTCTCCAAAAATTAAGGTCTTTGTCCCTGTGTGCATTTGCAAACTCCAATCTGGTTTTTCCATGTTTCTTTTGGTGTAATAGTTTCCTCCTCGCTGAGTGGCCTTTCAGCTCATGTTGGTATGGGACACGTTTGACTGTGGATAATGACGCCATCTTACCAGCTTCAGCCAGGATCTTCGCAAGGTCTTTGGCTTTTGTTCTGGGGTAAATCTGCACATTTTGGACCAAAATAAGTTCATCTCTGGGACACAGAACTTGTCTCCTTCCTGAGTGGTATGATGATTGGACATTCACGTCATGTCTATTCTTGCATATAATTGCTTGAACTGATTAACACGGCACCTTCAAGCATCTGGAAATTGTCTGAACCAGACTGGTGCAGCTCCACAATTCTCTCCCTGATATCTTGGCTGATTTATTTTGACTTTTCAATCATGTCAAACAAGAAGGCAGTGTGTTCCAGGTGTGGCCTTAATATATATCCACAGGTGTGCATGGAATTAACCTAAATGTGTCAGTTAACCTATAAGAAGTTTGAGGACGGAAACCCAAAAGGTTTGACCCAAGTCATACAGTTTAAAAGACAATTATCCCTGATACTGACCAAATGTATGTAAACTTCTGAATTTGATGAAAATTACAAAAAAATCTCTAAAAAATGTTCTTGTTACGTTTTCTGGCATTTAGCAAATAGAAATAACTGGTAATTCTAACTGACCCAACAAAATATTAAAATATATAACTGAACAAGAGAAGTTTGGTCTGATTTAACTTCAGACAGTGAGAAAAACAAATGTGTATGTCTCTTTTCATTTGGTGTATGTAAACTTCAGGTTTTAACTGTAAGCAGTTAAAACCACATATCTGAAAACTTCTAGCGACTTGTAGGCTTCCAGTAACTCTCATCAAAGGGGGAAGGTGTCTGTCCGCTTGTTGGTCCAGCTGGTCAAAATACGGGTCTGGCAGGCTGTTTCCATCATGCACGAGCTTATTTTTATTCCACTGCAAGTCCTTGGGTTGAAGCACTAACACATGGAGAGTACACACTCATTGTATCACTAAGATGAATGGTTCAGTTCAGAAGCAACAGTAATAGAGAGAACGCCAACCAGAAGTTCTTTTGCTACACATCTATGGCCAGTGACTGCAGTGTCAAATCACATCAATGTCCAAACATAACAAATGCAGAGAAAATGGATGAATTTCAACAACTCAACCATGAAAACTTCAAAGAAATTTTGAAACAATTAAGCTCTTCCTACTGCTGTCTTGATAGCCTACCTACAACCTTAAGAAAGTTTTACCTGTCATTGCATCTGACCTGATTCAAATAGTAAACTCATGCCTCTGAGCGTTTTCCCTGAGGCTTTAAAAACAGCAGTTATCAAACCACTGTTGAAAAAGAACAATCTGGATAAATCGCTATTGCAGAACAATACAGGACAATCTCTAACCTTCCATTCATCAGCAAAATTACTGAAAATGCTGTGTTTCAATAGTTAAACAGCTTCTTAACAATGACAAACCACTTTGATGTCTTTCAGTCCAGTTTCCATGTTCACTACTGTAGATAAGCTACTGATCCAACATACAGTCCCATAGAACATGGCTGATGCCTCTATACACTCAAAGAAGGTCTTAAGGAGCGACCCTGCACTCCAAAAGACCTCAGCCTCCTCAGCAGGTAGAGTCTGCTCTGACCCTTCCTGTAAAGCACATCAGTGTTATGAGTCTAATCTAGTTTATTGTTTAGGTGAACAACCAGGTACTTATAAGAGTCCACAATCTCAATGTCAACTCCCTGGATGTTTACCGGTGTCAGTGAAGTGGGTATGTGCCTGTGGAAATCCACCACCAGCTCCTTGGTTTTAGCAGCATTGATCAGGAGGTGGTTCTGCTGGTACCAGTCCACAAAGTCCTGAGTCCATTGTCTGTACCTTGAGTCATCCTCTCCTGTGATGAGGCCAACTATGGCAGAGTCATCAGAGAACTTTTGCAGATGGCAGGGTGGGGAGTTGAAGGAAAAGTCTGCAATGTAGAGGGTGAAGAGGAATGGTACTAGCACAGTTCCCTGAGGGACCCCCATACTGCAGACCAGCCTGTCAGAGACACAGCCCTGTGTCCTCACATACTGTGGGTGGCCAGTGAGGTAGTCCATTATCCACTGGGACATGTGGTGGTCCACTCCTGATAGCTCCAGGTTGTCCCTCAGAAATTCTGGCTGGATGGTGTTGAAAGCACTGGAGAAATCAAAGAACACGATCCTCACAGTGCTTCCAGGTTTCTCCAGGTGGGTCAGAGCTTGGTGCAGGAGGTAGATGATGGCGTCATCCACCCTGATGCCAGGCTGGTAGGCGAACTGCAGCAGATCCAATGAAGATGTCACCAGGGGGCGTATATATTTGAGGAACAGCCTCTCGAGGGTCTTCATCAGATGTGACATCAGGGCTGCTGGCCTGTAGATGCTGAGGTCCTTTGGATGTTTGGTCTTTGGTACCGGTAACACACAGGAAGTCTTCCACAGTTGTGGTACTTTCCATAGCTTCAGGCTCAGGTTGAACAGGTATTCTATGATGCTCCACCGTTGATTTGTGCAGTACCTCAGCAGCCTGGAGCTGATGCCATCTGGACCTGCAGCCTTTCACACCTTGATCTTTCACAGCTTGTTCCTCACCTGAAGTGGTGAAAGGACAAGATGGAGGTGGGGGCGGGGGGATATGGGATGGAGTCCTCTGAAGTGAAGGGGGTGGATGATGGTTGAGAGCTGAGAGGTGTGAAGCCCAGAGAAAAAAGCTAGCAGTTGTTACAGATGAGGGCGGGTAATAGCAGTGGGGACTGGGCTGGGGGAGGGGTAGGTGCCAGTTCAAACCTGTTAAAGGGGTGGTGACATCACTGTATAAACTATTTCATGTAGTTGACAATGCTGCATATGACAATTCTACAAAGAATTTCATGAAAAAAAATAATGTTACCTTTTTGTACGGGGTTGTTTTGGCAGGCCAGATTTCCCTCTTTGATAAACGGGTTGGGTACAGTAATGATATGTGGCTCTACCGAGCTGACTTCTGACCCCCTCATCTCTTCCCCCTTCTATTCTTCTCTCCCGCTCTCCTTCGTCCTGTTGGCACAGAGTAAATGAAAGCCGTCCATGTTTGTATGAGAGTCTGGAGTTAGTGCGGTTAGCCACGTCTCAGTTAGGCATGTAAGGCTGGCTTCCTGGTAGCTCCTTTGATGGCGCGTTAGAGCCTCTAGCTCGTCCACTTTTTTGGGAAGAGATCTCATGTTTCCAACGATAATGGATGGGATGACAGGTCTTTACCTTCCTCCTTGGTTGCGACGCCCGCGCACGTCTCACGTTTTTTCCTTTTCAGCTCGCGGGAAATGTCGGATCTCTCAGTCGGAAGCAGAACAGTGGCGCTACCGAGTGCCAGCAGCTGAACCCTGGTGTAAACAATGATCTCATGAACACAAAAGACTTAAAAAATAAAATTAAAAACAAAGTTGTGCACAAAACGGTCAGTTCCATTGTGTGAACCAGCAATATGAAAAAAAAGATAGCAACAGAAAAAAAGAATATACAGCACATCTAAATACGATTTTAAAGGAAAATAGTCTTAATCGAGTCGGAGCTGCTATGGCGGGGTGCCAGCTCGCGTGGTACCAGAACTAACTAACTCTACTATTGAATCCGAGTAGAAATGGGAAGCCAGAGAAGAGAGTACAGGATTGGGGTGATGTGGTCATATTTTCTTGTTTGTGTAAGCAGTCTAGCAGCACCATTTTGAATACTCTGTAGCTTTTGTAAATATTTGCAACTTTTTGTAAATTAATAGTCCTCATTCCTTCCCAGACTTCGCTGTTGTTGTTCTGCTGGAGTTTCTACTCCAGCTTTCTCCTGTCATCCTGCTTAGCCATTCTGATATTCACCTTCAAGCAATTCTGTGTTGTTCTCACCTCATCCCTGTTGCCATCTCTGAAGGCCATCTTCTTCTCATTCAGAGTGGTTTTGATGTCCTTTATTTACCCACGGCTTGTTGTTTGGGTAACAGTAAATGGTCTCAGTAGAGACAATGGAGCCAACACAGAAGTTGATATAGTTTGTGGTGCACTCAATGAGCTAATCAACGTCCTCTCCATTCGGCTCACAGAGCGCCCGCCAGTCAGTAGCCTCAAAACATCTTTGTAGTGTCTCAGAAACCTCCTTTGACCACCTCCTCATTGTCCTTGTGGTTGCTGGCTGGCTCTTCAGCAGAGGCACATAGGGCTGAGGTGCCCAGTGGAGGGAGGGGAGAGGAACTGTATGCATGTTTTACGTTAGCATACAACAAGTCCAGAGTCTTCTCCTCTCTGGTGGGACAGCTCACATACTGAGTGAAATTGGGCAGTGTTTTGTCCATGGTGACATGATTGAAATAACCCGAGAAAGCAATGGATAAACTCGGGTGTCCAGTATGTAAGCTGGCTATGGTGATGACATTACAGGTTGCTTTGGGGTTAGCAAAGAAGGGGATGTGAACAGTCACCATTATAACATAGGAATAATCACAGAGTAAGCAAAATGGATGAAGTCGAACATCCAAAAGTTCAATGTCTGGGCAATAAATTTGCTCTAAGATATTAACATGAGCTGGATTGCATCACCAGTTGTTCACTAGAACGACAAGCCCCCCTCCTTTCCACTTACTGTTCTCAGTGCAGTCCCTGTCGGTCTTAACTGTCTTATCTGAATGCTTGTTTTACATTGTTATGTCTGAATGTCATGAAACCAAGACTAAAACAATTTCAACCTGACTATATAGTATACATAAAAATCTTAATGGCTACTTATTACACTGGTTTGGTCCATTAGGTTTCAATTAAAGTACAGTTAAGCTTACTATCTCCATCTAAATACAAGGTCAAATCTTGTTAATTTAAACATGTCTTATAAAGCCAGACTATTCAAACTAATTTTATTATCAATAGACTTTGAGCAAACAAAACAGCATGAGAGGTAGTAGGAATCCACATAGTAACAATAGATTTCCATAACTGGGGCATTAACTTTGCTCTACATTTCAAACCCCCAATTTTTAGGTGGCATTTCATCTTGCCAAAAAGAACCATCACTGTAATGAATTCATCAATGTTGGTAAGATAAATGGCTCAATAAGTAATAGATAGGGCCATCCATCCAGTCCAGTGTTGGAAATTGTCTTTCATATACATCATCTTATTAGGAAAAGGAGCAGGTGTTCTGACACAGCCACCTTATGAATGTACTTTTCCACTAAGCATGTTTGAAATATTGATAGCAACATGATTTGAAAAATTGCAGAGACATATCAGAGGCATCAGATTTTAATAGTGGACCTTTGCCCTTCTGATTTTGATCTGATAGAGAATGAAACCTATACAGAAATAAATGATACAATTGGCTCTTAGCATGGCTGTTTTTGCAACGTGACAGAGGTTATATTCTAGACTTAGAATCATGCATTTTAGAGCTTTTAGCATATGTTTATCATTACAAAAATCTATCTATCTATGACCTTATCAAAATTTAGCATCATCTGATATTTAGTCTTCACTATGGAACTACATGAAAAGTAGGTACTTAACAATGAATCAGTCATTCAGTTGTTTCAGATTTTTTTTTTCTTTTTGTTTTTTTTTTTTCCTCATTTCCTCAGTTACCTGCAAAACTAACTAATAGATTTTGAATAAAGTTTACTAATCAACACACAATTACACAATGTGGAGCTCCATTTTTTTTAGACTAGTTGGTAGTTGACCAATGTAAGCATTTTAGGAATATTCTATTCCCATTCTCAATTTGTCTTGGTCAGGGTCTTTTAACTTAACTTTTTTTTAATAAAAATAATATGTTTGTTAAAGAAGAGAGAAGAGTATCTTCAAATATGTAGTTATTCTAATTAAATTGTGAACTGTAACCCAAATGTTTATTAAAAACAAGTTAAAAAGAATTGCAAAAGCATGTTTTCGCAGAGCAATTTAACTTAAAATCAGGATAGTAAAAAACAGCACCTTGTTCAAAGTAATGTGTTGTGTTTAGTAAATTTAAATTTTTTTTTATGCAACTGCTGAAAGATTTAAAGTAATAGAAGTTCTACCGCTATGGATTGATATTTTTCATCTGAACTTGAGAACGAGGGCCTGAAACAGACAGCCGTTTCACTGTTGCATGATGACTATGTCCTTCAAGGCATCGCCCTGATCTTTCCCTGCTATTTTTACCTCCAATGTAGTTAAAAGCCATCGACCATAAAAACGCAGTTTTTAATACCTTTGTGTTGAAAAAGGACATTGATGGAGTATCCTGTAGTATCCAGTATGTTAAATAATGTGATCCTAACCAACTGAAACCACATAACTCCTTAGACCTAACCTTTTGTATACGTTTACATGACGGCCCTTGGAAATATTCTTGCTGGACTCATGGATTTAGTCCAAACAACCTCTTATGTGATATCATCACTAATCTCCAATGCATGAATCTCCAATTTAACCTCGAGATGTTATGCTCAGTGTGTTATTTATTTTGCTAATTTGGGAATTCAGAAATCATTTACGTAATCCATTATTACTCATAACTTTAAAGAATGTAGTAAAAAGCAGTTGAACCCTTCTTTCATTAGCGGTCTAGAGTGGTCTGCACAACTGCCTAGTTAGCTTCTGATTGGCTAATCAGGTCCTCATGACAACTCATTCAACCAGAACCTACTAGCTCCTGAGGCAGCTGAGTTCTAAGACTAACACAGAGAAAAGCAGAACCAAATAACCTACAAAAAGCCTTAAGAAATAGAGTCAGAAGGAAGCCTGATTAATTTGTCAGAGTATGTTGTGATACAGGCTATTGTTTGTATCATACACTTTGCTGTGTTCACCTAGTAGTTGTGTAAAATTCCTGCAAGATTTGTTTCTTTTCTGTTCTTCCTTACTACCCTCTTCTGAATCTAAAGTGAAAACCAATGAGTCATACATTGACCTGAATAAGAACCAAGAGCCCTTTGGTCTGATTGACCTTTCATCTGGAAAAACAGCTGAGAGACAGGACTGTGGGAACCACATAACTAAAGTGTTTAAAACTGCTGAAGTGGTTTGGAAACTTTGATTTTCTCCTACATTTGATGCATCAACACTCCTTTTCTTTGAATTCCAGAGAGACCAGTAAACCTTTAATATAAGTGAAATGTTTATTTAACAAAATTAAGGCCAAAATTCCCCCTTTAGATGTAAAATAATTTTCATTCAAGTTAGCTTAAAAGATAATAAAACTATGTAAATTGAGTATTAATTTGAAAAAAAAATTATCAGTTATTTACATTTTGTTAAGTAATGGGATATAAAAATATTTATTTCCTTCCCAAAAGACAATAGCAAAAATGTTAATGGGATAACAGCAATCAAATCCCTCTTATGATTGCTGAGCAGATTTTTGGATGCTTCCACTGTTACTTTGACAGTTTATGTTCAGCAAAGAGTTCCAAGTATTTGAGGTCGAAAGGCCTCTGCGCCATCATAATAATCTTTAGTTCCTTTAATAGATTCTGAATCAGCCTCAAGTCACTCCAAAACATTAATATTACTTCCAGTGAAAGGAAACATGTTTGTAAAATTAAAAGATCTGTCATGGCAGATTTTTTAACTATTCATATGGGTATATGAATAGTTTTGGACTTAAATGTAAACAACAGGAAAACATTTTTTCCTTGTAGCTATAAAGTAGGATTAGTGATATGTTTGTTTTTCTTACTGCATCTTATTGGTTTCTTTTTACTTAATTAAATCATTACAAACCTTATAGTGTGTTTTGTAATAAAACCAATTCTTGAATACATTACAAAAATTATTTGCTTTTCCACTAATCTGGTGGTGGTTGAACATGTTATTACATCAGAATTACAAACCAAGCATTTCCTAACAATCTGCAACTGAAATCTGGCTAAGTTCAACTTGGTTATATTTATGTTACTTTTCTACATATATTGCTATTAAACACCTAACACTGCTGTAATTTAAGTGTTTTCTATAGCACAGGAACCAGCTGAACAACAGCGTTAAAGAATGTTCAGTGTTTATGCTGCAAGCTGGTCTTTCTCCTCCCACATATATTAAGCAAAATACAGACAATGGTAAAACAGAATTGTATAATGAAGTACAATGTTTTTTTTTTCAAACTGACAACTGCACTCATTACATTAAAAAAAAAAAAAAAAAAAAAAAAAAAATCCTTGAGTATAATCAATCAAATCTGACTGACCAAACATGCAGAAAAACAATGGTCTGAGCTGCTTCATCCCACAACACTATATATGCTTCCAATTATTTTACAGTAATGTGATGTGATGCTGCAAGAAAAAGAATTTCTGTCTTGAGCAAATGACAAGCAGGAAACAGTCTATTGCAAAAATGTTTATCCCCTTTGAACTTTTCCAGATTTTTGAAAACCACAAAATTAAATCCATTTTATTTGGGTTAGTACATAATGGTTAAGTGGAAAAAAAATAAGACATAGCTATTTTTTTTTTTTTAACAAAAAAACCTTTAAAGTGTTTGCATGCATATTTATTCAGCCCTCTTCCCTTTTGTACCTCTAAATAAATTCATATGAAATTAACTACTTTCAAAACTCACTTAAGTAGCAAATAGTCAATCTGTTTGCATTTTATTCAGAGTATATTTATAGCTGTTCTGTGAAACCCTCAGAGGTTTGCTGGAGAAAAATATCAAAAAGACATCACCATGAAGGAACACAGTAGATAGGTCAAGAGTAAGGTTATGGAGAATTAAGACCATATCCCATGTTTTGAGCATCTCACACATTGCTGTTCAATTCTTTATTTCAAAAATTGTAAGGTTTAGCACAACTGCAAACCCACTAAGACATAGAAATCTATTTAAACAGGCAGGCCAGGAAAGGAGATAATTATTCAGAAAATCAGTCAAGTCAATCAGTCATTTGATAACTCTAGAAAAGCTGCAGAGATCTGCAATGAGGGATGGGAGATTCTGTAGACAGGACAACTTTAAGTGGTCCAGGATATCCATTAGTGTCCACATTCAGTGTTTGCCACAAGTCATGTAAGGGGCATAGCAAACTTGTGGAAAAAGTTTTGGTCAGATGAAATCAAGATTTAAAAATCTGGCCTCTATGCGAAACACTACATTACTCTGAAAACACTATTACCATGGTGAAATATGGTGGTGGTAGCATAATTCTGTGGGGATGCTATTCCCCATAGGGATAGGGAAGCTGTCAGTCAGAGCTATATTGGAAAGGTTTAGATCAATACAAATGGAATGGCCCAGTCAAAGAGTAGAACTTAAACCAATTGAGAATCTGTGGAAGATGTAAATTAATTACCAAAAAGACAATGTACAAAAATTGCATTTTAATGTACAAGCTGGTTGAGACATACCTTTGAAATATTTGTAGCTGTAATTAGAGATAAAAGTAGCTCTACATAATATTAAGTCAAGGTAGGATGAATAAAATGCATACTACCCTTTCAGATATCTATTTACAAAAAGGTTTTCCAAACCTTGTATCCTTTTCCTTTCTTTTTACAATTATGCAATTCTTTGTGTTAATCTAGTATATAAAATCCTAAGAAAATACATTAAGGTTTGTATTTGATTATGGATTATGAATGTTAATTCATCCTTGTCTTGATAACAAAAGTCGGTCATTCTAAAAAGATTGATAGAGGCCATTAATGCTAGGGAACTCCATGTTTGGAACAAGTCCAAGACTACTGCACAAAATCTCAGTTACTAACAAAGCTTTAAATTATCAAACTATAGTCAAAAGGACACTGTTAGGTTCTGGTGTGGTTATGGTTTTTCTGTGCGACTGAGTTTTTGTTCCAGAGAGGATCTCTGCTGGAGAACTCTATGCTGCCACACACCTGCATCTAATCATCTCATCAGGAGGCTGGTGTTTACAAGGAGCTGCAGAACCTTTATTCCTTGCTGGATGATTATCTGCTATAGTATCTCTAGCCCTCTCTAGACCTTTTGTGAACTTCTTGTGCTTCAGTGGAACTTTGTGCTCCTTGTCTTCAATCTCAAGTTGCCTTGTATTCTTTGTTCCAGGTTTTTCTCTAACTCTCAAGTTTCTATGGCTCTACCTAAGGAAAAGGCAGGTCAAGTAATAATATCTGTTTGATCAAGTGAGTCAACAGAGACTGTACTTTCAACAATAACAGAGAAATGACCAAACTGGGCAACATCAATTGCAGAGACCTTGGAGATATTTACACTCTTACTGATGGTCAAGTCCAGAGTGTGTCTGCTGTTTGACATGTCGAGTCAGACCAAAGTTTTGAACTACGTTCAGCTTTTTTGCCTCTCTGTCTATTGGGTTGCCAACATGGGTGTCTCCCACAATTATTAGTCATCATAAATGCATATAAAAAAATATGATCTCACTAAAGTCATTGAAAAATTTTTTT
Organism: Anableps anableps; assembly: GCA_014839685.1. Lineage (NCBI taxonomy): Eukaryota > Metazoa > Chordata > Actinopteri > Cyprinodontiformes > Anablepidae > Anableps > Anableps anableps. The sequence continues at coordinate 15,147,847 of CM026076.1, forward strand.
ACCACATTTTGAGGTTTTGTATAAAGTTAATGTCAGAGCTCGTTTATGGCCTTTTACCCCAATTCCCAAATATTTAAAAGTGTCAAATTTGCTCAAAAAAAATCTTTTTACAGTTTTGTGAATCATGAAATATTGTAGCAACCCCTCCCAGCCTTAAGCTTTCTGTTCTCACAAAAAAAAAAAAAAAATTATATATATATATATATATATATATATATATATATATATATATATATATATATATATATATATATATATATATATATATAATATTTTATAATAATAATAGTAGTAGTTAGGAGGCACTGATTTAATTAGCACAGGTGTTTCATTATTGTCGTCTAGCCATGTTTCTGTTAGACATAACATCAATATTATGTTCAGTGATGAGGTCATTAACTAAAAGTTCTTTTTATGATAGTAATCTTATATTTAGCAGAGGCAGTTTAAGTGACTTGGTGGTAGATAATTCTGCAGCTTCAGGTTGCTTTAGACAGGGGATAAATCTGAGGTTTCATTTTAGACCAGTGCATTTAAGTTTTCTGTTAGTAATTCGGACAGGGATGCTCCTGTATCTTACCGCCAGAGGAGCAGATACAGTCTGGAGGAAGGCAGGTGTAGAAATAATGTCTAGAGCCCCGTCTCAGACTTCAGATATACAGAGTGGAGCTGGCTCTGAGGGGCCAGAACCAGGTGATACTGATAAAGCATAGCATGCTTCTTGGGTACTCAAAAGGGAAGCACCTTGCGATAAATGGTGATTTTCTCGCTGAAGGTAAGGAACCTCAGCCTGGTTGACAAAGTTTCTGATGAGCTGTAATGGGTTCCAGTAGGTGTTGTAGTGGTGGTAATGAGGAGGATGGCAGAGCAGCAGCTCTGTTTCCAGCTGGTGTCTTGAATGCTGGTAGCTTATCAGTTTGTTTTGGGACAGTGTGCTCCTGATAGACTGTGGGTTCCATCCTTATCAGACATGTTTGTTTGGGGACTTGGCCAAGTTCTTCCCTTATCTTGGCTGGGACAGTGATCTCATCATTTACATTGTCCTGTGGTTGGGGAGAGGACCTTGTTTTGTTAGCAGTGAAAAGTTTTGTTCCAGCTTTATTTAAGCAGACTCCATCTTGTTTGTAGAGATAACACTCCCAGAAGAACCTGTGATTGTCAAAGAAGTTCATTGAGCTGGCAGAGCACACTTTTGAGCCATTTATTAATCATAAGCAGTCTACTGTATCTCTTAGCTCCATGTCGAACTGTCAGTAGTGGGCCACTGATAAACACCTTCATTTTTAGACTTCCGATGGTGCTTAGAAGCTTAGTCATTTTTCAGAATATCTGATTTGTTTGGTGATATCATTAGTTTCAATGTATATCATTAGAGTCTCCATATTCGGCTGATCAGCGGTTAGTGAGAGTATTTTTGCAGTAACATCAGATAGCAGATTACTTTTGTCCTCTGTATTGCAAAGGCGGCCAATTCCATTCACCACCTTATCATTGACAAGAAGAAGTTTTGCCATGTCTTTGCTTTCTTGGTGTTCATTTTTGGAGGTAATTTTGTTGATCTTGCCTCATAGTTCATGTTGAGGTTTCCATCATAGACTTCTGTTGAAGTGCGTCAAACCTGTTTTTCAGTAGGATTCCAGCGGAGTCAGGGTGTGTTATGGCTCGAATTGGATGTTTTGTCCTTGGTACCGGGGTTGAGGAAGGTGGAATTATGTCGGCGCCAGCTTTTTTTTTTTTTTTTTTTTTGGGGGTTGGGGGGGAGGGTTGTCCTTGGGATATCTCGGCTCAACGCTGGGAACGCAGTGTCATCTAAGTGAGGGGTCCTTCCCGTTAGTCATCTTCTCAGAGATTTATTTTTCAACTTAGCACCCAGAGAGTTCCAGGGTGTGCTGTTTGCTGATGTGCCTGGGAGCTGTCTGTTGTTTTGAGTCATTGGTAGGGCTGTTTCATTTCCAAAATCTGTATTGATCTCAAAATTCTTCTCCAGTTGATGAATCTTCATTTCTAACGATTGAAGTCTTTGTATAATACTGAGCTGTGCATTGTGAATCATTATTGTTTCATTTCCATAACCGGTCATTTCCTCTCCAGTTGGTGAATCTTCATTTTTTACCGGCTGAGGCCTTTGTATAATACTGCTAATGTCCCAAGTGTCAACCAGAAGCAGAAAAATAGGGTAAAAGTGAAGCAAAAAGTAAAATTCCAGTGGTTCTTAAATCTGAAGTAATCCAGTTATGAGGGTAGACAATGTAAAAGTAACAATAAAAACTGGGTATATTAAATAACTTTAACAGGCAAAGATTATCAAATGAGGAGGAGAGAGAGCAGGATAAACTGTTCCTCCTTCAGGGACTGAAGCTCACTTCTTTGTGAAAAGAACTTACCTTTGTGCTGCTGACCATCAGATGATCTCAGCTCCTTCACCAGTCTGCCCACTTTCAAGCATCAAGCTCTCATCAGGATTCCATCTTTCTCTAGACTCTCACACTCTCTGGAACCCCTGGATGTCCCCTGTGGACAAGAACGTCTCCATACTTTACACCAGGACTTAACAACCCCCTTCCTACTCAATGTCTGCTGGGAAAGTAAGCTCTCTCTCCTCTTCAAATCATTGCAACACAACTTTGTCTGAGGAGAAGAAAAGTGAGTAAAACGGGCTTCAGAAGCAAACCCAGAATCCAGATTATTGTGGGCTCATTCCTCCAGTTGCTTGTGGGATAAGAAACTACTACTCATTATGACAGATTGGTGTTAAAAAGTGGCCATTAACTTTCTTTAATAAAACAAATGTTAATTTAAACCATAGTCTTTCACATCTGATGTAGTTTTTACAGTCCAAGTGCGCTGAAATAAGAGAGGTATTGTGACAAGAAAAGGATGCTGAGAATGGGAATTTTGGTGTTTGTGTGGAGGTAAAGCTATATATGAAAGTGAAGGACAGTTACTGTGTGAATTATGTAGGAGTGAGGAGAGGGAAAAAAAAAAAAAAAAAAAAAAAAAAAAAAAAAAAAAAAAAAAAAAAAAAAACTTCAGCTGACAACAAAGAGAGCCCTGAATGATGGCTTTGCTGGAGCAGTGGCTCACAAACTTCTTAGATGTAACAGAGAGTAGACGACCTCAGACTGTAATTTACCATAGCAGTGCCCTCAGTTGTATATTTCTAATGGAATACACACAAACACAGATGCTCTCAAAAGTATTCATACCCCTTGAACTTTTCCATATTTTGTCACATTACAACCACAAACAAGTAGTTTTCATTGGAATGTTATGTGAAAGACCAAAATAAAATGGTGTACAGTTGTGAAGTAGAAAGGAAATTATACGCGATTCAAAACATTTTTTACAAATAAACTGAAAACTACAGGTGTGCAAAAGTATTCAGCCCCCTTTTCTCTGAGTGCAACCAATTGCCTTCAGAAGTTGCCTGATTATTGCTAATGACTAAACAGAGTCCACCTGTGTGTAATCTAATCTCAGTACAAATGCAGCTGCTCTGTGACCGCATTAGAGGTTGGTTAAGAAAATATTGGGGAGCAAACAGCATCATGAAGTCTAAGGAACACACCAGATAGGTCAGGGATAAAGCTGCGGAGAAGTTTAAAAGCAGGCTTACACTGTAAAAAAGATTTACCAAGCTTTGAACATCTCATGGAGCACTGTTCAATCCATCATCTGGAAATGGAAAGAGTATGACACAACTCTATACATAACCAAGACAAGGCCATCCACCTCACTTACAACGCCAAACAAGGAGAGCACTGATCAGAGATGCAGCCAAAAGGCCTATGGTGACTCTGGATGAAATAAAGAGATCCACAGCTCAGGTGGGGGAATCTGTCCACAGGAACACTATTAGTCCGTGTACTGCACAAATGTGGTCTTTATAGAAGAGTGGCAAGAAGAAAGCCAATGTTAAAACCATAAAAAGTCCCTTTGCAGTTTGCCAAAAGACATGTTGGGAAACACAGCAAACATGTGGAAGAAGGTGCTTTGGTCAGATGAGACCAAAATTGAACCTTTTGGCCAAAATACTATGTGAGGCGGAGAACTAACACTGCACATCACTCTGAACACAACCATTCCCACTGTCAAATATGGTGGTGGCAGCATCATGCTTTGGAGGTGCTTCTCTTCAGCAGGGACAGAGTTGGTCAGAGTTGATGGGAAGATGGAAAGCAACAAATACAGGGCAATCTTGGAAGAAAACCTGTTGAAGTCTGCAAAAGACTTGAGACTGGAGCAGAGGTTCACCTTCCAGCAGGACAACGACCCTAACATAAAGCCACGGCTACAATGGAATGGTTTAAAACAAAACATATTCATGTATTAGAATGGCCCATTCAAAGTCCAGACCTAAACCCAATCAAGAATCCGTGGCAAGATCTGAAAACTGTTGACAAAACTCTCCATCTAATCTGACTTAAAATAGGCTGTTTTGCCAAGAGAGTGGGGCAAAAAATTTCAGTCACTAGATGTGTAAAGCTGGTAGAGACAAAACCCTAAAACACTTGCAGCTGTAATCGCAGCAAAAGGTGGTTCCACAAAGTATTGACTCAGCAGATCTGAATAATTTTACAACACCATACTTTTTAGTTTGTTAAAAAAAAAATGTCTTGAACCCTATATAATTTTCAACTATCACAGTTGCATACCAACTTTGTGGTGGTCTTTCACATAAAATTCCAATTATAGTTGTGGTTGTAATGTGACAAATTATGGAAAAGTTCAAGGGGTATGAATACAAACCACTGTATATCTTATCAGTTTACACGTCTATCTCACATGTTTTCCAAGGCATTAGTGATATTTAGATTCTCTGTGCTTAGCCAAAGCAGTTCTTCGGGAAGCAGTAGTAATCTCTAATTATTTTGTCATTTCCTGCATGTGCTTAACCTTAACCTGCATCCAACATGACCAATTATATACCCTATATAACTGAGTCAAAGCAGTCTAATGCATATCAAAATGCCATGGATGCCAGGAGAAAAAGCTGTGAATCAAATTGTCTTTATATCACATCACTGTTTAGGAACTTATATATACACTTACTGATGTTAACTGTTCTCCCCCAGTGGTAATCAGAAAACCCAATTATATCTTGTGATGGAACTTTATATTTGCAAAAGGTCACACTATTCCAGTTCTTGCACATATTTATCAATGAGTCACAGTAAAAGTCCTCAAAGTTAATCATGCAAAGCAGTTCTACTATATGCTGGATTAAAATTCAAGCTATTTTAAAATGTACCATACTGTCATGGTTTTTGATCTTTGAGGGATGTTTGAGGAAGAGGAACCAAGAGCTGCCAATCAGGAGTTCAATGCCTGGAGTTTTGCAGATAGCTTACAGATGCCAGAGGGTTTGAGCAATGGAATGGAATCCAAACTCTCATCAAGGTGTACCTTAAAGCAGAAACACAAAAATGTAAGACTCTTCACAGAGAGTAAAAACAAAGTTCTAGGGAATGACCACAGCAGCTTGCCATTTACCACAAAGGTTAACACTCAGGCATCAAAGGGCTGGCAGCAAGCTCCTTTTGTACTCCTCACTTGATGAGGCAAATTGAATGCAGGTGTGATCCCACCTGCTGAACCACCCAGCCACCATGCTCCACGATGCCATCTGGAGGACGAATGAGGGAACTGCAAAAGGAAGGATGACACAAAACTCCCAGACCCCAACACATACAGCCTGTTTTTCAACACTATTTGGAAATGACATTTTGTCAGTGAAATTCAGTCAATAAATAGAGTTTTTAAGATAAATACTGCTTGGAAACGAGCTTCAGTTTTTCCACATCTTTAATATATTTCAGTGAACAAACAACTTGCATGTTCACCAGCATCCGTTGTTGTCAGATGGGGTTGATTTGACAACAAGGCAGGTCAAAAACCTAATGTAATTATTATTATTCATTATTTGGAGGTGCTCAAACCTTTATTAGATAACTTATAAAATGTCATCCCGTGTTGCTGACCTCATGACCCCTGTTATTTCTGCTCCTTGCAAATACATCATAGAATTACTCTACATTTGTGCAAATGAAACAGTTTTAATGTTGTGACACTAGTTGGTCCTTTGATACCTTTGAAAACATTCATGAGAAATAAGGTTAAATTTGCTGGGTTCATTATGCAAGGCCAGTATTTTCATAAGTCAGCCTTATTTGGAATTTTTTACTTTTTATTGTGGGGGAAAATAGATTTTAAGTTAATGAAAATAGTATACCTAACACTTTTATTTTACAGGACTACCAGTTAACTCTGTTAGTTAAAGATTTGAATATCCTAACCAAAACAACAAAAAATGACAAGTGATTATTATTATTATTATATTATTATTATTATTATTATTATTATTATTATTATTATTATTATTATTATTATGTTATAATGTGATGTGTAGAACTAATTTAGATTTGAATTTTTAGAAAATTTCATCAATTCATTTTCTTATAACATATCTTACAGCAGACCCCAAAAATGATCTACAATTGTTGTCATGCCCACCATAACTGAAGTGCAATCTACTTAAAATGCCTTGTTGCTGAAAAGCTATTAATTTGCCAACTAGTTTTGCTAGCAGCATGCATGGCTTGAGCTGCACAGTGTCTTGAACAAGTATTAGATTAAACGTTTTCCTTAATTTTTCACCTTACGACCACCAACTTCAATTTCTAAAGAAACTCCAAAACGACATTGGAAAAACTGTCTGAGCCATGATCATGTTTGTTGTCTATTTTTGACTACATTCATATTCTCATGCTTTTTTGTTTATCTTTTTTCAAGAATAAATTTTATTTTAGTGTTATATAATGATGGGCATCAGTAATATCTATTATGTAACATAAGTGGGCAGAAATTTATGCACATTGAGCTTGTCATTGAAGATCTGTATGAATTGTTTGTCAGTGTATTTGTAGGGGTTCTCTCTTGGTGCTCTGTCTTCCTCCCACAGTCCAAAAACATGACTGTTAGGTTAAGGTCTCTATAAATTGCCTGTTGGTGTAAGCGTGTGTGTGCATGTTTGTTTGCCCTGTGTGTCTCTGTGTTGCCCTGTAATGGACTCGTGACTTGTCCAGGGTGTACACTACGTCTCACCTAACGATTCCTGGAGACTGGCAATCCTTCCACAGATTTTCGGGTGGCTTTGGGTCTGGACTTTGACTAGGAAATTCTATCACATGAATGGGCTTTGATCCAAACTACTCCAACCGTTTTTGCAAGTAGTCAGAGCTACATAGGAAAAGTATGTTCGTGTCGTTGTCCTGCCTGAAGGTGAACCTCTTCAGTCTTTAATTTATTTATTTAATTATTTATTTATTTATTTGATAGGGAAAGGTACAATAAACATAGATCATTATTCCAAAACAATCTGATGCCTGCATCAAAGTGTTTATAACCATGGCTAATTCACAACATCCATCCCTACAAGGAACTTTAATGGTTAATTTAAATGAAAAGTAAAGGTTAACACCAGGAAAGTCCTTTGGTCTGCTTGTTTGATTTGAACCAAAAGCAGACTGTATTTTTTAAATTTGGGGCAATTTGCTTTCACGTTGTGCTTTTTTTGCAAGCAGACTGTAATTTGTAAACAAAGCCATAAATGAGCGGGACAGATTACAGACCTGGAAAAACATACTTTGGAAGTCTTGCTTGCTGCATTTCTGTTGTGGAATAAGAATGCAGGTTTCATGATGTGATATTTCTGGTTTTGGAATGGCAACTGGCGGCAGCAGCATTGCTAAGGTATGACTTCAGTTCACACACTGATGATGGCAAGCTACTGGATCATAGCCACAGCTACCCTACAGCAGTCTGACAGAAGCAAAGCAGCTGTACCACATCATCAACCCTTCTGACCACCACCAGAAGGCAAGAAGCAGATGAGAAGTCTTGCCCAAGGATGCAACAGAGATAAAGACGAACAGGGATGGGGTTTGAACCAGTGACCCACTGATAGCAGGATGAACTCCTACCTCTGTCACTAATCCAAAGGTGGCTTGTGAAGTCCAAAAAGACATATTTCCTGCAGTTGGTTCGGACTGAGGCTGGTCTATATTCTACAGAGTGCAAACCACATCAAAAAAAAAATCACTAAACACAATTACAAATTTAAAACACTTTATATGCCACTTTCAGCTGATACCATCACATAGCAGGTAGCAGAAAATGACAGATTGTCTTGCCAAGATCAGGCAGCAGTTCGCAGGGAAAACACACTCAGGTTAAACAGGTTTAAGGTCTACTTTCTTGCCTAACCTGGATGTGGCTGTCCCAAGTTCAAATCCCATCTTCGGTTCCTTTTCCCCCCTTCTCTCTGCCCACTTCCTGTTAGATTACTGTCAAATAAAGGCCACTAGTTCCTAAATAATTCTTAGAAAAAAAAACCCGGTGATGAACATTTGGATAAAACTAAGGTAATATGTAGCCTATTGATTACAACGGTGAATTATTCTTCCACCGAAGCACAACCAGTTTATAATTAACATTTCTAAATTACGCTCAAAACAAAATGTGTTCTTTTAAACCTCCCAAAATATGGAAAATCTAGAAAACTGAGATGTTTGGTTTGAGACAATGAAACATTTTCTTAAACATCTTTTGAAAATGTGAATTTTTATATTTCAAGTTTACAACATTGCATAGTGATTAATAGTGATTAATCACAGGGCTAGAGAGTGATTAATCTGATTAAACTGTTTAGTCGACTAACAGCGCAAGTTTTTTTAAGATGTCATTCTGTTTTTTTTAAGATGTTGTGTTTTTAAATTTGCAGTTGTTCTTTGTTAATGTGTTTTTTTAAGATGTCGTGGTTTTGAAAATGTGCTGTTTTTAAATTTGTAGTTGTGTTTAATGATTTGTTGATATGGTTTCCACATCAAGGCCATCGTAGCATTCACATGAAGTGAACTACTCCAGATTTTGTTTGGAAGCAGACTGAGAACACCTCAAAAAGTGGATCTCTGTCTGTTTATTTGGTCAGCACCAGGGTTTGCTTGAGTTTATTCATACCTGCACAAAAGGTTTGAACCAATGGGGGAAATTAATCCTGGTCCATTTAAAGCGGAACAAATGTATCAGGTATAAATACACCCTAACAGTAAACACAATAAAATGATCAGAAAGAGATATAAAACAATGTATTCAAAACAACTTAGTTTCTTTCATGATGGTCCTGTACTTAGCTCTAATTCCCAATGAACTATGACCAGCTTTCCTGTTATACGTTGAAGCAAAGCATCCCTGAACTATGATGCTGTCACCGCTAAATTTCACAATGGAGATTGCATTTTCAGAATTATGTGTAGTGTTACCTTTCCTCCACAGTGTTTTGAATAGGGATGTACCAAAAAACTGATTCACATAAGAATCCTGATTCTCATTTATTGCAATTCAGAATCAATTAACAATATTGCAAGATCAATCTTTAAAAATAAAACGCATCCGCTGTCTCTCTGCCTCCATTTTGTAACTGCGCGGGACCTTCTGATGTCACCATGCAGCCGGTACTGGAATATACCACAATAAAAAGGAAACTACAAAAAATGAAAGAGTCAAGTCAAGTTCAAGTCAAGTTCATTTGTATAGCACAATTCAGCAGTAACCAATTATGAAACAGCAATAAACATTAAATTTTGTCAAAAGCCATCATCAAAATTATCAAGAAAAATATACATCAAATATGTTGATAAGTGTTCCAGTTATTATGAATCAAAGGCAACTCTAAACAGGTGAGTTTTTAGCCTTGATTTAAAGGAAATCAGTGTTTCGACTGTTTTGTAGTTTTCTGGAAGTTTGTTCCAGATTAGTAGAACATAAAAACTGAATGCTGCTTCTTTATGTTTGGTTCTGATTCTAAGGATGCAGAGAGAAGAATTCAACCGGCCCTGTCTTTGTTGAAGGCAAACATTTGGACTCATTTTGTTTTTTACCAAATGCCCGGGAAGACCAAGCTTGACATGAGCGTTACTGTGTTCAAGGTTTGCAAAATGAAGATTAAGCACTTTGGAAACACTGGAAATGCATGGAGCCAAGCTACAGCTGAGCCAAGTTCCGCCATACTCTCCCATACAGAATTCTATGCGGTGTGTTGTGTAATTGATTGGTCAGAAGTTTGTGGCTTTGTTTTATGCCGCTCGGACAGTAATGTTGATATTTTGCTTCAACTGGAATGCTTCCACGATCCAGTTTTTGTATCCACAGGCAACATGAATACAGAATGTTTATCCGACACATTTATCCGATGTGGTGAGAAATTTTGTAAATATTTTATGATTCTTCACTAAATACTTACAAAGACTGTCAAAAAAGGTTGTGGTGTTGCAATCTCTAAAGCATTGTTTAAACTCTGTTTTAAAACTCACTCATTCTCTTTCTCCTTTAAGTCTCTCTCTCAGTAATCATCAGCAATTTTCTCAGTGAATAAAATGATTTTCTAATTGCACTTGAAATGAACTTTGGAACTGTGAATTATTTCTAAAGAAAACAAGAAAAAACATACAAGAGAGCTGTCATTGGACTGATGAAGAGGTGTATTAAAACTTCTGATTGGAGAAGTCTCTCAGAATGATTTAACAGAATCAGGAGTGGGGGTGCACTTTTCTATCCTGCAGCATGAAGTATAACCTTTATGAATAATTCATCAAGAAAATTCAAGAAATACTAAATTTATTTAGGTATGCTAAATAAAAAAACAAATATTAGTAGACTATGCAATAGATAAGTCATACTAGAGCTTTTAACATATGTTATCAAACACAAAGTATATAGATGAGAACAAGGACTTTTCAGCAGCATAAAGTTTCCAAATATACCTTAAGATCCAAAATCAGAAACATCAGTATGAAGGAAAGAACCTAAGACCGATCTTGTACCTCAAAAGAGCAGTTCTTATAAGTTTGCCCCTCAGCAAGAAAAGAATGAGCAAATGTTCTCAAAGCAGATATTCACAAAGCTGGCCTAACTGTGCCCAAACCTTTGCTTTGATCTTTTCTACTTTATTTCTTATTTTAAAACAGCAAAATATTAAAAGAGTTCATTTGACTTGTTTTAGAATAAAAAATGTCACTTACAAGTCGGGTCAAGTTTATTTGTATAGCACATTTCAGCAGCAAGGCAGTTCAAAGTGCTTTACATCAAAAAACATCAAACAAATATACATCAAAATCATCAAGCAAATATCAACACATCAAAATCATAAAAATCATCAAGCAAATGTAAAGGCAAATCTGAACAGGTGGGTTTTTAGCCTTGATTTAAAGGAACTTAATGTGTTTCGGCTGTTTTGAAGTTTTCGGGGAGTTTGTTCCAGATTGGTGGATAAAAAAACAATGCCTCTCTCCTTTGGTTCTGGGGATGCAGTGTAGACTAGAACCAGAAGACCTGAGTGGTCTGGAAGGTTGATACAATGACAACAGGTCTTTAATGTTTTGTGGTGCTAAGCCATTCAGTGATTTATAAACTAACAGAAGTATTTTAAAGTCTGTTCTCTGAGCTACAGGGAGCCAGTGTAAGGACTTTAGAACTGTGGTGATGTGCTCTATCTTCCTGGTTTTAGTGAGAATGTGAGCAGCAGCATTCTGAATTAGCTGCAGCTGTCTGATTAACTTTTTAGGTAGACCTGTGGAGACACTGCTACAATAGTCAATGCGACTAAAGATAAACGCATGGATGAGTTTCTCTAGATCTTGTTGAGACATTAGTCCTTTAATCCTAGAAATGTTACTTATGTGATAGAAGGCTGACTTTGTTACTGTCTTCATGTGTCTTTGAAGGTTCAGGTCTGAGTACATCACCACTCCAGAATGTGGGCCTGATTACTAGTTTCTATCTGTAATAGCTGAAGCTGCATGCTGACTCTTGATCGTTCATCTTTAGGTCCAAAGATAATAACATCTGTTTTGTTTATGTATGGCTGAAGATACTCTGAACCCATCCAATCATTGAACAAATACGTGGATGTGCCATGAGTCACCTTGGTGACATCGTAATGTGGAGTTGTATATCATCTGCATAGTTGTGGTAGCTAATCTTATTTCTTGTTATAATCTGAGCGAGTGGGAGCATGTAGATAGGAGGGGTACCAGGATTAAACCTTGGGGTACCCCGCATGTGATTTTTCTCGGCTCTGATAAGAAGTTGCCTATTGACACAAAGAAATCCCTGTTCTTTTGGTAGTATTTGAACCAATTAAATACTGTACCAGAAAGTCCAACCCAGCTCTCCAATCGCTTCAGTAATATATCATGGTCAACTGTGTCAAATGCTGCACTGAGGTCCAACAGAATTTTTAATTTTAGGTCAAATTTTTAGGTCATATTTTACCTGCTTGGGTTTCCAAATCATAGAATTTTACCAAAGTAACCAGAGAAAATGCATACTTGTTTGATTAGACATCAAAGAGAATTGTACTATTTATTGTGTTTTGTCATTTTTAAAGTAACCCTTAAATGACATGCATTCTGGATGTTACTACTGCCACACTGGGCCAAAAATTCTGCATTTGTGCTGTCACTCATTTTTCTCCATTTTATCCAATTTTTTTACACAGCCATTTAATGTAAGAGAAGCATGGTTCATTTCAAGTCCTTCCAAGGGTTTTTTCTTTGGTTTTACAGAATTTATTATTTGTCACATCTTAAAAGCTGTTTTTGGACAAAAATCCTAACATTATATCAGCTCATCTACAATAACATAAACCACATGTCACCTGTAAGGGTAAAAGCATTTTTAAGAGAAGTAGGAAAAGCTGTTTTCTATATTAGACACATGACTTATTGTTGTTGCCCTATTTCGCCTTGTATCTGGATGGCCTACGGCAGAAAGGCCCGATGACTATCTTACGTCCATTTGCTATGCCCAAGACAGAAACCTGCTGGGTCTAGAGATATTTTCTGCAGTGCACAGTCTCAGGGAGCAGAGTGAGTGGGAGTAGGTTGTCTGTGTGTTTTATAAGATGCTGGCATTGTCTGAGTGTACATCCTTTTATGAGAGGGTTAAAAAGCGATCCAAGTAAACAGGTGTGGGTGACACACTGTTCTTTAAGAAGACTCAAGCAGCCATTAGAACTTTCCCAAAAAAAGGAGAGTAATTGTCCTTGTTATGAATAATAAGGCTCACTGTACAACACACTGCTAAATCAGTGGTATGATGGTATAACCAATTACATTTTTACTTAAATCAATCAATCTTAATTTATTATAGTCACAAGCTACATTTCAGTGTCATTCAGATTGACCTTTGCAGATAACACGCTGTCTTTTTAAAAAATATTTTATTGACGAGGCTGGGTGATAGGTTTGAGAAACTTCCTTTAATCCAGTCTTTTATGGCTGCAAGCAATCATTAAGGAGTACTTTTTATTATATTAGACCTTTCTTTACTCAGAATAATGATCTTTTTCCAAACACCATAAAGAGAATTACACATTCACCCCTAAATTTCTTTGCATTTGAGCTCATCCAAAGAGTCAACAAAAAAAACATCATTCACTTCACTTTAGTTTTGTGCTACTTTGTATTTAAATGTAAAATCCTTTGAAAACATTATAGAATTTTCAGTCCATTTCACAGTTGTGCATTCTTTCAATAAAATTATAAATCCAATAAAAAATACATAGAAGTTTGTTTATGTACTGTGAAAATATGTGAAAAATTGTGAATACTGCAACCAATTTACAACACTTTTTTAAGTTTCCTGTCCAGCAATGTTGCAATCAAAATTATTGTCTGAGTGCAGCTTTTGCTATAATGTTCCACTTAAATTGCTTTGGGTTTATTTCAAATGTGATGGACACAGAGATGAAAAGAAAGGGGAAAAGAGAAAAAAGAAGTAAGAGAGTTGGGGCAAAAGTTAAAGGAAAGAGGGATATAAAAATAGAAGAGATGAAGAAGGATAGAGAGAATACAAGGTAACACCCTAGAAGACTGCTTCTACACCTGCAAAAGAGAGAAAAAAACAGAACCAAGAAGCCCCAGCAACAAAAAACATATGCATATGTAACATTAACAATGTCACTGAAGTAACATGGTATTAACTAATACAAAATATATTTAGTGGCAACTGCAGCCTGAGACAGAGTGTATCTGTCAAGACTTGAATCCATACCTAGTGAACGCCTTTGTAAGTGCGCTTGTGTGTATACGATTTTTGCCATATGAATGCTCAGGAGTGGGTATGAGGAGCCACAGACCTGCCTTCTAGGACAGGCAGACAGGAGAAGATCAAAGTCACATACATCCAAAGGCCCCCCAGAGCATGAGATCCCCAGGAGGACCACTGCAGGGATAACTGCAATGCTCCCCTGGAGAAGAGCAGAGGAGAGCCCTGGGGAACCACCCAGTAGTAACAGTGCAGGAGCCTCAGGTGGCTGCAGCAACAAGCCCACAGGCTGCGCCAGCAGATCCAGTCATGATCCCAGAGGCCCAAGGCTCAAGGGCAACACCAACCCCCAGCAGAGGTCCAACTGAGCCAGGGGGTCCAGGCCCCTCCCAAGCAGCCAGAGTGAGCTGGCATACACCCGAGCACCCAGCCCCAGACACAGAGAATCATCACTGTACTGGGGGTGAGGCACCAGCCACTGGCAGGGAGTGTGACGAGTGGATGGAAGAGGGGGTAGACCTCACCGTTGGCAGGGGCCAAAGATCAACAACATGTAATTTATGTGGATGGCCTTTCAGTTAGCACAACGCCCTCAGATTTAGACCTATGTATGTACATAGTGGGCACTAGTAATGCAAGTTGAAACTTACTAATTGAGCTAACTCTAACACTAAACACAGTGATAAAAAAAATAAGTAAATAAAAAATGCCTGCATTGAAAGTCATATGCCAAACATGATCATGATCCAAAGGTTCCCATGGTTTTGCCAGTGTTGTTTTCTTTTTCAGCATTTCTTCCTCAGAAATGAACAATACTGAAGACATTCCTTCCTAATTACTCTTAGGTCACTCTTACTCACCCTACAATAGATCCATGATTACATGGATCCTTCTCACAGTACAATCTTTGCACAATTACTATTTCTGTTTATGTTATAGGTACCTGGAACAAATCAGTTTTCATGTTCCATGTACACTTTATTTGTTACGTAAGATCTTCATCTGCACTTATGTGGTGGTTTTCTAGAGCTCAGTCTCCACCTTGATGAGTTCAGTGGAGACAGAATTGACATCATTTTAAAATTAGTACTCTTAGCTGTGTATCACCACATGTCACATTGTTGGCATTGTTGCTGCATCTATACCTGGCAAAGGCAGCTTTCCCATCTGTTTGAAAGTCCCCCCTGGACCCACAGCCAGCATGCTGCTTCACATCAATGGCTCCACTTTCCATTATATGTGATGTAAAGCAATTGTCAATTGATCTGCAGCTTTTCAAGAACATTTGTCTTGCAAAGGGGTTTCATCTAGCAGAGCTGCATTTGCTGATATCACAAAAGCAATTAAAGGCATGTGTTTTGAGAGAAATTTTCTGGATTAGACCATTCAAAAGAGAACATCAATTTAATCAAATCAAGCTACATGTTTGCTTTGATGCTTGTTCATTCACTGTATCTGATCATCAGTTTGGGTCTGATTGTTCAAATATTCAACAGTTGGGCCTAATTCATTATGCTTCACTTTAATTTAATTTGCTTTGCTTATTTCACTGTCTGAGTCCTTGTCATGAGTCAAAAAGTCTCTCGGCAAATAATGCAACCCCAGTGTATTTGTTCTTCCATCTTGTTATTTGTTCTCCATCTGTGATTGGCTTCAATATGGTGCTTGGTTGGAGACCATGTTATTATTTTGCCTGTTAGATGGGACTGTTAGACTGCAGTACCTACAGCTTGTAAATTATTTCTGTTTATAATATAATTATAGTATCTTGTATGCTGCAGTAATTGCTTTAGGATTAGACGACTGAATGTAAAATGTTTTATGTAGCATCTCTTTTTTTAAACAATGGAAATCAGAGTATATTTATCATGGACTGTACAGTTTTTAGTTCATCCATTTCAATAAGCTTGATTGTCACTGAAAGTTAGCAAATTTCAGTAACTGAATTCCAAAAGTCAATCTCAAATTATATATATATTTCAGTTTCAACTGTTTATTTCTTGTTAATTTAGGAGAAACCAAAAGTTTGTCTCTCAGTAAATCAGAAAATTTTGAACAATAGACCAGAACTGTAAAAAACATATTTTTAATAAGAAATATCTTATGGACATATTATCATCAATGTGGAAGACTGATTGACTGTTGCTTAACAGTCACTGACATTCCACAATGACTGTGGGCTGTATTTAAGCATATTAATGGAAATTGAAAGAAGGGGAAAAGTGTGGTGGAAAATGTACACAAGCAACCGGGACAATTGCATCCTTAAAGGGACTGTGAAGTAAAGCCCATTCAAGACTTTAGGGAGATTCACAAGGCATGGAGTGTGGCTGAAGTCAGTACTTTAAGAGCCACCATCGAACAAGAAAAAAGCGTTAGGGTCCCACCAGGATTAAGAAGAAAAAGGACTTGACTGGACACTTTTTCTAGATGAAAGAAAATTTGCATTAATTTGGAAATCAAGGTACCAGAGATTTTTGGTGTGTCATGTCATCCGCTTGCATTGGTAAACTGTTTTTTTTCAAGTCCAATACCTGGGCAGTTTTCTGACACAAAAATGCAAAGCACTTCATGATTCAATCTGCTGAAGTACCGACATATGGTTTATGAGTGGCCTTGATTGGCAGGTAAACTGGACTTACCTAACCCCAAGAATAAACTATTGAATTTTGTCAAGAGAAAGAGGGAGAGACACCAGAGCCAAGAAAATGCAGATGAGCGATCAAAACTAACCTTATCAGAGTCATATGCTGATCACCTCAATGCCATGCTGCACTGACGTAGTGTTGCAAAAGGAATCTAAACCAAGTATCGAGTGAATATCATGTACAACTCATAGATATGCTTTTCAGTGGCCCCACATTTCTTCTGAAAAATACTTTCATATTGGTCCTGCATAATGTTCTAATTTTTGACATGGGTTTTCATTAGCTACAGGTCAGTGGTGACCAAACTTTTTAGAATGGGGACCAAATCATCAAGTTGAAAAGCACTTTTGGCCCACACCAAAAAAATATGTTTTAGGAAAAAAGGAAAAGTTTATGTCTTCTGATATTTTTTTTATTCTTCTCTTCTCAACAAACTAAACATGCAAGATTTTACTGAAATAGTAATGATAGCCTGGTTTTTACCAGGCTATCATTACTATTTCACTTTGGTTCATACAGAGGGTCTGGACCCTTGGATATTGAGAAACGATTGCTTGCTGGAGGTGTGGACTCTGTTTAGCCAAGATGTATGGAATGTGCCAGTTCAACACTATGAAGCTTACTGGAAATTGCTTGCAATGTAAACAACCATCCCCCACTGTGAAGAGAGAAGTGGTGAGCTGATTGAGACGGCTGTTAATGTTAACATTAATTCAATATTAGGAAGAGTGAACAACATGGATTGAATGGCTCCGTTCACTTCCTCTGCTGCCATTGCCAAGCGACAGGCAGACTACAATTCTAAAACAGTGCAGAAAATCAACGTCAACATTCACAGCTTCTTCTGTTCACTTATTGGCCCAGTTGAAATTCTACTGCAGAAATCCATTTCAATAGGAGAAAGCCCACATGGAGCACTGAATGAAGATAAGAATCGACCGGAATTGCATAGGAAGGCAATGACAAGGCTACTGAAATGAACAAAAAATAATTTTTTTTAGAAAAGGAATCTGTAATTTGTTGTAAATCCAAAACATTAAAAGGGTCAGTTAGCCCAAGTTTGCTTCTCACTAATGATTGCTGAATGTTTATGGTTCTATTTACTGCACAATTAAAATTAATACAGAAACCTAAATAAGAAATTAATATTGAAAATGTCACGTTCATGGATAAGAAAAGGGGTGTTACGGCCCTGGGCCTTATGAGTTGGGCTACAGGTGTTTGTGTCAGCCCTTGTGCTCCTCCTCTGTGCAGGTGTTACTGATCTGCTAATTCAGAGCTAGGTATTTAAGGCTGGCTGTTACACCCTTCCAGGTCGTTGTCGCTCTCGGCGCTTATTCTCTGCCTCCTGATGGTGTGGTGCTCTGCTGCCCGGCCTCTTCTCCCCTCCTCATGCCACATTTGAGTTTGTCTTTGTTTTTGCATCTCAACACTTCCATATACATACATACAACACATACAAGCATTTGCTTTACACCACTGATATTTACATTCACCTTCCATGTGTAGTTTTTTATTAATATCATTTATCTTTAATAAATGTTAATTTTATGCACTTTTAGCCATTGCATGGACTCCCATTTTTGTTATGACCCTGATCCAGTCATAACTGGGGGTCGCTCATGATTTTTCCGAGGGCCACAAATGGCCCCCATGCCACACTTTTGGCTCCCCTGCTGTAAGTGATCATTATCATCATGATCTTCAAAATGGACAAAAATAAAAACTTGAAATACATTGCTCTTTGTGTAATTAATCTATATGACATATAGATTTTTACTTTTTGAATCAAATTACTGCAATAAATATTTTTTTTTGATTATACAATTTATTGAGATGCACATGTGAAGTCATTTAGGCCTTCTTTGAATTATTTTGAAACAATCTAATGTGTAAAAAAAAAAAATTCTTTAGTCCAGCAGATAGGTAATCCTTTTAATTTAATACATAGACACCAGTTGTAATTCATGTGCATAGAAATAAGAATGCAAAACTGGCTTCAAATAAAACAAAACAATATTTGAATTATCAGTTATATAAATAGTCTTAATAATTTCCATCAGCTGATGCTCAGAGAAGCAGCTGCAAAGAACCTAGAATCTGAGGGGATAAATGTTTAAGATGGCATGCGCATTCTCTTACCTTTTTTTTCCTTTTTGTGAAAAATGAAAGCATAGACACATCCATAACACAGCCACATACAGAAACTAACCTTCACTGCAAGCATCAAGGAGAAAGAGTCCTGAAACACTCCTGCACAAATAATAAATATCCAGAGTATTTGCATGCCAGGCGCACTCTCCCTGTGTTAACAATGCCAGGTCTCCGTACATCAAAGCGAGAAGTCCTTGAAAAAACAGAGCATGAGGATGGAGGTGTCTGTGGGCTTTCTTGGTGAGGCATGGCAGGTTGCTTGCTAAGTATAGCCAGAGAAAAAAGAAAGAAATGACTGTGCATTGTACGTTTCTTTGAGAAAAAAAATGTAGAGAAAGTTGGTGTCTGTGCAAATATGGTCTGAGGGCTGTATAAGACAAAATTATTACATTTTGAAATTTTAAATGTTCATTTTTTATCCCTACTACCGCAGCTTTTAAATGCTTGCCAAGCATCTACAAGGGCATGTAATTGAAAACTCATCACAGATATCGTCATTGTAGGTAGCATCACAGTGAGAAGAGACTCACAGATCTAATTTCATTTAGAAGACTGACTTGATGATGCATGCATTGAGGGAATATCACTATGTTGAGTAAAAAATAACATAGCGGAAAACATGACATTCCTAGAGGAAATATTTTGCTTTAATATTTCCCTTGGGTGGTTTATTGAAACTGAAAACTGAAATCTGCCGACGCACAGTGGTATAGAAACAGGACTGGGGACAGCTCCAAACCTACCAAGGTCAAGAAAAAAAAAGAAAGAGGGATAACAAAATCAAATCAAATAATTTCATTGATTTTTTTTCAGAAAGTTATCAATGCATAATAGTGACATCAGCACAGCAAGAGAATTTATAAAATTTTTATTTTAATCATAACATTTATTTGCGTATATTTAACATAAAAAACCATCTTTTTACTGCACAAGTCTAACTGCATTTGAAGACCATATTGTGTAAACCACCAGGGAAACAACAAATAACCTGCTGCACACTGTAAAGAAGCAAGATATTACATATAGGAAACCAACCTGCTGAGTAAGGAAACCTCTAAAGAGGTTTGCAAGCACCTGGTAGAATAAGTGAAGGTTGGATGGGACAACGCAGCCCAAGTTGAAATTAAAGCCCCTGTGGAAATTATCACCACAATCCATTTACAAATAATTCTGCAAACTAATCTATTTTTCCCTTGGGTGGAAAAATAGTCTCTTTCATTTTTAACCATGCTTGCTGATATGAGGATGTAAAAGGTGTTCTGGGTGGTCTATTTTATGTTGGTTTACATGATTGCTTATTCATTTGATTTTGTTAAGACAATTGTAAAACTGACATACAACATTTTTACACAAGATGGATAGATAATAGAAATATCAAATTTATTGTCTGTCCCAAATCTATGTGATATATTCTTCTTTGATACACCTATAACAAATTAATAATAAAAAAATACATCAAACTAATTAGATAAACATGCACATTTTAAAAAGATCAAATAAGAAGTAACAGATAAAATCACCTAGAGTGGTGGCTAGTCTATATGTCTGTTTTATTTTTTATAACTTTATAACTTGGGCCAGCTCCTCAGGGGAAATACCAAAGCATTCCCAGGCCATCCGAGAAACATAGTCTGTCCAGTGTGTCCTGGATCTTCCTCTGGGTCTCCTCCCGGTGGGTCGTGCCTGGAACGCCTCACCAGGGAGACGTCTGGGAGGCATCCTAATCAGATGCCCGAGCCACCTCAATTGGCTCCTCTCGACGTGGAGAATCAACGGTTCTATTCCCCTCTGGACATTTTGATCTCTTGTACCTGTGATCTCATTCTTTCGGTCACGACACGAAGCTCATGACCGTAGATGAGGGTAGGAACGTAGCTCGATCGGTAAATCGAGAGCTTTGCGGTTTGACTCAGCTCTCTCTTCACCACGACAGACCGGTACAGCGCCAGCATCACTGCCAATGCAGCACCAATCCATCTATCGATCTCCCGCTCCATTCTTCCTTCATTCCTGAACAAGACCCCGAGATACTTGAACTCATCCACTTGGAGCAGGACTTCCCACCTGACCCGGAGAAGGCACTCTACCGTTTTCCAGCTCAAGATCATGGCCTCGGATTTGGAGGCACTGATCTTCTCCCCGGCAGCTTCACACTCATCTGCGAACTGCTCCAGGAAAAGTTGTAGATCACGACCTGATTAACCCAACAGGACCACATCGTCCGCAAAAAGTAGAGACGCAGTCCTAAGCCCATCAAAACGGATCCCCTCAACACCTTGGCTGTGCCTAGAAATTCTCTCCATAAAAGTGGTGAACAGAATCGGATAAATTCTATTGATTTTCCTTTGATTTTCTTATTTAGTTTGCTTTGTTGTTGTTGTTGTTGTTGTTGTTGTTGTTGTTGTTCTTTCAATGGGTGACTTAAAAAGCTACTTGCCAGACCTTTCAGGTTTAACCAAATTAACCTCTTATTGGACAAAATTTTTGTCTCTGAATATCTAAAACACTAATTTTTTAAAAATGATTTTCATAGTTGCTGAACATATGTCAACATCTGTCAGCAGTTACAGTCATGAGATATTTTTATAAATTGTTGACCTTTTGTTGTCTATCAATCTAAAGAAAGTATCCTAGAAAAAAAGTGTAATGAATAATATAATTCCCTTTAATAGTGGTGGTCCGATATAAGACATCTCTTACTTATGGTCACCTCTCACTGGCCGATCATTCTTTGGGAAAACTCCCCTTTGTCTCAAAGAGACAAAGGGGAGGACCTAATGCCTGCAGAAGTCCAGGTTATATCCATGAATGTAAACAGCCCATTTAACTAAAGAACGGACCTCTTTTTAAGTGGCGTGCCCTAAATAAATTCCTAATTAAAATAGCCTAATTGAATAATATTATAACTCAAAAATAGCCTACAGGGTCTTAGTCTTTCCTTAGTCTTCTAAGAGATCCATAAACTCTTAACAAATGTTTTCAACTCCTTTTTTGCCTGTAGCAGAAGCTGATCTTTGTTTTATATGTTTCATTTGTTTGATTAAAAAATTATTAAATTGCGTGATTGGTGATGAAGTAATTTTTGATTACACTGACTCTTAGATATGTGATTTTCCTTTTAATCTTCGTATTTTTAATTAAGGTATAATCATTTTAGTGTTAAATGTAATGAATCCGGATCCTGAGAAATATACAAAAAAATTCAGAATTCTCTTTATAAATTGCTCAACACGAAGGAGAAGATTTTGGAATTCAGGCTGTGTTTTGATTAATTACGAGACTGATTACAAGACTGAGAGACTATTTGATTATTACCAATACACAACTTAATGTAGTTTACTCACACTACAGCTAATATAAACTGATGATAAGCTGTGTTTTATTTTCACTGATAAATTTGTTTCCATCTTTCTTATCTAATCTCTTTCAAGAAAAATTAATGTCTTTTTTAATTTTTAGAATAGGAAATATTGAGCTACGCTTGTATTGTGAATTCTCAGACATGGTTTTAAATGCCCCTGTGCAGAAAAGCAGGGTTGATTAATTATACTACTTATCAGTAAAATTAACAATCTGAGTTCCTTTCAGATAATGATTTTTTGGGGAAAAAAATCCTGCCAAAAACCTTGTCACACTATTAACCAAGTGCAATACTTCCTAAATTTCCTGCTATTGAACATAGTAATTATTTGTCATTTTGCATTTTAAGCATATAATCTTATCAAGAAATAACTTTGCAGCCATAATACCATCAAAGAAAACAACACAGCACCAAAACAAGTAACAGAGCACCGTCAGTACCTGTCAAAAATAAATCCATGGTCATGGACTCCAAGAGCTATGACCTCTCAGGTGTCATTCGGTACAACGATATGCTCTGTCCAACTTGATTCATGTTCTGGCCTCTCTGAGTCATGGCAACTCCCCATCCAATTACCATCCCATAATATATCAAGGGAATTATAGTGAGACTGAGCAAAGTCAGAAGTGACTTGAAGACACCTGTGGGTAATGGACAGTCATGGCATTTTGTTTGGATCACGTCACAGAAGTAATGATTCTGTTGGAGGGAGGCCAAGTTGACTGATAACTAGAGCAAAAGAAGAATGTGCTTCATCATTTCCCCCCATCTTCTGTGTAAATGTATGTACTTTAGAATGCTTTATTTAGAAAGAAAACATATAATTCATTACTTATATATTTTGTGATGAGATTTGTGAATGAATCCTAATTGAAATAATTAGATAAGAAGGTCATGATCAAGGTCAACAATTCAAAAATAGAAGTGGGCTTTTTTCAGTTCTTCAGCTCAGACACATAAAAAACTATTTTGAGTCTATTGTTTACTTGAAACAATGTCTTACAAATTTTGTTTTAAAATTTTGTTATAAAAATTGTTACGATTCTTGAGCAGAGAAGGCAGAGAAGACTAAAATGTGAAATACTGATGTGCTATATACACTGTATGCTGTCTGGCTGAGGTAAATGATGTGTTGTTAAAACACTTTACTTAGGGAGGGAGGTATGTAAAGGGTTTCTTGCTGTATATATATATATATATATATATATATATATATATATATATATATATATATATATATATATATATATATATATATATATATATATATTTATCAAACTGGAAATTATAGGCATCTATTAAATCAAGGTAAATAGTGGTGCATTTAGTCAACACAGTTTAGAAAATCACAAGCTATTACTATATCCATGTTCTGACCTAAGTTACCAGCACTTGAATATTGTTGTCCTATTTTTAGTTTATAGTGTTGGATGTTCTCATAATGTCCACTGTACCTCTCTGTTGAGTGGCTTCTGTTGAAGCAAACCAAACTCTTCTTTTTGGGTTTTACTGTGGTTTGCATCTACTTTGTAAATGACTGTTACCAATATTTATTTTGAGTATTACCAAAGGCACTAGTGGTACATGCCCCACAGTTTGAAAACTTTAGCTCTACAGGAAACAAACCCATGACAATTGATGAAGTTTTTCCTTGACATTAAAAGAAAACTGTTTATAAACAAATACTAAATGTCCATTATTAATGTGATAGATACACAGATATTGCAGAAGAAATTTTAAATAGCATTGTTTACTTAGGTATCTGTTTAGCTGCATATGGTGACTTTAGGTTGCTTTTTAAAATTAGAATAGCCAACCTAAAGTCTAAAGAGATTACATTTTGTGAATTCCTAATATACACTGTAATGTCACACTACAGATTTAGTGCCCAAGTATGAGTTGCTACTTTAACATCACTGATTTACACTAAGACACACAATCAGAGCTCGAGCCGCCGATGTCTGAACTGGTTCATGGATGAATAAGTGATCTACCTAGTGCATCACTTGGCTCAAATTATCACTCAGTCGACATAAAAATAAACAATGATGTTAACAGGAAAAAATGCAACCCATGATAACACTGAAAACAACATTGATGTTTACTTAAGACTGTCTGCTGCCATGTTTCTTGCTGTTGTTTCTGTTTGTTTGTTTTATGTTCTGAAAATGGGGCAAAGGGTTCCTTAAATTTAAGGCAGAAAGCTCAAATTAATTATTATACTGCCTAATGAATGAAAAAAATAAAATAAAATCAAAACACAGAGTTTGGATTGGTTTCGGAAATAAGCAGGTAACAAAAGTTGCCACAGAAGAAAATGACAAATTAGAAATTCATTGTGTCATCACTATTCTACCTTCTCTGTGAGGGTCTTGGGTCATTAGACATTATGTTAGGGAAACTAGGGTACAATATATTTCCTGAGTGTGCCACAAAACATGAACCCAAATGATGAAGTCATGAGGAGACTTTGAGGATGCAACTAGAAAGTTCTCATGTACAGACAAGTAGTCACATTTTCACTTCACAGATTTTTTTTCACCATGAGACTGAGACTTTCATATGAGAGCAAAGCTCTGTGAGCTTTATGTCTCTTTCTTATGAGATGATTCATGTTATGCCACCTTTAAGGATTTCATAAAGCATCCTTAGGGATGCTACAAAGTTTGACATTTGATAGCTTTCCTTAAACTAACATTAAATCCTTCGGAAGCTGGTTGTGTAAAGTTTGTAAGAGCAAGGTTTTTTTTTTTGTTTGTTTGTTTTGTTTTGTTTTTTGCAAAAGTGGTTCAGCATTGTACATCTAACTCTATTTATGGTCACAGCATTTAAGTCTGCAACTGTACTATTTACAGAATCATGTTGTGGAGTTTAAGATAAATCTTTTTTTTTCTTTTGGAAATGGTTTTAGCATTAAAGCTTCTTTACAGTCACATTACTGGTTTCACACACTCAACTTGAAACTGGCTGGCAATTTATAAATAAACTCTTGGTTTCTTGTAAAATGTCTTAAGTCAAATTCTGGGTGGTGATTTCATGATTATCTTTAATTCAAAAAGAGTTTTGTGAATTGTTGTGATCAGAGCTGGCCCAAGGCATAAGCAAACAAAGCTGCTGCTATGGAAAATATTAGTTGTGTAAGGACAGAATTAACTGAAGCTAATGTTTTCTTTTTAGAAAATATTCTAACCTTCCACCCAATATGCAGTTTTCCTTTTTTCCCAGAACTCATTCATATTTTACTGGCTCTAAGCAGAATGACCTCTTGAATTTATCACTGCTTTTCGCTGTGCATTGTTAAAATTCTTTTTCGCAAGCACTTATCTTGGTCATCATACTCTATCTCTTTCTGCATTATAATTTGATGAAAAGAACTTTGTTTTCTAGTGCAAAGTATTTTAAGCTTTTTACATGAAAACATTACCAGTAGACAGGACTTTTTGTGTTTTATATTTAGGAGTATTTTCATTGTGAGTTTTGTTTTGAATGCTTAAACTGCTTTTTAAAAAATGGTTTCTCTTATAGTTCATTTTCAGGAAGTTCTTATAAAATCATAAACATAAAGGAAAAAAAACTGTCTATCTCCTGAGATGTCTTGACACACAATATCCTGCTGGAACCAATTTGTCCCCCCTTCCACTGGTAGAGATGTTTTTAAAAAAGACTTTAAACTGAAATCATTTTTTATTACTGTTGCAAAATCGCAATATAAATTGATCACAGTTATTGCTGAAGCTCAGTGCTCAGAAGAAACTTGAAGTCCCAAGAACTTTCTCCTCGAGACCTTAGATCAAACACTCACCTGCAATACTTCATACCTCGAATCAAGTCCACTCCATGTCCATGTCCCAGAAGCTTTGCTCCTCCTTTCTTCTGCTTCCTTATTCCACTCTCTGCATGTCTTCTTGCCAAGCCAACCACCTTCCAGCTACATAACTCTTTGTCACCCATCCTTCTGGAAACCCTAAGACTGAACTTTTGTTAAACCATCAGGACCTCACCCTATTGACCTGGTGTTAACCGCTGTCTTATTTCTCCTTAGATGAACCCACCAGCATGGATACCCACTCTTGTAACACACAATAAAATTCTTAAATGATCACTCTCCCTTTATTCCTCTAGAGATTTCCTAAATTTGGGTCAGAAAACTTAACTCTAGCACAGTAGTTTGGAGATACTAAGTCTTCACAGCAAAATATTGATTCAGATCAACACAGAAATGGTATACCAAACAAAAGCAATCTTCTTACATGGCCATTACAGGACCTAAATTGAAATTCTATAGAACATTTGTAAAGTAACCTTAAGGGGGTGATATTATGTATTTTCCAGGCACATAGTGCCATTTTATAGCACAATCAAGTAATTATGTTACCTCCAATTATTATAAAAATGCTATATGTATGAAAAATAACTTCAAAGAAATTTGACTTTGCAGTTTGATGCCTTGAAATGGGCATCTGTCTTTTAAAGAAACTCCCTCTTTTTCCAACACTCCACCTTCGGGACATTATCACAAAAAATACTCCTACCTTATGCCATTTACAACCATTCTTAGGAGTGTTAGACTGAGAAGTTGCTTGTATGATAAGCACAGCAGACTCCAAGTTCCATCAGGTGTTTGCTAATTGCTTCTGCAGCGAGTCTGGTGGAGCTGTGTAAGGAAGGTGCAGGGAAGAGGTGCCCTGTGGTGCGGAAGCTCGGCTGGAAACTGCAGTTCCAAGGAGGAGATTTGTGGAAATAGGTGGTGCTTTGTGAGAGCAAGTGTTTAGAATGGCTGACAACAGGGATTCAAGGATTTCTGAAACATGCATGAAAAAAATCAAAGCAATACTCAAGGTATGTTTTTGATGAGAGAATAACATTATAACATGATATAAAGCTCAAAAAAGGTCAATTTTACATACATGTACTAAAATCAAAGGTTTATTCTTTCAATTTTTTTTTCAGTATGAGATTATCCCAGTAAAATAAAGCTACATTTTGTTCAACACCTTTTACATATCTTTACCAGAAGTGGCAGTAAGTTTGTCCACCTGTGTACTTATTTCACTGGGCTCAATGTGAAGAACCACACAATCAGATTTTGTGGTAAAAGTCACCTATTCTGCATATAACAATCTAAAAATGTAATTGTTGACATGTCAACATGATTTGTTGTTTGGTATAACAATTATTACTATGTTAAAAAAAAACATTTTCATTGTTATTTTTAAATGTTTTAAACTGAATCTAAGAATTATAAACCAGTAGAGCTCTAACTCATCTGAGAAATGTTTTATCCACCCTCTTCCACACCTTAATAATATCTTCTTTTTTTTTTTTTTCCACAGAACATGTAATACATTAATATGTGACACAGCAGGTATTTGATGGTGCTGTTAAGACAGAATATCATTGCTTAAGGCAAGGTGACAGGGATAATAATCTGCAGTCCTTTATGTTTAATAATTAAATCCCAGAGGTGGTGCAAAAAGATGGTGGTGTCCTTGTTTCCAGTCCCCTCAATACTCTATCAACTGGGTCCAGGGTAATCAGTCAAAATAGTGGAAACCATAGTTCATGTTTTCCTATTGTACAAAGATTGATTATTGTTAAAATAATGTGGGAATAACACATGTACCAAAGCCAGAGATACACAAAGTACATCTGGATTCAGTTTGCACAAAAAAGCCAGGAAAACTACACTTTCCATTTGCAATCTCATGTTCGCTTATTGAGGTTTCATGCACCACTGGTCCTTAATGTGGTATTTAGAATTATATGTGTTTGCTGTGTGCCTGCTTTGATTTTCTTCACCTTGTAAACATAGATTCATTCCTTTTATTTGCAAGAATTACTCATTACACAAACTGCCCCCCATCCCCTAACACACACACACACACACACACACACACACACACACACACACACACACACACACACACACACACACACACACACTACCCATCTCTTGATGGAACTACATTTGTTGTAAGTCAGTTTGTGGAGGTGATGATTTATTGTATTTTATATAAATATGACTATGCGACAGCATTTACCTTTGAATCTGTGTACCCTGCATGAGCCGGAAATGTCACATAACTCAGAGCCAGAATTGGCCGTTACAGGTAAATGTTGATTAAGTCCTGGAACGTTCAAGAAAATTTATGAAGTACAATTTTAATTTCTTATTGCCTTAAACATTTAAGGTTTTGAGGCAATTTGGTCAGAACATGGCATTTGGCCTATGAATCAGTAATTAATGTATTTCTTCTTGTGACATTTTAGCTCCGTCTGTCTACATTCATTATTTTTACGTCCCTGTCTCTATTTTCATATTTCACACTCTCGACTGGGGGTTCTTAAAATGTCATCTGCTGAAACTTTTTTTTTTACATTCACACCTCTCATTAAAGTTATTAGGTGACAATATTCTATTTAACTTGAATTAAAAACAAAAAACAAATCAGCTCACATTTAACAGACATAAGAAACTTTGAATGTGAAGTGTTTTTTGTTAAATTGTTCGCTGTCGCCATTTTACGCTCATCTAACAGATTGTTAGATGAGTGTAAAATGTATACCAGAATTTATAATATAGTAACAGAGAATTTGCAACAATCTAATTATATCTGTGTTCAAGGGGGAGCCAAGTATTTCTCGGTGGGCTTCATGCAGCTGAATGTCTGTGCATAACTGTTGGCTTGATTAACAAATTGTTGAGTCAGCACAAACTGTAGTTAAAAGCAAGAAGTCCAAAGACTTTTTTGCCGAGAGCGATGTGGTTTAAAGTTTAATAAACTGTTCCAAATCTATTCTTTACTCTTATTCAATAAACATTGTTTATGTTGGTTAGATTTGTTTTAAGTCTAAAGAACTAAAATTTAAGTTTTATTCATTGTCTATAGACATTGAATAAAACTTAACATTAAATGATTATGGTCATGTAAAGATGTATGATAAAGGGAAAGGTTAAAATATTCTTCCAGTTTTCATCCCTAACACTACCTTGTTCAGCCCATATTGCATTTACTTTAAATAGGAGAAATTACTTTTTGAGAACAACTGTACCAAAGTACTGTTATGTTTGAGGTATGAAAGGACCCAAGTGCAGAGAAGGACGAAGGTTAAATAGAGAACGTTAACAATAAGCAAAATCAAAACTTACTAAGGAAATCGTAGGGAGAACAGGTCATAGAATCCTGAGAGGGAAACGGAAGAATCCAGCAATAAACAATGAAAAACCAGGAACTTAAATATTGAGGCAGGGGTTGAAAATGACAAAGGAAGATATATTTATTCATTTTATTGATGTTCAGCTTCTCTTCATTAAAATTAAAGTGTATTTTTGCATTAATTTTAAATCAAAATTCCAAATCATAAGAAATATTCACAAATCTCCTTATGATTTTAGTGTTATAGAGATAGCTTAATGTAACATATTTATCTTTTAGTTTAACTTTGAAAACCTCTTAGATTAACTGATTTATAAAAAAAATATATAATTTCATGTAGCTCAGCTTCATCACACTGTACAACTTTTAGATACAGATATATGCTGAGTAGCTAATTCAGTCACTTTTTTCACAGTTGTGATGTCTTCGTGATCACAATTTTTTCAAGTATTTATTTTGTAGTTATAGAAATATATGCTGTCAATGAAATGAAATTAAATGACTGTTTACCTGGAGAGAGCTCTTTAAATTCATGGCTATAAATCCATGCCAGGATTTACAACACTTTGAGAAATGGAGTGATGAGTATAGTTTCCCAAGCTATATAGATAAATGCTGGATTTTCTCAGTGATACATTCTGATAAAAACCACTGAAGGTCAATATTTCTGCATATAATGAAGCTACCTTAAGCTGGAGGAAATATGGCCAATGTTGTACGCAAAAGGGCAGCTCGTTAATCTAGTCACAGTGGGGGAGGAAACCAAAGTCGAGAACTTAAGCGCCTTTTCTCTGAGATGAGCATATGAGATAGAATATGTCAGCCCTTAAGGTCAGGCAGGTGCTTCATCCTGATGTATTTTGATAAGAACAGCCATCCTACAAATCCTCCTGAAATTATTTGAAACTGTCTTCTGACAAGATAATTTGTGGAGTTCCTCTAGGGAGAGCGCTTGTGGGGTCACCGCATGGGAAAGAGGAGTACCAAGCACAACTGGTCCTGAATCTTTTTTTAAAATAAATTTACAGTGGGCAAGGAATGAAAGAAAAATAAGCTGTCAATGACCTTTATGAAAACATCTTACTCTGCATCTCACCTGGAGGAGCTTAAAAGTGGGTTAAAGTTACATTTTGGTACATGTAATAATGACCACATTTTATTATGTTTTAAAAACAAAATGTTTTCAACAGTTATTGATATTATTTATTTTACAATTTTGCAAGTCCCTTTTTACTAAACACATTCATGACACAAATTATGAATGCTCATAAAAAAGGAATCTGCCATCTCCATGCATAATGCCATGGCTTCTCTCCAAACAAAGATGGAAGATGTCTCCCTAAATGACTTTATAGGAAAACTTGTACATTTTCTGGTCCAGCAGTCTGCTTATGAAAGGACACTGTGTGGCTATAGAGAATTCAGGGCTAGGTACATTAATGGCCAACACTTTTTTCTCCCTCAGTAGCACACCACTGAATTGCCCTGGAGCAAGGCACTTAACCCCTTGCTTTATACTGCTTTTCATCAACCACTAGCAGAAGACTGATTGCTGTACAGTTCCCTGGTGTGAGTATACCTGTACAGTGAATGGGGATGTAGGTCATTGCAAAATACATTGTAAACATGCTGTCAAAATATTCCCTAAGCAAATAAACATTAGAAATAACATAAATATAGTACCAGATACTCTCTTTGCTGTGTGTGTGTGTGTGTGTGTGTGTGTGTGTGTGTGTGTGTGTGTGTGTGTGTGTGTGTGTTTGTGTGTGTGTGTGTGTGTGTGTGTGTGTGTGTTCAGGAGGAGAAGGTAAAAATGAAGTAATGAAGTGAACTGTAACATTTACCACACAAGAAAATGTGGAGTCTCTGCTGGTTCCTTGCATGGGAAGACTGTTAAAGTTACCAGCACCACCAAAATCTATAAGAGCAAAATGACCTAATGATACCCAAGCTGTTAAAAAAAATAACTCTAAACTTTGGTCAGTGAATGTGTCACAACTGCATGGTTAGAGAAAAACAACAACCACACATTATGCTCTGTGGATCAGTGATACTTGTACATTCTGTAAGTGTGTTTGTCCTCATGACCAAACTGAGATTTGACTATGTTACTTCCACCCTGGTCAAAACTGTACTTTAGAAAGTTTAATTTAAAAAATATATCATATATTCAGGAAGCCTACTGTGAAACCAGATTAATATAAGCCCAGTGGTATTTTCAATTTAATATGATGTAATAGAAAAAAACATTTTATCACTTAAACGTTCTCACATTTTTCCCATATAAGAACTTCAACCCCTAATGTATTTTAGTGGGAATTTAGGTGACAGACTAAAATAGTCAATGACTGTGAAATGGCAGGAAAGTGATACATGCAGATTTTTATTTCTAAACTAGGTTTTCAAAGGTGTTTAGAAATAAAACTCTGACAAGTGTGATTTGCATTTTGTGTTCAGCCACCCTGAGTAAATACTTTTTTAGAACAACCTTTTGCTGTTACTCCCTGAAGTCTTTTGTCTTCCAGCTGTACATATAAAAACTTATTTTTTACCCTATACTGTAAGTTGTAACATTGCATTCAGTTGAAAAAGATGATTGAATATAATTTGACTATGGTCAAGGTTTTGTTAAGGTATTTGTTTACAAGGTTTTGTTAAGGTATGGTCAAGGTTTTGTTAACACTCAATTAAACTCGGTTTAACTCAGTCCTGTGAATTTTGGGGTTTATAGTGAATTACATTGTTGACTTTAGTTTAATAAATTAAGAGAATTTATTATTATTTTTTTTTTTTTACACTAAGCACTTGATTTAAATAAATTGAGGGCCTTTTGAGGTAAACACATTTTAAAAATTAACTTAGTCAATTTGAAGTAACATGAAAGGGTATGTGACAGAGGGGATTGGGCAGCAAGGTATCCCACAGTGCATTGTACCACCAGCTGTAGCAACTAATTAAACCACTTTTTTGTTTGTCACAAAAATTAGTTTTAAGATGTTTAAAGCGAAAAGGCAGATCTTCATATGCAGTCGCTTCATCAAGAATGAGCCTACTTTCACTGCAGTACAGTTCTTATTAGATTTTTTTTTTTTTTTTTTTTGGCATGTACATCTGCGTACATACAACTGCACCATGAGTGAGTTGTATGTATCACTGCTTTCTATATATTTTCTGTGAAAGTTTGTGTAGAGAAACAAATAA
This sequence comes from Anableps anableps, assembly GCA_014839685.1. Lineage (NCBI taxonomy): Eukaryota > Metazoa > Chordata > Actinopteri > Cyprinodontiformes > Anablepidae > Anableps > Anableps anableps. The sequence goes on from CM026076.1 coordinate 15,180,474, forward strand.
AAAGCAAGAGTCAGGAACTGCTTCAATCAAGAAGCTTTCTTTTTTATATAAGTAGCTTTCTCAGAAAGCTTTGGGGTTTATTTACATATATAAAAAAGATTACAACGTACTCAGATTTATTAACTTAAGTTACACTGACTAAAATTGCACAAGTTAATGTTACTCAATCCGTTACCTTAATGAAAATTAAAAAATGTTGAGGCAACAAGTTTGCATATATTTTTTTTAGGTAAGGAGAACTAATTAGGTTTTACAGTGTATTAGATGGAGAACATCTGTGAAGATCAATTTTCAAGTCTTGCCACATATTCTCAATTAGGTTTTGAGTTGGATTTTGAACTACACCATTCCATTGTAGCTGGCTGTATGTTCAGGAATTTCCTGATAGAAAGTTAACATCTGCCCCTGTGTCAAGTCTTTTGGAACCTCGAACAGGTTTTCTTCCTTTACCCTCTATCCAGCTTCTCATCAACACAGTACAATGCTGCCAACACCATATTTACCAAGGGGAATGTGTGTTTAGGGTCATGTACAGTCTTTGTTCCCCTGCCACACAGCATTTTCTCTTTAGATCAGAAAGTTTGTTTTTGGTCTCATTTGAGCAGACTTTTGTTCTCCCACATTTGCTTGTGTATCCTCGATGAACTGTGGAAAACTTTAAATGAAACTTTAGTTTTCTTTGGAAAAACAGCATTCTTCTTGCCACTGATCCATAAAGGCCATATCTGCAGACTGATAGATGTCATGTCGACACATTCCTTCACCAGGCCGGTCAGTTTTAAGTGGACTGCCATGTCTTGGTAGGTTTCCACTCATATTACACTCTTATTGGACTTGGATTAAAGAGTGCTAAGCGGTGCTCACTGAGATGTTATATTTTGTTGTGTCTTAAACTGTGCTTCATGTCTGGACTGGCTGGTGTGTTCCTTGCTCCTGTTCAGTTGTTCTCCAAAGTTCTCTAATCAACTTATGATGCGTATTAATGTCTATCTGCTCTTGCAGCTATATATACAAAGGTGAGTAGTAACTACATAGTTACACTTACTCAGTTACATTTACTTGAGTAACATTTTGGGGAAAAAAATACTTTGGGGAGTAGTTTTTACCTTTACTTGAGTAATATTATCATTAACTATTGCCACACTAAGTACAATTTCTGGATACTTCACCCACTGTGAGTGGTTTCACTGAATGAAGTACGAACAAAAATCCACCAGAAGCGGACACAACCCGACAGTTCATGTTAAAGTGAGCCTTCTTGTACACAACCTTTGCTATTTTTATGCTATTTTCTATACCTATTATGCAGTGAATATATGATAACACCATTCATTGTCACTAGAAGTACTTTATCTTGTTCAGACTAAAGCATACACATAACCTATTGTAATGTATATATCTAATATATAAACTTAGTTTCATAAGTTTTATGTTGAAAAAAAAATATTTGGTTAAGTGTTTCTTCTGCTTAAATTTGTTGTTTTGTAATCATGTTTTTTATTTGTATTAGTTTTTTATTTTAGTCTTAAAGATACCAGAATTTGCACATAACTATATATTTTTTTGAAAATAGCCTGTATTTGTATAGCGCTTACACAAGATAATGACTGAGCTAATAAAGCTTTGGTTAAGCCTGATTAAGTAATCAATCAGACAGGCTGTGTCCCCCGCCCCGCCCCGCGCTGTTCAGGAGGTGCGCGCCACCACCACCTCAGCGTCTCATCACATTTTGCTTAGCAACGCGTTTCCGCGCGAGTGGACGCCGATTGAGCTTTCTTTCACTCCCCACGGAGAAATCTGCAGCCACTCAGAAAACTGCCCTCCCAAAACGACGTTACAAGTCGTCGTCTCCGGGCGGATCACAGTTGCAGCTTGATGGTGAGCATGCACTCTTGCAGAGCAAACTTACCAGTGTAATTAACTTTCAACAGCTGGACGTAGTTTGCACCCTTGGATATGGCAGATGGGCCATGTGTGTACCCTAGATGTCAGATTGCCGTATAGTAAATCCCGGTCCCAGGGTTTTCAGACTAAACGCAGACAGACGCGTCAGATGAGTGTAATGCTACAGTAAGCTGTTTAACGCTGTTCTTTTGGCTCTCGGCCTCAGCCAGTTTTTACGCATAGGAGGCAATCCAGGGTTGACTTTAACCAACCAAAACTGATTAAAAGTCCTTTAAACTCTCACACATTAAGGGTTACCTGCTCAAGGAGGTAAAGCCTCAGGAGGTGCATTATGGTCTCCACTCACCAATGTACAATAATCCCTGTAGAGACTTGATGTGAATCAACAGGGAGTTTCTGAGTGAGGCACCCTCCTCCACACTGCTCAAGGCGATCGATAATCAAACACTTTGTGTCATGCAGTGTGGGATGCTAATCGAGCTCATCATTAGGGGATGTTCAGGATGTCAGAAAGGATTCAAGCTGAAAACTTTTGTTCATGTTAGGTTTATAGACTTGTGTCAGATTTGCACAACACTCTACCCCTTATATATACATATTTCTTCTTTTTTTTCACAGTACATCAGTTGTTGCAATACTTTGCCATAACATTACGATAATCTGCCTAATATTTTGTTGGTTCCCATGAATGGTACCAAAACAGCTTAGACTGGTTGAGACATGAACTTATTTCTGAAGCATATGCCAGATATGTTCAGTTTTGTTTGGAGACCAAGTCAGCACCTCAAATTTGTTACTGTGCTTCATGTTTGCTTTGTGGCACGGTGCATGATCCTGCTGAAACAAGCCACAGCCATCAGGGAATACTGTTCCCATGAAATGGTGTGATTGGGCTACAACACTGCTCATGTAGGTGGTAAATGTTAATTTAGCACACATGGATGTCATTAACACATGGGGGTCAGGACCGAAGGTTTCCCTACTGAAGTTGCACAATGCCTCTACTGGTTTACCTTTTTCCCATTTTGAATTCTGGTGCCATGTGCTCCCGAGGTAAGTAATGCACCTAGGAATTTGCATAATGTAAAAGAGAATATGATTTATAAGACCAGGCTACCATCCTGCACTGCTCTGTGGTCAATTTGTGATGCTCACACATTCATTCTTGGTGCTTTTGGTAGTGGACAGGGGTGAGCACAGGCATCCTAACAGGTAGCAAGCCATGCAGCCCCATGCAGGAAAGTGTGAAGCATGTTGTACCCCCACTGTCTACTTTATTATGGACTGAATAGGGATTTATCATATTATTTATGGAAAAACTAATCTTTGTGATAAGAACTGTGATTTGTAATGTAAAAAACATTATAATTGACAGTTATTGCAAAAGTTGAAAGTATCACTGGAATTGTTACTATGGTTGTTTGAGCTATTTTTTTTTTGTTAATTCCATACTGCATATAGTATATTTAAATTTATGAACAAATGCATTTTTGTATGTTGTGAAGGTCTAAAATTACACTTTGTAAATGTACTCTTTTAACCTCTGTAATAATGGTTTTCTTTTCAGAGCCGTATTTGATGGTATGAATCTCTGACTATTTGGATGGCGTCACATTTCTACCAAAAACCTTCGAGAGCTTATTAAAATATTATATTACATTTTAATCATGAGAGAGCATAGCTCTGATCTTGGGCATTTCCGTTTATTCACAGGCCCATGAACACAACATGGCAAGTGAAAAAACACGTCCCCTCCACCCGTATGCTCTTTCTGTAAATATGCACTTGGTCTCTATGTTTAGTGGACATATTTGTCAGTTTAATAAATGCTGCCATGATCAGAGCTATGCTCTCTTTTGAATAATAAATGCACAGTTGTGATTGCTTAACCTCAAGTTTTTTGGCAGGAATGTGACGCCATTGTATGCAGTGACAGATGTATAGATCAAAACATTGTTTTGACAAATTTTTATGTACTTTTTTATTGCCACTTGTTGTCACAGTAAATGGCAATAAATGTGATAAAATTAAAAAAGTCCATAATGCCAGTCCCTACTAGGTGTGCATTGCCAGTATTGGGTAAACCCTTTTTGCCTTCAGAACTTCTTTAATTCTTCATGGTTTAGGGTTTAGAAACACTCTTATGATATTTTGGTCCATACTGGAATAATAGCATCATGCAGTTGCACCTGATTTGTCAACTACACATCTGTGACTTAAATATCCTGTTCTACCACATCACAAAGATACTCTGATCTAGTGACTGTGTAGGTCATTGTGATACAGGAAACTAATTGGCATGTTCAAGAAACCTGTTTAACCTTTGTGACATGATGCATTATCCTATTGGGGGTAGTCATAACAAGAGGGCTGTGGTCATAAAAGAATGGACATAGTCAACAACAGCACTCAGGTTGGCAGTGGCATTTAGATGATGCTCAACTGGTAGTAGGGGCCCTGTGTGCTGATGTAAAATACCAAAAATGATAATACCACCACCAACAGCCTGAACTGTTGAGTCAAAGGAAGATGGATTCATGCTTTCATGTTGTTTATCCCAAATTCGGCTGATTCAATCTGAAGCTTGCATCTAAACTTCAGACCCCTTGGACTTTTTTTTTCATTTCTTATTGTCCAATTTAGGTGAGTTTGTGTGACTCGTATCTCCTTGTTCCTGTTCTGTGCTCCAAGATGCTATTTCGCATGCCCAGGTTGTAACACCTTAATATTTCAGATACTGTTGCCTGGCTGTCATCTTGGGCCAGTCTTCCAGGCATTTATTTGCTACTATATAAATGGCTAATTTGCTATTTATGTTAAGAAGCAATTAACCAGATGGGTCTAATGCAGTTGTTAGTATGTTTTGATACCATTCTCTCTTAACCAGCATTAACTCTTTTAGCTATTTGTGCTACAATAGCTCATCTGTTGGACCACTTGGGGATCAGCCTTCTCTCCCCATATGCATTAGTGAGCTTTGCCAGCCTATAGCCCTGTCAAAGGTTCCTTGCTTCAACTACTTTATATAGATACCGATCACAGCAAATCAAGAACACCCCACAACAGCTGATGTTTTGGAAATGCTCTGATCCAGTCATCTAGCTATCACAACTTAGCCCTTGTAAAACTTGCTCAAATTCTCATGCTTGTCCATTTTTACATCTTCTAACACACAAACGTGGTGTAGAAAATAGTTTTACTTTCTGCCTAAGATATCCTACTTTCTAACAGGTGACGAGATAAAGAGACAGTCTGTGTTACTCACTACTTCTGTCATAATGCCATGCCTGATTTGGTGTAACATTTAATCATTATTTAGTTCTATTTTTACTTTATGAACCCTTTTTATAAAATATGTTATGTATTTATTTTACAAATCTCTACACACTTTAGGCAGAGAACTCAAGAAGTAATTTTATGTCAAGTCAAGTTTATTTGTATAGCAAATTTCAGCAGCAAGGCAGTTCAAAGTGCTTTACATTGTAAAAACATCACTCAAATATTCATCAGAATCATCAAAATTATCGAGCAAGTATACAGCAAAATCATCATGGTCTGCAGGTGCAATGCATATTCTTGATCTTGATATCCATGACCATATTGCTCTGAAGAGTTTTTTTTTCTTAAGAGGGCCTCTTCTGACTGTGTCGAAAATAGTAAATTGTATTACACTAGTGCAAGTGCTATAAACAAACAACAGCACACATCTTTACCTTGCTGTGGTTCTCCTCCAGAGCACTGCATAAATAGGAAGCTCGCTACAATATACTACAGGGGTTAGCGACTGATAAAGGTACTGCCTCAAAGAAAGAAGAGAGCAGGCAACAGAGGTGAAGTTATGCTGGCAGAGCTGTGCTGCTTTTGGCTCTGGGCTAATTTAACCCATGGTTAAACATTATTTGAGGTATTATGTACTTGAAACATCCTGCATTCAGAGCACTTTGAAATGTTCCTTGGGGTTATAGAGAACAAAGAACAAAACAAAGGGATCCTGGGTGAGCAGACATGTTAACTGCAGCTAGTTATGCATTTTGCCAAAATCTGAGGTAGAAGCAGGTTTGGCTGTCAGCTTCAAGCATTGCTCCATTTGAAGCAAGAAAATCAATGTCTGGCTCTGTTTTTGTAAGTTTCAAGGCGTGGGGGCTCATCAGTGTTATTACTGATTAGCAGGGATCCACAGAGCTACCCTGGGAGCACAAGTGATGAGTCCAGCAGTGCGCTGCGGCCAGCATGCTGCTGGTGTTTTGCTAATCAGTCCTTCAGTGGCTCTGCAATGACATCAGAGGCTCTGTGTCGTCTCAGTGGCATCCCGCTGCTAATAGCGCACAGAAAATTAAACTGACTTCTGCAGCTTTGAAGCCTACCTGCAAGGAGTCAGAGTGAATATGTTTTGCATTATCAAGTAAGGATCCTTTTCGTGATCTATCATTGCAAATCTTGGAAGAGGTTTTCATTAGTTAATATGCTCAGAAGTAGGTAGTCTGACACATCTAATGATGACATTTGACCTTTTCTGCATTAGCCTACGCTATGGCATATTATTATTTACCAACTGTCAGTTGTGAAGTCATAAATAGAATATATATATATATATATATATATATATATATATATATATATATATATATATATATATATATATATATATATATATATATATATATATATATATATATACCTACAGTCAAGTTAAAATCAGGTTAATTTGTATGGCACATTTCAGCAACAAGGCAGTTCAAAGTGCTTTAGATGATAGAAGCATAATACAACAACCAATTATGAAACAAGCAATAAACATTGCTTTTTGTCAAATACCAAAATCATCAAGAATAATAATCATCAAATATACATCAAACATATTAATCATTGTTTCAGTAGTTATTAGTCAAAGGCAACTCTAAACAGGTGGGTTTTTAGCCTTGATTTAAAGGAACTCAGTATTTTGGCTGTTTTGCAGTTTTCTGGGAGTTTGTTCCAGATTTGTGGTGCATAAAAACTGAATGCTGCTTTTCCATGTTTGGTTCTAACTTGGGGGATACAGAGAAGACTTGAACCAGAAGACCTGAGTGGTCTGGTTACTTTTGCGCTTTTAGCAGCTTCACTATAAAGGACACAACAATTGTGGATGCTCTTAGAAACTGTCACAACAGAAGAGCATCATGTTTTGTCAGTTGGAATTTGAAATTATATTCTGCTTTTTCCAACATACAGTACAAATGTAAACCTCTGAGAAATCATCCCTAATCCCATGGTGTAGAGAAAAAAAAAAAGAGTATAGTGCACTCAGTTTGCCTCAGAAAACACCACAAGGATCCAGTTACTGCAGCTGTCAGGTTGTAAGAAGTTGTGAATGAAGCTGACGATAATGAGAAATTACCATATGCAAGGAGGTTTGCACTATTTATCTCAGCGATGTTTACCTCAACTTACACCTGTGTGTCCCCATTTTTGCATAAGTGCCATTGTGCTGCAACTAGCATCTGCACCTCACTCACTGGGCCCTCTCTTCATCATTGTCTCTGCAGTTCACTGACAGCTTAATAAGCCAATCTTTTGCTACTTCCAAAGAAAAATGACAGCACAAGGTTTTTCATCAGGTAGTAAGTGAGCAAAATTGTTTTTAGAAATGGCCCAGTTTTGGATTAAATTGTATGCTCTGTATTTGTATAATAATGAAATAGAACCTGTAGCTCTGCAGAGGTGTATTTATTTGTTTATATATTTATATTTCTTTAATATTTATCATTTATTTCTCAATGAGTAGTTTTGTGCAGAAAATTTCCTTAACTAACAAAGTAGTCATTTTTAAGAGCCCAAGCTAATCCTTTTTTGCTACAAAGGGACTTTAAGTTATGAAAAAATATGCTGATTAATGTTTTTGATCATTTTTTCCGCTTTGAAGTGGCATTATAGCTATTGCATCCTGTTTTATCTTGCGTAACAGACAGCGACTGACACATAACCCGCCAGTTTGATGTGATAATTTGTTGCATCCTCCTTGTGTCCCTCTTAGTTATCAGCCAAGTGAGAATATACAATGCTCCCTTGATCTATTGCACTCTGTGAACCCGTGTGACTGGCATGGTAATTTTAAGGTTGAACTTCGATATATGGATAGTAGGGCACTCTCTGCGGCAATTAGTTGACCCCATGTTGCATAGCCCTTCATTTGACCTCTGATTTCTATTATAAACAAACCACTTCTGTTTGTAGCCCTTAGTTTAACTCTCAGTGGTCAATAGCCTTTAGGCATCTAAATATCCCTGCTTCATATATTAAAGTGCTACTTGTTTTTTATTTAAATAGAAGTAGTTGAAATGATTCTGCAGAATTACAATATTGGATTTTATTCAATCTGATTCAGATAAATGAATTTCAACAACCCCTAAATTAAGACACAATAACGTGCTTCAGGGTCTAAATTGCATTCATTATGCAAACTAAATGGGGTTTAAACACCCTCTAAGTATTTCACTTCATAATAAAGGCAGGTAAAACTTATTCACAGCTGAGAGTAAGAAACTGAAGATCAACAAGCAAACACCTGGATATCAGAATCATCCCATTTTCCCATTTTCTTCTCAGTGATCAGCAGGTCAAATATTTTAAAAAATCAGACATTATTAGTTTAGTATTTATTAAATACATCTGAACTAAGTGCTTTAACCATTTTTCATCTATAAATACTTTAAATACAATATATTGAATCTTAATCATAGTTGCAATATCAGTCTATGCAATTTCACCATCCAAAAAAAGACAGTTGGGATGCAATATTTGGGAAGAAATTATATTTCAAGTACTAAACATGTAAATAGTATACTTCGCCTGTTAGGTTGACATTCACTGCCCATCATGCCTACCCTTGATGCATTTTTTTAAAGTGGTTGAGATGCTAAAACTTACAAAAAGTATTGAGGACATTGTGAAAGGAAAAAAAAGGGAATGAGTCAGAAAAACATGAGGTAATTGGAAGAATTTAGTCTTTATAGTATTCAGCAATCGTGTCATAATTAAATGTTTTCTTATACTTGTGCAGCACAAGTTCAAATAAATACACTTCTTAAAGAAAATTAAATCTTGGATGATTTTCAGTCAGGCATCAGACAAATAATTGCACTAAAATCCCCTGTGACTTCATAATCAATTATGTGGTTTCAATGATGTCCTGAACCATAAGCACAGCTCATCTTGGAGGACAATTAATGAGCATAACAATGGTGACACAAATAGGAATACCAGTGAAACTGAGTAAGAAAAGATAAGGAGATTTATAATGAAAAGTTTACATTTTTTGCAGGACTAGACCCATACCAGATACCAAAAAGAAAATGCAGTCCAAATCCTGGTTGCTTAGGTTATGAGAAATTCCATACATTAATATGTTACTACTTGGTTTACCAGAAACACTCAGTGGCCTAGTTATCATAAGCCACAGCTATTGTGACCGATAAGGTAGATTATTCTTGTGGTTTATTTAACTATTACGTTAATTAAAACCAAGCACAACAGCTCAAATTTCCAGTTAATGTCTTTACTTTTTTGCTAATTTATGTGAATGGGCTTGGAAATTATTTTTAGGCAGTTCAAGTTTTGTTAAAAGGTGCCCACTGCACATTATTAAAGCAATAGTCATTAGGTTTAAACCTGGGTCTAGTCCAAGCCATGGGCTGGTGCTGTAAATAATCATCAAACCACTGCTTCTCTCGGAACAACAGTAGCAGACTATTTAAATGACAAGAGCAGACATTGACAGATTATGCAGTGTTTAGGTAAATCCTCTTGCACTATTCTTGATAACATAAACATGATTCTGTGTTGACCATTTTTGTTTTCTCATCTCACTTTATTATAATGAACAGTACAAGATAAAAAGAAAATTTAATCTCTTTGTGTTTCATTTACACTGAAAATGAATTAGAAGTTAAAACAACACCTTTGTGGTGTTCCTCCAGCAACACTATCTGGCTGTCAGTCTGTTGTGAAGATCTTCCAGAATCACTGATATGAAAGTAACTGTTGTCCTATTCAAACCACCTGATATAGATTTCCATATTTCTGTTGATGATACAAAAAGGTACATCTCTGGTGAACCAAGTGATTCATTTACCTTAAATCTAATTACAAGCTGCTTAGGGAAATGAACAAATGGATGAGCAGTAATTTTTCTAAAGCTTAGGATTAATAAAATAGAAAACACACTATTCACCCATGAGAATGGAAAAAGACTGGCATTTAAAAAAAACTACAAGAGCAAACTCAGTGGGTCAAATCTGAGATCATGACTCTGGGCAGTGTTGTCTTTGATTTAAGATAAGGTCTCCAAATATCTAGGGACGGGGTGGTTAATCTTACAGAGCATACAGTATAATTTTGTATGCACTGCTGAGCTGATCGTATGAACGACTTCTCAGTCCAACACTCATAAGAACAGCTGTAAACGGCAATATGTACGAAAATAGTTGGATGACGTGCTGAAGGCAGTGTCGAAAAGAGTAGGAGCTTCTTAAAGAGACAGAGACCAATTTCAAGCCGTCAAATTGCGAAGTAAAATTTCTTTAAAGTTTGTTTGATATATACAGCATTTTTATAACAGTTGAAGGTAACTTAGATACTTGATTGTGCTATAGAATAGAATAGAATAGCATAAAATAGAAATATCCTTTATTGTCCCACAATGGGGAAATTTCTGTGCAACAGCAGCAAAGTGGCAGTGGTAGGCAGTAACAGAAAAACAGGCTCATATAAAGAATATACAAATATATATAAAAACACAATAAAGAATAAGAAAGAAAAAAATACTGTACAGTAAGGCACGGTATTCATGTGTATTTAACTACACATGAATACTGTGTAGTTGTAAAAAAAATACTCCAAAATTTTTTTATTTTGTAAAAAAAATAACCAACTCAGTTGCACAGAGAAATGTGCAACTGAGTTGGTTAATTAAGAATGTACAAAATGATCATGTCTTTGAGCAATAAAAATACAAACTATTTACAGTTAGTGACAATAGAACAATAGTAAAGTTGTACAGATACCAGCATGGATATAAACACTTATTGATTTTGTTGGGAGCAATGACGGTTATAGAGTCTGACAGCAGCTGGGAGGAAGGATCCCCTGTAATGCTCCTTTGTGCACCTAGGATGCAGCAGTCTGTCACTGAAGGAGCTCTCCAGCTCAGCAACAGTTTCATGCATGGGATGGGAGACTTTGTCCAGCAGTGATGCTATTTTAACTAGAGTCCTTCTATCTCCCACCACCTGCACTGGATCGAGGGGGGATCCTAGAACGGAGCTGGGCTTCCTGACAAGCTTTCTAACTGCTTCCTCTCAGCTGTAGATAAATAAGCTGCTGCTCCAACATATAGTCCCACAGAAGATGGCTGACGACACCACAGAGTCAAAGAAGTTGTTTAAGAGCACCCCCTGCACTCCCAAAGACCTCAGCCTCAGGTAGAGTCTGCTCTGACCCTTCCTGTAAAGCACATCAGTGTTATGAGTCCAGTCTAGTTTATTGTTCAGGTGAACATCCAGGTACTTATAAGAGTCAACAATCTCAATGTCCACTCCCTGGATCTTCACTGGTGTCAATGAGGTGAGGTGGCACTATGTGCCTGGAAAATACATATTACTCCCTGTTTAAATCATTGACTGTGAAAGTGAATGCAAAATCTCTCCAAGGTGGGTGTGAATAGATGCATGGTTGTTATGAAACATGTTGTCAGTACACTGGTATGAAACCTACTTAAAAGAAAAAGAAAAACAGAAAAATAATGGTGTAATGAAGAAAGGAATTGGCCAGCAACCATAAAAATAAGTGGCAAGTTTTGCACTTTTCCTTTGTAATCGTGTTGATGACAGAGTTTCACATTTTCCAAGTACAGTTCTGTTTCTTTAACACAAAAAGACAAGGTTGGAAGGTGGACTGAAAATGCTTTCTGCTGATTTTGGTGATCTTCATACTTCATGGTAGCATACATTTCTCTTTGTGTGTGGTAATGATGTGCCAGAACTGCTCAACATGTCCCTTTGGAGTTTGATAATTCTACACAGTGGGATTTTGGATCTTTTTCCTTGAAACCAGAAGCCTGCAGATAGTGACAAAAACAAGGGTTATAGCACTCAACAAAATGAGTAAAGTTACCATTTCTAAAAAAAAAATAACTTTAAAGTACTGTGTAGATCTGAGGAAATAAAGCTCTAAAGTTTTATTCTGTTAAATTGAATTGATGGATTTATTTAAGATATTCTACCAATGAGGCATTTCAGTCCAAGAGATTATCTTGAAAGTAGCCTGTAATAAGTTAAATCAAAATTTAAATAAGTTTATTATGCTTTGATCTCGCACCGCTGCTTGTATTAAATATTCTAACACTAAACCAATTACACATTTTTTGGATATATTAGAAATAGATTATTAGATTTTTTTTTTTCTTCCCCTCAGAAATCAGGTGCAGCAATCTGATTTGTTCAGTGAAACACAATAGTCAACCTCATCTCATACAAATGATGTTCTCTCAGTCCCCACTGAGCTCTAATAACAATACTACAATACTAATACTTCAATCTCATTCAGTTTATGACTCCGCCCTTCTATTGATATCGGTGTTCAATATTCAGGGTGTTATTACTTATCATCATGCAGATATTCATATCTGCCTTTGTGAGCTAATGAAGGGGCAGAGTTTTTCTTGCAGCGAGCCTTCCCTACATTGTTTTTATCTGGAGCGCACATATAAAAAGGGCCTGAGGGAGAAAGACAATGCTGTCTGCTTTAACTCATCTCACTGCCCAACACTGAGGTATCAGGCACCGGCAGAGGAGAGAGAATATTTTATCTGACACTGTCACTCGCTGTAGAAACCTCAGGGAGGCTGAGACTGCTGTGACACACTTGGTGGTCAGCAGCACCGCATATGATTATGACAACTCTTGCCAGACAGACTGACAACACAAGTCTGTTGTTACAGTGGAACTAAATCTTCAAATTATGTTCTCTGTCAGTTGTTTTACAATGTTAGAAAGATGTAGATGCTCAAGAAAGCACTTCATTTTGCAAAAATTCATATTCTTTCTTTTCCCCAGGTTGGTGTCATGTCTGTGTACTTGAAGAACCACATGACACACAATACAGTCCATTTACGTCATCCATAAACCTGATGAAGTCCCTGCTAATGTTTCAAGACTGATTAGGAGTTAATTGCAACCGAGGCGAAAGATGTGGGCATCACTGTTCCACTTGATTGCTATTTTTGTGGTCGTCCACATTACCAAGTGCCAAACGGTTTGCAACAACCAAGCACCGGTTGAGTGGCACCTTCAAAAACACACAATCCAACTGAATTGGACTTTAATCGGAAACATCTGTAAGAGCAATTTGGAATGCTGGGGTATTCAAGGGGAGAGCCAAGTGAGCAACTGGCCTTTTAGCTTCCCCCAGATATGCCCACTTCAGCTACAACATGGAGACAAACTGCTGATGTCTGCTGATGAAACGCTCAAGATGTATGGTGTCAGGCTCTTCAATGTGTCAAGAGAGGACTTTGAAAGCTGCACTACAAATGCAGAGTTAAAGAATCAGTTTGTGTTTCCTTACAATATAAATGAAAGTGAGCATGTTGAGGCCAAGTGGATTACCCTAGGTCATCATTACTTTATCGCACTTCACGAAGGGGATTTGCAATTGTGCAAGCTTGGTTTAAGACTTAACGTGTCTGTTAAAACGGAGCTCTGCCGGGCCTCTCCTCTCCTGAGACTTTGTTCGGGAAATGGAGTTTGTCGGACAGATTTCTACAAAGTTGCATACCACTGCCATTGCAACCACCGCTACTTTGGGAGGTTCTGTGAAAGGTCTGATGCATGTTTAGATAACCCTTGTCAAAACAAAGGAATCTGCTTGAGCAACGGATCCACAGATCCAAACAACAGAACCTACAAATGCTTATGCCCACCACATTTTACAGGTAAGGATAAATGTCTCAGTCTTCTTGATGACCTTTCTTAAATTATTTCAAGTTTATGTTGATCAGTTGTATCTGCAAAAAATATCAAAGGTAAAGTTTATTTTTTTAACTGTTCTGTGTATCATCTCAACAAATTAAAACATTTTTCTTTTACATAACTCTTTCTTGTCAAGAGTCCTAACTGTCAGGACCCTGAGTTGTTTTGGGTTTTGATTTGATTTTACTTCTGACTATTTGTTGTTCTGTGTTCCTTTGTCTTATATTTTGATTAGATCAGCCTGGTTTCTATTTTTATTTCAGTTAAGTACTTTCTTAGTTATTCTAGTTTGTTATGCTTATTTAATCCTTGTGTTGATGCCTGATGCCTGAATCTGATGCCTGATCTTAAAAATAATTTTTGGAAAGAAAATCTGAAAAGTGTAGCATGTGTTTTTAGTCAGTTTTACTATAATACCCCTAATTAAAATACAATGCAAGCTAAATTCACCTTATTAGTAAATTGATTCACCCTATTTGTGTCATGATCTTTAGAATATAGTTTTGTGTTTTCCTTATTTTTAAGGTTTCCTGTTCTTAACATTTATTTTTCATATGTATTTATTTTCAGCTCTTAGTGGCAGTCTTTTATTTTGAATCTTGTCTTTTCTATTTACTTATTTCCCTGTTGCTTCATCTATTTGGTATGAATCTCGATCATTTTAATGTCAGGTTGTGTCTCTAGTTTGTTTACATTTCTAACTCCCCTGTTCCCTGAGTATTCTATCAGACATTTCTCCCATTCCCTTTCCCTTCCTCAGTTTCTTTCCTTCCCTCACAGCTGCACCCAATTTCTCATCAACCACCTGCTTCTTGTTCAGTAATCAAATCACCAGCTGAAATATCTCTGTTTGCTCTTTGTCAGATCTTACAATTATCTCCAGCATGTCTTCTGATATTTGTGTGCCTCATGTAGCTTTCCCTGGACTTTGATTTTTGCATGGGGTTTTTTTTTTTTGTTTTTTTTTTTTTTTTTTTTTTTTTTTTTTTTTTTTTTGTTGTTATTTGTTAAGTAAATAGTTTTAATGTCAGTCCCCTGACTCCTAAGAAGTGAGGACCAAATTTCAGTCCCTCCAGGATGCTGCAATGTTTTTTTGGGTTTTTTTTTTTTTTTTTTTTTTTTGTGATTGTTGCGGCCTAAAATTACTGATTTTGTGGCACCTTTTTTAAAAAAGTTGTGGTCAAAGCTGGAATTTTTTTTTAAACTTTATTTTTGCCATAACATGGGCTTACAAAAAAGTTGAAATTGCTACATATACACAATACACAATAGACATATATATATATATATGTATATATATATATATATATGTCTTTCTCTTTTTCCTATTAAGTTATAATCCCTCCTTACCTGCCAAGACCCTGCATCATCGTTTTGCTGTTGGCCTCTTTTCTAATGTCTCCTCCCTGACTGTGCTCTTTCTGTTGTAACAGCAGGGCTGTAGAGTGCAACCATTTTGGTCGCAATTGTGACCGGATTTCTCAGTAGTGCACCTGAAAAAAATTCCTGGTCGCACTGATGCAACTCGTTCTTGGAGGGGAGGGGAAAAAAAGTCCATGTGACACTGAAAGTCTCCCTGAGGTTAATAACAGACGCATTAGGTTCATTTGGTGGTCTAAGCCAATCAGAGATATTAAAGGGCAGGACGACCCCTTCTAGTTGGTTGTGACCCAGCTTTCCACGTACATGTGTATGTCTGTATCCTGCAGTCAGAGTCTGAGTAGGCTAGGCTTGTCAGGTAAACAGTTGGGGTAGCGTGGCTAAAGACAGAAAATATAGAAAGGTTAAGGTTTGAACCATCCAAAAAATCACTACTAATGCTCTGACATGGGACTATCAACATCTTCTGGTTCAGAAATGGCATCAGATAATGAGTCACATACATCAACTCTGAGCCAGAGCCACTGAAATTAAACAGGGAAGTGTTTACATTTTGAAGACAGCAACTTAACCAGTTTCCCTGGCTAAGATACAGTAAAGCCAAAAATATAATGCACCATATTTACTGTAAAGAGTGTCATGCCTTGATAGTTATCCAGTGTGTATCACCTGTGTCAGAAGTGCGCACAGAGCAGGAGGCACAGGTCCAGTTCATTACGCCTCCAGCCAACTTCACGTGAAAATAGTGATGTTTTAAGCAACAAACTGAGAATGTTTGCCTAATAAGAGGATATTCAGATCTGTGTAAGCTTGATTTATATAAGTTTACGCTCAGTATACTTTGTTCTAAACAAGTAAACAACTTTGTGTTCGTTTGAATATGTCCCACAAAAGTCTTATTGGCTCTGATCGTTTCATGTTGCCAAAAGTTTTATCTGCTGGAAACAACAGCAAAGAAAGGTGGTCCAATGATGAATTGATCTGGTGAAGGAAATACAAATTACTGTTTAAATATCCATTTGCAAAAAAAGGAACGCTATTTAATATTTTCCTTCCACTTCAAAATTAAACACTACTTTGTGTTAGGTTATCATATAGATTCCCCAAAAATCTTCATCAAAGTTTGTGGATGAAAAAAGACAAAATGGAGAAACTACTCAAGAGGTATGACATCTTTTGCATAGTGCTGTATATAATGCTAATAAAATTATCATCTAAACTCTTATAAATAACTTCTATAACATCTATAATAAATAAAAAATTACATGCAACTTTTTCTTCCAAGCAAACCTCAGTTGTTCAATGTTTTTGTTTAATGACAAGCTTGTGTACTGGTTTTCATAGGTGTAAACTGCTCTGAAATTGTTGGGGAGGCAAATTGTCAAAGAATTTGTGAAGGTGGAACATGTGTTCAGCTGTCACCAGCTTCCTTCAAATGCATTTGTGATTCTGGATTTTCAGGTAAGAGGCTTTATTTTCTGCTTAATGTTGGGATAATACAGATACACTTACACTCCAAAAAAACATTTTTTCAACATGAGGCAGCAATTTTAATAACGACTTAAAATCAGTCACTTTTTTCACTATACTTCACAGCACAGACAAACATGTCACTTTTGTCAAAATGAAAAAAAGATATATTTGTAGTGACTAATAACTACCAAGGTCAAAAATCTATACAGACACTGTTTCTTCATGGGCTGGTTGCTTGTTATAACCAGCATAATAAAATATGAAGCAGCCTTGTCAAATCAAACAGCTCATGTTACAACCAGTGATATTCTAGTGTTGAGGGCCAAAACTTAAACTCATAGATAACTGAGCATGTCACTGTTAATAAAACAAAAGCTTATAGCTTTCAGTTTAAATGTAATTTACAATGTGTTTCTTTTGCTGAACATGAGATATCAGTTTAATTATTACAGAGTGAAAAGCCAAAAAGGTATTAAACCAAATATTAATATTTAGTTTTTACCTCATTAATACGCCCAACAAAGATTAACAATGAAGGCTTATTATAAAAGGCTCCTAATTCATGAGTTATTCTTAAAGGGCAGTGCAAAAAGTGATGACTAACAGCAAGGTTTTAGTTTATTTAGTTTTACTGTGGTCATTTACGTGCTAATTTATGCTAATTATCCTTCCCTATAAAACATTTATAAAGGCCAAACTGCTATCATGTTGTCATTTTAAGGAAGTACTTGATGCTCATGTATGAAAATTGGATGGCAGTAATGTTCTTCTGGCCTCATAAATTTAAGATTATTACTGCTTCAATCATAATGTAGTTTAATCTACCATAGCAAAGCCCAGTTGGCTTAAAGGGTATCACAAACACTTGTGCTACAAGACATGGATACAGTTCAGGCTGCCCTGAATATCAAAACATGAGCTAAAAGCAAATGCGATGAACCTTCCAGAATAAGCCCCTCCAGGTGGCTCCTTACATTGATTCATTGTTTTGTTTGCAGCACACTTTGCCTTGGCAGCATTTTTGAAGTGTCATAGTTTTGCCTTTTGAGTCCAACCCATGCTTTCAGCTTATTATTTCAGAGATGTGGTTTCAAGGTTGCTCGGAGTACTCACTGGCATTCTTTTATACAAGAGTTGATTATGGCTGTACTGCGGAGTAAGAAAGTAATCTTTTTATTATGTTTTTTCCTTTTTGGTAAGGCAAAAGCCGAGGTAGTGTTATGAGCCAATTTTTTTTCTCTGTCTATCATAGTTGGAGTTTCAATGTAGGTGGAACATAGGTGAAGGATGAGCCCACTACATTTGGGTGTGTAATTGAATGACTTTGTTTAAAATAGCAAGAACAAGTTAAAATATAACTAACAGGATGTTTATCAGTGTGAGTGCCCCCCTACAAAATGGAGGTTACATGAATGAGTAAAGTGTTTGAAGCTGAGTTTTAGAACAACTCTGATTTATGAAAGAAGATCACAAGTTAATTTCACGTCTCTGAGAAGGAATGTCATCATTTTGCTTTGATCTTCTACGTTCTGCATGCTGGATCTTTGCTAAACTGAATGCTTCATATTTTTTTTTTAAAGATAAAGGAGTAGTTTTATATCATAAAAAGTTTTATTTGGTTGCTTACCATACTATATGAATGGGTAAGCTAATATGACATTTGAATTACAAACCCTATTTTTCCACAGCTGGGAAAGTTTTCAGAAAAGTCTGTTTCATCTTTCTTTTGGAAAATTAGAAGGCAAGGAAAACATAGCAAGATAAGTTTATTTGTTAGGCAACATTTATGTATAGAGTTTTTTTTTTTTTTTTTTTTTTTTTTTTTTTTTTTTAATTCTTTATAGGAAAATAGAAGAACAAAAGTAAAACACTGCATTTAAAAACTAGAGATGCAAAAAATAAAATAAAATTAAGAATCAAATGGCAAGACAAACACTATAATGCACTTGTCCATTCTCCAGTTCCAGAACATCTGCTAGTAGAATTTTTTTATTAGCTGTAGCTGCTTGAGTGATTCTTCTAAGTAGCCAGTAAGACAACATTACATAAATCTAAGCTTGTGAAAATAAAGGTGTGAATCAGTCTTTCTGTGCTATTTTTTTCATCCTGTACTAAAGCGGAAAATCAGACATTGAGTGTAAAATCTAATTCTTAACAGATTAGTTGCTGTGAAGCTTTATACAACTGAAACCAGAAGTTTACATATACTATATAAAAAAACACATATGCATATTTTTTCATACTGTCTGACGTGAAGTCAGAATATAAACTTTTCCTGTTTAGGTCAATTAGGATTACCAACATTTTTTGTATTTGCTAAATGGCATAATAATGAGATTTTTTGAAGGCAATTTTTATTACTTTCTTCAAAGTCAAAAGTTTAAATACAGTTCCTTAGTATTGGTACCATTGCCCTTTAACTTTATGACTTGGGTCAACATTTTGGATGTCCTTCCACAAGGTTCTCACAATAGTTAGGAGAAATGTGCCAAAATTCCTACTGATAGAACTGGTGTAACTGAGCCATGTTTGTAGGCCGCCTTGCTCGCACATGCCTTTTCAGCTTTGCCCATAAATTTTTGATAGGGTTGAGATCAGGGCTTTGTGATGGCCTCTCCAAAACATTGACTTTGCTGTCCTTAAGCCACTTTGGAACCAGTTTGGCAGTATGCTTCAGGTCATTGTCCATTTGGAAGACCTATATGTCCCCAAGTTTAATTTCCTGGCTGATCTCTTGAGATGTTGCTTCAGGATTTCCACATAATGTTCTTTCCTCATGATGCCATCTATTTTGTGAACTGCACCAGTCCCTCCTGCAGCAAAACAGCCCCACAACATGTTGCCACCCCTGTGTTTTACAGTTGGGATGGTGTTCTCAGGCTTGCAATCTTCCCCCTTTTTCCTCCAAACGAAACAATGGTCATTACGGCCAAACAATTCAACTTTAGTTTTGTTATGTTCATCTCTGGGACACAGAACACGTCTCCTTCCTGAGCGTTATGATGGCTGGACATTCCCATCTTGTTTGTACTTGTGTATAATTGTTTGTGCAGATGAACAAAGCACGTTCAGGCATCTGGAAATTGCACCCAAGGATGAACCAGAGTTATGCAAGTCCACAAGTCTCTTCCTGATATGTTGGCTGATTTCTTTCGACTTTTCCATAATGTTATACAAGGAAGCAGTGTGTTTCAGATGTGCCCTAAATTACATCCACAGGTGTGTCTGTAATTAACTCAGATGTTATCAATAAACCTATCAGAAGTTTCCAAAGACATAACAATTGTCCAAAATTGTTTAAAGGCATAGTAATCTTAATGTATTTCAACTTTTGATTTTGAAGAAAGTAATAAAAATTGCCTTAAAAAATGATCTCTCTCATTATTCTGCCATTTACCAAATATATATAAAAAAAATTGGTAATCCTAATTGACTTAAAATGGGAAAAGTTTATTCTGATTTCACGTCAGTGTGGAAAAAAAATGTATATGTGTCATTTTATATAGTGTTTGTAAACTTCTGGTTTTAACTGTATGTTGTTTATATGTTAACATTTTCCAGTCAGTTATATTCGAAAGGTATCGGTCAATAAATGCAGCATTTTATTAGTCTAGGCATATCTGTTTTTTGTTTTTTTTTCACTGAAGACAGTGTAAGAACTTAAGAGAAATTAACTTACAAGTCCAAGATGTTACCCTATTGAAAAACCAAATCATATTTATTTGGATTTGGATTTATTTTGTTAATGGTGTCAGGCGCTGTCTCTGTTAGTTGTTCACACCCCAGTTTGGTTGATATATTGATAATTCTGTTTGTAATGCAGCAGCTGTTACAATCCCTCCTTTTTTTCAATTGTCGTAATTCCTTTATTTTGTCACACAAAAATCACATTATTAAAGATGCTAAAAAGAGTCCATCTGAGAGAGTTGGGATGTTTGAAACTAGGGAATCAATATACAAACGTACAGACAAGTTTTAAAAAACCATAGTGGGTGAAATTACTTTTTAATCAAATAATTAATTTAATTCTCAAAATAAAATGTATTTCTGTTACAAGCGTCTTTTGACTTGACAACTGTTATCAAGTGTGCTTTAATTGATGGTGTTCTCTTAAGTAAACAGTATTCACTGGATGTGTTTGCATCGTCATGGTGTCCCACTGTCCCACCAGCTTCTTGGGAGTTCTGCAAAGCTTGTGTTTCCTCCGCCTTTCTGTTGCTGTTGGCTCATTAATCAACTGAAATTTAGTGGCTGCTCCATTGCTGGCTGCCCTCACAGGCCAAAGTCTATGTGCACAGAATAATGAGTTGAACTCATGGGATGTTTCAAATAAGATTTTCTTTTGATTTGTCTTTCCTTAGCACTACCTCCAGAGTATTTGTTGCAAGGTATTACCACATTTATAGGGCCATAGTCATTAAGCAGTAATTATCTTGCTACAAGGAATATTAAATGTAGACCTTATTAATTTGCACAATGTATGTAATTATTACCCTTATTAAACTATTCAGTTACAAAGTGACTCTATGTGTATGTGAAAGATGCAGTTTACAAAAGCTCAATATTATTTGTAAGAAGAAAATTGGTAAAGAAAAGAGTTTGACAAATGCATGTCCATAGCATGAATATAAAATCATTAGGCAACCAGTTATATAATGATTATCTTATTATGTGTCTCAAATAAAAGTGACTAGTAGAAATATTTGACTTTAAGTGAACCAGTTCTGGAAACTTGTAAAAAGGAGGTGATGCAAAAGCAAAGCCTGAAGTTGTGTACATTAAGATTGATGCCCACAGAGGAGGCTGCGAGGAGCCTCTGGGACATGAGCACTTGTATCAGCAGGGGGATTAAAGCAAATCTGCAAAGAAAGAGTCACTGGAAAGATAAATGTGCAGGCACCATGTGAAGAGCACAAAAAATGAAAAGCCTCACGAGGGAATAACATAAAATTTTACTCACCTTGAACCTGCAGTGAATTTAGTCTAATTTTATCTTTCAAATACAACATCACTGTGCATTACCTTGCATCTGTTTAAGCTGCTGTGGGTAAAAATGGCATGATTTCATAATAATTATTAAATAAAATACTGGGTACAGCTGGCAGTATAAAATGAGCAGCAGCATTGACTAGCTATAATATATTTAAATGGTTTAGTAAGACTAAATGTAAAAATAATGAAAGATTATCAAAATGTAATAAATTTAATTTTCATACTAATTAATCAAATATTTCATTTTCTTATATTTTCCCTTCCACATAGCTTTGCTGTTCCTTTTACGGCTTGCGTTACTTGAGCTCTAAGAACTTGACTTGGATTCCTGGTCTGAGACTCAAATCTTAGTGACAGTTTTTACCTCATGTAAGGAAGAGTGAAAGGAAGTCGGTTTGTGAGCTACAGAGGGCAGCTGCTGCTGCCACATAAATGTCACTCCAACTATTATATAACTTTGGATCATTAGAGAACAAAATAAACACATCTTTCCACCGACATTCTCTCACCATTCAGCTAACTGTATCATTGCAAGGATACTTCTGGAAATATCAAAATAAGAGCTCTTCTGATTTTGTTCATTCAGAAGTTCAACACTTGTTCACTCGCTTCCTACACTGTGCCTTGTTCATTGTGTTGTAATTTAGACCATACATTTGAACATCTTTACAACAGGTACATCTAAATAAATTTGAATAATGTAAAAAGCTTATCCTTTTGTGTCACTCAGATGTTTTTAAGATGTGGTGGCACTAGTGTTTTTTATTCATTAGTATCTGGACAGGAAGAAGGCCAGAGACAGAAGAGAGAACACATGCAGTAAATGGCCCGGGGCTGGGAATCAAATCCACTGTGCCATAAAATATGGCAACTTAGATTGCTTATACTTTTAAATTATAAATTGTAACTGTAGGCCTATAAATAAAATGTTTTAACCATCCATTCATCAATTTATCTACTGTATGTTATCTGTCTGTGAAAAACTAAAGTAGAGTCTGTCAATCATACTAAAACATTTCCACCTCACAGAAGATTGACATGTCTTTACAATACTATATGTCTAAGAAATAGAGTTCTTCTTATTTCACACCACTGACAAACTGACCTCAGACTCAGTGACTCTGTGATATGCTCTCTCTGCACAGCTGACCTGACTTTGCCAAATGAAGTCATTGTAAAACATTTTTTATAAGCATTTCATTCTGTTCTTATTAACATCATTATCAAAATGCCTTCATATTACTATGGTCGTTTCCCAAAATTGCAGAACAATGTTTAGTATCAGGTTTTTAAACAATCAAAACTGAACAGTCTTTGACTTTAAAATCAGATATCTAACTGAACATCTAAGTCATGTGAAACCAGGGAACTAGGGCTGCAACAATGAATTGATAAAAATCGACTATTAAAATTATTGGCAATGAATTTAATTATCAGTTCATTGTGTTGTGCAAATTGTGCCTCACTCATCATGCTGCAGAGCCATTTTCTTCACCAGCAGAGCTTTGTCTATGCTAGCTGACTGAAATAAAGTAAAAAAAAAAAAAAACAACCTCAACCTAGAGAGGGAGTTAATCGGAGTGAGGCGGAGACTGAGCGGGGGCGGTGTTTTCAAAGTAAATTAGGTCAGTTCTAGAAATGACAGATGCAGAGAAAACTGTTCGACCCAAGTCTTCAAACGTGTAGGAGCACTTCACAAAGCTAAAAAATGCATAATATGCAATCTTTGCAAAAGTGACTTTACATGGCATTGAAACGGAAACATGTTGGAGTGATCGATGAGGATGAAGGTAGTTCAACAGCAGGGTGTGCAATAGCCTACGTTTGTTCTGTTTCAAAGTGAGGAAACATAACGTTAGTCTCTCCTCGCTGAGCCGAGGCTGCTGTTTCCTTGTTAGCTGGTTGTGAAATCAGTAGAGTACGTGTGTTACTTTTTATCTCAGTTTAATTAACTTAAGCAGTATTAAAAAGTGCTTTATAAAAATCTAACACAACGTTGGTAATAATTTAATGATTAAGCTTCGAGTTTTAATTTGCTGACAAAGTCTGAGTGAAGACACTGCACTGTATGGGAGTGAAGCTGGATGAATTGTATTTAGACAGGTATTAAAGTAACATATTAGATCTAGTAAAATTTGTATTAGAAGTATTTTTATGGCACTTGTACATACACAAACACATAAAGACACACACACACACACCATATATATATATATATATATATATATATATATATATATATATATATATATATATATATATATATATATATATATATATATATATGGTGTGTGTGTGTGTGTGTTGTGTTTAATTGTTAATTGTGCAACTTACTTGTTTTTGTAATACTCATACTATGCTGTCTTTCTCATTTCAGAAAAAAAACCAGCAAAAAATGACAGGCTTTTTTTGTTTATTTTTGCCTGATCTTGAAATAATTCTAAAATGTCAGTAAAATATGAATTAGGCTTATATCTGACGTTAACATTCTGACAGACATTTTTGAAAAATCTGTCCTCTAGTTCCTCTCCTCTTTTCCCTCATCTATTTTTTCTCAGTCCTCAGTGATCTCTCTCTTTTTTTCTCCTGCCTTATTCTCTTTTCCCTCCTCGCTCTCCTCTCTCCACTCTCTCCACTCTGTCCTCTTCTTTCTTTCTTTGAACATAAATGACTACATTTCTAAAGGTGTAAATATTACATTTGATCAATTTTCTAAATAATAAAAAGCAGCCATTAGTAGTTTTTTGAATGCTGAATAAAATGTTAAAAGATTAAGTCATAATTGTTAATGAAAATGAATAGACTTAAAGATAATTGTTTAATGTTCATGTGGTAATTAAGGCCTGAAGACAATAGGTACTGGTTTGGAATACTAATCTACAGAGATGCTGGGTTAGAGAGGTGAACTAGATGTCATCGATTTGATGACAAAGTATTTATTTCAGTCATTAAAGATTTGAGACTTGACTTGGTCTGTGTGTTATAATGACTGATCCAACCATTTTCAACATCTGCTTAATCTTCTTACAGAATTCTTACTGGGTTCCGGGGGGGGCTGCTGACAGTACCCAAAGGTCAACAGGCAAGAAGTGGGGTACACCCTGGACAGGGGAACTCAAAAACATATTGGACAGACCATGCACCCACCCATGAATTCAATTTTAGACCTGTGCATTTTTTGGACTGTTGGAGGAACCCAAAGTACCTGAAGACAGAACATAGGGAAAACATTCACATTCCAAACAGAAAGCCCACAACCAGGATTCAAACCCAGCTATTTTTGCTGAAAGTCAACAGTGCTTACAATAGCTCCCCAAAGCAGCCCAGGATGAGAGATTGACAAAACAAAATGAAATACAAACAACCTTCCAAACAATAACTGGGATTGTTGAGATGTGATGAATACAAAACATAAAGTCTAGATAGACACATGTTTTTGGCTTCACAGTTGTGCAGCGATTCTTATATGACCCAATGAATGTAGAAGCATTCATATAGAGAAGTGCTTATGACATAAAAGAACATTTTGAAACACGTTGGGAACTCAGGGCTCCAGTCTGCGCTAGTAGTATCAGTTTAATGGTGGAAGCATTTGTTTGGTAGCTGTGTGATTTATGCAACAGATTCTGTGTAAATGATGTGCTTCACACTTATAAATGTACTAAAAAAATATCCAACGATCAAATTAAATAGAAGACTGATGACAGTGCCACAAACCATTTGGGAAACATTAAGTTGCTCTGGAAAAGAAACTAAAACAATCTAAAGGCTGAATTTAGTATAAGAATTTGCACTTAAGTTTTTAAATACAGAATTTTGACCCATTTTTTAAAATTCTAACTGAAGTCTAAAGCAGTTACTCTAACTGGTTAGATTTAAACTGAGTTTAGGATGTTAATTACAATAAAACTGTATTGTGTCACTTAACATTTTAACTACTTTAGATGTATTCTAAACATTATTGGATTTTTCATTGTTAAACAATTAAGAGTCTTTCCAGTGCACTTAATCTAACATCCTGTCATTACAGCACTGTTAGGAAAAACTGAAAATTAGATAGTGTTACAAAACTTTGAATTAGTAATGCAGCTACACATCTAAGTTACAGTGCTAAAATATAAAACATACCATTACTTTAAGACTGATAAGAATGTTAGGTTTGCAGTAATCTTTTCAACTACTATAACTATGATGCCATCTTTACACAAGCTAGACCCTCCATGAGTATCTCCCTCTCTTAATGTTCCCACTCTTGTTTGTCAGTATGATCTCAAGTAATAGCTAAATATTAGTTGATTTATGAATACTTTTTTCTTAAAAGGTCAATAATTTGGAGTTTGTTTTTAGGAGATGTGAAAAAACAACAATAAGTTTTCATTTATATTTATTGTTGCTATGTTACCAATATTACAATGTCATGAAAATGTATTAGCCCCTCACACATTTTTTTTTCCTATTTTTGTTTTTTTGTGACACATGTAAATGTTTCAGATCATCAACAGATTTTAACATCAAAGATTGCATGAGCAAATATGAATAGCAGTTTTAAAATGTGATTTTTTTTTTTAATTTTATTTTATTTTATTTTTTTCTAGGAGAAGAAAAAACAATCCAAACACACCTGGCCCTGCCCTTCCTTGATAAACCATAAACCTTAATTAACCACATTTAGTTGAACTTGAGTTAAATTTTATTTGCCAGACCTGGACCTGATAACGGCTAGACATCTGAAACTTTGCTCTCTACCAGAAAATCTTGAAGGGGTGTGTTCAGCCATCAGCTCATGACACCCTCAAGAGAAATTGTGTTATACAGAGCGATCTAAGCATAAAAGCAAGTCCAGCTCTGATGACACACAGAACCCATAATGAAGCTTTTGTAGCAGCTTAGACAAAATTCGGACATGAATCTGATTGCAATGCTGTGGCAGGACCTGAAACAGGCCATTCAATGTTCAGCCCTTTGGACTAAAACAATTCTGCAAAGACAAGTGGGACAGATTTCTCCATAGCTATGTAAAAGGCTCTTTGCTAGTTATTGCAAATGCTTGATGGTAATTCTTGCTGCCACTGGTGGCTCAAGTAGTTATTGGGTTCTGCAGCCAGTTCCATTTTCACATTGCATCAGGTTGTTTTGGATAACTTTTTCCCTTAATAAAAGAAATCATTGTTTGAAAGCTTTTTATAATTAGTCATGTCATGTTTTATATTAAAGTTTATTTGATCTGAAACATTGACAAAGAACAAAAACAGCAGAAATTGTACAGTACATACAGTATATTATTTATGAACTTGAACTGTCCATAAACATACATTAATACCTGTTGTTTACTTTAGGGGTGATAAACACAAAGTTTTTCATGTCAGTATTAATTAATCTGTGACCATCCCCATGGCCTTTTTTAAAACAACCATTGCTGTGCACTTAGCAGCATTAGTAAAATCTGGTTCAATTAAATTGCTCCTTTTCATCCTGATTCTGTTATTGAAATGGATCAAGATACTCTGACAAGGCACACTCAAGATGAGGTTTTTTCTCTTATTTTGAGGTTACTTGGATTCTGCTTTTGTGAAATAACTCCCTGCATTTTTTTTCTTTTTAAGCCTCCTGTTCTTTCGTTGGAGTTTGTTCATGCTTCAGCTTTTCAGATATTCTAGCAAGATCAAATAAACAGATTTCATGGCTGACTCAATGAGCAAGATGTCAGAGTCTTTGCTACAAATCAATCATGTCCCTTTACATAATCCTAAACAGTTAGAATGACGTGCTGCAAATGGCCAGACATGATGTAGTGCTGTGAGCTGTTTACATAGTTTTAGATCATTCGTTCGTTCATTCATTCATTTATTCATTCATTTCTTTTTATTATATCTCAAGTATCCTGATTATTCTCTTTAGAGTCATGGGTTCCTTTTCTTTCAAAATTGGGTAGTCATGGGCCTTTTTTCATTTAGTTAAACATATACAGTACAGTGTAAAGTTTCTGCACTACATGAAACTGGTAAAATTATCAGTCAAACCCTTTAGCTTTGAATTGGAAGCCATGTCAGCCTTGTCATACCTGACAAAATCTGCAGATCTACTTCTAAATGTGTGCTTTTTGTAAGACCTTTTCACATTGTAGTTTCTTTACATTTACAGCCTGAATGAACTTGCAATAATCTTTTGTTGTTGACTTTGCAGGCCCTCACTGTGAGAAGAGGAAAGCCCAGTGTGACCCAAATCCATGCAGAAATGACAGTGCATGGGATGCAGGGACCCCTAAAGAATTGGTTTGTCATTGTCCAGACTCTGGAGTTGTCTTCAACTGCTTGTCATATTCATATATGAAGGAACCAAACTGCACCGCAGTGTAGCATATGAGGACTTGATTCCCTACTTGGTTCCCTCTTATTTGCTTTATCTCAGTGGGGCATAAACAAAAATGTCATATGAAAATTAATAGTGTCCCAAAACAAGATCAAATGACTTCTTTCTGAAGTCTCCCACAGCAATTAATATTTCTAGAAGAAGATGAGCAGAGGGGAGGAATGTCTGCTTTCTCTTGCATTTTGATTAAATGACCCTGCACACATTTAAGTGCCAGCTTGAAATGGCTCTCATCAAAGGCTTTTTGTAATTGGATGCCTTATGCAATTTTCACCTTTCACTGGAAATATTATTGTGGCAATGCATTTTGCAAAGGCAGTAATGTTTCAAATGTTCTAGAGGATTCTCTTGGGAAAATACAGTTGCATTCTAATTGTCTTTGTGTGTAACCTTTGTTTTCTTTATTACACTCTGTGGAGTGCACTACTAGCTTTTACAACCCTCTTTAGAATAACTGAGTGGGACAGAATATAAAGGACATTTATAAAACAATGATTGTTCTGTTACTGCTGGTGCTTAACATAGATAATTTTTATTAAGTATCTTTTCAATTTATTAACTTAACTTGACAACTCCAAACAAAACATGTGCACAACCTTGTTTCTAAGGTAGTTATAATGATGTGCTAAAAGTGAATAAATAAATCATCTGCAAAATCCAAAAAAATAGATGAATAAATTAGGCTACTTTAATTGTTTTTTTTTTTTCTTCAATTACATTTGTGCTTATCATAATTTAATTTCAAGTTAGGTACGATGACAGTTTTTTTTTTTGTTTGTTTTTTTTTTTCAAAAAAAGGCTCTGTCTTGCACCAACTGCTTTAGTTTGAAAATCAATATATTTTTAATCACTTAATTTATTAGAACATTAAATATATTTTATAAAGTTTTAGACCTGTACACTATTTCTGCTTCAAAAAAGTACTCAAAATAATTTTTGGGGATCCCATGCTGTTTTAATGCTACCATTGGATGGTTTGAAACACTCTTAAAACTGTGGGCATTCTTAAAAAAATCTCACACAAATGTTTTATGCCTACAAAAATAATGCCATAAAAAACAAAGCTTACTTGTGGCATGTGCGTCGTTTGTCTATTCATAATGCAAGGGGCATTTTGGTTGGAATTGGTTGGACTGTGTGGTCTGTTGAAACAGTGTGACTCCTTAGCAAGACAAGGCGCTGCTGTTTCACATTAGATAGTAAATAAAGGAAGTAAATAACTCATCAAATAATTTGTATAATCCAAAAAACTAAACACAACAAAAATGACAATATTACTTTATTTTTGACACAGAAATGTTATTTTATAGCCTACAAAATAATGGGAAAGACTGTTAACTTGGGAATGACCAACAGACATTCACCCACACCATCCATGGTAGTTAGGCCACAAAAGATTGTTGTTAACAAAGGCTGGCTTTCATTGCAGTATCCTAACATATTAGCTGAAAGCTTAATAGAAGGAAAAGGTGTGGTTGTAAAAACTGAGTTTGGGGAATATTCACAAGGTATGTGGGGCTGGAGTATATAAATTATTTTGCTCGAACTGAGGATAGGGTTGCACATTTACAGTATGTGCTGTAATATACATCATATTGGGTCAAGAGATTCATATTTAGCCAGGCAGATGGATAGCTAGGTGTAGCTATTTAGCTCAGTTGACAGCTAGCTTCCTAGCCATGGGGCATTGTATCTATCTGTCGAGCAAGCTGGGTATTTAGTATGGGTTGCCATCAGGGACATTAATCAGAATTAACTTCCATATACACATATGTAATTAAACTCTTCCACATACTATACTGAAAACCTTGCACAAAGACTAGTGAAAAGCTTTCACATAAACTAGTGAAAACGTTTACCTCTTATATAACCTACTGAAAAGCTCTCATACAACGTAATGAGAACTGTTCATATAAACAGGTGAAAAATTCTACCTTTCATACACACTAGTGAAAAGCGTTCATACACACTACTGAAAAGCGTTCATACACACTAGTCAAATATTTGCTAATTTCAGTTGAAAAGGAAGGCATTTCAGTGAAACAGGAAGGTGTTTTATTAGACCAGAAGTTGTAGTTTTAAACGGGAGGAGTTCTGGTTTGCTACACTCTTAGTATCAATAATCTCCCCTCTCCGGGCCGATATTTCCCCAATCAAAACATTGATATTTGCTCATCTACCCTCTGAACGCCTTACAGAAGCAGTGGTATTACTGAACAATATTGTGGCTTCATCAGAGAGGATCAGGACCCTGTTGTACTTTAGTGTGTACTTTAGAAGCACACCCTTCTGACAGTTATGCCTCTCATTTTCCAGTTATTTTTTTTTTGTTTTTCATCTGCAATGGTGACTACTGCTCTATTACCGTAATGAACCATGTATGCACAAAGCTAATCTTTAAGAGGAGCTAACATCGGCTGGCTTGACCACGTATTTCCAAGTGTCAGCTCAGTTGACTGCAGTCTGCGCTGGCAGTGTTATGCTAAACTAGTGGATAGATAAGAGAGGCTAAGTGGCTGAGGTGGTCGGTTGTTGCATTTGACTGGGTCCTGATCGTCTCTGTTGAAGCCAAAATATTGTTCAGTGATACCACTGCTTCTGTAAGGCGTTCAGTGGGTAGCTGAGCATACATCAATGTTTTGATTGGGAAAATATCAGCCGGAGAGGCAGAGATTACTGATAAAAAATACAAGTGTAGCTTACCAGAATGCCTCCAGTTTAAAACTACAACTTCTGGTCTAATAAAATGTCTTCCTGTTTCACTGAAATGCCTTCCTTTTCAACTGAAATTAGCAAATATGCAAATATTTGACTAATTTGTATGAACAACTTTCAGTAGTGTGTATGAATGTTTTTCACGAGTGTGTATGAACGCTTTTCAGTAGTATGTATGAACGCTTTTCAATAGTGAGTTTGAATGCTTTTCACTAGTGTGTATGAAAGGTAAAGCTTTTCACCAGTTCATATGAACAGTTCTCACTACTTTGTATGAGAGTTTTTCAGTAGGTTATATAAGAGGTAAATGTTTTCACTAGTTTTTCACTAGTCTTTCCCTAGTCTTTGTGCAAGGTTTTCAGGATAGTATGTGGAAGAGTTGAAATTCATATGTGTATATGGAAGTTAATTCTGATTGATGTCCCTGGTGGCAACCCATAATTTAGAGGGGTATCTTGCTAGTTTAGTTTGGTTTCAAGGGTGCACCGTTGATCACACCATGGTGAATTTATACAAAAACTCGATTTTACAAAAAGAGAGGGTTACTTCATAGCTAATTTAGTTATTACTTTTTCTTTTATGTTCTTGACTGAGTTTTAAAAGAAATGGTTAGCTCAGGCTAGAAATTCACTGTGGGTTGGAAAAATATTACCACATCTCTGTTTTTCAAACCAGGCCAATTTGATGAGTTTTTCTGCCCTTCCTCCTTTGTACAGAGATTCTCTGAACCTTGAAATGTACCACAGAAAAATAAGACCCTGAATTAGTTGTAATGTTATTTTTGCAGATGTCATTCATATATCTGTGAACAATTCAACCATGCAATCTTTCACAGTGTGGTGATCCCCATCAATTATGTAACATCTGTCAGCAATGAGCAATGTGACTAAGTAATGCTTTGTAGATATTTGCTTATTTATGTCAAACAAGCTTCTAAAATTAAAATCTAGATGAACATGTATTTAAGATATTACTCCCTTGGGCTATATTCTGAAGTTACAGGAAATTCAAATGTATACATTTTTAATCCTTTTGCATTTTGTTTTCAGTCTTCATTTTATACACTGTATTAATATTTTTTAAAGGATAGAGGTTGACTCGATTTTTTTTAAATTAATAAAACTCTAGCAGTTAGGGATATAATGTACCTATCTGCTTTTCATCCCAAGCTTGCAGGTGACCTTGTTTTGTTTTATGATATGTGCAGGGCTCTGAATGTGCTTGTGCAGATGGTACTCTGGTCCCAGAATGCAGGAGGCAGCAGAGCATGTGCAGCCCATCACCATGCCTGAACAATGGTACCTTTGTATCTAGGGGAAAGGATTACTTCTGCAGGTAAAACACAGAGTGGTGACTAATGGGGTCACCCTCAGAGACCCTGGTCATACATGGCATTAACATGCATCCTGAGTGATCAAAACACTTGTGGACATTTAACTTCAAGCATGAATGCTTGCAAGATGCAGCATGAGCACACAGTGCTCTTATGGCTTAGACCGCAGGAGTTGGGTTTGTTGTGTATAGATTCATGTAGCATTTTACATTTATGCAAATGTGCACTGGGCTAAGCTCATAGAACAGCTTACTCAATAATCATCCCATGTAGAAGCACTTATACTGTAACTAGTCATTACTTTGCCTGTAATTAGCCGAAGCATAAATTTTATGGTTTTCTACCATTTGGCTGTTAAAACCAAAGATCTTATAACAATATATCCCTTGAGACATGCACAACGATGCCTTCCAATGCCTCCAATGCCTCCAATGCCACATTTAAAGAAGTCCATAAACCCATTTAGAGGTATTTTATTTTATTTTATTTCAGGTCCTCAGGAGAAGGACCTGAAAGGAATTCAAGTTTTCACGCATTTAAAAGTTGTAAGCAGAAAATCACAGTGAAAATCTGTTTTAAAATCACATGAGAGTACCTTTTAAAGATTTAGGTATTTAGATAATATGAACGAGTCACAGTCAGGGTTTGCACACTGAGCATTAAAATATTCTATAGCTTAATGGTAACTTTGATCAGTGCAGCAAGTTATTTACTGCAAAAACTTCAGTTCAACACCATGAATTTTTTCATTTACCTCAAACATGCTAAACTATTCAGCCCAGCATTGACATACTTATGTTTCATCGGTTGAAGTTGAAATTTTAAAAGCCATTTTCACTCATGCTTTCAGAGACTGTAAGCTTTTGCTAGATCATTCTCTGTCTTTAATTCCCTTCAATCTATTTTTACCGTGGACTAAAGCTCACATGCTGGAGTTTCTTTTCCCTCCACTCTTTTTATACAAAATAAGACACCTTCAGAAAACTCTAAATGAAATAGTTTTTGGAAGTCACATTGAAAATAAAGTTTCCTCTATTATTTAGTTCAAGGCTTTCCACTTGTGCTGCTTGTACTGGCTGTGAAAGCATATTGTTATACTGCAGCTTAGAAAAAACATTTCATTATAACTCTATCACTTAAGATTTTTGAGATAAGCAAGAATCAAACATACAGTATGAAAACTTTATGGGTCATTCATCATATTGGTATATTTGTCACATTAGACTGTACAGTCAGTAGAAAAGATCTATGGGGGTAAAATCTGCTATGTATTATGAACTTTCATTTGTTCTTGTATAATAACTCCACCCATTTGACAGTTCAGGTCGATCAAATTGGAAGAAATTGTGTACACACAGTTTCAATCAGCTGCAACTTACGATAACTGCCTGTGGAATACAAAATTATAACCACGTGTCTCACTGAAGAAGCAGTAACATGTAGTTTGTTATTGCTTTGGTTCTGGGTGAATTGACTTTTGACGAAACTGACCCCCTCTCAACAGATGTCTGAGTGGCTTTTCTGGGAAGAACTGTGAAGAAATAATTGACTACTGCAGACTGCTCAATATCAACTGCCTAAATGAAGGATTGTGTTTGAGCATAATTGGTGGATATCAGGTGGGTAATTCAATGTCTCCATCCTAATGAAATATTCTAAAGCCCATGAAATGTGACTCAGGCTTCATCTTAATAAGGATTTGGATACAGGTTCAAGTCTTTCTTAGGTATAGCACGGCTTACTATAGAGATATTGTTTTCATATTAAGACAAGAAAATGGAAACCAAAGACACACTAGAAAGTAGGGTATTTTTGTTGCTTTTTTTGTTCAGTGTAAGAATCAGACAAATGCAGAAACATCAGTGTGAATTGATTACATTGACAACTATTTTTTACTTTGTCAGAAATAGTACATTTAAATTAAACAGGGGCAGCAGAGTATATTTAATTTTCAAAAGCATTTCCATTTTTGCGTCTAATAATCTGTTCTTAGAAAAGTCTATTTATTAGGAATTATAGAGGCAACTAGACTATTAGAGCATCACTGATAGAAAGTCCACAGGCAGCAGTAATCTAATTCCAACCCATTAATCACTTTGAGTATGTGGAAACTTTCTTCATACAGTCAGAGTCCAATCTAATTTCCCTCTTTATTGCTCTGTCTTCTCAAATGTCTGGATTTTTTTTCCCAACAACACCTGAGACCTGAGCCCTTAATGCCTCATAGCTCCTAATTATTCTCCATCAGTCTTTTCGTTAAATTGCTATACTTTGGCTTTAAAGTGTATACTTAGATGCTTTGTACTTGTGTGTTTGTAGATGGGCCGAAGACATGATCAAAAGTTATACTCACTGCAAACTGACTTTTCTTGTGGTTAACTTTTAATTTTTATTTATATTTTTGTTTTGGTAGTTTGTACTTTGAGTTTCCAAATCTACTACCATGATGTCATGGTCCCAAAAATCCCAACTTTTGAGGGATTGTACTGAAGTGAAACAAAATTTCACAGTTTTAATACAATGCCTTAAAAAGTACTATACCTTTTGAATTTTTTTCACATTGATTTTGAATTTTTGGTGTGTTACTTGTATTTGTTTTAAGCCCCTCTAAGCCAGTTATTTGTGAAACAACTTTTCATTGCTACTCTTTTGTTGCTACTTATTTGGAGTGTGCTTTTAGGGCCAAATGTTTAATTTTGGTCTCATCTTACCAGATCTCCTTTTTCCACATTTTTCCAGTGTCCTCTAAATGGATTTTGACAAGCTAAAAAAGCTTTTCATGTTTTTTCCCCTCAACATTGGCTTTCTTCCTACCACTTTTCCATGGAGACCGCAATTCTGAAGTGCAAAACTTATAGTTGTCCTGCCATACTGTTTCACCAGAGCTGGGGATCTCTGCACCTCTTCCAGAGTTTCCCTTTAGACTCCTGGCTGCTTTTCAGATTTTTTGTTGCAAACCTTTGGAAGACCATCTATCCTTTGCTTCAACGTCCCAGTTTTGTGCTACTTTGTGTCAGCATATCACAGAAAATTCAGATTATAATGCATTTAAGAATTTGAAAATGTTCTAGGGGTTTGAATACTTTTGCAAGGCACTGTTTTTAGAAAAGTTGATCAGTTTTGTTCTTTTACAGGATGCTATATAAATTTATATTTGGAATAAGCATCAAGTTTCTATTAAGTTGAATTAATATATTTATGTGGGGGAAAAAAGGAAACATGGTATTTAGCTAATCAAAAGGTTTGAAAACATTTCTTCCCAGTTGTCATTATTAGTCTGTAATTTTTGTAATGTCGTGATCAAAGTGTGTAGAAATCACAATTTCTTTATCATAAAAACATAAATGTTTCTTCAATGTGAGGTGCTGTTAAAAACCTTGAGGAGACAAGCAGATTATACATTTAAGTGCGTGGGCAGGTATTGAGCCACATATATAAGAATGTTGGGGTTTATGTTTTTGTTGTGATCTGAGCCTTTTATTTGCAAGACATTTTTATTCATTTATTGTAGCAGTAATTGAGAGCTAAGATATTTAAAAATGAGATGCATGAGATACATTTTAACCCTCAGAATCCTTGATTAATTTTACATCTAGTCTTCTGAAATACAGATAAATGTTGTTCTAATATATACAAAACATTTCAGTATGTGGTTGCTACGGATTACTGTACAATGCCAGTAAGCATACAGATAACATACAGTATTCTTGCAGTGTGTTTGTAGCCCGGGGTGGATTGGAGAGTTTTGCCAGCATGTAGGCGATGCCTGCTTGATTCAACCAGACAGCTGTTTAAATGGAGCCACATGCATTTCTACAAGTCAGCCGTCATCTCTTCCTGAGTACCACTGCAAATGTCCCCCAGCTTTCACAGGTGAGATACCTTAGCCTCTATCTTTTGTATCATGTTTGGTTTTTCTTTGCATCTCAATGTTGGGAAAGTATGGTCTCACAGTATGTATAAAAACTCCTGTAGAAATGGATGGTTTTGTGTTAAGAAATGTCATAGTGCAAAGTATTTTTGAATTCTGAGGGTTTATATTGTAGGGCATAATAAAAGTGATATTTGATTTGTGTCCATTTTCACAATTATTTCAGCCTCAATTAAACAACATATGACATCCTTCAGTACATTACTATTTATTTTGAAAAAACAAAGCCGAAATTAAGATGCCCCATAGATTAAAAACAACAAAAAAAAAAACCTTTCTGTAATGCTTTTATAGGATTAACGAAAACAGATCTGATCAATCAATCTAATCAAACACACATTTTAAACTGATCACTAGCAATTATCTATTTAATTTAATTTATTTTATGATATTAAACCCTGACATTCGGAAAAGAGTTAATTTTTTTCATGCCTTGACTGTATGTAAAATCTTAGAACTGAATAGAAGTGTGAGTAATTAACAATTAGCATAATCTAAAGTTAATAAGCACCCAAAGCCAAGTAAAAATTGGTAGCCAAGATTTAACAGAAAAGAAAGACAGAAAAATATTTTCCAGCATACGTAGAGCCATTACGGCAATTACACCATTTTTCCTTTTGTTACTATGCAAGGGTCAACTACATATAAAGTACATAAAATGCATTAAGAGATAATGAGACTCTAGCCTTCAGCTGCATATTCTGTTTCATGTTATGCTTCTGCATTGTGACATAGTGATTCATAGTTGGTTTGGTGCTCTCCACAAACACTTTCATATATGTCTTTTTTATTACTTTTTAATCAGCAGGGAATATCATAATTTGCTCAAAAATATCAGTTAGAGATACACACTTTGTTCTGTGTTTTTTTTTTAAATAGTGAAAACCCTTCAAACCACATTATAAGAGCAACCTGTAAAGATGCAGGGAACCCATCTCAGACACTGGGCAGAGTCTATGCATAGAAAAGTGTTTCTGCAGCATAAGAGCAAGGCCCCAGTCATTTAAGCTTCTGCTGCCAATTTTTCAAAACACTTTTGTTGTAGGGCAATTTAAAAAACTATCAAAAATAGATTCGATAGGTTGTTTATGCAGTCAAATGAACTTACATGAGTCACCTGTGTGAGTGACAGTTATGCCAAGTTAGGTTAGTCAATTAGGCAGGCTGAAATGATTCACATTTCTAAATAAAAAAGAAGGAATTCTACAATATTTTTTTTTGATGACTATACATAAGTACAACGAGTCAAATACCTAAATATGTATGCCTATTTTCAGCATTTACGTTACATGTACATAAGAACAGTGCCTTAAAAAAAAACTTGCCTTTTTAGATTTCTTCCATTTTTTTTCTTTAATGACACAGTTGCATGTTTCAGATTGGCAAATTTTAATATCAGACAAAGAAAAATCATAATAACAACAAGACTTATTGAAAAATATTCTATGGACTGACAGTAAAAGCTATTCAAACCAACCATGGCCATATGTGACAATCTCCCACTAAACCTAATAACTGGTTGTGCCACCCTTGGTGACATCATCTGCAATATAGTGTTTTAGATGCCAGTCATTCTTTTACATCTCTGTAGAGGAATTTTGGCCTTTACCTCTGTGCAGAGATGTATTTAATTAAGCCACATTGAGAGGTTTTTGAGCATGAACAGCCTGTTAAAGGTCATGTTATAGCATCTCAACTGGAGCTAGGTCCACTCCTTCGGGATTTTCTAATAGAGAACGGAATTCATGGTTTGATCACTGCACGTTGTCTAGATCCTAAGACAGTAAAGCAGCCCTGGACCATCATACTCCAACCACCATATTTTGTCGTCAGCATGATGTTCTTTCTCTAAAATGCTTAATTAGTCATGCAACAAATTTAATTGAGTGCACACCATCCAAAAAGCTAAAATTTTGTTTTGTCATCTACAAAAATATTTTCCAAAAAGTCTTGGGGACCCTCAAGATATTTTGAGGAAAAGTGAGAT
This sequence comes from Anableps anableps, assembly GCA_014839685.1. NCBI lineage: Eukaryota > Metazoa > Chordata > Actinopteri > Cyprinodontiformes > Anablepidae > Anableps > Anableps anableps. The sequence continues at coordinate 15,218,564 of CM026076.1, forward strand.
AGGTCTTTGCATTTGTTTTGGTCAGTTGTGGTTTTTGCCTTGGAACTCTCCAATGGATACGCAGTGTCATTTTGAATCATGAACATTTGCTTTACTATGGAAAATGAAGCCTGCCGTGCTTTAATTGTTGTTCTGGATTCTTTTGTGACCTCCTGAGTGAGTCATCAATGCATTACTGGAGTATTTTTGTTTAGCCAACTACTCCATGGAAAGTTCACCAACCTCATGTACTTTGGTGGTTAAAGCTGCAAAAGGTAACTTTTAAAAAAATATGGGTTTTTTTTTTTTACATATTTTTTTGTTAAAACTGTCACTATGTCCTGACAGTATAATGTAAGACACATAATCTTGGAAAAAAATCAAGGTCCTCTGCCTCCTCCCAGGTGTTCTACTGCCATCTGCAGAAATACACCGCCTCGTGGCCAGAAACAATCAGAGGCAGGAGGAGTGTCTTACCACTGTCAGTCACCCTCATGTATGCACTGTTCACACCCTCCCCCTTGCTCTCTGCTGCACTATAGCTCCTCCCCCACCTGTGATGGAAAGGCGAGAAAGCATGGCCAACGGTGACAGTGGATAAACAGTTTTCCTGTAATGTTACGTTATTGCCATTAGCACAGCTGCAGCAAACTGGCAATCTTGAGCTTGTGTGCGCAGGCCCTTGAAATTGACCTCTGTCTCTTTAAGGAGCTCCTACTCTTTCCGATACTCCACCTTCAGTACATCATCTCAACAGTCCTTCTCCATTATGCCATTTACAACAGTTCTTAGGAGTTTTAGCACAAGAAGTAATTTGTACGATAAGCTCAGCAGATGCACAGTTCCACTAGATGTTTGCTAATTGCTGCTGCAGTTTAGTCAAATAAAAAAAATCAAATAAGTTGATTTTACATAATACTTTAATGACTCTCACTGTGGTTCACATATGCTGGCTTTGTAATCATTTCAAAACTGATGAACGTTATTGACTTTATTTCTCATCTATACAGTTGAAATCAGAAGTTTACATACACTAAATAAAAAAACAAACATTTTTTTTCTCTCTGTCTGAAGTTAAATCAGACCAAACTTTTTTGTTTGTTTTAGGTTCAGACATGCCAGAAAAGTGAACTTGAAACTCTAAATTCCCTGGAGCTATGACTTTGTTTTTTTCTGACTGTGTGTGAGTGCTGACATCATCTTGTCCAAGCTGTGTCTTTTAACTCAGTACATCCTTACAGTTGAAACCAGAAGTTGACATACACCGAATAAAAAGACACACAAACATTTTATTTCTCACTGTCTGAAATTAAATCAGACCAAACTTCTTATGTTTTGAGGTTAATTAGAATTACCAGAATTATTTATATTTGCTAAATGCCAGAAAACTTTGTGAGAACATTTTTTGCAGTTTTTTTTGGAACTGTCGTCAAAATCAAAAGTTTACGTACATTTGGTCATCAGGAATAGCTGTCTTATAAACTGAATGACTTGGGTCAAAACTTATGGGTTTCCTTCCACAAGTTTCTCACAATAGTTTGCTGGAGTTCTGGCCCATTCCTCCTGACAGAACTGGTGTAACTCAGTCAGGTTTGTAGGTCGCCTCACTCGCACACACCTTTTCAGATCTACCCACAACCTCTCCGTAGGACTGAGATCAGGGCTTTATAATGCCCACACCAAAACACTGACTTTGTTGTTCTTAACCCACATATAACCACTTTGGCTGTATGCTGAAAGTCATTGTTCATTTAAAGACTAATCTGCGGCCAACCTTTAACTTCTTGGTTAATGTTTTTAGATGTTGCGTCAACATTTCTACATAATGTTCTTTCCTCATCATGCCATCTGTTTTATTAAGTATACCAGTTACTGCAGCATCAAAACAACCCCACACTGATGCTGCCACACCGATACTTCACAGTTAGGACGGTACAAGCATCCCCATTTTTTCACCAGATGTAACAATCATCATTATGGCCAAACAGTTCCACATCTTCACAAGGTCTTTGGCTGTTCTTCTGAGGCCAAAACCTTTTGGACCAAAATACATTCATCTCTGGTATACAGAATCCATCTCCTTCCTGAGCAGTATGATGATTGGACATTCCCATCATGTCTATACTTGCATTTAATTGTTTGAACATATGAATGAATTGTTCCCAATGAATGCAGCACTTTCAAGCATCTGGAAATTGTTCCCAAGGATGAACAAGACTTGTGCAGCTCCAGAATTCTCTTCCAGATATCTTGGCTGATTTCCTTTGACTTTCCAACCGTGTCAAACAAGAAAGCAGTGTGTTCCAGGTGTGGCCCTAAAATACATCCACACATGAGCCTCTAATTAACTCAAATGTGTCAGTTAACCTATCAGAGGATTGTGGAAGGAAATCCAACAGGTTTGACCCAAAGCATACAGTTTAAAAGACAATTATCCCTGATACTGACCAAATGTATGTAAACTTCTAAATTTGAAGAAAGTTCCACAAAAATCTCTAAAAAAATGTTCTCGCTAAGTTTTCTGGCATTTAACAAATGGAAATAATTTTGGTAATTCTAACTAACCTAAAACAAGAGAAGTTTGGTGAGCTTTAACTTCAGAAAGTGAGGAAAAAAATGAGTATGTGTTTTTTGTTTTTTTTTTGTTTTTTTTTTGTATTAGGTGTATGTAAATATCTGGTTTCAACTGTATTACTGCTTGATCAAATTTTATTTATTTTGTCTTCTTTGGAACTTCCTTTGAACATATCAACTGTGAAGATACTAACTCATTTAATATATTTATTTTATTTGTCACAAATTTCTGGTTTATCTGGGTGAAATAAAAGAGGCAAAATCTTCCCCCACTTATATAAAACTGTCACCTGTCACTTTGCTTTGCAACATTTCTGCACAGATCACCCAAAGACCTTAATGCTGTAGACTACTCCCTGCAGGGACATGTAGTGAGGACCATGGTTCCCTTTAACCATTAGGTTGAAGTTCAAGCTTACATTTGCAAGGATTTGGTTTGATTAAATTTTCAAAAGATTGAATCAGTCATCTTGAGAGCTTTCCACTTGTCCAGGGGCCTCTGTTCTACAATTGACCCCTGAACAGTGCACAAAAGTGGACATAGAAGTACACAAACTCCCTACAGTGTTTTAAATGTTTTATTAGTAATACAGTTTGTTGCTGAAAAATTCCAGTTGCTGACTCACATGTACTGCACTGTAGCAGGTTGGAATCCAAACAGAAGAATAGAAGAAAGTCATGTCCTCCAATTAGGATTTTGGTAAACGGAAAAGTGTCTATTTTAGGTCAAAGGTCTTTTGCAAAAAACAAGCCAAGCACATACCCAAGGCCAATTCTCTTAATGGAGAGATTTTTTTTTTCACCTTGAGTCATAGTCACCAGTAGCCTTGCCTTCTTGACATTTGTAAAGCCTGCAGCTGATTGCATTTTAATCCAAGTACTCTTGCAAACTGCTTCCTAATTACACTAGCTTGGATCCTGGTGGAGATTTGTTAAGATGTAAGAGACAGCTGTTCAACTATAAAGTAAAAGTTGGTTATATTTATTGATTTCTTTAAAATTTAGAACAGTTACAAACATATGACATACTCCACTCATACATTTCAAGCCATCGTTATTTATACAGCATATTTAAGAACAAAGTTGAACCAAAGTTTTCTTCCATACTTATAGAAACAAGGATAAACAGAGAGAACATGGCACCACTAGCAAGGTACGTAAAAACACCTGAAATTAAAACTTCAACTCACATTGTGTCAAAAGCCAGAGAAAACAAATAGGATTTTAGAAGAGATTTAAACATTTTAAGATAAGTAGCCTGTCTAATATCGACCAAGAACTTATTTCACAATTTGGCTATCGAAGCAGCAAACCCCTGATCCCCTCTGAGCTTCAGCCTAGGTCAGTTGATTAGCAGACCTTGGGGAGTGAGATGGAACATAAGACTGAAACTGATCAAAAAAGTGCAGTGGTGCATAACTTTGAAAATTTGTTTTAAAAAAGATAGATTTTCTTTTTCTCTTTTGCTTTAACAGCACTGGCTTATGAGGTCAGTGGCTTTGACAACAAATTTCAGACTAAAGGCATAGTTTTCATTATGTCACTCTTGATTAGCAAATAAGGGAAAGATAGTGGCTTAGTCTAAGTCTTGTTCTGTCTGTTTTTTTAGCCACATGATCACCAAGGATGGAAGTTGTTGATTATCACTAATAATGAAAGGTTTGGACTTCCATCTGTTTATCCTTTTATCTAAGATCTGTCATGGTAGCAGCGGGTCCAGAAAGGAAACCCAGACATTCTTCTCCCCTGTAACACTGTACAACTAATTCTGGGTGATCCCAAGGCATTTCCACCCCAGGAAGGATATGTAGTCCTTCCAGCAGATTGTAGGCTTGCCCCAGGCATGTGGAGACATCCTGATCTGTGTTCCAAACCACATCAACTCACTTCTTTCAATCCAGGGGAATAGCAGCTCTACTCCATACTCCCACCTGATGAGCTCTTCTCTTCTCCTGTGTTACTGCAGACGAGGCACAATTTATCTATCCATTTCCTGCTCCATTCTATCATCCTTCATGAGCAAGACACCAAGATATTTGAACTCCTTCCACTTTCACTGCTTGATTTATATGTAAATTCTAATCTGATGAATTGGTTAATGTGTGAATCTCAAGCATATAGCCAATATAGAAATGTCAGTTCTGTTATTATACAAAGCTACAGTGGAAAAGTTGTATGGGAAAACAAGTTTCTCAATTGCAAGGAAAGGAAAATTAAAATAATTTATTCCATCTCACCATCCACAAGCCTCCTAAAATCTGCACTGCACTCAAAATTGTAGTAATTGTCTGCAATGAATGGTGAAATATTATATCATCAACATCGATGAACAAACCAATATGCTTAAATTCAACTCTGAAGTAGGTGTTTTGTTTGTTTCCTTGTTTTAATTTATTTTTCAGAAGGAGAAAATTCTTCCAGTATGACTTATGGAGCAATATTATAGGCTGGTTCTCATCCTTGCGGATGTTTTCTGGGTCCATGACCAAACAGCCACAATTTCAGCAGCACTGGCTTTCTATACTTCATTGACTAAGTGGTAGAAACACTCGCATCACAATAGCTTCTGTCAGTCTGCCCTAGGGCAGCTGTGGCTACAATGTAGCTTACCATCATCAGGGTGTGAATGTGGGCCTGAATGATTGAATATGGTGAAGTGCTTTGGAGTCTTCTGGACCAGATAAGGTGCCATAGAAGTACCATTTTTACCATTTCTGCAGGCTTGCAATTAAAAAGTTTGGCTCTGTCTGAAAGTTTTACATCGGTCTTGGTGGCAAAATAAAGCCAGGGTATAAGAAGCATGGAGGGGACTGACTTGCATATCAACCAGGAAAACTCTGAAGGTATGTTTGGGAAAATTTGTATGAGACATTCATGGGTATTTGGAAAAATCCGTGTTCATATTTAGAGGTTCTGTTTTTCTCAAGCACATTCTCTTATAGGAGTTGGTTTTCATCTCTGTCATCCTTGTGTTACAGGACATTGTATTTGAAACCCATTTAAAACCCTTATTGTGTCCCTTTATTTTTCATTCAACTTCTACATATCACATGAAGTATGTGCCTAATAACAGTGGAGAAAAATATATTTACACAGTTTTTGACTCTAGCTAAGTCCCCACCCATGTATCCAGTGCTCTCAGCCTTTGGCCAGTAGTGTGCCTCACAATCTAACTGTAAGTCCTGACACACTCAGCTGTCAATCACATAAGCCCTTACATAGCACTACATGAACAATGCTTTTTATCTTCTCTGTTCAAAGCTGGAATCTGTTGCCACTTCAGTAATGGAAAATTGTCTCCTGCACCATGGCACTTCTTAGTGACTGATAGAATTCATCATTTTCTGGCATCTTGGGATCTCAGCTTTGGTATTTCAAGCCATGCAGCATAGAAAGGCCAATTTAATTCAACCACCCCACTCCCAGTATTTCATCACTGAACATAGCTTAGGATGAATCAGTTTGAGTAGCTTTACTTTTCACAATAACCGTATGCATTAATTTAGCTTGTTTTCTATAAATAGAAGCTTCATTAAATTATGTTTTACTATTTAGCTCCATGTGTTTCCGCCGGATAATTATTTGTGTTGCACAGCTCAGATCATGTTAAATGTCCATTTTCTTAGCTTGAAAGCCTATTTATTGGAGTTTCTAGGGTTCCAAATTCAATCGTATTGCATAAAATAAAGGGTTTTAGGCCTAATAATGCTGATAATGATTGTTCTTGAACAACATTTTGGTAAAACTAGCAGACACATGGGTTTTTATATAGGTTAAAATAATTTTTTTTGCCTCCCACATTTGTTTGTGTCTGCCAAAAGTGATGAGACAGTAATGTTGACTTGCATATTTTGGCTTTTGTTTGCAATGAACTATTGAAACAGACTTGCAGTTTGTTCTTACTTCAGGGCCATACACTATGCAAGAACAAATGGAATTTAGGCATTAAAGTGAAGTTTATTTATGTAGCACATTTCAGAAACAAGGCAATTCAAAGTGCCTTACATCATGAAAATATAAAATCATCATAAACACATCAAACACTGACTGGTTGTGAAACCAGTAACAAACATTACATTTTGTCAAGTGCCATCATTAAAAACATCAATACATATAAAATATGTTGGGCAATGTTTCTGTTATGGTTCAAAATTTTCATTTTTATTAGTACAGTCAATCTTCATTTGTCATTCATTTATTCCAGAATCAATCTTTTATTTTCTTACCACAATAATACAGAGTTTTTGTTTTTGAATATAGGTAGACCATTTTCTTGGAGATCATCTTCTATTCTGATCCCCCCCCTTTTTTTTAGGCAATATAAAGAGAAATAGTTCTGCTTTGTAAACAGAGTGATAAAATATAAAAGCAGCTGTTTACATAATGTTTGAACCTCTTTTCCCAGGAACAACGTGTGAGACCGAGATCAACGAGTGTGATTCCAGCCCATGTCAGCACAATGGCACATGCTCTGATTTGCTTGGAGACTATATATGTCAATGCCCTACAGGTATGCTGAGCTATCTTTAAATTGGGAGTGTTGCAGTAACATTCAGATTATATTAGCTTTGGCAGCAGGTGTATTTGTATTTAAATGTGTGCTATTAATTTGGTCTACAATCCCCATCCAGGGCCCTTCTGGCCATTTCACTATAGACCGAGAACTAGAATGATTTGTTCTTGTCACCAGGATCCTTCAATGTCGTACAACTTCCATGAAGAAGTGTGCCCAGAGTCCAGTTTAATTTATATTAGTCTTTTCCCTTGCTTGCATCCTATTTCATCCAATAAATTATGTTCTTTGTTCATTTTAAAAAGGTTATTTTTCACTGCATTTTATCATATTACAAAAACATAAATAAATAAAAACCCTGCCACTCACATTTTCTTTACTCACATAATCAATTTAGCTGTTTTGTAGCAACTGATGGCTTTTTTGGTTGGGTCTTAAAATACAACTGAACACTGCAAACAATAAGGTATAATAGAATACCATTATTAATTACCTTTACCTCTTGAATATTTCCCATTTTGGCAGATTACAGCGACAAACTTCAATTTTTTCATAGAAATTTTATGTTACAGACTTATATAAGTAATGATTGTGAAGTAGAAGGAGTAGGATACATGGTATTCAACATTTTAACAATTAAAAATTTGAATGTGTGCTGTTCCCTTAAATCAGTTCTTTGCAAAACAACATTTTGCTGCAGGTAGAGCTAAACATCTTTTGGGGTGTCTCTATAATCTTTGTACATCTAGAAACATAATTTTATCCATTCTTCTTTGGAGAGTAACTTTGGATGAAAAGCATGTGTGTATGGTAGATTTGGTCACAGATTCAAAACTGGATTTATGTTTAAACTTTGACTGGGTCATTCGAATATACTTTGACCTTAACTGTTCCAACATTGCTCTGACTGTATGTGCAGGGCTGTTGTCCTGAGGAAAGTAAACCCTCAGCCAAGTGTCAGGGTTTTTTGCAGTGTCGAACAGGTTTTCTTCATGTACTGGCCTGTATTTTGCATTCGTCTTCTTATCAACTCTTACCAGGTCCCCTGTCCCTGCCAAAAGAAAGCACCCCAACTGCATGATGCTGCCACCACCATGGGTCAGCACAGGGATGGTTATGGTGTGGTCAGGGTGATGTGTTTTCTCTCACAAATAGCTTATTGCACAGGCCAAAAAGTTCAATTTTGGTCTCATCTGACCACAGCTTCTTCCAAATGTTTGCTGTTTTCCCAACATCTGTGTTTTTTAACCCTGGTCTTCAGGGCCCACTGTCCTTCATGTTTTAAACATGTCTGTTTCTGTACACCTGATTCAAGTGATTGCATTATCTCATCAGCATGCCATTAAGTTCTTCAGAAGCCTGAAGCAGGGCAGGCAGCAGGGAACCACCTAAAACATGTGGGACAGAGGACCAGGGTTAAGAATCACTACCCTTCATGATTCATGGCAAATCCAAAAGCATGACTTCTAAGAACTCTTTTTAGCAACAGCTTCCTTTTCCACTCTTCCACGAAGGCCAGATTTGTGAAATTAAAAAAATGAAAATGTGTATAATTTTCTTACCACTTTGCAATTACTCATTACTTTTTGTATTGGAGTTTGTGATATAATATTAAAATGTGAAAAAGTTCAAGGGCTGTGAATTCTTTTCAGGGCAATTGGGTTTCAGTTCCTTTTTTAACTCCCTGGCTGAGTCTTATTTTACATTCCCTAAATATAAACAGATTGAAGACATGCAGAAAATTTTAGGCTCTACTGAGCAGTATGTCTGAAAACTGCCCTTATCCAATGAGCTGGAACATTTTAGCTTACATATAAACTAAAGACCCAGATGATCTTTACATGAGAGTTTACTACTGTTATTTTTAGTTTTTCATCTTGTTTAAGGTTTTGGGGAGAAAACTAAACATTGATGGTAATAAAACTCACACCTGTGCCGTTAAACAATAAAGCACTACCTTAATGTGAATGACACATACAGTTGTGATGAAAAAAAATAGTGTGTGAAAAAAGTGAGTGTGGTGATAGATTGGGTGCCCCATATGTGGAAGATATCTGTCCTCAAATTGGTCTGGAACAACCCATTTTATTCAGATTTTCTGAGAGGAATATTTACTGTCTTTGTCTGTAAATAAGAGCTATTTGATACCTGTTTTTTCACAGAATGAATGACCTCATAGATTGAACTCCACATTGCTTTTTAAAACAACTTTTTCAATTAATGGTTCAGTTACACAGATTCATTCATGACTATTGGCTCTGTCGGTTTTTTGTTAATCCTGTACAACAACAGCAATTTATTATGATGTTAGAGTGATATGTTTTTTGCCACGTAGAAACATATTTTTTAATTAAAACAGTGATTGATCTGGTTAGTAATATTGGACTCATATTTTGAATGCAACTGTGTCACATTTTGTTAATTGTTTTTCCATTTGCTGGAGTATTAGACTTGCTATTAAAGGGAACCTTCAAAAGTAGCAGTGTGTTTTCATAAACTCATGAACTGCCCTTGAAGTGTCCACAGTTCTATTAAGTTTGAAAGACTGCTTATGATAGCTTGAATTGTACTTGAATGGTTTATGTGGTTCAGGGTTATGGAGAGCTGCATGAGGACTTCTCATTGTAGTCCAATTCTGTTCACATTAACAACAAATATGCTTATGGAATTGGATTTTTCAGTTTCTAACAGTGCAAATCATACAGAGATAACCCTCACATTATGCCCTGGTTGTCCACTTCAATCAGAAAAACAGTGTGTCACAGTTTCACATGGGTAAACGTATATACAGTTGAAACCAGAAGTTTACTTTTCCGGAATAAAAAGACACATACACATTTTTTCCTCACTGTCTTAAGTTAAATCAGACCAAACCTCTCCTGTTTCAGGATAGTTAGAATTACTAACATTATTTGTATTTGCTATGTGCCATAAAACTTAGCAAGAACATTTTTTAGAGATTGTTTTGTGCTTTCTGTGAAATCAAAAGTTTACATACATTTGGTCAGGATCAGGGATAATTGTTTTTTAAAATGTATGACTTGGGTCAAACCTTTAGGGTTTCCTTCCACAAACCTCTGATAGGTTAACTGACATATTAGAGTTAATTGGAGGCTCACCTGTGGATCTATTTTAAGGCCACACCTGGACTTCACCAGTTTCTAGTTCAACACGATGGAGAAGTCAAAAGAAATCAGCCAAGATATCAAGAAGAGAAGTGTGGAGCTGCACCAGTCTGGTTCATCTTTGGGAACAATTTCCAGATGCTTGAAGGTGCTACATTCATTGGTTTAAACAATTATATGTCAGTATAGACATTGTAGGAATGTTTAACCATCATTCTCAAGGAGGAGATGGGTTCTATTTCCCAGGGATGAATGTGCAAATTGACCCCAGAACAAAAGCCAAGGACCTTGGTGAAGATGCTGGCTGAAGGTGGTAAGATACTGTCATTATCCACAGTGAAACATGTCCTTTACCAACATGGACTGAAAAGCCTTTCAGCAAGGAAAAAGCTATGACTCAAATCAAACAAAAAGCCAGATTTCAGTTTCCAAATACACACAGGGACAAAGACCTTCATTTTTGAAGACATGTCCTGTGGTCTGATGAAGCTAAAGTGGAACTGTTTGGCCATTATGACCATCATTACATTTGGAGGAAAAACAGTGATACTTATACCATCATAACTGTATAGTATGGGGGTGGCAGGATCATGTTGTGAGGCTGTATTGCTGCAGGAGGACATGGTGTGTTTCCTAAAATAGATGGCATCATGAGGAAAGAACATTATGTAGAAATATTGAAGCAACATCTAAAGTCATCAGCCAGGAAGTTAATGCTTGGGCACAGATTAGTCTTCCAAATGGACAAAAACCCTCAGCATACAGCCAGAGTAGTTGTAAAGTGGCTTAAGAACAACAAAGTCAATGTTTTGGCATGGCCATCACAAAGTCCCGATCTCAATCCTACGGAGAGGTTGTGGGTAGATCTGAAAAGGTGTGTGCAAGCGAGGTGACCTACAAACCTGACTGGGTTACGCCGGTTCTGTCAGGAGGAATGGGCCAGAATTCCAACAAACTATTGTGAGAAACTTGTGGAAGGAAACCCATAAGTTTTGACCCAAGTCATTCAGTTTATAAGACAGCTATTCCTGATGACCAAATGTACGTAAACTTTTGATTTTGACGACAGTTCCAAAAAAAACTGCAAAAAATGTTCTCACAAAGTTTTCTGGCATTTAGCAAGTATAAATAATTCTGGTAATTCTAATTAACCTCAAAACATAAGAAGTTTGGTCTGATTTAATTTCAGACAGTGAGAAATAAAATGTTTGTGTGTCTTTTTATTCGGTGTATGTCAGCTTCTGGTTTCAACTGTAAGGATGTACTGAGTTAAAAGACACAGCTTGGACAAGATGATGTCAGCACTCACACACAGTCAGAAAAAAACAAAGTCATAGCTCCAGGGAATTTAGAGTTTCCAGTTCACTTTCTTGGCATGTCTGAAATTTTTCACACAGTTTACGGGGTGATAACTTTGCTGACACAAATAGAACATGCAAACGCTTTTCATGGCAAGCGAGTTCAAAGCCAAACCCACTTGAAAACCAGTTTATACTGCTATGGTGATACCGAAAGTTAATTTTAAATTTGACTGTTTAAAAAAAAAAACTATGTCCCTATATGTGATCTTTCCAAAGGATTTATTTGGTCAACAAGTAAAATTAAGCAGTAGGCAATTGTGTTTATGTCCATTTAAGATGCCTGGTTTGCCATGACTTTGCCTTGTGCTTTGTGGGTAAGCATCTCTGTGGAAACATGGCTCTGATGTTTGAGATGAGCAAGGTGGGCTTCTGGATTTTTCATTCGGGTTTTTGAAGAATAACCTCCCATCACAGATGTCAAGTTGAATCAAACTCACAAGACACCAGAAGGCCCAGCAGCTTTTGTGTTCCCACCCCCACTACACCTGCTCACTCCTTCGATCAGTACTGTACTGTATAATATACTGTGTGTGTGCATGCATACATATATACATACCTACATATATGCTGAAAACCACATTGTGTGATTTTATAATATTTCATTTTCATTGTAATGCATGAAATAAGTCAGGTCAAGAAAATTTGTGCAGTGCATTTCAGCAACAAGGCAGTTCAAAGTGCATTACATGAAAAAAAAAAAAAAAAAAACACAATTCACAAATAAATAAACCAAAAAAGAAACATTATATAACAGTGGGTGATTAAAGAGAAGTAATGAAAAAGTAAAAAGTTGTAATTCAGACCACAATTAATGTCTTTTTCAGTTGTTATTAATGAAAGGAAATTCTAAACAAATGTTTTTTTTTGTTTTGTTTTTTTTTTATCCTTGATTTAAAGCTGATGCAAAATGCTTCTGCTCGTGTTCTCACTAAGACCAGAAAAATAGAGCACATCACCCCAGTTCTTAAGTCCTTACACTGGCTCCCTGTCGCTCAGAGAATAGACTGTAAAATACTTCTGTTAGTTTATCAATCACTGAATAGCTTAGCACCAAAATACATTAAAGACCTGTTGTCGTCGTATCAACCTTCCAGACCACTCAGGTCTTCTGGTTCTGGTCTCCTCTGCATCCCCAGAACCAGAATCAAACTGGAGAAGCAGCCTTTAGTTTTTATGCACCGCTAATCTGGAACAAACTTCCAGAAAACTGCAAAACAACCGAAACACTAAATTCCTTTAAATCAAGGCTGAAAACCCACCTGTGTAGAGCTGCCTTTGATTAGTAGTCTGGACCATAAATCTCCAAACAAATCCAGGTAAGATAAGCTTGGTTTTCCAAAGGGTGGAAGTTTGAGTGTAAATCAGTTAAATAAAGTAAGTGAATCATTGATCAATGTTTTTGCCGATGATTTTGATGACTGTCGTGTGTATTTGCTAGATAATTTTGATGATTTTGCTCAATGATTTTGCTGTTTTGATGATTCTGTTGTATACTTTATTGATGTTTTTATGATGCAAAGCACTTTGAACTGCCTTGCTGCTGAAATGTACTATACAAATAGACTTGACTTGACTTAAAGAAATTCTGTGTTTCAGCAATTTTTCAGTTTTCTGGGAGTTTGTTCCAGATTAGAGGAGCATAAAAACTGAATGCTGGTTGTCCATGTTGGATTCTGATTCTGGGGATGTAGAATAGACTTGAACCAGAAGACCTGAGTGGTCTGGAAGGTTGATACAATAAGTATTTGATACAACAGAAAAATAGAAGTTAATATTTGGTTCAGAAACCTTTGTTTACAATTAGAGGGGTCAAACGTTTCCTGTAGTTCTTGACCAAGTTTGGACACTACAGCAGGGATTTTGGCCCACTCCTCCATACAGATGTTCTCCAGATGTTTTAGGTTTCAGGGCTGTTGCTGGGCAACATGGAGTTTCAGCTCCCTCCAAAGATTTTCTTTTAATCTCAGGTCCAGAGATTGACTAGGCCACTTCAGGATCTTGAAATGTTTCTTATGGTGTAAGCAGTGTAGTAAGTGTCCTTAGTTAACTCTTTGGTCTTGCCCAAGGTGGAGAGGTGAAGTTTGATTTATTGAGTGTGTGGACATGTGTCTTTTATACAGGTAATGAGTTCAAACAGATGTAATTAATACAGGTAATGAGTGAAGGATAGGAGGGCTTCTCAAAGGCAAACTTAACAGATCTATGAGAGCCAAAATTCTTGCTGGTTGGTAGGTGATTAAATGGTTATTTAATGGAATAAAATGTAAATTAATAATTTAAAAATCATGCAATGTGATTTTCTGGATTTTTTTTAAGTCTGTCTCTCACAGTTGAGGTGTACCTATGATGAAAATTAAAGACCTCTCTATTCTTAGTGGGGAAACTTGAAAAATTGGTGGTGTATTAAATACTTATTTTCCCCACTGTGTAAATGCTATTCTATGCCAGGGATTTTTAAAATACTAAACTTCATGCTTATATTTGCAGTATCTATTATTTTAAACCTGCTGTAGATATTCACACAAGGTGTTCCCTTACTTGATGTAGCTGAAGCCAATGGTTTCTTTTTTGAGCTACCTCTGAAACTGCCTTAGCAGCCTACCATAATCCCTGATCATGAATCCTTAACTCCCTGAGCAAACCGGAACTATATGCAGCCACAGATACATGGTAAGAAAATTCCACAGTGTACACCCCAGTCTTCCAGAGTTGGTATTAAATCTCATCTGTTATCTTTGAAAACCTAAGCTGCTGCTCCTATGCAGTGTCTTATAGTAGAGTCAACTCTGTGATTTTAAAAGTAGTTCTTTTGAGTGCCGGTCTGTACGACAGTACAAGGAAATGTTGCATGGGTGGAATCATAATGTGCTTTGCTGGTGAATGTATTCTGTTGGGTTGAAAAAACAGTATACCTGCTGTTTACTCATCTAAAACACAATGTTGACTTGCTCTGTATTCATTATAGGGCATTTTATTGCTTAAATGAAAAACTATCACATAAAGGTTTATCGCAACAAAGTTGAATATAAATGAAAACTTCATTAATTTCATTTAAAAAAGGGAAAGTCATGTATTATATAGATTCATTACATGCATAGAAGTGTTTACCAATGAGTTATTTTTGATCATTTTGATGATTATGGCTTAGATCTAAATAAAATCCAAGTTCATTTTCTCATAACAGTTGAATGTTATATAAGATCAACAAAATAAGATTTTAATACAGAAATGTTTATGTATAAGTCCGTGTGTGATGGCTCTTGAATAGCTGTTTCTAGCAGCAGTCCACATTGTGTGAACCTGCTGCCATCTTTTGCATGAGCATTAGCCACTTTTAGATCCTTACATTTCATGGTCTTGAACTTTTCTGGTCAACAGAAAAGTCCAGAAATAGAATGGGAGTTTGAGATCGACCCACCATTATTATTAATTAATCTAATTAGCAATAAACCTGTAACAACCATAAATTGTAAGGAGTAATGGATTGTAGTGAGGTATGGAGTGTACAAAAAGGAGAAATAATATGAATTCTCCAGTGTCTGTCTCATCTGAGAAATACATTGATCAGCAAAATCTGATTATGATAACATGTTCTGGATGGGACACAAAGGGCATTTAAACTATGCCCTTTGGTTTCACAATCTCAGTTGCATGATCTGACAGCCCAATCATTCTGTGATTTCTGCAATTTGCCTTGCGTGATGTGAAAGAACAAAGCCATGTGCAATGGAGGGTTTGTGGTTGTGTGTTTGTTGTGCTGCTATGATCTGAAAACAATGGAACTCTTTTAAGAATCTGGTCATCAGTGCTTGTTTTTCCCCTTTTTCACCCACAGTTTTCCTTCCAATCAACTTTCCAGTAATATGCATTAAAACAACTCTTTTATCAATAGAAATTTGAGGCTTGCCTTCTTTGTGAAGGGTATTAATGGCTGTCGGCAGGACAACTTTCAGTCAGGATTGTTTGCCTTCATTGTACTAGTGATAACATAACAGTTCTGGAATAAAAGGGTTTTTCTATTGCTCTTTTGTAATCTTCCAGTTCTCTAAGAACTTTTCTAAGAGTTGACTTTTGAGTTTACATTGGCTTTAAGTCATAATCATAAAAATTAACAGACAGCTGCTTGAAATATATTACACTCAGTCGCGGCCGGTCCATAGGGGGCGCTGGGGCGCAGCCCTTCCTGATGTGAAAGGAGGAAAAAAAAAATCTAAAAATGATCTATGAACATGATTAAAAATTGTACTAGCCTGTTTTCCTTGATACTGTATGGCTAAATGTAATCTGAATTATTTCCACAACATTTCCACCAAGTAACTCATTCAACAGTGATTTTCCCCGTCATTTCTTTTCTGGGGCACAAGATAATAGCCAGTCGTGTGTGGTTGCTAGGGAAAAAAATAATAAATATTTGGCCAATCAGCATCGCTGAATTTCATGTTTTTGGGGCACTCGGAATCTAGTCTGTGCCATAGATGATGCAAGAAAGTTTTGTACCGCTATCGTGACAAAGTTGATAATGACTACAACGGCAGTCAAGGGAAATCTGAGACCGAATTCGCCACCTTGTATGACAATGGAGAAGATTTTACAAATAGCCGATAAACTAGAGCTGCTGTTCCTCTGCGTGTTGTATTAGTTTTAGCTTCCATATTACTCTGCTTCTTTTTTTGTTGTTTACTTTTTCTGTTCATCAGCTGCTATCATTTGTTCTTTGCTGATAATCTGTTATTAATGGTGCAGTGTTTTTTATGCTTATGTTGCTCTGGTTTGCATGATGCTAATGGTGCTCTGGATAAATATTAAGATTAACTTTTTAAATTGTTAATAATGATTATGCTCTTGTTGCCTTTTTTGCGTTTCTGCTGCTGTTTTATGTTTGGTTGATATCATGGTGTTTGCTGAGTCAGATGGCCATTCTGATGTGTTACTTATATTTGTAAGATTTTTGCTGAGCACCTGATTGTCAGATAAATCCAGGGGGATTGCTTGATGTTGTGGTTCCAGGAGAACCTGGTTAAGTCTTTAGGATTTCTGGGTTAACTGTTAGTAGCTGTGATTTTTTTTCATCCTATACCAGTGTGTTTTATTTCTTTTAGGTAGGAAGACATCTGTTGCTTGGTGTCATTAGTTGATTCTCTTCAGTTTGAATATAATTTTGCCTGTTTGTTCGGAGTTTAACTTCAAGGCAATCATACATTAGTTTGGTGTTTAGTTTGGTGTTTTTCACAGTTTTGAGTCTGATTCAGAGTTAGCTGTTGATACTGATTTAATGATTAAATTCTTTATATTTTGCAAGTTACTGAACAGATCTTTTACTTTTAGCTAATTTAACCTTGTATGTTATTTTGGTGTATGAAGAATATTATATTGTGGAACTGTTGTCATTTTCCCGCCATTCATTTGAAGCCTTATACTGAACTAGGAAGGGAAATCTATTGGCACATCAGCCCCACCAAGAATTTCTTTCACCAGTCGCCACTGTTACACTGTGTAATGAAGCTATACAATCTATGATTTTCACTTTTTGACTGAAATACCGAAATAAATTAACTTTCTTATAAAAAAACAGAACAACTATAAATGGCTGATAAGTTAAAATAAAAGTGCTTGAGGTACAAACAAGAAACATTTTTTAAAAGAGAAGCTTTGAAAACCTCTAAATACATCATATTTAAATAATATTTGGTTTAAGGGAGTGTATTGAAAACTTCACTCTTCTTTGTAACATGGTGGTGATAATGTCATGGTTTAAGATTATTTGTGTTGCATTTAGGCCAGGGTGGGTTTCCATAATTAATGGAACAATGAATTATGAATGAAAACACCAAATTCTGAAGGAAAATGTCAGAACATCTGTTTGTAAAGTGAAACTTAAGAAAAAGTAGGTCATGCAGCAAGACAACAACCTGAGCCAAGTACTTGCTATTGTTGTATACCATCTCTTTATCTTTTTTTATGAACTGAGCTCAAATGTATTGATACATCGTTTTTGCACCAGAATAAAAAAATATATATATTTTCAGTTTAAATACATATAAGAGTAATAAGAAAAAGGCATAAAGATGAAAAGGAAATTAAACGTTCAACACTAGTATTTCAATATTTAATTGGGAGATAAATTGAAGCAAGTTACAAATTCAGTGGGGCACTGTGGTTGAGTGGAGATGCTTTAAAATGGGGCCAATTCTCCTCAGTTGCACCAGATTTGGCCTTGTTTATTAAATATATAGAAGAGTAGGCCTGGTGCATCAGCATGAATTAAAGATGGGTTAGTGGTACTGATCTATTTTTGCTTGCAAACTATTGCCTGCATTAAGATTTCATGTATTTTATCTTCGTTTTACAGGTTTTCAGGGAAAGAATTGCGAAATTGACATAGATGCCTGTTCCTTGCCGGACACTGCATGTCAGACAACAACTCAGTGTTTGGATCTCCCTCAAGGCCTTGAATACACCTGCCGTATACCCTGCCCTACAAACCTTCAAGTAGGTACAGGTGAAACCAGATATTTACATACACAATATAAAAAGACATAGATTTTTTTTTTTTTTTTTTTTTTTTTTTTTTTATTATTATTATTTCAGATATTAAATCAGGCTAGACATTTTCTGTTTTTTTGCCAGTCTGGATTTTAATATCGAAACGATTCTAAATTTAAGTACAGGTTTACTGTTGTGTATTTTTAGGAAATCTTCAAAAAAGACAAAGCTTGACTTGTGTAATTGTTAGGATGTTTACATTTTTTCTGCATAACAACGGGAGCTTTATAGGACTACTCTCTATTACTTGATATGAACGAGTGCCACAAAATATTGACAGCATCTGTACTTTTACATGTGGTGTTTTTTGTGAGTAACTGAACTGATGATTTGCATTAAAAACATTCTAACCTGAACAGATGAACTACTCCAAATGACAGATGGGGATGGTCACTTGCTGTGGAGCAAAACTTGCAGTGGCCCTTGTTCAGGGAATGCCATGATGATTGTATTAAACCGTGTCCCATAAGGCATGTCTTCCTTTGCCTCTTTGTTTCCCCTGTCCATAAATGCAGCTCTTAAACTCATGTCTGCTTTGTTACAAGGAGCTCTCAGGAGTTTTAGCTCTCAATGACCATTGATCTTGTCCTGTAGGACATGATGTAGATGCCACCTGGAATACAGAGTGAAGGCCTATATAAAGCAGGAATCAGTATTCATGAGCGTGTCATGTGGCTGTAATGAAGCTCATTTTCACTGAGCCAGGAGCAAGAAATCATTAGGTTTTTCTTTGTGAAAAATAGCTATGATTCTGACCAGAATGAGCTCAGTTCAATCTGTGACATTAATGTAAAAAAAAAAAAAAAAAAAAAAAAAAGAAAGCTTTCATTTGCATCTATGATTTAATGACACATGTGCTTGACTAATTCATCTTTTATCAACAGCCATGTGCCAATGGAGGTCGCTGTGTGCTGAATAATGCCAGTAGCTACATGTGCATCTGTGCACGTGGTTGGTCTGGTCAGAACTGCCGTATAAATGTCAACGATTGTATCCAACACTGGTGTCAAAATGGAGCCACTTGTGTGGATGAGATTGATGGTTACAGGTAAGTTTTCAAGTCTTGATTGTCTTCGGGCCATTCTGGCACCAGAATGTCAATGATTTTAAAAGCTGTGACATTTACTGCACTCCCTTTAGGGTTGAGAGAAATCTTCTGACTCTCTCTGCTATTAAGAAATTCTCTTTAATCTGTTGCCAGCTGCCTTTGTCCCAGTGGATACACAGGGGTCTACTGTGAGCAGGACATTGATTACTGTGTCGACAGTCACTGCTCTGAACATGGTGTTTGCCTGGACCAGCGATATAACTTCACCTGCCGCTGCATGCTGGGATATGAGGGGCCGCTGTGTGATGTGGAAGCAAATGAGTGCAACAGCTTCCCGTGCTCTAACGGCGCCACCTGTGTGGACCTAATCAGTGATTATCGGTGCCACTGTCCCCTGGGGTTTGAGGGTATGAGACCATCTGATATGAATCCAAGCCCATTTTGCAGACATTAATGCAGCTGGTTGCTAAAGTGTTGGGCCTTAGAGTGTAGCCTTTGTTGTTAAAAACAAAACTTTTGAAACATTTCTTTCAGTATTCGGAAACATTCACCATTGTGAAACATATTAAACCTATTTCTAAATACAATCCCAGATATACAAATAAAAAAGTAAAAATTAAACCAGTCTGTCTTTGCTTTGGGAATTTTGATATTTGACCTGACCTTACAATCTCTTCATTGATGATCTTAATTTCCCATGTTTGCGGACTCATTTTAAATTTACTAATTTATTTAAAATTCGTCTTAGCCTATAATCCTAAATGAACATCTGTGAATGTCATTGGTGGTACAGAATGTTTCGTGTGAATTATATTTACAATAAGATCTTTATCTGCATTAATTATCACTCATGGTAAAATTTAGAAAAAAAGCCCGAAATAAATTATTCTTTTATTGCAGTTGCATAATCTTACACTAAAAAAATGTTAAAAAAAACCCAAGCCTTTAAGTTGAGTATATTTATTTAGTGTAGAAAAAGTCTTTGTCAAGAAAAATTTGCTTTTACTCCTCCTCTCAAAGCTTAGTACAGACCCATTTGTTAATAGGACAGCACTTATTCCCATCCTATAACATTACACAAAGTTGAAGAATACATAGCTCTTTAATAATTCCTTATTGCTTCCTCTATTGATCATCCAGAGCCCTTGGCCCTGACTTATGTTGTCTTCAGCTCATTTCACGGGTCTTCCTTGGAATCTAGGTCTGGAGACTGAGAGTGTGGTGGAAGATGGCTAATTTTGCATCTGGTGAACCATTTCTGTGTTGTTTTTGCATTTATTTTGGATTATTATTTTGCTGAAAGACCCAAAGATGGCCCATTTTCAGTTTACTGCTTGATCCCACCACATACTTTATTCAAAATCAGATTTTTCAAAGAGGTCATGATACCATGCAATCTGCCAAGGTTTCCAAGGATTTTGGAAGAGAAACAGACCAACCATAATTAACAGGAGGCATGAAGTGGTTTTCCATATATCATCCTTTGTGATGCTAATCCCAGGAGAAATATTTCTTGCCAAAAAGCTTTATTACCAGATAGTCTTGACAAACCCATTCGTTTTTTTTTTTGGTATGCGAGTCTATTGGATCTTGGTGACAAGCAAGTGCCATGTTCCACTCAGAGATACAGTTTTCACTTCAGCCTCTTGTGGGGCAATGATGCAATGGTTTACAGTTTCTACTCAGCGATGAAGAGGAAGGGAAAGAAAGACAAAAAGAAAGAATAAAATTATTTCTTGACAGACTGTTAAAGGACAGATATGGTAAAATCCACATATTTACATTTTTGTAAAGGCTAGACAGAAAAGGCTCTTCCTAATAACAGATTGGCATGTAACTAGAGTCTAATGATTGTTATTGATACTTGACCACCTGAAGATGCCACTTTGGGGTGCAGTTATCTAACAGAGATTTGTAGATTTCTTTTAACTCCATTTCTATCCTAATTACTTTGCACATTAGCTGATCAACATAAAAAATTACATAAAAGAAAAAAATCTCTAGTTAACTAGGGAACAATAATTCGTAACATTGCAAATGATATGTTGGATTTTTCTAAAGTTTTCCGTGTGAGATTATGCTACTGCAATTAAGTTTAATGTATTTTAATGCTCTTTGCACATCTTTATCAGGATTTCCTTTGACTTTGGCTAGTATGACACCCTAGGTAAGTTCCATATGTATTTTCATCATATTGGGCCATAATGGCAAAAGTGCCAATACCTTTGCTCCAGGTAGGATTGCAGAAAGAAAAACAGTTCTCCATGGCTCACACAGAACCAAGAGGTCTGAAAAATTGCCAGAGGCCAAAGCTGGTGGAGCTTTAAATTTTGTTAGCAAAATCATTAATCTATTCCATATCAAATGTTTGCCTCGAGGATGCTAAAACTGAGGTTGCAGGATTTATGCATACATACATACATTTGATTCAACATGATGAATACATAATCATTTAACTGGTTCTTGATTCAGTACAAACAGAGTTGATCAGCTGTTCATGTTCAGTTCATTTTGTGGGTGACACAAGGAGGATTTCTATATTGTAAATTTTCCAAATATTGTGCTTACAGAAGCTCCAGAACAAGAATTATTCAATTTCCAAAGCAGCAACAGGACAAGATGTTCCTCCAGAACCTCTTTTAGCTGTATTTCCTTGATCATTACCTAGAGCTTATTAATTTCTCTGCCTTTATTCTGCAGGAAGGACATGCTCTCAGAATGTAAATGATTGTTGGTCGCAGCCTTGTCTAAATGGAGGCTCATGTGTGGATCTGATTAATGACTACATTTGTCACTGTCCTCTTGGTAAGTAGCGTGCACTTGTGCATTATTGAAGATGTTTACAAAAATACTCTGCTATTAATTATCAGTGACTGTACCTCGGGAATACATGAAAGGTTTATTCCTATTACAAATTGTTTGTTTTCTTTGATGGTGTTTTTGCGTTTTGTCAAGAATGCACTTCCAAATATAGAAAAGAAACAATGGATCGTTTAGTCTGGTCTTTTCAGTTTGAATGCAGGCTTTTAGGAGAGCTCCATATAAGAAAAATAGAAGCAATAAATCTTTATTACAGATTACAGGTAGAAAGAAAACTCTTTTAGAATAAAGGTGAAAATCAATGTCTGTGTTTACCATTTGTTTAGAACACTGACTCCAGACAGGGTCTATATATGGGCCTTGACGGAGGGTGGTGTTGCTTTTCTTTGTGCAGCCAGTTTTATTTTAACCTGTTGTAATAAAGTACTTGATCCTCTCTGGATTGGACATATCATGCTGCAACAGCCAACCCATTTGCTGCTGCATATGTAATGTCAGAATAAGTTCCAAACAGCCACACTCAGAATCCATAGAAATCTCTTATACTATTCTGGGATTGGAAAATTTGTTTCATTTGAATTTAAAAAAAAAAAAAAAAAAAAAAAAAAAGATGTGCTATGCATTATATTTTTGAAAATAGAAAGCTTACATTTTGCATTTTTCTCTTTTTTGATTATAAATAAAGAATGTTCCTTTACAGTGTGCAGCTCCTGTTACATGGAATGTTTTTTTGTTTTTTTTTACTACATATAAAATGCATCCTAGGACCCCAGTAAATAATCTACTTTTAGTATTTTTCTGTCTCTTGTTTAAATTAGATTTTGGCAGAAACAGAACACTGATGTGTGAGCAAAGCTCCCATTACTGTTTTAATTTCAGTGACAGATTTATAAACAGGTGTTTTTGATCTCCTTTGTCCTTTTCAGAAATCCAATTAGATAAATGCTCTGCCAGGTTTACACAGTTCTCCCTTCAAAACACACACACACACACACACAGAGACAGGGAGAGAGAGAAAAAACCCCTACTTTTTCAGTTTTTAGCTATCTGTGTATTTTCATCATTATTTGTACATTTTTTCATCATTAATGATTTTTTTCTCTTTTTAATCATTTGTTTTGCAACTTCACAACTTTATCACAAACCAACACATTTTCAGGAGGAGTTCAGCCAAGGTTGCCCATTTTATTCCTAATTTGTGCTTTAGTATCTAAAATGGTAAACTCTGCATCCACAAGCATATTAATTGGGGGTCGTGTTTGTAGTAGATGGTGGACATTAGTTTTGAGAAAAGCACAAGTCCTATAATAAAGGAGTGTTTTCACGACTGAAGGATGAAGCACTGGGTTTTGTTTTGAAAGCGTTATGCATAATTTATTAGGCAAACAATAAAATATTGTAAAGATGCAAGTAATTCCTTTAGAATTGCTTGGTTTTTTAAAAACGGATTTTATCATAAAGAATTAGTCAACAAATCAGTCTTTATTTGTAAAGCACTTTTCATACACAATGAGGACAACTCAACATGCTTTACATAAGGTAAAAACAGGAGGCAATGAAAAAAAAGAAGATGAATTCATTGTCATGTTCAAGGTCTTCCTGTTTGAGATGATTTTAGCTTTGTGACGTGATGCATCATCCTGCTGGAAGAAGCCATTAGAAGATGGGCACACCGTGGTCATAAGGGGATGGATAGACAGCAAAAATACAAAATCTTACCAAATATTTTCAGTCTAGTTTATAGTACAAATATCTTGAATACACTTGAAATAAGACAAAACTAACTTCCAAGTAACTATTCAGCACAATATAGGAGCTATTTTTAAGTCAATAGTTCCTTAATATTGATGAAAAAGTACTAGTTATAAGAGAAATAATCTGCCAATGGTAAATATATATTTTAACGTATAATATAGAAAAAATATCTTGTTCCACTGGTAGATTCTTTCACTTATAACTCGCTCTTTTTCATCAATATTAGGGAACTGTTGAGTTAAAACAAGCTCCTATACTGTGCTGAAACGTTACTTGGAAATTAGTTTTGTCTTATCTCAAGTGTATTCAAGATATTTGCACTAGAGACTAGACCAGAAATACTAGATTTTGTGTTTTTCCCATGTATGGTCAACAACAGTACTCAGGCAGGCTATGGGGTTTAAACCATGTACAAAAGGGCCTAAAATGTACCAAAAATACATAATAATAATATATGTTGTGCATTCAGTGATAATATTCTGCATACCTTGGTTGTAAAGAGTGGTTAATTGGAGCTGATGTTTCTTTTCTGTCATCTGGAACCAATCTGCCCATTTTTTTTTTTTCTGGCATGTGACGTCAATTGGATCTTGTCTCTCTTTTAGACCAATCTCTGTAAACTTGAGAGAGGATTAGCAGATTTTTAAAACTCACACCAGCCCATGTGTCACCAGCAACCATTCCATGTTCAAAGTCAGTTGAATCCCGTTTTTTCCCCCCATTCTCTTGCTTGCTTTGAATTTCAACAGGAACTCTTCACCTCCTCGGTGCATAAATACATTGATTCCTCTCCATGAGTTTTGCTGTTTGCGTTAACAAGCAATTTCACAAGTATGGCTAATAAATTGGCATGTGGCTGTGTCGGTCAAATTTGGTAATGTGCTCCAGGTGAGAAATAAAATAATCAATGAATGAGCATATTGCGCCTTAATATAATGATATAGTCTGAAAACCAGGTTGTCTGGTGGTGACAATACCAGACTTGAACTCAGGTTTCAAAATAACACCAGGCATTTAAATTATTGAAATAAATAAAACTTCATATCTTGTAGCAATTAGAATTTGTTTAAAAAGTCAAGAGAAGGGGAATTCTTATATCGACCCTCCTTCTCTGTTGCACTGAACCATTAGCAGCTGTCTGATAGAGAAGGGAGGTCCCATTTGGAGATGGTGACACTGTAAAAGTGACATTCCTTCATGCAACATTAACCTCAGAGTGAATTGCATGCACAATTGGTTATTAAACACTTCTGAAACACCCTGTTGGAGGCAATAGCTGTCCATTAACTAGTCAAGGCAACACATAATCTAATGGGAAAAGGGTAACTGGAAGGTCATCAAACATCTAGATAGATGTGATGGTGTAAAGTAAGCTCCTCTGGACTTGGATTATAATGTGGTAAATACAAAGCTTATTTAAAGGTAAATGTACTGATAATCTGATATAGCTGTTGTTCAAAATGTATGTGCAAGGCTTAATAAAAGAGAACTGTATTCATATTATTGTCAGCTTTATTGGCCAAGATTGTGTGCACAAAAAAGGAATTTGACTTCAGTTCAGAATGCAACTAAAAGTATAAATAAACTTCAGAGAAAATAAAATTAGGATAAAGGTTATATGTAATGTACATGTATTTGCAGCCATATATATATATATATATATATATATATATATATATATATATATATATATATATATATATATATATATAAAGAAATAAATGAAAAAGAAGGATTATTGTGACAGTGTAAATTTGCTTATTTTGTTTCACAGAGTACCTGACTCTTCTGTCTGTAAGGTGTTTATTGTGTTCATCAGGGAGACTGGGAAGATAAACTGTCTGTGGTGGCTGGTTTTTGCAAATAGCACTCTATAGCTCCAATCTGAAGGTAAAGGTCTAAACAGTTTGTGTCCAAGATGTGTGGGGTCTGCAGAGATGTTAGCTACCCTTTTCCTGACCTTAGAGCTGTACAAGTCCTGAATAGAGGAAGTCATTTGAAGTCTATTGCCAGTTAGTGACACTAACATTACCAATATGTACTGCATAAAGTTTTCTTCCTAGTTAGTGGCATTTGATTTGCATAGATTTATGTTAACTTTAGCTGTCACAGTCACTAATTTTAGTTATGCATCAGTCTGAATTTTGTGTCTGATTTAGGATCTTTGATTTTGTAATGATTTGAACTGCCCATATTGATTTTACTCAATGTTAATTTGTATTTAAGGGTATTCTACAAAAAAATTCCTTTCATCCTTGAGCAGTTTTTATTTGTTAGTGGAGGAAATCTCACACCGTGTGTGCAGTCGCTATAAAACAGGGTTTTGCTCTTTTAAAACAAAGACAAAAACATTAAATAAATTACATTTTAAACCATCTCAATTCTACAATTTTGAAAACAAAGTAACTTCACTGTAATACGCTCAGCCCTGCTGTTATATTCTGAAAACTTCTTGTTTGAAAGTATCAGACAAAAAGAACATCCAACATGCCACTGTAGTTTAAGCTGCAGTATGTAACTTTTATAGAAAATATATATTTTTTAAAATATTTGTTTTTCATATTTGTTAAAACTGTCACCATGCCATGACAGTATGTTATGAGACAGATAATCTGTGAAAAGGTCAACCTCCTCCACCTCCTTCTTGAGCTACCATCTAAAGAAATGCACTGCTCCCGACCTAAAACAATCTATCAAGCCAGGAGGCAGGTCTTAGGTCTTAGCACTGTCAGTCAACTTCATTTACTCGCTGCTAAATGTGCTAATGGCGGAGAAACAACTTACCGTTCTAGGAAAACTGTTTATCTGGCGTCATCGGTGGCCATGCTATCATGGCTAAATTAGCATTCACAACAGTATCTGCAAGCTGCACCACAGCAGAAAGCAAGGGGGATTGGGGGATGAGCAGAGGCACAGACATGGTGATTGACAGCACTAAGACCCACCTCCTGGCTGTGATTAGTTGTTTCTGATTGGGTTGTGTATTTCTGCAGTTAGTACTGGAAGCACTGGGAGAAGGCAGAGCAGATTGATTTTTCTTTTGTGATTAGCTATTTGAAATCAAGGTTGTCAACAACATACATTCATTATTATTATTTTCAAGGCAACAAGGCTGACTGGCCAGAAAGATAGTAGAGAGATCTGGTTTGTCTTTATAAAACATATAATGGTATAGATACAGAAGATCTGGAACACAATGAGCTAAGGCTTATGGAGAGTTAGGTTGTTAGGATCAGAAACATTACTAACAGAGAAAACCACTGGTTTATTAAAAAATTACTAATATTTTCTTCCAGAACAAAGTTTCTACATTCTGAAATCATGTAGTAATGGAAAACACCCATTTGTGAGATAATAATCCAATCACTGCATCAAAAATTACTAGGAGCAAAACTGAAAAAAGGAACAAATAAGAGAAAAAAATATTCTGGGTTTATTAGACCCTTTTGTTAAGAATTACATCAAAGCGAAGTTGTTGTACATGGGTAAGCACATCCAGCATAATTGCTTTGGGGAGTTTCATGAATCCTCCCTATGGATTTATTCTAGACTTTTATAAACAGCTGGGAGAAACAAACAAAACTTGAGGGCCTAGAAAGTTTTTATAGATTTAATGAATGAATGAATATATTTTCATACTCTTTTACAAAGGAAGTCTGACTGTGAAAGAAACATAAACCCTGCAGATAATAGGATGTTTACTGGTTCAGAAACGTGGAAAAAAACAATAACTAAATCTATAAGAGTTGTTTTATTGGCATTGCACAGCACCAGTTTAAAAATCAGCTCTCATCTTAAAATAAACTAAAAATATTCTTTAATTTTTTTAAGTAAGACTTGAAAGCCTGTGTGCTTGATTTGCTTACAGCATCACTCCTGCCAGCTTCCTTTTCTTATTTACTCTATTTAAATGATCCTGCTGTAAACCAACTAAAATAGTGGTATTGGGTTTAGTCAAATAACTTTTGGTTTGATGTCTTACACATTGAGAGCATTTCCTCCAAAACAAGGGAGCAAATGTATGAACAATGTACGGTGAATACAATCCATTACAATTTTTGCAAACATAAAATTGCATTTATGAAGATTGGTCATTAATAAACATACTTTAAGTGGAACTAGACCCCCTGTGAAAGCATAGCCCCGCTCCCAGACAAATTTTGAAAAATTCCACCAAATTCCACTGAGGGCATGGCCAAGTCTGGGGATACGTGGAGGGGGTTAAGCAGGGATGTGGTCAGGACGAGGGAAAGCACTGTTGCCAACATAGCACTTTGTTGCTATATTTAGTGACTTTTCAGACCTCTCGTAACTTTTTTTCAAAAAAGTGACTAGCAACAAGTCTAGGAACTTTTTTTCTGTGTCGTTGGAAACTTTGGGGACAACAGATGAAAGCACCAAATTTTGTCCTAAGTGAAAAGTGAATGCTCCTGAGAGCCCCTTCCACTTCCTAAGCACTGTGGTCAGTCTCACAGTTGTCCTGCAGTATACCCTGCCTGCAGTCAGAGCAGAGAGGAGACCCATTCCACTCCGTGTCCACATTGCAAATGAATCACATGTGCAAAGCAGAAAAATGCTAATGATCAGTGCTTGTTACGCTTGCTATTCCAACTCCTTACTCGCCATGGTGGCATGTGTCTGAGTGAGATGGTTTTATACCCAAATTCAGGGCTGTGACGTAAATATCGACCAAGCTGTACCGTTGCAACCAATAGGAAAATTTGACTGCAATAGCCCCTGTTCAACCCATAGAGGACAGCACTAAGATGCTTTTAGACAAAATGTTGCAGAATTAAACGACTTTACATAAAAAGGTCACAATTTGCACAGAAACATGAAGATGAAACCCTTAAGGCCCAGTTTATACAGTCTATCTGCAAAAAAAGTTGATTTGGGGTTTAGTTACTCTTTAAAATTGCAGATCATTTACTTTCACTTGAATAGAAAATCTAAAATATTTACACACAATATACATGTTTAGTAACATCACAGTATTATTTACTATGATGTTAAATTGAAATAAATGGCATAAACCAAAGTAGTCTGTTTAAGTTAGATTAATGATCAATCATTCTGTCTCTGTGTGCTTTATTTATAACTCTGGATATTAATCCTGGGATCAGTTGGTGATATGCAGACGTGCATCTTGTGTGCTTGATAAATTTGATATAGATCAGTCTGATATGGTGAGCTGCTGTCAATGATTTTACTCAATTAGCAAACTGCATATCAGGTAGATTCTAAAAGGAAAGAATCAATGCTATTAATCTGTTGAGAATATATAAAGCCATACAACTATGAAGATGAACTGCTGGCCTATTTGTTTTTGATGTTCATTAATTTACTTTCCCAGGGCTTGAATTTCGTGTCTTAACCTGAATTTTCCTTACTGTTGCTTCCAGGGTTCAAAGGAAAAGATTGCTCTCTGGATATTGACCTTTGCTCATTTGGACTGTGCAGTGAACACACATTAATATGCACTGAGAGCAAGGATGGGCAGAATGTCTCTTGCACATGTGAAAAAGGTGAGACAGACCTTTAACAGGGGTGAATATTGTGTGCGTGTGTGTGTGTGTATTTGTGAGAGTGACAGAGAGAGAGTTGTCATGTCCTGTATTGAGTGTGTGTACTTCTGATCTCCAGTGACTTGACAAAGATGACATGACTGTACTGAAAAGATAAGGTGATCTAAAGGACAAACAGTAGCTTCAGGGTGTATTCATTTGTCAATATTTTTACCTTGTTTTCACAAAATTCTACAATTTAGTCTTTGTGAGAAGAAAATAACTATGCTGATTCACAAAAATGTGAAAAAGAAAATTCCCTGTATAAGCAGTTACATTCGGTCAGAAGGGTTTTGATTTTTTTCAAAGAGGACGAGTCTCATCAGTTGCTGACAGAAATTACTCAGAAGTGAGTGGGTTAGACTTGAGCGAAGCTTTGCAGTGTCTAGACTTCATGATAAAAAGACTCCTTCATGTTGAACTGTGTGCACATGCACCGGGAATCATGCCGCTCATTTCTGGATGCTGTCAGCCTGCTGGAACTAAAAACATTTTTCTTGCCACACCAAGCATAATTCACTCTGGAGCAGCTATAGCCTCTCTTTTCAAACGGATGGCTATTGCATAGAAGTTCATGTAATGCAATCAGTAACTGTAACATCATTACTCCTGTTGCATTTATGCTAGGCATATGTCAGAATGAAGAATTGTGAGTGATTTCCTATGTAAATGAAAGCAAGCTCCAGTATGCTGCATTCCCCAGATCACTTCTCAAGGGTAAACTTTCAGTTGCTGTCTTGTTTAGATGTCTCTTGTCAGCAGTCTTGGCATCCAGATTATCAACTGTAATTCTTGTCAGCCTAAGGAACAACTCGCTGGCGCTCAATTTCCTTTTTTATTTTTTACAGTGTTCAAAAGTATTTATATCTGCTACAAGTGCATAGTTATGAGGTGGAAGGAACAAGATGTATGTTTTATTTTGCTTTTTTAATAAATACAATAAAAGCATTTAACCCAGAACACAGTGCCCACCATGAAACATGATGATGGCAGCATCATGCTTTCGGGACACTTATTCAGAAGGTAACGGGAAAGGTGGTTAAAGTTGATATGAAAATGTATGGACCATTTTTCAGGGCAATCCTGGAAGAAAACCTCTTCAGCGCTTCAAAAGACTTGAGATTGAGGCAGATGTTCACCCTTCATTAAGATAACAACCCTAAACATTGACTCTTTATCGTGGAATAGTTTAGATCAAAACATATTTTGATGTTAGAATGCTCCAATAAAAGCCGAAACCTAAATTCACTTGAGACTTTGTAACACGATTTGATATTTTACAGGCTCTTTTTATCCAATCTGGCTCAGCTTGTAGCATTTTCCTAAGAAGATGCAAAAATGTCACTCTCCAGATGTGTAAAGCAGGTAAAGACATACTCCAAAAGAAATACAGCTGTAATTTCAGCCAAATGGGGCTTGAGAATTATTGACTCGGGGACTGATTAATCATGTACACAACACTTATCAGATTTTTTTTTTTTTTTTTTATAATTAAGTAATATATTCTTTTATTCTTCCTTTCTAAAGGGGCAGTATTATGTGTTTTCTAGCCACATAGAATAATTTTATAGCACAATCAAGTAACTAAGTTACCTTCAGTTGTTATAAAAATGCTTTATATATCAAATATGACTGAAAAGAAATTTGACTTCATAATTTAACACCTTAAATTTTGGCTTCTGTCTCTTTAAGAAAGTCCTGCTCTTTCCAACACTCCACCTTCAGAAAGCCATCACAACATCGCTCCTCTATTAACTGTTTAACAACTTTTTTACCAGCATTGCACTAAGAAGTAGCTCATATAATGAGCTAAGCAGATGTGTAGTTCCACCAGGTGTTTGCTAATTGCTGCTGGCTAGTCTGAAGGAGCTGAGTGGGGAAGTCGTGGGGTAGGGGTGTTCTGTGAGGCGGAAGCTTAGAAATTGCAGCTCTGAGGAGGTGCTGCATCTCTCAGGTGGAGCTTGGTCCTCCCAGGCATTTTGCACAGCTGAACGGTTTTCTCAACTGAAAGATTTCTCAAACATGTATGAAAGAATCAAAGCAACACTCTAGGTATGTTTTTGATGAGGGAATTGCATTATAACATGATGTAAAGCTCAAAAAAGTCGATTTTACATAATACTGCCCCTTTAATTATGCATTGCTTCATGTTGGTCTATCACCTAAATAGAAATAAAACACATGGAGTTTGTGGTTGCAATGTGACAAAATGTGAAAAGGGTTATGACTGTGTTTTGCAAAGCACTGTATTTTCAGATTTGTAATTTTTTGATCCAGTATCTAAACCATAAACTAAACAACAATATTTAATCGTTATTTATATATATACAATTCATATTCAGTATTAAAGAAGAAGGTGTGAATACATTGGGTGCAGTTGCGGGGAAAATCTTGATGCTTAGCTCCTATACCACTCATAGAGTTTAATTTCCATATTTTAAGTGGGTTTGGAATTAAAATGCTTTTTTGACAGAAGCATTGTTTCCTTGCGCATTGTTTCAAAAAAGCAACTTTGCAGTGCAAGATGTTTATTATCAAAAAATTACTTGAGCTCCATTATTTGTTTAATCAAAAGCTCTTCTGGCAAAAGATACGTTTTTTGCCATCATGCAGGTTTTTGCTGTGCAGCAGTTGTTTTTGTTTGGCTTCTGTTTTTGTATTTTGTCACTGTTATTTTTGCAGGAAACTGCTTATTCTGCAGCCAAGCAGATGCTGCTACTGTACCTTTTTATATATATTTTTTTTTCATCACATATCTAATTCTGCAAAGCATCTCCAGCAGCTTATGTTCTGTTTTACCTTGACTGACTGTGTGAAACATTCATATTGTACCCACTGTACATACAAATGTTTCTCTGGGTTAATTTAAGGTCAACCCACGTGCAGGTTTTCTGCTTGCAGTAAAATGCCTTAAATGCAAGAATCTCTCTTTTCCGCTGTGTGCGTGCGTGTGTGTGTGTGTGTGTGTGTGTGTGTGTGTGTGTGTGTGTGTGTGTGTGTGTGTGTGTGTGTGTGTAAAAATGTGTTTGTGTGCCTATGTGTGTGTTGATGCATGTTATTTGATGTAGTACTGTCTGTGTATAGATTGACTTTGATTTTGAAAAAGGCATTTGGCCTGTTTAATGTAATAAATCAGGAGGGCAATGATGGGCTCTTATTAAACATGATTAAATGATCCAGTGAGCTGAGTCTGCCTGTTCTCAGCAAGCCCTTTGAATCAATACAAGCCTTGAAAGCCAGCTTTTGTTTGTGAAAACAAAGTCATGCTGATCCTAATTGGCTGAGGAATGAAACTAGGCGAAAATAGCTGAAGTAAAAAAATCCTCCCCTCTTCGTTTATGTGCTGCAGGGTTTGGAGGGGAATTTTGTGAAGTAAATCTCAATGAATGCGAATCAAAACCGTGTCAGAATGGTGGCCTTTGTGTGGATGACCTTGACCTTTATCAGTGTTTGTGCTCAGAAGGTAAGTTCCAAGGAATTTGCAGTTGTCCTGTACAGCAGCATGTGTGTTGTTTTGTAACACATTTGGATAAATAGATTTTTAATATCTACTTTAACTATGCAGAGTAGTTTAAGTAGACTACTATAAATAAACTGAAACTATAGAAAATACTCTTTGAAATTTCAGTAAAATGTAACAAAAATGGTAAGAAATAAATCCAGATACCTCCACCCTGATTTCTATATATAAATGCTAAAATTACAGTAAGGCATTTCACATCAAGGACACATGATTAAAGCATTGTTGCTCAGCATTTTCAAGGAGGTTTGAACTGGTTAAACCTCAATCATTTACTTTGGCTTCCTCCTGATCATTAAAGTGACAGTGAACAACATGGTGATATTGAATGAGAGTTGAGAATTGAATTGAGAAGATTTTAGCAGTATGTAAATCTTTTGAGGGATATAAATTGGTCTTAAAAGAATAAAAAACCAACCAATTCATGTTTAATCAGAAAGAGAACTTTCATAAGGTTTGCAAGAAGGAAACATTTGCTGTCTAAGAAGATTATGAAGACCAAACTTTGCCACAGAGAACATAGAGAAAGACCAATACTTCTGGAATAATGTTATTTAGACAGAGGAGTTTTAATTATTTGGATACCAGAATCAAACACAACATTCTAGGAACAGAACCCATTTGTCAGCTATAAAGTATAGAGCTGGAAGTTTCGAGGTTAAAAATGCTTTGCTGCAGCAGAACTTGGTCAACTCACCATCATAGAATTCACCATGAATTCTGTTGTGTCTTAGAGGGTGCTTGGGGAAAATGTGAGACCATCTTAAGAAGCATGACACAGGATGCTGGGTGGCTCAGTTGGTAGAGCGTGCACACCATGTGCGGAGGCTGTAGTCCTTGATGTCCTGAGTTTGATTCCTGGTCTTGGGTTTTTTGCTGCTTTTGCTTCTCTTTCCTTCCTATTTCCTGTCTACTTACCTTTCAATAAAGGCCACTTGAGCCAAAAACCATTAAAAAAACATGAAAGGGGAAGCAGGATTGCAATTGGCAACATGACAATGACCCAAAGAAAGAATTAAGAAATGGAAAATCCTGGACTGAGCAATACCCAGATCTTAATTTCATTGAGGTGCTATGGGTGACTTTAGATGAGCACCAAACTCACAAAAATCTTACCACTGAAAGTGAAGAGTGCAAAAAACTTTTCTTAAATTGATCTTCCAGACTGATAGATGGGTACAAGAAGCATCTCACGTTAGTTATTTCAGCCAAATAGGTTGGAACTAGTTATTAGAGGGTAGGGTAGACTTTCCTAACTTTTTCCTTAGCTAGAGACGAATTTTTGTTAATCGTTTGTTTAATGAGTAAAACAGTTTACTTAAAAATGGACTCACCTGTGATATAAATGTCTTCAGTGTACCTCATGGACAAGAAAAAATGGACAAGAAATTTTTGGCAGATGTACAGAAAATCAACTATTTAATGCAATTCAATGTTTATTTTGTCATTTTACGTCTATGTCCCATACAATTAAGAGAGTTATTATAATTGCAATGGTACAGTATTCATAAGGTCAACAATTATTCAAAAAAATTTCTTAGCTCACATTAGAAAATGTACCTCTCATCATTAGTTTCACGAGAAATAAATCCCAGCTAGTTTTCCTATAATTTCTTCCCTGAGTTGACACCTTACCTGTGAAACATATCTCTGGCTGAACCTTGATTGCAGGTGAAGTCTGTTATGCATTTTTAATGAAGTCAGAATAATTGTCAAATTTTATGACTTGGAGAGATGGAAATTGGTTCCATGGTCAGTTTGAGAAATGATGAGGATTTGACCTGCACCGATGGCGCTGATAGCTCAGCATTAGTCATGGCGCTCCTGTAACTCCGGTGTGTGACAGTGCTAATGATAGTCATTTTGTAGCGTGACCATGCGGTGGAATATGTTTATGAGAGACAGAATGGCAAAAATTACAGAAATTCCAGCCCTTCCTTTTACTTCATTGCTTTAACCTTTAATAACAAAAAAAAAAAAAAAACACCCAAGGTACAAATTAAAATTGATCACAATGAAAAAACTGAAGTAAAAGCACACAGTGGAAAAAATAGCATTTCTTCTTTCCACTCCACTCCTCCTGTATTTGCAAATTTGTAAGGAGCTTTCATTGACAAGTCATGTCAGATTTCATAGCTTTTGATACCAATTAGTATCTTTTCAAGTCTGGTGTTTACTGACATTCATGCACCAACTCTGATGGTATTTTTCTTTTTCTTAGGCTTTGGGGGTTTCAACTGTGAAATCAACTATGATGAATGTGTCCACGGATACTGTGCCAATAATTCCACGTGTATTGACTTGGTTGCAGACTATGAGTGCATCTGTCCTTCAGGCTTTGGTGGTGAGTTATCTTTATCATTTCTCCTGGCAGTCCTTAAAACATAGAGCATAGATTGATAGCTCCTGAGAGCTGATAACCATCAACCTGTCCCTTTGTCACATCCAAGAGCTCACTCACTATTCCCCAAATGAGTGTGCCTGATTGAGGATGGCGGTATAACTGTTTCATCTCTTACAGAAACTAAAGATCAGACAAAGTATTGAAGTAAAAGAGAGGAGAGGTGAAACTAATTCCATAATATGTACTTCAAGTCTTTTGCTATGCTCAAAGATATACTGTATACGGCACAGTAGAATGTAAGTTGTCAAGTAAATTTTTGTTATCACAGTCTCATATTTCATACATACAGTATGATGGCTTCAGTGGAGTGCTTATTGTATTGTAAGGGTTTTTTTTTTGCTTGCACATTTTTTTAATTATTGACATATGTCACTAACACAAAAACATATCAGCGACCACCAACAACAACATCACCCTTACTGGGTCCCATACCACACATACATTACATTACAGTGGTTTTAAAAAAGTATACACAACCCTATTAAAATGTGAGGTTGTGATGCAAAAAAAAATATGCCTATGATAACTCATTTCTAAATCTAAACTGTGTCCATTAATAATTGGACACATCTTGTAAAATTCAACTTAGAAGCCAACAAATATGTCAGAAGAACAATGTAGAAAACAAAGTTGCAAAAACTTGGTTGCATCTGACGCTTAAAGGTTTTATGTCTGATGGGCATTTGGAGCTTTTCCTATTGTCATTCACCTTTACAAAAATCCAAATTTCATCTTTAAAAAAAGGAACGTGAAATCATGATGCAGCTGCCACCATTGTTTTACATTTGTATGGTGTTTTTATTTTTTATTGAATTTTTTTTGGTGATGTGCATTTTTTTTTTTTTCATCAAACATATTTTGAAGTTGAGGCTTAAAACCACAAGGTTTGGGAGATTTTTTCCAGGCCTTGATGTTTTCTTTGAAAGAGAAGGCAGGTCTTAAAAAGTCTAAAATTTGAAAATCAAAATTTAAGGCCTTAGAAAGACTTAAAAATGCATAGATTTTCATCCAAGGTCTGAAATTTAACTTTGTCAAGTCCCCCTTTTTTTTTTTTTTTTTTTTTTTTTTTTTTTTTTTTTCAGTCATTCCCAAGAAGTGTTGGCTGCATAAATACACATAGTAAAACTGTGTTCTGTCTTCCTGAGGGTCTAGGTTCACTACTGGTGTATCCCGTTATGGCTGTAGGCAAGAAATGGCCCAGTTTACGGCCTGTCTGCAGCGTTGTGTTCAGTCACGTTGACTGCTTGCTGTCTGTGGTTTAAGTGAACCGGTATGCACCGGTACGTTGGACCAGCATTTTTCATTTTAACCGGTCAGTGAACCGGGACTTTTTCTGGTGTTGTAACAGGTGTTAAGTCAGTCTGTTTCCCATCGGTATGTACCCCCTACTTCTCCGCACCACACAGGCAGTAAAAAATGTGCATGCTCACTCCTGGCCCGTAACCGGTGCGCTCTGCTTGCACACAGAGGTACTACAGCAACATGTCAAGTTTCGTGGTGAAGAGACAGTCAATGGGCAGACAGCTAGGCATTATAAAGAAATTTGAATCACAGAACTTAGAGACAGGAAGAATGGAGCAAAGAACTAGATGTGAATCATGGCATGAACAATGACAAATCCAGATCTTATATGAGTGGCAGATCAGTTGAAAAAACATGGGATGATGAGGCAGTGCAGTTGAATAGCATCAGTGAAGATTACTGGTGAGTGTGAATATAATACAATAGAAACGGGAGGCAGGCGAATAACATGAGAGAAACTAAAGAGGATACAATAAACCAAGAAAGACTAACACTAAGACACAAAATAGAAATGTACAAAGAACAAAATGCAAGAATAAACAAAGAAACTAAATTCAAATGAATAAATCTTTATGGGAAGATCTTTCAAATGCTAATTAGTACAGGGGATTAAACAGAGTATGGCAAGACCATAACTGAAATAAAAACAGTAGATCATGATAGGCAAAAAATCTAAACGAAAACAATATTCAGGAAAGGGAACACAACAATACACTATGAAAACAGACCTCATGAAAAGAACTAATATGGAAGAAACTATGAAGCATAACTGACCCAATGCAAGAAACAATCAAACCAAAAGCAAAAAACCCAAACACCCAAGAATTGTGACACAGCTGTGAAAACTCAAGCATCCTGTTTCAGCAAAGTTAACTCGAGGTAGTGTTAAACAACTGATTTTTTTCTGATAAAAGGCAAAATAATATTGCTAAAGTGCCATAGGTTTGTTGAGGCAAGACCTGATACTGAGAAGAAATATATTTTAAGGACCATCACAGTAAGAGACTTATTAAACTCTTATTTTAGCAAAAAAATAATACTGGTAGCCTACTATGAAAATATCACTTAAGATTCAGCCATTTTTGTTGGTTTCAAGTGGAAAGGTAAATGCCTGATAGACTATTGTGCCTTCCTTGTCCTCTTCTTATGCCTCTATATATTGTTGCCCTTGTTTTTTTTTTTTTTCATCCTCTAAGCCCCATTTTACTCTCTTTCACTTTGTACAAAGAAAAAATTGCCAAACTCAAAACCACTGAAACTGAGATTGGTGTTAAACGGGATAAGTTCAGACATATGTAGGGTGAAGTTGTGTGTAGACATAATAGTGTGTTGGGAAGGTTACTTGGGTTAAGAAGATAACTGTTTTGATTGTCTGTTTTAATACTGAGATCATTTGATCTTTTTATTTAAACTTGAATCTTTCATAACTAAGTTGATAATACAAGATTTATTTGTTAAAATGTTAATTTGAATGTTTCTGGTAATGTGTCATGTTGGTTTTAAATTTCATTCACAATGGTCTCAAAAGGTCTGTAAAAGGTCTTAAATTTAATTTACTGCAACCTGCAAGAACGTTGAAAGGGTTTTCACTTGAAACACTATTCCTTAGTGCACACATATACAGCATAGATTGATTGCTGTCATATGTAGAACATGACCAGTACTCACCAAAAATAGGTGGACCTCCTTGAGTGTCGCTGTTGGCCTCTTGGCAGTGTCCCTGACCGGTTTCCACCTAGTTTTTTTATTTAGTATTTGAAAAAAAAATTCTGTTTTTGTAATATCACTGTCACAGATTTTACTCAATTACTGTTCAACCCAAAAATGCATTTTCCTTACAACAGGGCACTATTTCCGAGAAAATGAATAAGCATTTTGGTGGTATAAGATTTATTGTCAAGACACATTATTACAGTAAAAAGATATTTGACTGAACACGAATGTCTTCACATATGACTTTTTCTCATCTCTTCTTCAGTATCTTTAGATTGGGGAATAATGTGTTGCCTTTTGAGATCTTTTACCCTACCTAATGTTGTCACATGGTTTTTGTTTAAGTTATTTCTTGATTCTATAGGTCTGGCAGTAATTAGGCCTGGGTGTGCCTAGTAAAATTGAACTCTACTTTAAAAAAAATGTGATTAATGTTCAAGTACAGTCAGGTTGTTTTAAATAGCCCCTTTCCTTAAATAAATTGATAATTTGAAAACTGATTTATGTATTTATCCTGGTTGTTTTTTGTAAGATACAAAAATCTGTTGAATGATCTAAAACATGTAAGTATGACAAAATAAAAGCAAAAACAGAAGAAATGTTCAAGGGTTCAAACGCTTATTCACATCACTCTGTATTGTTTGTTGTCATTTGTAATTGTTGTTTTTCTTTCACTGTATTAGAAATGAGTGACATTAAAAGACTGAAAAAGTTAAAAATAAATGATTGTAGTCTTATTGCGTTACAAATGCAAAGACATTTAAATGGGGATGTGAACGTTTTCAGAACCACTGCCATTTAGTTGTGTCCCTTGGATGTCATTCAAATCTTTCAGGTAAGAATTGCTCCATATCGCTGTCTGCATGCACAACTGACCCACACCTCTGCAGAAATGGAGGAACTTGTTTCCTTAATTACACTGAGGAAGTACAATGCATTTGCCCTTTAGGTAAGGAATTTGTTTTCATAAATTAAGTTGATGTGCATTCATCTAAATTCCTATTCGATTTCATTTATGGGTTAACTCTTTATTTTCATGGTATAGAGGTGTGCTGAATAAAAATTACACCATGTTAGATAAGTGTATGTGCATGGACCTTTTCTTGCTTAATGCAGTCTCCTTTGTGAATTCTGTCTGTAATGAAAACATATTAATGTTGTTTATTGTTGTGAATCAATGACAAACACATTAACCTCTGAACAGATTCACAGCTTATTTAAAGCCACTACCAGTGTGGGTTTTTTTTTTTTTTTTTTTTCCGTTTTGTTTTGTTTGTTTTTTTAACTGCTTTATCCTCAGTCTACTTGAATTGTATAAATCAGTAGCCATAAAAAAAAACATGGGCAACTGGAGCGTCATGTGAAATCAAAATATATGAATCCTGTAGGTTGGCATAAGGGAGCTGCTTACAGCACATCACTCTCTTCTTTGATCCTACCTCTTTCAGGCTACAGTGGCAGAGACTGCTCGTCGTCGGTGAGCCAGTGTGTGTCAAATCCATGTGACCCTGAAGGTACCATTCTCTGTGAAGAGCTGAAAAATACTTATAGATGTGTATGCCATCATGGCTACACAGGGACACACTGCAAGACACCTGTAAACCACTGTGTTGACGGTCTTTGTCAACACGGTTCAGCTTGTGTGGATCTGTCAAAAGGTTTCAAATGCGATTGTTTACCAGGTGGGTTCACCCTTCAGCGGAGGCTTGTTTCTTACGGAGGCATTCCCTCGACTGAATCATGTACATAGCAGGCGCACTTCCACCTGATGCTTTCAGATGTTCAGCTTTTTTCTCTGTAGGAGTTTAATCTCTTTGGCCTTGAGCAACAACCAGCAACAGCTTTTATGCATTGTGTAAGTCAGGGCTTAGCTCATCAGGATGTGAGTTGACTTCAAAGAACTGATAATGTACAGGCTGTCTGTGTGTTGGAATGTGCTGGGTTTTTATCAAAGTAATAGTTTACTGTTAAAGAATGTACAGGTAAATGCATACTATTTTATGTTAATAATATAACTAAAAGATTCTACATATACAGTTGAAATTGAATTTGCATACACTGAATAAAAAGACATACATCTTTTTTTCTCCCTGTCTAAAGTTAAAGTAGACCAAACTTCTTTTGTTTCAGGTTAGTTAGAATTACCAAAATTATTTCTATTTGTTAAATGCCAGAAAACTTTGAAAAAATTTGTAGATATTTTTTTTGTAACTGTCTTTGAATTCAGAAGTTTACATACTTTTGGTCAGTATCAGGGATAATTCTCTTTTAAAGTGTATGACGTACGTCAAATCTTTTGGGTTTCCTTCCACAAGCTTCTCACAATAGCTTGCTTAGATCAGGGCTTTATGATGGCCACGCCAAAACATTGACTTTGTTGTCCATAAGCCACTTTATAACCAAGCTTTAACTTCCTGGCTGATGTCTTTAGATGTTGCTTTAATATTTCTACATAATGTTCTTTCCTCACAATGTCATCTATTTTATGAAGTGTATCAGTTCCTCCTGCAGTGAAACAGCCCCACACCATGATGCTGCCACCCCCATACTTCACAGTTAGGATGGTATAAGCATTCCCATTTTTTCCTCCAAATGTAATGATGGTCATTATGTCCAAACTGTTCCGCTTTACTTTCATCAGACCACAGGACTACAATCTGCATCTGCCTTATTATGTTTCTTTTGAAGTAAAGGCTTCTTCCTCACTGAAAAGCCATTCAGCCCATGTCAGTACAGGACACATTTCACTGTGGATAATGACTGTCTTACCAGCTTCAGCAGCATCTTCACAAAGTCTTTGGCTTTTGTTCTGGGGTCGTTTTGTGCATTGCACCAAAATCCATTCATCTCTGGGACACAGAACCTGTCTCCTTCCTGAGCAGTGTGATGGTTGGACATTCCCATCATGTCTATAATTGCATATAATTGTTGAACAGATGAACGTGCCACCTTCAAGCATCTGGAAATTGTTCCCAAGGATGAACCAGACTTGTGCATCTCCAAAATTCTCTTCCTGAGATCTTGGCTGATTTCTTTTGACTTTTCAGTTGTGTCAAACAAGAAAGTAGTGTGTTCCAGGTGTTGCCTTTAAAAAAATCCACAGGTAAGCCTCCAATTAACTCAAATGTGTCAGTTAACCAATCAGGTTTTTGGAAGGAAACCCAAAAGTTACAAAAAAATCTCTACAAAATGTTCTCGCTAAGTTTTCCGGCATTTAACAAATAGAAATCATTTTGGTAATTGTAACTAACCTAAAACAGGAGAAGTTTGGCTTGATGATTTAACTTCAAGGAGTGAGAAAAAAAATGTGTGTGTCTTTTTATTCAGTGTATGTAAATATGTGGTTTCAACTGTATATATTAGCTGCCAGCTAAGAGTAATGTACCTAAATTGGACAAAAGATTACTTAAT
Source organism: Anableps anableps (assembly GCA_014839685.1). Taxonomy (NCBI): domain Eukaryota; kingdom Metazoa; phylum Chordata; class Actinopteri; order Cyprinodontiformes; family Anablepidae; genus Anableps; species Anableps anableps. Next base: position 15,260,196 of record CM026076.1, read on the forward strand.
TTGTTTGACTAGGGAAGAAAGGGGTAGGGCTAAATAAGCTTTTTCTTCTTCCTTAATTTTTTTCAGAAATGTTAGTGTTTATAGAAATAAACACTAACTAACACATTTAATATATTTGATCAACTTTGATTTAGAGTAATCAATCAATCAATCAGTCATATATTAGAAGTAGTAGTCAACAATGTTTTATCAAGAATGAACTGTCTGTTCTCTGCAGGTTTAACAGGCCAGTTTTGTGAGATAAACATTGATGAGTGTGAACATGATCCATGTGGACTCCTCAGCATTTGTAAAGACTCTCTGAATGGCTACAATTGCTTCTGTGCACCTGGATTTATTGGTAAGTGAGGCCTATCTTGAAATTGTTCTTTGTGAGATGAAGTGGCATTTTCTATTTTAAGAAGCAATCAAAATATTCTGCTTTCAAACATTTTTAGGAAATAACTGTGAGATTGAAGTGAATGAATGTCTCAGTCACCCTTGTGAAAATGGAGGCTCTTGCATAGATGAGCTCAACTCATTTGGTTGCCACTGTCCTGCTGGAATGACAGGTGGGTGATGATCTCTTATATTGTTTCTTTTCCTTACTAATTTTAGATACACTTTTGAAGCATTTTTTCAGTTATTCATAAATTATTTAGTCATAATAAAAGAATCATGAAAATTTCTCAAATCACAAATATTAAATCTGATGGATTGGCAGGTTGTGATTTCAGTTTCCCCTTTCTCCCTCTACCGCATCTCCAAGTCTCCTTTGCCAAGTTGTCTACTGATCTGAGTGTGGATCTTTCATATTGTAAATGCATTTGAGTTAAAGAAAAGTTGTCTATATATTGTCGATTTAAATAGTGTCACAGCTGTCTCTTCAGTGTAATGATAACTACTACAAAAGCTGCTTTTTAGTAGCTTTTAAAAGAAACTGTAGATGTTTCAAAAAAGATGTAGCTCAGAGAATAAAAACTACCTTTAATATTCAAGTATGGCTATAAAAATATCAATTAGGTTGCTATAAAAATGTGCACTGCTTTAATGAGTAATAAATAGTATTTAATGTTTTATTATCTTGGCTGTTACTTTGTCCTGGTTAACAATAAGAGACAACTTAGGAAATGTAATAAAAGGAGTAAATGAATGAATGATGATAATATTGGAATGCTGATAATGATAACCTTTAATAGAAGACAACATGCAATGCCTACTTATGGAGGGCAAGCTACAAGGCCAGCTGATGACGAAAGAGCCAGCTAACCGAGCTGACAGAGTAAGACCACATAGAATGTGGTGTGCTTGGAAACCAAAAACATTAGCAGGGCACACCATAGAGCTGAACTGGAAAAAAAACCTTTTATACCACTTATTTTGCTGCTAATGGTTTAAATTATTTACAGACTCAAGTACATAAGCAACATGTATAACTGCAATTAAGCGACAACCTTGTGTTCTGAGGCTTCATAGGCACTTCTCTAAATTTAACCACACATTCTAGCAGTGTTGGCAAGTAGATCTTAATATTATGGTGAAAACGGGAAATAAAATCTGATGCAGTAATTGAAGTAATAGAAACTATTACAACTCATATGTAAGGACTCACTGGGAGGACCCGGAAATTCAACCACACACAGAAGTACGTAAAGGAAAAACAAGTTTATTTAGAATCAGGAACTGGTAGCAGCTCAGGAAGAATCGATGAAGGTCTCCACAAGGGAATCCAACGCAGTACCAGGGGCTAGACGATAATCAGGCAGAGGTTATACACGGAGAGGCAGAGAGAGCAAACTTAACTAGAGGGTCAGGCAATACTCGGTGGTCGTGAAGCGGAGCTTGAGTCAGGGTCCAGAAATCCAGAACCAAAGGAATCCGTAACGGGCTTGGCAGGAGGGGAAGATCCGTGGACGGAAATGGGTCGAAGAAACACAAGAAGGCAAGGCATGAAACGCTGGATTTCTACTGGCTCGTGGCTGTCGCTAATCTGGCAGGGAGGCAGGGGCTGAGAGGAGTTAAGTAGAGCAGGGCCCAGGTGGCACAGATCAGCAATCAGGTGACACAGGTGAGTAGAATGAAAACTAATTACAGCATGGGCAGGACCAAACATGAATCATAACATCATACAATAGTTAGTTACCACAGATACTAAACAAACAGTGAGAAGCTATATAACTGAGTCAAGACATTCTCATAATTTTTGATAATTTATTCTATGGACTGCGCGTGAGAAAAGTGGAACCCTTTGAAAAAATTGTGTCCTGTTAAATCTGGTGTAAAACTAACACAGCATTTCAGAAAAAGAAAAGATCAATTTGACTGTCAAACTTGTCGGCAATAAGGTAATAGCCTGAGGCTTTTTTGCTAACTCAAGACCTGAACAACTTATCATGATTGAGGGACCATAACTTCTGCTCACTAGCAGAACATTCTAAAGGAGAATATTCAGCCATCAGTTCATGACCTTAAGCTCAAGTCCACTTGAATCAACATGAATCCAATTGAGATGCTGAAACGTGTCCTTAAATGCTGTTCATGCTCGAAAACCTTCTAGCCTTCTGTTTGTTACCTTAAGCTAAAGTGCACTTGGGTTATGAAGCAGGACAATGATTTGAAGCACACTAAGAAGTCCACCTCTGAACAGCTCATGCACAAATGTTTTGGAGTGGTTTGATCAAAGTCTGGACTTAAATCAAACTGGTATACATACCATGACCTTAAAGAGGACATTTATAATCTAAAACCATCCAATGACACTAAACTAAAATAAAGTCGCTTGATGGCAATTGTTGCCACCAAGAATGGCACAACCAATTATTAGCTTTAGTCAGTGTTTACTTTTTTCACATAGGCCCAAGTTTGTTTGGATTGCTTTTTCCCTTTAAGCATGGAAATCAACATTTAAAAACTGCATTTTTGAGTTTATTTTCTGAGATTACTATTGATTACTATTATTATTTGTTGGATCCAAATCATGTGACAAAAAATAAAAAAAACTGAATACATTTTAGATTTTTACTTTCTTTAACATGTATGCTTAAAAAATCTAAACACAGACAAAATTTGTTCTTGGTTTTCATGAACTTAAAAATCTCAAAATTTTCCCATAATTTTGATGAAAGTCAAAACTTTGGGATTTCTTTCTTACAGACAGTACACATTGACCAAAAACAGAAAATCAATATGTCAATACTTACCACATGCAAACCTTTATGGCACATCCTCAAGGAAGGTAGCAGGGTTATAAAGCAAGCTCTGTCCTTTGTAGTGTTACAAGAACAGCACAAGCGGTACTCCGTAATTACATGAATTGTTGCCGTAATTCAAAGACCCATTATCATGTTGGCATTTCACACTTTGTAACAGCCTCCCTTTGCGCTCACACAGGCTGTAAATGTGTGAGACAGTGATAGTGCAAAAAGAAAAAGGAAGCATCTTGTGGCTTAGTGTGTTGGCTGCTCAGCTGCTTTGTTGTCTTTGCCCAAAACAAAAGGAGCAATTTACATTCTATAATGGGACTATATAGAACTTGTGTACTTATTATTTTTTACATCTTTGTTTTATCGCATATATTGTTACTGTAAACCAAACCATCATGGTTTTATTTTATCTTTTATTTTATATTGTGTTGTTTTTATCACAGGCAACTTCTGTGAAGTCAATATAGATGAATGCATTTCCTCTCCTTGCCTGCACAATGCTACATGTGTTGACCTTGTTCACGGCTATGAATGTGTCTGTAAGTCCGGTTTTACAGGTTAGTAAGTTATATTAATGGAAATTCTCAATCTTTTGTCTCATTTGAACCTCCAGAATTTTGTGTGTATAACTTTGTTTCCTACCACATCTAATGGTGTTGCCAGCTATGTGCACCACATTAAAGAAACAATATTTCTGATTTCCAGTAGCCTCTTTCAGTTGGACATTAAGTTCAACAATAATAGACAATAAACCAAAGTTATTTTTTTTCTAGACAATTGTCTGATGAGTATTATAGTTCACTGTTTTTTTTTTAAACAAAGAATTGCCAAAACCAATTTAAAGGGAGGTGGGGGGGCAATTTAAAAAATCATCAGATTTTTTTCTTTACAAAGATAATATGAGATTAATTGGAAGACACATCAATTCCACTCTTCAAAGTCAAACACAGTAATTGCTTTTCAACAGTTTTCTGACAATCCCAAATAATTCACAAAGAGAATAAATATTGGGTAAATTATCTAAACTAGGGTTATTTGCACAGGGAAATCTATGTTTACTAATTGGCTAGTTTCTTTTTATTTCAGAAATATTACAGAAAATGTGTTATGAGGAATATTTTCTTTTGAATATTTTGAAAAGTACACTGAAGGCACTGCTGCTTTTTGCACCATGTTGCATCACAACATAAAATATATCACATATTTTAGTTCTGTTTGGCACTCTCAGGTATCATTGTTTTGTTTGTTGAGTAATAATTGCGAAGAACCCTTTCTCTTAAAATACATTTAATTTTGTCAGGTTCATGTTGGTTACCCAAGACATTTAGCTGCATTTCACACTATAGATAACAGATTGATCTCAGTAATTAATGCTAAGAAGTCTGTTGTATAGTAGTGATCCCCTATGAAACAGATCATGAAGTATTTGTGACACAAATATTAACTTATGTACCTGTATTCTTTGTTAGTCCCCCTTTATTACAACATATTTATTGGTTTGTGTTATTTTCTGTCAAAGGTACAGAATGTGAGCTTGACATTGATGAGTGTGCTTCATCTCCTTGCAAGAATGGAGCAACTTGCATTGACCTGCCCGGTAATTACTTCTGCCAGTGTGTGGCTCCATTTAAAGGTAATGAGCACTGAGAGAAGGGGGACAAAAAGCAAAGTTAATTAACTTCACATACTATTATTTTTCACCTGCCTGAACTCACTTCATATGGCACATTAAAATGAGTACATCTTCATTTGTTATCTCTGGTTAAAGAAAGAAAGAAAATGGGAGTGATTTGGCTGATGTAAACCCCGGTCAAGGCTTGGGCCACCCAAGTGTTGACTTCATCACTTTGTTAGCTAGAACTAGTGGTTCTGTTCGACACTGTCAGTGGATATAAAAGTTAAATAGTTGAAAATGATTTGAGAAATCTTTGATTTAGATTCTATTATTCATTACCCTCAATACAGGTGGATCTCAGATTAGAAAATTGTCCAAAAATTAATTATTTTCAGTATTTCAGTTAAAAATGAAACTTATGATTATGGCTGAAAGCTAATAAAAACCCAAGATATAGTTTTTCAGAAAATCAGAACATTACATTTTGAAACATTAAGAATAATGAAAAAAAATTTAATCCAGAAATGTCCTAGTTAAAAGAATATCCAAATTCTGTGCAATATACGCACTTAATATTTGGTCAGGGCTTCTTTTGCATGAGTCAGTGCAACATTGCACAGTGGCATGGTAGCAATTATCTTGTGATTCTGCTGAGGTTTAAAGAGGAATCAAGGTTGCTTTAATAGTGTGCCTGAGTTGCTCTGTTTTGTTGAGTCTGATGTTTCATCTTCCCCTTGACAGTACTCCATAGATCCTCTTTGAGTATTAGGTAAGGTGAGTTTGGCCAGTCCAGCACAGTGAAACAACTGCTAAAAACACAGGTAACAATCCATTTGGCAGTGTCTGCAGGTGCAAAATCCTTCTGGGAAATGAAATTGACATCTCCATAAAGCTTTTCAGCAGAAGGAAGTATGAAGTGCTCTAAAATTCCCTGGTAGATTTTGGACTTCAGGAAACACAGTAGACCAGAAGAAGAAGAATACCTTTATTAGTCCCTTGACCACAATAAGGATATGGCTTGGTTCCCCAAATCCTGGTAAGATGTGCCTGAAATTGTCTCTGGTTCAAGAGTAGCTTAACTCAAGCAATGTGACAGTTGTGGTCCATGTCCTGTATACATCAGGTTTAACAACAGCCCCTGTCCTGGATACATCTGTCTGTGGTGACTCTTGAGTATCTTTCCCCAAACTCTTGAATGTGCTTTGTTTCACACCCTTTTCAAAGCTGCAGTTAACTCTCCTGCTTGTGCTCCTTTTTTTCCTACACTTTTACCTTCTACTCAAGTTTCCATTCACTTGATTGGATACAGCAATTCGTTAGTTGCTGGTTTCTCTACAAATGGCCAAATTTTGTAACTTTGTGTCAGTGACTGCCTGCTGACAACTGTCAAGTCATCATCTGTCCCCATGTTTGTGAAGACCATAAAATAGTATTTCTGCTTTAAAAAAAATCTGAAATGTAATAATTAACTTTTCTGAGAAACAGAATTTTGGGGTTTTATTAGCTATAGCCTTAAAAAAATTCATGCTTGAAATATCTCACTATCTATGTATCAATGAATGACCTGTCCAGTGCATACCCTGCCTCCTACCCAGTAACTGCTGGAGATAGGCACCAACCACAGATAAGCGGTTATAGATCACAAATGGATGGATGGATATTAGTTTCCCTTTTTGAATTAAATTACAGAAATTAATTTTATTTTTATGATATTTTAATTTATTGAAGTGCAGCAGTATTTTAATTCATTTCTAAGCAGTTTAAAAGAGAGTCTGCCATTAACTTCAAAAAACCTAGTTAAAATTTTTGTACTTCAATTCCTAAGAGCACATCATTCCAAATCATTAGTACATATGAAAGATATTCAGTCAGACTCTATCTTTACACATTTTGAATGGACCCTTGTTAAAACTATAGTACCACTCTCACAGTTCTAATTAGCTCATTGGCTGTGAGGTCCTCTTGAAAAGACAATAATCAAGACAGAAATTCACAAATCTGAACCTTGGTGGAGCATGGCAGAGGAAGTGATTAAGGAAAAAAATAAATAATTTATACAAAGACACTTCAAACATGCAATGTGAGGAGAGAAATTTTAGAGTTCAGATATAAGTCTAGGTTTTCAGATTGCAATTTTAAGAGTTGTGGATTAATAATCACGTTTTTTTTTTTTTTTTTTTTTTTTTTTCCAGAAATCTAACTATCTTCTATCACACCATAGCAGGTGTACTTACACTCTAAAAGAAAACAGGAATTGCGCATACAGTTGAAACCATATATTTAAATACACTGAATTAAAAGACACATACACATTTTTTTCTCACTGAAGTTAAATCAAACCAAACTTTTCTCATTTTAGGTCAGTTATAATTACCCAAATGATTTCTATTTGCTAAATAAAAAACTTAGTGAGAACATTTTTCAGAGATTTTTCTTGTAACTTTTTTCAGATTCAAAAGTTTACATATATTTGGTCAGTATCAGCGATAACTGTCTTTTAAAGTGTATGACTTGACTCAGGGTTTCCTTCCTCAAGCTTCTCACAATAGTTTGCTCAACGTCTGGCCCATTCCTCCTGACAGAACTGCTGGAACCAAGTCAGGTTTGCAGGCCGCCTCGCTCTCACACGCCTTTTCAGATCTACCTACGACTTCTCTATAGGCCTGAGATCAGGGCTTTGTGATGGCCATGCCAAAACATTTACGTTGTTGTCCTTAAGCTACTACTGATACTGACCAAATGTATGTAAACTTTTGAATTTGAAGAAAGTTACAAAGTTACAAAAAAATATCTCTAAAAACTCGCTAGGTTTTCTGGCATTTCTGGCAATATAAATCATTTTGGTAAATCTAGCAGGCCTAAAGCAAGAAATGTTTGGTCTGATTTAACTTCAGACAGTGAGAGAAAAATTTGTATGTCTTTTTATTTCGTGTATGTAAATATATGGTTTCAACTGTAATACAACTGCCTTCGAGTGAACATTTAACTATTTATCTTTTTAACTACTAATTTTATGGGTAATTAATTCTATTGTTCAAAAATGTTTGTTTCATTTTGCAGAGATTATCAGAGGTAGGACAAAATACCAATGTGTTTGTTTTAACTTTTGTATTATTGCTCTATTGTTTATGTTGTAATTTCACAAGCATTGCATGGCACCATTAAGGTTCTGTCTTTTATTTCAATTGCATGTTAGATTGCTGGCATTATTTATAGTACGATGTGTGCTTCACGCATTATGTACCTATAATAACGTGTGGGAATGATTTTGATGGTGGACTTTAACATTTGTGACTGACCACGACAAAATCAGGATCAAGTCTCTCCGGGGGCATTTTGAGTTATTTACAAATTCCAAAAAGGTGGATTCTGAGCTTTTTAATGATGTCAAACACATAGCAATAAAAAAAAAGTAAGGACTGTACGCTTGTTGGCTTCAAGATGTCCAATTATTCCCATGTCCTGCCACTCTCTTTATGCTGCTAAAGAATCCATCTGCATGTTGTACATGAACTCTGAAGAACGTTTGTTGCCTCACGACAATGTCCCTGGTGGAGAATTATTTTCTTCTCTCGTAGCATTTACAGTCAAAGTTATGAACAAGTCTCCTCAGGGGCGATTTAAGTGATTCACAGATTCTGAAAGTTTGGATTCTAAGCTTTCCAACGATGTCAAATGGAATTTAAAAAAAAAAAAAAAAAAAAAAAGATGATATGGCCATTTGAATGTTGGTGTTCTAGATTCCTGATTTCTGAGAAAACAACTCTCCAAGTCTCAGAAGCATTGTCCCCAAACCTGCTTAGCAACCTGAGGGTTTTAAAAAAAAGGCTGTTCATTTACATTACTTTGCAATAACCCCATCCCCCAGCATTGATTGTTAACTTGTGATGGGACTTATGGCTCTTTGAATGGAACTGCATTTTTAGGATCTGTTCACTTTGGAGAGCTATTAAAAAGATCCATCTTTGAACATTTACATTTTTATAAGAGCAAGCCATTTTATCCCTAATACAGTTTTTATGAGTGAAATTCACCAAAAAGTAGAATAATCTGTATTAAGGAAAATTGATATTTGTTCAAACGTTGCAAAATACAACCACAGTATGTTGTTGGAGGAAAAAAATGGTTTTGTATTTTCATAAAATACAACATTTTAAATTATAAACATCAAATACCCATGTAATACCCAAGTGTTGTATTCATTAGTAAAATTTTAAGGCTATTTGTAATTTAGAAGCATAATAAAAGAAAAATGGACTTCAGTTGCTATGGCAAGAACAAAAATCCTCCTCTGTACCATTAAATATAACAATTATCCACCCATTTCTTATATTGATTTTCTTCTCTGATTTATTAATAAATTAAATTAAAGCTGCCAGGAGCCTCGAACGGCCCTCGCAGCTCAGCGCCGCTCCGGCCTCGTGGTGACTATGGGAGCTCTGGCACCGCCTCCCCGTCTCTATCTATGCTCTCACGTCATTCATGCATCCATCCACTAAGTGGTGCATTTGGCGAATCTTCAAAATTGCCTAAATGCCTAATTGAAAGTCCAGTTCAGTATGAGTCTGATGGCAAGTCTTTAAAGTCTGGCCAAAATCCGACCTTCCAGACAGAAGTTATTGTCAGTTCCTGTTTTGTTGTGAAGGATTGGAGATGACTTCCGATAGGCTTTTGAACATGTCGTGTGGTTAACAAGAATTAGTGGATACAGTTTCAATCTTATATCATACACAGGGAGAAGCAGGAGGAGTCACCCATTAATCGTCAAAGGTCGCCCTCTGAGTGGGCGGGACCTTAGTGATGTTATTAATGTACCACACCAATGTCTCAAGCAGATATGATGATGCACAAGAAATCTGGTGCAAATTGGATGATGGGAGATATAAATGTTGGAATAATCTAGGGGCCGCACTGGAGTCAGATTCCAATATAATCCTCTTGGCCTCTTTAGAGGTTAACAAAGGTCATTCATATCCAGTGTTATTTTGTTCTAGGTGTTACAGCTACTAGATGCAGTTAGTCAGTGCAAGGCGCAGCACTGCTCACTGCCTCGTCACCATCATACTGCACTCAGCACAGCCGTAGCAGTGCAGCCCCAGGCCGGGCAGAGCTACTAGAGCTGCGTGCTTATGGCATAGTATGTATTGTAATAGTGTTCTAAAAGCAATAAAAGTTGTGAAACTCACCCCAATAAACTGAAAAAAATATTCCTGCAGACATGAATTTGTCCAATCACATAAGTGGTCCTAGTGTTTTCATTCCATCCGTACCTTTATGGTGGATGTTGTCATGTCCAAAGTAACTTTTTTTCCTAACAGCCCGTTACCAGCGTGGGTTGAGTGATGTGTTGGAGATGGTAATAAGTCGAGTGTTTACTTCAGACTTGCAACTTATTGGCTGAAACCAAAACTAAAGTATGTGAATATCCAATAAAGCCCAGTATGTTAATCAGCTGTGAATTTCCACCACATCCCCTGAAACAGCTCAGATTTACTCTGTAAACAAGCTTAATTCAAAGACAAAGTTTACTATTTTAAAACCTGCAAAACTGTTTTTTAAAGCATGGAGTAGTTTCTTCATGACCTCAACTAGTATATTTTCCAAAAAAACAAAAAAAAATTTTTCTCAGAAATTGATGCTTTTGATGTTTTTTTTCTCTTTTTCTGCTCTGGCAACTTGTTCCTGGTTTTGCTGTAGCTCGTCACATTTGACTTAAATCTATGTGTTTTATGAGTTTTAAACACCTTTACAGATTTGTCATTGCTATAGAAGAAGCAAAACATAATTATTTCCTATGTTTTAGGTGCTGTAAAAACTCTAGATATTTTATTTTTAGTATTAAGCCACTGAAGGCGAAGTGACTGTATACACGAGAATTACCTATGATAGTTTTAGTCCTGCACAGACTTCAAGTCGATTACTTTGATTGTTTTAACGTTTTCCAGATATAGTTTTCAAGAAGTTATTTATAATGATTACAGCAGATTATTTTTTATTGAAACACTGGCTTCTACCTGTGCAGACTTTATTTGTTTCTTATTTAGCCAAGTAACATATACTGTGTCCTAAGTAGAGATTTAGTGAAACTTTAAATATAAGTTTAATTTGTGACACCCCCATTTTACAGCTGAATTGTATTCTTGCAGAGATTCTTTTGGTCTACATGGTCACTATGTGTGTTTCTTTTCCTGACTTCAGGTTATAAGTGTGAATTCTTGCCCTGTGAGGCCAGTAATCCCTGCGAGAACGGTGCAGTGTGTGTGGAAGAGTTGGATCAGGACCGTTTTCCTTTGGGCTTCCGCTGTCACTGTCGTCAGGGCTACTCTGGCCCCCGCTGTGAAATCAATGTGGATGAGTGCAGCTCCAGTCCCTGTTTTCACGGTTTCTGCTATGATGGTAAGAAACAGCTTATGTTGGCAACATTCTTAATAACAGGCCCTCAAGATGGGAGAAAAGCTCCAGACATGCATTCATACACACACTTGCGGACACAAATACACACATCTAATTTGTTGTGCTTTGCGCAAGTCATCTTCTGGCTTTAAAATCTGTTTCAGGATTTTCTAAAGAGGCACAGTAATAAGTAAGTCCCTGATATTTGCGAACATATTTATCTTTATGGGAGGTCATCTTGTATATTGGCTTCGAGGAGTTCTTTTCAATATGTAAAGTTTGGGGAGGAGAATTTAAATCAATCTTGCAGTGTAATTATTAAGGTTTACACTTGGTGTGAAACATAAGGTACATGAATAGAGTAGGGAAAATATATCAAAATGTGTCTCAAAACCTAATAAATCATGGAGAAAGATGTTTTCAGGACAATTAGATTGTTAAGGAACGCACCTTCCTTGGAGTTTGTATCAGAAAACAACATATAATCCACAGCTACAGCTGAAAATGAACAAAGTCCAACTTCAAACATGCACTGAGTGAAAATCGTCCACCCCCTAACAGTAATCGGCCAGTCAGAAGCTAAATGTCGGGGAGGGGTGGGGTCCTATTAGACAGAGACTCTTTAGTAATGTAGCAACACTAACCGCACCAGTCTTGCTATTCATTCATATATATAATGCTAATTACAGTTTAAAACATTCCTTCTGTAGTCATTTAAATTTTTTATGCACACCTGTACATAGTTAACATAAATTAAATAATAATTTTACAGTCTAACACAACTGATGGTAAATGAGACCTGTTTTCTCTCAAATGTTAGGTTTGATAGAGGAGTAATTAAGATAGGTTACAGCTGTAGAACTGTAGAAGCTGATAGAACTTCTATTATTGGGTTTTATTTTCATAAATATCTGTCGTTCGCCATGAAGGATTTTATTGTATGTTTAGATTTGTAGATTTTTAATGATATAGAGAGAGGTATGTAACCTGGAACTGTTCTATTTATTTATTTGTTTGTTTATGCATTCATTTTGAGATTGTCCTTTGACTAAAATCTGTCCCAGCAAATCAGACCCTTATAAAATCAAACAAAATTTCTGATCAGTGCATCAGCCAACTATTTTATATTTCCAACACAAAAAAATTAACAAGACATTGTCTTTGGAAGATGGAAATTCCCAGGCTAGATTACTCTATTTTTGATTTTTGAGTGAAGTGTGTGGGTACATAATAACGTAAGGCTGTGAGGCACTGCAAAAAGTCACTTGGGGGTTTCTCTGAGTATTGTAGTTTCCTAAATCTGTCACAGAACAGAAACATTTTTAGCAAGTTCACTATGTATTTTTTATAACATATAACCTATTGGGTTTTGATGATTTAATACATGTCCTACATGTCTGTGCTGTCCATGATGCTAAAGTGTGGAAAGCTGTAAAAATACAGTTAGGCTTGGAATTAAAGGCTAATGACAGAGGGCAGGGTTATAGTCTTGATGAACACCGAGGTATTCATATTCCTCAACCACCTCCACTTCTTCTCTCATGATGCAAATAGGGTTTGATTTAACCCTGTTTCTCCTGAAATGTACAATCATCTCCTTTGTTTTGTTCACATTCACAACGATTGTTTCCACACCATAACACAAAGCGATCCACCAGCTCTCTGTACTCAGTTTCTTGTCCGTCTCTGATACACCAGACAACTGCAGAGTCATCGGAGTATTTCTGTAGATGACAGGAGTCTGACTTGTGTTGGAAGTTTTAAGTGTAAAGAGTGAAAAGGAATGGTGAGAGTACAGTCCCTTGTGGTGCTCTTATATTTAACATAGTAACATATTTATGTTATTAATGTCACTTCAGAAGTTGCTACACATTTCCACTATGTTATATTTATAACTCATTTAAAAAAAAAAATCCTCCTCCTTTTGAACCCATTGTTGGTTTCCTTCAAATTTCCCAAACATATAAAAATGAAGTGGTTACATCTGTGCTTACTTATCTTTTTTTTTCCTTTAGACTGTTCCTGACACTGAACTCTTTCTTTTTTTTTCTTTCTTTCTCTCTCTCTCTCTCTCTGTCTCTCTCTCTCTTTCTCTTTTCTTGTGGAATGTGACACTAATTTGACCTACTTATTAAATCATTCCTTTAGTGGGGTCACATTCACAGCTAATATGGAACTTTTGGGAAGAAATCTGATGTTAGGCATGAGAGTCGTGCACGCTGCTGATGGAGCACACCTGATCGGTTCCCTAATATGACTTAAAACAGAAATTAGCGCAAATGTTGTGGCATAATTTAAATTATAGTTGATAAATGACATAATTTGTATTCCAAATTTGATTTTACTTTATATGTCATCTCAAGCATATGTCTTTTAAAAACTAATTGGTTATAATAAAAAAAATGATGCAAACTATAAATCATGAATTATAGTAATAAAAGGTAAAAAAAATATTTCCCACTGACCAATGATTATTCTATAATTTAAGAAATTTCTTTTGTATGAATTATGAGGATAAAAACATACATTTGCCTTTATTGTTATAGATCGCACAATTCCTGGGTAGGACTTGATTAGTGAAAAAGAGTTTTGCAGCATAGTGTTTTTACTTTCTAGCCGTGGCTCATTCTGAAATCCTGCCACTGTGTCACCTTACTCGTGCTGTGAAAAAAGATGTAATGGCAGTGGACTACTATATAAGGATCACTATCTGTTTCTCTCAGTGCTGCAGCAGACCTCAGCCAGCTTTGTTGAACAATCCCGAGCACAACCAGGTCACTTTAGGTTAGAGAGCAAGGGCCTCTACATGCTACTGGCCGGTGCTCAGCAACAGCCAGCCACCAGGGACAGCACTGCGTTGCCACAGTGGCTGAGATGAGTAATGCTGCTGCCACCCAGGACTTAAAGCATTTAATGAGAGTAATGGCATCTACAAGCAAAAAGACAGAGTGACAGCATAGATTACGTGGTAAATCTTTGGGATAATGAAGAATCCTGGGACCCTCACTGGGGAAGTAATAAATTTACTCCTGTAAGAACTGCAATTACCTCTGTCACTGGCTGCCTGTACCCATGTTGTGCAGGAGAAACAGAGTGAGGCATCTCTTTTTAACATCATTAATAATTAAGAAGAGGGAGGAATGCATTATTAGATATGGGAGATTCTAAATTTTAATGGAAAGAAACTGGCATATTTATAGCATTTGGATAAAGAAAACCTCAAGGATTTGGTCTGTCCTCTTCTGTTGATCTACTTTTCCTCTCAGTTTATGTCTTGTGTGCGTGTTGAGTGTGCAGCTATAAATGATAAGCTTTTATTGAGAAGAAAATGTAGAATCTCACATTGGAGGCAAAGAAAGTAGTGACAGAAATGAAGATTGTATTGCCCCTGTAGATATGTTGATGGTCAGAGTGGCAAAACCCATCAGAAGTTCAAGGAGAGTTTCCAACGAGGGTTATATTGATGCTGCAGAAGGTATTTATTTAAAGGTCATATTCATAGAAAAAATAGAGTTCCCAATAGTCATTATGCTTTATGCTCATAACCAGCATTTACCTTTGTAAAGATTTAGTACCAACAGAATGATAAATTATTTTTATAATGCATGGTCCTATAACTGTGATACTATTTTTCCTCTAGTTGTAGATGGGTTTTACTGCCTTTGCAGTCCTGGTTATGCTGGGCTGAGATGTGAGCAAGACATTGATGACTGCGTCAACAGTTTATGCAGCCCTAACTCAGTCTGTAAGGATCTCCATCAGGTGAGTGGGAATTTTTTGTTTTTGGTTTTGCAAATATAATGGGTTTTAAAGGCTTCAAACTGGGGTATGTCCTGAAGCTATATATTACCAGCAAGATTTGGCAATAGAGGTATAGTGACCTTATATTTTTAGGAGAGTAATGCACGTTATCTTTTATGGTTATTATGCATTGTAAAGTATTCATTCTGGTTATCCTATAAAAGCGTTGAAGAGAGCACTGAGCAAAACTGGTTAGCTTGGCCCACACAGCTTTATTTTAATAAATCAGAACATCGTTGAAAAATTAAAGTATAATAATTCTGTTCAAAACCTTATATTATTTCAGTTCATTACACACAGCAATTTTGAAGTGTTTATATCAGTGTATTAAAAAAGCGTTATAATTTAAAAAAAAAAGATTTTTAATCGAAAAATGTTACATTTTATTGTTGTCTATAAAATCATGGGGGGACTTAACAGTTGTCCAGCAGCCAGTTACTGACAAGCCACAACTTTATGTTGTTGTTCATAAAGTGTTGCAATCAAATATATTAATGGAGAGTTGAGAGTAAAGAAAAAGCTACTAAAGTAACCGCAATTACTATAGCCTTGAGAGTATTGTAAAGCAAAGCTCTTTCAGGAGTTTAAGGACATTTAAGAGATGTGGAGTCAGTGCTTCAAGAGCCACCGCACACAGGCATGTCAAGAACATGGACTTTAACTGTCACATTGCTTGTGGTAGGCTACTTCTGAACCAGAGATAATGTAGGAAATATCTAACTTTCGAGGGTGAAAAAGGAATGCATTGTTGCACAGTGGTCCAAAGTCCTCTTTTCAGATGAAAGTACAAATTGTATTTCATTCTAGAGTGACTATGTGAGTATTTAATTTTTAATCAAGTGTCTGTTGGTAAAATGGAGCCAGAAAATCCAGATTGCTCAAAGGTCCAGTGTGAAGTTAGTGATGATTTGGGGAGCCATGTCATCTGCTAGTGTTGGTCCACTATGTTTTATAAAGACCAAAATCTGTGCATCCATCTAATAGGCAATCTTAAAGGTCCTTTTGCTTCTCTCTGCTGAGAAGTTTCATAAAGATGCTGATTTCATTTTCCAGCAGGACTTAGGACCTGCTGACGCTGCGAAAAGTGCCAACATCTGTTTTAATGACCTCTGTGTTATTGGGGTTGCCTGACCTAAACTTCATAAAGCAACTTTGCAGTATTTTCAAAAAGAAGGTATTAGACAACATGACCCTGCATTCCAGACAACCTGAATGATGCTGTGAAAGCAACCAGGTTTCCTTAATACCTCAGTAACCTCCATGCCATACTGCATTGATACAGTAATTGATGCAGAATGAGCAATGACCTAGTATAGTATATGGATGTATTCTTCAGTCGACTGACATTTCTGTTTTAAAAATTCCTTTTATTGCTCTTATTTTATAATTTCCCAAGAAACTGAATTTTGTGAATTTATTAGCTATAAGCCATAATCATAAAATAACATATCCCTCTGTGATATATTATACTGTATTTATCATTATGTGTAAAGAACATATATAATGTATAAATATTACCTTTTATATTAAATTATTGAAATAAGTTACCTCTCTGATCTTATTCTAATTTATTGAGATACAACCATCTAATTTTAAAGCAGTTTTATTGATCATTTTATTTTACCATTTACTTCAACCCTTTATAATGTCAACATCAAACTATCACAGTGCTTCTTGGAACCAAACTCTCACATATGGTCGTTTCAAATGGAATCCTATAGACCTTGCTCTTTGGCCACATCCAACCCATGACATATACTGAATTCTCATTTGCAAAACTTTGTAAAAATAATTAAGAGTTACAGACAAAACAGAACATGTATCTTACATTGTAAGACTTTTCTTTCAAAACTGTTTTTTTTTCCACCTATGACTGTATTGTAATATTTTTGGGTGAAACAGATAATTTAACATTTGCAAAGTGCCATAGATTTAGATAAACCGTTTCTAAGCAACTATCTGTTGTTGTGAACATAACAAATGTAAATACTAGCATTGTTGGCTTCATATAAGTGGTTCAACTGAGAAGTAAAAACTCTCTGTTTCTGTGATTTGTCAAATATGTAAGAATAATACTGTCTAGTATGAGACATTTATGTAAATACAGCTCCTTAATGTTTGCAGAAACATTCTCTTTGGTGTATATGTAGCACTGAGCTTGTTGCTTCTCAAAATCTATCTTATGTGACCTATCTATAACAGTATGAAAATACACAAATGAAAACAGTGACATGGCTTATCATAACACAGGGCTCTGAAAAAAAAACCCAAAATAAAACAAAGCTTACTTTCATTTAAATGGATAATAATTTACACTTTCGTAAATATGTTTGCATTCCATTCACATGTCTACAGCAGCATCCACCTCAAACTTCTCAGACACTAGTCTGATGAGGTCTGATGTTTTCTGTGAGTGAAACTAACAATCCATGGAGATTGCAACCCACAAGCATACAGAGCACAAATACTATTTCACACCTTACAGCCAGTAAAAGTAAGATGGCTTCAGAACATTCATTCCTTTTCAAAATAATAAAACGATAAAGTAAAAAAAAAAAAGTTCCCTCTAATTCCAAGAGAGTACACAACAGACAATAGTGTGAACCCACATTTCACTATCTGCTCTTAAGCTACAAGTTGCAATTTACAACGCTGTCTTCTCCGTATTAAACACCAAGCATGGGCACTGGGCTATTATGCGTTAGCACCATAATTTAAACTCTTCAACGACACCATTTGATTACTTTGGTAATCAAATATTCACCTAGTTATTTAATAAACATAATGTGCTAAAGAATTAGCTGGATGAATGGTTTTTACCATGTACTAATGTATATTGTACTGCAGGGCACTAGGGATGCTGCTTACTGTACAGTAAAAAGTAAAAGTACACTGTAAGAGTATGGCTGCTTGTGCACAAAAACCTCAGAGCTATGGTGTCTCTTACAAGGACAAGCATTTTAGAACTGATGCACATTATTGCTATGCTTAAATCATGAAAAATACATTAAAAACATGATTTTGTTTTACTTTGGTCAGCAGTAAACAAAAAATCTTTTTAAAATTAAATTCTGAAAATTCTAAAATTAAAAAAAAATTCTGAAATTAAAAAAGATAGATTATACAATATGACCACTTGAAAATGGTCAGTGTTGATAATTTAAACTTTTTTAAAAAGATCGCCCATCTTTGAGAATAAAGCATAGCATGTTTAAATCACTTTGGAGTTGTTTTGATATTTCGAAACCTTAGTATACCAGCTGTACCTGAGTGCAGCATGCACAGCCATTAGGAAAATCCACTCTCATCAACAGAAATTCCTCCTACTTGCATCTTATGCTATGTACAGAGTTGGGGCTGATTGGATGCTATAGGTAGCAATTTGGACGTCAGCAGATTTTTTTCTCCAATATTTGTGTTGTTTACATTCAGTTTGACATTACTGTTTTAGGTGAGTAATTAGGGTAAGTGCAGAATGACTTACATAATTTTTGCTGTTAAAAGATGTGTATGCCGTCATTAACTTTTGGTTCGGCCCACCTTTCTTTCTCCACTGTGGCTAAATGTTTTGCATTTTTTGAAGCAGCCTTTTTTCCTCTCTGTTTTGTTTTGGCATCACTTTTAAAAATTACACAAGGAAACGCTGCAATGTGCACTTGCTTTGGCACATACAAATTCTGCATTCATGTCACTCCTATTAAATGTATATGCTAGAATAATGAGCTAGAGAATGTATGTACATTTCAAAAGGAACTCATCAGGATAATGTGAAGGCCACATCAAAACACTGACTTTGATTTCCTTGGGCTTGTAACTACTTTGTGGTAGGATTACTGCCTATGTCCATTTGAAAAACCCTTTTGTGTCCAGGTTTAGCTTTCCTAGTCGATGTCTTGAGATGTTGCTTCAATATTTCCACATATTGTTCTTTCCTTGTGAAGCCACCTGTATATGGCAATATATGATGTCTATAATGTCATATATTTTGAGAAGTTCACCAGTCTGTCCAGCAACAAAACACCACCACAACACAGTGCTCCCAACCTTGTGCTTCACGGTTTAGATCAGGGGTCTTCAACTCCAGTCCTCAAAGGCTGCCCTGCAACTTTTAGATGTGTCTCTGGTCCAACACACCTGAAGGAAATGGCTGAATTACCTGCTCAGTATGCAGTCAAGCTCTTAAGAGTCATGCTGATGACCTGATTATTTGAGTCAGGTGTGTTAAAGCAGAGACATATCAAAAACTTCCAGGACACAGACTGGAGTTGAAGATCCCTAGTTTAGATGGTGTTTTCAAACTTGGAGGCTTCCTACTTTATTCTTCAAGTGCAATGATGAACAATGTGGCCAACTATTATAATTTTAGATTCATCAGACTACAGGAAATGTATTCAAAAACTGAGTTCTATCTCTCAAAGTGCCTTTGCAAGTTATCTTCTGGCATTTTTGTGTTGCTTTTGGAGAAATAGTAATTCCTCTCTAAGTGGCCTCTGAGTTGGTGTCAGTTCATGTCTTGTTTTTCTATGGATAATAATATTGTCTTACCAGCTTCAATGAGCATCGTTACAAGGTCTTTTACTTTCCTGCTGAGTTTGAAATTCACATTTTACACCAGAATATATTCATCTCTAGGATGCAGAACCCATCTTCTCCGTGAAGAACATGATTACCTGGATATCCCATATTCTTTTTCTACTTTCATACAATACAGTTGTTTGAATAGATGAATTTGGCACCTTCAGGCGTCTAAAAATTGTCCCTGGTGTTGGACTCCACATTTTTATTCACAAATTAATCAGATCAGATTTATAAGCATTCCTTGTGCTGGAGACATCACATTCTTTGTGCTGAAGACTTTATTGCCAAACTCTCCCTGCAATAAAACCTTATCTGAGCTGATCAGTTAAGAACTCTACAACACCAGGACCTGAATCTCAAAGCTTCATCTTTTGGAGGCAGCCTCCGACGGAGATACAACAGTTCTGCGCATGTTTCCTTCTAACCTGCTGGCCAGGAAAAATTACTTTTAAAACCTTTGAAGTGTTAACTAGAGAACTTTAAAGAAGCTGTCTGTGTATGCAGCTTTTAAGTTCTTTAGACATACAAAATCTGTGTGACATTTATTTCCAGAGCCCTGCCAAAGCTAGGCCTCTGCATCCATCAGCAAAGAATTATCTTTTTGGTTTTTCAACCAACAGTACCACTGATTCTGCCGAGAACCCTTAGCTGGGATGCCAGCTTGTTCATTCACCTTCCTGCCAGATGAGGACTAGTTTTTCCTTTTTCGTCATTTTTCTTTGGACCGCTGGAAATTTTACCTTGACTGGGTGACTGACTGACTCAAGTGAGACCATTCCGTTATCTGGACATTATTAGGTGTTAAAAATAAGGCTTTGTAATTGCCTTTCTGTTGCATGCTTGCTAATGCTTTGCTGATTGTATGTTATGATATTTTTGTGATATTTTATTGCTGTGGTCATCTAAGACTGCCATATGTTAGGGATTTTTCTGCATCCAGAATAATTGAATTCAGCGCTGCTGCATTCATTGACTCCCCCTTCAGCTAATCCCTTTCCTCTCTGCCACTTGCTTCTTGTTTCTCACTTCTCTTTACCCTTCTTTTCTTGACTCCCCATACATCCATTCTGTGGTTGTACAGAGCCCAAAACCACATTTCTGTGTCCATCTTATTGTTAGCCAAACACATAGTTCAGTTTAAGGCCCTTTGTCTCATCTCAGAGGGCGGGTCTGAATCGGGACAGTGACTTGACCCTCCTCTTTTGCTTCCTTCACCCCACCACTCTCATCTCAGAGGTGTGTCTATTCCTTTTTTTTGACACTGTACTACATATATGATTCTGGAGATCTGACTTTCCCTTTGTTTTTCTTGTTTAGTTTCTTAATTTGTGTGAAGTCATTTTTTTCAGTATTCCATTTCATTTTGTCATAGTTTGTTCATTAATCTGATTTGATACCCATTTTTATTAGTCAACATATATTCTTTTGTCACTCTTCAGTAGCTAGATTGCATGCCAGTAGTTGAAGAAAGAGGTTGTTTGCAGAATAATTCAGCTGTAAGGTTAGGCTATTTTGTTAATAAATTCTTAGACTTGATTAGAAATAAGTGTGTCAGTGATCATTGCTCATTGTGTGAATAGATTCGGCTTCTGGTGGTTCTGAATTCATGCCTTAACGAGAGACTGACTAAGTTTGACTTATTATACCAGAGATTCTGATGGTGCCCCGATTCAACTAAAGAAATGTCAGTTTTAGTAATGATTTAATTAATAATACATTATTAATTATAATTATTAATAATTACATAAGTCAAACACTGATGCGAACATTGGTACATTTTGGTGTCACCCTGTAAGGTTGAGAATTCTGATTCCCAACACTGGGGATAAAGGAAACTAGCAGAGGTTCACAGTACACTTCTTGGCCGATTTCAATTTTTGATGTCACACAAGGAGACCGTATGTTTGAGCTGTTACCTTAAAATACATGCACAGGCATTCCTCCTTTACCTCCTGTGTTTTATACCAACCTGCTAAGCACGCACTTAAAAGGCATTGACAGGTTTTAGCTTAAGAACATTCGAGTTTCAAGGAAAAGCTATTACAAGAATGTAATAAGTTCAGGACAAAGCCTATTTGATATTAACTGAACATTTTACAAGAAGCAAAGTGAAAGAGTTTCCCAGTTACAGCAGCAAAGTCCTACTGTTGCTCATTTTCTAACTTTGACTGAAATCCCCTGAAACTGCTGTTGAATACAACTGGTATACATGAATTGAATGGGATCTCAATCAGTATTTTTTTTTTTTTTTTTTTTTTTTTTTTTTTTTTTTTTTTATTTCAAATGTTAAAGATAGTTTTCATATTCAAATGGCTCATTATTCAAATAGAGCCAGTTTTTGGAAACTTCTTTCACAGTCTTGTTTACAGTGCAGCTATTAGTCTCTGTGAACATGGTGTCCCATGGAGCTTTAGCTTATTTTGGAGAATTGCAGTCCCTGAAGGTGACTTAGCAGCAAAAATGAGATTATGTTCTTTTGCCAGGGGTAAGGAATTGGAGCCTCCTGGAGGTATCTAATTTATCACAAGATGACGGCATTTTCCCCTCTCTGCCTTTTGAGCTTATATTGTACAAATTATAACAGACAAAGTTTAAAGACTTCCCTCCAGTGCATGAAATAAGGTTTAGCTTGCATTAAGCCAAAAGTTGCTTTAGACCTTTCAACAGGATGTTTGCAAATGGGGATTCCCAAACAACCCTTTACCATATGCTGTCCCTAATAATGTATGCAAAGAGGCATTTCAATTAACCTTGCACATCAGAAAGCAATGGACACAAACCATTTGTCTTCCATGCTGTGCTTTATTATCATAATACACAATGCAACAATGATTAAGTGACAAGTGGTCTACATACTGATTTTAAATAGAAGAGCTGTAGAAACAATCTGACAAAATCTCCAAAAATCCTAATATATACATACATTTCAGGGTTTTATTTTTTTTTTTTTTGCTATTAACAACCTTTCCCTGTCAGAAAGAGCAGTTGTAATACTGCATGCTTATAAAAACTCATGTTAAATGGCACTGAAGAAACAGGCTTTCATATTGTCCGTAGGGTGGAGAGTAGGAGGAATACATCTGCATAGTGGTAATAGGAAAATGTAAGACAACCATGATTCTTTCAGTTTAAACAGATTTCTGCAAGAAAGATAATTTGTTCATGAGTAGGAAGTTTTATTCTGCAATTTTTTTATTCATTTTTTTAATGTTTTAAGGATTGCATCTTTTTTCCTTCTTTCTCAAGAAATTAGTGGGATGTAATATCTTTTATATAACAAATTAATTAACAGCTTCTACAGGCATATACATTCCATTCAAAGATGTGACATTGTCATAAGTACTTATCTTTACCTAAAACACCTTCAGTACCAAGTGCAGATATGTCCAAATATTCTGCTGTTTATCTAATAGTGTTTCCAATTTTGTTTTGCAGAGCTATGAATGTGTGTGCCATTCAGGCTGGGATGGAAAATACTGCCAACAAGAAATTGATGAATGTTTGTCATTGCCTTGCAAAAACAACGCCACCTGCACAGACCTTCTCGATGGCTACAAGTAGGTTGTGCTATTTGGCTCAAGGGCCAGTCCTCATGGGTTGCATCAGATTTTTAATAAATGCACAAAAAGAAGCTGTTTAGATTCAGCAATATGTCCTTCCACTGACAGCGAGGATAATGAATTGCAGATAGCAAGTAAAACAAATGAGACAATCAATGGCTCACAGCATGAAAGGGTTTCAGGGGATCTGGGACTCATCAGAGAAGAAAGCCAGTGGTGCAGCTTCGGCTTATCCCCCATTCTCGATGGGGACACGTAAAAGTGCTTCAGGTGGAAAAGTTGGGGGTTAGACTAGAATGCAATGTGGAATCGTTGCCAACTGTCTAGCGCTCGTTGTCACTAAGTGAAATATCCACCTACCTTTAGAGCAGGTATTTTAGTTTCACTCACACACATACACCCTCTGGTATTCTGATTCTCTATCCTATGTCCCTCTGTCTATGTTAAGCATGCAAGTATTTCCTTTTAATCCCCACTCAGCACTCTCACCTTTGGTGTCCTACATTCAGCCATCCAGAATTAAAAGCTTCTTTCACCAGCAGTGCAATTAACCTGCAAATTTCCCACACTGTCTTACACAAAGATACAGGACAGAAGTGCCAGCGGATGGTGTATGACATTATACCTGTATGCAAGAGAATGTGGCATATGGCACGAATGTAAAATACCTCACGTTACTGCTGCTTTATCTACAATAGCATGCAAACTATTCATACGCATTTGAACATGTTCACATCATCATGTTAAAACTACAAACTTTAATGTATTTTATTGGAACTTACTGTGACATACTGCACACAAAGAAGTGCTTCATTATTAAGTGGAAGAAAAAGGATACATTGTTTTCAATTTTTTTTTTACAAATAGAAATGTCTGGCATGTAGAATAATGTCGTGTGTATTTGTTTTCAGCACCCCCAAAATCAGTGCTTTATCAAACCTCTGCCCCATTTTCACGTCTTTTCCAGAATGATAAATACAAGATGGACAGTGGTAGTTTTCCTCCACACGTAGCACTTTGCACATTGGCCAAAATGTGCCATTTGAGGGGCATGGCCAAATGTGGAAAATGAGCAGAGGGTGTAAGTAGGGCTGTGGTCAGGAAGAAATAAACACTGTTGCTTACTTATAAACTCTATCACTATATTTAGTGACAAACACCTCTTGTGACTTTTTATCAAAAAACCAACAAGTGATAAATTTAGCAACCTTTTTCTGGGTTGTTGGAGACTTTTATGGCTACAGTGCTCTGAAGCTCATCTGCAACCCTGCTGTGTCCTGAGTAAGCAGCGAAAGTTGCCGTGAGCTCTTCCCGCTTCTGTCATATCCCGTATCTTTTGGACTTTTGCTTCTCTCATCTTTTTGTATTGATTTCCTATTTTCCCTCTGTTAGTTCAGTTATTTTGTTATGGTTCTTTATATTTAGTATTTATTTTCATTTCCCCCTTCTGGTTTATTGCTTCTGATTAGTTCTGTTAGATTTAGTGTTCTATTGTTTCATTTGGTTTCATCTCTTTTATCCTGGTCAGTTTTACCATTTACTTAGCCATGTTTCTGTTTTCACTTTAGTTCAGTTTTTTCCTAGGTATTCTAGTTTGTTTATTTATTCCTTGTATCCAGTTATCCTTTTACTGTTCATTTTGTTTACTCTCCCTTGCCCCCTGCTGCCATTCTCTCTCTCCTCAGTCTTCCATTCAGCTCTCTTTCCTGACACTTGCAAACTGTTAGCTAATCAGCCCCAGTCCTTTGTTTCAACATTCACACTCCCAGTATTTAAGCTCCTTTCTTGCTTTCATTCCTCGCTGGATTCTCCTGTTGTCAACCTGTTGCTTACCCGTTTTCTTCCCCTGTGTTCTCCGCTGTTTTTGCTCCCTGGATTTCTGTTTTTGTTTTACTCTGGCTCCCTGTATTCCCTGTTGTTTTGTGAATTTTTTGTTCATCATTTTTATTAAATCTTCAGAGTACTTGCTGCCTCTGCTTCTCTGCATTTGGGTCCACAAATACCACTATACATCATGACAGCTTCCAAACACTTCAGTCAGTCTGACACAGTCATCCATCCTGCAGCACACCATCACCAATAGTCAGAGCAGAGAAGATCCATTCCACTCCATGTCCAACAACAACCTTGGCATGACACCTGTACATCAGTTCAAGCCCTTACAGCTTGCAGGCTCTTACGTTCCACCCTCATGCAGATGCTCTCAGCTCGCTGCACTCTGACCAGAGCAGCTCCACAGAGAAAACTCCACCCCCTCATTTGAATATAAGAACATGAAATATAAAGAGCCTCAAATAAAAACGGAACTAAAAAATAAAAGTTTGTGAAATACATAAAGTAGCTTTACAAAATCAAAGTCTCACAAAATAAAACACCATTATGAAATAAACAAACAATTAAATAAATGGACGAATAAATAAATGTTGAAATAAATAAATCTTGAAATGAATAAAAAATAAACAAATAAGGTAAAGATTTCTTTTATAATTTTTTTTTTTTGTTTTATTTCATGGGGACATTTCTATTTAGATTTATTTTTTTTTTTTTTTTAAATAAACCATGTATCCTATACTAACATTTTCTTTCCACTTCCCAATAACGTGACTGTTTTGCGGTGGTCTTTTACATAAACCTAAAGAAAATACAATAAAGATTGTGGCTATAATGTGACAAATGTAAACAAACACAAGGACTATAATTATTCTTGGGAAAATACTGTGTTTTAAAAAAAAATGTACTAGGCAGTACAACACACTTAAATACTTAGAAAACACCTAACCTAGGTATGAGTTATTTAGGAATAATTTTAACTGTTTTTAAATTACCTCTACAGCACCATATCTCCTGTCTGTTGTGTCCAAGGTGTTTATGTTCACCGGGCTGGACAGGTGTGGACTGTGCACAGGATGTGAATGAGTGTGATTCTGGACCCTGTCTAAATGGAGCTCAGTGCAGGCAGTCAGACATACCTGGGGAGTTCTACTGCACCTGTTCTCCCTTCTTCAGTGGCCTCTTGTGTGACCTGCCTTATGACCCTTGTGACTCCCTCCACAACCCCTGCCTGCATAACTCCACCTGCCTGACACGCTCTAATGGAACAGCCTCTTGCAGATGCCCAGCTGGTGAGTGAACACTTTGCAGAAGCCTCATAGTCACAGTGCTATCATTTTCTCCCATTTTTAGTCATTACTACAGATTTATTCAAGACTGCTGTAAAGCTTAATCATACATAGCATAGTTACAAAGAAAGAGTAGTAGATATACTTTATTTACCTTCCATCTGAAATACATTATTCTTTTTATAAAATAAAAAAAAAAAAGTTATTTTCTTAAAAGACATTGAAGCAATACTAGAGAACCCAGCAATTGTTTGTTCCTTTGGTCCACTCCTGCACTCACTGGATACCGCATCACTGCTGTAAAAACAAATCTACCTCTGAGCTGTGCAAATGAAAATCTATATAGATGAATGTGTTGTCAGACTAAAAATGCCTGGCATAAATTAAAAAAAATAATAATACAGTAAGGTGAGAGAATGTTGCAGAACTTAAAAAGGATAAAACTATATTATATTGGTTGTAAAAAAAACCCCAAAAAAACTGTAATATATTTTGCTTATTCTGATTTGCATGCATATGTGTGAAACCAAATTTTTTGGTATATACCGCAATGTGGTATAGCCATACTAAGGGTATTTAAGAAAATAGGAAATGAATGTGGAAAAGCTTTAACTTTTATCAGTTACTTATTTTTTCTCTCTGTCTTTGGCATTTAAAGACAGGATTTTCAGACTAATTTTGAGTTATAATGCTGAACAGTAATATATGGAGAGAAAGTCTGAGAAAGAAGAGCAAAGGGTTATTCAAAGTTCTCAGACCACCTGGACAAGTCAGGTTTCTTATGCCTACATCTGAATCAGACAGATAATGATTTTCTTCTAAAATAATTGCGTTCTGCTCCTGAGTTGCAGACTCTGAGTAAGCACACGTAACGCTGTAATATTTGAACGCGCTTAACTTTGTAATATTTGACCAGAAATATGCAGAAATGTCTTATTGACAAATAAAGATGATTATATCAAGCATATATCACTTGTTTGCTTGGATCTGGTTCCTAACAATGTTTCCAGAATTTACAAGTATATATCTGCTTTGTAGATCTTGGTATTATGTTTTTTTTAAGTTTGATAGTTGGAAAAGAAACATGCAGGAACATAGGAGTGAAAGTACAGAAAAGTAACGCAACACAGGTGCATACAAACTAAGGGGTTTGCACACCAGGCACTTGCAAAGAAGATACCTGTTCCACTATGAGGTTTTTGTATCCGCAGGTGACATTAATACTTTTGAGGAGTGTTTAACAGATGCAGTGAGTCATTACGTACACTTGTAAGATTCTTAACAAAATACCTACAAAGATTGTCAAATTGCTAAAAATTCCTGGATGGAAATTGCAAAGTCATTGTCCAAAAAGGAGGCTGTCTGCAGAAAAGTGTGGCGCTCCCTCCATGACCGTTTCATTACCTTTATGCTTAGGGTGTGATGTATACTGAAGTGGGAGGGTTGTCCCAAGGTGGTCTGCTCCGTGTATGAAAAGTGTGTGAGAATACGAACGTCTCGCAACCACGTGACCACGCGTTGACTATTTGGCTTCAGGTAAAGTATGGGAGAGGCTTAACACAAGTTTTGAGAAGTCAGCTCAATGACAAGAACAAGGTCTGGGGAATCAACAGCATTACAGCTTTGGCAGTAATCAGATACTGGCTGGGAAAATACATTTTTCAAAGGAGGAAATTCAGACCACTTATTTTAAAATACTAAGCTACTTACTATGTATGGTGGATTCCACCCCAAATCCAGTCTCTACAGGCTATATACTAAGCGCACAGAGGAAGGCAGAGGACTAGTGAGCATTAAAGCCACTATCCAAGATGAAATATTCAAGTTCCAAAAATACAACAGGAAGATGGCCCCAAGGGATGAAGCATTCAGTAAATGTCTCAGACAATTGAAACTGGAAGAGAAGAAGCAGAAGGAACCACAAAGGGAGGAAGAACCCCTTCATGGGATGTACCACTGATTCATAGCTAAAGTGGCTGATATGATCAAATCCTACAATTGGCTAAAGAGGGCAAGTCTAAAGGACAGAACAGAAGCACTGATCATGGTACATAGGAGCAGGCCTTGAGCACCAGAGCAATAAAGGCCTCAGATCTACCACACTGGCAAGATTCCAGGTGCAGACACAAGAAAGTGAAGACCTCAGGAAAGAGTTAGAGATCAGGTATTACACATACTTTTTTATTTTGCCTACATTTCTGTATTATATATGCATTTTACTGGTCTGATGTAATGTTCTAATCTTAAATGTTAGGTTTTCATTAGTAGAAAATAAAGGCTTGAAAATATTTGTGTATAATTTATATAATGTTTTTCACCTAGTGAATTGATTTACTGAAAAAAAAATTCAATAATATTCTCAATAATTTATTGAATGGATCTGTAAATTCCTTTTGTATTTAGCAGCTGAGCTGAGTATGTGTGTTGTGCTTTTGAGAAAGCTGCCAAATCCTTTTTGCCAATGCCAAACAGCTTATTCTGCTGTTGACTTTTGTTTGGTGTTATTTATTGGATTGGATGATTGAAGTTTGAAGAAATATTGACAATTTAACAGTTTATTTATCGCCCCAACCAACCAAACAGAGGATCCCATCCATAGACGTATATAATTTGGTACTATTGAAGCCAAAAACAATGAAAGAGAAAAAACATTAATAACATCAGTAATAAAACATGATGTACTTGGTTTTTTACAATAACTATAAAGATACAGTTGAAACCAGATATTTACATACATCAAATAAAGAAACACAAGTGGATTTGTATGGAGGAATGCCAATCAGACTCAGCTTCCTGATGAGTTTAAAAAGGGAAACACACCAATATGTAAATAATGTTAATCTTTTAAATAATTTTGCATAAAACAGTTTTACACAAAATACACTGTAATTTTAATTATTTGTAAACCAGCTTTTTAGTTATTTTATACATTTGAAATCAGAACTTTACATACACTGAATAAAAAAAAAAAAAATAAAAAAAAAACATACAGATTTTTTTCTCACTGTCTGAAGTTAAATCAGACCAAACTTCTCTTGTTTAGTGTGTTTTACTGTAGATAATGACACTGTCTTAACAGGTTCAGCAGCATCTTCACAAGGTCTCTGGCTTTTGTTCTGAGGTCAATCTGCACATTTTGGACCAAATACATTCATCTCTGGAACACAGAATCTGTCTCCTTCGTCAGTGGTATGATGATTGGACATTCCCATCATGTCTATACTTGCCTATAATTGTTTGAACAGAAGAAGGCAGCACCTTCAAGCATCTGGAAATTGTTTTCAAGGATGAAACAGACTTGTGCAGCTCCACACTTCTCTTCCTGGTATCTTGGCTGATTTCTGTTGAGTTTCCAATCATGTCAAACAAGAAGGCAGCGTATTTCAGGTGTGGCCTTAAAATACATTCACTAGTGAGCCTCCAATTAACTCAAATATGTCAGTTAACCTATCAGAGGTTTGTGGAAGGAAACCCAAAAGGTTTGACCCAAGTTATACAGTTTAAAATATAATTACTCCTGATACTGACCAAATGTATGTAAACTTCTGATTTAGTAGGAAGTTTCAAAAAATCTCCCAAAAATGTTATTCCAATGTTTTCTGGTATTTAGCAAATCTAAATAATTTTGGTAATTCTAACTAACCTAAAACATGAGAAGTTTGGTCTGATTTAAATTTAGACAGTGAGAAAAAAAATGTGTCTTTTTGTTTGGTGTATGTAAACTTTTGGTTTCAATTGTATAAAATAAAAAAAAAGCCGGTTTACAAATAATTTTAAAAAATACCATTTATTCAGTGTAAAATTGTTTTATGCAAAATTATTTAAAAGATTAACATTATTTACAGATTGGTGTGTTTGCCTTTTTAAACTCATCAGGCGGCTGAGTTTGATTGGCATTCCTCCATACAAATCCACTTGTGTTTCTTTATTTGATGAAACCTACAAAAGCAAAATAAAAAAAAAGAAAATTTTATTTCTGTTAGAAGGTTTATTAGATGTTTATATTGTAGAAAATGAAATAAACCTTTTTTTTTTTTTTTTTTTTAACTTACCGACTTCTCATCATACAGGTTAGGATGCTGTGAGGTTGCGCTGTAACTAATGGCTCTCTCTGCACAGAGATGAAAGAGATGTTGCCAGATATAAATAGAGCAGCTGGGTTAGTTTCAGAAAGGTTCCTTGGAGAGGAATAGGAAATTGGGAACTGGCTGCATACATTACAACAAGAGCTTTGCGTGGGCTTGGTCGTTTTCTCTTCACACAAGCGACTGTGACTCACTACTCTTCCTTATTATTCACCATAAATCCAACCTACATAACAACAGTCACAGAGCTGTTATACAACTTGTAACTTGACTTGTTATTTACCATTGAATATAGGTTATAAGTCAAGGAAATTGTGTTGACCTCACAGTATTCCCATGTCTAATTAGATTTAAAAATTTTCTGCATATGTCTGCAGATTTAATACTGAAGGCAAATTGCATGCCACATTCTGTCGATGGACATTACACACTGAATATTGTAAAGGTTATTTGACTTGTTGCAGTTTGGTTCATTTGTTGTTTTATATAAGTTCTGGTAAATGTTCATGTCAGGACACTGAAATGTAAAAAGACTTGTTTTTCAATTGATTACCTATTACAGACATTGGGTGTTAACTACGTTCAAAAACAGTGATGTAGTAGTAAGTGGTCAAAGACAGCTTGCAAGTGTGTGTACTATAGAGCTGCTTAAAAATGTATCCATCTGTATCTGCTTGATCTTCTTTAGGGTCATGGATGCCTAAAGCTCAACCTTGCTATCTTTGGGCAAGAGGAGAAATACTCTTTTAACATGACGCCAGTTTATCACAGGGCTTTCGCAGAGCCAGAAAGCCACATGCACTCAAACTCATACTTATGGTCAATTAATCATCTATGATTGATTTAACATGGATGTCTCTGGATCATGAGATAACTGTGCACTACGGGAATACAAGAATACAAGAACAGGGATAGCATGGAAATTTCGTACAGAAAATATGTAGCTAGCTTGACATCAATACATAGTAATTAAATAAAATTTGAATGTATAGGAACATAGCTGGTGTGCAAAGTTTGAGTTCACAGGAATTGCTTCTGAATAAACATGAAAATATTTGCTGTTAATGATGTTATTTGCGGAGTATATCAGTGAACTTGAGTTTAGTTTTTATTCTATGGGGGTGCAGCTGTTTCCCTAGTTTATTAGTCTTTGAACTGCTTTCAAAGTGTGGCAATACTAACCAAATTCCAATGCATAGTATTTTTTTAGCTTCAATGAAGTGGAATTTCTAGTCAAGTTAAGTTTATTTGTATAGCACATTTCAGCTGCAAGGCAGTTCAAAGTGCTTCAAATTCTAAAAACATCAATCAAGTATACAGCAAAATCATCAAAAACATCAAAATCATTGAGCAAAATCATCAAATTTATCTAGCAAATACACACAAAAATCATCAAAATCATCAGGAAAATATCAATGCATCAAATCATACATTCTGTCCATTTACCATATACCTGGTGGATTTCACACCAGGACAGAAACCAACAAGTGTTGCCAGATCTTGCAAGAGAAATAAGTAACCAGCTTTTGAACACAAGCCCCCAAAAAGCCCAGCTGGCACTGTGTAAAACAGAGGGCACTTGTAAATGGGATAAATGTATATATTTATTGTGGCATTGTACATAAGTAATGGCAAAATTATACTAAACACTTTTACAATAAAAATTTTAAATAATTAAAATTTTTTGAATAACTTATACTTTTACACTCTGATCAAAAGAAAAGTGCATTTTGCAAATTTATCTCATGGAAGAGAAAGGTGCACAGTTTTTTGTACTTCTCGGTATTAGCATGCTGAATTAAATTGGCATAGTGAGCACATATTTCCCACTAGCAGAATCCCTTCGAGGCACCTTCCATACAATGCTGTAGTCTATTGTTTGAAAGTGGGTATACTGTGACCTTCACTTTGTACAATCAAGTCGTAACCGATACTTCATTTTTGAATGGAATGGAGCCTTTGGAACATTTGGTCATGATCAACTGTGACTGTAAGATTTTTTTTTTTGTAACAAAAACAGCAACAAGAGTCAAATACAAAACATTGTCAAAGCAACTAACAAGTTCAGAAAAAAATAGATATAACTGAAATCAAATTGCCAAATACCCACTTTTTATTCACTAATGCATTTTATACAACTAATCAGAGGAGATCAGTGACGATGAACATAGTTTAATGATCACAACAGTCCAGGAAAAAAAACAACTTTTGAAATTTTTGCAATGCTCTGTATTGGCACAATTTTGAAGTCTCTGACAGACAGTCCCTCAAACGACAGGTTCTGTGTTATGCCCCTGCCTTTACTGTTGGAGTGCACAATGCTTCTCCAGTGGCTCCACACCTGAGAAGACCTGTTGCACAGACTTGTGATGTTTATCTTTTATATAAATGATTATTATGCCATTCAGTTGTGCACCTTTACGGGCATGTTTGTTCATAGCTGTTTTCATGTTTGTTGTGCTGTCCAGATCTTAGTCTGGATCTGCGCAGTTTGCTGGATCGCAACGCGAAGCTTAACATTATTCACGGCAAATATTACCTTGACATGAACAAAGAGATGGGGAGAGTGAATCATGGATGAGATGGACAGGGAGATCATGACTAAAACTACCTGGATGTCATGCAAATCCTGGGGAGTGAAACATATCTCTCCTTATTTTAAGTGGTTATACTCAAATTGAAGAAATTGTAAAGCGGTTATACAGCATATACTCACCTATCATATAGACTACACCACTCTTTCCATCTGAAATCGGATCCAGTCTTTCAGTGTACTCTCTTTCTCACAATCTTTATTATGTTTTTTTCCCCACTTACTGCAACTCATTCTCATGCTGTATTATCACTTGTTTCCCTGTCACTTGGGGCTGTGGTGTGTTTTTGGGATGCCAGCCCAAGCCAATTTAGGCTGGTACAATAACCAGGAAACGGAGGTGTCAAAAATACAAACAACCTACAACTAATGTTTTGCTTTATTGTGGGGAGCTAGGCTAGGAGATAATTAAAGGGCTTTTCTCGAAAAGAAAGCCAAGCCCAAATAAGCAACGTCATGATCAAAATCATGCCCAAAAAACCATTAACCCTAACCCACAAACCACAACATGCCCAAAAAAAAAACCACAACTCACAAGACTTTAAGCAACTTCAGAAAAAACAAGCCCAAAGTTGCTTATGATAAGCAGACATAGCAACACTGGACACAACGAAAGCGGTTGTCGACCATAACTACTTGCTTCTCCAGAAGGAGTGAATGCTGCAAGTCAATGACTCGATGCAATCTGCTGGATTTCCTTAGATAGAAATCTGTTTAAACCAACTTGTATAATACACTGAACTTGATGTGCTAATTTATAACTAGGACCAATTGGAATGTATGTGTTATAGGATTGAAATTACTTTTTTGTAAAGCACCTAGAGGTGACTTGTTAATTGGCACTATATGAATAAACTCAATTAAATAAAGATTTGCTAGATTAGTTAGCTAGATAATGCTAATCTTTCACTAACTTCCAACTAACTCTTTCACACTACAAATACACACAATTATGTGGTTAAAAAAATGGAAGATAATTCTTTCATGTATCAGATGTTACTGTTTAACATAACCTTTAGAGGTAACACTTGTGATATAGTCTGTGTGGTCCACAAAATATATATTGCTGTCAGTCACAGTTGATCATGATCAAATGTTACAACAAAATTTTGTAGGAAATGAATGCGGGTCATTTTTTATCCACTTATAGAAGCTTGAGGTAGTAATGTAAAAGGTTTCATTTTGTGAAATGTCTTAGACGTAAGATCAAATTTGAAATGGCGTATCAACACATTTTTTGAGGAATAGCAGGAAAATGAAATTATAACAGTTTGTTAAAAAGATATAGCAAGAAAACAACCTCTCTGGGTCATTTTTGACCTATTTAATTGCATTTATATTTACAAGATTGATAAGTCTCTGAATGATCCCTTCAAACTTTTATTATTTAATATCCCATGGCAGAGTTATAGACAGGAAAAGAATGAGGAGGGGACTACAATGAGCTTCTGAACACAAGTTGTTTAAAAAAAATGCAACCAATGAAAAACTAAATATTTTTGCTTTACTTGAGCTGTAGGATTCCCTTTCACTCAGAAATAAAACTTAATTTTCTTTATATATAAACTTAATTACATTTCAGTAGATTGACGCTCTATATTAACTTCTGGCAGGTGATTGGCTGAACCATCTGTCCACCTCATTTATCATGGCTTGCCTTTGACCAATCAGATTAGTAGATCAAAGCCAGGTAATAGAATGAAACTCTTGCATAAATCAGTAAACAAGAGAGGAAACAGGTTTTCTCTAAGTAAAGCCTTAAGTTTCTTTACTTTGGCATCAGCCTGTGAAGGAGTATCAACCCTAAAAGTTGGACTTAGCTACTGCATTTTGGCATGAAGCCTGATCCTGCAAATTCAGTTGCCATAGCTTGTAAACTGAGAAGTATACATACACTATGTCAAATTATGGGACTTTTACTGTGGGATGCAAGTGGGACAAGGCATCACTGACAAGTTTGTAAAATAAGTTTTTAACAGTAACAGCATTTTATGATGTGGAAAAAAAACTGAGATGTCAAGCAAATGTAGCTACTGTCACTGCAGAGATGTAGACTGAGATTGCCACTTAAAAAAAAAATACTGTTGTCAAATAAATACACACACAGGAGTCTAACAATTCTGATCATTTTACAGCAGGTGAGCATTATTAAAATAGAAAATGAAATCAAACTTACTCAAAAACAGCTTCACAGTTTTTTTTTACAACTGATCTCTGTATGAAGTGGGATTTTACACAGCCTGTTTAGTTTTAATTCCAATTTTTAAAAAAATTGATTGATTGATTGATTGCACTCAGCTAGGGGATTCATTTTGTCAGGGCCTTTTTTTGATAGTCTTTGATCTCATCAGTTACAGGGGTCCTCAGAAAAAAGACATATGTTTTTACTGTAGGGCAACAGATTTTTCTGTCTCAGACTTTCTGCACAGACTTTTTTTATACAGCCAAGTGTGTGGTCATAGTTTTCCCAAAGCACTTAACTTGACAATATCTATCTTTTAAAAAATGTTTGATGTGGCAAATTTACTGTTCAGTTCTACATGATCTGAAAGGCAGCCATTTGGAGGTTCCTAGTGGGACAAGCATTCATGGATTTTTGTACAACGCAGTCACAATGGGAATGAGTTTTGTCAATAAAGGTACACTGTGTGAACCTGGAGGGCAAAAAACCAAAGCTTGCTGAATGAAAGAAAAATAAAATATAGGTGAAGCAGTCATCCTTTTGATCATAGAGAGATTCTATAGGAAGATTTTTTTTCTTGCGAACGATGACTGGGCTAAGGCTCTGGCCAGGAGGCTAAAGTCATCTTTTCTGACCAGAACAGACGTTCCATCTTCCTCCTAATGAGGAGCCTCAGCAGGAAGTGGTATACCTCATGGAAGAGAAACCTAAAAATGAAGGAGTTACGGGAGAGCATGAAGTGAGGGTTACTGGTCGAAAACAACAGCAGATGAGACAAACAGCACTTAGCTTTTTACTATGCACCATATTGTCACCAATGGCTTGTCATTCCATGTGTTTACAGAGTGAATATAACACTGAACCTAACTTTCAAACATTGAGGGGGCTTCTTATTGTTTATTTAGGCTGAAACTATGAGATATTGTCTCCTATCCTCTTACTATATCATGGTCTTGGAATAGCTGTTAGTTTTACTTGTTCCTTAATGCCAGTTTGCCAAATAAAACTCTACCAGGGACCTTATTTTTGAATAATACATTCCCCAGGATCATGGGAGTAATCAAATTCCTCCACCATGTTAAGATGGTAATTCTGTAGTTGGGTAATGTGCCTCTATTCCTGTGTTTTCTTAATCTATGTTTTACCAGGCTGAATAGTTGATATATTTGAGTAGAGATGCATTGACCAATGCACTGCTGATGGGAATTAGCTGATTATCAGCTTCACCAGTATGGAGGACTGAAACTGACATAATTAAAAATAAAAGCAGAAATATACATATATTGTTTTTCCTTTTCCTTACACATGCATTTTTGTCAAGAAATGTATATATTTTCTTTTTCCTTTTCCTCATACAAGTGTTTGTTCTTTTTACATGTCCTCGTCTCCTCTTTTTACTTTACCGTATGCATTGCTGCCTCATTATGCAAATGAAGAAGACTGCCTTCTTGGTCCAGCTCCTCTACTATTGGTCAGCTGAAAACTTACCGCCTTCCAACTCGTCCAGTCTATTTCCCTTAACAACAACTTAACAAGTCCAGCTTCCCTTAACAACTCTGACACAGACCGTCTTTCCCCTCCCTCCATAAGTATACTTCGATTTGCACATGGATCCTGTTCCTTCCAGTTTCTTGACCAATAGTAGAGAAGCTTCACCAAGGCAGCTCTCGTCATTTGCATAATGAGGCAGAAATGCATACGGTAAAGTAAAAAGAGGAGACAAGGAAATGTAAAAAGAACAAACACTTGTATAAGGAAAAGGCAAAACAAAATATATACATTTTTTGACGAAAACACTTATATAAAGAAAACAAAAAAGAAAATATATACATTTCTTGATGAAAACACGTGTATAAGGAAAAGGAAAAACAAACTATATATATTTCTGCTTTTATTTTCAATTATGTCAGTTTCGATCCTCCATACACTAGCTCAGACCATCAGTTAAGGCGCTATATCCAAGCACTAACAGATCCTGCAAAAAACAACACTCAGCATTGTGGGAATTGTTACGAAAGAAAAAAGGCTCCAAGTTAGCTATTTTCAATATCAGTGAGGTGTTTGGGGGGGGGGGAATTAGTGAGAGCACAAAAGGTTTAAAAAGGTAAAAAATAAACTGTATTTCTGTTTTCCCAAGATAAGTAGTTATGCTCAAAAATACTCTTAAGTCTGACAGATTTATATTTGAATTATTTTTATTTAAGCAAGAAGTTAGTTTCCTATAGTAATGAGGCTCGCATCGCTCATAGGTTGTAAACCAATATAAAAGTAGTGTCAGTTTTGAAAATATTGAATTGAATTTATCTGTTTGTATTTACATTTTATTTAAAAGTATTTGAAAGGTGCCATGTCTAAAATTATCTATATACTACTTAATAATCTATAGATTTTTTTATTTTTTTTTTATTTTTTTATTTTTTTTAAGCACTAGAGCAATCAAACCCTTGTTATAATTGCTAAATTTTTTTTTGCATGTTTCCTCGAATATTTTGACCAGCTCCACATCATGTAGATTGGTAGACCTTCTTGCCATCACCCTAATCTTTTGCTCCATCCACAAATTATCAGATTCAAGTTGGGACTTCGACTGGGCCCCTCCAAAACTCTAGTATTACATCCAGTCAGAATAAACCTGTTGATAAAATATATATTAAACGATTCTGACACTTAAACCTGCTAGGAGTAGGAGTAATTTGGGACTTAACTGCATTTACTACTTTTTAAAACTGTTACTGAATTAAAGAGAGAGCAAGAGCTCAGGAGGTAACAAATTGAACTTCTTGATTTTTCAACCTCCGCCTGGCAAGATTGAAAATCTAGTTGGCCACTAAACTCTGACTCTCTATATCTGACTGCTAAAGAGGTTGCCATTTGACACAAAGGTAAGCAGAGACATTTGCTTAGCAGACTCCTTTTTTAAAGTAGGAAAATAATTTAGAGCACTGTGTGATCACTTTACATACAAAACAAAAAACTCTTATTTTCCATTGCTCAGAATATCCCCTGAGGTACTACTGGCCAGATGGAGAGCAAACCCTTTCATTTGCATGACATGGCACAGTAGCCTTCACCTTCCACAAGATTGCGATTGCCTCCTTCTAAACAGTTGGGTAATGAGCTACAGTGGAGCAATGCCAGTTAAAGAATTGACACATACCTAATATAAATCAAGAGAATGCACTGCCAAAGATGTGTTGAAACATCTGTTCTCATTGGATTTGTTTTTTTTTTTTTTTTTTTTTTTTTTTATGAAGGGATTGGATAGTGTGAAAGCATAGCAGACCTGTCTCAATTTATAAACCAGATGCCCCAACAGATATATTGTATGTGAACAGGCAGCTTTATTTGTATGGCACCATATAAGGAAATTCTTACTGTTACAGAAAAATAAAAAAAAGTAGAGTCCAGAAAAAAATTAAAAACACAAAAAACTTTTCATTAAACAATAAGGAAAAAAATAAGGACTACTTAAAAAGTCCTTAATTTTAAAAAATGCAAATGTAAAACAAATAAAATGGGTTTCAAGGATTCAAGGAACTTTTACTGTCATACCAGCTCACATCTACATGTTTATGGTACAAAATTTGGACGTTGGTCCCAATTTAAGAGGCCTAATATATATATATATATATATATATATATATATATATATATATATATATATATATATATATATATATATATATATATATTAGTTACAAGTTACAAGTACCTGGGAATACCACAAGCAAATGGCAGCCTCGATGAGGTCACAAGGAAAGGAGCCACAGCCAAATACCTCCAACGAGTAAGGCAAGTCCTGAGAAGCCAGCTCAATGGCAAGAACAAGATCCGTGCGATAAACAGCTATGCCTTGCCAGTAATCAGATACCCTGCAGGAATAATAAGCTGGCCAAAGGAAGAGATAAAGACCATGGATGTTAAAACTCGGAAACAACTAACCATGCATGGAGGGTTCCACCCTAAATCCAGCATCCTGAGACTATACACGAGCCGTAAGGACGGAGGCAGAGGACTAGCGAGTGTGAGAGCCACTGTCCAGGATGAAACATCCAAGGTCCATAAATACATCAAGGTCAAAGCCTCAACCGACGATGTGCTCAGCGAATGTCTCAAACAATGGGGACCAGAGGATGAAGTGCTGGAGGAACCATCATGGGAGAATAAGCCCCTACATGGGATGTACCACCGACAAATAACTGAAGTGGCTGATATGGGTGGGTGAGAAGGGAATTTTTTTAATAATAATAAAAAAAAATTCCCTTCTCACCCTCCACGGGTGGTCTTTCTCAACCTCTGAGCTCGGGAAGGGAATTTTTTTGTTGTTTATCCACCACCACGATGTCCGGTTGGTTCGCCATTACCATTTTGTCTGTCTGGATCTGGAAGTCCCACAGGATCTTAGCTCGGTCATTCTCCACCACCTTTGGGGGTGTGCCCCACTTTGATCTCGGGGCTTCCAGTCCATATCCTGCACAGATGTTTCTGTACACTATGCCCGCCACTTGGTTATGACGTTCCATGTACGCTTTCCCTGCCAGCATCTTGCACCCTGCTGTTATGTGTTGGACTGTCTCAGGAGCCTCCTTGTACAATCTACACCTTGGATCTTGTCTGGTGTGGTAGATCTGAGCCTCTATTGCTCTGGTGTTTAGGGCCTGTTCCTGTGCAGCCAGGATGAGTGCCTCTGTGCTGTCCTTGAGTCCAGCTTTTTCCAGCCATTGGTAGGATTTCCTGATATCAGCCACTTCAGTTATTTGTCGGTGGTACATCCCATGTAGGGGCTTATCCTCCCATGATGGTTCCTCCAGCACCTCATCCTCTGGTCCCCATTGTTTGAGACATTCGCTGAGCACATCGTCGGTTGAGGCTTTGACCTTGATGTATTTATGGATCTTGGATGTTTCATCCTGGACAGTGGCTCTCACGCTCGCTAGTCCTCTGCCTCCGTCCTTACGGCTCGCGTATAGTCTCAGGATGCTGGATTTAGGGTGGAACCCTCCATGCATTGTTAATAGTTTCCGAGTTTTAACATCCATGGTCTTTATCTCTTCCTTTGGCCAGCTTATTATTCCTGTAGGGTATCTGATTACTGGCAAGGCATAGCTGTTTATCGCACGGATCTTGTTCTTGCCATTGAGCTGGCTTCTCAGGACTTGCCTTACTCGTTGGAGGTATTTGGCTGTGGCTCCTTTCCTTGTGACCTCATCGAGGCTGCCATGTGCTTGTGGTATTCCCAGGTACTTGTAACTGTCCTCAATGTCTGCTATTGTTCCCTCTGGGAGTGAGACCCCTTCTGTGTGGATGACCTTCCCTCTCTGTGTAACCATCCGACCACACTTCTCTAGTCCGAATGACATCCCAATGTCAGTGCTATAGATCCTGGTGGTGTGGATCAGTGAGTCGGTTATATATATATATATATATATATATATATATATATATATATATATATATATATATATATATATATATATATAGCTGTTTGACTTTATAACCATAACTGCTCCCAACAGAATCAATGTGTTTCCATCCCTTCTGGCATCATCTACTCTGTTCTTACTCATTTTTAAATAGCATTTCCACTGTTATTGCACATCTGTTTTTCTGCACTGATATACTGTAAATAGTTTGTATCTTTTTTCAATGTTCAGTACACATGCACAATAAGTACATTCATGGAAAAAGTGATCTAACTCAGTTGCACAGACCTAGGATTGTGAGTCTGATATGCCCATTTCTAATAACTGCACAGTATTTCTGCTTGTCTTGTAGTCTATATTATTGTTATCGTAATTGCTATTCTTGTTTTTTAAAAATTGTTTTTATACTTTAAGAACGTGTTGTGCAAAACTTTGTGTCTGTTGCTGCTGTTACACCTGAATTTCTCCTTTGTGGGATAATAATAATAATAATAATAATAATATATATATATATATATATATATATATATATATATATATATATATATATATATATATATATATATATATATATATATAAACAGAGTTAAAAAGTGACATGAAGCTGAAACCTGTCAATCTGAACCTGTCGTGTTTTGTTATTGGACTTATGTGCTCATCATGGATTGTCCATAACAAACACCATGTTCAAGCATAAAGGTGTTCATATGTGCTCTTGGTACCAGGACACCCTAAGCCACAGTTCTATGATCAACTTTGTTGTTGTCTCATCTGATCTGTGGCCGCTTGTCTGCCTCTCTCTTCATTCGGGTGAAGAGAGAGGCAGAACTGTCCACTGACCACTACCTGGTGGTGAGTTGGCTCCAGTGTTGGGGGATGCCAGTCAGACCTGGCAGACCCAAACATATTGTGAGGGTCTGCTGGGAACACTCGGCAGAGTCTCCCGTGTGATGGACTTTCAACTCCCACCTCTGAGAAAGCTTCAAACTCCTTCCGGGAGAGGTAGGGGACATTGAATCCGAGTGGGCCATGTTCCAAGACTTTATTGCCGAGACGGCTTGCTGGAGCTGTGGCCACAAGGTTGTTGGTGTCTGCTGTGGCAGAAACTTTCGAACCTGCTGGTGGACACCGGTGGTTAGGGATGCTGACAGGCTGAAGAAGGATCTTCTTGGCCTGTGGGCCCTCAGAAGCAGCTGATGGGTACTGGCAGTCCAAGCAGCATGCGGCTCGGGTGGTCGCTGAGGCAAAAACTCAGGTGGGGAAGGAGTTCGGAGAGGCCATGGAGAATGACTTCTGTACGGTTTTGAAGCGACTCTGGTCTGCGGTTCGGGTGTGGGGGGTAGCAGTGCACCACCACCAACACTGTTTATAATGGGGATGGTGTGCTGCTGACCTTAACTTGGGAAGTCGTGGGTCAGTGGGCAGAATACTTCAAAGTCACACCAGCACATTTTCCATTGAGGAAAGGGAGCCTGGAGACCTTGAGTCGGGCAATTTAGGATTTAGGATTGCAATTCAATGGATGTAAATTAAGAACAACATTTTTGTTATACATTTTGAAAGTGAAGGCACACAGAGAATAAATAAGCATTATTATGTTGAAAATGTTAGGTTTTGAAATAAAGTGTGTTCCCTATTGGGGAAGGGTCAGGGAAGGTTAGTAATATTTGATTACTGAGGCCAAAGGCTAATCTTTGCCTTCGCTTTGAGACCTCTGTTTTGAAAGTGGACAACTGATACATACAAGAAGAGGAGGAAAAGCATTAATAAGCCATTTGTGTTCATTAAAGAATAGCAAAATGCAGAAACAAAATTTTCAGTCTTTAACTCTAGAATTCTTCCTACTCTATAAAAATGCATAATCTTTATATCTTTAAATGTCTTAACCACCACAAAAGTAATGACAGAATGTAACTATTTACACAGCATACACAACAGCCTCAGTTTCAAATATGTGAGATATAAACCAGTATTCATTGAGAACAAAAGCGTATTTACAGTCTTATCGAATAACACTTAGATTTTCTCTTTTCAATGTTTTCAGTTACTTATAGGGAATGTTTTTAACATTTATGTAAACTCTAGGCAGAGTAAACTAGCAGCAATATGAAACAGCAAAATCTGAAATGATCTGTTATTGACCTTAATTGGAAAAATAGACACAGGATCTGAAATGTTAATGTGACCTTGGAACCTTCATCAACACAGTGGAATATATTTATAGCATACCTCAATTCAACCTGGAGAGGCTCACACAGAGAAAAAGAGACAATTAGAGAGTTTTATTGACTTAAAGTTCGTTGGTGCTTGGACGCCGGGAGAAGACGAATACACTGAGAATCACCATGAGCTTGAATGCACAACATAGGGTGAGGATTTAGGGTTGTCTTCCCCCGGGGTACGTACCTGGTTGTGGAGCAGAGGTCGGAGGAGGGCGCCCGAAAGATCCTGAGACGACAAGGGTGGGGATGGAGCAGAGGTGGGACAAAGCTTGACTTTGTAGGTGGAACCATGGATCATGAGCCTTATATCCGGAGTCTTGAATGCTAATTGGCAGCAGCGGAGGCATGGACCCAGTGATCAATAATGCAGGTAAGCTGGAGAGAGTCTGCCAGGTTGAATTTACGGTAAGCCTTCATTTGCAAAGAGCCTAATTAACTGGTTCCAAAGTTTTTATTGTTAAGATCCAGACACTTCATCCTGGCAGTCAAAAGAGAATATAAAAAGCACCTAATGGAAAGTTTTTTTAAACTAAAATCTGCACTGTGTTGATTTTCAAAGACTTATGTAATAGCTTTAACCGGTAACCTCAATAATTTATTTTAATCATTTAAGAAAATATGGGTTTATTGATCTTAACACTTTATAAAAATTTGATTTTTGTTTCCAACAATGAAAGAATTTGCAATCCCAAAAGTTCATTAACATGGTTATAAAGCATAGAGGAATTAACACAGGCACCCAGCTGATGCTGTAATAGTAGACCATCTATTGATGATGTTTCTTTATAGTTCAAATAATGATTGTGCTTTAAATCAGAAGAGGCACGCTTGTCTTTTTAACAAAATTAATATAGATGTCTTAGTTTATTGTTTGTAGCTTTAAGTGCCTCATAGTGGGTGACTTATTTTTTTATTTATTTATTTTTTGGTAGCATGTGTAGATCCTACAGAAAGAAAAACAGGAGCTGGGAGTTCTGTTTAATGATCTCAAATAAATGGTTTGGCAGTTTAAAGCCAGCTAGATTTTTTGCTGCATGTAAAACTGCTGTGGTCACCGTTAATAGTGATTAGAAAACACAAGAGCAGGCTGCGGTAAGAAGACTGCATAGGTACGCTGTGGTCTGACATCAGCTGTGGTTAAGCACTTGCACATGATAGTGAGAAAGAGGTTGGTGGCGTCATTTATACATAATGTATTAAAATAGGCCCCAGGTTGGTAACAGCTGTACGGTAAACAAATTTTAAATAAACTCAGTGTTTAATCATTTTGTGCCTTCATTTGCAGAGCTCAAGAGGTGGTCCAGGTGTTGAGGAGAGTAGTAAATAGGCTTCACTAGCCTGGTTACATTCAAAGACTTTTCTATTCTCAACCCACTTATTCAAGTAACCCATTTTTTGGTTGCATGATTGCATGAAGGATTGAATTCTGTACTCTTTGAATTTCAGAAACAGAACCTAGTTATTCATTTAGGCTTTATACACATATGTTTATTTTGTATTTTAAAAATACAAATAAATCAGATACAAATATATTTTATAGTGCTTTTGTTCTGGTTTAACAGTTTATGTATGCAATTTAAATTATTATTTTACATGATTTCAAAACAAACCAAAATATTGTTAAAAGTTTTAAAAAACTAACCAAATGAATAGTTTGAAAACCAAATGCAGCATTTATTTTTTTTTAGCAAAATTTGAATCATAAATAGTTCTTGTCTTTTTGTAAGTATTTTGAGGCCAATGTGAGTTTTAATTTTAGCTGAATGCTACAAACAGACACAGAAAAAGGCTCTCAAATCAAAAGCACAATAGATTCTGATCAACATTTTAAACTCAGAAGGTCAGAACTGTGACTCAAAACCT
Organism: Anableps anableps; assembly: GCA_014839685.1. Lineage (NCBI taxonomy): Eukaryota > Metazoa > Chordata > Actinopteri > Cyprinodontiformes > Anablepidae > Anableps > Anableps anableps. The sequence continues at coordinate 15,304,812 of CM026076.1, forward strand.
AGAGTCATATTGTGTTTTCATTTGTGCCAGATAATCCTGCACAGATTAAACCACCAGTGACATCTGACATTTGATGTGTGACAGCACTCAGATGAAACCACAGACAGAGATCCTAATCTATATTGCAGAAGCTGTGGGGGATACAATTTTTAAATAGGCCTCTTCCTAGAACCTGTTACATCTGTGTGGCTGAAGACAAAAGTATCATCTGTTCCAGTCCAAACCAAACTTACACTTGCAAAAAAGTAAAAGAGAAGACATTCATCATTTTCCAATTGAAATGTCAATCAACGTTAGCTGAGTATCCACTGGGGATTACGCACAATTTCTTCTCCTCTGAGACAGTTACTGGCAGCTGCAGTGATCGCATACTGTAGCTCCTGCCAGATGATGGAATGGCTTTATGGGCTCACGCCTTGGGTATCCCTTTCCGTACTCTGTCAGAAAGAAGCCTCCAGTCACTGCTTAGTGGTAGAAGATGCATTACATTGCATTGACATTCAAAATAGTCCCCAAGGTACTCCACTTTGACTGACAGACAAGCTTGGAAAGCTGTGTTGTCCCATAATTCACCAAACACACTGTTCTCTTTGTGGTCTCATATGTCCCTTGATGCACTGAGTAGTGTCACTCCCTTTGTCTTACTTTTTTTTTTTTTTTTTTTTTTTTGCTTTACTTTGTAAATGTATAAAAATTGAAGCGCCATTCTTTTGTGTGTCATTTCCTGTCGTGTTATTTACAGGACAGCTGCTTTTGAAAGCACAAGAAAATGATAAAATTACTGATACCAATGGTGTTTTGTGTCTTTACCCTCAGTGTCCACAATGGACATTTTCACCCTCATAGGATGGAAAAAATGTTGTCAAAATGATAAATCCAATCTCTAAAAATTATACATAGTCCACTTTTTGTTCAGTTAAGATTAAACGTGCATACTTGTTTAAGAACTTTTAAGTGTAAAAGCTCAGTTGTCATAAGTGTGACATTTGTTGTAAATTGGCGCTATATAAATAAACTGAATTGAATTGAAGTACTTCTGTTAGGCCACAGTTGCATTAACCAAACGTCATTATGCTTTTGTAGAGTTTGTGAAATTATTGAAGTGACTGTAGCAATACACCAAGGTAACATTAAGAATAACAAGACTTATCATAGTTTACTTGTATTAACTATCATCTGTTTTGCATTTACTTGGGCATGGCCAATATTTTCTCAAAGGGATGACACAAAAATATTATAGTCTTAGCTCTGTTTAGGTGCGTGAGATGTACCTATTGTGGCACCTGGAATGCATAATTGTCTACAGTTTGCTGAACAGCAATGGTATTAAAACAACTGCAGCATAACCTTTATGTTCAGGCCCACAATATCACAAATCCATAACCATAATTAACTATTCCCACAACTGTTCCCACATAATCCTTCTTTGCTTCAAACCAGACCTAGTTGGAGTGTTGATGAAAAGCTCCATATAGTTTCACTTAAAGTTCCAGTAGCATTTAACAAATGCTACACTTTTATGCTTATGACAGTTGGACATTTTTTTTCCCTGAAATGCTTCCCTGATAACCAGTTGGCATGCAAATATTATTTAAGGGTTGTAATGGAGACTTGTGGCACCAAGAAGCCACCCTTTGTTGTAAGGGGCAAATAGGCAAATGTAGACAAGTATGTTCTTTCAGACATCCTAACTTGTAAATATCAACATACATCTGCCTTAAACAACATACTGTCTTGTCTTTGAAAAGTATCCAAGAACAATGGCCTCACTGTCATGTCATAATGACATCATAGGGTAATAAAAAAAAAAAATCATAAATTATATATATATATATATATATATATATATATATATATATATATATATATATATATATAATTCCCTTCTCACCCTCCACGGGTGGTCTTTCTCAACCTCTGAGCTCGGGTCCTCTACCAGAGGCCTGGGAGCTTGAGGGTTCTGCGTAGTATCTTGGCTGTGCCGAGAACTGCGCATTTCTGGACTGAGATGTCTGATGTTGTTCCTGGGATCTGTTTTAGCCACTGCTCCAGTTTGGGGGTGACTGCCCCGAGGGCCCCGATGACCACAGGCACCACTGTGGTCTTCACCTTCCAGGCCTTCTCCAGTTCCTCTCTGAGGCCCTGGTATTTCTCCAGTTTCTCGTGTTCCTTTTTCCTGATGTTGCAATCGCTTGGTATTGCTACATCCACCACAACGGCTTTCCTCTGTTGTTTATCCACCACCACGATGTCCGGTTGGTTCGCCATTACCATTTTGTCTGTCTGGATCTGGAAGTCCCACAGGATCTTAGCTCGGTCATTCTCCACCACCTTTGGGGGTGTGCCCCACTTTGATCTCGGGGCTTCCAGTCCATATCCTGCACAGATGTTTCTGTACACTATGCCCGCCACTTGGTTATGACGTTCCATGTACGCTTTCCCTGCCAGCATCTTGCACCCTGCTGTTATGTGTTGGACTGTCTCAGGGGCCTCCTTGCACAATCTACACCTTGGATCTTGTCTGGTGTGGTAGATCTGAGCCTCTATTGCTCTGGTGTTTAGGGCCTGTTCCTGTGCAGCCAGGATGAGTGCCTCTGTGCTGTCCTTGAGTCCAGCTTTTTCCAGCCATTGGTAGGATTTCCTGATATCAGCCACTTCAGTTATTTGTCGGTGGTACATCCCATGTAGGGGCTTATCCTCCCATGATGGTTCCTCCAGCACCTCATCCTCTGGTCCCCATATATATATATATATATATATATATATATATATATATATATATATATATATATATATATATATATAAAAACGAGGACATTTACCTATTAATAATTACTCATTTGCATTTGTTTTACAGGCCTTGGAAGGAGTGCTAAGTATTTTGGCAAACTAAAACTTTTTTCTAAATATGGGTTTTGTTTCCTCTTGAATTTTTTTTTCAAATTGAAGGTTTAATTTTTTTTTTTTTTTTCAAATTTGCTGTGTCAAATTATTGCAAAAAGATTATTTTAAACACTGTACACCAAAGAAATACAAGTATGACTCACATTCAGAAGTCTGAAGACCTTGCTGTTTGTTTATAATCATAAAGCACCAGTGGAGAGCAAGTGGTGGATATATGGCAAACCCATGGGTCATATAGTTATACACTTTGAAGCACTTGATGGAATTTAATAAAAATCTGCAAGGCCACTAGGCACTCATTCAACACCTCTGGGAGCTTAACAAACAACAAATCTCCTAGTGTTTAAACAATGTCATTACAGTGGAGGGGTGAGAGGTTAACATTGTATTTATTTTGATTTCGTTCTACATTTATTTATTTATTAACTTGTTTATGGTCAGAATAATTGACTAATTGAATAATTAAAACAAACACTTGTTTTTATACTATTTTCACAAGAAAAAATATGCCTTTTAGTTTTGCACTAGAGACCAATCCTATGTTGTTCTATAATAATCTATTAATAAAGAGCCCGTTCACTTGCAAATACGGTTTGTTTTGTCTTATCTTGGATTCAATAATACCAAGTTGGTTCATTGGTTATACAGAAAAAAATCCAATCGCCGACTACCAAAGTAAATAGAAAACCTCCTGCAGGCTGAACATTACACACTCCCAGGCTGCCTTAAAATGTACAACAAAACATCCATGCTGATCTGCTTAGCTGTGCTACCCCTCAACCCTCTAATGAACGAGGCCAAAAGAGCTCTTGGGCTTAGCCTCTCCCTCTTACCCTAACTTAACAAGATCTCCCCATACTCACTGGCTTTTTCTCTCACAAACACACACACATATACTGACACAAAAGCACGGCCATGCACACACACACACACACACACACACACACACACACACACACACACACACACACACACACACACACACACACACCACTAACCCTCAGACCAATCTGTCTGTGGCACTGTAGTATTATTAGACTTATACACTCTCAAAGGGGAAACACTGAGGGCTGAGAGCTGGAAGATGAGATATGCTACAGGGGCTAGTAGTTCCATTAAAATGGCATTCACCGGGGCCTTTGTTATCATCGGCCTTGACGTTTTCAGGATGTAGTGAGGTTTGCTGATCCATGACCATCTCATCTATCTTTCAGGATTCGAAGGAAGTTTGTGTGAAATTGACACCAATGAGTGTGGTTCAAGCCCATGCCAAAATCATGGGAAATGTATGGACCAGGTCAATGGTTACAGGTAAAAAAATAAAATTAAAATTTAGCTTTTTTTCTACCTTCCTTCCTTCTCCTTTTTCTTCCTTCCATGATTTCCCCCCTTTTTTCCTAATGATCTTCATTTCATCCTTGTGTTTTCTTCCTTATGTCTTTTCTTTCTTGCTCCATCTTGGCCTTTGCTCTACTCTGTTTCTTTCTCTTATCACTTCTTTTGTCCATCCTTGTTTCTCTCCCTCCATTCCACCTTGTGTCCTTCCATCTTTTGTTTCCTTCATTTCCTCTTTTCTTCTTCTCTTCATTGTGTCCCACCTAAATTGCTTGTTTGTGTCCTACCTGTCTTCCTTGTGTCTTTAAATTTACTTCCTTGTGCCTTGCTTTCTTTTGTTCCTTCAGTCCTCTCTTTTCCTATCTCCTTCCTTCATTGTGCCCTTCTCTTCTTTCCTTACTTTTGTATATACTTTCTTCCTTCTTTCCCTGTGTCCTTTCTCTCTGATTTCCTTCCTTCTTTCCTTGTGTTCTTCATTATTTCTTTCACTCCTTCCTCCCTTGTGTCCTCCCTGCTTTTTATCCTTCTTTCCTACCCTTGCCCTACCTTCCTTGCCTCCTTTTCTGTTTGGTTTTCTTTCATTTCTTTTATTTCTTTTTCTTCTGTAATTCCTTTTTTTGCATTCTTTATTTTTGTCCTACCATGTGGCTTTCCTTCTGGTCTGTTTTTTGCAGGTTCCACATATAACCCCTTACTACCTGAACTTATGTAAAAAATAATTCATTTAAAACCCACTTCTATACTTTAGTTTTAGTGCCAGTTGAATTGATTATCTTAGCTGTCATTGTGCTAATTTTTACACATAAGTTTTACTGATTATTTATTTTTTTCTTTTATTATTTTATTATTTTATTTTATGCTTTATTTAACTGTTCACACTGCTGGTGATGTTATACTGTGTGTAGTACTTTGATCAACTATCAACTATTGTTGCTTTTAAATGTGCTATCAAAATCAACTTTGACTTGACAATTACATTAAGACATAAATTATTGATATTTTTGCTGTCAAACAGATGCAAAATTACATAGAAATCATTTAAACATTTCACAAATAATAGATATAAATTAATCAAGTATGCAGATTAGCAAAAATTAGGAGCAACTGGACTTGACTCTAACTGCTAGGTGTTTCCAGTTTGATCCTAGGTGTGACTGGCTATGTTCACACTGCAGCCTGAAGTGACCCAAAATCCAATTTTGTTGCCCTTATGCGACCTGTATCTGATCTTTTCATGACAGTCTGAACAACACAGATCCGATTTTTACAAATGCGACCCAGGCCACTTGGACATGTGGTTCTAAATCCGATATGGATCAAATTTTTTCAAATGTGACCTGCGTCTGTACGGCCAGATCACATTCATCCGACCTGTACGTCATTTATACTCGACAAGCATCACTATTCTGCATCCTGATCCGTGGAAACAGGAAGAAAAACAACAACCGTGGTGGACAATAATGCATAGAGCAGTCAATGGAGGGAGTTGTTAATGTGCTGGCTCCAGTTGGACAGCAACTTTAAAATTGCAAGATGTGCTCCACCATTACCATCCATGTTTACTTCCACAAACACTGGAGATGCTCGCTATGTGTGACATTATTGCGTCCACTATTGCACATGCAGGACACTTTCAGGTTGTTTGCAGTTCACATAGGAGATCACATACAAGTTACATACATTTGGAAATGTGAACAATCATGTGAAAAGAATCAGATTTCACAAAAAATCAGAATTGAGCATTAAGACGTTAAGGGTGAATGTAGCCTTATATGCACCAACCAGCATTAGTGGGATACATCCATCACTTTGGCTACATTAGGTCCAGAAGCCTTTTCATCACAATAATCTACAAGGGGCTGAAGCCTGCCAACTTTTGTTCATATACAACTTTTGCAATTTATGTGTTAAATTTCAAATTATAGACTATGAATTCTGGAAATTTATGTCAAAAAAAAAGCATGGAATTTTTCAATGAAAAATGTGCAGGAACCCCTGGAGTGGGAAAGAGTTCAGGGTTTTAATATTAACCTGAAATTGCCTTTCCAATATCTGTTTAAGGGATTAAAGTGTCATTTTAATCCCTTAAACACATTCACAGATTACAGTGAGCTAATATTTATTCTCAACCTGAAATCAGGTCAAATTGTTGAAGTCCCAAATAAGTCTTCCATAATTATTCTTGTCATCTTTCTAGACATTCAAGCTAAGGTTAACACTTAGTATTCACGTTTGTTTTTAGGTGTAGTAAAGGCAATTAGACTAAATTTGATGAGTAATTAATCAAAATGAATCTTACCCTTATTTAACTATTTGTTTGCCATCTGCTTGTGTCCGCAGGAATCATAAACTTCCTATTTTTCGTCTGAGACAAAATGTCAATATTAAATGATTTTTCTCTTCCAGGTGTGATTGTCAGATGGGATTTTCTGGCCTTCTCTGTGAGGAAGACATCAATGAATGCGCCTCCAACCCTTGCAGCAATGCGGGCATCTGTCAGGACCTTGTGAATAAGTTAGTATGAATATAATTTCAGTTTTTGATTACTTCTGTTTGTTCCATTTTGCTTAGACTTTGCACCTCAGCTGTTTTTTATGATGTTGGTTTAAAAAAACATTATGTGTATCAGTAAGAAGGAGGCACAATTAATTTCATGAGTTTGCTTTGAAAGCCGAACAAACAAAACAATTTTCCAAAGTAAACATTTGTGGCCATGGTGTTTCTCTTCAAAGGATTTTGCTTTATATAACAAGCCTGTATTCATCCTTGACACACATAAGCTTCCCTTCTAAAGACAGAGTGAATTCAGCAGGAACACATCATGTATCTAGATTGGTCTTTACTCCACCGGTGCTTCTCTCTGCTGTGCTTAATGGGAGCCCCAGGGCTTCAAGACTTAGTCGGACAGATGGGGAGAGAAGTCCCAGGGCCAATTTGAGTCCTAAATGGTTTGTCTTCAGATTGTCTCCCTGTCATGACTTTGCTCCCATGTGACCTGGCCTGGCTCAGAACGCTCCCCTGGTTGCACAGTCCAGGGAGTTCAAATTTGGTGTTTTTTAAAGCTACCTAAACTATACCCTCATCTTCATCTTTTTATCCCTGAGTCAAGAAAGTCCATTTCTACCATGGTGATGAGTCACACTTTGTAAAAATATCTTCAAACCACAGTCGTTTGTGTTCACGTCTTGTTTCTTAAGATAGTTTGAACCTGGCTGGATGAGAGTGCTACATGAACCAAAAGGCAAGCTGTGAAAGCAGTGATGGAACTTGTTCAGCCTTAAAAATGTCTGATGGGCACAGCTCTGAGGGAAATAAAATGTAGTTTACAATCCTGCAAAAATTGGATGAGATATTCCTGGTCTAATTTAATAAAAACATTTCAACCTGGAGAGACTCATACAGAGAGAGATAGCAGCAATTACAAAGCTTTATTTGACATGAGAGTAAAGCTCTTCGGTGCTTGGACTCCGGCAGAAGATGTTTGCTAAGAATCGTCACCAGCTTGAATGGACAGGTTAGGGCAAGGATTAGGGTCTTCTTCCACTCCCCCTCTCCCCGCGGCCAGGACACTGGTGGTGGAGTGGAAACCAGAAAGTAGGGGAGCCTGAAGAAGCCTGGGAGGACATGGGTGGAGACGGGGTGGAAGTGGGTCAAAGCACGGCTGGGAATCAGGTTGATCCATGGATGACGAGCCTTATAAAGGGATTCTTGAGTGATAATTGGCTGAGGCAGAGCAAGGACCTGGCCCTGGTTGGCTGTGGCGGAGACATGTAATGTGACGATTGGATGACGCAGGTAAGGCTGGAGCGAGTGTCCCAGTTTAAATTTACACCTAGGCTTCATATATTATTAAGGTTTTAGCATTGAGGTGCCTAATTGTGTTCTTTCTTATTACTTAACTTTAAAGCACAATAACTATCTAAGTGGAGATGTGTGTTTATCTGATAACAGTTTCACAAAGGGATCTGATTGAATAAACTATATCAACGTAATTTTAACATAATTTCAATTAAACTACAAACAAGGAACATTGCGATCCCATTGTTACAGTTTTTGCAGATTTGCTGGACAAGAGAGGAAAGCTGCATTATGCTTTGTTTTAGTGTGTTTTAAATGCAAAAAAAAAATGTGATTTTTTTTAACTGTTTCTCCACACTTGATAAAATAGTTATACCCATTGAACCTTTGCAAATTTTGTTTTGCTACAATAATTTCTTTTGTGATAGATGAGCTTGAAGTAGCACCTAATTGTGAAGTGGTAGGAATTTTTTATTTTTTTTTTACAAAAAAATGTAGACCAGGAAATCTGAAAAGTCTGTTGAGCCTACCTTATTTGTTATCAATTAAAGCTTTTTGATGTCTAACAGCTTTGTGCATCTAAAACATAAATTTTCAAGTTTTGACACAGATCTGAACTTTGACTGGGCCATTCTAGGACATGTGTACAGTATGCTTTGATCTAAACCATCCTTTGGCTGAATATTTAGTGTTACTGAATGCTGAAAGATAAACTCCACCCAAGTCTTTTGCAGGTTCACCCATCTTCTTAAAAAGGATCCCCCCAGCACTGCCACCACCATGTTCCACCATGGGAATGATGTGTGCATGGTAAATTTAGCAAGAACAATTTTTAGAGATTTTATTGCAACTTTCTTCAAATTCAAAAGCTTATATACATTTGGTCTGTATCAGGGATAATTGTCTTTTAAACTGTATGACTTGGGTCAAACCTTTTGGGTTTCCTTCCACAATCCTCTGATAGTTTAACTGACACATTTAAGTTAATTAGAGGCACACCAGTGGATGCATTTTAAGGCCACACCTGAAACTCACTACTTTCTTGTTTGACTCAATTGGAAAGTGAAAAGAAATCAGCCAAGATATCAGGAAGAGAATTGTGGAGCTGCACCAGTCTGGTTCATCCTTGGAAACAATTTCCAGATGCTTTAATGTGCCGCATTCATTTGTTCAAACAATTATACACAAACAGTTATACCTGTATAGACATGATGGGAATGTCCAGTCGTCATACTACTCAGGAACGAGACAGATTCTATGTTCCAGGGATGAACAAATTTGGTCCAAAATGTGTAGATTGACCCCAGAACAAAAGCCAAAGACCTTGTGAAGATGCTGGCTGAAATTGGTCAGACAGTCTCATTATCCACAGTGAAGTGGATCTTGTTGTAAAGAATTGGTATACTAAGGACCCGAAAATGCCACCAACACACAGAAGTGTTTACAGGCTTTATTTAAAATGAAGACTGCAGCTCTGAACACTGTACCGCAGGGACTGATTGCTGGTCTGAAGCACAGAGAGGCAGGTGAGTGACAGGAGTAAGACAGGTCAGCACAGGTTTGCTCAGGATGGGATTAGACCAACCTGTCAAGGTTATAGCAGACACAATGGGGAAATCACAGGAAAGGTGTAGTCCGAATAATAGTCCAGGTAGGTGATGAGATCTTCACTGATAAAACAGATTAGAGAAATCAGCGGGTGGAGTGGAATCCAGAGGGCCAGGGTCATACCATAACATCTGAGAGCAAAAACTTGTCAGACAAGGAGCAGG